>CM040121.1:429915308-431165308 GCA_022559845.1 Amorphophallus konjac | reverse complement strand
CCACACAGGGAGGGGCGCTAAGCCGGCCAGGCGGGGAGGGGAGATTAGCTAAGCTAATGCTGGATGGGCACTTCTCCAGTTCTGTCCAGGTCTGGGACTGCAAGATAGGGAGTCACTGTAAACACCGCCACGCACTCCACCGAGCTCAGAAGTCATCGTGGCTGGTTCCGAAACGTCGCTGATAGACCCAGGTACGCTTGTAAATTTTTGTGGACGATCCCGACGTCATCACCGGCTGGGGCGGACTCTAGATCAGGTTCCCTGCGCTCTGGCTCGGACTGGTCCCAGGGTGCAGCAGCAGATGGATGTAGTCGCCACGTCCGCTCCCAAAGTCCAAACGTGGCGGGACCAAGACAAGTACGACCGTGGGTGATTCTTCTTCGAGCGGCATCCAGGGAGAGCACCAGACGATGTCGGGGCAGAGAGAGGGAGCCCGTTGAGTGAGGGGGGGTCAGGTCAGGTCCTGAGTGGCCTGATCAATGCACCGGGGGGAAGAAAATTGGAACAGGAAGCCCCGTACTCCAAATGAGGCCCCTCCTATTGCGTTGCTTGAGGGACTGGTGGTACCTCGACCCGGTCAAGCGACGCTCCCAGGAGAGCAAGGGTGAGGTCGTGGTAGCTTCTGCGCTGCAGCTCTGTCTTCCAGTCAGGGCCACTGTGCGCAGTTAGGGAAGAACGAGCCCTCCGGACAGCAGGGATGTCGTATGCCAGCGAGACCACCACGGCTGCGGAGCTTTCTTGACGAGCTTTCTGACGATGTATGGTGTGCTTCCAGATGATGCCGAACAACTCCGAAGCAGGCTCTGCAATTTGAGCTCCTATTGCTGCCTGCGAACTGAGCAGTGCAAGGAGGCTATTGATGGATATGGAGTGGTACGGAGTGGGGGGGGATGGCAAGGGGAGAGAGGGGTTGCTGGTAGTAGTTGTAGAAGGGGTGGTGTGGGGTGTAAAATGGGAGAGGGGGGAAGGAAGGTGTCACGCCCCCTACTCTATACCGTCGAGGTATTGTCCGCTTTGGCCTACCGACCTCACGGTTTTATCCCTTTTTAACAGTGATCGGCTCCAGAATGGAGGACTTCCCGAGCAGGTCACCCATCCCGGTACTGCTCCCCATTAAGCACGCTTAACTTCGGAGTTCTTTTGAAGAACTGAGCCGATACTTCAAAAGGCGCCTCGGTGATATAGAGTACAACTTAGCTATATTTGAGGGTGTTACAACAATCATGCATCTCATGGCCGAGTTTACCACAGTAAAAACATTCAATATTCCTTCTGTGAACAATTGGGAATTTTTCAGCCTTAGACTTGTTAGCATGAAATTTATTATTCTTCTTCAATGTTTTCATTTTCACATTCTTGTTCTGTTTTTGAATCTTCTGATCATCAAACTATTTTGAAGGTGCAGAAGTGCTAGCTAAATTTGAGCTACTCACAAATGTTGCATATAGTTTGTTCCTTACAGCCTGCTTAATTTCAGAGATGTTGCCAGTCCCCTTTCTTTGAGCACTTACATTATCTTCCAGAGGCATTTTCATTTTTTCTTTATCCTTCACAGATTTTGACATGGAATTGTTCAATTCAGTTACCTCATATTGCAGAGAAGAAATTTTGAGTTCTGAGTTAGTCAAGTCTTCCTCACATGAGATAATTTGTCTCTGCATGGCATCATTCAAATTTTTAACAATTTCTAGTTTCTGTTTCAGTTTCAATTCATTCTCAAATTGAATTTCCTTATCAGCAGATTTTTCTTTCTCGACAGCCAGAAGCCTCTCTGATATAACAACATTTAAGACCATGAGTTTCTTGTTTTGTTCTTTTAGACCTTTATTCTCCTCGATCATTTGTTCATTTTGAACTATTTCATCAATTAGGATTTGATCATTTCCTAATGAATTCAGCTCATTCTCTAGTTCAGAAATCTTAACAATAAGTTCATTATTTTTTTTTCAGCATAAAAATTTGTTCTTTATGCTTGCCAAGTTCAGCTTGATTTTCTTATTGAAGCCTTTTAGCCTTTTCATTTTCAAGCTTCAGTTGATTCATTTCTGAGCCTATATTTTCAGCTTCTTTCAATTGCTTCTTATAGTTCTGAATATCAATCAGATAAGCATCATGAGATTGTTTCAATTTTGAACAATTTTCACATGATAAATCAGAACAATTTTGATCAATCTTTTTCTTTAATCTTTTATTTTTAGATTTTATTTTTCTAGACTTTTCATACAATTCAGCATACGTTTCCTTTACATCATCAAAAGTCATTTTGTTAGAATCAGATTCAGAATTTACCTGATCTTCTTCTTTATTACTTGAAGTGCTTTCTCTTGCCGTTAGACATTTCTGGTTCTCATGAAATATGATCACTGAATCCCAGATTTCCTTCGCAGTCCTACATGCAAGAATAGAGGAAATGACATTAGCATCTACAGCATTCTTCAGAATGTCCCGAACTCTTATATTCTCACTGTTCAGTTGTTTATCCTTCTGGGACCATTTATTCTTCTCTCGAGGCAAAACATGTGGACCATATTCAACGAGAACCCACAGTTTTGGATCTATAGAGTTTATAAAACCACATAGACTGCGTGACCATTTTTTGAAGTTAGAACCATCAAAAACTACAGATGATGCCATTATAAAGCAATCAAATAGACTCAGATCAGTGATCTAGAAAGCAATATCAGAATAATGCACCGCACTGGAACTGTAAAGCACCAAATCAAATCAGCAGGATCCTCTGCAGATCGTTGGATCTGGAAGTCAGAAACCTGGCTCTGATACCAATTGATAGGATGGGTGCGATGGATTCAGAGGGGGGGTGAATGAATCCCACCCTTAAAAAACTTTTCGCTCAATAAAAGACTAGAACACAATCAAGACAAATAGACAATCTGAAGAACAAGTTAAATTCTCTTTTAAACCACTGAGCGAATATATAAGGCGTGCCTAAACAAGCAACTAGCTGAAGCAGCACAGATAGAAACGAGAATGCTAAGGCAACCTGTGAAGGAGGTAGAAGATAAGGAGCAAAACATAACCACACTGCACAGAGGATTTTTAGGTGGTTCGGTCACCAAGACCTACGTCCACCCCTCACTCCCAACCGGAGTGAGGCTTCCACTAGCAACGATAGAACAGCAGACTCAGTCTGCAAACACTTGCTGCCAAACAGCTTGACCAGGGGAACAACCTCCCCTCTTCCACCCACCCGGAGGGAACCACTAGTGACACCCAGTCACTAGCAAACCAGAGACCGAGGTCTCTCTTCCTCTGAAACCCAGAGGGAACACCTGGACTTGCAACCCATAAGACCAGAATCGGAGACGAATCTCCCTTCCTCCAACCCGGAGGGAAACCCACAAGTGACTCCCAGCCACTGGCAACCGGAGACACAATGTCTCCCTTCTCCTGAGTCCACAGGAGGAACCCGACCTCAGTCCAGAGAGTCGGAAGAACAATGATGACCAAATGAAAAGGAAAAATAAGAAATGAAAAATACACAGCGATCAGAAAGCTGTAAAGAATGATAACATAGATGTGTCTCCCATTGAGCTAACTGGACTGGATTTGATCCACGGTCCAGTAGACAGATCTTCAGTTGAGTCTTCTTTCTTCTTCTCTACGAACTCTCACTCTCTCTCTTCTCCTTCTCTTTTTCTCTTTCTTTTTCTGACACTCGATCGTGCAGGCTCTCTTTGTCTCTTCTTTTCTCTTCTTCTTCTTTTCCTTCTTCTGCTGCTCTCTGCCTCTCTGCTTCTCACTTCTTCTATCACTATCTGTCCTCTTCTTCTCTTGCTCGATCACTCTGCCTTTTTCTTTTTTAGTTTCTACTATTTTCTCTTCTGCTCGATTGCTTCTATTTATATCAGTAGCAGATGTAGGGCGTGCAGGGCTTGTGCCCTCTCTGTCCAGATAACCTAGGATCATGTGTCAGGTGCCAACCTCGGAGCACGTGCCCATTCATCAGCCTGTACAATGACAGAGTTACTTCAGTCGATCAACAAACAATGTATAGACTTAATGAAATAATGCATGAGCGTGTACAGACTTTAGATGCAGCATATAGGCAAGTATGTACATTGGTGAGAGTGTATAGACTTGAAGCCCTTCAAGTGACCTCAATGTACAGACTTGCAGGGGATGCAAGAACAAGCGATAGCAAATGTATAGACTTAAGCGCTGCGAGCATAGGCTGTACACACTTTGATTGCGTGCAGGTGAAAGCAGTGTATAGACATGCTGTAAAGAACACTGCCCAAATGCAGTGTACAGACATGCTGTGAAGAACAATGCCCAAATGCAGTGATGCATAAGCAAATCCAATGTATAGACTTTGAAGTAAAGGCAGGAGTAACACAACCAATGTATAGACTTCAAAGTATGCACAATGCAAAGGTTGGAGTGTGACGGATGTATAGACTTGTGTGATGCCAATAGACACTGTATAGACTTGCAAGACGATGCATGAGACGATGCATTGTATAGACTTAGCGATGCATGCACACGCTAATGATGTATAGACTTTGCCAATGTACAGACTTTGGATGAGACACTGCATGAGACGCTGAACAGCCAAGAATGTATAGACTTGCGATGCCATGAAGACAATGTACAGACTTGTGCAGCTAGCCGTTGTATAGACTTGGCGTTATGAGGCATGCAGGCTGTATAGACTTTGGAAAGCTTGAAGCATAGACACGCTGCACTGTATAGACTTGACGATGCAAGCGATGTATAGACTTTGGAAAGCTCCAAGGCTATGTACAGACTTGGTGAGCACCAAGCGATGTATAGACTTGGTGAGCGCCAAGGCGATGTATAGACTTGGTGAGTGCCAAGGCGATGTACAGACTTGGTGAGCGCCAAGCGATGTATAGACTTGGTGAGCGCCAAGCGATGTACAGACTTCAATGACTCATGCAAGCTACAGGACAGTGTGTAGACTTGTGTTCTGAACGTAGGCAAAGGAAAGGAATGTATAGACTTGCTCAGTTCAGAACGTAGGTAATGATGGGAAGGAATGTATAGACTTTAGATGAGTGAAACACACTGACTGTACAGACTTCACTGATGTATAGACTTGGAAAGTTCAACGGTGGATGTACAGACTTTAGCTAAGCAAGCAACAGGGCAATGTATGGACTTGACTTCGTGCAAGCTACAGGACAATGTATAGACTTGCACATATGCATGAACAAGTGGCGATGTACAGACTTGGCCAATGTGCAGACTTGAAGCAAGGAGACGATGTGTAGACTTGGCCAATGTACAGACTTGAATTCGAGGAATGTATAGACTTGCCACTAAGGAATGTCCAGACTTGACAATGCAATGCGATGTATAGACTCTAGTGGTTGTGTGAGCATGCAGTGTATAGACTTGCTAGAGAGACATGCTATGCGATGTATAGACTTCTTGGAAGGCATGTGCAGTGATGTATAGACTTGTGTTATGCACCATTGTTATTATGCATGTGAACTAGAATTGCACTAAACAATGCAATGTATAGACTTGCTGAATTCACGAACACGCTATCAACCAGTGTGCAGACTCTGTATGCAGTGCACTAACTGTATGCTCAATGCAATCGTGCTGACTCTGTTACATGAATGGATCGACCAGATGTCAGACAGATATAATGGAATGTCATTCACAAGCACACATTCACAAAACATGAACACATATGAATGCACTTAAATGAATCAACAAGATCTTTCATGCACACATGCATATGGTGACTTATAGTGTTTGCTATCATCAAAACCACAGGGGCACAAAAAAGGTGTCGGGACATGTGAGCCATGTGCAGAGTTCTCGCATGAGGGTGTCGAGACAGAAGCGCCAAGTGCAGAGATTTTCACACGAGTGTGTCGACACTTTTCACTCAGTGTGTCGAGACATTAGTGAGTCCAGAGTCTTAGACAGAACAGCTTCGGCTTGATTTCTTCTGGATGTGTCGAGACATGGGTTAGATGTGTCGACACATTCTTTTATGCCAGAGCTCAAGCATTGGAAATCTAACACAATCTCTTCTAGATGTGTCTGGACATCATTAGGCCGTGTCGAGACATCACTTAGAGAGATTCTTCTGCACTTGATTAGTCAATTCATCGAACCAAAATAAGTTAGATATTTCTCAAATATCTACTAATGATTTATGATCTTCTGTCATCAAAACCAGGGGACACAAGAAGAAGGGAGACCAGGAGGGAAGGGAGATGAGAAGAAGGAGATGACGCCGACAGTTTTGGGAACATGGGAGAGGGAGGAGCAACCGGCGGGGGGAGAGCTGGACGATGGACGCGAGAGGGAGCTCGCGGATGGTGCATGTGTGAGAAGTGAGACAGAGAGAGAAATGAGTGAAGAGAGACAGAGAGAGGAGATAGAGCGAGAAGAGACGAGTGAGAAAGAGTGAGACACGGAGGGAGAGAGAAAGAGAGAGATCGTGAGGGGGGAGAGAGAGCGCGTGAGATGGAGAGAGAGAGACGGGATGAGGGAGCTCGCCCTGGCGTGGTGGTCGTGGTGGGAGAGATGGCAGGTGCGGTGGAGAGAGGAGGAAGATGCAGACGAGAGGGGGAGAAGAGAGCTTGCGGTCGGGGGTGAGACGGGAGAGAGAGGATGACGGAGGTGAGAGGGAGCTCATGAACGTTGCGTGTGTACAGGGAGAGAGCGGGGAGCAGGGGGCACTGCGGCGCTAGAAGGGTGAGGAGTTGTAAGGAATGGCACATTGGGGAGAGAGGGAGAGGAAGAGAGGAAGCCGCGGTAATGCGAACAGAGAGAGAGGGTGCAGGAGAGAAGGCTGGCGAAGGTGCAGTGTGTGTGCAGGGAGAGGAAGATGCCACAGAGGGGAGAGAGGGAGAGGAGAAGGGAGGAGAAGGAGAGTGCAAAAGAGAAAGGAGAGCAAGAGAGAAGAGCATAGGAGAAAGAAAGGGGGAGCAGGAGGAGCAACCGAAAGGCGGGGGAGAGTTGGATGACGGATGCAAGAGGGAGCTCGCGGACAGTGCGTGTGTGAGAAGTGAGACAAAGAGAGAAAATAGTGAACATAGATCGCGAGGGGAGAGAGACCGTGTAAGACGGCGAGAGAGAGACGGTGATGGGGGAGCTTGCTCCGACGCGGCGGTCGCGGTGGGAGGGATGACAGGTGCGGTGGAGTGAGGAGGAAGGGGCAGACGAGAGGGGGAGAAGAGAGCTTGCGGCCAGTGGTGAGACGGGAGAGAGTGGACCACAGACGAAAGAGGGAGCTCGCGGGTGGTGCGTGTGTGCAGGGAGAGAGTAGGGAGTAGGGGGCACTATGGCGCTAGCGGGGTGGGGAGGAGTAGGGAAGGGCGTGCAGGGGAGAGAGGGAGAGAAAGAGAGGAAGCTGCGGTAGGGGGAACAGAGAGAGAGAGTGCAGGAGAGAAGGCTGGCGAAGGTGCAGTGTGTGTCCAAGGAGAGGAAGACGCCGCGGAGGGGAGAGAGGGAGAGGAGAAGGGAGGAGAAGGAGAGTATAGAAGAGAAAGGAGAGCAGGAGAGAAGAGCATGAGAGAAAGAGAGGGGGAGCAGGAGGAGCAACCGGAGGGGGGGAGAGCTGTGACGCCGTGATGGAGCTCGGTGCAACGCGGACGGCACGTGTGTGCAGGGAGAGAGTAGGGAGCAGGGAGGAGAAGATCGAGAGCTAGAGGAGAAGGGGAGGGGGCGTGCAGTGTGATGGTGTGTGCATGTGAGAGGGAAGAGAGGGAGAGAAAGATGAGAAGATGATGAGGGAGAGGGAGAGAAGAGAACGGGCGAAAGAGAGAGGAAGCAGAAAGGAGAGAGGGAGAGGGAGAGAGAGAGCCCCGCAGTGAGGGTTGTGTGTGGGCGAGAGAGAGAGAGCAGAGAGAGGGGGAGTGCAGAGAAAGAGAGCGAGAGTGTAGAGAGAGAGAGAGACTAGTGCAGAGTGTGTGTGTAGTGTGTGTGTCTGGTGGTGTAGAAGAGAAAGGAGAGCAGGCAGGGGGGAAGAAGAAGATAGAGGGAGACAGGGAGATGAAGGAGCCGCGGTGAAACCAGAAGAGAGTGAGAGAGAGCTACGGAGGAGGGCGGGAGATAGGAGAACTTAGGGAGAGGGCGAGATGAGAAGGGGAAGAAGAGGCTATGGTGCCCCTATTTTGAGGGTGGGAGATAGGAGAACAGAGGGAGAGGGCGAGATGAGAAGGGGAAGAAGAGGTTGTGGTGCCCCTGTTTAAAACAGGGGCACCGGACCGGGGGTGAGTGACGCAAAAGAAGAAGAAGGAGAGGGGAGGGGAAGGAGGAGAAAGAAGAGGAAAGAGAAGAAGGAGGGAGAGCAGAGGTTGAAGCAGAAGAAGAGGCAAGGAACAAGAGAGGAAGAGGGAGGAGGAGAGGAAGATAAGAGGCACGAAAGGGGGGCAAGAGGACCGTTCGCAAGAGAGGGGGGGTCGCCGGTTTTATAGGAGCCCGGGGATGAGGGTGGCCACCACACGCCGCCTGCTATGCCTGCTGATCGCCATCTCCTGCACCCTCTACACGCTAGGGAGAGGCCTGACATGTCATCATGCGGCCCTGCCAACCTGCATGTCTACTATCGTAGCACCCTGCCAGCACGCACCTGCACGCAAAGCTCTGCCATTGCCTGTCATTGCCTGCCATCTCCTACCAGCAAGCATGTACGTGAGAGGCCATTGGGGATCCTACGATCTGCCATGCATGAGGGGGTCGACGGTGTTGGCTGTGATCACACAAGAGAGGGGGAGCCACTATTCACAAGAGTTGGGAAAAAAATGAAAAAATATATATTAAAGTCCCTCGAGCACAAGAATTTTATGATCAAAATAAGTTTATGTCTAGGCCCCTCAACACACAATGAATTAGTTTTCTGTAGAAAAACAATCATCACAAAATTTCTTTCATGAAATGATCTTATCAAAATTTAATTATGTAATTTATTTATTTATTTATTTGAAACATATCTCAAGTCCCATTAATTACAAATAAATCTTCATTTTGCATGAGAATGAGATTATCATGAAAAATTACATAATTAACTTCATTAAAGCCCAAAAAAATAACGTGTGTGATATGAATAAATATCAATAAACAGGCGCTTATCACACCCCCCAACTTACTCGTTGCTAGTCCCTTAGCAATGCAAACAACTAAAAATTAGGGACCAACAAGAGTCTAAAAGATTTCATACCTCGTGACAAAATCCTCACTTGTGGAATGGACTACGGATTCGGAATTTGGAATTATTAAAGCATACTAGCCATATGATTAGAACATGATGCTCATAATTCTCTTAGAATACTCCCAAAGTCTCATAGAACTTGTACTCATGAAATCTAAATCCACAGTTGGACAATTGCATCCTCCAGATTGCCATTTTAGCTAAGTGTCTTTCAACTATACACCTCCCAGATCAGAGCTTTGATTGTGAAAGCTTGCACCCTTTTTTTTAAAACACATGGTGCTACACATCTCTTCACCGTTTGACGTGAACCTCAACTCTTACCTTAGGTGAAGAGGCCCCGTTACTAAGATTAGGGGTATTATTTATTTATTTTTTTTAAACACATGGTGCTGCACATCTCTTCACTGTTTGACATGAACCTCAACACTTACCTTAGGTGAAGAGGACGGGTTACTAAGATCATGATCATTTTCCATGGTATGTGTTTTTTTTATATCTAACTCTTCACTAGGGAGGGCAGAGTATCAGACAACATACCAAATGACAGAAAGCTAGTCCTTCTGTTTCATTAGTGTGCAAGTGATTTTTTTTTGATGCTAAGATACCTTAGGAGATTCTAAATTAGTTCCCATGACTAGACACTAAAAAATCATTCCATCATCCATCTCCACAGTCCTCTCCATTGCAGAGTCTCTTTCATAAGAGCATGAATCATGAAAACTCTGTTGGTTTATTTTTTTAACAAAATGCAGCATTAGGTTGTATGAGATTTTTACAATGATTACCCTTACCCCCCAACTTCAATGGCATTGCCTATGATGATATGAATAATATAAAAATAGAACAATGTGCACATGAATGCTTGGGAATGAAAGGTACCAACTTGGGCGGGCAAACGTGGTTTTCGCTAGACATCCTCCTGGTGCTACAACTAATGCCTACAAACACAAAAAATGAAAATGACTTATTGAAACATAAAAGAGAAATGTTGCGTTACCTCCCAACAAGCGCTAAGTTTAATGTCTTTAGCCAGATGCAATGAGGCCTAATAACCAACAAGTTGATTTCATGATAAGCCACCATGTGATCTCATCCTCCTTCAAATTCCAACCCATATGCCACTAGAGGACAAGATGATAAGCATAAGCATGGGGGCTAGAGATATTATAGGGGATGCCCTAGTCAGAGAGTGGAGAAGGAATAGTGTTAAAGATCATATCATCAATTATGAAATATTCCTCCTCATAATTAAGGCCTTTAAAAGTATTGTACGAGTTTATGCCGACCTTTTTATTCCCCGTGTATTTCTCTTCAACCTCAATTTCAAAATTTTCAAGCATAATGTTGAGGTGAGAAAGAGTAGGAGTGGGAGGAGTTTCTAAGGATTCCATAAAAGGGCTAGTGTTTAGGAGATAATGAGAGTCGAGAGTGAAATAGACGTGCTCCTCAACACATGGATGATCATGAAGCTCAAGTGGAATCGACCGATCAGCTAGTTGCAAGGTATCGGGGATGTGTATAGAGATGTCGAGGTCAGGAATGTTGAACATGTGTGCAACATGATTAATTTTATGGTTTTGATGATGTCTGCCTCTGTAATCATTAATGAACTATACCTGCAATTGATAGGGTTAATATTCATTCATTTCAGGTCATTATACTTCCAGCGCAAAAGATCAAGGATGACACATAAATCTAGGCAACTGGATACACAGATATCAAGGCATATGACAATATTGGAGGCACAAAAATCTAGCATGTTTCAAGCATAGAAATCAAGTTGAATAGCATCACACATAAGGTCATTGCATATTCCTTATATGATCAATGCATATCTTGCCTTATGGATGGTTCAAGGTCGGTGCAACTTCTAGATAGCATGCTACAAGATAATCCAAGAAATGGAGTGGTGTTGGCAAAGGTGAAAGCTCATTGATCGTGCCCAAGCAAAGATGCAAATCTCTTTTACAAGCAAAAGTCGGCATTTCACATTCGGCTCGTCACACATCCAAGGTCAATGCACAAAGAAGTATAGCCAAGAGAATCCAAGGCCAGAGACTCAGTTGATACCTTTTAGACTATCAAGGGAGATGCCACGGACATGAACGGGCTGCTAAAGAAGTCAAGCGGTGGAGCTGAAGCGGCTAACGGACCGACCCGGGCTGGACCGGGGGCTGCCCAGCTGGCGGTCTACTGCCAGCACAGGGGTGGTCGACCGCCCCAGCCAGGGAATGCTAGTCTGTATGTCTTTCAGCTGACCGAAAATTCCAGAGACTTATCCTCTACAACGATTCTCAGTAGCGGTCGACCGCCAGAAGCTGCAGGTCGACCGCCAGCCCCGAGCCAACCAATGTTGACTTTGTTTTCCACTTCGAAAAGGGCCATTCAACATGGATTTGTTTAATCCAAAAGTCACCTAATCACCCATGATTTGTGGATCTGGTCTGGGGCTTGTCTATAGACCATTCAAAGTCTATAAAACCAACACAAGAGGGTTAGAAACCCTAGTTGATCATTTGGAGCAAAGAGAGATCAAGAGAGGCTAGAGAGGAGATTGGAAGAAGAGGTACTGTAGCCGTGAACAGTACTTCGTGTAGAAGTTCTACATCCAATCCAAGGGATTCAAGCCTACATCTGAAGCCTTCAATCTCGAAGGAAGAAGGGAAGCAAGCAAGCTCACAAAGGTGATCAAATCTTCATTCAAACCTCTTCGTCAACTGAAGGGAAGATCAAAGCTACATCCAACAATCTCTCCATCAACTCAAGGTGATTCAAGCTCATATCTCAATCCATCAACCTCCAAGGAAGAGTAGAAGCAAGCAAGGCTAATAAGGGAGATCAAAGGAGGCTGCAAGGGTGTGTTCAAGGGAGAGGCGTTCGAGTACTGTAGCTGTGAACAATACTCCGGGAAGAAGTTCTTCATCAAATCCTCAAGAGATTCAAGCTCCAGCAAACCTCAGACAAGATCCTTTCTCTTAAGCATATTCTATATCTTGTTGAGTGTTTTTCATAAGTTGTTCTTATTCCATTTCTTTCAAACACTTGAACTTGAGAATCGTCCCTACCGGTGGTTAGTAGGAAGGCAATCGGAGGCTGTCCGATTTACGGTGTTGACGTCCCTACCGATGGTTAGTAGGAAGGTAATCGGGAGTTCTCCGATTTGCGGTGTAGCCGTCCCTGCCGGCTTTGTGTGTAGGAAGACAGAAAGAGGGCTTTCTCTGTTCTGTGGTTGGGGCATGTCCCCGGTCAAGCTGTGAGTCAGCAAGGAAGCCTCACCGGGTTTTGGTGAGGGGTGGACGTAGGTTGCGGGGTTGCAACCGAACCACCTTAAAAATCCTCTGTGTTGTGGGTTGTTTATCGTATGTGATTGATCTATATCTTCTAACCCCATTCGCAGGTTCGTGTGCTTCCATACTTGGTTAGATTATTCACACACATATGCACTTTGAGTGATCAACATAGCACATACACACACGCACGGTTGTTGCAAGCTATTGCATGCTCTAGTGTTATGCTTTATGATCCCTGCACTACAAGGCTTATTTCTTTCAAGTTCACAAATGTGCTTAAAGAAGTGTGGACGTTTCATAGCTTGTAATCCAAGTCTTTTCATTTGAGCCACTCTACTTAATTCCGCTGTGCATTGTGCCTAAGTGATTCATTCACTTTATAAGAGTGGTTTAAGTTTCTGTTAGCTAAGAGTTTTAAATAGGCCAAAGCTTTTTATAGGATCCATTCAACCCCCCCTTCTAGATCCGTTTACACCTCGCGGGACCCAACAAGGAGTAGGTAAAAGATTAACTTCCACCCCAAAATCATGAGATGCTCAGTTAGAGTGGATTTCAAGTGGGAGATTCGACTTCTCCTTTACCCAAAAAGAATGGTCCATGTATACACTCAAGTCTCTCTCCACCATTTCATCTTCCTTGCCGTCACTTGGAACAAGGACTCCTCAAAACTGAGAAGGGACATTATAGGGATTTGGCCATTATCAAGCGCATCCACATCATTTTCCTCTCCCCCTAACTTAAGCTCATCATACTCCTCCTAGCCCTTTTCGAAGGTGGAATTGGGTGTAGCCTTGATGTGCGGCTCGTCTCTAGCTTCCACATTGTCTTCCTGATGCGCCTCCTCCATGACTTTCTTCTTATCAGGGTTGGCAATGCTTTGGGTGTGAGGAGTCATGGGTTGAGTATTTGCATGAGTCAGAATTAGGAAATTGGTATTCAAGATTTGCAATTGGATAACTAGATAGTTGATCCCTTTCAATTCCCTTGAGATTTTTAGAAAGCTGATCCAATCGGGCTTGGATGGATTGGTTTTGAGCCATGATGAGCTGATAAAATTGTTGAAAGCTTTCCTCCTAATTGAAATCTGAGTGTGGAGGAGAAAAGTATGGGGGGTGAGAGTCGGGCTGTGATGGATAGGAATTTGCAGGGTGATATGCCTGGTAGTGAGGTGGTGAAGAGTACATAGATTGTCCTCCATGTTGGGCTTGATCATGGGAATCATTTGGGTATTGAGCCCAATTTGAAAAAAATTGGTTTGGAGGACCTTTAGGCGGGCCTTGGTAAGATTCTTAAGAGGAATTTGGTTGGCCTTCCCATCCAGAAGTGAATGTAGATGGAAATGAGTTATAAGAAGGAGTGGGAAAACAATGAGGTAGTTGGACTTGCTCTTGGGTAATAGATGAAGTGTAGGCCCCATTGTCAAAGAATTGAGTGGTTTGGGCCTGGTCTTGGGTAAAGAATAGAGATTGGGCCGCCATAGGTGGAGGGCTCTTATTATAGGCCGACCATGAATATGGATTTTCACAATAGGTCGAGCCATGAGGGGTGAGAGATAAAAATTGGTTTGAGCAATCATCATTATAATAGATCGGAGTGGCCCACATGTGAGTGTTCTCCTGGGGACTAGGTGGCGGTGTTAAGGAATTTAGATTCATGGCCAGGAGTTGCTCAAGTTTATGGGCCGCTTGGTCCAACACGTCACAATTGTGTGCCCAATCTATGACTGTGAATAAATTTTCTCACCACTTTTGTTTTTCAAATTTTTTCAATTTTTTGACTTTTTTATATTTATTTAATTTCTTTTTATTTATTTCTTTTTGTTTTTATTTTTTTGCTCTTCCTTTTCCCTTTATTTTAGATTGAGCTTTTTTCTCTTTTTTTTAGATTAGAAACCCACCATGTTTACTTTTTTTATTTTGATTTTAATAATTTTTTCCTTTTTCTTTTTTTTATGCAAAGACAAACAAGTTGGCACACAAACAACCTAAAGACTTAAGTATACTCTAGATCTATGAGTTGGATTTCACAAAGTGATTAAGGCACAACCTAAATCCGCCCTCAAATTCTTCCACCGGCCAGGTAAGAGGTGGGGTAGGGGTAGGCTCCCCTTACTTTCGTAGGGTCCTAATTAAAAACCACTTGCCTGAAGTCCCGCGATCAATGACACCCAAGAGGGGGGCTGAATTGGGTGATTACAGATTTTAAAAAACTTTTTCCAGATTTAAAACACGTATTAAGAGCAAGCAACAAACAAGTAGACATCTGATGGATTACAAAATGAATCTAGCTAAATCAACCCCTACAGCAGTTCTTTAGTACCAGGCGGAGTCCGGAAATCTGAAGATTCTCTCACGCAAGGTATTTCCCTCCCGACAGGACTAACCTTGTCGATCAGAAACCACCTTTAGATATTACCAGAGATCTCCCGTAAGATGGTTAATAAAACTAGATCTAAACAAAGAAATTAGATGATGCAATATGCAAATATACTAGAGCAGAATTGGAGGTAGAAGATAAGGAGCAAACCACACAGGAGACCACAATTTTTTGGTGGTTCGGATGCAACAACTGCAACCTACGTCCACCTTTCACCGACTGTGAGGATTCACACACTATCTTGTAGAAGGATACAAGATCAGAGCACACACACACGCTCGTGTGAGTTCAGAACTCCCACGAAGGTGCATAAGCACCGAATCACAAAGACATATGAAGAACTAGACACACACACACATACACACGGATCTGCGTAGATCCACACACACACACACACACACAAGTATTCAGATATTACAAGAACACACACTGGAAACTGAAGTATAAATCGAATGGAAGACACAAAGTAAAAACTTCAGATTCAAGATCCCCCTTAGTTGATGAAGTAGGTTTTTGGATGCAGCTTGATCTCCACTTGGCTTGGGGTTGATCTGCTCCAGATGTGGCTTGAATCACTTGAAGATGGATGAAGAACTTCCTTCCCGGAGCATTGTTCACGGCTATAGTACCAGCACTCTTCTCTCCTTTTGATAGCCTCCTTGAGCTCCCTTGGATGATTAGGGTTCCTTACCCCAAAGAGATGTTTTTATAACTTTTGAATGGTCAAGAGACAAGTCAAGAACCAGATCCACAAATCATGGTAAGTTTGGTGACTTTTGGATTAAACAAACCCAATGAAGAGGGCTTCCCACATTCGAGAAAACAAAGTCAAAGATGGCTGCTTTGAGGCTGGCGGTCGACCAGTAGAGGGGGGGTGGTCGACAGGAATTTTACAGGAATGGGGCTTTTCGTTGCTGTGAAAACTGGTCAACCGGCCCCTGACTGGCGGTCAACTGCTGGCTGGAAATTCTGCAAAAATAAAGAGGATAGCCAATGAATCATAATATGTGAGCTAATCAGTTTATGACACATCCTGTGGCGACCCGGATCCCGGATACCAGATATACCCGATAGGACTACCGGATACACCTGATACCACTTGGAACCCGCGAGGCCTCCCAAGAGCGGTAAAGCTCCGAAGGGATAAAAGGATTGTCGTGTAGTACATTGAAGCCACAGAGATAGTACAGTAAGCAATTAGATTTCATTAGATCGGTTTGCTAAAGTAGTAGAAATAAAATTACTTTTTAATTAACAATTTCAATTTAACAATTATATCAGAGTCCAGTCCAAGAAATTAAGAACGTACACTGAGGTCGGGGGAAACCCGACGTAGGTACCGCTGGCAGCTATAGACGCGCCACACCAGGAACCACGAACAGAGACGATGCCACCCACCTGAAAAGTAGGGGTGAGTCTCCAAATAGAGACTCAGTAGGGGTCACGCGGATCCCCACTGAAAAACACGCAGCAAACGGAACAAAGAGCAATAGTAGTAGCAAAGTAGGAAAAGCTACACTACCAAGCTGTAAAAAGAACGGGAACAGCAGGAGTAGGGAACAGGCTAAGAGCAAGGGAAGCTAAAAGAAAAGGGGAAAGCGAGGCCGTAAAACTCGGAACACGGCCACCGAGAGGAACTCGGCTCCCTAAGCTACTCCAAGCAGCGACAGAAGGGTGACTCTAATCTGACAAAGTTAGGAGTTACCGATTTGTCGACATGACGCCAGGCCTAAAATGAAGACCTGCAAGGACAGACAAAAGTCTAAAAAAGATCTAGACAAACGACAGACAGACTCGATGACACACATGACTAGAACGTCGTGCATGCAACACAACACTGACCTCGAGTAGGGCCATGAGAGGGCTAACTCATAAAGGTCACGACGCACAACAAACGGGAAGAGTCACGTGTCACGTGACGGAAGCACCTCCTCATCAGAAGAACAGCCAGCTGCGTCCACTGACGTCTTACACTAAGCCACTAGTGTCTCGCCTATGGTACCGCCAAAGCCACGGCAGAGTCGCAGACACGCACTGAACCAAATAGGAACTACAACAACAAGTAACTAGTCAGGGTCACGCCCGTCAACGTAAGTCCTCAGCCCCTGACCACGTGTGCACACACTGGCTCTTGCCTAAGCCAGGCCCTCTAGCTAGTTTTCTCCCTCGGTAGGACGCTACCGCTGGTCGGGAGCCCACGGAACTAGCTTACAAACCGTATTATGGGAACTGCCCTTTCCACCACTCCGGGGTGGGTCAACACACTGGATCGCGTGCGTCGACAGGCTACGACTAGTGGAGGTTCACAAGATACCAGACTCAGAAACACAAGTGCTAGAGTACAGACAAGCTAGAACGCACTGTCACACGTACTACTAGACACCACTGGTAGTACGACTACTGCCAACAGACTCAGGACTAGGCAACTAGACCTACTACGTAACGATCCTTGAGTCGGATGACTCAAAGGCAAGATCATCACTGACAGCGGAGCAAGCCGCCAATCGGTCTAGTCCTAAGTCACGGGAAACGTCGCTCCGCAGAAAATGACTTACGGAGACCTGAGGGAACACCGAGGACCCTCAGCACGCCTGGACACACGGACCAAGGTAAGATGACACCTCGAGGCATCCAGAACCAAAGTCTCGGACTGGACAGAACTGCCGAGACACACACACAAGGTCACCCGTCAACCACTAGGTCACCCCGGGTTGACCGGAACCCAACAAAGACACGCAACCACAAACCCTCTTGGCCACCTCGGAACACGGTTACAGCCCTCATAGGACATCGGGTGATGTCCGCGTGACAATGGCGAACCCCAAGGTCAAGCCAAGATACCGGAACCCAAACCACCGGTAAACCACTCTCTGGGCATAGGCTATTCATCACTCAGCCGCTAGGTCAACCAAGCAGTCAAGGAGGAATCGCCACGCAACTGGAGGCAAAGACACTGGTGGTCCTAGATTAAGTCGCTCGGAGAAACTATAGCAGTCAAGGAACAGACCGCACACAATTCACCTGAGCCGACCGCTCCAGAGAACCACCAGACAGGCAAACCAACACTAGCAGTCCAGGATAGGACCACTAGAAACACTGCCCTAACTCACGTAGATGACCGACATGAAACAGACAGGACATACGGAGACTTGGGGGAACTCTGATACCCTCAAGGCACCTGGACACATACACCGAGGCCAAATCGTACCTCTAGGTGTCCAGAACCATGTCTCGAGCTAGACAAATCCATCGAGACACAGGCAAGGTCGCATGTCGACCATTGGATCACACCGGTTCGACCAGACCAGAGCAATGACTCTAACACGACACCGAGAGAAGCCATTACGGCCAACCGATAAAACATCGGCGATGAGCAGTTCAGAATGTACCACTCAACAGGATGGACGGTCCGAAACTGACCACACAAAGGGGTTGGACGGTCCGGAACTGACCGCACAACTCCAACAACCAACAAGGATGGACGGTCACAAAGGGACCACCCAACAAGATAAATGGTCCGGACTGAACCGCACAATGGGATAAATGGTCCTCCGAACAGGGAACACACGTGCGGCTAGCCCCTGGCCGTGCGGGGGAACAGGCGGCTAGGACCTCACCGCACAAGGCTTGTGCGGTCAACCTCGGGCCACACAACAGCTCACGACACCAAGGGATGTACGGTCAGCTACTAGCCGTAGAAAGGGTTAGGCGGCCAGACCCTAGCCGCATAGCCCAGCAACGGTCCAAACCGGAGGGAAAGGACGTCTCAGCCCTAGCCGCACCTGGGTTATGCGGTCGCACGATAGACCGCATAACCCTCGCTCCGCGCCAAGCCGAACACAGCGCGTCAAGCAGATGAACGGTCAAGACGGGGCCGCCCATGCGGATGGACGGACCTGGTCTGACCGCCCAACTATCACGGCGGGCAAACCGTGGGTTAGGCCCAACTGAGGCCTTTCCACGCCCCTTTCGTCCCGAGACAAAGGGGGTACAACCGTGGACCTGTTGGCAATCACATAGACTCCGTCCGGAGTCAAAATGATGCACAGATCGCAAGAAAAGGGCGATTCTAACGAAATCACCCAAAAGGGTTTCCGGACTTCCCGGAGCCCTAGCGGTCAAACAGGACCACCAAAATGAAACGAAAATAGTGACTATGAAACGCTAACGTCCTAGGGAGTCCATTGACAGTAACTGATCTAAAAATGGTTGCCGTTTTTTGGCGAACCCTACAAAACCTGAAAATCATGGTTTAGGCTAAACAAGCCCAAACTCGAACGTTTCCATGCCGAACGATGTGCAATGGCAAGGAAAACGGGCAGGGAGAAGTGGTGAGTCACCCTACCTCCACCGAAGAAACCGTGCCCCGAAAGGACTAAACCGCACCAAAAACTGCGCCGCGAGCTCAAACGCCGGCTTTGAATCCACCGTTCGGGATTGCGCCAAAATCGCTCCATCCTCGCCCCGTCGCACACCCAGCCAGCTCCACAGCATCCCCAGCACTCGCCCCTAGGTCCTCCGTCTGCAGCCAGAGCTGAGAAGGTGAAACGGGAGAGAAAACGAAGAGAGAGGGGCGGCGGCGTGAAATGAGAAGGAGGAGAGAGGAAAGGAAAAGAAAAAGGACAAAATTAGGAATTTTTCTAATTTCTGAAAAATCCAATTTTTGGCCCTATCTCAGAAAAATACGCAAAAATAGTCAGAACGACCGGCTCGGAGAGTATATCTTCGCTGTAGCATCCTCTAGTCGATGAACTGACAAATAAACTCACCGTAGGGTTCCGTAACTAGTACGGGAGAAAAACCCACACGGATCGTAAAACTCAACTCGGAAGCCACAAAAGTGAACCGAAACTCACCGAAACAGATCCGAAAGATCCAATAAAGATCCAATAAGACCTACTAAGGATCCAGGGCATTACATCCTCCCCTCCTTTAAGAAATTTCATCCTCGAAATTTAAGGACTAACAATGGAGAAGCAAGGGAAGAACAACCCAACATGGCTATGCACAGTACGCATCAGCCAACAACAATGCCGAGAACACGGCAACACAAATCTCGAGAAGCATGGCTCAGAGGAACATTATCTGACCATAATTACGAGCACACGCTCTGGATCGAGCACGACACAAGTAGACACAAGTCTGACACCTCCGAAACAAGGCAACGTCGCTTACGTCTCACCAGAAATGGGGGCACGACTGCCACAACAACAGACAACCGAAACCGAGGAACACAACGACGGCACGGCAAGCAGCAGCTTACACAAGGAGACACAGTCCTCTCAGCTGACAGCTTGACCACATCATCGGCTCCAGTGCCAAAGGTGGCAGAGAACACCTGGCACACAGGACGCCAACGACAACAGCACCGGACCACAAACACGATCAAGTCAGTCCTCACTCAGATATTACCTCTGATCGAGTCGCATGCCAACTCTACGGGAGAAAGGGAGTACAACAAGCTAACTGACAAGGTCACGGTCCATGGCAGAGACACAAAATCATGGAGAAACAGCGATAAAACGATAACAACAGCACTTGTAGGATTCTGACTCTGTATAGAACACAGAACCATGGAACACAACTGCAAGCAGGGTCACATCAAGGCACAAGAACAGCTGAACACACGACCACAAGGGACGGGTCACGCATCAGACTGCTCACCAAGAGAAGACCCACGACAACCTCAGGGAACGTAACTCAAGGACTATGATCACGCCTCGAGAGCACAACACCCAAGAAAACACATGCAGAGCAGAGGGTACTCAATCAGCAAGGAATGCCGACAGATTCCCCAACACTCGCAAATGCCAATGCCAACACCAGAAATGCTTCCAATAACAGCACGGCACGACAACGACAACGTCAAGGCACAGGAAGCCAAGACAAAGTCACATCGAGAACAACAAACCTCTCGACTGGCCAGAATCTCTCCACCAACGATCCTGAGCCCGTGGGTAACCAGCCCACACGCTTCAGCTGCACACTCATAAAATGCACATAGGCATCAGGGAATATCTCAGTACCCGCATCTCAGCACACACTCGGCGCCATCGCAACTTCTGAAAATCGCAACGTAACACGCCAAGAGTACCGATCTGACAAATAATCGATCACAAGAAGCCTAAGTGCAAAGAAGAGGAGTACCAGCTTCAGTACAAGGCCCAAGGAAAAGGCTAATCTCAGCTTACCTTCACGTCCTAAAAGCGGTAAATGAGCCTTCACAATACATCGGGCGCTGGACACGGCACGACAAATACGGTACGCGATAGCTCTTAACACCATGATGGAGTCCAAAGGCAAGCAACCGTATAACAAAGAGCAGATCAGGCTCAGAACAAAGCTGTCCACACTTAAGCAGACACAAGACAAAGGCATCACTAAGATAGCAATTCCAAGGCAAACTTTGAAAAGATTCCATCAGAAGGGACGATAAGCAATAACCTCAACCACGAAAGCTCACCAGGAAGGGAAAATCCTAGCTTTCCTGAGCAACCTCTCAAACACGGAATCTAATCGAGCACTTCAACAGAAGCGAGACACATCAGGAGCTGAACAAACTCAATCCGGGATGACCAAAACAACGTGAGAACGTGTACGGTCATCAGACCAAGGCCAAACGTCAACAGCAACCTGAACAACACACGGAGAAAATCTCGAACAACGTACTGTAGATTCAATCCTTCCGACGTACACTACCAAGTACGACGAGATCGAGACAAACACCACGATAAAAAGAAGCGTCTCATCACATCTTGACGAGAACAAAAATTACCTTGCGCAGTGCCAGAACAGCACGCATAAGACCACATTCGGAAAATAACGCGACAAATCATCTCAACACCTAAGCCAGCAAATGCCTGTACTGGACTTTAAGGACTCTGGATACTGCAATATCTCGGATTCCCATGTACTTCACACAACAATGCTCTGATACCAACTGTGGCGACCCGAATCTCGGATACCAGATATACCCGATAGGACTACCGGATACACCTGATACCACTTGGAACCCGCGAGGCCTCCCAAGAGTGGTAAAGCTCCGAAGGGATAAAAGGATTGTCGTGTAGTACATTGAAGCCACAGAGATAGTATTGTAAGCAATTAGATTTCATTAGATCGGTTTGCTAAAGTAGCAGAAATAAAATTACTTTTTAATTAACAATTTCAATTTAACAATTATACCAGAGTCCAGTCCAAGAAATTAAAGACAAGTACAGGCCACAGGAAAAGAACGTACACTAAGGTCGAGGGAAACCCGACGTAGGTACCGCTGGCAGCTACAGACGCACCACACCAGGAACCATGAATAGAGATGACGCCACCCACCTGAAAAGCAGGGGTGAGTCTCCAAATAGAGACTCAGTAGGGGTCACGCGGATCCCCACTGAAAAACACACAGCACACGGAACAGAGAGCAACAGTAGTAGCAAAGCAGGAAAAGCTACACTACCAAGCTGTAAAAAGAACGGGAACAGCAGGAGTAGGGAACAGGCTAAGAGAAAGGGAAGCTAAAAGAAAAGAGAAAAGCGAGGCCATAAAACTCGGAACATGGCCACCGAGAGGAACTCGGCTCCCTAAGCTACTCCAAGCAGCGACAGAAGGGCGACTCTGATCTGAAAAAGTCAGGAGTTATCGATCTGTTGACACGACGCCAGGCCTAAAATGAAGACCTGCAAGGACAGATAAAAGTCTAGAAAAGATATAGATAAACGACAGACAAACTCGACGACACACACGACTAGAACGTCGTGCACGCAACACAACACTGACCTCGAGTAGGGCCACGAGAGGGCTAACTCAGAATGGTCACGACGCACAAGAAACGTGAAGATTCACGTGTCACGTGACGGAAGCACCTCCTCATCAGAAGAATAGCCAGCTGCGTCCACTAACGTCTTACACTGCGCCACGAGTGTCTGGCCTACGGTACCGCCAAAGCCACGGTAGAGTCGCAGACACGCACTGAACCAAACAGGAACTACAACAACAAGTAACTCGTCAGGGTCACACCCATCGACGTAAGTCCTCAGCCCCTGACCACGTGTGCACACACTGGCTCTTACCTAAGCCAGGCCCTCTAGCTAATTTTCTCCCTCGGTAGGACGCTACCGCTGGCCGGGAGCCCACGGAACTAGCTTACAAACCGTATTACGGGAACTGCCCTTCCCACCACTCCGGGGTGGGTCAACACACTGGATCGAGTGCGTCGACAGGCTATGACTAGTGGAGGTTCACAAGACACCAGACTCAGAAACACAAGTGCTAGAGTACAGACAAGCTAGAACGCACTGTTACACGTACTACTAGACACCACTGGTAGTACGACTACTGCCAACAGACTCAGGACTAGGCAACTAGACCTACTACGTAACGATCCTTGAGTCGGACGAATCAAAGGTAAGATCATCACTGACAGCGGAACAAGCCGCCAATCGGTCTAATCCTAAGCCACGGGAAATGACGCTCCGCAGAAAATGACTTACGGAGACCTGAGGGAACATCGAGGACCCTCAGCACGCCTAGACACACGGACCGAGGTAAGATGACACCTCGAGGCATCCAGAACCAAAGTCTCGGACTGGACAGAACTGCCGAGACACACACACAAGGTCACCCGTCAACCACTGGGTCACCCCGGGTTGACCGGAACCCAACAAAGACACGCATGCACAAACCCTCTTGGCCACCTCGGAACATGGTTACAGCCCTCATAGGACATCGGGTGATGTCTGCATGACAATGGCGAACCCCAAGGTCAAGCCAAGATACCGGAAACCAAACCACCGGTAAACCAATCTCGGGCATAGGCTATCCATCACTCGGCCGCTAGGTCAACCAAGCAGTCAGGGAGGAATCGCCACGCAACCGGAGGCAAAGACACTGGTGGTCCTAGATTAAGTCACTCGGAGAAACTATAGATGTCAATGAACAGACCGCACACAATTCACCCAAGCCGATCGCTCCAGAGAACCATCAGACAGGCAAACCAACACTAACAGTCCAGGATAGGACCACTAGAAACACCGCCCTAACTCACGTAGATGACCGACATGAAACATACAGGACATACGGAGACTTGGGGGAACTCCGATACCCTCAAGGCACCTGGACACACAAATCGAGGCCAAATCGTACCTCTAGGTGTCCAGAACCACATCTCGAGCTGGACAAATCCATCGAGACACAGGCAAGGTCGCATGTCGACCATTGGATCACACTGGGTCGACTAGACCAGAGCAATGACTCTAATACGACACCGAGAGAAGCCATTACGGCCAACCGATAAAACATCGGGGATGAGCGGTTCAGAATGGACCACTCAACAGGATGGACGGTCCGAAACTGACCACACAAAGGGGTTGGACGGTCCGGAACTGACCGCACAACTCCGACAACCAACAAGGATGGACGGTCACAAAGGGACCACCCAAAAAGATAAACGGTCCGGACTGGACCGCACAACGGGATAAACGGTCCTCCGAACGGGGAACACACGTGTGGCTAGCCCCTAGCCACGCGGGGGAACAGGTGGCTAGGACCTCACCGCACAAGGCTTGTGCGGTAAACCTCGGGCCGCACAACATCCCATGACACCAGGGGATGTACGGTCAGCTACTAGCCGTATAAAGGGTTAGGCGGCCAGACCCTAGCCGCATAGCCCAACAACGGTCCAAACCAGAGGGAAAGGACGGCTCAGCCCTGGCCGCACCTGGGTTATGCGGTCGCACGATAGGCCGTATAACCCTCGCTGCGCGCCAAGCCGAACACAACGCGCCGAGTAGATGAACGGTCAAGACGGGGCCACCCATGGGGATGGACGGGCCTGGTCCGACCGCCCAACTATCACGGCGGGCAAACTACGGGTTCGTCCCAACGGAGGCCTTTCCACGCCCCGTTCATCCCGAGATGAAGGGGATACAACCATGGACCTGCTGGCAATCACATAGACTCCGTCCGGAGTCAAAACGATGCACAGATCGCAAGAAACGGGCGATTCTAACGAAATCACCCAAAAAGGGTTTCCGGACTTCCCGGAGCCCTAGCGGTCAAACGGGACCACCAAACGAAACGAAATCAGTGACTATGGAATGCTGACATCCCAGGGAGTCCATTGACAGTAACTGATCTAAAAATGGTTGCCATTTTCCGGTGAACCCTACAAAACCCAAAAATCACGGTTTAGGCTAAACAAGTCCAAACTCGGCCATTTTCGTGCCGAACGACGTGCAATGGTAGGGAAAACGGGCAGGGAGAAGTGGTGATCCGTCACCCTACCTCCACCATAGAAATCGTGCCCCGAAGGGACTAAACCGTGCCAAAAACCGTGCCGCGAGCTCAAACGCCGCCGTTGAATCCACCATTCGGGATCGCGCCAAAATCGCTCCATCCTCGCCACGTCGCGCACCCAGCCAGCTCCACAGCATGCCCAGCACTCGCCCCTAGGTCCTCCGTCTGTAGTCAGAGCCGAGAAGGGGAAACGGGAGAGAAAATGAAGAGAGAGGGGCGGCGGCGTGAAATGAGAAGGAGGAGAGAGGAAAGGAAAAGAAAAAGGAAAAAAAATAGGAATTTTCCTAATTTCCAAAAAATCTGATTTTTGGCCCTATCTCAGAAAAATATGCAAAAATAGTCAAAACGATCGGCTCGGAGAGTACATCGTCGCTGTAGCATCCTCTAGTCGATGAACTGACAAATAAACTCACCGTAGGGTTCCGTAACTAGTACGGGAGAAAAACCCACATGGATCGTAAAACTGAACTCGGAAGCCACAAAAGCGAACCGAAACTCATCGAAATAGATCCGAAAGATCCAATAAAGATCCAATAAGACCTACTAAGGATCCAGGGCATTACACATCCTGTTTCAATTAAAATGAGTGAGTTAAGCTTAGCCTGGGCAGTTTCGGAACCAAGATGGATTTATGCATTGGGAGGGGTATGAACACTTAAACATAGTGCATGATGAAATTAGGCCTTGATTACGTATGAAGGTCGAACTTGATTGTTAATACATGGCACGTGAGAAAATACATGACCTGGGTTTTGTTATCATCAAAATGACCTGGATATACTCAACAATCTCCCCCTTTTTGAAGATGACATAACTGAGAGGGTATTGAAATACATGAACGTGCCTTTAAGCAATGTTTGAAAATTGAGATCAAAGTTTGAAATCAAGGCATTTCACTCACATCCCATCAAGCCAGCGAACACAAACCATTCAACACTTTATTTGCCACTTAGAAAAGAAATGAGACACAAGAGCCAACCATTTGAGATCAAACACCAGTTGCATTCAATTCATCATTTCATTACAAGGTACATTAATGCTAGAGTGAATGCACGACTCTAGGCACAAGTAACTAAGCAAATGCATAAATATAGAATAGACTTAATGATCCTCACATGATCATACATGCAAACACACAAACATACCGACATACATAGATATAGAACCTACACTACTACTTCTCCTCCTTTGGCATCATCAAAAGGAGATAGGATAGACGAAGGGGGACCCAAGTGACATAAGACCAAAGTACAGCATCCGAGAGGTAGGAAGCAAGAGAAAAATCTTCATAGTGCGTCTGCAGGAGGCTGATCCTCTGTAGGAGGAGGCTGGTAACTAAGGTGACAACAGATGTCTTTAATAGAATGATCTTGAATCTAAAGACTATCCCGAATACGGGCAATGGAGAGGTCACGAGCTGCATCACGGCGCGACATGCCAAGAAGTGTCATGTTCATGATGTGGAAGGCTTGGCTGGAATCAGCAACACTATCGGTGAGGCTAGTCATATGAGTGGAGAGTGTGGCCATTTGAGTGGAGAGGGTATCCAGAACAGTGGAGAAGGAATCTATGCGACCTGACAAGGTGTCAATCACATTGCCCATAGTGTCGACGCGATCCCCGAGGGTAGAAAGTCGATCCCCAAAAGTGTCCACACGAGTCTCTAGCCCAGTAAATCGCCTATCAAAAGTATCATAATCTACCCAAGAGTGCTGTGTGGCCTCCTTAGTGGACGACTCTCCATGATAGAACGGTGGTGGAGGAGGCATTTCGGAATCCATATGATGAGGTGAGGGTGGAGGAGGCTGCTCCTCGGCCTGAACTGGAGGGGGGACATCCCCTTGATCCTGCTGCTGCTCTTGTTCCTACTCTTCTTCACTATCAACCTCTTCTCCATAAGTAGGCACATCCCGGCGTAACTCACCATCGGGACCATAGTAATATCCCATATCTGTAAAGATCTTATGCTTATTATAGATATCATCTTGTCGAACATAAATGAACTGTTGGTTTGCCAAATTGATCCCAACATGAATGAATAGGCCGGTCAACTGTGATGCATACGGCAAGGATCGCCACAAATTGGTTCGGCAAGCTCCAATGAGAGTCGTCATGAGGCGACCCATGTTAACTTGAATTCCATTCATAACATTGTAAAACAGGAATTTGTGTACCTCTGTCACTTCATTTCTGCTGCCACTCTTTGGATAAATGTGAGAGGTAAACATATGGTGCAATATACGCTGTAGTGGTGGAAAATGATTTGCATTTAATTCAATTAAGTTGTTGACACCACACACATAATCACAACCGGTCATAGCAAGAAAGGTTTCCCCAACAGCTCCATGACCAAAAATCATGCCGGCTCCTCTAGCCGCAACTCCTAAGCATCTCTCAAACAGATCGGGGGTAATATGAATCTCAACCCCTTAAAAAATAGAAAATAATTCCTCATTCCTTGCAATCAAATTCCCATAAAACTGTTGCACTAGACTGGGGTAATATCGAGTATATCGAAATCAGTCCATCCTAGCTGAATCTCAAAAACAGCACATATATCGGGCAAAAGCTCATTCACCTCGTTGAAGTCGACCAGTCGAGTGTCGATAATGGGACAAGGAGGCAACTGAGGTACACGATGAGGTGTAGGTGCTTGCTGTGGTAGAGGAACTGGGGCCTCTTGTCTCCTGCCACTCGCTTCCCCTTGGGCAGAACGCCGAGAGCTTCGTATAGGCGGCATCCCGAACTAGAAACCCGGTGAAAAACCCTTGAAGAGATGACCCTCGTCCCGAGGAATGAAGGCAGATCAACGGACACTTCAGGGGCTTGCAAAAGCCTTCTCCACCGCCTGGAACCAAGGAGGGAACTCCACATATGCACGAACGGCCAAATGGAGTTCATCCTGAAATCGTGACGAACACGCCGGATCTTGTGCGGGTGGAGGAATGATGAGGTTTAGAGGCTTGAGAGGGGAGTTTTGAGGTTCTATGGTTAGGGCAAAGTGGTGGAGAGTGAATGGGAGTGATAGAATGAGGAGGAGGGGTTTTAGGACCCCTTATAAGGTGGCTCGGATGAGACCCGGTCGGGCCGGTTAGCCGTCACCGGTCGACCGGTGTGGGACCGGCGGTCGACCGCTAGCCCCAAAAACACCAAATTTTTTATTTTTTGTTTCTTTTTCTTTTCTTTTCCATTTTTTCCATTCAATTTTTTTTATTTGGGGGGACTATCATCCGACCTTCAGATTTGAGCCAATGTCTTGAAGTGTATGGAAGGAAAGAGATGTAGATTTGAGGAAAGTTTCTAACTCCACCTCAGAAGTTTCCTTAGGTCCGACATCACTGAGTCCACAATTATTTAACCAAGGAATATCTGGCATTAGAAAAAATTTTCAAGGATGGCTATATATATAAATACATTCAAGCATGCAGGAGTGTATGTGAGCACACAAGGTATTAAAAAAAAATAGACAATATGCATGTTTTCCTACCCTTGATGCATATGAGTTTCTACAAATGCAACTCTTATCTTAAGTGCAAACTTATGCTTGTATGCTCTCACCCTTGCACATCCCAAGTTCTCTTCTGATCTTGTTAAATTGATCCTGATTTAGGGGGTTTGTGAAGATGTCAGCTAGTTAATTATGTGTGCCAATGAAATTCAACTAAAAGACCCATTTTCCTACATGATCTCTCATAAAGTGATGACGAATATCAATATACTTGGTCCTAGAATGTTGAACAGAATTTTTTGACAAACTAATTGCACTGGTATTATCATATAAGATTGGCACACATTTCATTTCAATATCTAAATCAAGCAATTGATTTTTGATCCAAAGTACTTGGGCTCCACAACTTCCGGCGGCTACATATTCAGCCTCGGCCGTTAAGAGAGCTACTGAATGTTGTTTCTTGGAGGCCCATGAGACTAGACACCCACCAAGAAACTGACAGTACCCACTTGTACTTTTACGATCTACAATACATCCGACATAATCCACATCGATGTATGCAATCAAATCAAAAGAACTACCGATGGGAAATCACAAGCCAAAATCTATTGTGCCAAGTAAGTATCTAAAAATGCGTTTAACAGCCGTTAAATGAAATTCTTTAGGGCATGACTAAAAATGGGCACAAAGACATACATTGAATTGAATGTCAGGGCGGCATGCTATAAGATACAGTAGTGATCCGATCATACCTCGAAACAGTGTAGGATCTATTGTTTTAGCATTTTCATCTTTGTCTAACTTCGAGGTTGTGGCCATTGGAGTTGACAAAGGTTTTGCTTCAGCCATCCCATATTTTTTCAATAGCTCCATTGTGTACTTGGCTTGACTTATGAAAATTCCCTCAGATGTTTGCTTCACCTGTAGTCCAAGAAAGAATGTTAATTCACCCATTAAGCACATCTCAAATTCTCCTTGCATAATTTTTGTAAATTTATCACACAACACATTATTAGTAGCTCCAAAAATTATGTCATTCATATACACTTGAACTACTAATATGTCTTTACCTGATTTCCTTGTGAAAAGTGTTTGATCAACCTTATCTCTCTTGAAACCATCAATCAGAAATGAGGTGAGCCGTTCATACCATGCCCTTGGTGCTTACTTCAGTCCGTACAAGGCCTTCTGGAGCTTGTACACATGTTGTGGATGTTTGGGGTCTTCAAAACCTGGAGGTTGTTCTACAAAGACATCCTCTTTGATATACCCATTTAGAAACGCAGATTTAACATCCATTTGAAATAATTTGAAGTTAGATGAGCAAGCATAAGACAATAGAATCCGGACTGCTTCTAGACGAGCAACTGGTGCAAATGACTTAAAAAAATTAATACCCATCTCCTGGCTATACCCTTTGGCCACAAGCCGCGCCTTGTTCCTAACAACTAATCCCGTATCATTTAACTTATTTCTGAAAATCCATCGGGTTCTGATTATGGACTGATTCTTAGGTCGCTGCATAAGAGTCCACACCTGGTTTCTTTCGAACTGGTGCAATTCTTCATGCATAGCCTAGATCCATAATTCATTTTGAAGAGCTTCATGGATATCCTTAGGCTCTTCTTGTGAGATTAAGGCTATCAAATCCTCTTCTTCTACTTGCCTTAGTGATGATCTAGTTCTAACCCCGTCTTGAGGATTACCGATTATATTTTCAGTTGGATGATCCTTTAAGAATGTAGAGATGTTGGGCAAGTCGGGGTGTTGCACTTGCTGCTCTTGCAGTGTTTCAATTGAAGGATCTTCATCTTCTTCACTCTTGCTGGATATTCCTTCCTTTGGTTCATCCTTGGCTTTAGATGTTCCAGCATTAGTTGAGTTTTTGGGGGCTTCTCCTGCATCCACAATTTGAATAGATTGGTTTGTCAGTTTTAGTTCAGATTCATCAAAAATCACATAAGGACTTTCTTCAACAACCAAAGTCCGTTTATTAAACACTCGATAAGCTCTAGAGTTAAGTGCATAGCCTAGGAAAGTTCCCTTGTCACTTTTCTCATCAAACTTACCTAGATTGGACTTACCATTGTTCAAGATGAAACATGAACATCCAAAGGGTTTAAGATGAGAAATATTCGGTTTCTTACCCATGTAGAGCTCATAGGGAGTTTTCTTAAAAATGTGCCTTACCATTGCCCTGTTGATGATGTAACACGTTGTACCTACCGCCTCAGCCCAAAAGTATTTTGGTAGAGAATTTTTACTTAACATGGTCCGTGCCATATCTATCAATGTTCTAGTTTTCCTCTCCATTACTCCATTTTGTTGGGACGTCCTTGGTGATGAAAAATTATGCGTGTACCCCTGCTCTTCATAAAAATTACTGAATTCATGATTTTCAAATTCTCCACCATGATCACTTTGTATGGTGGTGATAAGGTAGCCTCTATCATTGTAGATTTTCCTGCAAAACACTTGAAACTCCATCAATGCATCATTTTTATTGGATAGAAATAACACCCATGTAAATCTAGAATAATCATCAACAATCACAAAACCATAGGATTTCCCTCATAGGCTGGATGTCCTAGTTGGGCCAAACAAATCAAGATGCAGCAATTCCAAAGGTCGGGAGGTAGAAACAATGTTCTTATTTTTAAAAGATATGCGTGTTTGCTTGCCTTTTGTGCAAGCCTCACAGATTTTATCACTTTCAAATTTTAATTTTGGCAAACCATTTACTAAGTCATATTTAGACAACTTGGAGATTACTCCAAAACTAGCATGACCTAGTCTTCGGTGTCATAGCCATACATTATCATGATTGTTTGCTGCCAAGCACAAATCATCACCGGAAACATCATTTAGATCAATAGTATAGACATTGTTGCTTCTCTTACCGATGAATCTGATTTCATTGGAGGTTTTATTTATGACAATACAGTGGGTTGCATCAAAAATGATTTTAAAACCCTTGTCACACAATTGACTTATGCTCAGCAGATTATGATTTAAGCCTTTCACTAAAAGGACATTTGCAATCAAGGTTTCAAAATTTTTACCTATGTTACCGATCCCAATGATTTTACCTTTGTCTTTGCCTCCAAAGGTAACTGATCCTCCATCATTGTCTTGCAGTGTAGAGAACACCTTCTTGTCCCCTGTCATATGCCTTGAACAGCCGCTATCCAAGTACCATTTGCCCCCCCTGGCTTCAAGACATATCTGCAAGAAACAACATTCTCATGCAATTGATTTTGGTACCCAAACTAGTTAGGGTCCGTAAGAGTTAATCCAATTATGTGCATATCTTTTCTCGGTCCAAAAAGCATGATTTCTTGGTGAGTTTTATTTGAACAAGCAATTGGCAACAACATGATCAAATCTACCACAATGATAGAAATTAACAGGTGCAAACTTTCTTTGGAATTGTCGTGGTTTGGGTTGGACATGTTTTGGCTTAGAGTTGGAACATGAAGCACGGTTGTTTTCTTTTTCATGAACATAGGATGTAGTGATCTTATACTCAAAGGATTTTTTATTTTGGGGAGTATATCCTAATCCTTCATTCTGGAAATTAACTTTAACTCCCAGCAAGTTATCCAAATTTTGTTTGTCCTTGACAAACTTAGCGAGAGTAAACTGCAACTCAATTACCTCTTTATTCAAGCTCACATTTTTACTTTCAATTTCTGAAATGGATGATATCAGAATTCCTTTTTCATTCTTGAGCTTTTCACAAACTTTTTCAATTTCAAACATTTTACATGATAGCTCCTCTTTGGCCTTTTCAAGATCTGAAATTGTTTGAAGCATGGTTTCTTTTTCCTCTGTTAACTCAAACCATTCTTGTTCCAGTTTCTCAAATTTAACAAAAATATACTCATGTGATGAATCATCAATTTTTTTTTTGAGAGTTTTATTTTCAGATCTGATTTTTTTGTATTTTGTATACAATTTTTCATATTCCGACTCCCATTGTTCATTTGAAATAAAATCAGGGTAAGCTTTTACCTCAGTTGAATCATCTTCGTATGCCATGAGGCATAAGCTCTCCACTAGCTCTTGGATCTCCTCATCGGATGGTTCGTCCTCTTCGCCGCTCCATGTGGCGACCATGGCTTGAGGCTTCTTGAATTTATCCTTCTTGAATTTCCTCTTTAGATTTGGACATTCTCCTCTCATGTGCCCGGGCTTCTTGTATTCATAGCAAATGACATTATTGGGCTTGCTAGGCTCGCCCTTGGTCTGAAAGGGCTTCCTTTGCCCCTTTCTGAAAATACCTTGGAAATTTCTCTTCTTTCTCAGGAATCTCTTTACTTGGCGAGTTATCATGGCTAAGTCTTCTTCTTCATTGCTTCCCTCGTTGGATTCTTCTTCTTAGTCATCATCATTAGATTGGTGAGCTTTCAATCCAATCACTTTCTCCTTCTTCGTATCTTCCTCGGCTGTTCTCTTCATGTTTATCTCATAGGTCATGAGTGACCCTATGAGCTCATCCAAGGAAAGTGCGGACAAATTTTTTGAATATTCAATTACTATGGCTTTTGTGCGCCACGCCGATGGAAGTGATCTCAGGACGTTCCTCACAAGATCGGAGTTCGTGTACTCCTTCCCGAGGCTTTTGAGACCATTTGTGATCTCCGTCAATCTTGCGAACATCTCTGAGATGGTTTCTTCATGCTTCATTTTGAACAGCTCATAATCTCTTACAAGGAGATTTGCCTTGGTCTCCTTGACCTCGGAGGTTCCCTCATATATGAGCCGCAACTTGTCCCACATCTCCCTTGTTGAACTGCACATGGATATATGAGAGAATTCATTAGGATGTATAGCACATTGCATAATATTCATAGCATTAAAATTGACAATGCATTTCTTAATTTCCTTGGGTGTCTATTTCTCTTCATCATCAGAGAGTTTGTAAGGACTCTTGTCCACAACTCTCCAGATCTCATACTCTTGGGCTCTCAGAAAAATATGCATTCTATTTTTCCAATAAGAGTAATTTGAGCCATCGAAGTATCGAGGACGATGGATGGAATGACCCTCAGGCATCATACCCTTGTTTGCCATTGATCTAGATCTTACTCTAGATCGTTAGATCTGAAAGAATTAGAGCCTTAGCTCTGATATCAATTGAAGTCATGCGATCAATGACACCCAAGAGGGGGGGTGAATTAGGTGATTACAGATTTTAAAAAACCTTTTCCCGATTTAAAACACGTATTAAGAGCAAGCAACAAACAAGTAGAGATCTGATAGATTACAAAATAAATCTAGCTAAATCAACCGCTACAGCAGTTCTTTGGTACCAGGCGGAGTCTGGAAATCCGAAGATTCTCTTATTTCCCTCCCGACAGAACTAACATTGTCGATCAGAAAGCACCTTTGATATACCAGAGATCTCCCGTAAGATGGTTAATAAAACTAGATCTAAACAAAGAAATCAGATGATGCAATATGCAAATATACTAGAGCAGAATTGGAGGTAGAAGATAACGAGCAAACCACACAGGTGACCACGATTTTCAGGTACTTCGGATGTAACAACTGCAACCTACGTCAACCCCTCACCGACTGTGAGGATTTACACACTATCTTATAGAAGGATACAAGATCAGAGCACACACACACACTCGTGTGAGTTCAGAACTCCCACGAAGGTGCATAAGCATCGAATCACAAAGACATGTGAAGAACTAGACACACACACATAGACACACAGATCTGCATAGATCCACACACACACACAAGTATTCAGATATTACAAGAACACACACTTGAAACTGAAGTAGAAATCGAATGGAAGACACAAAGTAAAAACTTTAGATTCAAGCTCCCCCTTAGTTGATGAAGAAGGTTTTTAGATGCAGCTTGATCTCCACTTGGCTTGGGGTTGATCTGCTCTAGATGTGGCTTGAATCACTTGAAGATGGATGAAGAACTTCCTTCCCGGAGCACTGTTCACTGCTACAGTACCAGCACTCTTCTCTCCTCTTGACAGCCTCCTTGAGCTCCCTTGGATGATTAGGGTTCCTTACCCCAAAGAGATGTTTTTATAACTCTTGAATGGTCAAGAGACAAGCCAGGAACCAGATCCATAAATCATGGTAAGTTTGGTGACTTTTGGATTAAACAAACCCAATGAAGAGGGCTTCCCACGTTGTAGAAAACAAAGTCAAAGATGGCTGCTTCGAGGCTGACGGTCAACCGGTAGAGGGGGGGCAGTCGACCGGTATTTTACAGAAATGGGGCTTTTCGTTGTTGAGAAAACCGGTCGACTGGCCCCTGACTGGCAGTCGACCGCTGGCTAGAAATTCTGTAAAAATAAAGAGGCTAGCCAATGAATCATAATATGTGAGCTAATCAGTTTATAACACATCCTGTTTCAATTAAAATGAGTGAGTTAAGCTTAGCCTGGGCAGTTTCGGAACCAAGATGGATTTATGCATTGGGAGGGGTATGAACACTTAAACATAGTGCATGATGAAATTAGGCCTTGATTACGTATGAAGGTCGAACTTGATTGTTAATACATGGCACGTGAGAAAACACATGACCTGGGTTTTGTTATCATCAAAATCACCTGGATATACTCAACATTGCCCTCTTATAGCGTTTGTCGTTGACCTCTAGCCTTAGACACTAGTTTCCAAAAAGAGGACAGACTCACGTTGCACCAAAAGCACAGTGTGATCCTAGGGCCAAAGTCTACTGAATTTTAGTAAGGCTTAGGTAATGTAAGAAATGCTTGACATGGTTGTGATTGGTGGGCCAAGAAAGGGTGATAAAATCTCCACCTTATCTTATTTATGGGTAGTGCCCTTAGAATGTTTTAGAATAATGCAATGCAACAAACAAATGCAAATAAGGGGTTTAAAATACAAATGCATGAACCATTATTTTCTAAAATAAAAATAAAGAACGAGATTAATGCAACCTACATGATGCATGAGCTAAAACATGATGTGTGGTTTCTAATCTTGGAATGACATCTTTTATTTGAGTTCAAATATTTTTTATTTTTTATTTTTTTGTGAACTTATCTAACCAAGAAAAAATAAAATAAATGAAATAAAATCAAATAAAATGAGAGAAATTTAGGATACTTACTTGGAGCGTGGTCCCTCGTTCTTAAGTAAAAATATATAAAAAAAGAGAAGAGGGAAGAGAAGACTTACTTTGTTGGTAGATAATACTTTTTTAATTTTTTTTCCTGCAAGCAAACAAAAGAAAAATTGTTAATGCTGATTTAATATATAAGAACACAAGATAGTCAATTCAAAAACTATAAACCTCCCCGGCAACGGTGCCAAAAATTGATGCGTCGCTAGGTCCGTCGTTAAAACACACGCGACGACCAATGTCAAAATTTACCGAACTCGCCATAAAATTTAATAACGTAGTACTATAGTTAGTTTGAGTCGAATCCACGAAGTGGTTTCGTTTTACGAATTGAAGATCTTGTGCTCCAGGCGAAACACGAGCTTAGATGGTTATATGCAACTTAAAATAAAAATTACATTAAATAAATCTATCAAATGAAATTTGGAGGGTTTTGGAGAGAGAAAAAAGAAAGGGAGAGGAAGAAGAAGAAAGAGGAGAGAGAGATCCAGAGAGAGAAAATAGAAATACATTATTTGTACTAATTAAAAAGACAAGGTTTACAACATGAAGTGCAAAAATAAAAATTACAATCCTAAATAAAAAAAATAAATTCTAAATAACACCAAAGAGGAGGATGGGCAAGGATATCGCGGCCATGGTGTAGGGGTGACGTCGCCTCCTTGAGCCTTTGATTTTCACTCAACCCGAAGCCGAGGACGCCCATCTTGCGCCATCTTTGGAGGGGTTAGAGAGAGAAGAAGGAGATAGAAAAAGTAGAGAGAGATGTAGAGAGAGAAAAAGATAGAGGTTGAGGAGGTTAATAAGAATAAAAAAATAAAAATAGAATTATTGTGTGGTGTGTGCGTGTGTGTGAGAGAGAACGAGGGTGGCGAGAGATAGAGTACAGAGAGGAGGGGGGAGTAGAAGAGAGGGGGAGGAGGCCATGGTAGTTAGAGAGAGCGAGAGAGAGAGAGAGAGAGGGAGGTGAGAAGAGCAAGAGGAGTGGGGAGAAAAGAAGGTCGTCGGCACTGGTGCAGGTAAAAGAGAGAGGGGGTGCGGTGCGTGCAGTTCACAGAGAAGAGAAGGGAGACCAGGAGGGAAGGGAGAGGAGAAGAAGGAGATGACAACGGCAGTGTTGAGAACAAGGGAGAGGGAGGAGCAACCGGAGGAGGGGGAGAGTTGGACAACAGACGCGAGAGGGAGCTCGTGGATGGTGCGTGTGTAAGAAGTGAGACAGAGAGAGAAAATAGTGAAGAGAGAGCGAGATAGGAGAGAGAGCAAGAAGAGACGAGTGAGAAAGAGTGAGACACAGAGGGAGAGAGAAAGAGGGAGGTCGTGAGGGGAGAGAGAGAGTGCGTGAGATGGTGAGAGAGAGACGAGATGAGGGATCTCGCTCCGGCGTGGCAATCACGGTGGGAGAGATGATAGGTGCTGTGGAGAGTGGAGGAAGACGCGGACGACAGGGGGAGAAGAGAGCTTGCGGCCAGGGGTGAGATGGGAGAGAGTGGACGACGGACTCGAGAGGGAGCGCACAGACGGTTCGTGTGTGTAGGGAGAGAGCAGGGAGCAGGGGGCACTACGGCGCTGGTGGGGTGAGGAGGAGCAGGGAACGGCGCGCATGGGAGAGAGGGAGAGGAAGAGAGGAAGCCGCGGTAGGGCGAACAGTGAGAGAGGGTGCAGGAGAGAAGGCTGACGAAGGAGCTGTGTGTGTGCAGGGAGAGGAACAAGCCCAGAGGGGAGAGAGGGAGAGGAGAAGGGAGGAGAAGGGGAGTGCGGAAGAGAAGAGCACGGGAGAAATAGAGGGGGAGTAGGAGGAGCATCCGGAGCGGGTGAGAGCTGCGACGGTGCGATGGAGCTCGGTGCAGCGTGGACTGTGCATGTGTGCAGGGAGTGAGCAGGGAGAAGAGCGAGAGCGAGAGGAGAAGGGGAGGGGGCGTGTAGTGTGATGGTGTGTGCGTGTGAGAGGGAAGAGAGGGAGAGAAAGATGAGAAGATGGAGAGGGAGAGAAGAGAACGGGTGCTGGGACATCGAAGCAAGACCACTAACTTTTTTTATTTGCATTTATATCCTTGAGCTAATTGGGTTTGTAATTGTATGGCAAGTATAAGCCAATGGGTTACCTGGGCTAAGTCAATGGGTTTCTTTGCAAAAAGGCCATGTTGGCCCGGCGGGACCCCCACCTTCTCTCCCATTGGTCCACCTAGATTATAGGGCCCATGTGGGGCTGGTCCATGATCCATGATGGCATCTTGGACCAAGCCTCTTTTGTTGACTCCAAGAGGGGGACGCCCCCTCCCTTGTCTCCATGTGGGAATTAAAATAGTTCCCCTTTACAATTGTTTATAATTATTGTAATTGACCACATGGGAGAAGATTCTTCTCTCCCTTAATTACCCCTCCCTAACCCTAGATGTGAGGTTAGTTTATATCATTTACATTTCATATAAAGCCCATGTATTTTCCATATTTTCATAGATTAATGAGAAGAAAAAAGCATTTGTGCACACTTTGCCCAAGGGCGCCCCCTCCCTGTCCTCTTCTTGCAGCAGAGATTGTAGCAGAAATGCACGGACCTTGCCTTGCAAGCTGAAAATGTGCATCGACGTTATGTGCTATATATATATATATATATATATATATAATGCACTAACTTCATATGAAGACACACTGACTCCAACAACTCAAGTGCACAAACTCTAATGCATAGACTCATGATAGCTTCAGACATATTCAGTTTGATTTAAGGTGTCTGACTTGTTTATGGTGTCTGACATTTGACTTATGGTGTTTGTCATCATCAAAATCACAGGGATACAACAGGTGCAACTTTTCCAAATCTGCCTATAAGGTCGATGCACATAGTCATTTGCACATACTAAGGTCGGTGCATGTTTTCATTGGCGCACAAAGTCTGAGCACATGTGATTCCAAGGTCTGTGCATGTTTTGATTTCAACATTACAAGGTCGGTGCATGTTTTCATTGGCGCATAAAGTCTAAGCACATGTGATTCCAAGGTCTGTGCATGTTTTGGTTTCAACATTACCAGGTCGGTGCAGGTTTTCTTTTCAACCCTTTGAGGCCTGTGCACATCTAGAGTTTATGATTAGTCTAAGGTCTACGCATATACCAGTTTGTGTATCTCTAGGGTCCATGCACATGCAGCATCCAGGTCTGTGCATGCATTCAGGTCAGATCATATTCTGCACCATTTGAACTAAGGTCCGTGCATCTTAGTCTGCTCTATTACCTATGTTATAACTCAAGTCTCATAGGCCAATGCATATCGAATATTCACATACGCTGACAAAGTGTTTGATCAAATGCCTTTGTTCTGATTGGTAGGGACTTAAGTCACTAAAAGACCGAGGATCAAACATATGAAAGGCAGCATGCCTTACACTTAGCATGGTCACGTGGCTCGAAGTCTTTAACCTCAGGCACATGATCCAAGTTACTGGCATGTAATCCTAGACAAGGATCTCGTCTGACGATTCTACCACGTGGACAGCGTAACTTCATCTCCTGACACGTGGTTTTCCAGCAGAGCTCTTCTTTTCAAGATTCCTTGGGCGGGAACGAGTTTTCCACGCACCCAATCTCTCACGAGCATATATGTAGAGGCATGTTTGCACATTTATAATATAGAGAATTGAAGACTCGGAGTGCAAGAGGAATAGAAAAAAAGTAGAAGAAGAATAGAATGGAAGAAGATAGAGAGAAAGTGAGTTACAGTGAGTTGTAGAGAAAGGTAAAAATAGAGTATCGTGAGCGAAGCTAAAAGCTGATGATGTTGGTCATGATCTGTAGATCAAATCTAGGATCGTTTGCTCCTTTGTGAGTTACATTGTATTTGAAGTCAGATTTATTTTCTGTCTATTCTTTCATTTCTTGTTTTTCCTTAAATCTCTTTCAAGCTGTTTGTCAGCAGAGCAAGCTGTGAAGCTTAGCAGGCGAGGTTGAATCCTCGGTCTGCAAGCTGTGATGCTCAGCGGTATAGCAAGCTATGGTGCTCAACGGTCAGCAAGCTGTGATGCTCAGCTGTAAGCAAGCTATAATGCTCAGCGGATCAAGCTGTTTGTCTGTGGAATCCTCACTCTACTTTGAGTGGGGGTGGACGTAGGTCTCAAGATTGAGACCGAACCACCTAAAAAATTCATGGTGTCTTGTGTGATTGCATTTGTGTGTTCAGCTTCGATAGATGAATTTTTAGGATCATCCCAGTTGCAATTAAAGTAGTTTCTTAATTTTCATACGAATATCAATCTGTGTTTTACTGTTAAGATAATTGCTTGAGAGGTATTTCAAAAGACCCAACCAGAAGGATAGGTCAAGCCTATCTGGAGGGCTGGTGTCACGTCTCGAGAGCGGAAGATACCTGGAGACGCGTGACGAGTTTATATCAATCATGTCAATCAGAGTATTAGTGTATTCGACACCAAAATCAGAGATGCGCAAAAGTAAAGATAACCCAATCCTCTATTCCTTCATAAGAATATGTCTATTACAAACCCTTGCAAATACTAGACTCAATAAAATAAAATACAACGCTTGACTCAAGAAAAATAGAGAAAAGACAGGACTAATTTATGCTTGAGTAGTTCTAACTCTTTCACTCTTAACCATCCCCTTCAGATTGAGTTCCCTCATCGTCGGACTTACCTGAAAAGTAGGGAAACACGGAGTGAGCGAACTCTCAGTAGGAAATTATATCTCAAGAACTAGCAATGGGTTTAAGTAATTACATCTTTCATGAATGCACTATAGCTATGCATGCTCGCAAAACGACAAGATAGAGAGAGTGTATAACAATAAGATAGCGTTGAACTTTCAAGAACTTATATCAAAAGATATCAAGATATTCAAGCAAGTAGACTCATCATGTTATGTTGGAATTTGGCTATCATGGTTCAAGCACGCAAGTATGCAATTACCCTTATTCGGGTCACGCAAGTCATGTAATATCAAGTCAAGTACAAGTACAAGATTTGTGGAATGTTCAATCAAGCTAGTCATGCACTTCGGTATAATGCCAATACCGTGATCAATCAACTCCCATGGGCACAAGTACTTTCGGGTGCTCCTCCCAAGACCAGATCGGGCCCTATATGCGCAGGCATTAATCATGTATTTTACATCCACTTTTGTATATAGCCAATATGGAATTTCAAGGATAAAGCTTGTAGACATGTAGGATAGACTTTGATAGAATAGAGTCCAAAAATATGACACTTGACATAGTTAGGCGATAATAACGGTACAATCACGATTATCGATAAAACTAGGTGGAATTGGTTCCCTAACTTGGGTACCATGACAAGTAAGTATGGACATTCTTTATATAGAATTGAGGTCCACAAGAACATCAAGTTTAATATAGAATTGGGGTCTACAAGAACATCATAACAATGTTGTTATAGAATTGGGGTTTACAAGAACATCATAACAATGTCATGCTTTACCCCGTTCATTAAGATAATTCTCATATCACACACATGGCATGACATGAGGGCCGGTATACCATGTTTCTATAGAGTGACATGGCAAGGATTGTGTAATGGGTTTTTATGGTACAACCAGCTCAGTCGGCCTTGAGGGAATCCAAGGCTCGAGGAGTCTTACGGAGGTCTCTATGACTAACTCGCTAGTCCAAAGGAACGGAGTGTCCAATGGAGAGCTTGTATGTCAATGAGAGTTAAGGGGGTAACGTTAAAACATCATGAAACGTGGGACTATATTCACGGACTGGAATATAGTGCCGATATATATAGATATGTATATATATATATATATATATATATATATATATATATATATATATATATATATATATATATATATATATATATATATATATATATGAAACCCTCGGTTAACAGTAACAGTGTAAAATAGTGTCACAGGAAAATAGCGACTTAATCTAAGTCATTGCTTATCAAATTAACGCCTTCTATAGGGTGTTTATTTACGAATTTGACGACTTGTACATCAGTCGTCCCTTCAATATTTCTATTCTGCAGAAAATCAATATTCTGGAATTTTAACAAAAATGCGCCCTGGACAGGGGCGTTACTTTTCAATTAGCGCCCTGGTCTGGGGCGTCAGTTCAGTAGAAGACGACCTAGATAAGGTCGTGAATTCAAGAATTTACCAATTTGCAGATAATAAAATTTCAGGAAGAAGGGTACATGATCATGACAGGAAAAATAGCAGGATTTCACAGGTATACTCATGCAATATATTAGATTCATTGTTACATAGATATTAAATTTTTAAACGTGGGTATTCATTAATTACGTGCAATTGACGACTTCTGGGCAGGGCGTCAAAACAATAATTAGCGCCCTAGTGTGGGTCGCTTCTTTAAAGTAGCATCCTTGTCAAGGGCGTTTCTTTTTGAAATTACATAGAAAACATCTGAAACCACAATAAAACTATATGCATGCACGACCGATGATATTATTAAGATCTTAAGCTAGTTTGGGCTACGATCTTGAGAAAACCTACCTTATGAAGATTTAACTGATGAACGGATGAAGGTTTGGAGACGGAAACGACACTCTGTTTGTAACAGAGTCTTCAGACGTTCTAAATAGCCAAGTAATATGAGCTTCTCGACAACAGGTGAGCTTAGGAAGATGTCTTATTTTATGGATGAAGAACCCCTCGTTCTTCAGCACACGGGGTGTTCAACCTATAGTAAAAGATGACGAAGAAACATGAGTTTTCTTCATAATACTCAACTGAAAGCAGAAGAAGAAGAACGATGTTGATGAAGAACCACGTTCTTCAACGAGTTGTTTGTATGCTACCTGCAAAGGAGGATGAGGGAGAAGAAGAAAAGAATATTAATGTTCCTTCCTCAAACAACCAGAGTCAAAAGCAAAGGAAGGAAGAAGAACATAAACCTGTTCTTCACGCACAGCAGCGGCAGGGCTTCCTTCGGCCAACAGCTCGTTAGGGTTCGACAGAGAGGTTTACTTATAGGATTTTGGGAATCCTAATAGGGTTAGAGTTCTATTGGGAGTTATATTTCCATGATAGAGTTCTTACTATATTCCACTAACTCGTACTAATCCATAAACTTTCCCTGGATAATGTTCTGCTTCGAACGGAACACAAACGGAATTAGCGTCTTAAGTGAGGGCGTCGAATTTAAATTGACGCCTTGTCGAGCGTCGTTTGAGAATTGACGCCTTGTCCAGTGGGCGTCCCTTTTTAAATTCACGCCTTAGCCAGAGGCGTTTAATTTTAATTAGCGCCTTGAATCAAGGCGTTATTCACATTTTTGGTTCTATTTATTTGTTCCTCTTGATTTTTCTTTCACTTACTTAAATCTTTTAGCCTATTTTGACTAATTAAGAGCTTGTTCATTCTAATTTGATTTATTTAAAAATCTTTATTATTATTTTATTTTTTTCCAGGGTTGCTACAGCTGGCCTTCTTGCGTGAGGAAACACTTTAGTCCAACCTCCACATAGTACTACTCATCAATTTATCTGGTTTACCGTTTATTTTATTCATCTGGTTAAATTGAGCACATTGAAAATTTTAATTACGTAAAAAGTTTCTATAGAGATCCATTCACCCCCCTCTGGATCTTAATTGTGTAATCAGAGAGGATCTCCGATCCTAACAATTGGTATCAGAGCAGGTTTCTGCGATATGGGATCCAACGATCTACAGATCTGATCCTGCCTTTTCTCCTGGTGCAATTTGCTCTCGGTGCTTCTATTGCTTTCTACTCTCTGATTTATATTTGCTCTCCATGGCTGATATTCCGAAATTTGATGGTTCTAGTTTTTATGTATGGCTAGGAAGATTCAGAGATTATGTGATCTTTGTAGATTTGAATTTATGGGTTCTAATTGCATATGGTTCACACGATGTTCCAGAGGATCAATTAATCCAAATGGAATGTCGTTGATAAACTAAAGAATGCATAAAACTGAATGTTATTGGATAAAATCTGATCTCATGAATGTTTGGAACTCTTGGAGTACACCTACTAGAGGTGTAACTCAGCTAATAGGACCCAAGAACTCTTGGGCTCCCAGACTTTCAAAATAAATTTTTAGTTGCAGGTTTGTGTTGTGGAAAATAATAAAAATGGGCTAAATAAACATCAAGGCACATGAAGGTCAGTTAAAGCCTACTCTCATTTTAGTTTCATTATACTATTGGTTGAATAATGCTCTCTGTGGAATACTGTATGTATGATCAGATTGAATTCATTGATGTGTTTTTGATGATGTTATGTCATGGCTGTTAAAACTTGATAAATCTACCACATGCAACTTCACATGAATTTTTACATGCTAAATTATCATTCATGTTAGTCGTTCATATTTATATTAGATGCATATTCGTGCATGACCTCTTTGGTATATCTAATTAAATGTTGGAAGAAGGGCAGATTATGTCTGTCTAGAAACCCACACTATGCGTGAGGTGAGCCTATGCCCTATGTTCTCCGCCAAGTACCAAGGGTCAATATGCATATAGTGATAAAGTTGCATTCAATATTTCTTACATGCATATATGTGTACATTGAGAAAGAGTCTGTTGTATGATTGATATATCCGCACACATTGAGGGGGAGCAAAGCTAATCTGATCAAGTATTCTGGTTTGATTGAACTCTCAATATGAGCTGTAATGAAGCTGCTGATTGTTGAATTGGTATGATGCTTGAGTAAAGCTATTGCTGCTGACTGTTAATGCTGAATTTTTGATGAGTGAAGTAATAACTACTGCTACTTTGGTTGAATTGTTTGTCTGAACAAGCTAGTGGTTGAACTCTATTCTGAGGAAGAATCCAGATTCATGCTGTATGAAATAATGGATTGATGTAGTTGTCGGAATCATTGTTTGTGATATGTGCTGCTAGCTGAAATGCTTTGAGACTAAATATTTGTCTAGAGGAGTCTTTGCAACATTGACATTTGGTTGGATTCATCAGTTTGTTTAAGCTGGGCTCAAATGTTTTTACACTTGATATATATGTCTATGGCTTTAGAATACTGTGCCTTTGATGGGAAGATATTGGAAGTGCTCTGGTTGTTTTCAAGTCTATCTTTAGTATTCCCTCATGATTTTTGTTGTAGCAACCCTGATAAATGAATATTGAAATAAAAATAAAAACATACATAGTACAGAAGTAATACAGACAAAATAAAGCAAAAAAATAAATAAATAACGCCTCTGAGTAAGGTGTTAATTTAAAAATAAACGCCTCTACATACGGCGTGACTAAAGAAAGGACGCCCACGCATGTGGTCGTCAACTCTCACGCGACCAAATAGGCAAGTAAAATAAACGCCCATGTCTTAGGCGTGTTTCAAAAACAAGGAACGCCCTTATACAAGACGTTTCTTAAGAAACGACCTGAACAAGGTCGTTAATTTAAGAATAAACGCCCTGACCAAAGGCGTTAATTCAGTTCGTGACCCGTTCGAACCCAGAGCTTATCCAGGGAAAGATTAACCTAATCTAGTAAGTGTTTATTAGAGTAAGGACTCTATTAGGGATATGTTACCCTCAATCAAACACTACTTTTGTTAGGACTCCAAAATCCTATAAATAGTCTTGATCGAACAACCCTAAACCTATTTGGACGATCAAACTGCACAGGTACGTGAAGAACATATGTTCTTCTATTTTCTTCTTCTGTTCCTTTCTTATGAACGTAGCATGAGAAGAATTAATATTCTTCGTTTCCTCTCCAGGTTGACGGAAGAACGATTGTTCTTCTTCTATTAAGTTGCAGTTGAAGCTTCAAAGCCCTTTCATCACCTTCATCCAGATCATAAGGTAGGATTTTCTCAAGTCTCGTAGCCCAAACTAAAAATAAATATAAAAAGCACCATGCATGATATATTTATACAGTTTGCATGTAGTTTTAATACGTTTTCTGTAAATTTTTCAAGAAACGCCCTTGAATGGGGCACTACTTTAAAAGAAACGACCATCAAAGTGGTCGTTAATTAAAAGTATACGCCTTGTATACAGGCGTTAATTTCATGAACAATCGCATGTAATCAATAATTGATCCTGTTTAAAATTCAATAAATATGAAATATCGATTCTAATATCTTGCATGACTCTACCTGTAAATTCCTGCTAATTTTCTTGTCATGATCATGTCTCCTGTCTTGGAAATTTAATTGTTGAAATATTGTAAATTCCTTGAATTCACGACCTTGACAACGTCGTTTTACACCTATTAACGCCCCATCACAGGGCGTAAATTGAAAATAAACGCCCCTTTCTAGGGCGCATTTTCTGTAAATTCCTGAACTATGTATATCCTGTAAAATAAAATTAAACAGTAACGCCCCTTTCCAGGGCGTGGTTTAAATAAATCCTGAAAATTATTTATATTCTGTCAAATATTTAAATAATGAGACGCCTGCTTATATAGTCGTCAACTCTGAAGAAACGCCCCTGTCCAGGGCGCGTTTTATATAAATTATTGAAATAATGAAACTCTGCAAAACGGAACATATGTAAACGCCCTTATGTTAGGCGTTACTTACCTGACAAACGCCCCTGACTAGGGCGTGTTTTTCATGAATTAATAAAATTATTGAAAATTCTGTAAAATAGAAATATGTAAACGCCCTTCTGTTAGGCGTTAATTACTTGAGAAACGACTTGACCTAAGTCGTTATTTTACTGTAAAACTGATTTTTCCCTGTTTTTGTTAACCGATGATTTCATATGTTATATAATATATATATCGGCACTATTCTCCACTCTGTGAGTATAGTCCCACGTTTCACGTTGTTTCATCGATCACACTCAACTCTCATTGACATACAAGCTCTCCATTGGACATTCCGTTCCTTTGGACTAGCGAGTTAGTCATAGAGACCTCCGTAAGACTCCTCGTAGCCTTGGACTCCCTCAAGGCCGACTGAGCTGGTTGTACCCTAAAAACCCATTACACGATCCTTGCCATGTCAATCTAAAGAAACATGGTATACCGGCCCTTATGATTATACAAAGAGTATATCATAAGAAATTCTTAATGGGATGATGATATCATGCCATATCATGTCGTTCTTGTAAACCTCAATTCTATGATAAGAATGAGGGTATCTTGCTTGATCTAATGTTTATGTGGACCTCAATTCTATATAAAGAATGTCCATATTGATTTGTCATGGGACCTAAGTTAAGGGAACCATATTCTACCTAGTTTTATTGATATCGTGATTTTACCGTTATTATCGCCAATCTATGTCCTTTGTCATATTTTTGGACTCTATTCTATCAAAGTTGTCATACATGTCTACAAGCTTGAATATTGAAACTCTATATTGGCTATATAAACAAGAGTGGATGTCAAAAATACATGATAAATGCCTGTGCATATAGGGCCCGATCTGGTCCTGGGAGGAGCACCCGAAAGTACTTGTGCCCATGGGAGTTAAAATGATAAGGTATCTGGCATTATACCGAGTACTTGACTTGCTTGATTGGACATTCCACACACATCTTGTACTTGAATCGTACTTGACTTTACATGAAATGCGTGGCCCGAAAAAGGGTAATTTACTTGCTTGATACATGATAGCCAAAGTTCTTGACATGTCTTGTTAAACGTGCTTGCTTGAATACCTTGAATATACTTGTCATCTTGTTGGAAGTTCATGATTAAGTTCATCTTATTTCTTGATATTACATTCTCTCTATCTTGTCGTTTTATGCGAGCATGCATAGCTTTATTGCATTCATGAAAGATGTAATTACTTAAACCCCTTGCTAGTACTTGAGATATAATTTCCTACTGAGCGTTCGCTCATTCCGTTTGTCCCTTTGTACTTTTCAGGTAAGTCCGACGACGATGGAAGTCAATCGGATGGGAATGTTCAAGAGTGAAAGTGAGAGCTGCTCAAGTGTCGTCTAGTCTTTTCTATAGTTTCTTGAGTCAAATATGTATTCTTTTCCTTTTTAATTAAACAGAGTATTGGATTTGTAATAGTCTATCCATTATGAAGTAAAGGATTGGGTTATCTTGCTATTTTGCGCATCTCTGTCTTTGCGTCGAATGCACGACCACTCTGATTGATATGATTGATATAGACACGTCGCGCATCTCCGGGTATCTTCCGTGCTCGGGGCGTGACATTTGTGGCCATTCACTTTTCTCATTTTAGTTTCATTCATCATTATAGAGCAATTCATCCCTGTATTCCTTTGTCTTCTATGTCAAGTCTTACCTAAATCCATTTAAGTGTTTGGTTAAACCATTTTGTCATAGAGTCTGTTATTTAGGAGGAGTTAGACATAAAATCTGTTATCTTTTACTGATTAAGACATGTAATTACAAAACCTTCCAGATCTAAAAAAAAGATTCTTGACCTTACACAAATTGTGAATTAATTGGTTATGAGGATTAAATCTAATCTTACTGTTCAAAAATTATCCATAAATGTATTTACAATGGTTTTAAACCTTTCTGAAAAAGGAACTGTTCAAATTATTTCCTGAAATCTGAAAATCAGAAGTAATAAAACATCTTTGGTTGATAACCATGTACTTATATTGACTTTAAATTGTTTCAAGTAAAAATCTGATGTAAGACCAGGGAATAAGCCATAAAATAAAAATAATGATAAGGTAGAGCAATGGCTGAATGCACTGAGAAACTGGGTTCCTTATAAAAGAAATAGGTGAACCTATGTCATGAAGTGTCTTAGTTAACTCTGTTCAGAAAATGAAGCATAATGATTGATTGTACTGAGTAACAAGGGATTCAGGCGTCTAATCAACGTGTTTCCTTGAGTAAAAGGTACGGTCATATTTGAATGCTCTAGCAAATAAAATAAAAAATTTATGGTTGACTCTGTGTCAAATTCAGAAACTCAGAACAGTTTATTTTCAATATAAGACATATTTTCATACCATTTATGTTTAATGAAAATGATTAGTAAGATTGATGGATTTTGATTTGCGTTTAGTACATTGGTAAGATTGGTCTATTCCCATTGTTTTTGCATCAAAGGATTAATTTGAGAATATTTATGCATCAAGATTTAAATCCTGTAAACCATAAATCGCATGCATGTAAGGAAGAGGATTTATCTAAAAGAGAAGGGTAGGCTGGTAATTTTTCTTTAAATTGGTAAAGTTAATAGGTTTTATCTTACTCTACCCTTGTATAAGTGTCTTCCTTCCCGTAGAAACCCACTATATTCAGGTCGATGTTTCTTCTGTCCCGTAACCCTTCACATCGACGCTAATGTGCCTTCAGTGCTCTCTTTCTTTCTCCTCGTGCGAAGTCCTATTTTCTCCACTCTTGTTCTCCTTTCTCTCTAAATCCTTCTGGTAGTCATCTGTTTATACCTTCGTGTCGATCATGTCGTCTCCTTCCAAAAAAAGCATGAGGAAACAAATGGTCTCGGAGGAGCAACAACCAGAAGCCATGGATGTGAGAAAAGAATGTTGGTCAAAGCACAGGCATAATAAGAGTACTAGTTTGGGCATGCATGCAGAGAAATCGGTCAAGGGAAAAGAAAGAGTTTCTGAGTCATCGGCAAAGTGGGGCCGAACTTCTACTAAGACAAATACACCTCAACTGGTAGAAGAAGAAGATGAGTCTGAGTCTGTACAAGAAGAATCTGTGGTTGAATCAGCAAAAATTATCTTTCCTCAGTATGTGGACTTCCATGATGTGGATATGCTTAATGATTTTTTGGAGCTTCTAAATCTGATTAATTTTCAGAAGTGGAAAAAGTTTATGGGAAACCATAGATACTACTACCCGAGGTTAGTCTCTGAGTTTTATAGAAATTTGAAGTATAACCCAGACCAATCCAGGATTTGGTCAAGTGTCAAAGGAATTGGAATTGAGTTATCTCTGCATTCCCTTCATAAAATGTTCAGAATATATGAAAAAGGAGTTTGTGAAGAAGATTTTGAATATGATGAATTTGAGGCTTTTACTATACTAACTGATTAGCCTAGCAACCCAATAGATCACAGGCAAATGAAGCTGAAAAATATTAATGCAAGTAAATTTTCACCTCTGAAGAGATTGATTCATCATATGCTCACTACTATACTCACTCCTCAAGATGGTGGTCGAGGGAGAATAACTGAGACACAAAGATTCATCCTTTACTGTATGTTCAGAGGTATTAAGGTGTGTCTACCAAATATCATGATTCAGATCATTGGAACTTGTAAAGAATCAAGAAGGCACCTACCTTATGCAGCACATCTAACTGCTATCTTCAAGAAATCAAAAGTACATCTGAAAAATGAACAATTCAAAGAAATTTCCAAAGTAAATGTGTATAATACGGACTTTATTACAAAGTTCATGAAATTACCCTCTGTCTTAAAAAGGTTGCCACAAGAAATATCAGAGACAGAACAACAAGAGGTGCAATATGAGCTGCCAAAGGAACAACCAAAACTGCAAAGTAAATTGGTGGCAGTGATACAAGAGTCTGAACAACCAGAGACAGAACAACAACAATAGTTACCTTAATCAGAATCTGATCAACAGCAACTTCAACCACAAACTGAACAGCAACAGCTTGAGGTACAACAAGAAAAGCAAACTGAATGTTCAGATCCTCAGCACATAGAGCACACAGAGATACATATGGATGAGCAGTCTGAGCAACAAACAGACAATGTAATCCTGGAAGAATAAATGGTGCAAGAATAGAAAACTGACCAGCTAGACTTGCATGAACAGGAAGAACAACATGAGCTAGCAGATTTACAGTCAGAACAGCAGCAAATCCAAGAAGTGCAACAGTATACAGAACAACAAGAGGAAAGTCATGCTGTTTTCTTTGGACCTCATCATGGACCCCTAACAGTATATGGAATTCAACCACCTAGGTCTCCTGAGGAACTTCATATTCCACCTGAGTTCCTTGCTTCAACTTCTGCAGGACCAAGCTCAAATTCAAATGCATCTGAAGTGAATCCATCTCTGGTAAATCTTATGCTAAATCAATTTAAGATTATGAATGCATCTTTTGTACAACTAAACTTGGCTGTTGAAAGACTAGATGCTAGAATGTTACATGTTGAACAGATAGTTAATAGTCAATGGGAGAGATTTGTAAGAGCCAAATATAAATCTGATGAAAGATTACATGTATTTTTAGATTCATTGATACATGTTAGTGAGACAGCTGGTACTATATTGAATCTTCTAAGAGAAGCTAAGTTAGAATCTCACGAGAAGATAACTCAAAATCTAATCCATGCTTTTGATATCAGAAAAGAACAACAAAGAATCAGAGATGAAATGAATATTATTCGACAAGAACAACAATCATTGTCCCACAGAATAAATAATATAACCGATGATATTCAGGACAGTATCATTCAGATGGGAAATGTTTATGTCGAGTTTGATACAGTTCAAGAAAAGGTGCAAAATTTGTCCAATAACCTCAGAGAAATTGTCACTACATAAGCCACAAGCACTTCAACCTCTATGGCAGAAATCCACCACCAGCAAACAACTCAGACAGACAACATGTGTACCATGTTACACAGCTGGTTTGTGGATCTGACATCGACAGTTAAGGAGCTGCAAGCTCAAGTTCACCACAATGATCAGAAGATCATGACCAAGTTTGCAGCTCTGGGCACTAAGGTTGAAAGAATTCCCCAGAACTTTCCACAAGCCATACCCTTAAGAGAACAGGGAAGCTCCAGCAGAACACCAACAGTAACAGTTGCTAGACGTCGACGACAAAGGGGTGAGAGTTCTACAACTGATGTTTAATGATTGCCAGAATCAGGGGGAGCACTGCAAGAAAGAAAATTGATGATGTTTGAACAATATATTTCTTACCTTTTGGTTTTTGATAATGACAAAGGGGGAGAGATTAAATGAGTCATGAAATCTCTTTACTTTGAATTGATCTTACTTGTCTTGATAAAGGGAGAGTTTGATAAAGGGGGAGATAAAATTGCCAAAGAAATTGATGAAAGACAGTGATTGAAATTGATTCAAGTGCTGAAATTGATAGATTTTGACTGAGCTGAAGACACTGAAGAACAACAGACAATTTCTTTAGTGTACACAGTGTGCCTGCATTGTCTGCATATAATTAAGATGTTAAGATGTCATTTTGCAATATTATCTTGCATGTTTCTATTTTTGTTTGTTCTTTAAGTTTGAGAACTTTTGAATGGAATGGATGCTTTTGACTGAAATAAATAAAGTTTGTGACAGAAAATTTTTTTCCATGAATGAACGACTGAAATGTGTGTTTGTTTGAATAACTGGCACTGTGTGCAAACATTTAGATGACTCATAGTTGTCATCATCAAAAAGGGGGAGAATGTTGGAACCTTGGTTTTGATGATGTCACACTATGAATCATGTTGATGCATAAGTACATGAAAATCTTGTGTTTGATGTGCTGAAGACTGTGGTTGATGAGAAGTGTATTGATGCCTTTTTTGTTGTTTATAAATCAGTGCATACATACAGCAAAGTTGATGCAAGTGAAGTCATCATGGTCATCATGCATATAAGGTTCTTATTAAGGTCGATGCTAGTATGCATGCATTTCTTACTAAGGTCGATGCTAGTGTGCATGGATATCTCACTAAGGTCGACGCATGTTATTGCCTTAAGAGGATAAGGTCTGTGCATTCTAGCATTCTGTCACATAAGGTCGACGCTAGTTAGTCAAGTGCAACATCTAAGGTCGATGCACGTTTTCACCCTATGAAACACAAGGTCGGTGCACATTTTGCATCCTGCATATAAGGTCAGTGCAACTTTTCCAAATCTGAATATAAGGTCGATACACATAGTCATTTGCACATACTAAGGTTGGTGGATGTTTTCATTGCGCACAAAGTCTGAGCACATGTGATTCCAAGGTCTGTGTATGTTTTGGTTTCGACATTATAAGGTTGGTGCATGTTTTCATTGGCGCACAAAGTCTGAGCACATGTGATTCCAAGGTCTGTGCATGTTTTGGTTTTGACATTACAAGGTCGATGCAGGTTTTCGTTTCAACCCTTTGAGGTCTGTGCACATGCATAGCATAGGTCTGTGCATATCCAGAGTTTATGATTAGTCTAAGGTCTACGCAAATACCAGTTTGTATTTCTCTAGGGTCCATGCACATGCAGCATCTAGGTCTATGCATGCATTCAGGTCAGAGCATATTCTGCACCATTTGAACTAAGGTCTATGCATCTTAGTCTGCTCTATTACCTATGTCATAACTCAAGTCTCATAGGCCAATGCATATAGAATATTCACCTACGCTGACAAAGTGTTTGATAAAATGCCTTTGTTCTGATTGGCAGGGACTTAAGTCACTAAAAGACCGAGGATCAAACATATGAAAGGTAGCATGCCTTACACTTAGCATGGTCACATGGCTCGAAGTCTTTAACCTCAGGCACATGATCCAAGTTACTGGCATGTGATCCTAGATAGGCATCTCATCTGAAGATTCTGCCACGTGGACAACGTAACTTCATCTCCTGACACGTGGATTTCCAGCGGAGCTCTTCTTTTCAAGATTCCTTGGGCAGGAATGAGTTTTCCACGGGCCCAATCTCTTACAAGCATATATATAGAGGCCGGGTTGCTCAATTATAATATAGAGAATTGAAGACTGGGAGTGTAAGAGGAATAGCAAAAAAGTAGAAGAAGAATAGAATGGAAGAAGATAGAGAGACAGTGAGTTGCAGAGAAAGGTGAAAACAGAGTATCGTGAGCGAAGCTAAAAGCTGATGCTATTGGTCACGATCTCTAGATCAAATCTAGGATCGTTTGCTCCTTTGTGAGCTACATTGTATTTCAAGTCAGATTTGTTTTCTGTCTATCATTTCATTTCTTGTTTTTCCTTAAATCTCATTCAAGTTGTTTGTCAGTAGAGCAAGCTGTGAAGCTCAGCAGGCGAGGTTGAATCCTTGGTCAGCAGGCTATGATGCTCAGTGGTCAGCAAGCTGTGATGCTCAGCGGTATAGCAAGCTGTGGTGCTCAGCGGTCAGCAAGCTGTGATACTCAGCTGTAAGCAAGATGTAATGCTCAGCGGATCAAGTTGTTTGTCAGTGGAATCCTCACTCTACTTTGAGTGGGGGGTGGACGTAGGTCTCAAGATTGAGACAGAACCACCTAAAAAATTCATGGTGTCTTGTGTGATTGCATTTGTGTGTTCAGCTTCGATAGATGAATGTTTAGGATCATCCCAGTCACAATTAGAGTAGTTTCTTAATTTTTATATGAATATCAATCTGCGTTTTACTATTAAGATAATTGCTTGAGAGGTATTTCAAAAGACCAAACCAGAAGGATAGGTCATGTAAGACCCGGTAGTTAATGGATTCTTATCGGTATCGAAATATAAAAAGATTCATGAGTTTAGCTATTTTTAATGGGCTTAGTGGGCCTAGTTTAATGGGCTTGGTCATTTGTATAAGTGTTTTGAAGCTATAATGGGCATATATACAATTTTACACCTTTTAATGCCTTATAGCAATTAAAAGTTTTATAACAAAAAATATATATATTCAAATGCCTTTTTTGTATTCACGTAGGGAGCTCTCTCCCTTCTCACCCTCTCTTTCTCTCCACGCACGTCCCAACCCCTCTCTCTTGCTCTCGGTGGTGTGGTCACCCCGGGAACTTGCAGGGATTGCAGGAGGTGGCCTTGGAGAGCCCGAGATGTGGGAGGAGCGGTGTTGTCATCGTGGAGGCGACGGTGGAGCGTAGAGGTAAAAAACCCCAGGTGAAGGGCATGGCTCCTTCGTGAAGAACGGTGAGGAATCGGCGCTTTCTTCTTAAACCAAGTAGGGGGATGGTTTTCTTACCTCCTTAGGATTGATTCCCCATCCATTGACATGCTAATAGGGGGGCTATATGCATGAACATCGTCATTATGTTTTAAAAGCATGAACTTTGTCATTTATGTTTTTGATCCATTCATGGCCATAGTTTTATGTTTTTGGGTGTGGAATGATTGGTTTTGGGCATGTATGGTAGGTTTCTACCCTTACTTTTGGGTTTCCCATCGATTTGAATCGATTGGGAGGGAACTCAAATGAGTTACCCACAGTTCGGGTCCTCTGGACGGCATGCGGTCGTTCTAGGGACCGTTTTCTTCATTGACTAAGGCGGTGGACCATAGCGGTCTCGCCCCATACCGTTTATTGTAAATGGCAGTCCTTCGATCGACCGTTTGTAGACCTTAGCGGCCCAGCAAATGACCGCTAAGCCCCTTTGACCCGGTAAGGCGGTGCGAGCCTAGCAGCCCCGTCCAAGACCATTTTTCATCATTTAGCAGTCAGTCGTGTGACCGTTTCTTGGTCAGCCGGCCCTGTCCTAGACCGTTTAGTCCCTGCAGTGTATGAATTCAATCCTGTTCATTTAATTATGCGTTTAATGATACATGTTCGCGATGTTTAGATATTTTTACAAACTGTGGCACATTTTTATTTCCCAATGGAATCATTTTCTCTTTCCTTGTGATGGAACCACTAGTCGTAGCCCGACGACCTTTAGTGTCGGCCCACCTGGGAGAGGTGGCGAGGTAGTCCCGGTGTATGATTTTTACGCTGGTTTCCGTGGCCCCATTCCTTGTCAGTAGTGTCCTACTGGGCGGGAAAACTAGCTAGAGGCCTGGCTCAAGGCATTGAGCCTGCGTGTGCACACGTGGTCAGGGGCTTGGGCTGACACTAACGAGTGTGTCCCTGACTAGTTATTGACCTTGGTTATTGTTACGTGTCTCACTTGCCGCGTTCCAGGCTAGTGGAGATACTTGAGACGCAGTATAAGTCGTCAGTGGACGCGTCTGGTCTTCTTTCTAGTGGTCCTCTCTTTCTCCTGTCACTTGGAAATGATGGAAATGTTGTATTTTCATTCTATTGGTAGATTGTTAGCTATCTTTAAATTATTCAAATACCTGTATAGCTTTATTAACTGTTGTTTTTCTCATGCCATTGCATTATTAATTGCTTTTATAAGTTTAGCTGTAAGGTAGGGATCTGTGTGAACCCTACTGAGTCTATATTATGAGATTCACCCTTTCCTTTCCAAGTGAGCAGCAGTAGCAGTCCGCTGGTGGTTCACGTGTTTTTGGCGGGCAGTCATAGGTGCCAACAGTGGTCTTTCTTTCCCTTTTGACCGGGGTATGCCCCGTGTAGTGGTTTATTTTGACTTCTGTATAGTGTTGGGGCTTGTAATTTTTGGATCTGGACTACTTTATAAATATATCACTCTGTTATTGTAAATTGCTTCCGCTTAAAATTACTATTTTATAATGCGCACGTGCAATTCTAGTTCATTATGCACCTCCTCAACCAATCCTCTCAACCCTTACGGGGCCTCATCAGCCTCTTGGGTGACGTCTCCGAGTTCTTGGTATCGGTTTACCGGTATCCGGTCCTCCGGGTCATTACAGTTGGTATCAGAGCGGTGTTGGGGTGATGTATAAGGAATTGAAATTACAATAGTCTAGAACAAGACCATGTGTACCACAATTGCTGGCTTAGGTTGTTTTTCCATGATTACTTATATGATTTTCTTTATTGTGTGTCTTTTCTTAAGCTTAGATTGAAATGCCACCTAGATGGAGAGGTCGTGTCCAAATTAATGTGCCCCAAGATGTTCCAAGAGAAGAGAGCGGTACTTCGCCTCATCCAGTGAATGTTCAAGAGCAAGGCCGTGTTAACCCTATTGCTGGTGAAGATTTATTGCCTCAAGGTGGTCGTGGTCGAGTTTTGAAGAAATTTCTTTTATTCCACCAACCAACATATGAAGGATAAGCGGATCCAGATGCGGCTAGGGTTTGGCTGGATGCGATCGAGTTGTGTTCCGTTCTATGGAATGCACTAAAGATGAGAAGGTAATGCTAGCTACATTTCAGTTGCAGGGGGCAGCGCTCGCGTGGTGGACCATAGAGTGGGAGGTGACGTTTAAGTCCTGTCCTCTTCGACTGATTACATAGAAGGAGTTTGTTACTTCGTTTGAGCGTACATATAGTCCAGCTTATCTCAGAATGGACAAAATGTACCAGTTCATGGAGTTGGCTCAATGTGATATGTCAGTCTTGCAGTATCGGAACAAATTTGTGGAACTGGGTCAATATACTCCTCATATTCTTGCTGATGAAGGGCTGAAAACTGAACAATTTTTGCGTGGTTTGAAGCCAGAATTGAGGCAACCTCTTATTACAACCAGAGTGGCAAAATTAGATGTGGCTTATCAAGCAGCAGCAGCATTAGAGCTGGATATGGCAAGATCTCGAGGGTGAACCCAAGTCGAGCCAATGCAGTAGAGTGTACAACATCAGCAAGCTAGTAGTCAAACAAGCATGACGGGGGTACCATCTCCTGTTCCTTCTTCCAGTGGTACTTCCTCCATGAAATCTAAATTTAGGCAGATGTTCAGGAAATCCAAGAAGCAGTATGACCAGCAAGCTTCCTCTGGAACCGTGCAATAATCAGCACCCCATTCTTTTCAACGATAGGGATCAGTGGTTAGTCAGCTGAGAGCATGTCCGAGGTGTGGCGGTAGTCATTTGGGTAGACCATGTTCGATGCCCGTGGTGTATTTTCGGTGTGATCAGGTGGGACATGTGGTCCATGATTGTCCGTTGAGGCCGAAGTAGCCTGTTCCGTTTTCACAGCCACAACAGTTTTGGCCTCCACCACCTTCACAGTCACAGCAGTATTCACAGGCATTAGTATCGTCATCGTAGCAGTCTACGGCAGGTGAAAAGAAGCAAAAAGGGAGAGTCACGCATATGACTTGTTCAGAAGCAGTTGCATCTCATCTTTTGGAAGGTACTATTATAATTTATGGTCATGTAGCTCGTGTTTTATTTGACTCAGGTGCTTCTCATTCATTTATTTCTGAAGATTTTGTTGCTTGTATTGAGGAGCCGACATCAGAGATGTCTTGTGAGTTAGTTGTTGAATTGCCTTCTGGAGAGTTCATGTTCACTCCTTTCTGTCTTGATGAGACTCCTATAGTGATTGGGAATCAGTAGTTTCCAGCTAGGTTATATGCATTGAAGCTGATAGACTATGATGTTATTCTGGGCATGGATTGGTTAGAGGGTTATGGAGCCGTGGTTGATTGTAAATCAAAGAAAGTTTATTTTCAGCCATCTGGGAAAGCGGTATTCTATTTTCAAGGTATTCAATCTCGTTCCTCTCGCTTGCTTATTTCTGCTATTCGAGCTTGTAGATTACTTAATGCAGGTTGTTAGGGATTCTTTGCTTCCGTGGTTGCTGTCGAGGCACCACAGCAGGAGATAAGTGATATTCCTATGGTTTGTGAATTTCTTGATGTGTTTCCTGATGAGTTGCCAAGCTTACCTCGACAGCGAGAGATTGAGATGGTAATTGAACTAATTCCAGGTACGACACCTTTATCAAAGGCACCTTACCATATGGCTCCTGCCGAATTGAAAGAATTAAGAGCATAGTTGCTAGAATTGTTGGAAAAGGGCTATATCCGTCCTAGCTTTTCTCCATGGGGTGCTCCTATGTTATTTGTGAAGAAAAAAGATGGAAGCCTGAGGCTATGTATTGATTACAGGCAATTAAATCAGGTGACTGTCAAGAATAAACATCCTTTGCCCAGGATCGATGATTTATTTGACCAACTTCAGTCGGCGAGTGTCTTTTAATGGATTGATCTTCGATCTAGTTATTACCAATTGAGGATTAAGGAATCTTATGTGGAGAAGACTGCCTTTAGTACGAGGTATGGTCATTATGAATTTTTGGTTATGCCATTTGGGCTAACCAATGCTCCAGCAGCATTTATGGACCTAATGCATCGTGTATTTCGTCCCTTTTTGGACCAATTTGTGGTGATCTTTGTGGATGACATTTTGGTATATTCTGCTTCTGAGGAAGATCATGTACAGCATCTTAGGGTGGTATTGCAGACTCTGCGAGATCACGAGCTCTATGCAAAATTCAGCAAATGTGAGTTTTGACTTCGGGAAGTTCATTTTCTAGGCCATGTGATTTCTGGCGATGGAGTTTTAGTTGATCCTGTTAAAATTGAAGCTGTTCTTCAATGGCAGAGCCCTAAGACTATGATAGAGATTAGAAGTTTTCTGGGTCTTGCTAGGTATTATAGAAGATTCATTCAAGATTTTGCACGGATTGCCGCACCAATGACTAAATTGACTCGCAAAGATGTGCCATTTGTGTGGTCGGATAGGTGTGAACAGAGCTTCAATGAATTGAAAAGGCTGCTCACCACTTCTCCAGTGCTTCTTTTGCCTTCTAGCTCAGGTGGATTCATTGTATGTACGAATGCTTCTCGAGTAGGTTTGGGTGCAGTGCTTATGCAACATGACAAGGTCATAGCTTATGCATCCCGACAATTAAAATAGCAAGAAGAAAATTATTCCACTCATGATTTAGAGTTGGCGGTGGTGATTTTTGCATTGAAAATCTGGAGACACTACCTGTATGGTGAGAAGTTTGAGATCTTCACGGATCATCAAAGTTTGAAATATGTGTTTTCTCAAAAAGATTTGAATCTTCGTCAATGTAGGTGGATGGAGTATATGAAAGATTATGATTTTACTCTATCTTATCAACCTGGCAAGATGAATGTGGTGGCTGATGCATTAAGTAGAAAAATACAAATCAGTCATTTATTGATACGAGAATGGAAGTTGTGGGAATAGTTTCCTTGTGAGACGTTCAGATTGAAAATTCCCTGTGATCCGATGGTAGCCGTTCTTGCTAGTCTGGTGATGACTCCAGCTACTTACCAGCAGATCAGGGAGGCAAAGCAAGCAGATTCTGAGTTGTCTCGCATTGTGTTAATGCCAGATGTGGAGTTCGGTGATGATTTAGTGGTTAGTTTCATATGTAGACTTTATGTTACAACTGATGATTTGTTAAGAAATGTTATTTTACGTGAGGTGCATGGATCCTGTTATGTTAGTCATCCCGGCACCACGAAAATGTATCATAATGTGAAGAGGCAATTTTGGTGACCAGGTATGAAAAGGGATGTAGCAGATTTTGTGTCTATGTGTTTGACATGCCAACAGGTCAAAGCTGAACACCAAAGGCCTGGAGGAATGCTTCAACCCTTGGAGATTCCGATGTGGAAATGAGATCATGTTACTACCGATTTTATTGTGGGTTTACCCCGGAACGTGTAGGCCAAGTGGCTTATCGACTTCCGTTGCCATCGGCGATGCAAGCAATCCACGATGTGTATCATGTTTCTTAATTGAGAAAGTATGTTCTTAAAGCATCTCATGTATTAGATAATTTAATGTGGCCTGAAGTGACAACAGATCTATCCACGCCAGAGTATCCGATACGAATTGATGATCGTCGTGAACAACGACTGAGGAATAAGGTAATCCCTCTAGTAAAGGTAGTATGGCAGCGTCACTCGGGTAATGAAGCTACTTGGGAACGTGAGGATGAAATGCATCAACAATTTCCCTTTTTATCCGAATAAGGTATATCTTCATTCAGTTCTCTCCTTGTGCTTCCTTTTAAATTTCGAGGATGAAATTTTTATTAGGTGGGAGGGACTGTAAGACCCGTTAGTTAACGGATTCTTATCGGTTTCGAAATATAAAAAGATTCAAGAGTTTAGCTATTTTTAAGGTCTTAATGGGCCTAGTTTAATGGGCTTGGTCATTTGTATAAGTATTTTGAAACTATAATGGGCATATATATAATTTTACACCTTTTAATGCCTTATAGCAATTCAAAGTTTTATAACAAAAAAATATATATTGAAATGCCTTTTTTTCGTATTCACGTAGGGAGCTCTCTCCCTTCTCACCCTCTCTTTCTCTCCACGCTCGTCCCACCCCCTCTCTCTTGCTCTCGGTGGTGTGGTCACCCTGGGAACTTGTAGGGATTGCAGGAGGTGTTGGGGATAGAACCGGAGTACCCAGATGAGGAGGACAAACAGCAGAGGAGGAAGAAGAGAAAAAACCAATCACATAAGAACACACAAGGATTTTTACGTGGTTCGGAGGCAAGATGCCTTCCTACATCCACGGCCGCAACAGGATTCCACTAGATAATCACAGACTTGTTCCAATACAAAGAGAGAGCCCATCCTTTTATACTAGGAGATTAGGGCGTCATTAGTCAGGGTATTAAAGACAATAATACCCCGGTTAAACAGAAACCCTCTTCCGGGATACATCAGTCGCGCATGCTCGTCTATCCCCCCGGATGCTCTCCTGGGACCGAGTATGCCCTCCAGCGACTGCAGATTCTCCCCCACCATCAGACAGATCAAAGCATTGCCAAGGCAAGGTCGACGCATTGCCAAGACAAGGTCGACGCATCCCAAGTGATATCGACTTGCCTTGAACCCGCAATGCATGCTTCCCTGACGCCAGTGATGCTCTCCTAGGATAATGAATGCCCTCCAGTGACAGCATGTGCTTCCCTGCTAGACCCGGACAGCATATGCTCCCCTGGAGTAACGAATGCTTCCCTGGCACTGAAAGATGCTCCCCTGGAGCAGCGAATGCTCTCCTGGAGATGCGATATGCTCGCCATGCTCCCTTGAGCTGAGGATGCTCCCCTGGAGCAGTGGATGCTCCCCTGGGGCAGCAATTGCTCCCCTGGAGCAGCGAATGCTCCCCTGGAGATGCGATATGCTCGCCATGCTCCCCTAAGCTGAGGATGTTCCCCTGGAGCAGTGGATGCTCCCCTGGGGCAGCGATTGCTCCCCTGGAGATGGCATAAGCTCGCTATGCTTCCCTGATGCTGTGAATGCTCCCCTGGAGCAATGGATGCGCTCCTGAGGCAGAGTGTGATCCCGTGCAGAGGCGCACGAATGAAAGAGTTCTGACTCCACACTCTAACAATCTCCCACTTGGAGTCTGAACTCCAAAGAAAGGTAAACCTCTCACTGTATTAACCATGCTCAATATGACAATGGAAATACTGCTACGGCATCCCTCCATCAATCATCCATGGAGGCCAACTGAGGACTTGCACAGCCTCAGTTTCTCTGTGGTAACCACCTTGGTGAACATGTCTGCTGGGTTCTCTGCACCAAGTATTTTCTCCAGCAGTAAAACATCATCTTCAAGTAGACCACAAATGAAGTGATATTTTAGTTGTATGTGCTTAGTCCTTGCATGAAAGACTGGGTTCTTGGCAAGGTGAATTACACTTTGACTGTCACAAAACAGCACACTATTGCTTTGTTCCTTACCCAACTCCTTTAGAAAATTTTTCAGCCATACCATCTCTTTGCTAGCTTCAGAGATAGCAACATACTCTGCTTCTGTTGTTGAGAGAGCAACAACCTTCTGAAGTTTTGAAACCCAACTCACTGCAGTGCCACCCAAGGTATAAACATAGCCAGTGGTACTTCTTCTGGTGTCCAGATCACCACCAAGATCTGATTCAACAAAACTTTGTAAGATAACATCATTTTTTCTGAAACAAAGTGACTTGCCTGAGGTGCCTTTTAGGTATCTCAGAATCCATTTCACTGCCTCCCAGTGTTGCTTGCCCGGATCTGTCATATATCTGCTCACAACTCCCACTGCATGTGCTATGTCCGGCCTAGTACAAATCATGGCATACATCAGACTTCCTACAGCTGATGCATAAGGAATTTTCTTCATGGACTCACATTCTTCAGCAAACTTTGGTGACTGCCTTTTAGAGAGCTTGAAGTGACTTGCTAGAGGGGTGTTAACTGATTTTGCATCTTCCATGTTGAACCTGCTCAACACCTTCTGGATGTAACTTTCTTGAGATAACTTCACAATACCAGCTGTTCTATCTCTCGCAATTCTCATCCCAAGAATTTGCTTTGCTACTCCTAAGTCCTTCATAGCAAATTCCTTTGATAATTGCATTTTCATATTGTTAATCTCTGTCATGCTTGATCCTGCAATTAGCATATCATCCACGTACAACAGTAGTATGATGTAACAATTATCAAACTTCTTCAGATAATAACAATGGTCCATATTGCATCTAATGAAACCATTGTTACATATAAATCCATTAAACTTTTTGTACCATTGTCTGGGGGCTTGCTTCAGACCATATAAACTTTTGTTTAATTTGCAAACAAGATTTTCTTTACCATGTTCATGGAAACCTTCCGGTTGTGCCATATAGATATCCTCCTCTAAATTGCCATGGAGGAAAGCAGTCTGAACATCAAGTTGTTCTAGGTGTAAGTTTTCAGTAGTAATAATACTAAACACCAGTCTAATGGTAGTTAGCTTGACAACTGGAGAGAAAATTTCAGTATAATCAATACCTTTCTTCTGTTGGAAGCCTTTCACAACCAACCTTACTTTGTACCTCTTGCTGCCATCATGTTCTTCTTTTATCGATAAACCCATTTATTGTGCAAAGCTTTCTTGCCAGGTGGTAGTTCAGTCAACACCCAAGTTTTATTCATGTGTAAGGAGTTCATCTCATCTTTCATTGCTAACTCCCACTTGATAGAATCTTCCACCTGCGTAGCTTCATCAAAACACTCAGGTTCACCAGCATCAGTCAACAACAAATAGTACAAAGAAGGAGAAAACCGCTCAGTCGGTTTAGGCAATCTGCTTGATCTTCTTGGTTGAACCTCGGGTGTGATAAACTCTAGTTGCACTACAGTGTTTTCAGGATTTCCTTGAAATCCCTTCAACACATCATCTTCTGAAATTTCCTCCAACTCAACATGTTCAGATTTCTGAGATTCTTGACATGCATCTTCAGATTTCATGACAGATCTATCCTTGTATAATAAATTCTCATTGAATATAACATTCCTTTCTCTAATGATTTTCCTATTCTCATTATCCCAGAAACGGTATCCAAAATCATTAGAACCATATCCAATGAAAAAACACATTTTTGACTTGGGGTCCAACTTATCTCTGTCATTGGAATCAATATGCACATATGAAACACAACCAAATACCCTTAAGTGTGAAAGAATTACCTGCTTACCGGTCCAAGCCTCTTCTAGTATCTCACCATTTAGAGGAACACTAGGTCCTCTATTAATCAGGTAAGCCGCACAGCTAATAGCATCTGCCCAAAAGGTCTTCGGTAGGCCAGCATGTAATCTCATGCTCCTAGCTCTCTCATTCAGGGTTCTGTTCATGCATTCAATAACCCCATTCTGTTGTGGAGTATTTGGAATTGTTTTCTCCATATGAATACCATGCAGTGCACAGAAATCTTTGAATTCCTTGCTGCTGTATTCTCCACCATTGTCAGACCTCAGACACTTTATCTTTGCGCCAGTTTGATTCTCCACTTCTGCCTTCCACTTGACAAAGGTAGAGAAAACACCAGATTTATTTTTAAGAAAATAAACCCATACCTTCCGAGTAGAATCATCGATGAATGTGACATAATAGAGTGAGCCTCCAAGAGATCGAACAGGAGCTGGTCCCCACACATTTGTGTGTACAAGTTCTAACCTTTCTGGCTTAGAACTTCTTCCAGCTTTGGAGAAAGTGACTCTTTTCTACTTTTCGAAGATACAGTCTTCGCATAACCCAATGTCTATGGACTTCAAATCACCCAACTTCCCTTTTGCTGCCAGCACTTTCATTCCTTTCTCACTCATGTGTCCAAGTCTGCAATGCCAGGTCTTGGATTCAACTTCTGACTTTGCCACTGCCACTGTATCTTTGTTGTTTGTAGTCATATAAAGAGTTCCAGTCTTGTTACCTCGTGCTATAACCATGGCACCTTTGGTTATTTTCCAGCACCCACTAACAAAGGTAGTGACATATCCTTCATCATCAAGTTGACCAATGGAGATCAAATTTCTTCTCAAACCTGGAATATGTCTGACATTCTTCAAATTCCACATAGTCCCGTTTGCTATCTTTAACTGAACATCACCCTTCCCCACAATGTCTAATGGCTCATCGGCAGCAAGATAAACCTTCCCAAAGTTTCCAGCAACATAATTTTGTAAACTTTCTTTATGTGAGGTAGAGTGGAAGGATGCTCCGGAGTCTAGAATCCATGATTCAATGGGGCTATTAACACTTAAGATAAGTGTATCATGGACCTCTTCTGTCGTAGCATTCGCAGAATCTCCTTCTTGTTTCTGACTTTGATTCCTTTTCTTGGGGAGTCTGCAGTCCCTTTTCAAATGTCCTTTCTTACCACAATTCCAACAGCCATCTCCGCGGGGTTTAGACTGACTCCTTTTCTTGGACTTGGATCTGCTCCTATTATGTCCACGCTGGTTTGTTCTTCCCCTGCTCTCTGTATTCAGAGCAGAACCTGAGACTTCACCGGATTCCCTTCTGCGAATATCTTCGCTTAGAATCAAGTCTCGTACCTCATTAAGCTTCAATTTGCTAGAACCAGAAGAACTACTTACAGCCGTCACAGTTGCACCCCAACTTTCAGGTAAGGAGGATAAAAGAATCAAGGCCCTAATCTCATCATCAAAATTTATTTGTACAGAACTCAACTGAGTTGTAATCACATTGAATTCATTGATGTGGTCTGTGATAGGTTCGGTGCAGTATTCAGAGGGGGGGTGAATGAATATAACCCGTTAAAAAACTTCACCCAATTAAAACTAGAATAATAACAAGACAGATTCGACAATCTGAAGCTCAACTGGAATTTCGCTCTCTTGACAGATTAAAATATTCTAAGAAAACTAATCAACACTTCTGCTCAACTAGAAGCCAAACGCTTAGAGCGCCCCTATGCAATCATCTAGCGGAAGCAAAAGCAGATAAACCAAACCACAATGCACAAGGGGTTTTAGGTGGTTCGGTCCTCCAGACCTACATCCACCCCACACTCAACCGAGTGTGGCTTCACTAGCTCACGCTAGAAACAGCAGACTCAGTCTGCAACAAATGCTGCCAAACAACTTGACCAGGGGAACAACCTCCCCTCTTCCTCCCAACCGGAGGGAATCACTAGTGACACCAGTCACTAGCAAACCAGAGACGCAAGTCTCTCTTCCTCCAGACCGGAGGGAACACCTAGTCTTGCAACCCACAAGACTAGAACCGGAGGACCAATCCTCCCTTCCTCCAAACCGGAGGGGAACCTAGAGACCCAAGTCTCTCTTCCTCTGAACTCCAGAGGGAAGCACAAGTGACACTACGTCACCTGCAACCCAGAGGTCTAGGACCTCTCTGTTGTGTTCGGCGCAATGTATTCAGAGGGGGGGTGAATGAATACCCTTTAAAAAACTTTCTTCCAATTAAAATACTAGTGCTCAGAACTGCGGAATAAAAGCACTAAGACTAATTGAAGAAAAAACTAGTCCAGTCATCTACTGAACCTGTATACAAATATGAAGTGCGCTCTTAGCAAACATCTAATGTGGGCAGCAATTAGACAGATCATGCAAACATGCAAAACCACTGTCAAGCATATAGAATGCGCATCAATGAAATGAACACATATGGAAGATCAACCTATCTCGACCCTACGCATTCATCTAGCGCCAAACACACAAAGAAGACAAACCACTGCACAAAGGGTTTTTAGGTGGTTCGGTCCAACAGACCTACATCCACCCCTCACTCCCAACCGGAGTGAGGCTTTCACTAGTCACACTAGCACAGCAGACTCAGTCTGCAACAAATACTGCCAAACAGCTTGACCAGGGGAACAAGCTCCCCTCTTCCTCCCAACCGGAGGGAACCACTAGTGACACCAGTCACTAGCAAACCAGAGACGCAAGTCTCTCTTCCTCCAGACCGGAGGGAACACCTAGTCTTGCAACCCACAAGACTAGAACCGGAGGACCAATCCTCCCTTCCTCCAAACCGGAGGGGAACCTAGAGACCTAAGTCTCTCTTCCTCTGAACACCAGAGGGAAGCACAAGTGACACTACGTCACCTGCAAACCAGAGGTCTAGGACCTCTCTTCCTCCCACCCGGAGGGACCCCTGGACTTGAAATCTACAAGCCCAGAACCGGAGGATGAGCCTCCCTTCCTCTAACCAAAGGGAACCCACAAGTAGCACCCAGCTACTTGCAACCGGAGATAGCGATCTCCCTTCTCCTGAACCAACAGGAGGGACCCCGACCTCTCTACAGAGAATCAGAAAAACAGCAAATGGATAGTTTAAAATAAAAATGAAACCAGCAACAGAAAGCTGAAAAGATAAAAATAGATGTGGCTCTCGCAGGAGCTGGCTAGCCTGGATTTGATCCACGGTCCAGCAGGAACAAATCTTCAGTTGAAGCTTCAATCACTCTAGCTCACTCTTCTTCTCTGTTCTCCTTCCTCTTCTACTCTTCACACTTCTGCTATCTCTATCTCTCGCTCAAATCTCTCTTTCTCTCTCTTTCTCACTCTCTTTCTCTTCTTCTTTTCCTTTTCTTCTTCTTCGTCTGGATCGTGGCTCTCTGTATTGACTTCACCTTTCACCCATTCGATCTTCCTTCTTCTGTGGAAGAAGGTTCATATATATAGCAGGAGCAGCAGCAGTAGCGGCAGCTCCATTGTGTGACCTCCATACTTTCAGCCCTAAATATTAGGACCACGTGGCAGTCTCTCAGCAGGCTTCATTCCAGCCTCGGATTCACGTGCTGTCCAGGCACTGGGAAATTTTCTTCCTCGAACCTGCAAGGAGATACAAACCATTAAAACTGAGGGCCACAATAACTAAAGCTGCACGAGGTATGTGATAGCAGTTCTAGATGCACTAAGAAAGACACGACATTCAGTGGTGACAAAAACAAACATTACAAGGAAAACGACACGAAGTCACTGTAACAAAACAAGCACTACGACAAGAACGACACGAGGTAGGATGAGAACAGCACGAAGTGAGAAGGAAACAACACGCGGACATAATAACTAAGAACGACACGAGTACACTGTAACAGATCAGACACAACGAAGGGAACGACACGAAGTGAGGTTATAAAACAAAAGAGACACGAGGACAAACACGGGCTGACAACAGAAACCAACACGAAGTGGTTGCAAACAAGCAAGACACGAGGTCTACGTAAAGCAACACGAAGTGTGGTCAAGGCGAGAAAGACACGAGGTCTAATGAGAAAGACCAACACGAAGACAGTGAAAACATCACGAAGTAATGAACAACGACACGAAGTGTAGTGGTGACAAAAACATACACTACACAGAGAATGACACGAAGACACAACAAGGAAAATGACACGAAGACACAACAAGGAAAATGACACGAAGACACAACAACAACAGTAACCGACACGAAGTGTGGTTACTAAACAGGAACGACACGAGGTCTACAGGGAAACAACTCGAAGTTCATCAGAACTATTAGAGCTGCTTCAGTAACACGACACGAAGACATGAGAAGGAAAACGACACGAAGTGAAAACAACACTAAGATGAAGTTGACATGAAGTGAAAACGACACGAAGTGAAAACAACACTAAGATGAAGTTGACACGAAGTGAAAACAACACGAAGATGAAGTTGACACGAAGTGAAAACGACACGAAGTGAAAACAACACTAAGATGAAGTTGACACGAAGTGAAAACGACACGAAGACGAAGTTGACACGAAGTGAAAACGACACGAAGTGAAAACAACACTAAGACGAAGTTGACACGAAGTGAAAATGACACGAAGACGAAGTTGACACGAAGTGAAAACGACACGAAGATGAAGTTGACACGAAGTGAAAACGACACGAAGTGAAAACAACACTAAGACGAAGTTGACACGAAGTGAAAACAACACTAAGACGAAGTTGACACGAAGTGAAAACAACACGAAGACGAAGTTGACACGAAGTGAAAACGACACGAAGTGAAAACAACACTAAGACGAAGGATGCTACAGTGCAATGTCTAGACTTGAAGTTCAGTTGAGTGTACAGACTTCACCAATGAATCACTCACTGTACAGACTTACTATAGCAGTCTGATGTACAGACTTTGATGAACAGTCCAATGTATGGACTTGTACTGCAAACAACAATGTATAGACTTCATGTAAAAGCCCAATGTATGGACATTGAAATCAAAGACCAATGTGCAGACTTCACAGTGAAGACTAGTGTGCAGACGTCAAGTTTAACTGTGGATGTACAGACTTGAAGAATAAGCCAGTGTATAGACTTGAAGATTGAAGGCGATGTACAGACTTTGATGACCAACACCAATGAATAGACTTAGGAGCATAAGACACGGCTGTACAGACTTGAAGATGTGAAGCCAATGTACAGACTTCGTGAACAAAATGCAATGCTGACTGATGTATACACTTGGCAAATAGAGTAATGCATGAACAAACAATTAGCCACTACGTTAACCCAATCTAGCCATATTCATGAATTAACTATTCAAGCAAACAATCAGATAAAGCAATCAGATATTCAAGCAGTCAAACAGTCATCTATATTAATTAGCACACCTCAGTGTGACTCATGGTGTGTCAGTCATCATCAAAACCACACAGGGGCACAACAATCTCCCTCTTTTTGATGATGGCAACACTATGAGTTACACTGACTCAGATACTATGAGTTACACTGACTCAGATCTCAGATTAGATTCTTCTCCCCCTTTGCCTTCAGCAAAAAGACATGAGTTGAAGAGTGAATTAAAACCAATTGTTAATTAAAAACTCCCCCTTTTGACTAAGCTGTCCCTTTTACTTTAGCAAAACGAATAAACCAGAGATGTCATATGAGACACTCATGATAGTTCAGCAGAAGATGGCAACACAATATCAGTAGCAATTAAAAACAATTCTCCCCCTGAGTCAAACAACTTATGCCATCATGCATATGCAACAATACTCCCCCTTTGACATGGTAGATGATATAGAGCTAAAGTAGACAAATAACATGATCAGACAATCTAGTACATTGACCCCTTATGCATATAGTCTCTCAAACAGACCAGAGAATTCTACCCTTATGATCCATTAAGCAAGAGAAATCTACAAGGATGAACTCTGGTTAGTCAAAGACAGCAACTCTCATATATGACAACCAGTCTGAATGAGATCACAGTGATAAAGGGCTATAGGATGAGCAGATTCAACGATTTGTGAAAAATTGAGATAATGAACTTTTCAGCAAGATACCAACTTCATAAAATCAAAATCTTAAGTTCTGGATTTCTCCATCATAAAAGCTTTGAACCCTTGATTGTCAGATATGGTTTAAGAATGATGTAAACTGAAATTTTTCAAAAGAAATTGTACTCATATCTGAACCAACACTTAATAAAAAAGGAACTACAAGCTCATATAAGATTCTAGTTCAACCAACTTCTATCTTAATTAGTTTACTTTCCATGACAGCTTTAAGAGAAACATAAGTGAATGCTCCTGAATTTTACTTGTTCTTTCAGAATTTGATTTACACTTGTTCAAATCTTTCTTTAAAGAACAATTTTGGTTTATCAACACCTTTTGACGTGGAGAGACACCTTGATCAGAGGTCAGAGTCCCCAGTTACTCAGTGTGACAACCGTATTGTTTCTCCTATTTTAGAGAACAGAGATAGCATTAAAAGTATCTTTGGCATGAGGATACACCTTGATCAGAGGCCAGAATCCCCAGTTACTCAATACAATTATGCCATTGCTCTGCCATATTTTCACAATAATTTCCAATCATATCTTTAAACAGAGTTAACCATGGTACCTCATGACACAATTCTTTGGACAGGTTTCTCAGTAGCCATAGTCATTGCTCTGTCCATACTTTTACTTAAAAGGATTCAGAACAAGTTAGTTGTTTAGGAACAACCACATACACTATATATCTCAGTCAACGTAGACATGGATATCAACTTTTCAGATTTCAGAAGGTCTTACATGAATTTACATGAAGCAGACAGTTAAAGTTTATTAAGAGGTTGAAACAGATATTTTCAAGTTTTTTGAGACTAAACAAGAGTACATAAGACTTAAACCACTTCCAGTTAACAAATGTTCTTAAGCATGTATAATGGAAGGCTCCTCATTAAAGGTATTTAACTTTTATGAAGTAGTATTCAGGCTGAAGGTTTACTTCATATCTCAGCAGAGTAATTCAAGTGAGAATATTCACTAAACAGCATGATTCTGAAGAATTTTAGCAATTGAGCTGCTCTTGAGCAAAGAGATTCAAAGTTGACTGAATAGAGAAAGAGCTCTCATTCAGCAGATTTAGGAGAGACAAACAGATACCAATAAGGTATGCATTCGGATTTTGAACAACTTCAGAAGTAGTCAAGAAATCATTTGATACCACTTTAAATGATGGAATCTCTGACACTTCAGATATGACAAGATGAATCATATAGCTGGAGAAGAACGGATTAAGCAAGCTCCCCCTATCTATATGCAGTGATATTTCCCTTCCCCTTTTTTTGATTTTTTTTTTTAAAGAAGTGATATGCTATGCAATGATTCCCTCTAACTAAAAACACTGAATCATCCTATATGTCATACAGACAATGTAGGTGATGAATGACTATGCAAACAACAGATTTAACATGCTATGCAGTAAATAAAAAAAATGTTGAGTGATTTCAGATGTATGGATAATGCTCCCCCTAAATGTATGCATTCGAATTTATCTTTTTGACATTTTCATTGGAAAGAAATGCAATGCAATTAACTTCTTGTATGCAGGGGCATGAAGTAAAATATTCACATGAAAATGCAGACATTCTCTGAAATGCATATTTGACCCTTGGTACTTGGCGGAGAACTTGGCCTAAAAGACCATCTCACACATAGTAGGAACCTCTAGACAGATTTCGTCTGCCCTTTAGTAGCTTTCCATTTATATACCAAGTGGTCATGCATGATAATGCAATACAAACAGTCCTATATGCATCAGATTTTCAATGAATGTATGTCATGTGCATGTTTATGCCATTCTCATATATGCACACAGCTCACAGTACAAACAAGAAAGCCCACAAAGATCAATGCGAGAGTCAAACCAATTAAAATAAAATATGTATACATGAAGCTATGACTTCTCAACTCAACCATAATTTTCATTTGAACAGATTTGAGAAATTTACCTGAATGGGGTTTTATCAACTTGGGTGCCTTGGTTTATTTCCCCCTTTTTATTCTTCAGCTTCCAAGGCACACCTGCAAGTTAGCACACTATTTTGCATGGGCAGGTACCCAAACAGTCTTAGGTCCTGTATGGTTAATAGTGACACCTTTGGTAGGTGTTCTAAACAACCTTTTCGCATTTAGGTCATCAGATCTCATCAGATGGCAATTATTCATTGAATGACCTAATACACCACAATAATAGCAAGAGACAGCATATTTCATATTTGTTTTATGCACATTCTGATTAGTATGAGTTCTATGTGCATATGTATGAAATTTTCTATTAATAGAATTAGGATTCTGTTTACCAACATAAGCCAGCCAACAGTCAGCAGCTCTATGGCCTGGCTTCCCACATTCAAAACATGTAAGTGTTTTCCTCTCAAACACAAATTCATTTCTATCAGAGATATTTCTATTGACAGGGAATCTACAAGATTTATTGTTAAACTTCCTTCCCTGAGCATGCCAACATTGGGTTGCAATGTGGCCCATCTTGCCACAGTGAAAGCATGAATTAGAATTTCTTCCACCAGCCCTCAGCCAGCATTCAATGGCTCTGTGGCCTGTCTTTCCACACTCAAGGCATGTAATGAGATTATCTTTAAAAATAAATTTGTTCTTATTAGGACCATGTTGGCTAGCAGGAGATTTACTATGATATGAATGAGATGTTTTCTTATCATTTGCAAACCAGCATTGTGCAATTGTGTGTCCTGATTTACCACAGTGAAAACATTCAATTCTCTTTTTCTGAAATGAAAGATTTCTATCATTAAGGTTTCTGGCAGTCATATCATCTTTCTCCATCAATTTACATTCATGCATCAGATGACCAAATTTATGACAATAACGGCATGACACTGTCTTTTTAGATGCATGTGAATGTGTGTGTGAACTTTGATCAACATGCCCTAATGAACCCCTTTTATTTAATTTCTATTTTCCAATCTTTTTCTGATTTTTGTTCTGCTCTTCAGTTTTCTGAACAATGGGCTGTTTATCTTTTGAAGTGGTGGCTACATTTGAAACCTTTCCAAAAGATGTCATCAACTTGCTCTGAAATTCTTTCTTGTTACCATTATTGTAGCCCAGCCCTTCCTTCCTAGTGTTGACTTTTACACCTAGTAGCTTATCTAGGTTTTTCTGACCACATACGAATTTTGACAAAGTATTGTTCAGATCATTTATTTCAGATTGAAGAGAAGAAATCTGATGTTCATAGTTGACTATATCTTCTTCACAGACCAGAATTTGTTGATGTATCACATCATTCAAAGTTCTAAGAGTTTCAATCTCTTGTTTCAATTTGAGCTCATCTTGATTTTCATCAACGGATTTTCCTTTTTCAAATGTCAGCAATCTCTCTGACATGGTGGAGTTCAACTGTTTCAGTTTCTCATTTTCTTCCTTTAGACTAGTGTTTTCCTGCTCAAGTTTATCATCATCAAATATTACATCAGTTAGGAAACTTGGGTATTCTGATGTACAGTTTTCAAAGTTTTCCTGAAATTTTAAGTTTGGAACACTAACTGCCTTAAGCTCTTCATTGATCAATCTGTTTTCTTTTTCAAGACTGATTAGTTTTTGGTCAGATTCCTGACATTGTTTTCTAAGTTTAGTGTTTTCAGATTTAACATGATCAAGTTCTAATTGGATTCCATCTAGTTTAGACACTTGTCTTCTGAGTATTTCATTTTCAGTTTTCAAAACTTCAGTATTTTCAAAATCTTCAGTCCCAGAAACTGGATCCCCTAGATTTGTTATCTTCTTTATCAGACTTTTATTCTTCTTCCTCAGTTTTTCATGGGAGTGTAACAGATTAGCATATGCATCTTCCCAGTCATCTAAAGTGAAATTCTCGAAAGGGTTTACCTCCACAGCATCTTCAAATTCATCTTGTTCACTGCTATGGTCACTCTTATCAGTCATCAGACAGCTGTTCTCATTCATCCTCTGAAGTTGTTTCAACTGATCCAGAATGTCCTTTGCAGACCTGCAATCAAGAAAAAACAAGAATGTAGAGCCTTGTCAATAGTTTTTTTTTTTATTAATCTCAAAACTTTCTGATTCTCTCCATTTCTTAATCTATCACTTTTAGTCCATTTGGACTCTTCTTTTGGTAGTCTATGAGGACCATGTGAAATTAACTTCCACATAATTGTGTAGACTGCTAACCCATGAATTAAAGTTAGAACCATTGTAAACCGGTGGAGAACCCATGGATTAAATTGGCAAGTAGATTTATGCAGCAAAGAGTAAAGACAGAAATGCACCAAGGGACAATAGGATCCTCTGCCGATCGTTGGATCTGATCAATCAGAGAACCGCTCTGATACCAATTGTTGTGTTCGGTGCAATGTATTCAGAGGGGGGGGTGAATGAATACCCTTTAAAAAACTTTCTTCCAATTAAAATACTAGTGCTCAGAACTGCGGAATAAAAGCACTAAGACTAACTGAAGAAAAAACTAGTCCAGTCATCTACTGAACCTGTATACAAATATGAAGTGCGCTCTTAGCAAACATCTAATGTGGGCAGCAATTAGACAGATCATGCAAACACGCAAAACCACTGTCAAGCATATAGAATGCACATCAATGAAATGAACACATATGGAAGATCAACCTATCTCGACCCTACGCATTCATCTAGCGCCAAACACACAAAGAAGACAAACCACTGCACAAAGGGTTTTTAGGTGGTTCGGTCCAACAGACCTACATCCACCCCTCACTCCCAACCGGAGTGAGGCTTCCACTAGTCACACTAGCACAGCAGACTCAGTCTGCAACAAATGCTGCCAAACAGCTTGACCAGGGGAACAAGCTCCCCTCTTCCTCCCAACCGGAGGGAACCACTAGTGACACCAGTCACTAGCAAACCAGAGACGCAAGTCTCTCTTCCTCCAGACCGGAGGGAACACCTAGTCTTGCAACCCACAAGACTAGAACCGGAGGACCAATCCTCCCTTCCTCCAAACCGGAGGGGAACCTAGAGACCCAAGTCTCTCTTCCTCTGAACACCAGAGGGAAGCACAAGTGACACTACGTCACCTGCAAACCAGAGGTCTAGGACCTCTCTTCCTCCCACCCGGAGGGACCCTTGGACTTGAAATCTACAAGCCCAGAACCGGAGGATGAGCCTCCCTTCCTCTAACCAAAGGGAACCCACAAGTAGCAACCGGAGATAGCGATCTCCCTTCTCCTGAACCAACAGGAGGGACCCCGACCTCTCTACAGAGAATCGGAAAAATAGCAAATGGATAGTTTAAAAGAAAAATGAAACCAGCAATAGAAAGCTGAAAAGATAAAAACAGATGTGGCTCTCGCAGGAGCTGGCTGGCCTGGATTTGATCCACGGTCCAGCAGGAACAAATCTTCAGTTGAAGCTTCTATCACTCTAGCTCACTCTTCTTCTCTGTTCTCCTTCCTCTTCTACTCTTCACACTTCTGCTATCTCTATCTCTCGCTCAAATCTCTCTTTCTCTCTCTTTCTCACTCTCTTTCTCTTCTTCTTTTCCTTTTCTTCTTCTTCGTCTGGATCGTGGCTCTCTGTATTGACTTCACCTTTCGCCCATTCGATCTTCCTTCTTCTGTGGAAGAAGGTTCATATATATAGCAGGAGCAGCAGCAGTAGCGACAGCTCCATTGTGTGACCTCCATACTTTCAGCCCTAAATATTAGGACCACGTGGCAGTCTTTCAGCAGGCTTCATTCCAGCCTCGGATTCACGTGCTGCCCAGGCACTGGGAAATTTTCTTCCTCGAACCTGCAAGGAGATACAAACCATTAAAACTGAGGGCCACAATAACTAAAGCTGCACGAGGTATGTGATAGCAGTTCTAGATGCACTAAGAAAGACACGACATTCAGTGGTGACAAAAACAAACATTACAAGGAAAACGACACGAAGTCACTGTAACAAAACAAGCACTACGACAAGAACGACATGAGGTAGGATGAGAACAACACGAAGTGAGAAGGAAACAACACGCGGACATAATAACTAAGAACGACACGAGTACACTGTAACAGATCAGACACAACGAAGGGAACGACACGAAGTGAGGTTATAAAACAAAAGAGACACGAGGACAAACACGGGCTGACAACAGAAATCGACACGAAGTGGTTGCAAACAAGCAAGACACGAGGTCTACGTAAAGCAACACGAAGTGTTGTCAAGGTGAGAAAGACACGAGGTCTAATGAGAAAGACCAACACGAAGACAGTGAAAACATCACGAAGTAATGAACAACGACACGAAGTGTAGTGGTGACAAAAACATACACTACACAGAGAACGACACGAAGACACAACAAGGAAAATGACACGAAGACACAACAAGGAAAATGACACGAAGACACAACAACAACAGTAACTGACACGAAGTGTGGTTACTAAACAGGAACGACACGAGGTCTACAGGGAAACGACTCGAAGTTCATCAGAACTATTAGAGCTGCTTCAGTAACATGACACGAAGACATGAGAAGGAAAACGACACGAAGTGAAAACAACACTAAGACAAAGTTGACACGAAGTGAAAACGACACGAAGTGAAAACAACACTAAGACGAAGTTGACACGAAGTGAAAACAACACGAAGACGAAGTTGACACGAAGTGAAAACGACACGAAGTGAAAACAACACTAAGACGAAGTTGACACGAAGTGAAAACGACACGAAGACGAAGTTGACACGAAGTGAAAATGACACGAAGTGAAAACAACACTAAGACGAAGTTGACACGAAGTGAAAACGACACGAAGACGAAGTTGACACGAAGTGAAAACGACACGAAGACGAAGTTGACACGAAGTGAAAATGACACGAAGACGAAGTTGACACGAAGTGAAAACAACACTAAGACGAAGTTGACACGAAGTGAAAACGACACGAAGTGAAAACAACACTAAGACAAATTGACACGAAGTGAAAACAACACGAAGACGAAGTTGACACGAAGTGAAAACGACACGAAGTGAAAACAACACTAAGACGAAGGATGCTACAGTGCAATGTCTAGACTTGAAGTTCAGTTGAGTGTACAGACTTCACCAATGAATCACTCACTGTACAGACTTACTATAGCAGTCTGATGTACAGACTTTGATGAACAGTCCAATGTATGGACTTGTACTGCAAACAACAATGTATAGACTTCATGTAAAAGCCCAATGTATGGACATTGAAATCAAAGACCAATGTGCAGACTTCACAGTGAAGACTAGTGTGCAGACGTCAAGTTTAACTGTGGATGTACAGACTTGAAGAATAAGCCAGTGTATAGACTTGAAGATTGAAGGCGATGTACAGACTTTGATGACCAACACCAATGAATAGACTTAGGAGCATAAGACACGGCTGTACAGACTTGAAGATGTGAAGCCAATGTACAGACTTCGTGAACAAAATGCAATGCTGACTGATGTATACACTTGGCAAATAGAGTAATGCATGAACAAACAATTAGCTACTACGTTAACCCAATCTAGCCATATTCATGAATTAACTATTCAAGCAAACAATCAGATAAAGCAATCAGATATTCAAGCAGTCAATCAGTCATCTATATTAATTAGCACACCTCAGTGTGACTCATGGTGTGTCAGTCATCATCAAAACCACACAGGGGCACAACACTCTCTTCCTCCCAACCAGAGGGACCCTTGGACTTGAAACCTACAAGCCCAGAACCGGAGGACGAGCCTCCCTTCTTCTAACCAGAGGGAACCCACAAGTAGCACCCAGCTACTTGCAACCGGAGATAGCGATCTCCCTTCTCCTGAACCAACAGGAGGGACCCCGACCTCTCTACAGAGAATCGGAAAAATAGCAAATGGATAGTTTAAAAAGAAAAATGAAATCAGCAACAGAAAGCTGAAAAGGCAAAAACAAATGTGACTCTCGCAGGAGCTGGCTGGCCTGGATCTGATCCACGGTCCAGCAGGAACAAATCTTCAGTTGAAGCTTCTATCACTCTAGCTCTCTCTTCTTCTCTATTCTTCTTCCTCTTCTTCTCTTCACACTCTGCTATCTCGATCTCTTACTCAATCTCTCTTTCTTTATCTTTCTCACTCTCTTTCTCTTTCTCGCACTCTTTCTCCTCTTCTTTTCCTTTTCTTCTTCTCTGTCTGGATCGTGGCTCTCTATATCGACTCCACCTTTCGCCCCCCTCGATCTCCCATCTTTCTGTGGAAGAAGGTTCATATATATATAGCAGGAGCAGCAGCAGCAGCGGCAGCTCCGTCGTGTGGCCTCCACACTTTCAGCCATAAATGTTAGGACCACGTGGCAGTCTCTCAGCAGGCTTCATTCCAGCCTCGGATCACGTGCTGCCCAGACATCAGAAATGTTCTTCAGACCACCTTCTTCTTCTTCTCCTGCAAGGAATTAGCATGATTAGAACCCAGGGCCACAATAACTAAAGCTGCACGAGGTATGTGGTAGCAATTCTAGTTGCACTAAGAACAACACGAGATACACAAGGTTACAGAGATAACACTACGAAGAGAACAACACGAAGACAATGAAAATAGCACGAAGTAACGAACAACGACACGACGTGTCACTGTAACAAAACAAACACTACGAAGAGAATGACACGTGATACATACTAATAATGCTTAACACTACAGAGAAAAATGACACGAAGTATAGTGGTGACAAAAACACACACTACACAGAGAATGACACGAGGTGGCACAGAAAGCAACACGAGGTGCTGCAATTTTCTGTACGCAATAGAACAAAAATGACACGAAGACATAACAAGGAGAACGGCACGAAGTCAGTGAGAACAAAAGCTAAAATACTACAAGAGAAAAACACGTGGTTTATATGAGAACAGCATGAAGTAAGAAGAAAACAACACGAGGTAACAAGGCTAATACAACAAGGAAGATGACACGAGGTCAGATAAGAACGGCACGAGGTGAAACGACACGGACTGACAACGACACGAAGACGAGAACAGAAACCAACACGAAGTATGGTTTCAACACATGAAAGACACGAGGTCTAGGAAAAATAACACGAAGATGAAAATAACAAAGAAAATGACTCAAACTAAGAACGACACGGACTGACAACGACACGAAGACGAGAACAGAAACCAACACAAAGATGGAAATAACAAAGAAAACGACTCGAACTAAGAACGACACGGACTGACAACGACACGAAGACGAGAACAGAAACCAACACGAAGATGAAGAGCTGAAACCAACACGAAGACGAAGAGCTGAAACCAACACGAGGTGTGGTCTCAAAGCAAAAAGTACACTGGGTCAGAAAAACAACACGAAGATAGAACTAAATAGGAAAATACGAAAACAACACGAAGTGTAGTGATCATGAATAGCACGAAGATGAAAGGAACAGTGCAATGTATAGACTTTAAATCCAATGCAAACGGCTGTACAGACTTGAAGATGTGAACCCAATGTACAGACTTGACAGTAAGCTCTGCAGCGAATGTAGACTTTCAATGAAGGGCGTTGTGTAGACTTTGGCTTTGAACGAAGGTAAGAATGAGGCTGTAAAGACTTGGCCAGAACGTAGGGAAAAGCACCAATGTGCAGACATGAACATCCAGCAGTGTATAGACTTCGTGAACAAAGTGCAATGCTGACTGATGTATACATTTGACAAATAGAGTAATGCATGAACAAATAATTAGCCACTACGTTAACCCAATCTAGCCATATTCATGAATTAACTATTCAAGCAAACAATCAGAATCAGATATTCAAGCAGTCAATCCGTCATCTATATTAATTAGCACACCTCAGTGTGACTCATGGTGTGTCAGTCATCATCAAAACCACACAGGGGCACAACAATCTCCCCCTTTTTGATGATGGCAACACTATGAGTTACACTAACTCAGATCTCAGATTAGATTCTTCTCCCCCTTTACCTTCAGCAAAAAGACATGAGTTGAAGAGTGAATTAAAACCAATTGTTAATTAAAAACTCCCCCTTTTGACTAAGCTGCCCCTTTTACTTTAGCAAAACGAATAAACCAGAGATGTCATATGAGACACTCATGATAGTTCAGCAGAAGATGGCAACACAATATCAGAAGTATTTAAAAACAATTCTCCCCCTTAGTCAAACAACTTATGCAGTCATGCATATGCAACAATACTCCCCCTTTGACATGGCAGAAGATATAGAGCTAATGCAGACAAATAACACGATCAGACAATCTAGCACATTGCCCCCTTATGCATGTAGTCTCTCAAACAGACCAGAGAATTCTACCCTTATGATCCTTGATGCAAGAGAAATCTACAAGGATGAACTCTGGTTATCCAGAGACAACAACTCTCATATGTGACAACCAGTCTGAATCAAATCACAGTGATAAAGGGCAATAGGATGAGCAGATTCAACGATTTCTGAAAATTGAGATAATGAACTTTTTCAGCAAGATACCAACTTCATAAAATCAAAGTCTTAAGTTCTGGATTCCTCCATCATAAAAGCTTATGAAACCTTGATTGTCAGATATGGTTTAAGAATGATGTAAACTGAAATTTTCAAAAGAAATTGTACTCATATCTTAACCAACACTTAATAAAAAAGGAACTACAAGCTCATATAAGATTCTAGTTCAACCAACTTCTATCTTAATTAGTTTACTTTCCATGACAGCTTTAAAAGAGACACAAGTGAATGCTCCTGAATTTTACTTGTTCTTTCAGAATTTGATTTACACTTGTTCAAATCTTTCTTTAATGAACAATTTTGGTTTATCAGCACCTTTTGACGTGGAGAGACACCTTGATCAGAGGTCAGAATCCCCAGTTACTCAGTGTGACAACCGTATTGTTTCTCCCATTTTAGAGAACAGAGGTAGCATTAAAAGTATCTTTGGCATGAGGATACACCTTGATCAGAGGCCAGAATCCCCAGTTACTCAATACAACTATGCCATTGCTCTGCCATATTTTCACAATAATTTCCAATCATCTCTTTAAACAGAGTTAACCATGGTACTTCATGACACAATCCTTTGGACAGGTTTCTCAGTAGCCACAGTCATTGCTCTGTCCCTACTTTTACTTAAAAAAAATTCCGAACAAGTTAGTTGTTTAGGAACAACCACATACACTATATATCTCAGTCAACGTAGACATGGATATCAACTTTTCAGATTTCAGAAAGTCTTACATGAATTTACATGAAGCAGACAGTTAAAGTTTATTAAGAGGTTGAAACAGATGTTTTCAAGTTTCTTGTGACCAAACAAGAGTACATAAGACTTAAACCACTTCCAGTTAACAAATGTTCTTAAGCATGTATAATGGAAGGTTCCTCATTAAAGGTATTTTAACTTTTATGAAGTAGTATTCAGGCTGAAGGTTTACTTCATATCTCAGCAGAGTAATTCAAGTGAGAATATTCACTAAACAGCATGATTCTGAGGAATTGTAGCAAATGAGCTGCTCTTGAGCAAAGAGATTCAAAGTTGACTGAATAGAGGAAAAGCTCTCATTCAGCAGATTTAGGAGACACAAACAGATACCAATAAGGTAAGCATTCAGATTATGAACAACTTCAGAAGTAGTCAAGAAATCATTTGATACCACTTTAAATGATGGAATCACTGACACTTCAGATATGACAAGATGAATCATATAGCTGGAGAAGAACGGATTAAGCATGCTCCCCCTATCTATATGCAGTGACATTTCCCTTCCTTTTTTTTTTTTGATTTTTCAAATAAGTGATATGCTATGCAATGATTCCCTCTAACTAAAAATGCTGAATCATCCTATATGTCATGCAGACAATGTAGATGATGAATGATTATGCAACAACTGAGTTAACATGCTATGCAGTAAATCTCAAGACAGTTGAGTGAATTCAGATGTATGAATAATGCTCCCCTTAAATGTATGCATTCAATGTATCTTTTCGGCATTTTCAATGTAATGAAATGCAATGCAATTAACTACATGTATGCACGGGCATGAAGCAAAAATATTCACATGAAGATGCGGACATTCTCTGGTATGCAATCAAAGCATTGAAACATGATTTCAAGGTTTATGCTCATTCAGACTGCCCTATGAGGAGATATGACCCATGGTACTAGGTGGAGAACTTGGTCTAAAAGACCATCTCACACAAAGTAAGAACTTCCAGACAGATTTCCTCTGCCCTGTAGTAGCTTACCATTTGATATACCAAAGTGGTCATGCATCATAGTGCAATTCAACATACAAGGAGTTTGGCATATCATTCATCATGGCATTTGTGTGCAAATGCATTTAGAAATAAACTCAATCATTTTCATGAGCATTTCAGATTTTTCAATTAGTTTCAGTTAGACAATGCGCAAAAGAATTATCATGATATGCAGTGCATTCAGATCACACAACTCAGAATATAAAGTTTTCAGAATTTACCTGAATGGGGCTTTATCATATTGGGTGCCTTGGTTTACTTTACCCCTCTTTATTCCTCAGTCCAAGGCACACCAGTAAATTATTTGATCATCTTGATCCTGCAGGGACCCAAGCAGCTTTGGGTCCTGCGTTAGCCCTGACAGGTGATTTAAGCAAATTCATAGCAATATGGTCACCATGATCCATCAGATAGCAATCTTTCATAGAGTGACCAAACTTCCCACAATATCTACATGACGTGACTGGTTTTTAGTTTTTATGATGCATAGTAACAGTAGTATAAGGTTTTCTGTTATATGCATGAATAGTTTGATTATTCTTATTCCTAACCAGCCAACATTCAGAATATTTGTGTCCTTGCTTCCCACAGTTATAGCATGAAAATATTGCAAATGGTTTTGCAGGGAATTTGACATCATAGGGGTTAACATTGTTCTTCTGAACATGCCAACAGTTCTTGACTGTATGGCCATTCTTCCCACAGTGAGAGCAAGCAAAAGAATTCCTTCTATGAAAGCCATTTTTACCCCAAGTAGATCTAAACCAGCACTCAGCAGCTTTGTGCCCAGGCTTATGGTAGTTGAAGCACACAATGTGCTGATTAGAATTGTGTTTAGATCCATATGGATCATGAAAATGCATGGAAGACTTGGCAGGAAGTTTATCGTCTTCTTTCATGATAAAACATTCATTCATGTGATGACCATGCTTCCCACAATAATAACATGAAGCATCAGGCTTCCTAGCAGCATGGTTTCTATCAGAGAGATTTCTTGAATGTAAAGTTCCACTAGCATGCTCATTCTTTAACATCAATCTGCAGTCTTCCATTATGTGACCTCCTTTCCCACAATAATAACATGACCCCTTTTTAATATGAGTGTGTGTGAGATCATGTGAATTGTGTGTAGCCTTTTTTATAGCAAGAGGAGTGTCTTTATCCTTCTTCTGTGAAATTTCACTCTTTTTCAGTTTTTGAGTTTGTTCCACAGTTTTGGGTTTCACAGTGGATTTTTGTGCAGTGAATTGGAAGACAGAAGGAGCAGAGGTTGTGTTCTGATTGGAAGCTTTAACAAAAACAGTGGATGTTTTATTCCCATTACTCCTTTTATTTGTCGGACTATAGCCCAGTCCCTTTCTCTCAAAGTTATCACTCTTTCCAAGAAGCTTATTCAGATTGTCCTTACCTTTGACAAATTTTGATAGAGAATTTTTCAAATCTTTAATCTCAGAATTCAAATCAGCAATTTTAGCCTCATATGTGGACAAATCTGTTTCACAGGAAATTACTTGTTGATGCAAGGCATCATTCAGGCTTTTGAGTTTTTCTACTTCCTGTTTTAATTCTATTTCCTTGTCAGTTTTAGATAAGGACTTGTAAAGATCATCAACTTCTTGTTGAAGGGATGTGATAGTAAGCTCATATCCAGCTATTTTCTGTTCACTGCAACTGACATTTCCATTTAACATTAAGTTGATGGTTTTTAGACTCTCAATTTCTTGTTCAGCATTCATCAACCTATCAGAATTATCCACACTCACACACTTGCCTTTTTCCATTGTCATTAGCCTATTTGTCAGCTGGGTGTTTAGATGTTTCAACTCATTGATTTCCTCTTTCAGTTTACTGTTTTGCTCTAGGAGATCAGCATCAAGCACCCATTCATCTGAGAGAGACTGACATTCATGAAACATTTCCTGTTGTTTTTCAGATTGAAGTTTGTCAAGATTTTTCTGAATCTCTGAATTTGTTACTCTATCAGCCTCTAGTTTTTCAGACATCAATCTATTTTCTTTTTCAAGATTTATTGATTTGAGTTCAAATTCCTTGAGCTGATTATTGAGTATTTCAATTGCAGATTTCATTTTTTTCAATTCAGAGTTGACACATTCTAATTCTCTCACCAATTTTTCATTTTGAACAATATCATTGTTGTGAGCCTGATCAACAAAGCTAAGCCTTTCCTTTAGTTCAGTAATTTCACACACAAACTCTTGACGCTCCTTTTTTGTGTAGAGCAACTTGTTTCATAAGAGATTATTTTTCAGATTTGAAATGATCTAAGTCTGAACTAATAGAATCACACTCTGTTATCTATCTTCTGAATATTTCATTTTCAGTTTTCAGAGTTTCAAGATTTTCACCTCCTAGTTTTTCCAGCTTCTTTTTCAGTCTTCTATACCTCTTACTCATTTTTTCATGGGAGTGTAACAGATCAGCATAGGCATCTTCCCAGTCATCTAAAGTGAAACTAGAGAAGGGGATGATTACCTTTTCAGCATCTTGGAGTTCCTCTTGATCACTGCTATGGTTGCTCTCGTCAGCCATCATGCAGTTGTTCTCATTCATCCTCTGAGCTAGCTTCAGCTGATCCAGAATGTCCTTAGCGGACCTGCAGTCATAAAAATAAGAATGTAGAGCCTTGTCAGTAGCTGCTCTCATCAGGTTAAAGGCTTTCTGATTTTCTCCATATTTTGACTTGTGACTTTTAGTCCATTTGGACTTTTCCTTTGGCAATCTGTGGGGACCTTGTGAAATTAATTTCCACAACTCCGGATTAATCATTTTCACATAATTGTGAAGACTGCTAATCCATGAGTTAAAGTTAGAGCCATTGAAAATCGGTGGAGAACCCATTGAATAAATCGGCAACTAGATTAATGCAGCAAAGGGAAGAAACAGAAATGCACGAAGAGACAATAGGATCCTCTGCAGATCGTTGGATCTGATCAAACAGAGAATCGCTCTGATACCAATTGATAGGTTCGGTGCAGTATTCAGAGGGGGGGTGAATGAATATAACCCGTTAAAAAACTTCACCCAATTAAAACTAGAATAATAACAAGACAGATTCGACAATCTGAAGCTCAACTGGAATTTCGCTCTCTTGACAGATTAAAATATTCTAAGAAAACTAATCAACACTTCTGCTCAACCAGAAGCCAAACGCTTAGAGCGCCCCTATGCAATCTTCTAGCGGAAGCAAAAGTAGATAAACCAAACCACAATTCACAAGGGGTTTTAGGTGGTTCGGTCCTCCAGACCTACATCCACCCCACACTCAACCGAGTGTGGCTTCACTAGCTCACGCTAGAAACAGCAGACTCAGTCTGCAACAAATGCTGCCAAACAGCTTGACCAGGGAACAACCTCCCCTCTTCCTCCCAACCGGAGGGAACCACTAGTGACACCAGTCACTAGCAAACGAGAGACGCAAGTCTCTCTTCCTCCAGACCGGAGGGAACACCTAGTCTTGCAACCCACAAGACTAGAACCGGAGGACCAATCCTCCCTTCCTCCAAACCGGAGGGGAACCTAGAGACCCAAGTCTCTCTTCCTCTGAACTCCAGAGGGAAGCAGAAGTAACACTACGTCACCTGCAACCCAGAGGTCTAGGACCTCTCTTCCTCCCAACTGGAGGGACCCTTGCACTTGAAACCTACAAGCCTAGAACCGGAGGACGAGCCTCCCTTCCTCTAACCAGAGGGAACCCACAAGTAGCACCCAGCTACTTGCAACCGGAGATAGCGATCTCCCTTCTCCTGAACCAACAGGAGGGACCCCGACCTCTCTACAGAGAATCGGAAAAACAGCAAATGGATAGTTTAAAAAGAAAAATGAAATCAGCAACAGAAAGCTGAAAAGACAAAAACAAATGTGGCTCTCGCAGGAGCTGGCTGGCCTGGATCTGATCCACGGTCCAGCAGGAACAAATCTTCAGTTGAAGCTTCTATCACTCTAGCTCTCTCTTCTTCTCTATTCTTCTTCCTCTTCTTCTCTTCACACTCTGCTATCTCGATCTCTTACTCAATCTCTCTTTCTTTCTCTTTCTCACTCTCTTTCTCTTTCTCACACTCTTTCTCCTCTTCTTTTCCTTTTCTTCTTCTCTGTCTAGATCGTGGCTCTCTATATCGACTCCACCTTTCGCCCCCCTCGATCTCCCATCTTTCTGTGGAAGAAGGTTCATATATATATAGCAGGAGCAGCAGCAGCAGCGGCAGCTCCGTCGTGTGGCCTCCACACTTTCAGCCCTAAATATTAGGACCACCTGGCAGTCTCTCAGCAGGCTTCATTCCAGCCTCGGATCACGTGCTGCCCAGACATCGGAAATGTTCTTCAGACCACCTTCTTCTTCTTCTCCTGCAAGGAATTAGCACGATTAGAACCCAGGGCCACAATAACTAAAGCTGCACGAGGTATGTGGTAGCAATTCTAGTTGCACTAAGAACAACACGAGATACACAAGGTTACAGAGATAACACTACAAAGAGAACAACACGAAGACGATGAAAACAGCACGAAGTAACGAACAACGACACGACGTGTCACTGTAACAAAACAAACACTACGAAGAGAACGACACGTGATACATACTAATAACGCTTAACACTACAGAGAAAAACGACACGAAGTATAGTGGTGACAAAAACACACACTACACAGAGAATGACACGAGGTGGCACAGAAAGCAACACGAGGTGCTACAATTTTCTGTACGCAATAGAACAAAAATGACACGAAGACACAACAAGGAGAACGACACGAAGTCAGTGAGAACAAAAGCTAAAATACTACAAGAGAAAAACACGTGGTTTATATGAGAACAGCACGAAGTAAGAAGGAAACAACACGAGGTAACAAGGCTAATACAACAAGGAAGATGACACGAGGTCAGATAAGAACGGCACGAGGTGAAACGACATGGACTGACAACGACACGAAGATGAGAACAGAAACCAACACGAAGTATGGTTTCAACACATGAAAGACACGAGATCTAGGAAAAATAACACGAAGACAGAAATAACAAAGAAAACGACTCGAACTAAGAACGACACGGACTGACAACGACACGAAGACGAGAACAGAAACCAACACGAAGATGGAAATAACAAAGAAAATGACTCGAACTAAGAACGGCACGGACTGACAACGACACGAAGACGAGAACAGAAACCAACACGAAGACGAAGAGCTGAAACCAACACGAAGACGAAGAGCTGAAACCAACACGAGGTGTGGTCTCAAAGCAAAAAGTACACTGGGTCAGAAAAACAACACGAAGACAGAACTAAATAGGAAAATACGAAAACAACACGAAGTGTAGTGATCATGAATAGCACGAAGATGAAAGGAACAGTGCAATGTATAGACTTTAAATCCAATGCAAACGGCTGTACAGACTTGAAGATGTGAACCCAATGTACAGACTTGACAGTGAGCTCTGTAGCGAATGTAGACTTTCAATGAAGGGCATTGTGTAGACTTTGGCTTTGAACGAAGGTAAGAATGCGGCTGTAAAGACTTGGCCAGAACGTAGGGAAAAGCAGCAATGTGCAGACATGAACATCCAGCAGTGTATAGACTTCGTGAACAAAGTGCAATGCTGACTGATGTATACACTTGACAAATAGAGTAATGCATGAACAAACAATTAGCCACTACGTTAACCCAATCTAGCCATATTCATGAATTAACTATTCAAGCAAACAATCAGATAAAGCAATTAGATATTCAAGCAGTCAATCAGTCATCTATATTAATTAGCACACCTCAGTGTGACTCATGGTGTGTCAGTCATCATCAAAACCACACAGGGGCACAACAGTCTGTAACAGAAGCACCTTCGGCCATCTTCAGATTAAATAAGCGACGCATGAAATATACCTTGTTTGAAGCTGAGGGCTTTTCATACATATTTGATAGCGCCTTCATCAATCCTACCGTGGTCTTCTCGTTCACGATGTTGAAGGCGACATTTCTGGCCAACGTCAAGCGAACAACTCCGAGTGCTTGTCTGTCTAGTAGATCCCAATCTTCTTTCTTCGTCCCTTCCGGTATCGTTCCAAGAAGCGGCTCATGCAGCTTCTTCTGATACAAGTAGTCTTCGATCTGCATCTTCCAGAAACTGAAGTCCTTGCCATCGAACTTGTCGATCCTCACCTTTCCTTCATCTGCCGCCATTACTCCCACTACTCCCTCGAAACAGAACAAGGCTCTGATACCAGTTGTTGGGGATAGAACCGGAGTACCCAGACGAGGAGGACAAACAACAGAGGAGGAAGAAGAGAAAAAACCAATCACACAAGAACACACAAGGATTTTTACGTGGTTCGGAGGCAAGATGCCTTCCTACATCCACGGCCGCAACAGGATTCCACTAGATAATCACAGACTTGTTCCAATACAAAGAGAGAGCCCATCCTTTTATACTAGGAGATTAGGGCATCATTAGTCAGGGTATTAAAGACAATAATACCCCGGTTAAACAGAAACCCTCTTTCGGGATACATCAGTCGCGCATGCTCGTCTATCCCCCCGGATGCTCTCCTGGGACCGAGTATGCCCTCCAGCGACTGTAGATGCTCTCCCACCATCAGACAGATCAAAGCATTGCCAAGGCAAGGTCGACGCATTGCCAAGACAAGGTCGACGCATCCCATGTGATATCGACTTGCCTTGAACCCGCAATGCATGCTTCCCTGACGCCAGTGATGCTCTCCTAGGATAATGAATGCCCTCCAGTGACAGCATGTGCTTCCCTGCTAGACCCGGATAGCATATGCTCCCCTGGAGTAACGAATGCTTCCCTGGCACTGAAAGATGCTCCCCTGGAGCAGCGAATGCTCGCCATGCTCCCTTGAGCTGAGGATGCTCCCCTGGGGCGGCGATTGCTCCCCTGGAGCAGCGAATGCTCCCCTGGAGATGCGATATGCTTGCCATGCTCCCCTGAGCTGAGGATGCTCCTCTGGAGCAGTGGATGCTCCCCTGGGGCAGCGATTGCTCCCCTGGAGCAGCGAATGCTCCCCTAGAGATGGCATAAGCTTGCCATGCTTCCCTGATGCTGTGAATGCTCCCCTGGAGCAGTGGATGCGCTCCTGAGACAGAGTGTGATCCCGTGCAGAGGCGCACAAATGAAAGAGTTCTGACTCCACACTCTAACAGGAGGTGGCCTTGGTGAGCTTGAGGTGTGGGAGGAGCGGTGTTGTCGTCGTGGAGGCGATGGTGGAGTGTAGAGGTAGAAAACCCCCGGTGAAGGGCACGGCTTCTTCGTGAAGAACGGCGATGAATCGGCGCTTTCTTCTTAAACCAAGTAGGGGGATGGTTTCCTTACTGCTTTAGGATTGATTCCCTATCCATTGACATGCTAATAGGGGGGCTATATGCATGAACATCGTCATTATGTTTTAAAAGCATGAACTTTGTCATTTATGTTTTTGATCCATTCATGGCCATAGTTTTATGTTTTTGGGTGTGGAATGATTGGTTTTGGGCATGTATGGCAGGTTTCTACCCTTATTTTTAGGTTTCCCATCGATTTGAAACGATTGGGAGGAAACTCAAATGAGTTACCCACGGTTAGGGTCCTCTGGACGGCATGCGGTCGTTCCAGGGACCGTTTTCTTCATTGAGTAAGGTGGTGGACCTTAGCGGTCTCGCCCCAGACCATTTATTGTAAATGGCGGTCTTCGATCGACCGTTTGTAGACCTTAGCGGCCCGGCAAATGACCGCTAAGCCCCTTTGACCCGGTAAGGCGGTGCGAGCCTAGCGGCCCCATCCTAGACCATTTTTCATCATTTAGCGGTCAGTCATGCGATCCTTTCTTGGTCAGGCAGTCCTATCCTAGACCGTTTAGTCCCTGCAGTGTGTGAATTCAATCACGTTCATTTAATTATGTGTTTAATGATGCATGTTCACCATGTTTAGATATTTTTACAAATTGTGGCACATTTTTATTTCCCAATGGAATCATTTTCTCTTTCCTTGTGATGGAACCACTAGTCGTAGCCCGACGACCTTTAGTGTCGGCCCACCTGGGAGAGGTGGCGGGGTAGTCCCGGTGTACGATTTTTATGCTGGTTTCCGTGGGCCCCCTTCCTTGTCAGTAGTGTCCTATTGGGCGGGAAAACTAGCTAGAGGCCTGGCTCAAGGCATTGAGCTTGTGTGTGCACACGTGGTCAAGGGCTTGGACTGACATTGACGAGTGTGTCCCTGACTAGTTCTTGACCTTGGTTACTGTTACGTGTCTCACTTGCCGCGTTCCAGGCTAGTGGAGATACTTGAGACGCAGTATAAGTCGTCAGTGGATGCGTCTGGTCTTCTTTCTCGTGGTCCTCTCTTTCTCCTGTCACTTAGAAATGATGGAAATGTTGTATTTTCATTCTATTGGTAGATTGTTAGCTGTCTTTAAATTATTCATATACCTGTACAGCTTTATTAACTGTTGTTTTTCTCATGCCATTGCATTATTAATTACTTTTAAAAGTTTAGCTGTGAGGTAGGGATCTGCGTGAACCCTACTGAGTCTATGTTCTGAGATTCACCCTTTCCATTCCAGGTGAGCAGTAGCAGCAGTCCGCTGGTGGTTCTCGTGCTTTTGGCGGGCAGTCATTGGTGCCAGTAGTGGTCTTTCTTTCCCTTTTGACCGGGGTATGCCCCCGTGTAGTTATTTATTTTGACTTTTGTACAGTGTTGGGACTTGTAGTTTTTGGATCTGGACTACTTTATAAATATATCACTCTGTTATTGTAAATTGCTTCCGCTTAAAATTACTATTTTATAATGCGCATGTGAAATTCCAGTTCATTATGCACCTCCTCAACCAATCCTCCCAACCCTTACGGGACCTCATCAGCCTCTTGGGTGGCATCTCCGAGTTCTTGGTATCGGTTTACCAATATCTGGTCCTCCGGGTCATTACTGGTCAGGCATATCCGGAGGGCTGGCCTTCTTGCGTGAGGAAACACTTCAGTCCAACCTCTACCTAGTACTACTCAGCAATTTATCTGGTTTCATGTTTATTTTATTCATCTGGTTAAATTGAGCACATTGAAAATTTTAATTCCACAAAAAGGTTCTACAGAGATCCATTCGCCCTCCTCTAGATCTTATTTGTGTAATCAGAGAGGATCTCCGATCCTAACAATTGGTATCAGAGCAGGTTTCTGCGATATAGGATCCAACGATCTGCTGATCTGATCCTGCCTTTTCTCCTGGTGCAATTTGCTCTCGGTGCTTCAATTGCTTGCTACTCTCTGATTTATATTTGCTCTCCATGGCTGATATTCCGAAATTTGATGGTTCTAGTTTTTATGAATGGCTAGGAAGATTCAGAGATTATGTGATCTCTATAGATTCGAATTTATGGGCTCTAATTGCATATGGTTCATACGATATTCCAGAGGATCAATCCAAATGGAATGTCGTTGATAAACTAAAGAATGCAGAAAACTTGAAAGCCCTAGAGATGGTAAAGAGGGCGATATATATTAACATGTTTCCTAGTGTCACTGTGTGCAGGACTGCAAAGGAATTCTTGGACAAGATTAATCCAGTCCATGAAGAGAAGGAAGATCACAAATGTTTTGTGGCTAGTGATGTAACTACTGAAGAAGAGGTAAGTTCTCCTTTCAAAAATTACACAGTAGATCAATGGGAGGATGCTTACACTAACTTGTTTGAGATGTATGAGAAACTAAGAAAAGAAAACAAATCATTGAAAAAGAAACTGAAATCTGTCAACTATGCTGAATCTGATCATGTTGAAGATGAAGAACTGAAAGCTGAAATCGACAAACTTAAACTGAAATTACAAGAGGTTAATAATGAGAAGTCTGAATTGAACACTTTAAAATCTGAGAATGAAAATCTGAGAATTAAACTTCTTGAAGCTAAAAATTCATGTAATGAATGTGTCTTTCTGAAGGAATTAATTGATGATCTTAATTCTGATGTTGAAATGCAAAGAAATCTGATTGTGTCCTTAAACGAAGAAAATGAATGTTTGCTTGAAAAGAAAAAGGAAGTTGAACAACTTGAAGAAATCCTGATGGAAGAAAATGGCAATATGAAAGAACAGAATAAAAAGCTCATGGTCTTAAATACTGTCATGTCAGAAAAATGGTTAGCAATTGAAAAGGGAAAATATATTTTGAAAGAAAATGAAGCTAACAGTGAAATAAACTTGAGACAGGAAGTTAATACCCTCAAGAGCTTGAATGATGCTTTGCATCAACAAGTGATTTCATGTGAAACAGAGATTGTTAACTATGAAAGCAATGTTTCCTCTATGCAATCTGAAATCTAGGATCTAAGAAATTCACTATCTAAATTTGTTAAAGGGAAGGACAATCTTGATAAGATCCTTGGAGTTAAAATAAATTTTAAGAAGGAATGGTTGGGCTATAACCATGTAAATACAAAGAACTTTGAAAATACAACTCAAACTTCTTTTGTTTCTAGTTCTGCTCCACCTGTTTTCCAATTCACTGCTTAAAAAACTGAAAAACAAAATAAAAATCTAAAAAAGATAAGAAACAGAAAAAGAATGTTGATGTTTCTATAGTGAATGTGAATAATGTTACACCTTTGCATAATGTTCATAAGCTTTCTATTCATTCACAGGTTCATAAAAAGAAAACTGCATGTCATTACTGTGGTAGGGCAGGGCATATGATGCATGACTGCCATGTTATGAAAATTGATGATATGAATGCATGTGATAATATGAATGCTCTTAAAAACACCAATGTGTAGAAATAATTCAAAAATGCTTTTGGTAGTAATACTAATATGCATGTTTAGCACATTGATAGTTTACACAAACATGCACACAAAAACAAAATAGGAACTACATGTTTTTATGGTGGTAGATAAGGTCACCACATGCATGACTGTGATTTGTTAAAACAAAATGACCAAAAGTTTGGAAAATTTCATGCTAGAAATAGTTTTACAAATAATAATCATGTTAGAAAACATGGAGTTCAAAACATTGAATGTTTTCATTGTGAAAAATTTGGACATGTTGCTTCTAAACGTTGGTTTGCTGAGAAAAAATTTTTTCATTCTAAACATGTTAAATTCCCTGCATTAAGAAGTACTCATGTCCAGAATAATTTTGCTTTCATTCATAGATATCCTATTTTCAAAAACTGTGGAAAACATGGACATACCATTTCTGAATGTTATTGGATAAAATCTGATCTCACGAATGTTTGGAACTCTTGGAGTACACCTGCTAGAGGTGTAACTCAGCTAACAGGACCCAAGAACTCTTGGGCTCCCAGACTTTCAAAATAAATTTTTAGTTGCAGGTGTGTCTTATGGAAAATAATAAAAAGGGGCTAAATAAACATCAAGGCACATGAAGGTCAGTTAAACCCTACTCTCATTTTAGTTTCATTATAATATTGATTGAATAATGCTCTCTGTGGAATAATGTATGTATGATCGGATTGAATTCATTGATGTGTTATTGATGTTGTTATGTCATGGCTGTTAAAACTTGATAAATCTACCACATGCAATTTCACATGAATTTTTACATGCTAAATTGTCATTCATGTTAGTCGTTCATATTTATATTAGATGCATATTCGTGCATGACCTCTTTGGTATATCTAATGAAATGTTGGAAGAAGGGCAGATTATGTCTATCTGAAAACCCACACTATGCGTGATGTGGGCCTATGCCCTATGTTCTCCGCCAAGTACCAAGGGTCAATTTGCATATAGTGATAAAGTTGCATTCAATATTTCTTACATGCATATCTGTGTACATTGAGAAAGAGTCTATTGTATGATTGATATATCAGCACACATTAAGCGGGAGCAAAGCTAATCTGATCAAGTATTCTGGTTTGATTGAACTATCAATATGAGTTGTTATGAAGCTGCTGATTGTTGAATTGGTATGATGCTTGACTAAAGCTATTGCTGCTGACTGTTAATGTTGAATTTTTGATGAGTGAAGTTATAACTACTGTTACTTTGGTTGAATTGTTTGTCTGAACAAGCTAGTGGTTGAACTCTATTCTGAGGAAGAATCCAGATTCATGATGTATGAAATAATGGATTGATGTATTTGCCAGAATCATTGTTTGTGATATGTGCTGCTAGCTGAAATGCTTTGAGATGGAATATTTGTCTAGAGGAGTCTTTGCAACATTGACATTTGGCAGGATTCATCAGTTTCTTTAAGCTGGGCTCAAATGTTTTTACACTTGATATAGATGTCTGTGGCTTTAGACTATTGTGCCTTTGATGGGAAGATATTGGAAGTGCTCTGGTTGTTTGCAAGTCTGTCTTTAGTATTCCCTCATGATTTTTGTGGCCATTCACTTTACTCATTTTAGTTTCATTCATCATTACAGAGCAATTCATCCATGTGTTCCTCTATGTCTTCTATGTCAAGTCTTACATAAATCCATTTAAGTGTTTGGTTAAACCATTTTGTCATATAGTCTGTTATTCAGGGGGAGTTAGACATAAAATCTATTATCTTTTACTGATTAAGATGTGATTACAAAACCTTCCAGATCTAAAAGAAAGATTCTTGACCTTACACAAATTGTGAATTAATTGGTTATGAAGATTAAATCTAATTTTACTCTTCAAAAATTATCCATAAATGTATTTACAATAGTTTTAAACCTTTCTAAAAAAGGAACTGTTCAAATTATTTCCGAAAATCAGACAATCAGAAGTAATAAAACATATTTGGTTGATAACCATGTACTTATATTAACTTTAAACTGTTTCAAGTAAAAATTTGATGTAAGACAAGGGAATACGCCATAAAATAAAAATAATGATAAGGCAGAGGAATGGCTGAATGCACTGAGAAACTGGGTTCCTTATAAAAGAAATAGGTGAACCTATGTCTTGAAGTGTCTCAGTTAACTCTATTCCGAAAATGAAGCATAATGATTGATTGTACTGAGTAACAAGGGATTCAGGCGTCTAATCAACGTGTTTCCTTAAGTAAAAGGTGCGGTCATATTTGAATGCTCTAGCAAATAAAAAAATTGTGGTTGACTCTGTGTCAAATTTAGAAACTCAGAATAGTTTATTTTCAATATAAGACATATTTTCATACCATTTATGTTTAATGAAAATGATTAGTAAGATTGACGAAGTTTTATTTGCGTTTAGTACATTGGTAAGATTGGTCTATTCCCATTGTTTTTACATCAAAGGATTAATTTGAGAACATTTATGCATCAAGATTTAAATCCTGTAAACCATAAATCTCATGCATGTAAGGAAGAGGATTTATCTGAAAGAGAAGGGTAGGCTGGTAATTTGTCTTTAAATTGGTAAAGTTAATAGGTTTTATCTTACTCTACCCTTGTATAAGTGTCTTCCTTCCCATAAAAATCCACTATATTCAGGTCGATGTTTCTTCTATCCCGTAACCCTTCACATCGATGCTAATGTGCCTTCCGTGCTCTCTTTCTTTCTCCTTGTCCGAAGTCCTATTTTCTCCACTCATGTTCTCCTTTCTCTCTAAATCCTTCTGGTAGTCATCTGTTTATACCTTCGTGTCGATCATGTCGTCTCCTTCCAACAAAATCTTGAGGAAACAAAAGGTCTCGGAGGAGCAACAACCAGAAGCCATGGATGTGAGAAAAGAAGGTAGGTTAAAGCACATGCATGATAAGAGTACTAGTTTGGGCATGCATGTAGAGAAATCGGTCAAGGGAAAAGAAAACGTTTCTGAGTCATCGGCAAAATGGGGCCGAACTTCTACTAAGACAAATACTCCTCAACTGGTAGAAGAAGAAGATGAGTCTGAGTCTGTACAAGAAGAATCTGTGGTCGAATCAGCAAAAATTATCTTTCCTCGGTATGTAGACTTCCATGATGTGGATATGCTTAATGAATTTCCGGAGCTCCGAAATCTGATTAATTTTCAGAAGTGGAAAAAGTTTGTGGGAAAACATAGATACTACTACCCGAGGTTAGTCTCTGAGTTTTATAGAAATTTGAAGTATAACCCAGACCAATCCAGGATTTGGTCAAGTGTCAAAGGAATTAGAATTGAGTTATCTCTGCATTCCCTTCATAAAATTTTTAGAATATATGAAAAAGGAGTTTCTAAAAAAGATTTTGAATATGATGGATTTGAGGCCTTTACTATACTAACTGATCAGCCTAGCAACCCAGCAGATCACAAACAATTGAAGCTGAAAAATATTAATGCAAATAAATTTTCACCTCTGAAGAGATTGATTCATCATATGCTCACTACTATAATCACTCCTCAAGATGGTGGTTGAGGGAGAATAACTAAGACACAAAGATTCATCCTTTATTGTATGTTCAGAGGTACTAAGGTGTGTCTGCCAAATATCATGATTCAGATCATTGGAACTTGTAAAGAATCAAGAAGGCACCTATCTTATGCAGCACATCTAACTGCTATCTTCAAGAAATCAAAAGTACCTCTGGAAAATGAACAATTCAAAGAAATTTCCAAAGTAAATGTGTATAATATGGACTTTATTACAAAGTTCATGAAATTACCCTCTGTCTTAAAAAGGTTGCCACAAGAAATATCAGAGACAGAACAACAAGAGGTGCAATATGAGCTGCCAAAAGAATAACCAAAATTGCAAAGTAAATTGGTGGCAGTGATACAAGAGTCTGAACAACTAGAGACAGAACAGCAACAACAGTTACCTTAATCAGAATCTGAGCAACAGCAACTTCAACCACAAACTGAACAGCAACAGCTTGAGGTACAACAAGAACAGCAAACTGAATGTTCAGATCCTCAGCACATAGAGCACACAGAGATACATATGGATGAGCAGTCTAAGCAACAAACAGACAATGTAATCCTGGAAGAAGAAATGGTGCAAGAACAGCAAACTGACTAGCTAGACTTGCATGAACAGGAAGAACAACAAGAGCTAGCAGATTTACAGTCAGAACAACAACAAATCCAAGAAGTTCAACAGCATACAGAACAATAAGAGGAAAGTCCTGCAATTTTCTTTGGACCTCATCATGGACCCTTAATAGTATATGGAATTCAGGCACCTAGGTTTCCTGAGGAACCTCAGATTCCACCTGAGTTCCATGCTTCAACTTCTGCAGGACCAAGCTCAAATTCAAATGCATCTGAAGTGAATCATTCTTTGGTAAATCTTATGCTAAATCAATTTAGGATTGTGAATGCATCTTTTGTACAACTAAACTTGGCTATTGAAAGACTAGATGCCAGAATGTTACATGTTGAACAGACAGTTAATAGTCAATGGGAGAGATTTGTAAGAGACAAATAGAAATCTGATGAAAGATTACATGGATTTTTAGATTTGTTGATACATGTTAGTGAGACAGTTAGTACTATATTGAATCTTCTAAGAGAAACTCAGTTAGAATCTCACGAGAAGATAACTCAAAATCGAATCCATGCTTTTGATATCAAAAAAGAACAAAAAAGAATTAGAGATGAAATGAATATTATTCGACAAGAACAAAAATCATTGTCCCACAGAATAAATAATATAACAGATGATATTCAGGACAATATCATTCAGATGGGAAATGTTTATGTCAAGTTTGATACAATTCAAGAAAAGGTGCAAAATTTGTCCAATAACCTCAGAGAAATTGTCACTGCACAAGCCACAAGCACTTCAACCTCTATGGCAGAAATCAACCACCAGTAAATAACTCAGATAGACAACATGTGTACCATGTTACACAGTTGGTTTGTTGATCTGACATCCACAGTTAAGGAGCTGCAAGCTCAAGTTCACCAGAATGATCAAAAGATCATGACCGAGTTTGCAGCTCTGGGCATTAAGGTTGAAAGAATTCCCCAGAACTTTCCACAAGCCATACCCTTAAGAGAACATGGAAGCTGTAACGACTCGAGAATCCGATTATCGGGAAAGACCCGATAACCCGAGACTCAAACCGCCGCCCACGAGCCGGGAGGGCTTGGAAGGGCTAAAAGGAGTGTGGAGACACAAAGAAATAGGAAATAAAGCAGGATAATTCAACAATTAACAGAAAAAAATAAACAACAACTACTACAACATAGTCCAGTCCAACAGAAAGTACAGTCTAAAGCAGTAAAACGTACCACATGCTGAGTGAACACTCGTCCTGGTGAGCTGGCAGCTAAGAACACCTGAACCACATCCTCGAACCACGAGGAAGAACCGCCATACCTAAAAAGTAGGGGTGAGCCTCCTATCACTAGCCCAATAGGGATCCCACGAAACACCAACTGAGAACAACGGCGGCACGAAAAGCTATAACCACAAGTGCAACAGTAACAGCAGGAACAGTAAACCCGGTGGCCGGTCAAAACTCGGCACTACAACTACTCCTACTGTACCGGTCAAGCAGAAAGAGAAATCCCGATCTCACAGTCGGGAACCGGGCCATACTAGCATCACTTACTGAAGTAAAACCTACGGCAACCCCGCCGTAGAGGCCTGTCTCCCAGGACACGGCCAACATGGACACGCTGTCTAAGGTGCAACCCCAACCATCTGGTCGCGGGTACCGCACAACAAGATGCCACCTCGGTAAAGCCACTAGCACAAGTCTCACAGCACGAAAACTGACACACGTGCCACGGTGAAACAATCGAAACTCAAAGGTCAACACGACCAAAAACCCAAAGGTTGAAGTCACGGAAACTGACAGTCTATCACTCCCGACTCAACAAGAGTACCTCCCACTAAAAGCAAGGCCGAATGCGTCCACTGACGTCTTAGTCCGCGCCTCAGGTGTCTCCCTCCGGCCCAGTGGGAACTGAGACACCGTACAAGTAACCACAAAATATGTGACTAGTTGGGGTCACCCGTCGACGTGGGTCCAACCGCCCCCAACCACGTGTACACACACAGGCCGTCCGCCCCTGGCCTGGCCTCTAACTGGTTTTCCCCTCAGCCGGACTCTGGCTGCTAGACGCGGGGTCCCACGGAAACTAGTCTAAAAATCGTCCTCAGGTTAAGCCCGTACACCTACTCCCAAGTGAGACCAGCACACCCGTACTAGTGGGCTACGACTAGTGGAGGGTCACTGAAGGAGTAGACTCTGAAATCAACGGAAAACCACGTCCGAACCCGACGAAGTACTGGGACCGTCCCACGTACCAGCACCGTCGCACGGTGACCACAGTTGGAGAAGAAACAAAACTCACAGTCCACAGGCCGCATACCCGGCCACGTAAAAACGTAGAAACACGGTTCCCAAGGTAGCTCACTGGCCGCTATTGTGTAGTGGACAGCAGATCTAGAGGGGAGGAGTGAATAGATCTGCCCCTCTTTTTATAATGGAACCCTCTAAATAGCTAGATAGAACAAATCGCAGCGGAATATAACTAGCTAAATGAAGGACACAACGATTTACTTAGCAAGATGATTACTATTATATCGATTAGAACTTAAGCATGCATCTAGAATGAAACAATCACACAAACAAACCACAACACACGAGATTTTAAGGTGGTTCGGACTGAATCCCTAGTCCTACGTCCACCCCTCACCAAATCCGGTGAGGCTCCACTAGTGCCACGCACTGAACCGTAAATCGAAAAGACCACCGATTGCCTTCCTACTAACCGCCGGTAGGGACGTCAACACCGCAGATCAGAAAACTTCCGATTACCTTCCTACTAACCACCGGTAGGGTCGATCTTCAGTTCCAAATGTTTGAATGAAATGGAAAAGAACAATTATGAAAATACTCAAACAAGATATGAAATATGTTCAAAGAGAAAAGATCTTGTCTAAGTTTGCTGGAGCTTGAATCTGATGCTTCACTTGGCTTGGAGTTGATCTCCTCTTGAAGTAGCTTGAATCACTTGGAGATATGATGAAGAACTTCTTCCCGGAGTATTGTTCACAGCTACAGTACTCGAACTCCTCTCCCTTGAACACACCCTTGCAGCCTCCTTTGATCTCCCTTATTAGCCTTTCTTGCTTTTACTCTTCCTTGGAGGTTGCTGGATTGAGATATGAACTTGAATCACCTTGAGTTGATGGAGAGAGTGTTGGATGTAGCTTTGATCTTCCTTTTGATCCTCTTGAGTTGATGAAGAGGAAGAAGGATGCAGTTTAGATCACCTTTGAACCCCTTGATTGCTTCTTCTTCCTTGGAGGTTGAGATGGCTTCAGATCTGGACTTGAATGCCTTGGAATGGATGAAGAACTCCTTCCCGAAACACTGTTCACGGAGGTGCTACAGTACCTCGAAAATGGCCTCCCTTGATCTCTCTTGAAGCCTTGAAGCATTAGGGTTTCTAACCCCTCAAGTGTTGGTTTTATAGACCTTGAATGGTCCATAGACACCCTCCAGACCAGATCCATAAATCATGGAAGATTAGGTAAGGTTTGATTAAACAAATCCATGGAAAGGGGCTGGCCACGAGGTGGAATTCGAAGTCAAACAAGGCTGCATCGGGGCTGGCGGTCGACCTGCAGCTCCTGGCGGTCGACCGCTACTGTGAAACCTGCAAACGGGCAGTCCCTGGGATTTCCGGTCGACCGCCACTGGCTGGCGGTCGATCGACAGCTAAACCAACTTTGAGCTGGGATTCCCTGGCTGGGGCGGTCAACCGCCCCGGTGCTGGCGGTCGACTGCCTGCTGGGCAGAACCCGGGCTTGCCCGGGTCGGTCCGTTAAGTCTTGAAGTCCGTCGTTCAACTCCATTAGCAGCCCGTGCATGTTTGTGGCATCACCCTTGATAGTCTAGAAGGTATCAACTGAGTCTTTAACCTTGGATTCTCTTGGCTATACTTCTTTGTGCATTGATCTTGGATGAGTGACGAGCCGAATATGAAATGTCGACTTTTGCTTGTAAGAGAGATGAGATTTGCATCCTTGCTTGGGCGCGATCAATGAGCTTTCACTTTGGTTATTGCCACTTGATTCCTTGTCCATTCATTTGCATATCTGTCATGAATAAAAACATCACGTATGTCAATCACATGAGAGTGGAAGATATCAATGACTAATAGTGTTTAGCCATTATCAAAACCAAGAAACTCATATGACTATGGAATGATGTCGAATGACCCAAGTGACCACAGAATGACTCAAATGACCTCATGGACACAACATTCTCCCCCTTTTTGATGATGGTAACACTGTGAGTCATTATGTGATAGAAATGTCTAAAATGGCACAAGTTATAACAAATGCAACATATGCAGCTCAAGATCCATGATAGTAATAGCATGATATGAGTGCTATGCAATTATGCAAACCCCATCACATACACATATGAGATGCAAAGTGAACAATGGATTCTCCCCTTGGACTCTCCCCGTACACCATTCACACATCCCCCATGACAACTCACAAAGCACATAAGCTCTCCCCTTTGACAATGCGATAACGCATATAGCTCTTACAAAGGACTCACACAAAGAATTCTCCCCCTTTGCCAACAGCAAAAAAAGGAGTGATAATAGTAAAATGTCTGTGAGACCATAGCTGAAAGGAGTGGAGAGCAAGCCATTATATGCAAAACGGAAGCATGCCGTGAGCAACATATATGGTTCAAAGCTAATGAAATCCAAGATCATCAACAGAGTTCGAAAAGTAGCTACATCCAAGATTTAATAGAAATGAACCAAAGGTGCATATCATGGCAGTGTTTAACCTTCCCTTGTCTTATATATCCATATTCAATAACGACAAAGGTAATAACACAAAAGTATGTATTAAGGCTAAACAATCATGACTAAAGCATGGAATTTGTAGGAATTCAACAAGTTTGATTATCAATATCATTTGCATTTGAAGGCACAAGACTCATATTTTACGAGCAATCAAGTCTAGTACATGCCTCCAAGCCGTAAGAATACACGTTGTTTAGACGCCAATATTCCTAAGAATTTGGTAAGACTGACTGTCATGCTTCAAGATTAACAGAGATAGCAAAGTCACGTCATGACATATCCTGTCTCAATTCTTTGATGAGGGGATATATTTCTCAACAATTATGCCATTGCTCTACCTAGAGTCCAAAAGTTTTAAGACGGAGATAACAGGGGAACATCATGACATATGCATTTGTCACTTGATTTGATGACATGACATGTTTCTCCGTGCAACAATATCATTGCTCTGTCAAATTGATTGTCAAGAATTCCAGCTCATCAAGATGTTTAAAAACAATACTAAGCCTGAGTGTATCACCAAGATGGTCATGAACTTTGAATTTTCAGATATCAGGATAGTCATTCAAAGCACAATATGCAATCTCTTGTTAAGGTCTATTAAAACCACAAAACATAGATGATTGCATAACAGATATTTCAGAACGTCAAGGAAATCATTAAATCTGAACCATTTTCATTGAATAGACAATCATTAGGGCATATAGTAGAAAGCTCTTACACCATATGTCCATCTGTCTCATGAACTCAAACCAGACTGTAAGTCACTGAAGTGCAGTTTGCAAGAGGTTAAGAGAATCAACAAAACTCCCCCTAAGGATTTGCAATGGATACGCGAAGGGGTTATGTTTGCAATCAAGTGGAATGGCAAAGGAGGTTGACCTAGTCACTCATGAAGATAGCAGAAATGAAATGTATGACCCAACGCATGGTTGTACACTTATTAAATGCCACAGAATGAATATGCATGAATGTTGCATAAGGACAACCCCCCTTACTATATGGCCTATATGCGACATTGACACATGGTACTTGGCGGAGGTGAAACCTCACGCATATTGAGTGCTTTGAGACAAGCATAACCTGCCCTTCCATACATCAACATTTGATATACCATGGCCATGCAAGAATGATGCGACACAAACCATACAATGCATTATGAACATGAACTCAATTCATTATTATGCATAGACATGCAATGCAAAATGACATATTGACATATCAACAATGCATGAAACAGCAATCTGCAAAAACACACACTAAATTGAACATGATCATCATTTAAAATTCTTATTGGCCTGAGGTCGGCAAAGACCAAGCTCCCTTCTGAGTGTTGAAAACCTGTCATTACACAAGGGTTTGGTGAAAATATCAGTAATTTGATTTTGAGTATCAACAAAATGCAGTTCAAAATTTTTCTTGCCGACCTCATCTCTAATGAAGTGATGCCTAATCTCAATATGCTTAGTCCTAGAGTGCTGGACTAGATTTTTTGCAAGGTTGATAGCACTAGTGTTATCACACAGAATCGGGACACAACCAAGATCCACCAAGTAGTCTTGGAGTTGGTGTTTAATCTACAACACTTGGGTGCCACAGCTCCCCGCAGCAACATATTCTGCCTCCGCGGTTGAGAGGGCAACCGAGTGTTATTTCTTGGAGGCCCAAGAAACTAAACACCCGCCTAGAAACTGGCAGTAGCCACTAGTACTCTTACGATCCAGCTTACATCCAGCGTAATCCGCATCAGAATAAGATATAAGAGATAAATCACATGATGACAGATACCATAATCCCAAATCTTGAGTGCCGGTAAGATATCGAAGGATACGTTTGACGGCAGTTAAATGAGATTCTCTAGGACTAGCTTGAAATTTAGCACAATGGTATATACTAAACTGGATATCTGGTCAGGATGCAGTCAAATAAAGCAAAGAACCAATCATACCTCTATAGACCTTTGCATCCACCAATTTACCATTTTCATCCGAATCCAGTGAAGTTGAGGTGCTCATCGGAGTTGCAATGATTTTGCTGTTTGCCATGTCAAATATTTTTAGCAGCTCCTTGATGTATTTGGCTTGGCTTATGAAGCACCCATCTTTTCCTTGGTTGACCTGCAAACCGAGAAAGAATTGAAGTTCTCCCATTAGGCTCATCTCAAATTCGCTACTCATGAGGTTAGCAAATTCCTCACACATTTCAGATTTTGTAGAACCAAACACAATGTCATCAACATAAATTTGAACAATCAAGAGGTTCTTACCTTGCTTCTTGGTAAAAAGTGTTTGATCTACTTTACCTCGTGTATACCCTTTTTTAATGAGGAACGAGCTTAGTCTCTCATACCAAGCTCTTGGTGCTTGCTTAAGTCCATAAAGCGCCCTGTCTAGCTTGTATACAAAATCTGCATTGTTAGAATTCTCAAAGCCAGGGGGCTGCTCAACATAGACTTCTTCTTTGATCAAGCCATTCAAGAAAGCACTTTTGACATCCATTTGATAAAGCTTTATTCTAAGGGAGCATGCAAAGGTAAGTAAAATTCTGATGGCTTCGAGTCTAGCAACTGGGGCATAAGATTCATCAAAGTCTACCCCAAACTCTTGATTATACCCTTGAGCCACCAATCTAGCCTTATTTCTTATTATCTTGCCATCCTCACTTAGTTTGTTCCTAAAGACTCATTTAGTGCCTATGACAGATTGTGATGAAGGTCTAGGAACAAGATGCCAAACTTTGTTTCTCTCAAACTGGTTTAGCTCTTCTTGCATGGAATTTATCCAGTTTTCATCTTTTAAAGCATCATCAATATTTTTGGGTTCATGCTGCGAGACAAGAGCAAGTTGATCTAATTCTTCCATAATTTTAAAATGTGACCTAGTTCTAGGTGGGTCATTCAAGCTACCAATGACATTCTCCAAGGGATGATCATTAAGAATTCTAATATTTGTAGAATCGTTACCTTCTCCTAGAGCTTGATCTCTTGCATTACTTGATTCAGCTAGGTCACCATCTTCTTTTATTTCTTCTTGTGGAGGATCACTCTTGTCCTTTATGCTTAGGAATTCCCCATCTTCATCATTTTTCCTGCAAGAGTTATCATTGTTAGAATCATGATATTCATCAAATGAAACATGGGGTGATTCTTCCACAGTTTGACTTTTGATATTATAAATTCTATAAGCCCTAGATCTATCAGAATATCCAAGGAATATACCTTCATCGCTCTTGGGTTCGAATTTATCTAAGTCTCTTTTGTCATTGTTGTGAATGAAGCATTTCGATCCAAACACTTTCATATGTGAGAGAGAGGGCTTTTTACCTTTTAGCAACTCATAAGGAGTCTTTTTGGTGTGTGGCCTTACCATAGAGCGGTTGATAATGTAACATGCCGAGTTTACCGCTTCAGCCCAAAACCTCCTTGGAAGTTGCCGTTCAGCAAGCATGGTTCTTGCCATCTCTATAAGTGTCCGGTTTCTCCTTTCAACCACACCGTTTTGCTCCGGCGTTCTTAGTGAAGAAAATCGGTGTGAAATCCCTTCGGCCCTACAAAGGTTATAGAAGTTAGCATTTTTAAATTCACCACCGTGATCAGATTGAATCTTGAAAATTTTAAACTCACCGTCCTGCTTTATCTTCAATTAGAGTGCCTGAAACTCATCAAAAGCATCATTTTTGTGTGTGAGAAAGAAAACCCATGTGAACCTAGAAAAGTCATCCACCAAGAAATATCCATATTTTCTACCACTTAAGCTAGCAGTTCTAGTTTGGCCAAATAGGTCCATATGAATTAGCTCGAGTGATTTGGATGATGTATTTTCAGATCTTCCCTTGAATGATTTTCTAGTTTGTTTACCTAGGGCACATGCATCACACAATTTGTTTTCTTGTTTAAATGATAGTTCAGACAAACCTTTCACCATTGAATGCTTCAAGAGTTTATGCAAGACATTATAGCTAGCATGTCCTAGTCTACGATGCCATATCCATGCAAGTTTAGATTTTGGTGCAACAAGACAAAGATTTAAATGAGCAGGATCATCTAAGTCAATCATGTAAACATTGTTGACTCTCTCACCAGAAAATTTTACCTTGTCAGATTTTGGTTCAAGAATTCTGCATTCATGAGAGTCAAATAACACTTTGTTTCCTTTATCACACAATTGACTTATACTAAGCAGGTTATATTTCAATCCTTCAACTAACAACACGTTACAAATGGAGTTGGAGAGATTCTTACCTACATTACATGTTCCAATGATTTTTCCTTTATTGTTTCCTCCAAATGTGACATATCCTCCTTCCTTTTCCTCCAAGAGACAGAATTTTGATTTATCTCCAATCATGTGTCTTGAACAGCCGCTCTCAAGGTACCACATGTTATGCATGGCTGCAAGACATTCCTGCACAAGCAATTAAGCAATGGTGTTTGGAACCCAACCAAATTTGGGTCCCTTCAAGCTTTTCAGAATTTCAAAACATGAAACCATTTCTTTTGGAATCCAAACCTTCTTAACATTCATGCTTTGTTTGCTTAGAGCAGGGATTTGATTTTTCTTTTCCATCTTGACATTCATTTTTTGTTTAGAAGCTCTTTGTTGGATTTTGTGGAAGTTTGAGGAGGTTTGCTTCTTAAACCATTGAGGCCGTTGGTTGGTTTTAGGTTGAAACTGATTGTTTTGCCACCTATGGGATTGATGAACATAGAAATCACAATTTTCCCAAAGATATGGTGATGCTGGCCTATATGAGTGTGCAATCCAATTGTGGTGAAATCTAGAAGGTTGAGCATGCAATGGCCAAGGAAGTGTTGACCTATGCTGCGAGGAAGGTCGACTTTTCTTAGATTTTTGGACAGGTTTTTTGGGAATGTTGGTGACTGTCTCTTCAATCTTTTCTTTCCCTTTCTCCTTTTGTTTTTACTGGTTTTGTGTGGGAGTTGTCTTTAAGGTGGAAGCTTCGGAAGATGAAACAAATGTGACAGTTTTTAGCCCAATTGGCCTTTTGTTTGTTGGTTCAAAACCCAACCCTTCCTTGTTGAAGTTCATTCTAGTACCTAGCAATGCATCTAGGTTTTCTCTTCCATCCACAAATTTTTCTAAAGGTTGTTGTTTGTCCTTTAACTCTTTTTGTAGGTTTTCAATGTTTTGCAAGAGTTGAGTGTTGACATGTTTGACAGCTTCATACTTCTCATTGCTTAATTTGATATCCTTTTCATAGGTTTGCATTTTGAGTTTCATGCTGTCAATCTCATTTCTCAAATTTTCATTTTCAGTTTTCATGTCAGCCATTTCTTTTCTTCCTTCCTCCAAATTCTCAATCATTTTCTTAAGATCTTCAATTTCAGTTTCAAGTAGAGCATTCTTATCATTCATATCATGATCATGCACAAATGAGTTAATTCTCTTTTTCAATGATTTATTCTCCTTTTTGTACATTTCATAATTTTCCTTGAGTTGTATATATGCATCCTCCCAATCATCAATTGTATAATCTTCAAATGGAGAATTTACCTCAGTTTCTTCATCACCTTTGGCCATAAGGCAGAAATCTTCTTTTTCTTTGTCCGAGGAGCTAGTTCCGTCATCACTTTCCTCTTCATCGCTCCATGTGGACACCATGGCCTTGTTCTTCTTCTTGCCCTTCCATTTGTCAGATTTTTTGAATCTGTCGGGACAATCATTCTTGAAATGCCCTGGTTTGTTGTAAGAATAGCAAATGATTTTATCAGATTTCTTAGAATTTTCAGAATTAGATCTGAAACCATTTCTTACCTTTGACGTTCCTCTCATGAAGCTCTTGCCTTCCTTTCTCAAGAATTTCTTGAACTTACGTGTGAGCATGGCTACATCATCCTCATCTCGCTCACTTGCCGAATCCTCACCTTCATCAGAAGAGCCTTGACCGCTGGGTCCTGTTTTAAAAGCTAGGGACTTCTTCTTAGGTGCCTCAGCCTCTTTGTTCTTGAGGTTGATCTCATAGGTCATCAATGACCCAATGAGTTCATCTACCTTGGTAGTTGCGAGATCTCTCGATTCTTCAACCACGGTAGCCTTTGTGTGCCATGCTGGAGTTAATGATCTGAGAATTTTCTTTACAATTTCTTGCTCTGAATATTTCTTTCCCAAATCAGTTAAACTATTAGTAAGCACAGTCAATCGAGCATACATATCTTGAATTGATTCATCAGGCTTCATGCGGAACATTTCATATTCAGAAACTAAAATGTTGGCTTTTGTTTCTCGTACCTGAGAGGTTCCTTCGTAGATTACCTCTAGCTTGTCCCACATTAGTTTTGCAGATGCGCAGGTAGCCACTCTTGAGAATTCAACTGGATGGAGTGAGCATTGCATGATGTGTTTGGCACTCCAGTTGACAGTTGATTACCTTATCTGTTCTTTGGTCCACAAGTCCTCATTATCCGTAAGTTCATATGGACCTTTGCTGATCACTCGCCAAAGTTCGTAGTCTTGGGCGCGAATGAACACCTGCTTACGATGTTTCCAATAGGGATAATTAGATCCAGTGAAATAAGGAGGCCTATTCACAGAATGTCCTTCAGGTAAATAACCCTTAGACGCTGATCCACCATTTCCCTCAAGGTCGTTGGACCCCATAATGAGAGATTAGGCTCTGATACCACTTGTTGTGTAGTGGACAGCGGATCTAGAGGGGAGGGGTGACTAGATCTGCCCCTCTTTTCGCAATGGAACCCTCTAAATAGCTAGATAGAACAAATCGCAGCGGAATATAACTAGCTAAATGAAGGACACAACGATTTGCTTAGCAAGATGATTACTATTATATCGATTAGAACTTAAGCATGCATCTAGAACGAAACAATCATACAAACAAACCACAACACACGAGATTTTAAGGTGGTTCAGACTGAATCCCCAGTCCTACGTCCACCCCTCACCAAATCCGGTGAGGCTCCACTAGTGCCACGCACTGAACCACAAATCGGAAAGACCACCGATTGCCTTTCTACTAACCGCCGGTAGGGACGTCAACACCGCAGATCGGACAACTTCCGATTGCCTTCCTTCTAACCACCGGTAGGGACGATCTTCAGTTCCAAATGTTTGAATGAAATGGAAAAGAATAATTATGAAAATACTCAAACAAGATATGAAATATGTTCAAAGAGAAAAGATCTTGTCTGAGTTTGCTGGAGCTTGAATCTGATGCTTCACTTGGCTTGGAGTTGATCTCCTCTTGAAGTAGCTTGAATCACTTGGAGATACGATGAAGAACTTCTTCCTGGAGTACTGTTCACAGCTACAGTACTCGAACTCCTCTCCCTTGAACACACCCTTGCAGCCTCCTTTGATCTCCCTTATTAGCCTTTCTTGCTTCTACTCTTCCTTGGAGGTTGCTGGATTGAGATATGAACTTGAATCACCTTGAGTTGATGGAGAGAGTGTTGGATGTAGGTTTGATCTTCCTTTTGATCCTCTTGAGTTGATGAAGAGGAAGAAGGATGCAGTTTAGATCACCTTTGAACCCCTTGATTGCTTCTTCTTCCTTGGAGGTTGAGATGGCTTCAGATCTGGACTTGAATGCCTTGGAATGGATGAAGAACTCCTTCCCGAAACATTGTTCACGGAGGTGCTACAGTACCTCGAAAATGGCCTCCCTTGATCTCTCTTGAAGCCTTGAAGTATTAGGGTTTCTAACCCCTCAAGTGTTGGTTTTATAGACCTTGAATGGTCCATAGACACCCTCCAGACCAGATCCATAAATCATGGAAGATTAAGTAAGGTTTGATTAAACAAATCCATGGAAAGGGGCTAGCTACGAGGTGGAATTCGAAGTCAAACAAGGCTGCATCGGGGCTGGCAGTCGACCTGCAGCTCCTGGCGGTCGACTGCTACTGTGAAACCTGCAAAAGGGCGGTCCCTGGGATTTCCGGTTGACTGCCACTGGATGGCGGTCAACCGGCAGCTAAACCAACTTCGAGCTGGGATTCCCTGGCTGGGGCGGTCGACCGCCCCTGTGCTGGCGGTCGACCGCCAGCTGGGCAGAACCCGGGCTTGCCCGGGTCAGTCCGTTAAGTCTTGAACTCCGTCGTTCAACTCCATTAGCAGCCCGTGCATGTTTGTGGCATCACCCTTGATAGTCTAGAAGGTATCAACTGAGTCTTTAACCTTGGAATCTCTTGGCTATACTTCTTTGTGCATTGATCTTGGATGAGTGACGAGCCGAATATGAAATGTCAACTTTTGCTTGTAAGAGAGATGAGATTTGCATCCTTGCTTGGGCGCGATCAATGAGCTTTCACTTTGGTCATTGCCACTTGATTCCTTGTCCATTCATTTGCATATCTGTCATGAATAAAAACATCACGTATGTCAATCACATGAGAGTAGAAGATATCAATGACTAATAGTGTTTAGCCATTATCAAAACCAAGAAACTCATATGACTATGGAATGATGTTGAATGACCCAAGTGACCACAGAATGACTCAAATGACCTCATGGACACAACAGCCGCCAAACCGAATCCCTTTCTCAGGGACAAGAGGGAACCCTCCCGCCCCAGGCTGGGCAACTAGACTCGCGGTCCAAGTCCTCACACATGGCCCACGCGGAAAGCACAGAAGCACGATTCCCAGGGTAATGCACAAGCTGCCACGTCGATAATTGGACTCGCAGTCCAAGGCCAACACATGGCCCACTTGGGAATCATCTTCCAGGAAAACTCACGACATGCGGGGGAGACCCCACCGCATGCACACCGATACACGGTGACTCGATTAAGCGTAACACAAAAGCTCGGAACACGAGGAGTCACCTGGACCCTTAAACCCACGGGCATGGTAAACGAGGTAGCATGATCCTCCCGACACCCTCAAAACACGGACACAGAATCCCACGAGTGTCTGGGGCATTCACAAGACCGCAAGTTGACCACTGGGTCGCAACCGGGTCGACTAGGGACCTACACAACGTGAAACAATCACGGCAAGCATGAAGAACCACTTCGGCGCAACAAAGTGCCTGGCGGTCTACCTTTGGGCCATCACAGCTGTAACGGTCCAAGGCTAGACCGTTACAGCACTCTAACGGTCCAACATAGGAGCGTTACGCGAGAGGGGCAACACAGGTTGTGACACACCCACCATGGGGCGTCATAGTCTCTAACGGACCAAGCCTGGTGCGTTAGAAGACAAAACGAAACAGGTTGTGACACACACCCCTCGGGGCGTCACAGCCTGTGACGGTCCTACCTAGGCGCGTCAGAAGAATGAGCTGCGTCAGCTCTAACGCTCCCATATAGGGGCGTCACAGTGCTCTGACGGTCCTACCTAGGCGTGTTAGAGACTCGTGACCCCAGCGGTCCGAAAACACGAAAACAAACGTAGCGTGGAACCCAGGTGCGTCACACTCTCTGGCGGTTTATCGTGAGACCGCCAGAGCAACCGACACCCTGTCGACAGAACATGACCCTGTGACGCACCGTCCTTGGGGCGTCACATCATGTAACGCACCCACCCTAGGGCGTTACAGACTGTGACGGTCACTGGAAGGACCGTCACACCGTCCCGAGAACGCTACGGCGGGAAACGACCCAAAAATCATCCCTCGCCCCCATACCTCCACGGGAGAGGGGGAAAACAAGGGGGAAGCCCCCAAATAGCCCCTAGCATGCATCTAAGGCCTCGGATCGGCCAAAAATGCAACAAAACGGGAGATCTGGCTCACTTCCCAAAAACATGGATTTTTCCCAAAAATCCCCGATTACTCCTGCTCGGCTCGCCACGGCCTACAAAACTCGTGGGAAAGGAAGTGCACGAGCTGGGGGTCCATCTCCCTACCTCCACCGAAGAAATGACTCGTCGTGGATGCCGATCCACTAAGAAAATACCGTGAAACCTTCACCGTTCCACGAACCCACGGCCGAGCTTCCACGCGCCACCGGCCCTCGATCCTCGACCCGTTCCCCGTTCCTCGCCTCCCGCCATCGCCGCCTCGCCCTCCTCCACCACCGTCGGCCGCCTGGGGAGAGGGGGAGAGAAATAGATGAGAGAGAGTGAGAAAGAGAGAATGAGAGGGGGGGAGAGAAAAGAGTTAGTATATATAGAAAAATCCAAAAATTGTAGAAATTCAAAAAATTATGAAAAATCACCTCCGCAATTCTCAGAAGGAACACAACACAGTGGTACTGTCCTGGAGTCGGAGAACACCACGGTTCACCCTGCACAGAGTTCCGAAGGCACATCAGGGAAAAACACGTGTAAAGCACAAAATACACGCCGAGACCCACTAAAATGATCCAAAAAATATCCAAAAAAATCTGGGGCATTACAGCCCTCCCCCCTTAAAGGAATTTCATCCTCGAAATTCAAGACTAGCACCAAGTCACAGGGGAAGAACATTTTAACCAACTGACAACGCTGTCAAAGCCCCAGCACAGAAAATCTCGATTCTCACGAAAACACCAATCCTGAGGGACACAGCCAGACTACAATCACGAACGACACCTCACTCCGCATGCCGCGCACACCGGCCATCAGAGCAGCCATACACCAAAGGACACAATCCAGCATCACCTCAGACACCACGAAAACCAATCATGGCACCGTTGCCACCATCTCGCCCACCGAGGAGACACACCCTCGACACGAGAAACAACTACCGATCCATCCTATGGTCGGCAGACAAAACACACATCAGCTTCACAACCAGCTGATCGGTCGCACACCCTCTCAAGGGAACGACCCATACAGAGCCTCCACCAGCTCACGCAACCATCTGAACAGACCGCAACCAGAACATCGTCTCAGCACCAAGAAACACCTAACACATGGCAAGCTGAAAGCCAGACATATCACTGTGCCAACTCTATCAGAAGATAAACTTCGACAAAGCCCAGATCCCGTCCAGAAAGGTACACCTCAAAATCATCCACCCAAGGCCTCGCTGGCACACGGCTCTCGCCACGCTCGAGCCCCGACAACCAGCATCTTCTATCTGCGAAAAGACCATCCACTGGTCGCCGGCTACACGTCAATGGGAAACCTCCACTTGCTCAGGTTCTTCCTTCTTTCTTGGTCCTCCACCAGATCCGAAGGGAACATTCCAAACCTCGACAAGCCATCCGTTGATTCACACACAGATCGATACCACATCTCGAGCTGAACTTCTCTCAGACTCCACATCCGATCTCAATCATCGCGCCAACTCGACCCTCTCGGGGAGCACGATGAAACTAATTGATGAGATCTTGGCGTCTTCGGTCATCACCTCACTCGACTCAGACTCACAGGGGAACCATCCCATGCTGGTTACCAAACTAGGCATAACCATTGCGAAACCAACATCCCATCAAGGACCACCATTCTGACGCCAAACTCACTAAAAGGCCTCCGCCCACAGGTGTCACTCTTCCGTCCGATCTCATCACATCCCTTGACCTCTGTCAAGCGACATCCTCAACAACCCCATCCGGGTCTAACACCGACGCCTGACACGGCTTCCATCACAGGAATAGGGTACTCATGCGGCGTACTAGCCAGCACACTCCCCAACACTCCATCCTGCATGTGCCAAGAATTATAATACCTTGAGCAACGGCACGGTAACAACATGTCTCACACAGAGGAACCAATCCTCCAATGCCCAACGTAAACTCTGGAATCCGCCCGTAGCAACCAACGCTACGATCCTGAACTAGTGGGTTATGGGCCCACCACGCTTCTGATACGCACTATAATCCACGTGCACAGCCACAAATGCGAACACCGCCCAACCAGCACTCGTCCTTCCGGAACAGCGCCACCACCCTTACACGACAAGGGAATGAGCACAACTTCTCACAGGCAACCACCTTGTAAAAACACAGATCACGTCTCGCACAGACTTCATGGCACGAAGGCCAACCAATCTAAACACACAATGCAAGACGACGAACCTTGGCCAAATGCAATCTCTCCAACCAAAGGAGAAACCAATCGCGCCTCTGACCAACAGAAGAACTCCACGCCCGACTTGATCTCGAATCTCGCGCACGCTGGAAATAGCACCATCCAGCACCAAGGAAAACCATCGCTTCCATCAGGTCAGTGCCTCCGACACACTTGACGAGTGTCACGTCGAACCATAATCACAGTATCTCTCGATGCACCACCACTGCAATTCCTCGAACTGCAACGCACCGCGCCAAGAGCCGCAACACAAGCCATAATCGACAACCGTCAATGCTCATCCTTGAGTCCCGAAACCACCGTGGAACCTTCACTACTCAAACCAAATCCAGGCGAACACAACCCATTCGCACGCAAGAGCGCAGGAGCAAGAATTACTGGGACACCACAGCCCAATCCTGCCTCAAAATATATAGAACAATCGGGACCAACACGTCATTTCTGATGCCACAGAGCACGACAAGAACATCAGGCTCGACGAAACAGTAGCTCACCGAGAAGATCCTCCGCTCACCCGAGCACACTTCTCGATCAGAACACCCGCTCTGCCACCTTAAACTACAACCTGAACACCTCAGGGGCTGGATAGGCCTCAAGATGGAGTGGCCAAAATCGACAGCAGCTCCCTCAGAGCACACTCACAGCCACTTAACCACGAACAATCCTCTCCAGCCACCTGACCACGCTGCAGACACCTCGAACGTAGCACCGCGAGCTCACGCCTGCCAGCAACCTCTGCTCAACGTAGCACAACCGGGGCCACAACCGTTGAGGGAGAAAGCTCTCGACCTCGATCCGCAGACCCCACGCTGGCACAAAAGTCACGGACAGCAACCACCTTCACAGCACTACACAGTGCACTCAAGCTCTCAAGCGAGAAACAAAGCGGTAAAACAAGCATAAATCCCTATGCCAACTGCCCACTGTACTGGACCTTATGGACTCTGATCACTGCAATATCTTGAATTCCTATCTACGTCCACAACCACCGCTCTGATACCAGCTGTAACGACCCGAGAATCCAATTACCAGGAAAGACCCGATAACCCGAGACTCGAACCGCCGCCCACGAGCCGGGAGGGCTCGGAAGGGCTAAAAGGAGTGTGGAGGCACAAAGAAATAGGAAATAAAGTAGGATAATTCAATAATTAACAAAAATAAATAAACAACAACTACTACAACATAGTCAAGTCCAATAGAAAGTACAGTCTAAAGCAGTAAAATGTACCACATGCCGAGTGAACACTCGGCCCAGCGAGCTGGCAGCTAAGAACACCTGAACCGCATCCTCGAACCACAAGGAAGAACCGCCACACTTGAAAAGTAGGGGTAAGCCTCCTGTCACTGGCCCAGTAGGGATCCCGCAGAACCCCAACTGAGAACAACGGTGGCACGGAAAGCTGTAACCACAAGTGCAAGAGTAACAGTAGGAACAGTAAACCCGGTGGCCGGTCAAAACTCAGCACTACAACTACTCCTGCTGTACCGGTCAAGCAGAAAGAGAAATCTCGATCTCACAGTCAGGAACCGGACCATACTAGCATCACTTACTGAAGTGAAACCTACGGCAACCCCGCCGTAGAGGCCTGTCTCCCGGGACACGGCCAACCTGGACACGTTGTCCAAGTTGCAACCCCGACCATCCGGTCGCGGGTACCGTACAACAAGACGCCACCTCGGTAAAGCCACTAGCACTGGTCTCACGGCATGAAAACCGACACACGTGCCACGGCGAAACAACCGGAACTCAACGGTCAACACGACCAAAAACCCAAAGGTCGAAGTCACGGAAACTGGAAGTCTGTCACTCCTGACTTGACAGGAGTACCTCCCACTAGAAGCAAGGCCGAATGCGACCACTAACGTCTTAGTCCGCGCCTCAGGTGTCTCCCTCTGGCCCAGCGGGAATTGAGACACCGTACAAGTAACCACAAAACATGTGACTAGTTGGGGTCACTCCCATCGGCGTGGGTCCAACCGCCCCCAACCACGTGTGTACACACAGGCCGTCCGGCCCTGGCCTGGCCTCTAACTGGTTTTCCCCTCAGCCAGACTCTGGCTGCTAGACGCGGGGTCCGACGGAAACCAGTCTAAAAACCGTCCTCAGGTTAAGCCTGTACACCTACTCCCAAGTGAGACCAGCACACGCGTACTGGTGGGCTACGACTAGTAGAGAGTCACTGAAGGAGTAGACTCTCAAATCAACGGAAAATCACATCCGAACCCGACGAAGTACGGGGACCGTCCCATGTGCCAGCACAGTCGCACGGTGACCATAGTCGGAGAAGAAATGGGACTCACAGTCCACGGGCCGCACACCCGGCCACGTAGAAACGTAGAAACATGGTTCCCAAGGCAGCTCACTAGCCGCCAAACCGAATCCCTTTTTCAGGGACAAGCGGGAACCCTCCAGCCCCAGGCTGGGCAACTAGACTCGCAGTCCAAGGCCTCACACATGGCCCACGCGGAAAGCACAGAAGCACGATTCCCAAGGCAACGCACAAGCTGTCACGCCGATAACTGGACTCGCAGTCCAAGGCCAACACATGGCCCACTTGGGAATCATCTTCCAAGAAAACTCACGACATGCGGGGGAGACCCCACCGCATGCACACCGATACACGGTGACTCGATTAAGTGTAGCACAAAAGCTCGGAACACGAGGAGTCACCCGGACCCTTAAACCCACGGGCATGCTAAACGAGGTAGCACGGTCCTCCCGACACCCTCAAAACACTGACACATAATCCCACGGGTGTCTGGGGCATTCACAAGACCGCAAGTCGACCACTGGGTCGCAATCGGGTCGACTAGGGACCTACACAACGTGAAACAATCGTGGCAAGCATGAAGAACCACTTCGGTGCAACACAGTGCCTAGCGGTCTACCTTTGGGCCGTCACAGCTGTAACGGTGCAAGGCTAGACCGTCACAGCACTCTAACGGTCCAACACAGGAGCGTTATGTGAGAGGGGCAACACCAGCTGTGACACACCCACCCTGGGGCGTCACAGTCTCTAACGGACCAAGTCTGGTCGTTAGAAGACAGAACGAAACAGGTTGTGACGCACACCCCTCGGGGCGTCACAGCCTGTGACGGTCCTACCTAGGCGTGTCAGAAGAATGAGCTACGTCAGCTCTGACGCTCCCATATAGGGGCGTCACAGTGCTCTGACGGTCCTACCTAGGCGCGTCAGAGACTCCTGACCCCAACGGTTCGAAAACACGAAAACAAAAGTAACGGTCGAACCCAGGCGCGTCACACACTCTGGCGGTTTATCATGAGACCGCCAGAGCAACCGACGCCCTGTCGACAGAACAGGACCCTGTGACGCACCCTCCTTGGGGCGTCACAGCATGTAACGCACCCACCCTGGGGCGTTACAGACTGTGACGGTCACTGGAAGGACGTCACACCGTCCCGAGAACGCTACGGCGGGAAACGACCCAAAAATCATCCCACGCCCCTATACCTCCACGGGAGAGGGGGAAAACAAGGGGAAAGCCCCCAAATCGCCCCTAGCATGCATCTAAGGCCTCGGATCGGCCAAAAACGCAACGAAACGAGAGATCCGGTTCACTCCCCAAAAATATGGATTTTTTCCCAAAAATCCCCGATTACGCCCGCTCAGCTCACCACGGCCTACAAAACTCGCGGGAAAGGAAGTGCACGAGCTGGGGGTCCATCTCCCTACCTCCACCGAAGAAACGACGCGCCGTGGATGCCGATCCACGAAGAAAACACTGTGAAATCCTCACCATTCCACGAACCCGCGGCCGTGCTTCCACGCACCACCGGCCGTCGATCCTCGACCCGTTCCCCGTTCCTCGCCTCCCGCCATCGCCGCCTCGCCCTCCTCCACCACCGTCGACCACCCGAGGAGAGGGGGAGAGAAAGAGATGAGAGAGAGTGAGAAAGAGAGAGTGAGAGGGGGAGAGAGAAAAGGGTTAGTATATATAGAAAAATCCAAAAATTGCAGAAATTCAAAAAATTACGAAAAATTACCTCCGCGATTCTCGGAAGGAACACAACGCAGGGGTACTGTCCCGGAGTCGGAGAACACCATGGTTTGCCCGGCACAGAGTTCCGAAGGCACATCAGGGAAAAACACGTGCAAAGTACAAAATACACTTCGAGACCGAGTAAAATGATTCGAAAAATATCCGAAAAAATCTGGGGCATTACAGAAGCTCCAGCAGAACACAAACAATAACAGTTGCTAGACGTCGACGACAAAGGGGTGAGAGTTCTGCAGCCGATGTTTAATGATTGCCAGAATCAGGGGGAGCACTATAAGAAAGAAAAATGATGATGTCTGAATAATCTATTTCTTACCTTTTGGTTTTTGATAATGACAAAGGGGGAGAGATGAAATGAGTCATGAAATCTCTTTACTTTGAATTGATCTTACTTGTCTTGCTAAAGGGAGAGTTTGATAAATGGGGAGATGAAATTGTTGAATAAATTGCTAAAATTGATGAAAGACTGTGACTGAAATTGATGCAAGTGCTAAAATTGATAGATTTTGACTAAGCTGAAGACACTGAAGAACAATAGATAATTTCTTTAGTGTACATAGTGTGTCTGCATTGTCTGCATATAATTAAGATGTTAAGATGTCATTTTGTAGTATTATCTTGCATGTTTCTCTTTTTGTTTGTTCTTTAAGTTTGAGAACTTTTGAATGGAATGGATGCTTTTGACTAAAATAAATAAAGTTTGTGACAGAAAATTTGTTTTCATGAATGAATGACTGAAATGTGTGTTTGTTTGAATAACTGGCAATGTGTGCAAACATTTACATGACTCATAATTGTCATCATCAAAAGGGGGGAGAATGTTGGAACCATGATTTGATGATTTCACACTATGAATCATGTTGATGCATAAGTACATGAAAATCTTATGTTTGATGTACTGAAGACTGTGGTTGATGAGAAGTGTATTGATGCCTTTTTTGTTGTTTATAAGTCAGTGCATACATACAACAAAGTTGATGCATGTGAAGTCATCAGAGTCATCATGCATATAAGGTTCTTATTAAGGTTGATGGTAGTATGCATGCATTTCTTACTAAGGTCGATGCTAGTATGCATGCATTTCTTACTAAGGTCGATGCTAGTGTGCATGCATATCTCACTAAGGTCGACACATGTTATTGCCTTGAGAGGATAAGGTCTGTGCATTCTAGCATTCTGTCACATAAGGTCGATGCTAGTTAGTCAAGTGCAGCATCTAAGGTCGATGCACATTTTCACCCTGTGAAACACAAGGTCGGTGCACATTTTGCATCATACATATAAGGTTAGTGCAACTTTTCCAAATCTACCTATAAGGTCGATGCACATAGTCATTTGCACATACTAAGGTTGATGCATGTTTTCATTGGCGCACAAAGTCTGAGCACATGTTATTCCAAGGTCTGTGCATGTTTTGGTTTCGACATTACAAGGTCGGTGCAGGTTTTCTTTTCAACCCTTTGAGGTTTATGCAGATGCATATCATAGGTCTGTGCACATCCAGAGTTTATGATTAGTCCAAGGTCTACACATATACTAGTTTTTGTATCTCTAGGGTCCATGCACATGCAGCATCCAGGTCTGTGCATGCATTCAGGTCAGAGCATATTCTGCACCATTTGAACTAAGGTCCGTGCATCTTAGTCTGCTCTATTACCTATGTCATAACTCAAGTCTCATAGGCCAATGCGTATCAGAATATTCACCTATGCTGACAAAGTGTTTGATAAAATGCCATTGTTCTGATTGGCAGGGACTTAAGTCACTAAAAGACCCAGGATCAAACATATGAAAGGCAGCATGCCTTACACTTAGCATGGTCACGTGGCTCGAAGTCTTTAACCTTAGGCACATGATTCAAGTTATTGGCATGTGATCCTAGATAGGGATCTCATCTGAAGATTCTGCCATGTGGACAGCGTAACTTCATCTCCTGACACGTGGACTTCCAGGGAAGCTCTTCTTTTCAAGATTCCTTGGGCGGAACGAGTTTTCCACACGCCCAATCTCTCACGAGCATATATATAGAGGCATGGTTACTCAATTATAATATAGAGAATTGAAGACTGGGAGTGCAAGAGGAATAGCAAAAAAGTAGAAGAAGAATAGAACGGAAGAAGATAGAGAGAAAGTGAGTTGCAGTGAGTTGCAGAGAAAGTTGAAAATATAATATCGTGAGCGAAGCTAAAAGCTGATGCTGTTGGTCACGATCTCTAGATCAAATCTAGGATCATTTTCTCCTTTGTGAGCTACATTGTATTTCAAGTCAGATTTGTTTTCTATCTATCCTTTCATTTCTTATTTTTCCTTAAATCTCTTTCAAGTTGTTTGTCAGCAGAGCAAGCTGTGAAGCTCAGCATGCGAGGTTGAATCCTCAGTCAGCAAGCTGTGATGCTCAGCTGTAAGCAAGCTATAATGCTCAGCGGATCAAGCTATTTGTCAGCAGAATCCTCACTCTAGTTTCAGTGGGGGGTGGACGTAGGTCTCAAGATTGAGACCGAACCACCTAAAAAAATTATGGTGTCTTGTGTGATTGCATTTTTGTGTTCAGCTTCGATAGATGAATGTTTAGGATCATCCCAGTCGCAATTATAGTAGTTTCTTAATTTTCATACGAATATCAATCTGTGTTTTACTGTTAAGATAATTGCTTGAGAGGTATTTCAAAAGACCCAACTAGAAGGATAGGTCAGGCCTATCTGGAGGGCTGGCCTTCTTGCATGAGGAAACACTTCAGTCCAACCTCCACCTAGTACTACTCAGCAATTTATCTGGTTTCACGTTTATTTTCTTCATCTGGTTAAATTGAGCACATTGAAAATTTGAATTCCACAAAATGTTTCTACAGAGACCCATTCACCCCCCTCTGGATCTTATTTGTGTAATTAGAGAGGATCTCCGATCCTAACAATAATTCCTCGAATTGTGCCATTCGTATACTAGCTTGATAGCTATTGTTGTAGGCGAATTTCACTAGAGGTAAGTGATTGTGCCAACTTCCACCAAAATCAATGACACATGCCGTGAGCATATCTTCTATCACCTGATTGGTCCTTTCAGTCTGACCATCGGTTTGTGGATGAAAAGTAGTGCTAAAGTTGAGTCGGGTCCCTAATGAATGTTGTAGACCCTTCCTGAATTGAGATGTGAATCGAGGGTCGCGATACGAAATAATAGTGACAGGGACACCATGTAGCTTGGCAATTTCTTTCATGTATAAAACTGCTAGGATATCCACATACCATCGACTTTTGATAGGTAGAAAATGTGTTGATTTAGTCAATCGGTCAATGATCACATGTCCTCCTCTTGTTTTGGGAAAACCCATGATGAAATCCATCTCTATATTTTTCCACTTCCACTCGAGAATTTCTAAGGGACGTAGTTTACCAGCGGGCTTTAGATGTTCCGCTTTAACTTGTTGACAAGTGAGGCAGTGAGATACAAAATCCGCTATCTCTCTCTTCATATTGGGCCACCAAAAATTCCTTTTTAAGTCTTGGTACATCTTGGTAGCACTAGGGTGAATGGCATATCTTGATTTATGAGCTTCTTCCATGATCAGCATCTTAGTGTCGGCATGACTCGGCACACAGATTCGATCTTTGTATAATACCCTTGCATTAGGTGAAATAGAAAATTCTAGCCGTTGATCAATATTGATTTTTATCTCCATCAATGTAGGGTCATTATCTTGCAACTTGACTAGGTCTTCAATTAATGTAGGTTGCGGCCAGATATTAACAATAATACCCTTTTCTTCATCTGTATCAACATCTAGATTCAATTGTGAAAAATCCTTCATAAGATAGGTCATACCTTTCCTGAGGGTTGCTAGAGTTGCCAATGGTCTCCTGCTGAGAGCATCCACTACAACATTTGCTTTGCCTGTGTGATATTCGATAGAAACGTCAAAGTCCTTGAGATACTCCAACCATCTTCGTTGCCTCGTGTTTAACTCCATTTGTGTGAAAAGATATTTAAGACTTTTGTGATATGACAATATGGTGAACTTCTGACCAGAAAGGTAATGTCACCATATCTTCAAGGCAAAAATAACTGCAGCCAGCTCCAGATCATGCACGGGGTAGTTTTCTTCATGACGCTTCAATTGTCTCGAGGCATAACAGATCACCTTACCATGTTGCATAAGGACACAACCAAGGCCAATTCCAGATGGATCTGTTTAGACTTCAAAGCCACCCCCTTCATCGGGCAATGCCAGTATAGGGGCAGTAGTGAGATGTTCTTTAAGAATTAGGAAACTCTCTTCACAATCCTTCGACCATATAAAGGGGTTCTTCTTTCTTGTAAGCCTAGTCAAAGGGACAGCGATCTTAGAGAAATCCTTGATGAAGCGCCTATAATAACCAGCCAGACCCAAAAAACTCTTAACTTCAGAGACGGTCGTCGGTCGGCTCCAGTTCTTAACAGCTTTGACATTAGAAGGATCTACAGCGATACCTTCCTTTGAAATAACATGGCCAAGGAAAGAGACTTCCTTTAGCCAGAACTCGCACTTACTGAGCTTCGCGTAGAGTTGATGCTCTCTTAGTGTTTGCAAAGCTATTTTTAAGTGCTCTTCATGTTCCTCCTTAGTCTTGGAGTATATGAGAATGTCATCAATGAAAACAACTACAAATAGGTCAAGATAGGGCCTAAAGATATTGTTCATAAGTTACATAAATGCTGTCGGACATTAGTTAACCCAAACGGCATCATAATGAACTCATAATGCCCATATCGACTCCAGAAAGCCGTCTTGTAGATGTCTTCATCTTGGATTCTAAGTTGATGATAACCAGGCCTGAGGTCAATCTTTGAGAAGTATTCAGCTCCAGAGATCTGGTCAAATAGCTCATCGATACACGGTAGAGGGTATTTATTTTTTATGGTGAGTTGATTTAACCGTCGGTAGTCGATGTACAGCCTAAGGGATCCATCCTTTTTCCTGACGAATAGAACCGGTGCACCCGAAGGAGATGTGCTAGGTCGAATGAAGCCCTTGTCTAATAATTCCTGAAGTTACTTCTTCAATTCTTTGAGTTCCGCGGGGGACATCTTGTAAGGAGCTATTGAAATAGGTGTTGCTCCAAGAGTGAGTTCGATAGAGAAGTTTACTTCCCTTTCGGGTGGTAAATCGGGTAATTCAGATGGGAAGACATCAGGGTACTCATTGACAATGGGGATCTCTTCAAGGATGATTTTCTTGGATTCGGTAATGATCACGGAAGCAAGGAAAGCTTCACAACCATGGGAGATGAGTTTGCAGGCGTAAAGAGAAGAAATGATAATAGGATGCTTCTTATACTTGATGCCGAGAAAAGAAAACTGGGGAACACCTGGTTTACGGAAAGAAATCCATTTATTGTGACAATTTATATAGGCATAGTGATCAATAAGCCAATCTACGCCTAGAATGGCATCATAACCTTCCATGTCAAGGCATACTAAGTTAGCGGGGAGATTATGACCTTCTATAGTTACCTCACTATTTGGGTAGTGGGTTGTAAGTTTAGTTCCGGGACCTAAGGGTGTAGTGATGACTAGGTTCGAAGTTAGAGGCACAGGTGAAACTGGCAAGATTTTTGCAAAAGCAGTAGATATAAAGGACTGAGAAGCACCAATATCAAATAGTACAAAAGTGAGATGGGAATAAATTTGAATGGTACCTTCCATTAACCCATCATCTTTGGGTGCTTCTTCGTCATCCAAAATGGCATTAAGATGAGCCTGCCGCTTACGTCTGCCGTTAGAAGCTTGCTCCTTCATGAGGGGGCAATCGGGCATCCGATGCTCCTGGCTTCCATAACGTAAGCACGCCCCTAGGCGTTTCCACCATTCCTCGGCCGAGTGGCCAAACTTTTTGTAGAATGAGCAAGCCGTTGTGACTTACTTTTCCACCTCCTTCACCTTCTTGTTTTTGTCGTTCCTGCTGCCATTCCTATTATGGGACCTCTTCTTGTTATCAAGGGTTGTGTAAGACCCCGTGATGCTGAACTTCTCTTCCTTTCATCCTCGCTTATCAAACCTCCGGCTTGACTCCTCACTTTTACCCTTGATTTTTCAACCTTCTCCAATGTCCTTTCACATAAATGAGCACGTTGGACCATCTCCGTATAAGTACGGATATTTTGGGGTCCAAGTTGAGTAATAAAGATGGGCCTTAAGCCATCTAAAAATTGGTTAGCCTTTAATAGATCGGTACTAACCAGATGAGGAGCATAAGGGGTTAGATGGGAGAATTGAAGTTCGTACTCCACCACGGACATCATTCCTAGCCTAAAGGAGGTAAATTCCGCAGCCTTTCTCTTCTTAACATGTTTAGCGAAATATTTTTCTCAGAACAGGGTAACAAACCCATCCCATGTAAGCTGAGCATTTTGAGGTTGTGCCGAGGTGGCCTTTCACCAAGTACGCACATCCTTGTTCAGTTGAAATGTGGCGAGATGGACCTTTTCCTAGTTGGTGCATTGCATGACCTCAAATATTCGGTTCATCTCATCGATCCAATTTTTAGTTTCGTCGGGGTTAGAAGATCCAGAGAACCGAGGAGGATTCATACTCCAAAAGTTCCTGTGTAAATTACCCGTGCCGCCCGAGCGCCAGCTTGGGCCACGGTTTGTAGGGCCTAGGTAAGACCCACGATGGTTTGTTGCATTTCATCCCAGTTAACACAGTGAGCCATTGTGAGCAAAGGTACCTGAGAAAAGGCACAATTTCTTAATTCCTACAAACTGAGGGGAGTTATCCCATAGATAATTTTATAAATAACTATCTCATCCTGGGCTCTACTCGATCTCACATGGGTTCGGATATTTATTTTTCTAGTTCATAGGTATGGGTCTTTAAACCTTGGACTTAACCTATGACATGACAGTTTCCTAAGACTTACTTATGCCTAGGCTCTGATACCAACTTAACTATCACGCCCTGAGATTTTGTACAGCAGAAGATGTTCGGGAACGTGAACAGCCGGCAAGATAAGCCTCAAGTGAGCAATATAATCAGAGCGCTAACACATCCACACATAAGAATTAATGCACATTGATTGGACAAAACCTTTACTTTTATTGAAAAATAATCAGAAGTACATAATGTTGATTCTTCACTCTTTACATCACTAGACTCAATAAAAGAAAATTACATAATGACTCATGACTAGTTGTATGGACTCATATCTACGATTCTACTCGTGTATCATTCGCTCTTGGATCCGCCACATGAATAGTCTGAACCCGACCCGCTAGAATTTCTGAAAAAGGATTGAAGAAAGCAGAGAATGAGCACACTTGCCCAGTAGGTATCTTCGTATCAACATGAAGATAATGTTTAAATAATTAGCATCTTAGGTCTAGAAGGTAAGATAAAAGAAATGTGGTAAATCATACTAATGAAACCAAAGTAACAATGCAATTGTCCATAGAGATAAGAGAGTTCATGTAGAATGAGAGAATGATGTAGCAAGAATATAATGTGGCCTTTCATGTAACAAGAATGTACTTGCATGTAACGAGAATATACTTTTCATAACCATAAAGGCTATGCACTAGAAAGTCATGTAATAAGAATATATAATTTCATGAGAGCCTCGTGATTTTCACCCATTTATAAAAAAAGTACTCCCGACGCAATGCGATGCCAGTGTTCATCATATCCCATGGTTTACAACATGTTTCCGGCTATCTGTCAAGGGGGCTAGTGTCGAGCCCTTGGACACTGTCCGTGCCCGCTCTTGCATCTTCAAGTTATAAATCAAGCTACTTCCATGAGAAATAATGAAGTAGGCCAATAATGTAAAGTTCAAACAATAGCTCCATGATAACAACATCAAGGTAAGAATGCACCAATTATGAATCATGAGAGTTCAAAGATGATTTAATGACAAGGTTATGCTACGGGAGGAATCCGACAGCATAACAGCGAATTCATTAACTTTAATAATTCATTAATAACTTATGTGATCAAGATTTGGGTTCTAGATAATCAATAGATCATCTAGGAACATAGAAAATTCAACCCGTGGGCCAAACCTCGGGTTAAGCACACATGGACAGAAGATGGTCTTGCCTGGGCCGTTTCTTGAAGAGACGGTCATGAAAGGACCGCTATTATGAAGTAGCGGTTCAGTCAGGACCGCTACTAGACAGAGTCGACACAAGAGAGAGGAAGAAGTCGACGTAGGAATCAGCCTGGCAGAAGGCGGTCATTCCAGAACCGCTACATGACATTAGCGGTCATCTGAGAACCGCTATCAAGCCAGGGTGCAGGAAATGTCGGTATCATATGTGCTTTCTAAATCCATTGGGCTTTTAGGGTACAACAAGCTCGGTGTTCTAGTGGGAATCCCAGGCTCGCGGAGACTTACGGAGAACTTGAAACAAGATCACCTAGTCCGTGGAAGAAATATCCAACGGAGAGGATCTCAAGTCCAAGAGAGTGTTCCTATGAGTGCAAAGAGTAACTAATGACATCGTACCAGAATACGTGTCATGTACTTAAGAAAGACTGAGATAAGAGTGAATCTTGTAAAAATAGTGATCAAATCAAAAATAGAATAAGTTCATAAAGCATATGAAATATGACTTTAATACAAGAGTATATGATTTTGGCATGAAATTAGCACAAGATAAAATAAGCTTATGAATCATGTAAGACATGAGATCTATCATAGTTGGTGTAGAATATAACCAAAATCATGAATCTAGGGTCATAACTAGGAATAGGGGCTAATAACTTAGTCTTCACAAATGTTTATAAGGGCTAATCCACGTTCTGTTGAAGTTAACAGATTGCAGAACTGAAACATGAAGGCGGTCTTTCCAGAACTGCTACTAGACTGAGACGGTCAGTTTGGAACCGCTACTATACAATAGCGGTCTCTGAGAGACCATTTCTATCCTATATCAGACAACGCATAACTATCGAGTGCAAGGCCTATTCTAGGGCAATAAATGCATAAAAAGCATGGAGAATAAATTGATAACATGTAAGAGCATGTTTAGAATGAATAGAGTGCATGGAAATACATGGATAATTCCAAAATTCTTGTCTTTAATTAGAAGGTGCAGGGTTATGCATGCAGAAATAACCTAGATACTCAGTCATAGTAAAACATGAAATACTCCGTGTATAATGCATGAAGTCACATGGAAATAGAGAGCTTTTACTCCTAGCTTGATGTTTGAGCCGTTCATGAGACAACCTACCTCTGATTTGTTTCCTAGACTTCAAATTTCTGACTGGAAGAAGGTCTCTATCCCTGCGCCTCCTACGTGGAAACCCCAACTTCCAGTCGCTCTAACTCTTTATCCTCTCGTCCTAAATTCGTGAAATTTGGAGGGTGATGAGAAGATATGAAGAGGAATAATTAGTTATAAAGATTCAATGTGAAATTACCTCTACTAGGGCTTCTAACCTTCTGATCTTCGCTGGGCCGGCACACTTGCTCCTGTGCAATCTGCAGGGAACCAGCGACTTCTGATCCTCCTAACTCTCCAACGGCTTGATCTCCTAGCACGAGATTTGAAGGATTTTTAGAAGATACTAAAGGGAACAATAAAGTCCAAAAAACTAACATGAAATACCCCATGTCTTACCGTCGAACAACGCGAGCCAAAAGTAAGGTTCTTGCAGGTCAAATTTGGGCTCTATTTATAGAGTTTGCTAGGGTTTAAGGGATTAGATCGATTAAGAGTCCTAATTTGGGGAAGGATTAATCCCCAAGAGTCCTAGACTAGGTTACCATGCCAGATAGCATCGAACCTAAGGGATTGGGATGGGAAAAATCCAATTTTTCCATGTTTCTAACACCTCCGTTCATGGAACATAGTAGCGATCATCCCGCGACTGCTACTGCGAGAAGGCGATCGTGCGATAGACCGCGTTCTTGCACACAAATCCAAAATTTTTAGATTTTCTAATTATCTCCCATTTATCATTTTTATCAGCCTATTTATCCAATTTAATTCTGTAAATTACCCTAATTACGTCTCTAGAAGTGGGCTTGGGCCTAAAGGCCTTGGAAATTGACTTGTGGGCCTAATTTAAGTGGGTTAAACCCTTTTGGTTAATTTAGGGCACTTAAATTAATTTTACAAATCCTTAATTCATTTAAGTAGCATATTAAGCCTTTTTAAATGCTAAACCATTCTATTTAATTTCAGAGAATTCCTTAAAAACTCTAGGGTGTCATAGACAAAGTCGTATAGTTAGCAAGATTATCAAGAAAGATCGATGTCTAAGGAAAGAGGTCCACAGGCAAACGCTTTCAGTGGATAAGTGGTTATTTAATTAGGTCCTTGCAAATGCAAGGGGAGGCCTCCCACTATCCCACCTCTTACCTGGCCATGGATTCTTGATGTTCTCGCTAAACACCGACTAAGGAAAAACTCGATCTAAAGATACCTTACACGAATTTTTGGAAGAGTTGATCGTGCCTTGTTCGAGAACTCTTTTCCTCATTACCTTAATGTCGTTAAACATTATGCCCTCAGTCATCCTTCAAATTCTCTTGTAAACTTCAATTACTCTTCATGCCCTTGGAAATGGAAATAAAAATCTATACTTTAGCCATAAACTGCTATTGTGGAGTGTAGGAACTAAGTGCCATGCGGGGAAAAGTATTACGTTATGGGAGCCACCACTTGAGGTCGGAATGGCGTAAAGTACTATATGACGAGAGCCACCTCTTGAGCATGCAGGGGCCACCTCTAGAGTCCTCCATAACTAAATGACTTGTTGTGCGCTATACTACGCTTCTTAAGCTTTTCTTGAAAATTCTTTGGCCATGTACCATATGTAAATGTCTAAATAAATACTTGGGATCAATGATCCATAATAACCAATGTCTGGCATTAATGGGGCCCGGTCTGGTCCTGGGGGGAGCGCCCGAAAGTACTTGTGCCCATGGGAGCTATATTGACCTGGTGTCGCATTGCACCGATGTGGACGCAGTTTTCGACATGCTCATTTGTTAGTTCTTTAAGTCGATTTATTTGGTGGGTTTATTCGTTTATTAAGTGTGTGGGCGTGCTAATCATAAAGTGACGATTTATTGTGCGCTCGATCTGACTAATCAGACGATTGTGTAGTTCATGTCGGGACCAAAACCCACTGCGCCATAAAGGTCACGACGTCATTTACATCCCCTCGGAGAGGGGAACACCCTTTATTAATCATCGGGAATCAGGGCCTCATGGTCAGGAAACTATATCGAGAGAAACAAGCCGATAGCAGTCTCGAATCAGTAGGAAAGCCCAATGTCTAGGGAAGCAAGCATTCGAAATATGTCGATCACTTAAGGGACCATTTTGATATTCAGACGAGCGTCCGGCTTCAGAAAATCATGATCGTCATGGGAAAACTGGAGCATATGTATGCCGGGGTATGGCAAATTTATTGTTCAAAGGGATAGGAGACATTCGGTTGAATCCCGGTTAGAGTGGTCGGGAATCAACGAGTTTGTTGGCCTGGTGCGAGATCGAGTCAGGACCATTCCGGGGGCGCCTCCCGCGGTCCAAACGAGGCTTGCGTGGGCATCGTTAATATTTTCGGTGCCAAAGGGCAGCGGGAAAAGTGTCCCAGGACTAGATTCCAAAACAAAGACGTGTACAGAGATAGCTGGCTATAGGCCTAGGATGTGGGTCAGGCAATGACCATGGTCGGGGAGAACCCGAGGTCCAAACTTGACTCACGAAGGTCTTATTGATATTCCCACACGTAGGGTTCGGGGAAGACGAGAGCCGTCTCGTTCCATTCAGATTTTGTCAGTCACTCATGGACCACTTTATGTTCAGACAAAGGTCCGTGTTTGTAGCGTAAGAGACTGTGACAAACCGTACAAATATCTGCCACGAGTACGGCAAGTTTAATGCAAGTGCGGGATTAGATCCCGGTTGAAGCGGGTCAAGTTAACGAGCTATTGGCCCGAGATGTGTTCGGATCATGACCATGTCGGGGGTTCCGAGGTCCACGTCCGATACCACAAGGCATCATTGATTTTCTCTTTAATAGTTTCAGGCCTTTTCTTTTATTTGGTTAATCACTCTTTCTCTTTAAGGCATGCTGGTTAAAGGAAGCCAAGGGGGGCACGCCGGAATAAGAGGGAGTCAAGGGCGCGCGGGTTATGGAGGGAGTCAAGGGCGCGCCGGGTAGAGGCACCCATGGGGGCACGCCGGTTAAAGGGAGGTGCCATAGGGCGCGCCGGTTAAGGGGGTCCAAGCCAAAGACAGAGGGGCACGTCGGTTAACGGGTAGAGAATGAAAGGGCGCGCCGGGATAACAGGTGCAAGGAGCGCGCCGGAATTGGGATGAAGGGGGGGTAGGAGCGCGTCGGAATTGGGATGAAGAGAGAGTAGGAGTGCGCCGTATTAAGGCCATGCAAGGGGAGAGGGGCATGCCGTGTATGTGGTTTGGAATGGAAATGGGCGCGCCGTTTTAGCGTTCAAAGAAGGAGATGAGGGCTTTTGTGAGAGTGCGGTTAAACCGGCATGGTGGAACAGTAACCGCGCCGGAATAGCCTCTCCCGAGAGTTTATTGCTTTGACTGTGTGTTTCTTTTCTTTTACCCGAAGCGGATTTTATGATGTGTTTGTTCATTGTTCTTGGTGTTCTTGTATGTTCCTGGCCCCTGGCAAAAATCGGGCAGCACCTCTGTTGTATTAGGTGGAATGTCAAACTAGAGGGGAGGGGTGAATAGGTTGACCCTTTAAAAACTTTTTGCAAGATCACACTCGAATTAGAGAACAGAATGATAATTAGAAGTTCAGTAAACAAACAGCATGAGAATCATGCCTAATCAAACATCTAACGAAAGGTGGATAATGTGAGAAATCAAACCACAAAAAGAACACAGATTTTTATGGTGGTTCGGTCTCCCTGTGGAGACCTACGTCCACCCCTCACTAAACGAGTGAGGATCCCTGCTGATCTTTACAGCTTAGTTCCACCGAGGAACTACTTCCTCACATACACCGCTGAGCATTACAGCTTGACTTAATTAGAGGAACAGATCCTCTAAACTGCTGACAAACAGCTTGCAGGCAACACGCCCAACTTTGCTTGATCCAAGCACAGTCTGCTGGATCAATCCCCTCCCTCTACTCAAACCAGTACGAGGGAGAAACAATATAACAGAGTTCAAATTGAAAAGACAAACAATAAATGAAATCACTCAGTAATGAGAGAATAATCTCAGATCTGTGGGGAAGCCGGATCTCAGGCTTGAATTCAGAAATCTGGGAGAAACAGCTTCAATGATCAGCTAATCTTCTTCTTCTGAAATGTAGATGAACTTGTAATGGATCACTGCTCCTAGATCTCCTCAGGTCTTCATTAGATCGCCATCCGGAAGAAGATGACCTCCAGTTCTGCTCGTGAGCTTCTCATCCTCAGCCTTGTCCGTAGCAGCTTCAAATTCTCCAAAACCTCTTTCGATAATCCAGTTCCCGCGCTCACTTCCAGATCCATGCATTATATACATCTAGTGGGCCCCAACCAGATTTTCTGGTTAGCCCACTGATTTGATCTCCTCAGAGCCTTCTGGAATCGCAAATAAAAACAAGATCAAAACACTTTTTGGCTGATGTGGCCTTTGACGTCACTACGATTGGGGTCCACCCAACTAATCTCGTAAGTAGTTCAGATGGCATCAACCCATTGAGTCCACGAGGTTGACGTAGCCTTGAAATGCCTCACATGGCTTTGAATGTAAGGCTGGATGTGTTGACGCATGGGGTCACTGAGTCGACCCACTGAACTGACCCAGAGCTAACTTCACATCAGACTGAACTATTGCGTCGACGCTATCATGCTGTAGCATTGACGCACTGGGGTATTCCAGTGAGCCATTAACGCTGCCTTTTTAACTGCTGCGTTGACGCTGCTCTACTGTGGCGTTGACGCAGTGAAGTAGATCTGTGAATGCCTCTGCTTCTTAAGTTGATGACTTGACACTGTAATAGCGTGGAGTTAACGCAGTGAAGTAGATCTATGAATGCCTCTTCAACTGATGCATGGACACCTTGAACTCCCAGTGTCGACCCTATTCCTTTCTTGCAACAAAAAGAAATCAAGTGGAAGCGTTACTGAATCAAGATTTAATTCAACATTTTGAGTTGAATTCAACATTCACATCTCATGGTTGTCATCATCAAAACCAGGGGCACAACAATCTACCCATTTTTGATGATGGAAACTATGAGGTGAATGCCATTGCATCTAAATAAAAATGTATCATTCAGATCAAACAAGAAAGTTCAGATCAAACAAAGAATTCACTTTAGTGACTAAACCAAACACCATTTTTTGTCATTCATTTAAGTCCAAAGTTTTACATCATAGAGAAGGACAAAAAGAAAGAAACTTCAGTCAGTCAACACATTTGATGCAGATGCAATGCAGTTCTAGTCTAGACTTCAACTTGAGTTCATGTCTCTCCCCCTTTGACATCATCAGGAAGGGGAGTAGATGAGGAAGCCTGAAGTACAGTTGCAGACACAATATCCAACTATTGCTGAAGCTGAGCCATGGAAGCTGCCATAGTGTCCATCCTTTCAGAAAGCAGCTGATCTCTGTTCACCACAAACTTGTGGTACTTTTTGACCTTGGTAGAGATACCATCAAACCAGTTGTGTAATATATCAAACAGATAGTCCACCTGAGCTTTCTGCTGAGATCCCCATTCAGGTGCAGAGGAGGATGCTTCTGTTGGTGGAGGGCAGTACACATCACGCTGATCTTCAATTGTGGGTGGGAAGTTTTCTTTTAAATATGCAACACATCCACAACCTCATCACCGACTAGAGTAGTTCGTTCAAACAGTTTAGCAATGTCCTGACCAAAAGATGTAATCTTTTCAAACAAGGTTTGAACCTTTTCACTGAACTCATTGTTCTTGTCAATCAGGGTGGAATATTTCAAGTTCAACTTGGATTGGTTTTCCCTGACATCATAGTTGTATGTCTGTACACTCTGTATCCTGTTCAAACATTGTTGATGCAAGCTTTTTAAGTTACGCATGACTGAGCCAGCTTTCTGACAAGCTTGAAGAAGAGATTCCATAAAGTCATGAAGCTTCTTGTCTGACTTGAATTTATCACGTGTAAACTTTTCGATCTGCTGTCTAGTTTCTGTTCAAGGTGTGACAGCCTCATGTCGTTGTTGAACTTAGGTGCATTATGGAAGAGTCAATACTCTTGAATTTCATTTCCAAAAATTGAATGAGAGTAGGATTGATACCAGAAAAATCATTCTGAGAGTTGGCTGGAATCTCCTCAGAAGTAGATGCAGGTCCCCTTGGTGGAGAGGGTTCTGGAAGAGGACCTTGTACTATGACAAGTTCTCTAGAAGCAACAGGAAACACAGGAGTATCATCTTGTACATTGTAATCATCTGGATATTGCTGAAGTCTTGGTAGTGCACTCTGGCTGAACTAGCTTCAGGTCTATCTTCCCTAGCCTCTGGTCTTTCTATTCTGTGTAGACTGGCCTCTTGCTGAGTTTGTGTGTCAGTTCTTACTTCTTGACCAGTTTCCACTGAGGTAGAGACAGATTTCTGACTTGGCAGAACCCTGACAGGCTGTCCATTTATGACTTTAAATCCCATGAATTTCTGAATGTAGGAAAGGGAGTATATGTTCCCTTTAGGAATAGTCAGTTTCTTCTCATCACCAAAATCTACTCCAACTTTTCGAAATATGGCAGTCAATGGAGCAGCATATGGGAGTGTCCTAGATTATGTTAAGCAAGATCCCATAGTCTGAATGACTACATCTGACAGTGAAATGTTTATCTTTTTCAACATGCAATACAGTAAAAATCTCTGCATCTCAGTGACCCGTTCCCTACCACTGCTCTGAGGTGTTATCATTGAAGTGCAAACATGGTGGAGCAGTCTATTGAATGGAGGGAACTGATTTGCTTTAAGACTAGATAAAAAAGTCTCCCTAGTATCTGTAGGATCACTGGGTTTGTCAGTCAAGAGAGCATAAGCTGCATGTTCATCAAACTGAAAACTGTGTAATTGAACCCCATTCATTGGAATTTTCCAAGCTCTGGCAAACAGTTTGTTTGTCAATTCGAAGCTAACATTCCTGACAGTTGAAGAAATTTTGGGGATCTGAGGTTCATACTTCAAATTGTGGTAAAATTCCCTAACTAGGGTGGGGTAATAAATCTTATGATTTGTAACGAAAGACCACCAACCCTGATAATCCAAAGTAGGGAATAGTTGCGGAAAAACCTCAAGCATCTCAACGTCGGTAGCAACAATATACCGTTGAATAAGGACTTTCAGAGGTTCTTCCACGTTGATGGTGAGAGAGGGATCAGAAGACCTTCCATGAGGACTGTCCGCACCTTTCTTCCCCTTCGCAGCGCCTGAAGATGTAACCTGCTCTTCTGTCCTGACGGTAGATAACTTTCTCTTTTTGGTTGGCGGGCATGGATGAAGACGGCATTTCCAAAGAGATAACTCTATCTCTTTGCCTTTCCGTTTCCTTGGAGCTGAAGGAGACGGTATCTCCTCTGAAGGATCTGCCAAGCCCTTGTCTTTGCTGGCGAGCTTTTCTTTTTTCCTTTTCATTGTGGTGGAGCTGACAGAGACGGCGTCTCCTCTTGATATTTGGTTCGAGGCTCAATCCTGCCTGTAGCGAAGATGGGATCACTTCTCTTTAGACCCTTCTTGTTCTTCCCCTTCTTCAGTTTTTCCGGAGGCGCCATGGCAGCGAGAATGACACGGGAACAAGAGAGAAGATGGAGAGAAAGAGCTGAGGAGGAAGGACGGAGAGAGTCGGAGAGATAGAAAACCACTAGGTCTTGGAATGAGCTGAGTAGACGGCAGCGTTTACGCTGCGGAGTTTTAAAGAAGGTGACTACTCAAGTTCAATTCAAAGGATTGAACCGGTTTACTGTTCTGAACCGGACTGGGATGATATGGGAGTTATTAAATGACTGCGTTTACGCAGTGAGGCACTGCGTCGACGCCATCAAGGCGAGTCATGAATGTATTGTGAAGTGGACAGGAAATAGTGAAGACCCATAGTATTTAGGCATTCTAAAGACATTGAAATTAGGAAGAGATGAAATTACATTCAGGGATTTTTAATCGATAAAATTCAAGTTCCCTTATGAGATATATGATGAGAGATTATGAGAGCCCCTAATCATTTAATGATATGGAGTAAAACAATCTTAAGACTTTAAGATAAATCCTTGAACAAGAAGAGCATGATTGTGGAATAAGGATTGAACAATTTTCACACTTGGAACTTTCTTAAAACTTATCCCTAGAATGTTCAATTTCAAGAGACCCTTATAGTAGTGAATTTAACTCGAATTGAGGATGAACTCTAAAGGATTTTATTTTTGAGCATCAGGTCAACCCCATATGAACATTGACATTTTTCATTTTTCATCAATTGCAGTCAAGTATAGCTAGCCTTTTGACACGGGTGCACATGTTTATCAGACACCAGAGTCCCCGGTTACTTAGCATAGCTAACTATTCTGCACAACTGAAACAGAGTTGGCAACTCACATCATGACATGCCTTTTAGCACTTCAGTGGTGCATGAAGGTAGTTTCTCAGTGGAAAGTTACCATTGCTCTACAATGAATTATTTTTCTTTTAAAACAGAGGTAACAGCCCACATCATGACATGCTCATTAGCACTTCTTTGGTGCATAGAGACAGTTTCTCAGTGAAAGCTTGCCATTGCTCTACAATTTATTATATGTATATTTTTATATATAGGGTATGTTTCTTCAGCTCTTATTAACCCTATGCTGAGTTTAAAGTCAATACAGATATTAAATTCATTTGCACAAAGGTCTCTTTACTTTTGATCATCATAGTTCAAGAAATGATGAGTTCTTAGTTTTATTAAATAGTTCTGAAACTATTCCATATGCACATCACTTTTGTGTTCATGAATTTTAGCATTCAAAGAACAAAAGATTTATAGAGCTCCAACCATTAATACAGCCTAGGGACAGTCAATAAAGATCACCACCTCTTATAAGGGAATTATTATCTTAGCTCCCCCTGAATCTATGACATCAATTCACATTTCAGATCTCAAGAAACTTCCCTCATACTCAAGATTGAGTGGTTCTTCACTACAAGTTGAAAAATTGAATGTAGAAGCAACAAGGTTGATGAGGGGTTGAGAAGACGACACCAAGTTTCAGACAAACTGAGGTACTCAAAGATTTCAACAGGAAAAAGGATATGTGAGATCCAAACTTCAGAGCTGTGGTAACCCGTCTGAAGAAATCCAATTAATTCCAGAACTGATTTGCACCAGGTTTACATCAGTGCGTCAACTCATCCAAGTGACTGCGTTAACTCATTCAACCAGTCAGTTCAACTTCCAGCCTGTTTCCAGAGGATTTCTGTCAGTGCGTTGACTCAACCAGGTGACTGCGTTAACTCACTCAACCAGTCAGTTCAATTTCCAGCCTGTTTCCAGAATATTTCTTTCACTGTTGACTCAGTCTCATAAACCACTCTTCAGATACCCAGATGACTGAATTGCACTCCTTAGCATGTAAAATCTGATGCAAACATTCCCTCCATTTATGCATTACAGAAAATATGAATGAAGATGCAATTGTTGACATGATGGGTTTTTATTTGACATGAGATATTAAACAGATATGCTCAAGATTAAACTCCCCCTAAATCTGTGACTTATTTAGAAATCAGGTATTTGCAACTCAAGCAGGACATGCAATCAATTTATTTCTAGGTAAGGTTGATCAGACAATTTAGGCATCAAGATGAGGATTGCACAAACCAAGCTCTCTCCTAAGACAAGAGAATCTTTAATTATTCAGTGGCTTGGTGAAAATGTCAGCTAGTTGATGTTCAGAGTCTACAAAAATCAATTTAAAGCTTCCTTTATTAACTTCATCTCGCAAGAAGTGATGCTTTATTTCGATATGTTTGGTCCTAGAGTGTTGGATGGGGTTCTTTGCCAGGTTAATGACACTTGTGTTATCACACAATATTGGGACACATCCAAGATTAGTTTGATAATCTTGGAGTTGGTGTTTGATCCACAACACTTGAGTTCCACAACTCCCTACAGCGACATATTCTGCCTCTGCAGTGGATAGTGCCACTGAGTGTTGTTTCTTGGATGCCCAAGAAACCAAACACCCTCCCAAAAATTGGCAATAGCCACTTGTACTTTTCCTGTCGAGTTTGCATCCAGCATAGTCTACATCTGAGTATGATACTAGATTAAAAGTGCAAGATGCAGGATACCAAATCCCTAAGTCTCGAGTTCCAGCAAGGTATCGAAAGATATGCTTGACAGAAATCAAGTGGGATTCTTTAGGATCAGACTGAAATCGATCACACATACATACACAAAATTGGATGTCTGGCCTAGATGCAGTAAGATAGAGGAGTGATCCGATCATACCTCGATATGTCTTTACATCTATTGATTTACCTTTCAAATCTGCATCCAAACTTGTATTGGTGCTCATGGGAGTGTTGATTGCCTTAAGATTCTCCATTTGATATTTCTTCAATAGTTTAGAGACGTACTTTGCCTGGTTGATGAAGCATCCATCCTTACTTTGGGTGATTTGTAGACCTAGAAAAAATTGAAGCTCACCCATGAGACTCATCTCAAATTCTGTGGTCATCAAATTTGTGAATTCCTCACACATGCTTAGTTTAGTGGATCCAAAAACTATATCATCGACGTAGATTTGAACCAGAATAATGTCATTATTTCTCACCTTGGTGAATACGGTTTGGTCCACTTTACCTCTTGAATATCCTTTCTCAGTGAGGTAGGAGCTGAGTCTATCATACCATGCTCCAAGTGCCTGTTTGAGCCCATAGAGGGCTTTGTCTAATCTGTAAACATGGTCAGGGCAGTCTATGGATTCAAAACCAGGGGGTTGTTCAACATACACCTCTTCTTTTATTAAACCATTGAGAAATGCACTTTTTACATCCATTTGATGGAGTTTTATTCAATGACAACATGCATATGCAAGTAATAATCTAATAGCTTCTAATCTAGCTACTGGTGCAAAGGATTCTTCAAAATCAATGCCAAATTCTTGGTTATATCCTTGTGCAACCAGTCTTGCTTTATTTCTTATCACAATTCTATTTTCATTTTGTTTATTTCTAAAGACCCACTTAGTTCCAATTACTGAAAGTTCATTAGGTCTTGGCACAAGGTGCCACACTTTATTTCTTTTGAATTGATTTAATTCCCCACGCATCGCATTTATCCAGCAATCATCTTTCAGGGCTTCAGTTACATTTTTTGGTTCAATTTGAGATATAAGAGCCAAATTATCCATTTCTTCAATTGTTCTGAAATGAGATCTAGTTCTGGTAGGGTCATGCAGATTACCAATAATGCTTGAAAGAGGGTGGTCCCTTAACATTCTAACATTAGTTAGAGAGTTACCTTCATTGTCATCTGCATTACCTCTAGTGCTTGATTCAGCTAGATTTTCATTTGACCTTGGCTCTTCCTCTTGAGTATGTTGTTCTTCCTTTTCTTCAAGAAACTCACCATCATCTTTGTCCCTGCAAGATAGTTCATTTTCAGACCTGACATTCATTTCATCAAAGATAATATGTGGAGATTCTTCAACAGATTGAGTTTTGATATTTAGGACTCTATAGGCCATAGAGTGATTTGAATAACCTAGAAATATGGCTGGTTCACTCTTAGGTTCAAATTTATCTAAGTCCCGTTTATTATTATTTTGAACAAAGCATTTAGATCCAAAAACTCTGAAGTGTATAACAGATGGCTACTTACCTTTCAACAACTCACATGGAGTCTTTTTGGACAGAGGTCTTACCATTGCCCGGTTTACAATGTAGCAAGCTGTGTTTATAGCCTCTGCCCAGAGCTTCCTTGGGAGTTGTCCTTCGATCAACATAGTTCTAGCCATCTCGACAAGGGTTCTGTTTCTTCTTTCCACCACTCCATTTTGTTCAGGAGTTCTTGGAGATGAGAATTTGTGAGATATTCCCATTGCCCTGCAAAAACCATCGAATTCTGAATTTTCAAATTCTCCTCCATGATCTGACATGATAGATGAAATAGTGTACTTACCATCCTGCTGAACTTTCCTGAAGAATACCTGAAATTCTTCAAATGCATCATTCTTATGCGTTAAAAAGAACACCCAAGTAAACCTAGAAAAATCATCTACCAAAACAAATCCATATTTATTGCCACTCAAACTTGCTGTTCTAGTGGGTCCAAACAAATCCATGTAAACAAGTTCAAGAGGTCTAGAAGATTGATTTTCAATTCTGAATTTAAATGACTTCCTAGTATGTTTGCCTTGAGTGCATGCATTACAAATTTTGTCATTTTGCTTAAATGAAACATCAGGCAGACCATTCACCATGTTGAATTTGGCTAACTTATGCATGACACTATAGCTAGCATGACCTAGTCTACGATGCCACAGCCACGCCAGTTCACTTTTATTCAAAGCTAGACAAAGATTGTTATGACCAGGATCATCTAAATCTACCATGTACATGTTATTTATTCTTTTTACACAGAATTTGACACTTTCAGATTACTTTTCAATAATGGTGCATGCATGGGAATCAAACACAACTTTGTGCCCCCTATCACACAGTTGGCTTATACTAAGAAGATTGTATTCTAATCCTTCAACAAGTAACACATCATCAATAGAGTTCAGGGGAGTTTTGCCAACTTTACCTTTTCCAATTATTTTACCTTTATTGTTTCCCCCAAACGTGACATGTCCTCCTTCTTTCTCAACTAGGAGACAGAATTTTGCCTTATCACCTGTCATGTGCCTTGAGCAGCCGCTGTCAAGGTACCATCTATTGTGTACAACTGCAAGGCACTCCTGCAAGTCACATCAAACAGAGATTTTGGAACCCAAATACACTTGGGTCCCATCAGACCATATGATTGTGTTAAGTAAGACAACATACTTTTGGGAATCCAAATCTGTTGTTTTGAGGGTTTTTGAGATGTGGGGTTCATAGATTTGAAATTTTTCTGATTGGGCTGAGGTACCCTTTGGAATTCCCTTTTTGAGCCATTTCTGTTGTTAGAGAAGTATGAAATTTTATTCTTATTCTCATTCCAATAGTTATTATGACTCCAAGAGGCATTGGGGAACCTGGGATAAGATGTTCTAGAAGAATATTGAGGTCTTGAAGGAACGAAGGTTCGCTGCGTAGACCCTATCACATGATTGCGTTGACTCATCCAATTAACCTTTCGGTCATATGGATTCTAGTACATAGGGTGCGTAGACACACTGTAGTGGCTGCGTCGACTCATTCTCGTGTTTCTGAAGGAGTACCCACCCGGGAAGGGTGTATGCGTTGACGCAGTGTGGGCACTACGTTGACGCACCCAATGGTTTGTTCTATCATTTTTTCTGTAGAACCCCAGGGACATGGGATGAGTGGATGCAGGATACTCAGTGCGTTGACGCAACTATCGTGTACCAGTCCTATGACTCCCTGAATTTCTATACTCTTGATGTTGGGTTGATGAGCTAGGGTCTATATGCTGACCTGAAGATTTACTTCAGAACTTAGGCACATTCTTATGATGATTGGCATTAAAGGTATCATACATTTTCTCTTTTCCCTTTTCTTTTCTGATTTCATCTGTCTGTTTTCCTTCTTTCTGATTTTCCTCACAAGACTTCTTTTTAGCCATTTGGCTCTGCTCAGACGTACCTTGTTCAGAAATAAATGTTATAAATCTAGTTCCTAGATCCTTCTTCTTGGTTGGATTATAACCAAGTCCTTCTTTTCCAAAATTGCTTCTTATTCCCATGACAGCTTCGAGATTGTTTTTACCTTGTGTTAATTTCTCAAGAGAGGTTTGTTTGCTTGAATTCTCATCTTCCAGTTTCTTCAAATTTTCTTGGAGTTCCTGATTTACTCCTTGAATGGCTTCATACTTTTCTTCAGCAATTTTTACATCACTCTCCAATTTTTACATTTTGAGTTTCAGGTCATCCTGAATTTTTAGTAAGTATTCATTTTCTCTATTCATCTCTATCAATTGATCTCTATATTGGTCACTTTCATCAAGAGATTTTCTTAAATTGGTAATTTTAGCTTCTAGACACTTGATTTTATCATTCAATGAATTTTCTTGACAAGTCAGATTTTTTTTTTCTTGAGTGATTTATTGTCTTTCTTTACATGATCATACTTATCTAACAATTCATTAAATGCTTCTTCCCAATCACTGTAAGAAAAGTCTTTAGAAGAGGAAGTTACCTCATCCTTATCATCTCCCTTAGCCATGAAACATATCTTAACATCACTCTCTTCTTCAGAAGTGCTTTCTTCTTCATCTTCATCTTTCTCCTCGTCACTCCACGTACTTATCATGGCCTTTGGCTTCTTGTTCTTCCATTTCGGTTGGACTTTCTTCACATTCTCTGGACATTCAGATTTAATATGACCTTGTTTCCTTCATTGGTAACATACAACCTTGTCAGATTTCCTAGAGTTTTCTGATTTGAATTTTGAACTTTTTCTTACATCTGGTCTTCTGTTGTTTCTAAATTTACCTTCCTTCCTTAGAAACCTCCTGAATTTCCTGGTGAGCATTGCTATCTCACTTGAGTCATTGTCTGAGGTAGATGAATGACAGTCATCTGAGCTCTCCTTGCTACTTGGTCTTGCCTTCAATGCAAGAGGCTTTTTCTTTTTCACATCCTCATCTGTCCTTTTGAGGTTCAGCTCATAAGCCATCAAAGATCCGATAAGCTCATCAGGGGTAGTGGTAGGAAGGTTCCTAGATTCCTCAACAATAGTGGCCTTAGTGTGCCAAACTGGAGTTAGGGATCTAAGAATTTTCCTAACCAGTTCGTAATCTGTGTAAGCCTTTCCCAGACCTTTAAGACCATTCACTAGTAGGGTTAGTCTAGCATACATTTTAGATATGTTTTTTTCTGGCTTCATTCTAAAGGCTTCATATTCAGAAATTAACATATTGGCTTTTGTCTCCCTTACCTCTGACGTACCTTCATAAATGACTTGGAGTCTGTCCCACATTTCCTTGGCACTGGCACATGAGGATACTCGTGAAAACTCCATAGGATGCAATGAGCATTGCAGGATGTTCATAGCTTGCCAATTGACATTGGACTTCCGAATCTGCTCCTTCACCCACAGTTCTTCATCTCCTTCTAACTGATATGGTCCCTTGCTCACGACTCTCCAAATCTCATGGTCCTGAGCTCTCAGAAATACCTGCATCCGATTTTTCCAGTACGCATAGTTAGTGCCATCAAAGAAGGGTGGCCTATTCACTGCATACCCTTCAGGCATGAGCCCCTTGTTTTCCATTCCACTAAATCTCTCTGGGTTGTCAGGCCCTTGACAAGAGAGCCGAGCTCTGATACCACGTGTTGTATTAGGTGGAATGTCAAACTAGAGGGGAGGGGTGAATAGGTTGACCCTTTAAAAACTTTATGCAATATCACACTCGAATTATAGAGCAGAATGATAATTAGAAGTTCAGTAAACAAACAGCATGAGAATCGTGCCTAATCAAACATCTAACGAAAGGTGGATAATGTGAGAAATCAAACCACAAAAGGAACATATATTTTTATGGTGGTTCAGTCTCCCTATGGAGACCTACATCCACCCCTAACTAAACCAGTGAGAATCCCTGCTGAGCTTTACAGCTTAGCTCCACCGAGGAACTACTTCCTCACATACACCGCTGAGCATTACAGCTTGGCTTAATCAGAGGAACAGATCCTCTAAACCGCTGACAAACAGCTTGCAGGCAACACGCCCAACTTCCCTTGATCCAAGCACAGTCTACTGGATCAATCCCCTCCCTCTACTCAAACCAGTACAAGGGAGAAACAATATAACAGAGTTCAAATTGAAAAGATAAACAATAAATGAAATCACTCAGTAATGAGAGAATAATCTCATATCTGTGGGGCAGCCGGATCTCAGGCTTGAATTCAGAAATCTGGGAGAAACAGCTTCAACAATCAGCTAATCTTCTTCTTCTGAAATGTAGATGAACTTGCGATGGATCACTGCTCCTAGATCTCCTCAGGTCTTCAGCAGATCGCCATCCGGAAGAAGATGACCTCCAGTTCTGCTCGTGAGCTTCTCTTCCTCAACCTTGTCCGCTGCAGCTTTGAATTCTCCAAAACCTCTTTCGATAATCCAGTTCCTATGCTCACTTCCAGATCCATGCATTATATACATCTAATGGGCCCCAACCAGATTTTCTGGTTAGCCCACTGATTTGATCTCCTCAGAGCCTTCTGGAATCGTGAATAAAAACATGATCGAAACACTTTTTGGCTGATGTGGCCTTTGACGTCACTACGATTGGGGTCCACCCAACTAATCTCGTAAGTAGTTCAGATGGCGTCAACCCATTGAGTCCACGAGGTTGACGCAGCCTTGAAATGCCTCACATGGCTTTGAATGTAAGGCTGGATGCGTTGACGCATGGGGTCACTGAGTCGACCCACTGAACTGACCCAGAGCTAACTTCACATCAGACTAAACTGCTGCGTCAACGCTATCATGCTGTAGCGTTGACGCACTGGGGTATTTCAGTGAGCCATTAACTCTGCCTTTTTAACTGCTGCGTCGACGCTGCTCTACTGTGGCGTTGACGCAGTGAAGTAGATCTGTGAATGCCTCTGCTTCTTAAGTTGATGAGTTGACACTGCAATAGCGTGGAGTTAACGCAGTGAAGTAGATCTGTGAATGCCTCTTCAACTTATGCGTGGACGCCTTGAACTCCCAGCGTCGACCCTATTCCTTTCTTGCAACAAAAAGAAATCAAGTGGAAGCGTTACTGAATCAAGATTTAATTCAACATTTTGAGTTGAATTCAACATTCACATCTCATAGTTGTCATCATCAAAACCAGGGGCACAACAACCTCCCCCGGACCGGGGCTTGCCAGAGGTAAGCAAAAGTCACCACATGAATTACTTCGGGGTAAACTCTCAAAATGCGGAGCAGCCTCACGGCGGTCCGTTAGCCCAATTGTGAGTGTGGAACGCTCGAGGGCCTGCCTGCGAGAGCGACCACGACTCACGGGTGATGATCTTTGGGGCGGGGTGAATGTTTGCCACAAGGGCAATGAATGTTCATCCGTAGGCGGGTTCCCTTGAGGGACATGCTATGGACAAGCAAGCCTCAAAGGGCCCTGGACGATTAGAGAGGGGAGAAGGGAGGCGTAGATCGGAATGGAGAAACACTGAGCTTGCAAAAGGGCCCTTTTCTTTTATTCATCCTCACAAATGGGGAAGAAGTTTACACAGGGAGAGTTCACCCTGGGATGGGAGTGGAATACGTTGCAAAGGGGGCAGAAGAAGATACTGACGAGGAAAAAAAAAAGAACACAGACCCCCCCCTCGACTCACCTCTCACACTCACACACTCTCTCTTTCTCTTCACCTTGCCGGCATGGGTGGACCGAGCTTCTTCTCCCTTTTTCTTCTTCTCTTCACTGTACACAGCCGAGAGCACCCCCTTCTCCTTTAGGATGGCCAGCCGGGAGGGAGGAGTCTCCAGGCAAAGTATATATAATGGGTGCCTTCTCCTTCTCGAATGGAATAAAACTCCCGCCACTGCATCTTGTCTGTCGGACGAACATGATTGAAATGTCGCGCCGCGGTGTCATCCTTTGATTTGCACAGTACGCTGTCGCCATTACTCTGCTTTCCTTCGCCGATGCAACCGTCGTGCTGTCGAATGGAGGTGAAGGCACGGCTTCAAACAATAAATGTTCTCTGATGCGAAACAAAGCACCAGAGTGTGGTTGGGATAGCATTGGGTTAAACCGGCACGGTGTTGTGCACGCCGTATTAACACATCAAAGGTGGCGCCGTATTAAGGTATAAAGGGGGGGCACTTCCTTCAAATGAGCATGCCGGGTAAGTTATGCATAAGGTGGCGTCGTATTAACCTTCAAAGAGGAGGGCTCTTCAATAGTGAGGGCGCCGTTTTAGTGCAATACACTAAGGGCGCGCCGTATTAGCAAAGGAAAAGGAGCGCGCCATTTTAATGGCATGCAAGGGGGCGCGCCGACTTCACTCGCACCGGTTTAGGTGAAGGCCATGCCGATTCAAGGCTCTTCTGCACCGTTTTAATCACTGAATGGATTCGTTTCGAAGTCGCGACCGTTTATATGAATGTTGGCACTACTGGAATGTTTTAGTTGTGATGCACGACATCTATGATGTTTCATTCGTAGTCTTTGGGCTTCGGTCCAAGACTTTGCGTGCCTTCCGGTGCATGTCGAGACTGTGCCAGAGTTCTCAGCTTTTCTCTGATTCGGCTTTCGGCATTGCTAGTTGGAGAGTCGTGGCCACATCTTCTACCTAGGGGGCTTCCTTAACGGGTAGCGGACCACCAGGTGAGTTCTCATCCTGATCGGGCGAGGTATGGGTTTGTTCGGCCTTCCCGTCTTCGACTTGCGCTTGAACGCGTAGACGCGGGTGCCGTATGCTCATCATCGTCATTTTTTGACGTCCACAACCGAGTACTTGCTTGCTAAATTTGTTTATGACATTACTCTCATTCGTGAAATACTTGACTTGCTTGATTTACATGAAATACTCGTACATGCTTACGTGAAATGGCCAATTCAATTATTATACATGCTGCATAATTATTCTTGAAATTATACTCTTGTGAACTTGCTTACTTGTGATCATATATACCAGCATTACTTTACTCTCTCTCATGCTCCTGTTTCATGTTTTAATTACAATTCTCATCATCGCACTTTTACCTTGTCTAAAAATATTTAATTACTTAAAGCTACCTGATATAGAGATATAAGTCCTACTGAGCTCTGTGCTCACCCTGCATTTTCGGTTAATATTTCAGGTAGTTCTGATAAGGAACCCCAAACAAACAGGGCAAGGCAAAAGTGAAGAGAGAGAGAACAAGTTAAATTAGATTCCCTAGATTTGATTATTGCTCTAGCCAGAATTAAGTGTATTTGGAAGATGTAATTATGCCTCTTGAGGCTTAGTGGTGTTGTAAAACCCTATTTGATGAAATAATACTATCTTTTATCCATTATGGTTTGACCCCTTATGTGCATGCTCTTGATCGACTTGAATGTTTGGGCTCATCGCGCCTTGATATTCCGCGTCGGGACGTGACAGTTTTGGTGATATCAGAGCCTAGGTCTTCTTAAACCCTAAGTTTTCCTTGATATAGATTATAAGTGATGACCTATAACCCTAGATAATATCTTGAAATTACCAGTAAGAGTGGGTAGAGCCACGGGTTAAGTTTTAAAGTATAATTAATCAAGGAAATAAACAAACTGCTCAAGTTTTGTAGCTGTGACTGTAGCTTAACTTTTGCCAATGGCTGCTGAGAGAGCTCAATGACGTGAGATGCAAAGGACGGCCCAAGGACTGACCCAAGCACTACAACAAGTGGCTCAAAGAGGAGCTAATCGAGGAGCGGGATACTTACATCGAAATATCAAAAGTATGAACCCGCCTAAGATCGCTGGGTCCACAGACCCAGATGAGGCAGAACACTGGGTAAAGGAAATCGAGAGGATTTTCTGAGTCATGCCATGTGTTGATGAGAAGAAAGTCCTACTCGGTACCTTTCAACTAGAAAGGGATGCCCATACTTGGTGGGAGTCTGTTGAAGCAACTATATCACATGACCAGGTGTTGTGTGAAGAGTTTGTGGAGCATTTCAACAAGTACTTCTCCGCTTGGGTGCAAGAAAGGAAGGTTACCAAATTTGCTTCTTTGAAGCAAAGGAGTTTGACGGTGGCGGAATATGAAGCCCAGTTCGCGAGATTATCTCGGTACGTACCACACCTAGTGGGCACCGAAAAGATGAAGATGAGGAGATTCTTAAACGGCTTAAAGCTCCAATATATTACTCAACTCACCCCGATGGATATCCAAGTATATGCCGATGCGTGAGGAGAGCCCAACTCCTTCAAGATGCAACGGAGATGTCCGATCGCTTTCGGGGAAGAGAGGCCAAGAAGGAGCAAGTTACTGGATTCGGTAACTTCAAGCCCTCCTTCGGAAAGAAGAGGCCCAATTTCGATGGGCGTAATTTCCATAAAGATGGGCGTAACTTTCACAAGGACAAAAAGCCAAGGTCGTACGACAAACAAATTGTCCCTGTCGTTACCCCATCAAAGGAACTATGCAAGTATTGTGAAAAGCCAGGACACAAGGTGAAAGACTGTTGGTGAAGACTTGGCGCTTGTGTTCGTTGTGGGAGTCGGGATCATAGAATCCCAAATTATCTGCTTATTAATGAACAAGCTCCACCAGAGAAACCTCAAGCTATTATCAAGAAGCAAGGAAGACTCCAAGCTCTTATGAATGCAGAATTTACCAAAAATGGAGGCGTTGTGGAAGGTACTATTCATGTCTGCTCAAATCCTGCTTCTGTTTTATTTGACACTAGAGATATGCATGCATTCATATCTAACAACTTTGCGGATTCTTTACCTATGAGGCCTACTCCGTTAGAATCCAAACTTGTTATTACTACTCCTATTGGAGCTGGATCAGAGATTAAATATTTTTTCCCTGCTAGCAAAGTTCTAGTCAGTGGTCGTAACCTATGTTGAGTATATCCAAGTTATTTTGATGATAACAAAACCCTGGACATGTGCTCTATCATGTGCCATGTATTAGTGCTTAAGTACGAGCTTCGTACGCAATCAAGGTCCAATTCCTTCTTGAATTTTGCTTTAACATTCATACATTTCCAAACGCGTAAAAAGTGTTCGAATGGACTTGAAATCAATAACAACATATGTTCAATCCAAGCCTTCATCATATGGATATGATTCACTGGCCTGACAACTCATTTTTACAGGTTTTCAACAGTCCGGTCGACCAACGAACAAGGGCCGGTCGACCAATTTTTCCAACAATCAAAAATGAACAGAGTTGTTACAGTCTGGTGGACCTAAGGTTACAGTCCGGTCGATCGGAATTTCCAGGGATGAAAATATCAACTGTCTGTTACAGACCGGTTGACCGCCCCATGTCGTCCGGTCGACCGCCTGCCCCAAAGCAGCTTATTTTGACTTTTTATTTCAAGCACGGGGAGAGGTCTTACTTCTCCTTTGTTTAAACCCAAACCCTCCATTCATGCCATGAATTGTGGATCTGGTCCATGGCTTGTCCCTTGACCATCCAAGATCTATAAAAATCTCTCATTGGAGTCAAAAACCCTAATCACTTAAGAAGATCAAGAAGGCTATCAAAGGGTGGAAGAGAGCTGCTACTGTAGCTCCGTGAACAGTGCTACGTCCAAGAGTTCTTCATCCAAGAGCAAGATTTTCAAGATCATCTGTAGGTCATTCAAGTGAAGATCAAGCTGAGGAGCAAGCTTCATCCAAGATCATCTTCATCCACTAAGAGGGAGCTTAAATCAGAGTTTTTCATTTTGTGTTTCTCCCTTGTTTTTTATCAAGCTTCAAGTGCGTGATCTTGAACATTTAAACACTTGTGTGTGTGTGGATCTACGCAGATCCGTGTGTGTGTATGTGTTTGTGTGTTTCTTCTTATCTTCACAACTATTTGTAATTCGGTGCTTGTGCACCTTCGTGGGAGTTCCAAACTCCTCACGTGTGTGTGTGTGTTTTGATCTTGTAATCCTTTACAAGATAGTGTGGGAATCCTCACATATCGTGAGGGGTGGACGTAGGTTGCCGTTGTTGCATCCGAACCACCTAAAAATCACTATCCTTTGTGTGGTTTATTCCTTTTCTTCTATCCCCATTCTGTGTAGCACACGCGTAGATTATTTTGGTTGCATTGTTTGAGTTAGATCTAGTGTAATTTATCGTTCTCATATTAGATCTTGGGTATATTAAAAGGTGGGTTCGGATCGACAAGGCAAACCTTGCTAGGAAGACAACATCTTGCGTGAGTAGAATCTCTGGATTCCCACCTCCGCCATCGTACCTAAGATCGGTTGAGTACGATAGATTATATTAGATCTGAGTGTTTTCATATAGATCTGAAATTCATTACGGTTATTAATCACACTTGAAGAGGGGCGATCTCGCACTACTCCTGAGCGGGGAAGAGGATAACCACGTAGCCTTGAAGTATGAACTGCAAGAGGGGAAACAGATCAGGGGTGCCCAGGGATGGATCTCTGGGGAAAACCCTCCGATGCTTAAGTCAGCAAGTGTAGTAGAGCACTAGTGCAAAGGGAGGAGTTTGGAGGAAGATGGGAGCGCGAGATCCCTCTCCACGGAAAGGTGAAGTGGTTCCTGCTCAGGGTTTTTGGCTTACCTCTGCACAATAGGGCTCTTTCAATTTAAATAATGGCTCATTGAGTGCATGATCCCTGTAAGCTGAGAAGATTGGGGGGGGTTACGTCCTCCTTGCGGGCTCTTTATAGCATACAAACTCTTGGTTTCCCCTATCCCCTTGAGCTCCCAGCTTTTAAGGGACGCGTAACAGCCATATAGATAAGCTTCCATCAGTTGGCCCGAGCATATGGTCCTCGCCCAGGAGGTGCCTCCCGAGCGATAAGTGCATGGTTTGGGCAAGGAATATGGGGCTCCGAAGGAGCTCTCCCGATCAACTGATGCTCGGACTTTCTAACCTAAAGGCCGCCTAGGAAGCGCTTGTTCCGAGTGAGTTATTGGGCTTATATTGAGTGGGCCCAGGGGCTATCACTTCAAGGAGCTGGGCCTCGTTGGGTCGGGTCGGACCTCGTTTGGCCTCTCCGTATGGGCGGCTAGATATCCCCTCTCCACTTGTCCCCCTCCTACTCCCGAACCAAGATTAGGCTCGGTCGAGTAACATTTTGGGCTGGACTTTTTGTGGCTCTAGTTGGGTGGAGATCTGTAGCGACCCGGATAAAAGCAAGATTTTTAAATATATCAAATTAAAAATAAAAGATAAGTGAATAGATGACAAAGAGCCTAAATGAGTAAATCATTAATCAAAGGAATAAAATAACGCCTTTTATAAAGGCGCTGATTCAAAAGGAAACGCCTCTGTCTAAGGCGTTAATTTAAAAAGGACGCCTATACTATAGGGCGTCAAATTTCAAATGACGAAAGATAAAATCTAGGAAAAGGAAATGAAAGGCCCTCTACCTTGGCGCGTTTTACATAAGTAACGACGCTAGACAAGGCGTCAATTTAAATTCGACGCCCTCTCTTAAGACGTTAATTCAGTTCGAGTTTCGTTCGACCCAGGAGTCTATCCAGGGCAAGTTATGGGGGCAAGTTATGGATAACTACGTCGAGCGTAGGATATAGTAAGGACTCTATTAAGGGAATACTACCCTTAATCAAATTCTAACTCTATTAGGATGCCCAAAGTCCTATAAATAACCCTGTCCGATCAAACCCTAAAGCTGTTGCTGCTGTGTGAAGAACAGGTGGTTCTTCGTACCATTTTCTTCCTCTATCCATAATTCTTAGTCATGAAGGATACTAATATTCTTCATGTGTTCTGTAGGTTGACGTGCTAAAGAACGAAGGGTCTTCATCATCGTCTACATCTTCTTCAAACTACCGAAGTGTCGGAGGAGTTTTTCCTTATCATCTTCCTCTGCTTCCGGAAGATCAGAGCATCGTTATTATTGAACCTTCATCCGATCATCGGTCAAAATCTTCTTAAAGGTAGGTTTTCTCAAGGACTGTAGCCCAAACTAGCCTAATAATGATTATAACATCATCCGTTAATACATGCATATAGATTTTATGCGTTTCTGCAAAGTTTTTGAAGGAAGCGTCCCCGTCAAGGGCGCTAATTTAAAAGAAACGACCATGACTAGGTCGTCAACTCCATATTTGACGCCCTTCACACGGACGTCAATTTCTCTTAATTAATAAATGCCATGTTTAAAATTATATATCTATTCAATCATGATTCTAAATCAATGCATGATCAATCTCTTGTAATCCTGCTATTTTTCCTGCCACGGTCATGTATCCTGTTTTCCTGAAATTTTATTATCTGAAAATTGGTAAATTCCTGAATTCACGACCTTGTCCAGGTCGTCTCATGTTTAACTGACGCCCCAGACCAGGGCGCATATTGAAGAGTCACGCCCTTGTCCAGGGCGCGTTTCTGTTAAAATTTCCAGATTATTAATATTCTGTAAATTAGAAATATGGAAAGGACGACTTCTATGTACGTCGTCAAATGTAATATAAATGCCTCTGATTAAGGCGTTAATTTCATGAAAAACGGCTTTACCAAAGTAGCTATTTTTTTTGCATTACTGTTTCACTGATTACTGTTAACCGAGAGTTTCATTATATCTATATATATAGGTATCGGCACTATATTCCAATCCGTGAGTATAGTCCCTCGTTTCTACGACGATTTATCGCATTACCCTCTCAATTCTCATTGACATACAAGCTCTCCTTTGGACATTCCGTTCCTTTGGACTAGCGAGTTAGTCATAGAGACCTCCGTAAGTCTCCTCGCAGCCTTGGATTCCCTCAAGGCCGACTGAGCTGGTTGTACCATAAAAACCCATTACACTATTTTGCCATGTCACTCTAAAGAAACATGGTGTACCGGCCCTCATGTTATGCAAAGTGTGTATCATGAGAATTCTCTTAATGGGATGAGGTTATCATGCCATTTGATGTTGTTCTTGTAAACCCCAATTCTATATCAACATTGTTATGCTGTTCTTGTAAACCCCAATTCTATATTCAACATGATGTTCTTGTGGACCTCAATTCTATAGTAAGAATGAGGACGTCTTGACATTGATCTGCTGTTCATGTGGACCTCAATTCTATATAAAGAATGTCCATACTTGCTTGTCATGGTACCCAAGTTAGGGAACCAATTCCACCTAGTTTTATCGATAATCGTGATTGTACCATTATTATCGCCATTCTATGTCAAGTGTCATATTTTTGGACTCTACTCTAGTTTACCCTACATGTCTACAAGCTTTATTCTTGAAATTCCATATTGGCTATACACAAAAGTGGATGTTAAAATACATGATTAATGCCTGCGCATATAGGGCCCGATCTGGTCCTGGGAGGAGCACCCGAAAGTACTTGTGCCCATGGGAGTTGATTGATCACGGTATTGGCATTATACCGAAGTGCATGACTAGCTTGATTGAACATTCCACAAATCTTGTACTTGTACTTGACTTGATATTACATGGCTTGTGTGGCCCGAGAAAGGGTAATTTCATACTTGCTTGACTTGAAACAAAATAGCCAAATTCCAACATAACATGATGAGTTTACTTGCTTGAATATCTTGATATCTTTCGATATAAGTTCTTGAAAGCTCATGACTAGTTCTTCTTGCTATCTTATTGTTATACACTCTCTCTCTATCTTGTCGTTTTATGCGAGCATGCATAGCTATAGTGCATTCATGAAAGATGTAATTACTTAAACCCATTGCTAGTTCTTGAGATATAATTTCCTACTGAGCGTTCGCTCACTTAGTGTTTCCCTACTTTTCAGGTAAGTCCGACGAAGAGGGAACTCAAACGGATGGGAAAAATCAAGAGTGAAAGAGATAGAGCTTCTTCCGTGTTACCTAGTCTTTTTCATATTTTCTTGAGTCAACCTTGTATTTTTCTTTTATTTTAGTTAGTACTTCAAGGTTTGTAATAGACATCTTCTTATGAAGGAATAAAGGACTGGGTTATCTTTACTTTCGCGCATCTCTGATTTTGGTGTCGAATACACTAATACTCTGATTGACATGATTGATATAAACTCGTCACGCGTCTCCGGTTATCTTCCGCTCTCGGGGCGTGACAGTTTTTGTGGTATCAGAGCCTAGGGTATTCAATTCCTAGGAAAACCCAAGTCCAAGGATTGGTTCAAACCTTTAACCAGTGAGATTGGGTAGAACCAAGGGTTGAGTTAACTTAAAAGCCCTTAACGCGAGTATATACTAATATAGTTATTGTAATTGAAGGACGATGGCTGCCGAACGTGCTCAGTGGCGCAACATGCAGCATACACTTCAAGGCATGACTCAAGTGCTGCAACAAGTAGCACAGGGAGGTGCACAATGAGCCGGAAGTCTCCACCAAGTCTTCAAGAACATGAACCCTCCCAAATTCATGGGTTCTACTGATCCGGATGACGTAGAGCACTGGATCAGGGAGACGGAACGTATATTCCGTGTTATGCAGTGCACAGATCAAGATAAAGTCTTATTAGCTACCTTTCAACTAGAAAGGGATGCCCGATGCTGGTGGGAGTCAGTCGAAGCCACTATAAATCAAGACCAAATTACTTGGGAAGAATTTGTTGAACATTTCAACAATAAATATTTTTCAGACCGAGTCCAAGAAAAGAAAGCTACCGAATTTGCCGCACTCAAGCAACGGTCATTATCGGTGGCGGAGTACGAGGCACAATTCTCTAGATTATCTCGGTATGCTAAGCACTTAGTTAGCACCGAGAAGATGAAAGCTAGGAGGTTCCTTAATGGGCTCAGGCCCCAATATATTACCCAGCTGGCGCCAATGGATATTCAGGTCTACTCAGAGATAGTACGCCGAGCTCAATTGTTAGAAGATGCCACGGAGCTATCAGATAGAATCCGTGGGAAGGATAAGAAAGAACAAGTTACAAGTTCGGGTTCCTTCAAACCCAACTTCAAGAAGAGGCCTAGCATTGGAGGTACTTCTTCTCAAGACCAAAAATTTAAGAAGACCAAGCCCTTCTCTATCACTACTACACCTTCGAATATAATATGCAAGCATTGTGACAAGGCTGGTCATAAAGCCGAAGAGTGCTGGAGGAAACTTGGAGCATGTCTCCGTTGCGGGAGCCGTGAGCATCAGATTCCCGATTGCCCATTACTTAATGATCAAACCAGTGACGGGAAGCGCCCGGTAACCAAGAACGCTCGTCTTCACGTAATTAAGGAGACCGAAGAAGAAGAAGGCGGACTAGTAGAAGGTACACTGAAAGTTTGTTCCAAGTATGCACGTCTTATTTGATACGGGTGCATCACATTCTTTTATTTCCAAGAAGATTGCTAACCCCCTACCTATGGAACCGGAATGGATGAAAATAATTTTATCTACTCCTCTCGGAAACGAAACCGATATTACTCACCATTATCAAAACTGTGAAGTCTTGGTGAAAGGAAGAAATCTTCCTATCGATCTCATATGTTTAGATCTAAAGGAGTATGATGTCATATTAGGAGCGGATTGGTTATCCAAATATCAGGCAACAGTCGATTGCCGCAACAGCAAAGTTACCTTCAGAGACTTTCCAGAACTAGTATATTCTAGCCCTAGGAGTCGGAGCGAGTCACCTCTTATTTCGGCTCTCCGAGCTAGCAAGCTAATAAGGAAGGGATGTGTATCTTTCCTTGCTTTTGTCACGATTAAGGAGGCTCAGGAAACTAAGATAGAGGATATCCCAGTTGTGCAAGAATTTTTGGATGTGTTCTCGGAGGATTTGCCTGGATTACCCCCGCAAAGAGATGTGGCCTTCACCATCGATTTAGTTCCTGGTGCGGGTCCAGTTTCTAAGGCACCGTATAGAATGTCCCCTGCCGAACTCAAGGAGTTAAAGGTGCAATTGATGGAACTCATTAAGAAAGGATTCATTAGACCGAGTACTTCCCCGTGGGGAGCGCCTGTATTATTTGTAAAGAAGAAGGATGGATCCATGAGGTTATGCATCGACTATCGACAGTTGAATCATCTCACTATCAAGAACAAGTATCCACTACCGAGAATCGATGAGTTGTTCGATCAAATTTCAGGATCCAAGTACTTTTCTAAAATTGATCTTAGGTCGGGATATCATCAGTTAAGAATCAAGGATGAGGACATTCATAAGACTGCATTAAGAAGCAGGTACGGTCATTATGAATTTGTTGTTATGCCTTTTGGACTAACAAATGCCCCTGCTACCTTTATGCAGTTAATGAATAGTATATTCAGGCCTTATTTGGATCAATTCGTGGTGGTCTTTATCCATGATATATTGATTTATTCCGAGACCAAGGAAGAGCATGAGGAGCATTTAAGGATTGCATTACAAATATTAAGGGCAAACCAATTATACGCAAAACTCAGCAAGTGTGAATTCTGGCTTGAGGAAGTAACTTTTCTCGGACATGTTATATCGAAGGATGGCTTATCAGTAGATCCATCAAAAGTTGAAGCTGTAAGAAATTGGGAAAGACTGACCAATGCTAGCGAGATCCGAAGTTTCTTAGGTCTTGCCGGCTATTACAGGCGATTCATCAAAGACTTTTCTAAGATCGCCGTACCACTTACGAGGTTAACTCGCAAGGAGATCCGTTACGAATGGAGTGAGGAATGTGAAAGAAGCTTCCAAACTCTCAAGGATCATCTTACTACAGCTCCTGTCTTAGCATTACCAATGGAAGGAGAGAAATTCGAGGTATACACTGATGCTTCTGGCATTGGCCTCGGATGTGTTCTAATGCAACAAGGAATGTTATAGCTTACTCTTCTCGTCAATTAAAGAAGCATGAAGAGAACTACCCCGTCCATGACTTAGAATTAGCCACGGTAGTATTTGCACTCAAAATATGGAGACATTATCTTTATGGAGTACAGTTTACTGTATACTCTGATCACAAGAGTCTCAAGTATCTCTTTTCATAAAAAGAACTAAATATGAGGCAAAGACGTTGGCTAGAATATCTCAAGGACTTCGACTTCAATATACAATATCATCCCGGAAAGGGTAATCATGTAGCAGATGCCCTTAGTCGAAAGCCGAGAGCACTGTTAGCCAATTATATGATTCAAGAATGGAAGTTGCTAGAGCAATTCTCTGAATTCAATATAAGCATGGACACAGACTTTCAATGTGTCACATTGTCTCATATAAGCATTCAGCCAGACCTATTAACTGAAATACAAGCACTTCAGGATAATGACCCAATATTAGTGGGAATCAAGGGCAAACTGGAAGGACAATCTGATTTCCAAATAACTTGTGAAGGAAGATTAATGTTCAGGAATAGAACTTGCATACCAGATTGTCCCGAGTTAAAGAAGAAGATATTAGATGAAGCTCATAGATCAAGGTACATGATTCATCCTGGATCGACCAAAATGTACCAAGATGTGAAGAGGAATTTTTGGTGGCCCAACATGAAAAGGGAAATAGCGGACTACGTGTCGCGCTGTCTCACATGCCAACAGGTCAAGACGGAACACCAAAAGCCTGCTGGAAAATTACATCCTCTAGATATTCCTAAATGGAAGTGGGAGAATATTAGCATGGATTTCATTATGGGTTTATCTAAATCAAAAGGAGGACATGATGGAATATGGGTTATCATTGACCGATTGACTAAATCGGCGCATTTCTTGCCAATAAAGAGCCGATGGACAGTTGATGTTTTGGCTGCATTATACATCAAGGAAATAGTCAGATTACATGGTATTCCTATTTCAATCTTGTCTGATAGAGATCCCCGTTTTACTTCTCATTTTTGGAAGGGATTACAACATTCGTTGGGAACAAGGCTTAACTTTAGTACAGCTTTTCATCCTCAAACGGATGGTCAGACCGAGAGAATAAATCAGGTGGTTGAAGATATGCTCAGAGCTTGCATCATTGATTTCGATGGAAGCTGGCATGATCACTTGCCGTTGGTGGAATTTGCATACAATAATAGCTACCAGGCAAGTATACAAATGGCACCTTTCGAAGCTTTATACGGAAGGAGTTGCCGATCACCCTTATGCTGGGACGAAGTTGGAGAGAAACAACTGCTAGGTCCAGACATGGTAAGGGTTACCACTGAAAGAATACAAATGATTAGAGAAAGACTGCAAGTTACTCAGTCTAGGCAAAAGGCTTATGTCGATACAAGAAGGAGAGATCTTGAATTCCAAATTTGAGATCATGTATTTCTCAAGATTTCGCCTGGACGTGGCATACGGAGATTTGGTGTTAAAGGCAAGCTTACACCAAGATTCATCGGACCCTTCGAGATACTGGAACGAGTTGGCAAGGTTGCTTATCGCATCGCATTGCCTCCTCAACTGTCCGATGTACATAATGTATTCCACATATCTATGTTGAAGAAGTATGTACACGATCCATCACATATTATTGATCATGGAGACCTAGTGATCTAGAAGGATCTCACATATGAGCAGAAGCCTATGAAGATACTAGATCGTGAAGTACGTACCCTAAGGAATAAGGCTATTCCCATGCTTAAGGTACAATGAAAAAAGAACTCCGAACATGAAGCTACATAGGAAACCGAGGAATCCATGAGGAAGCGATTTCCAGAATTGTTTTAAGGTATATACTCTACACTCTCCACTTATATATACTATTGAATTTGGGGACCAAATTCTCTTAAGTGGGGGAGGGTGTAGCGACCCTGATAAAAGCAAGATTTTTAAATATATCAAATTAAAAATAAAAGATAAGTGAGTAGATGACAAAGAGCCTAAATGAGTAAATCATTAATCAAAGGAAAAAATAACGCCTTTTATAAAGGCGTTGATTCAAAAGGAAACGCCTCTGTCTAAGGCGTTAATTTAAAAAGGACGCCTATACTATAGGGCGTCAAATTTCAAACGACGAAAGATAAAATCTAGGAAAAGAAAATGAAACGCCCTCTACCTTGGCGCGTTTTACATAAGTAACGACGCTAGACAAGGCGTCAATTTAAAGTCGACGCCCTCTCTTAAGACGTTAATTCAGTTCGAGTTTTGTTCGACCCAGGAGTCTATCCAGGGCAAGTTATGGATAACTACGTCGATGGTAGGATATAGTAAGGACTCTATCAAGGGAATACTACCCTTAATCAAATTCTAACTCTATTAGGATGCCCAAAATCCTATAAATAACCCTGTCCGATCAAACCCTAAAGTTGTTGCTGCTGCGTGAAGAACAGGTGGTTCTTCGTACCGTTTTCTTCCTCTGTCCATAATTCTTAGTCATGAAGGATACTAATATTCTTCATGTGTTCTGTAGGTTGACGTGTTGAAGAACGAAGGGTCTTCATCATCGTCTACATCTTCTTCAAACTACCGAAGTGTCGGAGGAGTTTTTCCTTATCATCTTCCTCTGATTCCGGAAGATCAGAGCATCGTTATTATTGAACCTTCATCCGATCATCGGTCAAAATCTTCTTAAAGGTAGGTTTTCTCAAGGACTGTAGCCCAAACTAGCCTAATAATGATTATAACATCATCCGTTAATACATGCATATAGATTTTATGCGTTTCTGCAAAGTTTTTGAAGGAAGCGTCCCTGTCAAGGGCGCTAATTTAAAAGAAACGACCATGACTAGGTCGTCAACTCCATATTTGACGCCCTTCACACGGACGTCAATTTCTCTTAATTAATAAATGCCATGTTTAAAATTATATATCTATTCAATCATGATTCTAAATTAATGAATGATCAATCTCTTATAATCCTGCTATTTTTCCTGCCACGATCATGTATCCTGTTTTCCTGAAATTTTATTATCTGAAAATTGGTAAATTCCTGAATTCACGACCTTGTCCAGGTCGTCTCATGTTTAACTGACGCCCCAGACCAGGGCGCATATTGAAGAGTCACGCCCCTATCCAAGGCGCGTTTCTGTTAAAAATTCCAGATTATTAATATTCTGTAAATTAGAAATATGGAAAGGACGACTTCTATGTACGTCGTCAAATGTAATATAAACGCCCCTGATTAAGGCGTTAATTTCATGAAAAACGGCTTTACCAAAGTCGCTATTTTTTTTGCATTACTGTTTCACTGATTACTGTTAACCGAGAGTTTCATTATATCTATATATATAGGTATCGGCACTATATTCCAGTCCGTGAGTATAGTCCCTCGTTTCTACGATGATTTATCGCATTACCCTCTCAATTCTCATTGACATACAAGCTCTCCTTTGGACATTCCGTTCCTTTGGACTAGCGAGTTAGTCATAGAGACCTCCGTAAGTCTCATCGCAGCCTTGGATTCCCTCAAGGCCGACTGAGCTGGTTGTACCATAAAAACCCATTACACTATTTTGCCATGTCACTCTAAAGAAACATGGTATACCGGCCCTCATGTTATGCAAAGTGTGTATCATGAGAATTCTCTTAATGGGATGAGGTTATCATGCCATTTGATGCTGTTCTTGTAAACCCCAATTCTACATCAACATTGTTATGCTGTTCTTGTAAACCCCAATTCTATATTCAACATGATGTTCTTGTGGACCTCAATTCTATAGTAAGAATGAGGACGTCTTGACATTGATGTGCTGTTCATGTGGACCTCAATTCTATATAAAGAATGTCCATACTTGCTTGTCATGGTACCCAAGTTAGGGAACCAATTCCACCTAGTTTTATCGATAATCGTGATTGTACCGTTATTATCGCCATTCTATGTCAAGTGTCATATTTTTGGACTCTACTCTAGTTTACCCTACATGTCTACAAGCTTTATTCTTGAAATTCCATATTGGCTATACACAAAAGTGGATGTTAAAATACATGATTAATGCCTGCGCATATAGGGCCCGATCTGGTCCTGGGAGGAGCACCCGAAAGTACTTGTGCCCATGGGAGTTGATTGATCACGGTATTGGCATTATACCGAAGTGCATGACTAGCTTGATTGAACATTCCACAAATCTTGTACTTGTACTTGACTTGATATTACATGGCTTGTGTGGCCCGAGAAAGGGTAATTTCATACTTGCTTGACTTGAAACAAGATTTGTGGAGCAAGAAGATTTTTCCGCGGCGGTGATCCATGTAGTTCGGAGGAGCGGGGAATCGCAGCGGCCTTTGCGGAGCAAGAAGATTTTTCCGCGGCGGTGATCCATTAGCTTCTTTCCCCTCCGGAGTCCTCTTGATGAGGACATCTCACGACACTCGCTATGGCTCAGGTCGCCTGCACACCTTTGATTTGGGTCGACTCATTCTCATCTTATGTATCTTCCTTTTATTGAGTCTTATCATATGTAATTTTCCTTTTATTGGGTCATGTCGCATGTATTTCCTTTTATTATGTCAAGTTGTACTAGTCCATTTCCCCTATTTGGTCTAATTGGGCCCTAATACCTTAGTTTGGGCCTATTGGACTGAGTCTAGGACATGTTTGGTCTTTTGCCTTATATGGCAGGGTTATTTTTGTCTTGTAAAGATGGGTTGCCTATAAATAGCCCCCATCTCCCTCCATGTACTCACTTTTGATGAAATATTGAAAACCACTTCCTTCCACCTCTCAAGATCTCTCTCTTACTCTCTCTCTCACTCTCTCTCTCTCCCCAAGGGGAGTTCGACCCTCTCTCTCTCTCCTCCTTCCCCCTCACTTATCCCAACCCCCAACCACCTCCACTACCTCACCCACCTCCATTAAGGCCCTCCACTTCCCCATAGCCCCTCATTTACTCCCCTCTCCTTGTCCCAAAGCAACTCCTCCACCTCCCAACACAATCCCCCACTTCCCCACACAAACCCCACCCCTCCCAAGGCCAAATTCGAATTTGAACCTTCCCTCCTCATCCCCCCTTGCTCCCTAGGTCGCACCACTCCTCTCCCCTCAAGCCAAGTTCGCCCCCACCTTCTCCCTCCCACACCCTCTCTCTTGTGCACACCCACCTCTCCACCTCCACCTCCAGTAGCTCCAGCCCCCTCTCCATCCATCCCTGCCCCACTAGGACCCCTTGGGAGCCCTAACCTCATCCTTCCCCTCTCCCCAAACCCTCAGCCAGCTCCCCTAGCTGTGCTACTCCCCTTACCCCCCCTCCCCTTGTTCTTGCAAAGTTGAAGCTTCAAGTAGCAGGTCGCAGGCAGTAGAAGGAGGCTCTGAAGTCGCACCTTTCCTGGCCTCTCTCTGCTCCTCCTGGTGTCAAGGCCTACATCTCTAGAAAGGTCTTCCAGAGAGCTTTCAAGGCGAGGTGGTTTCGTTGGCATCCGAGCTTTGTGCTGTCCGCAGCAACCATTCTCCCTCGACTGCGTAGGACCTCCCAGGCCAGGATCCAGAACGACAGAGCAGGCTCTCCCACGATGAACCTTGAAGGAACCAGCCTTCGAGGCCTTCTACAAAGATCTTCCTCCCCCTGTCAGCGTCCAGGAAAATAAGGCAAAACCCCGTTCGGAGTCCGATAACCAGAGATACCAATTTTCTACCACAACCACGCCGATCTGCCTCCTCACAGTCTGCACCGACCACCGTCCACTCCCCTGGACACCCAGTTCATCTCCGACATCAGAAGACTTCCCCGTTTCTTTTGCTGCAAAGTAGACTCGTCCACTGTTCCAACGAGTCCAGAGGTGCCAGATTTGGAGCTCAGGAGCGGTCTTGGCAGCTTCTGCAACGTGCTGTTTCAGATCGTGTTCATCCAGAGACCAGAACTGCAGCCACCTTCCAGTCACCGGAGCAGTCAGCCCCCAGATCGGAACGCTGCCCAAAAATTCAGGCCTTACCCCTCTCCAGTTAGGAAACTTTTGGCGCAAGTCTTGTCAGATTCTGAGTTCGGTGGAATTATTGGCAGCATCGACATCGACCCTCCATCCAGAAATACAGAAGCTAGGCAGAATCGGCAAAGGTCGGAAAGTCGGTTCTCTTTGCGTATCTCCCCACCCCGCTTGGCCGGTTGAAGGCCCCTCCCTGCGTGGAGGTAGTTTTGGATGTATTAAGTATAACCCCCACCACAAGATCACCCCTCCTGTGAGAGGAGTAGTGCTGTACCATTTGCATTTTCAGGTCAAGCTACATAGCCGCGGCGATCGGGTGCATACCCTCGCCTCCCGGCGCGCCCTCGTCTCCGAGCGGGATCGGTGTCTTCACACTGATCAGGTGAGCCACTGATATCACCCTAGGTTGCTTCATTTCTGCAAGTGTAGTATTGTCTTGAATGCCCGTCGGACGGTAAGAGAGAGCTCGGACTCAATTTTTAGCAATATCGTGCCCACCGCGGCCCGTGAGTGAGTGCCACCCAACACCCCACCTTGCGGGCCAGCCACCCACAAAGTTGGGTCTCCCAGGCCCATTGGGGGTCAGCCTTAGCATTGTAAGTCCATTAGGACAATTGGGTCCCACCTCGGACCCTCACCATCATCTCCCGGACCCACCGGGTGAACGTGTGAGCCGAGTGAGCAAAAATCGTCATCGTGAGAATCATTGAGCGCTTTTATGCTTGCAGGTCTAAGTCCTAGGGCCATCTCATCATATTTAGTGGTCTTTGGGCTGTGCCACATCAAGTGGTATCAGAGCGGTCATAGGCTTGTCCTTACAAGTCTAGTCTTGGGTCACACTAAGTCTTTCTTAGGTGCATTCGCACACCCTTGCATAGCCCACCCAACTTTGCATGACCACTCGTAGTGGAACTCATTATCAAGGCAATTCATCTTCTTCCAATAACACCATGAATCCCAATCCCCAAGGAAATCCCCCTCACAATGAGCATGAGTTTCCCGACCAAATGAGGTTTCTTATGGAATACATGACCAATATTATGGGAAGGCTTGACGATATTACGGTCCGGCTAGAACAAATTGAGAAAAATAGGCCTATCCCAAGGGAAGGAGATAGGAGAGATCCCCCTCCACATGTGGAGCCAGCCATAGGAGGACTCAACCTTGACCACCCTCCCGAACCGGAAAGGGACCCACCCCCTAGAAGGAATGAGAGGCCTCCCCGGGACAACCCGGATGACCAACTAATGAGACTTGTGAAAGTCGATGCTCCCACTTTTGATGGATCTCATCATCCGAGCATCTACTTAGATTGGGAGGCAGCCATGGATCAATATTTTGATTGGTACCCAATGACCGAGGATAGGAAAGTCCGGCTTGCAAAGATGCAATTAACCAAACTAGCCAAGACTCATTGGATGAATGTTGAGGCCTTAAGGATAGTTAGGAGGGAAGCTCCTATCACCACATGGGGGGCCATGAAAGACCAACTCAAACTCAAATATGTCCCACCCTCCTACCACCAAAACCTCCTAGATGAGTGGCAAGCCTTGACCCAAGAAGGAAAGACCGTCATGGAGTACATTGAAAAGTTTGACTACTACCTCCTCAAGTGTGGAGTCCAAGAGGACCCCTCCGTCACACTCTCCCGCTTTAGGAATGGGCTTCAATTCCATATAAAAAAGGAATTATTCATGCGTCAAGTAACGACTTTAGAGCAAGCCTACCAAGTTGCTCGGGATGTCGAGAAATTCTCTCGGTACACACGAATGGTTCCTACTCGGGGGATGGATCCTGAAATCATGGCACCTCGGGCCAACCCCCCACCACCCCAAAGAGGCCTCCTTACTACACCCATGGGAGCTCCTCCCACACGGGTCACCCCTCCTAATGCCACTCCACCACTCCGCCCCACAAGTGGGCCTCTAAACACAACTCCCAATAGGCCCAATCCGATACCCACTCTCCCTCACACTAAGATGACCCCAAACCATCAAAGTGGGCAGCAATGCTTTAGGTGTTATGGGTATGGACACTTTGCCAATCAATGCCCCACCAAGGGAGCATCAAACTTACTCATAGAGGAGACCAACCCCCAACCCCAAGCTGAATTTGAAGGAGAAGTTGAGGTATATGAACCCTCTCTTGAATGGGAGGAGGAGTATGAGAACCATTACATGGAGAACAACCAAGAACAACCTCCTCCACCCACCGACTCCCACCTTGGAGTGGTTAGATGCACCCTCACTCAAACCCAAGAGCATGATTGGAGAAGAAACACCATATTCCACACCTACATAAGGATAGGGAGCCATGTTAGGAAGGTCATATTGGACAATGGAAGTAGTGTGAATGTGGTGTCACCCGACACCGTTAAACTTTTGGGCCTTACCGCCTCCCCACATCCCCACCCATATAGGGTAGCATGGATTTATACCACCTCCATACCCGTTAGTGCCCGTTGCCTTGTCCCAATTACATTCCAATCCTATCAAGGCCAAGTGTGATGTGATATCCTTCCAATGGAAGTTGGGAGTATCCTTTTAGGACGACCTTGGATCTACGATGTAGATGCCACCTTCTTAGGGAGAACCAACGCTTGCATCTTCATTCATGAGGGAAAGAAGATCCAACTCAACCCATCTCCACCCCGCACCCTACCTAAGAAGGCCTCTCCCTCCCTTGAGGGATCCACTACCCCTCCCACCATCCCAACACCAACAAACCCCACCCCACCAAGTCCTAGTCCTAGTAACATCAAAGAGCCTCCTAGGAGCCTACACCTTATCACTAGGAAGGAGTTTGAGGAAGAAGTCAACCAAGGGGAGCAAGTATGTGCCATTGTCATTTGCCTTGGGGAATCCACCCCAACCGACCCACACCCCCTAGAAATTCAACAACTCCTTAAGGACTTCCATGATGTATTTCCTGAGGAGCTTCCGGACAAACTACCACCTATGAGAGATGTGCAACATGCCATCGACCTCGTGCCCGGGGCTACCTTGCCCAACCTCCCACACTACCGTCTCAACCCCACCGAGCATGCCGAGCTTCGGAGGCAAATTGAAGAACTCATCAAGAAGGGCTTCCTCCGAATTAGCAAAAGTCCTTGTGCCGTCCCGGCACTTCTCACACCCAAAAAGGACGGAACGTGGCGCATGTGTGTGGATAGTAGAGCCATCAATAAGATAACGGTCAAGTATAGGTTCCCCATCCCTCGGTTAGATGATATGCTACACATGCTAGCAGGAGCCACCATCTTCTCCAAGATTGACCTCAAGAGTGGCTACCACCAAGTCCGCATAAGGCCCGGGGACGAGTGGAAAACCGCCATTAAAACTAAGGACGGTCTCTATGAATGGCTTGTCATGCCTTTTGGCCTCTCTAATGCACCAAGCACCTTCATGTGCCTCATGACCGAGGTCCTCCGGCCCTTCATTGGTGTCTTTCTAGTCGTCTATTTTGATGACATCCTCATATATAGCCAAACCAAAGAAGCCCATCTTGACCACCTCAAGCGAGTATGCACTATTCTTAGGAAGGAGAGTCTCTTTGCTAACCCCGGGAAGTGTCATTTCTTGACCAACCAACTAGCCTTCCTAGGATTCATTGTTTCATCCGAAGGGGTGTCCATGGACCCCGAAAAGGTCCAAGCCATTCTTGAGTGGCCCGAGCCCAAGACCATTCATGATGCCCGAAGCTTCCATGGACTATCCACCTTCTATAGGAGATTCATCCGGGGATTTAGCACTATCACCGCTCCTATCACGGATTGCCTCAAGAAAGGCACATTTGTTTGGACTAGGGCAGCCTCCAAAGCCTTCCTAGAGCTTAAAGAAAAAATGACCCAAGCCCCGGTCCTTTGCCTACCCGACTTTTCAAAGGTCTTTGAGGTCACATGTGATGCTTCCGGGGTAGGGATTGGAGGTATCCTTAGCCAAGAGGGTCACCCGGTAGCCTACTTTAGTGAAAAACTTTGTGAGGCTAGGACTAGATACTCCACATATGATAAGGAGCTTTATGCCGTGGTTCAATCCCTCCGGCATTGGAGGCACTATCTCCTACCCAAAGAATTTGTGATCTTCTCGGACCATGAGGCTTTGAAATACCTCAACACTCAACAAAAGCTCAATGCCCGCCATGCCCGATGGGTAGAATACATTCAAGCCTACACCTTTGTCCTCAAGTATAAGATGGGTAGTGAGAACCGCGCCGCCGATGCGCTAAGTAGGCGGGTAGCCTTACTCTCCACCGTCCAAGTGGAGGTAACCGGATTTGAGAGAATCAAAGGGGAATACCCACATTGCCCCAACTTTGGGACTCACTACAATACCCTTTCCACCCAGCCACTCAAGGAATATGAGGGGTTCATACTTCAAGATGGATATCTGTTCAAGGGGGATAGGCTTTGCAGACCTCGGACTTCACTTAGGGACTTCCTAGTTTGGGAGTTACATAGTGGTGGCCTAGCTGGCAACTTTGGGGTCCACAAAACCATAGAGTTAGTTGAGAGGCAATTCCACTGGCCCAGCCTCAAGAAGGATGCGGCCCACATTGTGGGACAATGCCGCATTTGTGCATCCGCCAAACAAGTAAAACAAAACACCGGGCTTTACACACCTCTACCCATACCCGACCGACCATGGGAGGATTTGAGCATGGATTTCATTCTTGGCCTACCAAAGACCTTGCGCAAACATGATTCCATCTTTGTAGTGGTTGACAGGTTCTCAAAAATGGCCCACTTTATCCCCTGTTCCAAGACCTCCGATGCCTCTAGGGTCGCCCGGTTATTCTTTGATGAGGTAGTCCGACTCCATAGATTACCTAAGACTATTGTGTCCGATAGAGATGTGAAATTCACTAGTTACTTTTGGAAGACTCTATGGCACTTGATGCGGACCCTCCTCAAATTCTCCACTGCTTACCATCCTCAAACCGACGGCCAGACTGAGGTCGTCAACCGAAGCCTTGGGAACTTGCTCCGTTGTCTTGTAGGGGATCACCCTGGGAATTGGGATCTCCTCTTGTCTCAGGCCGAGTTTGCCTACAATGATTCCGTCAATAGGTCAATAGGCAAAAGTCCATTTGAGGTAGTGCATGGTTTTAGGCCTAGAAAGCCCTCGGATCTCATTCCCCTTCCCCCACATGCTAGGGTGTCAGTCTCAGCTGAGTCCTTTGCACAGCATATCAAAGAGTTGCATGATGACATCCGCAAGCATATAGGGAAAAGCAATGAGGCTTACAAAAGACGGGCAGATGCTCACCGGCGCCACTGTGAATTCCAAGTGGGAGACCCGGTGATGGTGAGGACGGAGCGGCTCCTTCCCGGGCCTGCCTCCAAGTTGAGGGCACGAGGGTCGGGACCCTTTCGAGTACTACGATGACTTGGCAGTAATGCTTATGAGCTTGACCTACCAGAGAGCTATGGGGTGCACCCTACCTTCAACGTGGCGGACCTGGTACCCTACAAAGGCCCCGCAGTGGAACCCAGTGAGGAGCTTGAGCCTTTACCCCCCCTTATGAGAGACACTCCCGGAGGGACTCCACTTCCCAGCTTAAGAGACCGACGAGAGCAGATAGAGGCAATACTGGATGAGCAGAATATCATTACGAGGAACAAGGTGTATCAGCGCTACTTGGTTAGGTGGAAGAACCGTCCCCCGACGGAGGATACTTGGGTGAGCCGAGAAGACCTGCTGGGGTTGGATCCCGACATTCTGGAGCACTATGACAGCCAGGCAGGCCCACACTCGACAGGGTCGAGTTCTCCCCACCCCGGGGGATTTGATGAGGACATCTCACGACACTCGCTATGGCTCGGGTCGCCTGCACACCTTTGATTTGGGTCGACTCATTCTCATCTTATGTATCTTCCTTTTATTGAGTCTTATCATATGTAATTTTCCTTTTATTGGGTCATGTCGCATGTATTTCCTTTTATTATGTCAAGTTGTACTAGTCCATTTCCCCTATTTGGTCTAATTGGGCCCTAATACCTTAGTTTAGGCCTATTGGACTGAGTCTAGGACATGTTTGGTCTTTTGCCTTGTATGGCAGGGTTATTTTTGTCTTGTAAAGATGGGTTGCCTATAAATAGCCCCCATCTCCCTCCATGTACTCACTTTTGATGAAATATTGAAAACCACTTCCTTCCACCTCTCAAGATCTCTCTCTTACTCTCTCACTCTCTCTCTCTCTCTCCCCAAGGGAAGTTCGACCCTCTCTCTCTCTCCTCCTTCCCCCTCACTTATCCCAACCCCCAACCACCTCCACTACCTCACCCACCTCCATTAAGGCCCTCCACTTCCCCATAGCCCCTCATTTACTCCCCTCTCCTTGTCCCAAAGCAACTCCTCCACCTCCCAACACAATCCCCCACTTCCCCACACAAACCCCACCCCTCCCAAGGCCAAATTCAAATTTGAACCTTCCCTCCTCATCCCCCCTTGCTCCCTAGGTCGCACCACTCCTCTCCCCTCAAGCCAAGTTCGCCCCCACCTTCTCCCTCCCACACCCTCTCTCTTGTGCACACCCACCTCTCCACCTCCACCTCCAGCAGCTCCAGCCCCCTCTCCATCCATCCCTGCCCCACTAGGACCCCTTGGGAGCCCTAACCTCATCCCTCCCCTCTCCCCAAACCCTCAGCCAACTCCCCTAGCTGTGCTACTCCCCTTACCCCTCCCCTTGTTCTTGCAAAGTTGAAGCTTCAAGTAGCAGGTCACAGGCAGCAGAAGGAGGCTCTGAAGTCGCGCCTTCCCCGGCCTCTCTCTGCTCCTCCTGGTGTCAAGGCCTACATCTCTGGAAAGGTCTTCCAGAGAGCTTTCAAGGCGAGGTGGTTTCGTTGGCATCCGAGCTTTGTGCTGTCCGCAGCAACCATTCTCCCTCGACTGCGCAGGACCTCCCAGGCCAGGAGCCAGAACGACAGAGCAGGCTCTCCCACGACGAACCTTCATGGAACCAGCCTTCGAGGCCTTCTACAAAGATCTTCCTCCCCCTGTCAGCATCCAGGAACAGAAGGCAGAACCCCGTTCGGCATCCGACAACCAGAGATAACAATTTTCTACCACAACCACGCCGATCTGCCTCCTCACAGTCTGCACGGACCACCGTCCACTCCCCTGGACACCCATTTCATCTCCGACATCACAAGACTTCCCCGTTTGTTTTACTGCAAAGTAGACTCATCCACGGTTCCAACGAGTCCAGCGGTGCCAGATTTGGAGCTCAGGAACGGTCGTGGCAGCTTCTGCAACGTGCTGTTTCAGATCATGTTTGTCCAGAGACCAGAACTGCAGCCACCTTCCAGTCGCCAAAGCAGTCAGCCCCCAGATCGGAATGCCACCCAAAAATTCAGGCCTTACCCCTCTCCAGTTAGGAAGCTTTTGGCGCAAGTCTCGTCAGATTCTGAATTCGGTGGAATTATTGGCAGCATCGACATCGACCCTCTGTCCAGAAATACAGAAGCTAGGCAGAATCGGCAAAGGTCGGAAAGTCGGTTCTCTTTGCGTATCTCCCCACCCCGCTTGGCCGGCTGAAGGCCCCTCCCTACGTGGAGGTAGTTTTGGATGTATTAAGCATAACCCCCACCACAAGATCACCCCTCCTGTGAGAGGAGTAGTGCTGTACCATTTGCATTTTCAGGTCAAGCTACATAGCCGCGGCGATCGGGTGCATACCCTCGCCTCCCGGCGCGCCCTCGTCTCCGAGCGGGATCGGTGTCTTCACACCGATCAGGTGAGCCACTGATATCACCCTAGGTTGCTTCATTTCTGCAAGTGTAGTATTGTCTTGAATGCCCGTCGGACGGTAAGAGAGAGCTCGGACTCAATTTTTAGCGATATCGTGCCCACCGCGGCCCGTGAGTGAGTGCCACCCAACACCCCGCCTTGCGGGCCAGCCACCCACAAAGTTGGGTCTCCCAGGCCCATTGGGGGTCAGCCTTAGCATTGTAAGTCCATTAGGACAATTGGGTCCCACCTCGGACCCTCACCATCATCTCCCGGACCCACCGGGTGAACGTGTGAGCCGAGTGAGCAAAAATCGTCATCGTGAGAATCATTGAGCACTTGTATGCTTGCGGGTCTAAGTCCTAGGGCCATCTCATCATATTTAGTGGTCTTTGGGCTGTGCCACATCACCTCTGGCCTAGAGCTTTCCCCTTCTTCTTCCAATTCCTCCATCTGTTTAATGGCGGACCAAAATCTTGAGGCCGAGGGGCGGCAGAAAGAACAGACCCCAAGTGCTTTCTTGGTACAATCAGACCCTCTCCGCAGCGAGTTGGGGGAGGCTGAGGTGAAACGACTGGAGAACCAATATGGGCTGCCTTGGCGATTCCAATTTTTCGCGCACGAGCCTCATGAGTCTAGCCTGGCCACTCGTTCTGGCCTCTTCTGTTCCTTCCTCTTGGCCTGGAAGTGTGACTTTCGCCTCCCCCTCCATTCCTTTGTCGCCAAGTTGCTTCGGTTCTACGGGCTGGCTCCCGTCCAGCTGGTCTCCAATTCCTATACCTTCATCTTCTCCTTCATTTTCCTTTGTGGCCAGTGTGGGGTGAGGACCTCGCTAGACCTCTTCCATTGTTTTTTCGAGCTGAAGGATAATCTTCATGTAGGGAAAAGCTTCTTCTTCATCCAGGCGAAGTGAAACAGGAGTTGTGTGTCCCTTTCCGTGAAGGACTCATCTCACAAGGGGTGGTAGACCCAATATTTCTGGGTGGGCGCGTCGGCGGTTGGTGTGGTCTGGAATTTCCCGACGGCCCCCAACTTTCTCCCGAACATTCCACCGAAGCAAACAGAGGTCTCCCCGGAGGTGGAGAGAGATGCTGCCATCCTTCTGCAGAGTCGCCGGCCGACTGCTGAGCTGGTGACCTCATCCAACATCGAGGAGTACCTTTCTCGAGCACTACTGCCGACAGGTAAGGATCTCAGGGGCTTGTTCTCTTTCTTGTCGAGTAAGTGCCTTTCTTCTTTTAATTTGCTCTTCTTCGTTCAGACCAGAGGCGAGCTATTGAGGATGAGGCACCGCCAGCCGAGTTGGGGATCGTTGACGAGGATGATACGTCAGCTCCGAGCAATCTCCAAGCTTCGGAGGGTTCCTCCCGTGCCCGATATAAGGGCAAGCGGGTCGCCCGGGATGACGCTTCCGAACGCCGGGGGGTCAAGCGGAAGGATCCCGTGGTGAAATTGCTGAGGTCTTCGATGCAGGCTCAGCCTACCGAGAGAAAACGGGTGAGGAAGGCGGAGGTCGCCCGCCCGGCCGAAGAGGTTTCCCTGCCGGCTCTCCCCTCTACAGAGCAAGAAGGGGCTGACAATGAAGGGGTCACGGTCGATGTCGGGATGCCGAGCAAAGCAGAGGGGGTGCCAGACGGAGGAGCCCGGTCCGAGCCGGTCGAGGCTAGAGGGTCGTAGGCTGAAGTGATTCAATCACAGCCGACCGAGGCCAGGGAGGTATGCGGCGGGGCCGCTCATCCCGAGCCAACCGGTGGGGCCCCCGAGGCGGGATCGCTCGGGGGAGGTGCCCCGATCCCGGCCGCTCCGGAGAGGACTTCCCTTCCCTCGGCCAGTGCCTTCAGCATCCAGGCCTCTCTGTACCGGAGGTGCCACTCTATAGCTTCAGGAGTCTTGCGAGAGAAGCTCTAGAGGGGTTCCCACTCCACGCTATTCGAGCAACTTATGGAAGGTGGCCTGGTCTTGGCCCAGCTTGGAGCTGAGGCAGTGGGCGTGTATGCTCGGGTGGAGTCGGAGCGGGAGACTCTTTCATGGGCCCGTGGTGCGCTTGATCGAAAGGTCGAGCATTTGACCCATGATCTCGGGGAGCTTCGTCGGGAGGTGGCCCCGCTCCGGGCATAGGTGCAGTCAAGCCAGGCAGAGTCTCGGTCGTTGATGAAGCAGCTGGCCCAGGCCCATCGTATGGTTGATCAAAAGAATCAGCTCCTAGATGTGAAATGCAGGATTCAGGTCGAGCACGACGATCAATGGAAGGCCGAGTGAGAGGGGCTCGAAGGCCGAGTCCGGGGGGCCGAGGAGGCGCGGATCGAGGTCAAGAGAAGGCTATCCGAGTCAGAACAGAGGATAGGCAAGCTCGAGAGGAAGGCGGAGCTGGCGGGGCTAGAAGCTCTCGAGCAACATAGATACTCAGAGGCTTACCACAATGCTCTTCTTCAGGCTGCCTTCCCTTACTATGAGTTGGGCTTCCGTCGGGGCCTTCGGAAGGGCTTCTCATAGGGCTTCGATCGGGCCATCATAGAGGCGGAGGCCCAAGCGTCCGGGCTCATTTTTCCTTCCGGGCAACGCAATGACTCAGACTGGGGTTCGATCGACTCTTCCCATTATACATCGAGCGAAGAAGGGAGTCGGGAGTCGGGAGTCCTCGACCTCGTCCGAGCGATCGCCAACTCCAGCAGCCTCGGGAGGGCGCACGACTGAGACAATTCCCACACAGGTGGGGTCAGTGCCTGGGTCGGTCGTCGCCAAGAGTACCGGGGGCAGATCATCTGGTGCTGAGGGGGCCTTGTCTACCGAGCCTGGAGATGGGCCCGAGGCCTGATGTACAAGCTCTTTCTTTCCCCTTTTATTTTTTCTTCATGTAGCTGTGTAAGACTTTCTTGGGAAAGTATAGCGGCGGCAATATTAAGTATTGATTTGACTGTTCCTTACTGCTTTTGGCATGATTTGACTACCGTATCCGTAGTCGTTTGGGAAGGCGCCGATTTTCTCTGCGGATATCGCGCGTGCCGATCCGTCAAATAACTGATATGGCGCTGGCACCTTTCCACTTTTCCATACCCCCATAAATGACTTGCCGCTTCGTGCGTCCCGCTGGAGGGGGATGTTGGGAAATGAGGTAACCATCTCAGGGAAGGCTCCTTTTGCGTGTTTTTAAGGAGAGAGTCATTTAAGGCGGTCAGCTCCCCCTTCGGCCTATAAAAGGTCCGAGGGGCGTCTCCTCCTTCTTCCATCGCTTAAGGCCATCCCTGGTGGTTTCTCCTTCTTCCCTTTCCACGAAGTGTTGTGCTGTCGATCTCGGCGGGGCATGGAGAGAGCTTCAGAAGATAATGATGTAGACGACAGTAGGAGGGGAGCTCCTGCTATTCCAGTTTGGAAGAGGGTTCGACAGTCGGGGGTCAGTTTGGGAGAGGGTTCGACATGCGGAAGCATGTCACCTTCCTGTCCCTGTCCCGTCGCCGCCATCCTAATCAGGAGGGGGAGCTCTTTAAGCTCCCTCCTTTCTGTTTAGCCTCCCTCTCCCTCCTCTTTCAATCTTTGGAGGGTGCTTGCACTATCTGCCTTCCAAAGAGTTGGCAGAGGGGAGGTGTGGACGCCAAAAAATGACGATGATGATCATGGCGACATTCGCGTCTACACATTAGAGCGCGAGTCGAAGATAGAAATGTCGAATAAACCTCATGCCTCGCCCGATCAGGATGAGAACTCGCTTGGTGGTCCGCTACCCGCTAAGGAAGCCCCCTAAGCAGAAGATACAGCTACAAGGCTTCGACCGGCCATGCCGAGAGCTGAATCAGAGAAGAGTCGGGAACTCCGGCACAGTCTCGGCATGCACCGAAAGTCACGCAGAATCTGGGACCGAGTCCCAGGGGCTACAAACGGAATATTATGGAGGCCATACGTCGCAACTGGAGCGTTCTGGGAATGCCGACATTCATATAAATGGCCGAGACTTCAAAAGGAATCCGTTTGGTGCTTAAAACGGCACGAAGTGGCCCTAAAATGGTGCGCCTTAAAACAGCGCCCCCCCCCTCTTAAAACGGCACGCCCCCTTCTTCCTTTGGCTACACGGCGCGCTCCCGTCCAAGGGGCCTCCCCCTTTGATGCTTAAAACGGCGCCACTTGCGTTGCATTAAAACGGCGCCCATATGGCTACTACGGCATGGCCATCTTGAAGGCCAGAAAGTTGAACTGGCGCGCCAATTGCACTTAGGGTAAAACCGGCATGGGCACTTTCCACCGCGCCGTTTTAACCTCATTCTATCCCATCTCTGGTGCGATACTCTGTTCGGCATAAATGCTACACGCAGGGGACATTCAATGCCCGACGTTCTGTCTCCGCCTCCATTCGACAGCACAGGAGTGGCAGCGGCGAAGAAACCCCTACGGACCTGCGACCATCTCATCCTCGGACGAACAGCAGCGTACGGCGCGAACCAACGTCATCCAGCGCACCATGTCAGCTCTGAACTTCGTTGCGGACGAGGTGGAAGGGGCAGGGGCGCTCCCAGGTTGGCTGATACATAAAAGGGGCAGCATTGTGAAGCCGAAGGAACACACAGACAGACAAAAAGACAGACAGAAGGAGCTCACAGATAGAAGAGCTAGAAGAAGAAAGGGTTGAGAGAAGAGAGGCTGAAGGGAAGGCTGGCTGGTTCGGCTAGGGTCTCCGGCGTCCGAAGAGAAGAAGAATCTCCATCCATTCCCACCTGCAAGGTGAAGAAAAAAGAGAGAGAGAAGGTGAGAGAGTGAGAGGGGAGAGAGGGGGAAGAGCTTGTGCTCTGTTCCTCCTTCTCCCCCACCAATGTATCTTCTTCCCCCACCTCAACACCTAGTTTTTTTCTTTTATATTCTCCATTATATTCCCCCCCCGTGCTTTGGGGGTAATCTCCTTTCCCCTTGAGAAGGAATAAAAGACTGACTCTTGTGGGCGTAAACGGCATTCTATTGCTCTCACCTCTTCCCCTTTTCTTTCATTTTCTCCCTCCCGATTTTCAACATCACCTGGGGTCCTCAGAAGCTTTCCCTTCTATGGCATGAACTCTGAGGGAACCTGTTCGAAGGGTGAACATTCATGGCCACCTATGGCCTACATCTGTCCCGTTCCACGAAATCGTCACCCGTGAGCTGTGGTCGTTCTTGTAGGCTGGCCCTCGAACGTTCCATACTCACATCTGGGTTCGGACCGCCGTGAGGCTACTCCGATTTTTGAGAGTCTACCCCAGAGCAATCCGATTGGTGGCTTTCCTTTATCTCTGGCAAGTCCCGGTCTTGGGGAGGTGCTGCCCGATTTTCACCAAGGCTAAGAACGCCCAACAACTAGTGAACAAGTTGAACTGATGAAGAACGAAATGAGGCCTCTGTGAGCAACTGCTGAAGTAAAACACTTAGACGTTCATACTGTTTCATCATAATAAATGATTATAATGGTCAAAGCTCTTAAAACCTCCTCATTACCAGCTTGATCTATCAACAGAACGAGTAAATCAAACCCTGAATCAATCTACGGGTGAAAGGAAAAGAAAATGCAGTAACAGAGCTCCGAAACAACCCCATATAGCTATCCCGGCACGGGTTAAAACGGCGTGGCCATTATTCCACCGCCCCGCTTCAACCCTCCTCACAAAATCCCCCTATCTCTTCTCCAAAGGATAAAACGGCGCGCCCTCTCCCTTGCCCTCTGTATCCGGCGCGCACCTCTCCCACTCCTCCATACACCTAAAAACGGTGCGCCCCTCCCATTCCTCCATACACCTAAAAACGGCACGCTCCTCTACTCTCACCTCTCCTTGCAAATTGCTAATACGGCGTGGCTAAATCGGCGCGCCCCCCCATGTGCTCCCTTATCCGGCGCCCTCCTTCGAAGCCCTTATCCGGCGTGCCTCCCCTTTTGCCCACTTCAGACTCGGCGCGCCTCTTTTACATAAAGAGGGGCGGTAAATAATAGTAAAAAAAGGGAGAGAAAGGTTCAAACAAAATAAGAATGCAAAGATCAATGCCAAATAAAAAATGAAAGGAACTCTATTACCCGTGCTTCAATTAAAATTTGTTCTGGGGGCGATGCCCCCGGAAAGCCCCGCAAGAGGCGCTGCCCCCTTGACCCCCGTGACCTGACCGGGCAGGTCGAACCCCGTGACCTGATCGCGCAGGTCGATCCGCGTGTGAGGGCGCACGTTAGTAAGCTCGGGCTACGCACTTAATAACTCACTCCCTCGAACTGGGTGCAAAGAGAAAATCAACGGCGCCTTATGGTATCGGACGTGGTTTATGGAATTTTCGACATGGCCATAGTCCAAAATCATCTCCGGCCAACAGTCTATCAACTTGACCAGTCCCTACCGGGATCCAATCCCGCATTCTCATTAAACTTGCCTTGTTCGTGGCAGATATCTGCGCGATTTTGTCACCGTCTTTTACACTACAAACACGGGCCTTCGTCCGAACATGAAGTGGCCCGTGAGTGGCCAACATAGTCTGAACATTCACGTCCCGAGACGGGTTTCTAGCATAGTTCGTCATTCACTATCCTCCTGCATGTTTAGTATTCTCTCTAGGCCGTAGGGCCCTTATTCCCGGCAATCAATCAAGGGTGTTCCCCCGTATGGGGGATGTAAATAACGTCGTGACCTTTATGGCGCGGCGGGTTTTGGTCCCGACATGAACTACACAATTGTCTGATTAGTTAGATCGAGCGCACCATGGGCTTCCACAAAGCCCGAATAAATCGTCACTTTGTGACTGGCACGCCCTCGCACTAAATAGAAGAATTAACCCCGACCAACAAACGAACAGATCCCCCCTTCGAATTTTAGTGCGTCCACAGGAGGCCTTCACTTGTATTCCTTCCTCTTCTTTTTCTTTTTTTTGTTGTCCTTCCAATCCCTCTGGCACCTTTCCTCCGAGCTTCTTAAACCAACGGGGCCGGCTATCCTTTATCTGAGCCAGTTTCTGCACTAGGCAGAGTCAGTGGCTGGACGCAGGAGTGCTTATCGAGTTGGCCGAGCGATCTACTCGCGTCATAGTACTAGTGGGTGTAACTTTTTGTTTTTTGGCATGTAATGCATCGGCTGTATTTCTATGAGAATCATTAATGGAAGGAAAAGCTTTGCCATTTGTTGCTTACATGCTGTTGAAAAAGCTCAAAAATAGAACTTTCGCAACGTTGTCACATTCCACGTCCGAGGGATAGGTGTTCCTTCCATGGTAGACAATGCTCCTTCCTGAGCGTCTCGACCACTCGGTAGGGACCTTCCCAGTTAAGAGCTAGCTTCCCCGCCGCTTCCAGTGGTCAAGAGGCTTCGGCCTTTCTCAGGATGAAGTCCCCTGGCTGGAACTGTCTGTTTCAGACTCTGGAGTTATTGTATCGAGTGACGCGCCGTTGATATTTCATTGCTCGGATACTTGCAATCTCTCGGATCTCATCCACTAGGTCGATGTTTTCCAGTAGTTTCTACTCGTTCACCTTGGGTTTGAAGTGGATGACTCAGAGAGAGGGATTGCCGACCTCCAATGGAATCATGGCTTTCGTGCCATACACCAGCTGAAAGGGTGTTTCACCGGTGGCCGTTCTCAGAGTAGTTCGATGCGACCATAGTACGCTCGATAATTCCGCAAGCCAGCTTCCCTTGGCCTTGTCAAGCCTGGTTTTGATGCCTTTTAAGATAGTTTTGTTGGCATTCTCGACCAGTCCGTTAGCCTGAGGGTGGGCTACCGAAGTGAAGTGATTGCGAATGTTTAGGTCGTCACATTTGTCTCTGAAGTAATAAGAATCAAACTGCCGACCGTTATCGCTCCCGATCACTCGGGGGGACACCGTAACGACAAATGATCGACTTCCAAACGAAACTCCATATGACTAATTCGGTGATTCTGGTGGTGGCCTCGGCCTCGATCCACTTGGTGAAGTAGTCGATGGCGACGATGACGAACTTCTTCTGAGCCTGAGCCGTAGGAAATGGCCCCAAGATGTCGATCCCCCACCGAGCGAAGGGGTATGGCCCGGCAAGGGTGACAAGCTCCGCGACAGGCTGATGGATCAGATGGTCAAAGCGCTGACATCGGTCGCACTTCTGTACATAGGCCGTGCAGTCGTGCTGGAGAGTGGTCCACCAGTAACCTTGCCGTAGCAAGATCCAAGCGAGCGATCTTCCTCCTTGGTGTGCGCCGCAGATGCCTTCGTGTACTTCCTGAACTGCTCGGCCGACTTCGTCGGCGCTGATGCACTTGAGAAGGGGACCGGAGAAAGATCTGTGGTACAAGTCATCATCCAGCATGACGAAATGCCAAGCTTGGTACTTGAGTTTCTGAGCCTCCCAAGGGTCGGGGGGCTCTTGAGAATCCCATAGCCAGGATATGTAGGGGATCTGCCAGTCGCTCGGGGTTGCCGGGTCAATGGTCATAAGCTCAGATTCGATGCTCGGTCGCTCGAGCTCTTCGAGGAAGATCGATCATGTACCTTCGGGATCGAGGGAGGAGGCCAGGCGAGAGAGGGCGTCCGCTTGAAAGTTTTCCTCCTAGGCTATCCGGACTACCTCAAAGCTCTTGAAGAGTTGGGCCATCCTCTTGACCACCTGGAGGTACTTGATCATTTGTCCTTTCAGAGCTTCGTAATCACCGTTGACCTGGCTAGCGACCAATTGGGAGTCGGTGTGGATCCTGACTCACTCGGCCCCTAGTCGTCAAGCCATCTTGGCCCCTGAGATAAGGGCTTCGTACTCGGAGGCGTTGTTGGATGCCTGGAAATTGAACTTCAATGCGTACCATAGCTCCGCTCCTTCGGGGGACTTGAGAAGGACACCGGTGCCGCATCCAACTGAGTTGGAGGACCCGTCGACGAACAGGTCCCAAGTGGGGCCGGGTGCAGGTGGAAGTGCTTCTTCAATCAGGACTGTGCTTTCGGCGATGAAGTCTGTGAGGGCATGTCCTTTGATGGTTGAGCGGGGGTGATACGAGATATCGTAGGCCCTGAGCATGATGGCCCATTTGACGAGGCATCCCGAGGCTTCAGGGTGAAAGAGAATTATTTTCCGGGGTTCACCAGTCAATACGATGATGGAGTGCCCTTGAAAGTAGGGCCGGAGGCGCTTGGCTAAGGTAACCAACGCTAGCACGAGTTTCTCGGTTGCGGGGTACCTTCTTTCAGCCTCATTAAGCACCTTACTGGTATAGTAAACCGGTCTCTCGACCCCCGCGTCATTCCTGACCATGACCAAGCTTACTGTGGAAGGGGTCACCGAGAGGTAGAGGTGTAGAGCTTCGCCCTGGACCGGCCTGGACAGCACCGGGGGTGAGGCCAAGAATTCCTTGAGTTCGGTGAATGCCTTCTGACATTCCTCGTCCCAGGAGAACGTAGCAGATGCCATTTTGGGTTCCCTCAACAGTTTGAAGAAGGGTAGGGATCGTTCGGCCGCCCTGGATAGGAAGCGGTTGAGCGCAGCAATGCGCCCCGTAAGGCGTTTGACGTCCTTGATGCAGGTGGGTGGCCGCATGTTCAGGATAGCCTGAACCTTGTCGGGGTTGGCTTTGATCCCACGCTGAGTTACGAGGAAGCCTAGGAACTTCCCGCATCTTACTCCGAAGGCGCATTTAGCATGATTGAGCTTCATGTTGCACCTCAGGAGGGTGTCGAAGGTCTCGGCTAAGTCGGCAAGGTGGTCTTCGGGCTTTGGTGTTTTGATGAGCATATCATCAATGTAGGCCTTGACGTTCCGACCGAGCTGTCCTTCGAAGATGTGGTTGATTAGTCTCTAATATGTTGCTCTAGCATTCTTCAACCCGAATGGCATTCGAGTGTAGCAGGGTACGCCGAAGTCGGTGATGAAGGCCGTCTTCTCGATGTCCTCCGGGTCCATGCTGATCTGATGGTAACCAGAGTAGGCGTCTAAGAAGCTGAGCAACTCGTTGCCAGAGATTTAGTCGACCAGTTGATCGATGCTTGGCCGCGGGTAGCAATCCTTCGGGGTAGCCTTATTGAGGTAGTTGAAGTCTACGCACATTCGCCACTTTCCCGAAGCTTTCGGTACCAGGACGACGTTGGCGAGCCACATAGGGTACAGGACCAGACGGAAGAGACCAGTCTTTTGCCCCTTGGTGACTTGCTCCTTGATGACCGTTTGCTTCTCCGGGGTGTGCTTTCTCCTGCGTTGTTGGACGGGCTTCACCGTTGGTTCGAGGTTGAGCTTGTGCATTACCACGTCTCCCGGGATCCCGGGAAGGTGCTCGTCCGACCATGCAAAGACTCAGATGTACTGGGCAAGGAGATCCTTATATTTTTCTTGTTCCTCAAGTGGTAGATCGGCTCCAATCTTGACTCCTAGAGTCCGGTCACTGTTGAGAAAGATCGTTAGCAACTCGCCGCCCGGCTCAGATGTTGCTGGTCCCTCGTCGGCTCCCTTTACTCCTTTGTTTTTCCCTTCCGGCCTAGTGGCTTCAACCGAGATTATATAGCACCGTCTAGCCAATGCCTGGTTTCCCCGGACCTCCCCCACGCCATACTTGGTAGGGAACTTCATTTTTTGGTGAAAGGTAGAGGGCACCACTTTCATTCGGCTGAGGATACCTCGGCAGAAGATGGCGTTATATGCCGTCATCCCCTTAATCACGATGAAGTCTACCATAACCATAGCGGTTTTAGGCGGGGTGCCGATAATAACTGGCAGGCTCAGGGCTCGCTCGGGATAAGGTGCCTGGCCGTTGAACCCACACAGGGGGGTTCGGATCGGGCGGAGTTTAGATGGATTCTCTCCCATCTTGAGGAAACATTCATAGGATAATACATCAAGGGCACTGTCATTGTCAACTAAGATCATGTCTATGTTACATTGGTTTATCGTGGCCGATACAACGAGAGCGTCGTCATGTGGGGTGGTTAACCCTTCCAGGTTCATGTCAGAGAATACCAGGGCCTGTGGTTCGCTCGCCTGCGGGGCCTTAGGGAGCTCAACAGAGGCTCGGCTCGCCCACTCAGCGTGACGCTTTCTTCCTCAACTATTGTCTCCTCCTTATGCCGCGCCGCCTGCGATAACGTTGATGTGGACTCCGCAGGGGGCATTGTCGATTTCTTCATGGGCACCTCGGTCTTCCTTTTGCTCGGACACATATCGGGATAGGTGTCCCTGGCCGACGAGGCGCTCGATCTCGTCTTGGAGATGATGTCAATCACTGGTGTGATGCCCGTGATCATTGTGGAACAGGAAATGCTTGTGGCGATTGCGGTGCTTGGCCTTCATAGGCTCAGGCTGGTGGGGGAGACCCGAGCCTTTGATGTCTTCGTAGATTTCGTAGACTGGAGCAGTAAGGGGAGTATACCACTCGTACTTTCGGGATGGCTCCTTGCGATCTCCGTCCTAGTTCCACCTCTTTCCTTGTCCCGTCCCTTGCTCGAACGGTCGCTTCTTGTCCCCCTCCCGACCCGAGCCTGTCGTGCCTCGGCAGGCGCTGAGGACTTCTTCGCACTCTGCATGGTGCAGGGCTAGGGTCACTAGCTCGGAGAGGGAGGTGGGACGATGAAGCACTTGCTCACGCCGTAGGTTTTCATCGCGGGTACCCCCGGTTAATGCGGTGATGGCCAAGGCAACATCCAGGCGGGAGATGCACAGGGCTTCCGATTTAAATCGGTTGATATAAGCCCGCAACTTCTCCCCCTGTTCCTGCTTGACTGCCAGTAATCTCGCCACCGATCGAGGTGGACTGCTGCCAGTGAAGCTTTCTTTGAACACTCACCTGAATTGCTTGAAGCTGTGGATGCTGGCGGGGGTAAGGCCCTAAACTAGGCCTGAGCGCCCTGAACCAGAGTGGTCACGAACGCTCGGCACTTGATTATGTCGGATGCCCCATGCAGCATTATTAGGGCGTCGAAGCTGTCGTAGTGATCGGCCGACTCTCCCTGGCCGTCGTACGACTTGAAGGCTGGAAGTGAGATCCTGGGGGAAATCTCGGTCTTCAAGATATAGTCAGAGAATGGGGATCGCTCCTCGTCCTCTACAAGAGAGGTCTTCTGCAAGGCGAGGAGGGCGCACTCTTGCTCCACGAAACGCCTTTCAAAATATCACAGTCGGAGGGACAACTCTGATTGTCATTAGCCCGAGGGACTGGGGGGACACACTTGCATGCTGTCCCGGCGTTCCTCAGGGCCCTCGGTCTCTGGGAACGATCGGCGCGCTCCGGACTTCTCCCTCCTCGGGGTGGAGGAGGCTTCTTGCTCCGGGGGAGGGGCATGCGATGGTCCTCCTGACAGGTTACGGATGAGCCGCCACCCTCGGAGCGTAAAATGACCTCCAACGGTTTGCTGGGAGGCATCTCCGTGAGGGGGGCTCTTTCGAGGGAGATGCGACTTCTCCTCCCTGGCCGCTTGGGCCCTCATGAGATCCACGAGGACATCCAGTTTTGCGTTGAGGGTTTGGAGGGTGTCAGTACTCCTGCCGGGAAGCTATTCCCCCGCCACCGATGGAGGTATCTCGTTGGCATGGTTGCCTGACGGGGAATTCTCCGTGGGGAGGGAAGGTGCCCCTTCTTCCGTTACCAGGGCCTTTCCCATGTCGTCGGCAGTCCTCCAGCTAGATTTCCTTCGCACCATGATGGCTCTTTGTTTGTTTCCCACAGACGGCGCCACATGAAGAGGGGCGATCTCGCACTACTCCTGAGCGGGGAAGAGGATAACCACGTAGCCTTGAAGTATGAACTACAAGAGGGGAAACAGGTCAGGGGTGCCCAAGGATGGATCCCCGGGGAAAACCCTCTGATGCTTAAGTTAGCAAGTGTAGTAGAGCACTAGTGCAAAGGGAGGAGTTAGGAGGAAGATGGGAGCGTGAGATCCCTCTCCACCGAAAGGTGAAGTGGTTCCTGCTCAGGGTTTTGGCTTACCTCTGCACAATAGGTCTCTTCCGGTTTAAATAATGGCTCGTTGAGTGCATGATCCCTGTAAGCTGAGGAGATTCGGGGGGGGGGGGGGGGGGGGTTACGTCCTCCTTGCGGGCTCTTTATAGCATACGGACTCTTGGTTTCTCCTATCCCCTTGAGCTCCCAGCTTTTAAGGGACGCGTAACGGCCATACAGATAAGCTTCCATCAGTTGGCCCGAGCATATGGTGCTCACACAGGAGGTGCCTCCCGAGCGATAAGTGCACGGTTTGGGCAAGGAAGATGAGGCTCCAAAGGAGCTCTCCCGATCAACTAATGCTCGGACTTTCTAAATCGAAGGCCGCCTAGGAAGCGCTTGTTCCGAGTGAGTTATTGGGCTTATATTGAGTGGGCCCAGGGGCTACCACTTCAAGGAGCTGGGCCTCGTTGGGTCAGGTTGGACCTCGTTTGGCCTCTCTGTACGGGGGGCTAGATTTCCCCTCTCCAACACTTATTTGAATTGGGCAAGATTTTGTTAAAAGTTTGTAAACACCCAATTCACCCCCCCTCTTGGGTGTCATTGATCGCGGGACTTCAATTGGTATCAGAGCTAAGGCTCTAACTTTCACAGATCTAACGATCTAGAGAAAGATTCAGATCAATGGCCAATAAGGGGATGATGCCTGAGGGTCATTCCATTAACCGTCCTCCATTCTTTGATGGTTCGAACTACTCCTACTGGAAAAATAGAATGCATGTCTTTCTAAGGGCTCGGGAGTACGAGGTCTGGAGGGTTATGGACAAGGGTCCTTATAAACTCTCTGAAGATAAGGATAAATGGTCAATTAAGAAAATTAAAAAATCCACAATTAATTTTAATGCTATGAACATCATGCAATGTGCTATACATCCTAACGAGTTTTCTCGTGTATCCATGTGCAACTCAGCCAAGGAGATGTGGGACAAGTTGCGGCTCAAATATGAGGGAACCTCCGAGGTCAAGGAGACCAAGGCAAACCTTCTTATCAGAGATTATGAGCTGTTCAAAATGAAGCCTGAAGAAACCATCTCAGAAATGTTCGCGAGATTAACGGAGATCACAAATGGTCTCAAAAGCGTCGGGAAGGAGTACACAAACTCCGATCTTGTGAGGAAAGTTTTGATATCACTTCCGTCGGCGTGGCACACAAAAGCCATAGTAATTGAGGATTCGAAAAATTTGTCCACACTTTCTTTGGACAAGCTCATAGGGTCACTCATGACCTTTGAGATAAACATGAAGAGAACAGCCGGGGAAGATACAAAGAAGAAGAAAGTAATTAGATTGAAACCTCACCAATATGATGATGACTTTCATGAAGAAGAATCCAGCGAGGGAAGCAATGAAGAAGAAGACTTGGCCATGATAACTCTCCAAGTAAAGAGATTTTTGAGAAAGAAGAGGATTTCCAAGGCAACTTTAGAAAGGGGCAAAGGAAGCCCATTCAAACCAAGGGCGAGTCGAGCAAGCCCAATACTGTCATTTGTTACGAATGCAAGAAGCCCGGGCACATGAGAGGAGAGTGCCCATATCTGAAGAGGAAATTCAAGAAGGACAAGTTCAAGAAGCCCATAGCCATGGTCGCCACATGGATCGACGAAGAGGATGAACCATCAGATGAGGAGTTGCAAGAGCTCGTGGAAAGTCTATGCCTCATGGCACATGAAGATGAATCAACAGAGGTAAATTCTGACCGTGATTTCATTTCAAATGAACAATGGGAGTCGGAATATGAAAAATTGTATACGAAATACAGAAAAATCAGAATTTAAAATAAAAATCTCAAAAATAAAATTGATGAATTAACACATGAGGATACATCTGTTAAATTTGAGAAATTGGAACAGGAATGGTTTGAGTCATAGGAAGAAAGAGAAAGCTTGTTGCAAATAATTTCAGTAAATGAGAAAAGCCAGGAGGAATGGATGAGTAAGCTGTCTGAAATGGAGAAAGCTTTTGAAAAAATAAAAAATAAAAAAGACATTTTGCAATCCTCAATCTCAGAACTTGAAAATAAAAATGTGACTTTGAATAAGGAGGTGACTGACTTGCAGTTCACCCTCTCTAGGTTTGTTAAGGGAAAACAAAATCTAGACAACATGTTGGGAGTTAAGGTTAACTTCCGAAAAGAAGGATTGGGGTACATTCCCCAAAACAAAAAATCCTTTGAGAATAAGATCACTACAACCTATGTTCATGAAAAAGAAAAAGATTGTGCTTCACGTTCGCACTCCAAGCCAACACATGTCCAAACCAAACCACGACAATTTCAAAGAAAGTTTACACATGTCAATTACTTTCACTGTGGTAGACTTGCTCATGTTATTGCCAATTGCTGGTTTAAACAAAACTCACCAAGAAATCATGCATTTTGGACCAAGAAAAGATATGCACAGAATTGGACTAACTCCTACGGACCCAAACTAGTTTGGGTACCAAAAATAATTGGATGAGAATTTTATTTCTTACATATATGCCTTGAAGCCAGGGGGAGCAAATGGTACTTGGACAGCGACTATTCAAGGCATATGACAGGGGACATGAAGGTATTCTCTATGCTGCAAGATAAAGACGGAGGCTCAGTTGCCTTTGGTGGAAAGGACAAAGGTAAAATAATTGGAATTGGCAACATAGGTAAGGATTCTGAAACCTTGATTGAAAATGTCCTTTTAGTGAAAGGCTTAAATCACAACCTGCTGAGCATAAGCCAATTGTGTGACAAGGGTTTTAAAATTATTTTTGATGAAACCCACTGCCTTGTCATAAATAAAACCTCCAATGAAATCAGATTCATCGGCAATAGAAATAACAATGTCTATACTATTGATCTAGATGATGTTTCTGGTGATGATGTGTGCTTGGTAGCAAACAATCATGATAATGCATGGCTATGGCACCGAAGACTAGATCATGTTAGTTTTGGAGTAATCTCCAAGTTGTCTAAACATGACTTGGTGAATGGTTTGCCAAAATTAAAATTTGAAAGTGATAAAATCTGTGAGGCTTACACAAAAGGCAAGCAAACACGCATATCTTTCAAAAATAAGAACATTGTTTCTACCTCCCGGCCTCTAGAATTGCTGCATCTTGATCTATTTGGCCCTACTAGGACATCCAGCCTAGGAGGTAAATCTTTTGGATTTGTTATTGTTGATGACTACTCCAGATTTACATGGGTATTATTTTTAGCCAATAAAAGTGATGCCTTGACGGAGTTTGAAGTGTTTTGCTGAAAAATCCAAAATGATAGAGGCTACCTTATCACCACCATCCAAAGTGATCACGGTGGTGAATTTGAGAATCATGAATTCAGCAGTTTGTGTGAGGAGCAGGGATACACGCACAACTTCTCATCACCAAGGACGTCTAAACAAAATGGAGTGGTGGAGAGGAAAAACAGAACCCTGATAGACATGGCATGGACTATGTTAAGTGAAAATTCTCTACCAAAATATTTTTGGACTGAGGCAGTAAGTACAACGTGTTACATCATCAACAGGGCGATGGTAAGGCCCATTTTGAAGAAAACTCCTTATGAGCTCTACAAGGGTAAGAAACCAAAGATTTCTCATCTTAAATCCTTTGGATGCCCATGTTTTATCTTGAACAATGGTATGTCTAACCTAGGTAAGTTTGATGAGAAAAGTGACAAAGGAATTTTCCTAGGTTATGCACTTAACTCTAGAGCTTATCGATTGTTCAATAAAAGGACTTTGGTTGTTAAAGAAAGTACTCATGTGATTTTTGATGAATCTGAGTTAAGACTAACCAATCAGTCTAATCCAATCTTGGATGCAGATGAAGATCCCAAAAGTTCTATTGACGCTAAGACCAAGGATGAACCAACTGAAGGGATACCCAGCAAGAGTGAAGATGATGAAGATCCTTCAATTGAAACACTTCAAGAGCAACAAGTGCAACACCCCGACTTTCCTAGCTCTTCTACATTCTTAAAGGATCACCCAGCTGATAACATAATCAGTAATCCTCAAAATGGGGTAAGAACTAGATCATCACTAAGGCAAGTAGAAGAAGAGGATTTAATGGCCTTAATCTCCCAAGGAGAGCCTAAGGATGTACTGGAAGCTTTGCAAAATGAATCTTAGATCCAGGCTATGCACGAAGAATTGCACCCGTTCAAAAGGAACGAGGTGTGGACTCTTGTGCCGCGTCCTAAGAATCAACCCGTAATAGGAACCCGCTGGGTTTTCAGAAACAAATTGAATGATACGGGAGTGGTTGTTAGGAACAAGGCCCGACTTGTAGCCAAAGGGTATAGCCATGAAATGGGTATTGATTTTGACGAGTCATTTGCCCCGGTTGCTATATTAGAAGCAGTGCAGATTCTTTTGTCATATGCTTGCTCATCTAACTTCAAATTATTTCAAATGGATGTTAAATCTACATTTTTAAATGGGTATATTAAAGAGGATATCTTTGTAGAATAACCTCCAGATTTTGAAGACCACAAACATCCACGACACGTGTACAAGCTCCAGAAGGCTTTGTACGGGCTGAAGCAAGCACCAAGGGCATGGTATGAAAGGCTCACATCATTTCTGATTGAAAATGATTTCAAAAGAGGTAAGGTTGATCAAACACTTTTAATGAGAAAATTAGGTAAAGATATACTGGTAGTTCAAGTGTATGTTGATGATATAATTTTTGGAGCTACTAATAATGTTCTATGTGAAGAATTTGCAGAAATCATGCAAGGAGAATTTGAGATGAGCTTAATGGGTGAACTAAAATTTTTTCTTGGATTGCAGGTGAAGCAAACGCCCGAAGGAATTTTCATCAATTAAGCTAAGTACACATTGGAGCTATTAAAGAAATTTGGGATGGCTGAAGCAAAACCCATGTCAACTCCGATGGCCACAATCACGAAGTTAGACAAAGATGAAAATGGTAAAACAGTAGATCCCACACTGTTTCGAGGTATGATCGGATCACTACTGTATCTCACAGCATGCCGTCCTAACATTCAATATAGTGTATGTCTATGTGCTCGCTTTCAGTCATGCCCTAAAGAATCCCATTTGTTGACTGTAAAATGAATTTTTCGGTATCTAATTGGCACACTAGACTTTGGCTTATGGTTTCCGATCGAGAGCTCATTTGATTTGATTGCACATACTGATTCTGACTATGCTGGATGCATTTTTGATCGCAAAAGTGCTAGTGGGTACTGCCAGTTTATTGGTGGATGCCTAGTTTCATGGGCCTCCAAGAAACAACATTCAGTAGCTCTCTCAACGGCCGAGGCTGAATATGTAGCCGCCGGAAGTTATGGAGCCCAAGTACTTTGGATCAAAAATCAATTGCTTGATTTGAATGTTGAAGTGAGTTCTATGCCAATCTTGTGTGACAATACAAGTGCTATTAACTTATCTAAAAATCCTGTTCAACAATCCAGAACCAAACACATTGACATTCGCCATCATTTTCTGAGAGATCATGTAGGCAAGGGGGATTTTGAGTTAAAATTTGTTGATACCCACAATCAACTGGCAAACATCTTCACAAAACCTCTAAACCAGGAATAATTCAATAAAATTAGGAGAGAACTTGACATGTGCAAGGGTGAGGGCATACATACTTAGGTCTGCACTAGGACTAGAAATGCATTTACGTTGAATAAATAATTAGAAGCATGAAGGGTAGATTGTGTAAAATGCATGCATCATGCACAAGTTGTGTGTATTCTTCTATTTTTGTGCTTTGATATTACCTTGTATGTCTGCTTGTACTTATATATATATGCCTTTTCTTAAAAATTTTAAAAAAATTCTAAGGCCCAATACTCCTTGACAAATAAATGTAGACCAGTAACCTGGGGATTCTAGGCAGTCACTAAAAGGGAGGTTCGGAAAAACTCTTAAGGTCGATTCATGTCAGAAGTCATCCCATTCCATTTCTTCTCAAAGAAACAAAAAAAAGGAAAAACAAAAAAAGAGGACAAATAAAAAAAGGGAAAAACAAAAAAAGGGAAAAATGGGGAAGACAGGCCAGCAAGACAATGGAGCTCAACATCTCACAAAGGAGGCTTGGTGGAGATTAATATTCAGTTTCTGGGTTTTGAAGGAGCAAATCAACCTTTCCAGTCGACCGCCGCCCTCTGTCCGGTCGACCGTTTACGACGAACCGGGCCGGCCGACCCTTGACCGAACCCCATTTTAAGGGGTTTCTCTCACCCCATTCACTCATTCTTTCACACCCACTCTCTCTCCCAGATATCTTCCTAACCCTAGAACATCCTTCCACCACTCTCCAAGCCTTAAAACCTCATCTTTTGTCCATCCGCACATCATCTGGCAGATTCGTCACGGATTCGAGATGACATCTCCGCAGTTGTTCATGCGCTCGTGCAGCTCATTCTCAGTTTCCAGAGTGTGGAGAAGGTCGTATCTAGCCTCCAAAGTGTCCTTTGGTTGGTCTTTCTCCCAGGGTTGAGATTGTTCCCTTCAAGGGTTTCCTAGACTAAGATGCCGCCTAGAAGGAGTTCTCGGTGTCCTCCTCAAGGGGAATCCAGCGCTCGGAGACGTGAGGCTCCTGTTCCTCCACCATGGCAGGCTCCGGCACCACCTCGCGCACCTCGGTTGCCTCTGAGGCCAATTATTGACCCACGTCTTGTCGACTTTAATAAGGTTAATGAAATTCTCTCGGACATTTGTGTAGTTTTTGAGATTCAACCGGGTTGGACCGATTTTGTCACTAGATATCCCAGATATTATCCATATCTAGTGCAACAGTTTTATGGCAACATGGTTGACAGAAATGAAGAGTTGTATACGGTGGTACAGGGTATTGAGATTTACATAACTCCAGATATGTTTGCACGCGCTTTAGGAGTTTCCACCAGGGGTGCCGATATGACTTTTGGCCATGGTGAAGTTGAGGCCACTTTCATTGCCATGACGAGCTATAATTATGTGCATGGTGCGAGTGATTTAATTTAATTAAATGCAAATCATTTTCCACCACTACAATGAGTTCTCCACCACATATTTACCTCACTCATTTATCCAAAAGGTAGGAGCAGAAATGAAGTGACTGAGGTTCACCGATTTCTCTTTTATCATGTTATGAATGGCAATTTAGTCAATATGGGTCGGCTCATGACAAATTTGATAGCTTTATGTCATACCCAGTTAAGGAGATCTTTGCCTTGTGCTTCCCAGTTGACAAGAGTATTCATCTATGCTGGGATAAATTTAGGTGCTGAATAGTTCATTCGAGTCAGACAGGATGATATTTACAATGCTCACAAGATTTTCTCTGATATGGGATATTACTGGGGTCCTGATGGTGAGCTCCACCGCGATGTGTCGGTTTATGGAGAGGAATCTGCAAGTGAAGAAGAGCAGGAAGAACGGCAAGATCAAGGGGAAGCACCTGCACCAGTTCAGGCCGAGGACCAGCCTCCTCTACCCTCACCTCCTCACATGGATCCCGTGGTGCATCCCCCCCATAGTTTTACCACGGGGAGTCCTCAGCTCAGCGTGCTGGATATCCTCCTTGGGGGGATTATGAGAGCTTTGATAGGCGCATCTCGGGCATGGAAACCCGCCTTGACTCAACTCTTGGGAAGCTTGATACTTTCATGGACACTATGGATGGCCGTATTACCACTTTCTCTCACACCATGGATACCCTTGTTGCCCACGTAGCCTCTCTTGCTACTGACTACGTGGATACCATCAGTGCTTACCAAACCACCACTCGTTCCCTTCTTCACATTGAGCACCTTCTGCGTGACATTGAGACCCGTATCCCTCCACCTCCACCTCCTCCTCCACCTGCTGATAAGGATGGCTCCGATGATGAGGATGGCTCCGATGATGAAGATGATGGCTCTGATGATGACGATGATGAGGGGACTTCGGATCACCCTGCTCCGTAGCTATTCTTGTGTCACCTAGTGTTACTTTTTGTCCACTACTCTTGTATCCCACTCCCTCTTTTCGATGATGCCAAAGGGGGAGAAGTAGGCTAGTCAGGTTTATATATATGTTATGCATGATGTATGTTTGCATGTGTGTTTTTGCCACTGCATGTGTGTTTGCCATTGCATGTCTGCACTTCACATGTGAGTCATTGCATATTGTGTTGTGTCATGTGAGTCTTGTAGGTGCCTTGCCTTCGTGAGTCTTGTAGGTGTCTGTTGACACGTAAAATGTACAAGAAGAAGCCAAAGCAGACTCGGGGCCCTGAAGGTCAACCAATGATGCGGCTCCTATGCCATCCCTGGAAGTTCTGAGAATCAGAATAGAAGAGGTCCACTACTCCTAACACTCTGTCCGGCTAAAGCCATCTCTGGCTAGGCCGCAGTCCAGCACTGCTGTCATCCAGATAGTCGGGCTGATAAAATTATAACAACATTTAGGCAACCATCTTCCTGCTGAAGAGGATCTTCAGACAATTCTGATTCTCATGAAAAGGAATTCACACTACCTCACACATGGGCGTGAACGCAAGGTGTTAAATAAGCCTCAAGAGGAATATACCAAGAAGCCCACCAGAGCAATGAAAAGAAGCCCATTAGATGAGCCACCTCTGGCGTCGGGTTCTGAACAAATGGGCCAAGCCCAATACGAAGCCAGGCGTGCCGAGATGATGCGTGCTGAGGGGCGCCGGGAAGCTCATGCCGAGAACAGAAGGCCACCCTTCTATAAAGACTGCTACCTTCGAACAATACAACAACAACAACAACAGGAGAGGGAACACAAGACAACAAGAAAAAAAAAGAAGAGAAGAAGAGGCAATAGAGGAAATAGAGAGCAGTAGCCACTGAAAGAAAGGGGAGCTCGAGAGCCCTCCATAGAAGCTGAAGAGAAGAGAGAGTGGCAGAGACTCTAAGGAAGAAGCAAGGTGGGGTTGGCTGTCCGACGCCCCGAGGGGCTACAGTTCTTCTCCCCCCTGTTCTGTCTGGATATTTTCTTTTTCTTCTTTTGTATCTCTACTTTCGAGCATCTTTGCTCCAGTAGCATTGAATGCTAATCTAACCCTGTTGTCAGGGATAGAGTTGGTGTATATGTTTTTGGTTGGATTTTCTTCCGAGTTGGATTCATGTACGCCATTTAGATGAAATAGTTAATAAAAGTGGGCTGAGTTTTGCCCTTTCATTATTTTTTTCTCTTCCCCTGCATCCGAGGGTTAATATATGCAATGGCTACCGCAAGCCACATATATCTTATAGTTTAATCTTCTAGATCTGCTGAAGTCTTCTCTGTTATTTTTCCTCACCACCTCGTATCCACATCGAGAGCCTGAGACAGTCTATCTCATGGCTTCTCGTCTGTGAAATGAAGAGGGATAGACTCAGAAGTTTCCATCTGTGGTTCTGCCCCCAGTGAGGCCTCAGAGGGAAGGCTGCCATCCCCTTGGATTATACCCTCTCTATAACCCCCCTTCAGTGGTCGTCAAACCCTTGAATAAACCCTCTTTACAAATCCCTGAATAAACCCTCCTTTAAAGCTCCAGAACCCCCTTGAAGCCTCTACTCCAAAAGAAAATCTCTTCAAAACCTCGCTGAAACGCTCATTTCAGAAGCCCTCCCAACCTCCCGGCGCGAACCCCTCTCGGCGCGAGTCTCACGCCGAGGACTGCCCGCGCCGGCTGCACTTCTCCCGTCGCACCGAGGCCGGCTCTATTTGTTGCGCCGAGACCTTCATACCTTTCGTGCTGAAGACGGCCACGCCAATAGACTCGTGCCGATACCTTCGAGCCATGCCAGCCTTGGTCATGATACCCCATCCGTCTAAAGGAGAAATACTATCCTTCCCTAGACCCTCGTGGGAGCTATATCAAAGGGGTTAATCCTCCACATGTTGCCAACCCAACAAGTCACGGAGTTGTGCCACTGTATGTCCTCCGTTGACTTTATATGGGGACATTAATGAATCTCATAATACGTGGATAATGTCACATAAGATGGGGATCCTTTTGGGATCCAGGGCTATGCCCGCCTCTCTTTTGGTTTCCACTCCGACATTTTGTGAGTGGATGACCTATAATACCCTTTTGGCACACTCCAAAATAAGGGGAGGTGCTGTCAAAATCCGTCCATGAGCTTTACTTCACAGTGCGGTATAATGCTTCCATTGAAATGATTAATTTAACCCCAACTATGTGGCAGAGAGCTGAGCTATACCATCTCATGACACTTTGGCCACCACCGAGAAAGGGGAATATGAACATCACAATCACATGGTCTCCTTAGGCCTCATGTGGATGAGTCTACCCTCACCTTCTACCCCACTCAAATACAACCATGGACAAACCCATGACAAATGCAGAATATCCCTTCGGACTCACAAAGCCCTCACAGCACTTGAAAAACTAATGAACACCTAGCTATCGGCGCCACAAGCCCTCCCGGTGTAACCTCCTCCCGGTGCCGCTTTTGCGCCGGGTGAAGGGCGCGCCGACGAGCTGGTCGTGCCGACCCTGCCGCGCCGTTTACCATCGTGCCGAAACTCTAGCCGCGTCGGCCCCTGCCGTTGTTGGCCACCTGTCATATATCCAACTCCCAGAAGTCCTACCGAGTTCACCATCAGCCTAGACTTAGGACCCTGACCCCCACAAGCCATTATACCAGTCCCCATCATATCATGAGGGTCTCATGGTTCTTCATCCATGTCTAAACGGAGCTATATTAACGGGGTTTTACCCCGATATTCTATGCCATTAACCATCGGGTTTTTCTTCCAACCCTACCGACCCTGGGAGTCTTGCCATTGCAAGTCCCCCAATGGTCTCTGAAGGGAATATCAACAAACACCGTGGTAATGGACACTGTCTCGTCACACTTAAATCCTTTTTGGATCCAGGGCTACGCCCGCCTCTCTTTTGGCTTCCATCCCGGCATTCCGTGGGTGGATGACCTATATTCCCCCTTTGGCATAGTCCAAAATAAGGGGATATGCTACCGAATTTGCGCCATAACATTGTTATCATGTCCCGCGTAGCATAATTTTCTATGCATGTTTCGCATCCCGTTAGCGGAGTTAGCGTAATAGTCTTATCTTGTTTTGCCCCCGAGGCATCCTTTCTTGACAACTAATCAAGGGTTGTCCTTCTTTGTAAGGACGTAATTAACGTCATAGCTTTTATGGTATGACGGACTCTGGGTCCTGACACGAATATCACAATCGACTGACTGAGTCAGGTCGAGCGCACAATAAACTCGTCACGTACGTGACTGGCACGCCCGCGCAGTCAATCAGTCAGTTAATTACCGGTTAGTTAATTGGTTGATCGACGTGCAAATAAACCAAATAAACCCAAATGAAATAATAAAAATAAAATAAAATAAAAACAAAATCCCCATCGCAAACAATCTGGCACGCCCGGTGGGACTTGAGTCTCCCTTCATCTCTTTGCCAAGAGAGGATACCTTCGGGGGCTTCCCCCAAGAATATTGATTGTTTGTCTGTTTGTCTCAGGCAAACGATGACGTCATACGGACTCACCGGTTTTGGCTTCGACCCCGCAATCGTCGCCGACCACGTGGAACACGGATACCTGGCGGTGCCCATGGTTTTCGGCTCCTTCCCACCAGCTGTAGGCTTCCCCAACTTCTTGGGGTTGGCCTTTGCCGACATTCTACAGATGGAGTCCTCAAGGCCCGCAGAAGAGAAGGCTGTAGAGAGGGTCGAGGCCTCGAAGGCTCGACACTATCCTGGCTCGCCTACCAGCCCGATTCAAGTCGCCAGCTGCATGGTGCATCATATTGCTCACAGGGCCCACCCCGTCCCTGCCAAGAACTTTGGGAGGCGCTGACACCGGAACCCCCGAAGGAAGGTTGATGCTGCTGTGATCGGACGTCTCCCCGCATCCGGCAAGCCTATGCTGGTCGGTGGCCTCCGTGTCTTTCTGGATGGACGTAAGGCTCGAGTGAGCCCAGACCGGGTGATCCCTACAGTGCAAGTCCACAACTCCTATCAGGCTCTTGCTGGAAGAAGAAGCCGGCCGCCAAGGCCAGAGAAGGTTGGCTCCCAAGCCAAGAAGATTCGAACAGGTTTGGGTCCCCAAAAGGGTCCAGCCTGTCCAGCAAGAAGCTCCTGTGCGGTACCACCCCAGGTTCACCTGAGTAAAAGAGAGCAAGAAGAGGGACCCTGTCCCGAGGAAGGAAGAGACAATCGTGGATCCGCCACGCCGAGAAAGCTTCAGGGCCTGCGCCTGACAAGCCAACATCCCCATTGTGGGAAGAAGATTACGGCAGACTACCGAGAGGGCTCGGTTTGCTTACATTCCTCCGATGAGAGGTCGACAACTGTCCCCGACCCTGCACCCGGGCCGAGGGCAAGAAGAAATGACCAATATGGTCAGAAGTTAGTTTAGGGGGTTAGGCAACCCCTCTTTAGGCCAACAACGGCTGTTGCAGGCAACCGCAGCTGAAGAATATCGCTGTCCATTAATGGCAGTGGGAGAAGAAGAAGATAGGAGGATGATGTCATCGGTTGATGACAATGGATATGAAGACAGCTCTGATGTTCAAGCTGATGAAACTGCTCCTCGCAAAGGGGAAAAGAGAAGGATCTCTGTGTTTGAAAGGCTTACCTTCCCGGGGAATGTCAAGAGGAGGGTTCGCAGATAGAAACGAAGGATGCAGATTTTCACATGCAATATGGCCGGGATAGATGGCCATTATGGAAAATTGCCTGAGGAGTTTCAAGGGTTGGCCTGGCTAGCCGGAAGACCGGGGCCGAGCACTCGAAGAGTAGAGGCCGCAAAAGAGACGTTGGTTGTGACCAATGGAAAGCAAGCCCTGCCTCACCTCCAACAGCATGATAAGGCCGTTATTCTCATCGCAAATGTGATAATGGTAGGTGAAGAAGAAGATGTCTTGCTTGACATCCTACCTGAGGGTGCATCTGGTGAGACGACAGAGGCCATCCCTAGCACAGCAGCTATGGACCCGGCCGTACTGATGATGCTCCAAAGGTACCGCTAGGAGATAGAACAGCTGAAGAAGCAATTGACGGGAAGGACAGAGCAGTCCTCTGCCTCCAAGCAGCCTGATGTGTAGGCTGAATCATCAAGGGGAGTCGTCAGCAAGAACGACTTCCCGCCACTCTATACCCCGCCTCTGCAGGCGGAACCAAGCTTGGCGACAACTCAACAGCGCCCATCACAGCCGCTGGGTCCACCAGTGCTGCCACAGGTGCACAAGATGCCTCCACTGCTGCGCCCTCCTCCACAGGCGACCACCCTGGTCACCCCCTACTTGCAGCCGGCGCACTTCTACCTAGAACCGGTTGACCCGACCATCATGAGCAAGATGATGGTAAAAAGGATGATCGAGATGAAGCTCGCTGAAAGGGCTGAAGGTGACTATGTTGTATTCGATGCATATAGGGTTCCATACCCACCGCATCATGCTACCAAGCGGCTCCCTCCCGGGATTAGCAAGCTGCTAAAGTTCGACAAGTTCAACGGGAAGGGATCCCCGAAGGAACATGTTGCCTACTACATGACAGTCATGGGTGACTTGGCCACTGACGAGTCATATTTATTGATGTTCTTCGGGTCCTCACTCACAGGGCTCACCTTTGAATGGTACTCCAGCCTCCCGACTGGGTCGATCAGCGACTGGTCGGACATGCAGAGGAAGTTCAGAGAAAGATTCCACGTCACAGAGAGGGAAGTCACAGTGGCTGAACTCTATTCAACAAGACAGAGGGCAGATGAGACCACTCTCGACTACATCAAGAGGTGGAGGAACCTCGGGATGAGATGCAAGCGGCCCCCACACCAGGAGGACGTTGTACAGATCTGCAAACAGAACCTCAGGAGAGAGGTGCTGGAGAAGATGATCGGCATGGAAATCTGGCTGTTCGACCATCTGACCAATATTGTGGCCGAAGTGGAGGCTTTCTTAGCAAAACCGGCCCCTACACCAAATATTCCTACTACACAAAAGGGCAAGGCAGCAGAACGACACCAGGCACCAAAAGAAGCAAACGCCCTTGATATCAAGGCGTTTGAACAGCAAAAAGATAAAGGCAAGAAGACAGCTGCTCCTCAGCCTGCCAAGACCGGAGATGGCGAAGAAGGCCCATCCCTCCGAGATGAAATGAAGAAGGCCTACTCTTTCCCAAAGGAGAAAACCAGGATCTTGTTTGACTGGGTTACCCAGTATGATAAGGTGACCCTGCCTGAGCCGAGGAGGCCGGAGGACCTGAAGAGAAGAGATAGCCCAAGATTTTGCCCCTACCACCAGATGCTGGGGCATCCAATTGAAGACTGTTATGTTTTCAAGGATATTATCGAAGGCATGGTGAGAAAGGAAGAAATAGAATTGGGGGAGTACAAGGTCGACCCTCCACAACCACATGAGGTGCCCGTAAGAAGAGCCGCCGTCAACATGCTCTCTTTGTATCAAGCCTTGCCTAAGGAGACCACAGAAGCCGGTACTCAGCGTACATATGAAGCCTGCTTTCTGGCCGCAATAAAAGAACAGGAGGGATGACAGCAAGTCCCTGCAAGAGCCAAGAAGAAGGGCCTGCCTCGCCCGGCACCGGGGGCACATATTCGTGGCGTCACGCCACGACCCCCTTCACCAGTAGCAACACCTATGTGGACCAATCCGCCAGCAGTTATCCGGATACCTACCCGCAACCGGAGGAGGCATACTCCATTGCCGGCAGTCAAGAAGATCAGTCCAGAAGCCCGACGGCTACAGGACTACATAAATGGGCTAGATGAGTATGTACAGCCCGAGCTAGAACCTTTGCTGGTACGGGATCATCTCCCGTGGCAAGAGCTGGAACATCTTTCACTAAAGCAGGAAGAGGAAGCTGACAAAGCATCAGACAGGGATGGCAGCCTGTTCTGGGGGCAAGCGCCAGCCAAAGAAAAGTAAAGAAGAGAAAGAAGGAAGAGCAGGGCCGGCAAGGCTACAACGGGTGTGATCCTTTCTTGCAACACCCTCTCTGCTCTGTTCAATTTGCCCTGTAAGGAGGATGAAGAAGAGATTTGCTTTACACCCTCCGCTAAGGAAAGCCAGGCTGAAGCCGCAACTGCCGCACATGCAACCCGGTCGGGCCGAAGGTGGGGGCGTCAGCCGCCCGCCAACCATAACAATATCTTCAGAGGGGAGCAACCCTACAAGATACCCCCTCCGGAGGTCAGGGGAGTTCAAATCCCTCCTCCGTTAGGCTTGTGCAACCAAAGTGGGGGCGGCACTCCCGCTCCTTCATTTCTGGAGTTCATAAAGATGTCAAAATGGAAGCAGCCATGTTGGGAGGTTGAATCGGTAATCGGGGGCAGTCACCCACAACTCCAGCAATCTCCCGAATTGTCAGAAGAGGTAGAAACTCGCCCGGCAGTAGCCAGTGAGGAGCATCCAGGAGATAATCCCAAGCAAAAGGGTGTAGCCTCCGAGTCCGATGAAGCAGGTCCATCAGGGTCCACAGTCCAAGGATCTTCCAAGCCCAGGTGGGCAGATGAAATGAAGCTATCCAATGTCCGAGATGGAAGTCGGGTGGTCAAACTATTGAAGAAGCTCCCAGCAAGATTCACTGTCTGGAAAATCCTCTCTCTCAGTGAAGAGACTCGACAGGCGATCATTATTGCTCTCTAGACGCCTGCTGATGTGACACCAGATGCAGCAATAGATTTGATCCCTAGGACTTGATTCGCAATCACAACCACAAGATTGGGAGCAACTTGAGAGTCGCCGTCACGCCGCGCGCACACGTTTCTCGGGGTGACTCGGTGATGCCGAGTCGAGAATGTGGAGAAAGCCCCTGGCTGGCTAGAGGACCAGCACCGCTAAGATTGTCCCTCTCGAGGATATGAAGCCCACAAACAAGGGCGGCCGGGTGCCTTGGGGGCACTAGGTCACTCGCTCACTATCATCCACGGTGACCACACAAGGGTTGGTGGCTCCGGGATCGGGCACTCTCTCACCGACCAGCAGATAAGTTTCGCAGATATGAAATGAACAGGAGTAAATGAGCAAGGGTAGAGGCTCACCTGCCTGGTTTGAGGAAACCAACCCCGGTCGGAGACGAGGGCGAGCGGGGAAGTGTGGGTCCCCGCACACTGCGCCGATGAAGCTTCAACCTGTTCAACTTAATACAACCACTACACCTCGCGCAGGAGGATGACCTCGGGGAAGGGATGATCAAATACAATCAAACACTACCTCCACGCAGGGAGGGGCGGTAAGCCGGCCAGGCGGGGATGGGAGAATCGTCGGAGAACGGAAGAGGGAAGCCGAGGCTGTTTCCATGTGCAGGCTGTGATGGCTGACTGCCAGACGGTCCCGGGGCTGTAGATCGCGTTCCAGAATTTTTCCGGAGGCGAGACCAGTGTGGGGATCTTCGTATCTGGTACGCGGATGACCCAGAATTTTCACGATTTCTTCTGCTGCAGCTGCTGGTCCGGGTTGAGCTTCGAACAGGGTGGCAGATTCTGACCGCAGGAACTACCTGATATGAACAGCGACTTGCAGAAGCTACCCCGGTCGCTCCCGAGCTCTGAATCATGAGCCGCTGGAGTTTCTGGAACCGTGGTCGAGCCCTCTTCGTATAAAAATTGACGGGGAAGCCGTCTGATGTTGGTGAGGATGGGGAGGCTCAGAAGAGTGGGGGAAGGTCGCTGCAGACTGTGGGAGGCAGACCCGACCTGCCCAGGGAGAAAAATGAGAACTCTGGCCTCCGGACCCCGAACGCAATTCTACTTATTGATCCTGATAGAGGACTTGAGGAAGGAGAACTTTGTAGAAGAGCTCGTAGTCTGAATCCTTCGCCGTTTGTCGTGGTGCAGCTTCTAACCGGGTTCAGGTACTCTGCAGAGGCAGTCCAGTGCAGTCAGGGGAGAATGGCTCTCCCGGACAGCCCCGAACTCGGAATGGGATGAGACTGCCTCGCCTGCGAAGCCGACTGGTCAACCTTTCCAGCAATGTATGGTACGTCTTCAGAGGTCACCGTATGACTCTGTGACAGCTTCTGCAAGACAGCCCTTTCTCTGCCACCTGCAGACTGATCAAAGGGGAAGAGAGGGGTGGAAGAACTTGGTTGGGGTAGGTGGGGGTTAGCAATGGAGGTGGAGAGGTGTGGATGGTGGGTGGGGTGGGATGCTTCTAGGGTGATGAGAGGGGTTGAGCCGGGGGGGAGAAGAGAGATCCAAGAGGGAGGGGGGTGAGATGGCCGCAGCTGATAGGTGGAGGGGAGGGGAGAGGGGTGCGGCCAAGGATGGGGGTGGGGGTGCAAATGGTCTAGGGGAGTGGGGATGTTGCCTTTGGATTTGGAGTGGTGGGTTAATGGAGGGTTAATGGTAGTCTAGGGAATGGGAAGGGGCTGCCTTGGGGATGTGGAGAGATGCTTGGGAAGTGGGGATTCCTCTTGGGAAGATGGAAGGTTGTATGGGGAAGGGGAAGGGTTGCTTGGGGAGTGGTGGGAGTAAATGGGGTATTAAGTGGCCTAGAGGAGGTGAAGGGGTGGAGGGTGAGGTGGCAGCTGAGGTGGCAGGGGGAGGGGAAGGTGAAGGGGCTAGTTCGCCCAAGGGAGGGTGAGAGAGAGAGAGTGGGGTTCGCCCCCTAGAGAGAGAGGAAGAGAGAGAGCTAGTGAGAGAGAGAGAAGAGCACTTAAGTGGCAATTTTCAACAATACTTCATTAGCTTACAAATGAGGGATTGGGGTCCTATTTATAGGAATCCCACAATTACACATAAGTCCCTGACTCTTTGACTACTAACACTAAACCAAGGGGAAGGGGGCGCCCCTGGGCCTAGCCCATATAATTGGGCCCAATAACACACATAATGACTTAAGACTTAGGTAAATAGCTACCTCACCTAGGTATTGGACTCAAATAAAAGGAAAAGTACATGATAAGAAAATGAAAATTACATCATATGACTCGAAATAAAGTGGTGAACAAGATGTAGCATGGGTGGCGAGCATTGGGATCCTTGATCAAATGAAATTGCTGGTGATGTCCTCATCATACCCCCGGGGCGCGGAAAACTCGACTCCGTCGAGTATGGGCTCACTAGGGAAGTGGTCCTCTCAAGCAGCTCAGAGTGAGCCTCAACCTCCAAACTCAACCCTGCGTCCGCAACCAGGAGACGGTCCTTCATCCTCTCGAGGCGGCTCTGGCGCACCCTCTTGCTGGCGATGGAACCCTACTTGCCTAGTATTGTCTCCGTGTGCACATGTCGGACTCTCAGGCTGATTTTTGGTGGCTCTCCGAGGGTGTCTCTCTCAAAGGAAGATAAAGGCTGGAGGCACTCACTAGGATGCACCGCGGTGCCCATATAGGGTGCCGGATCCGCCACGTGGAAAATGGGGTGAATCCCAAAACTTATTAGTAAGTCCAACCCGATGGCCGGGTTGCCAAAGTCACTCGGAACTTGGGAAGGTCCAAGTCCTCGTGCCCTCGAATTGGAGGTGACCCTAGGGTAGAGCCACTCCAATGCCATCATCACCAGATTGCCTACTTGGAATTCCAAGTGGCGCTTGCGAACTCTTGTCCGCTCTTTGTGAACCTCACCGCTCGTCAAGAATTGCTTGCGTGTATGCTCATGCCATGTATCATAATGCGGTGAGTGGGTGTGAAAGAGGATAGCATGCAAAGGTGGACCGGGGCAACCATAAATTGATCTATCATTCTGTGATGCCATGTGGACCCTGATGAACTTGGGTGGACCGGGGCAGCCACAAGTGGCCCTATCATGCATGGGCTGCATAACAATGGTTGGAGGGCCATGGTATCTGTAGGGAAACCTATCACTCAAAGTGGTGATGAATGCCGGGGGACCCGAACACCCGTAGAGGCTCCTAACATGTATATGATCAATGATGAATGATGGAGGACCAGCACATCCAAATATGAGCCAGTCTTGCATTGGGCCTAAAGTGTGTGTGACATGTATGAGATGACTGGGCTTACTAGCCCTACCAAATGATGCAAAATGTAGTGGCACATGCATTCCCATCAAAATGGCTCCTTCTATGTGTATGGCTTGGTGTGAGAGTTTCCACTCATAGGGGTCAAAGGGGTCTAGGAAAATGGAGTGGGCTTGGTCCAATAAGGTTGGATGGGGTAGGGACAGGTTGGTGAGGACACGCGCCGCATCACTCGACGGAGCACACGGAGCACGCCAGCATCTCTTTGGCTAGGCGACTACGGCATCTACTAGAGGATCTTGTCTTCTCATTTGAGGCCATGTTGGGCCTAGGTTTGGTCCCTGCGTGGACACGTTATCTAGTTCTTTTATGTTATCAGACTATGTGTAGAGAGTAGTGGGCTGTCTTCCTTTATTATTGGGCTTGGCCTTGGCCCATAGCTGGTTGGATTAGGGTTAGGGTTTTGGGGAGGAGGGCGCATCCCTCACTCATGGTGGCTGCGCCACCTTCCCCCCCTTGGCCCCTCCACTTTCCTTTTTGGGCGCCCCCCTTTCCCCATTCCATCTTCCCCCCCTTTCCCCCTTGGGCGCCCCCTCCCCTTGATCCCTCCTTGATTGGAGGGGGGGTGGCCGCACCCCCCTTGAATGGAGGAGGGCTGGTCGCACCCCCCCTTCCATTTGCGCCCCCCCCCTTCCTTGTGGCTTGGGATGAAACCCTAGCTTCCCCCCCCGGATATATAAGGCTTGTATTTTCTTTGGGAGGAATTATTGAATGAATTGAAAAGAATTTTGCTGTTGCTCTGAAGGTGGCTGCGCCCCCCTCTGTTCCTCCTTGCTCCTGCGACGGGAGCAAGCCTGGGGTGTGACTCCCCATCCCCTCGGTGCGACGCCGAGGTTCCCCCTCTTTTCTATCTCTTCACAGGTTCAAGCTCGTTGCAACCAGATTTCATCTCCAAGATCTGCGACGTCCTCCTCTGTTCTTGGTGACTGTGGGCGACCAGCCCATTTTTGGGTGATTCTACTACGAGTCGCCGACGCGTGCGAGGTGGTCTCGCCTCATTCGGAGTTTGGCATCATCCGTGGCGATTTTCTTCGTGGGCGCGCGCAGGACCCCTTCTCCCTGCGAGCCAGGTTCTGTCCACCCCCTTGCAAAAATCCCATGGGATGGACTTCAGCGAGTTTGGACGTGAAATATTCACCGGTCGTACCTCTCTTCGTCCTCTCTCCAACGCCGCCGACCTCGCCTTGTTCCGACGTCCGAGCTGTTCGTGGCGTCCATTCCCGTGAGGTCACGCAGATCTGCCCTGCCCACCCGGCGCCAGGACCACCTTCGGATTCCATAGCCTGCTGCTCTCAGCCCTGACCCGATCTGACCGATCCCTTTGGTCGGGACCTGTTGCTCTGCGTCCTCTTCGTCCTCCAACAAGCGGAGCTCCGTTCGCCCTTCGGAGCTATTTCTTCTGATTTTTCCCGCTCGAGTGCGCGGTTCTGGGAGCAGAATCCTGTCGCAACTTGCAGGTGCGCCCCCGGCTTCCACGGACGGAATCTGCGCACCCCCTTTGGCCGAGGCTTCCTCCCGTGACCTAGCTACGCGCCATCGCTGACGGCGCCTCAATCAGACACCGGACCAGGTCGTCAGCCCGTACATCGGCAGCCCCGAATCTCTTTGTGTAGCCTGTTATCTCTCTGCGAGGAGTGGGCGTTGGTGGTTGAGGTTGTATTATTGTTCATCCTTGTGTATCGGGGTTGTTGATCTCGGCCGGGGTTCCTTCCCCACGCCTAGGCGTGGAGGTACGTGCGACGCTCCCTTAGTTGGCACTTGCTTTACTAGTATGCTTTCTATTATGCCGCGTGAGTGTTTAGGTTCCTAGCTAGTCTTTAGTCACCGCGTGACTGCGAGTTGAGAGCACCCATCCCGTGGCCCTAGCCGAGCGCCGAGCTCAGACTAGATTCCCTTAGACGTAAGGCGGTTCCTTAGCCACTGAGATCCCCGCGCTTCCCTCATAGGGACGGTCGTTGGGCTTGAGTTTCTTGTTGAGAGACGCCTCCACCCGGAGGAACGCTATGGAGGTCAGCCGCCCGGCTTGCCTTTGGCGTGCGAGTGCTGGCCGCACTTGTTGCATTCGTAGGTCTTAGCTCATTTCAATCCCGTCCCGCATCAAAGTGGTATCAGAGCATATAGGTTTGCGTCTAGGGTTGAGTCTTGCATTCCATTTAGCATGTGTCGACCCATATAGGTCTTAGTGAGTCCCCCTTCGCTCCATTTAGGTCCCATTGCATGCCCACTCGGGGTGGCACCCACTACCATCGCCCGGACACTATGGGAGACCCCCGTGGTATCACCCAGGGAGCCCCCCCTCTAGAGGATTTCATGGCCGAAGTCATGGAGTGCTTGGCTAGTTCTGAACAAGCCATTAAGGACCAGACCGTCCGTCTGGAGGGTCGATTCAAGGCCATAGAGGAACGCGCTGAGGTTTCTGACCGATCTATCCAAGGTCTGATCGGGCGGATAGGGAGGATAGAGGAAGTGCCCATCAGGACCCCCCTAGAGTTGATCGTGCCCCGCAGGCGACAGCTGCCCAGCCCCCACCATATCGGGCTGAGGAGCGACGGCCACGAGTCCCCGACTTTGAGGATTACGGATCCGACAATGATTATGAGGGGAATGGCCGATGCCACCGTGGTCACCGACCACAGAGGGATGACGAGGATGATCGGGCCCTTAGGACCGTTCGCGCGGACTCTCCCACTTTTGACGGGTCCCTGGACCCGAAGATCTACCTAGACTGGGAGGCTAGCATGGACAGGTACTTTGAGTGGGTTGAGATGTCTGACCACCGGCAAGTTAAGTTTGCCAAGATGAAGTTACTAGGTCGGGCACAAACATATTGGAGGAATCTGGAGAGTCTGCTATTTCAGCGTCAGGACCCCCAGGTCGAGTCTTGGAGTGAGATGAAGGTCAAACTCCGAGACAAGTACCTGCCTCCCTCATATCACCAGAGGCTCATTGACAGATGGCAGAGTCTCAGCCAGGGAGATCAGACCGTGTCCGAGTACATCGCAGAGTTCGACGAGTATTTCTTGCGATGTGGAGTCAGTGAGGAGAGCGCCATGCCCATCTCTCGTTTCCGTCGTGGTCTACGGCCCCATTACCAGTATGAGTTATTTCGCCGTAATGTGAACACCTTAGAGCTCGCATATCAGGTTGCTATGGAGCAAGAGCAGTTTGAGGCGGAGTTCACTCCTACTCAACGTCAGGGGACCACCAGTCAGCGGGGGTTCGACCCACGCACCGCACCTAGTTCCTATAGTCGGTTTCCGGCGGCTCGACCCTCGGAACCCCCTCGCCAGGACCCCACTGTTCCTAGGCCTCGCCCTCCCCTGCCGAGGGACACTCTCCCTCCCCCTCGCCAGCAGCCACCTTACCCCACCTCACGCCCTCAGCCGCCCGCGTTCCCTACCTGACCCCAGCTGCCACCACCCCCGGCCCATCATGATGACAAGGGGAAAGGGCCGATGACCGGTGGAGCATCTCCTAGCACAGGGGCACGTAACAATTGTTATAGGTGTGGGGGAGTCGGCCATTATGCAAACAAATGCCCCACTAGAGAGTCGCTTGTTGTGACGGACCCCTCACCCACTGATCCCACGGCTGAGCTTCTGCCAGTCAGCTATGAGGCCGACCAGGAGTTGGCAGAGGAGTTCTTTGATGAGTTGCTTGAGGGAGAGCAGGACGGTGTCCCTGGTACTCAGTATCAGGGCGATGCGCAGTTAGGGGTAGTCCGGTGTATCCTTACCCAGCCCCAGGTGAGTGACGACTGGCGTCGTACCACCATTTTCTACACCTTTTGTAGGCTTGGAGGGAAGGCCTGCAAGGTGATCATTGACAGTGGGAGCTGCATTAATGCCATATCCACCGGTACGGTTACTCGTCTTGGGTTGACACCTGTGGACCACCCTGCTCCATATCGGGTATCCTGGGTAGATTCTACCTCTATCCCGGTTAGGCTTCGTTGTCTAGTGCCACTGCAGTTTCAGACCTACCATGATGAGATTTGGTGTGACGTGCTACCTATGGAGGTGGGTAGTATTATTCTAGGTAGGCCTTGGCTCTTCGATAGGGATGCCACCCTCCATGGTCGGTCGAACACTTGCATCTTCGACCATGGTGGCCATAGGATCACTCTTCACCCCACCCAGCCTAGGGATCCTGCCGTTCGCGGGCCAGCCGGCCCCAGTACCACGAACACCCCTCGTCAGGGGAAGGCCGACCCTCCTACCCCACCCTTGGTGCCAGCCACTACCTCCTCCACTACCCTCACCCTAGGAGAGCCTTCCACTAGGAGGTTAATGGTGATTAGTCCCCGTGAGATGGAGAGAGAGTTCACTAGTGGTAGTCCCCTCTTTGCTGTTGTTGTTCGAGAGGTGAGTGATGTCATCTCAGAGTCCGAGGGTGAGCTAAACCCCGAGTTGGCTGCGATCTTATGCGAGTTTTCTGATATCTTCCCGGAGGACCTCCCTGGAGGCCTTCCACCTATGCGTGACATTCAGCATGAGATCGACCTTGTCCCGGGCTCTTCGTTGCCTAACCTCCCTCACTATAGGATGAGCCCGGCGGACCACGCCGAGTTGCAGAGACAGGTCGAGGAGTTGATGAGTAGGGGATCCCTCAGGGACAGCAAGAGCCCTTGCGCTGTCCCCGCTTTGCTAGCCCCGAAGAAAGATGGCACATGGAGGATGTGCATCGATAGCCGTGCGATCAATAAGATCATGGTGAAATATCGTTTTCCTATTCCCCGACTGGATGATTTGCTAGATATGATGTCGGGAGCCACTATTTTTTCTAAAATTGATCTTCGAAGTGGCTGTCACCAGGTTAGGATTAGGCCTGGAGATGAGTGGAAAACTGCATTCAAGACCAAGGATGGTCTGTATGAGTGGTTAGTGATGCCTTTTGGGCTATCTAATGCCCCTAGTACATTCATGCGGTTGATGACCCAGGTCTTGCGCCCTATGATAGGGGTCTTTTTGGTCATCTACTTCGATGACATCCTTATTTATAGCCGCACTAGGGAGCACCACTTAGACCACCTCAGGCAGGTCTGCATTGTTCTGAGGCGAGAGAGCTTATTCGCCAACCCGAAGAAGTGTGCTTTCATGACCGATCAGGTTTCCTTCCTTGGGTTCATAGTGTCTCGCGATGGGGTCTCCGCTGATCCGGAGAAGATACGCGCCATTCAGGAATGGCCTGAGCCCCGCACCCTCCACGATGTTCGGAGCTTCCATGGCCTAGCGACGTTCTATCGTCGCTTCATTCGTGGCTTCAGTTCCATCACTGCCCCGATCACGGATTGCATTAGGAAGGGGGCATTCACATGGACTAAGGCTGCAGCCACGGCCTTTCAGAGCATCAAGGAGCGCATGACCCAGGCACCTGTTCTTACCTTACCTGATTTTTCTAAGGTGTTTGAGGTCACCTGTGACGCTTCTGGAGTGGGTATAGGGGGAGTCTTGAGTCAGGAGTCTCATCCCATTGCCTTTTTCAGCGAGAAGCTGAACGATGCCAAACTACGGTATTCCATGTATGACAAGAAGTTTTATGCAGTCGTCCAGGCATTGAGATATTGGCGGCACTATCTCCTACACCAGGAGTTTGTGCTCTTTTCTGATCACGAGGCTTTGAGGTTTCTCCATACTCAGAAGAAGCTGAATGCGCGTCATAGTCGGTGGGTGGAGTACCTTCAGGAGTATACCTTTGTGCTTAGGCACAAGGCAGGGGCCGAGAACAAGGTGGCCGATGCGCTGAGTCGACGAATGATGATGTTGTCCACCATGAGTGTAGAGGTGGTGGGATTGGATAGGCTGAGGGAGGCTTATGTTGACTGCCCGGACTTCGGTCCGATTCATGCTGCCCTTCAGTCGGGCCCCTCCCGTGAGTATAGTGAGTTTGTCCTTCAGGAGGGTCATTTATTCCGAGGTGGCAGGTTGTGCATCCCACGGACGTCTGTCCGCGATTTTCTCACGTGGGAGCTGCACGCGGGGGGTCTTGCTGGCCACTTCGGCCGGAACAAGACCATTGAGGCCGTTGAGCATAGGTTCTATTGGCCTAGTTTGAAGAGGGATGTTACTCGCATCGTGGCTCAGTGCCGCACTTGCGCTATGGCCAAGCAGAGGAAGCAGAACACCGGCCTTTATACTCCCCTCCCTGTCCCGGACAGTCCATGGTAGGACATTAGCATGGACTTCGTGTTAGGATTGCCTCGTACCCTCCGTCGGCATGACTCCATTTTTTTGGTGGTAGACAGGTTCTCTAAGATGGCTTTGTTCATTCCCTGTTCCAAGACTTCAGACGCCTCTAGAGTTGCCCGTCTGTTCTTTACTCACTGTGTCTCCAGGTTTGGGCTTCCACGTACTATAGTGTCTGATAGGGATGTGCGCTTCACTAGCTACTTCTGGAAAACCCTATGGCACATGATGGGCACCCAGTTGAAGTTCTCTACCGCCTATCACCCCCAGACCGATGGTCAGACAGAGGTAGTCAATAGGAGTCTAGGGGATCTTCTTAGGTGCTTAGTGCGTGATCGTGTCGGGGATTGGGACTTGGTTCTACCTCTAGCAGAGTTTGCATTTAATGACTCGGTCAATAGGTCTACAGGTCTGAGTCCCTTTGAGATTGTTACTGGCCGTAGACCTAGGAAGCCGATAGACTTGGTTCCATCCCCCATCCAGGCCCGTGTTTCTGAGTCAGCTGAGTCCTTTGCAGAGCATATTAGGCAGTTGCATGAGCATGTACGTCATCATATAGAGGCCAGCAACGCACGTTATAAGGAGTTAGCTGATGTGCATCGACGCACCCGTGAGTTCTGAGAGGGAGAGTACGTCATGATTAGGATCAGACCTGAACGGTTTCCTTCGGGGGCCGTGAAGAAACTCCAGGCCCGCGGTGCTGGACCCTTTCGAGTCTTGAAGCGAATTGGGTCGAATGCGTATGAGATTGAGCTGCCAGACGACTATGGGATCTGTTCGACGTTCAATGTCTCAGATCTGGTGGCATATCGGGATCCCGCGGTGATTCCCAGTGAACTTTTTGGGCCCTCCCCTCCTGTTGAGAGTATTACACCTTCTGAGCGTCCACCTCTTCTAGCCCCATTACAGAAACGCGAGCATATAGATTGTATACTGGATGAGCAGGTGACCACGACCAGGAGCGGAGCCTACCAACGCTTCCTAGTGCGTTGGAGAGGGCGCCCTGCGACAGATGACGCCTGGATCACACGTGGAGAGCTGGAGAGGATCCACCCGGACCTGCTGGAGCGCTACTTGAGCGACCGTGACCCTTACTCGAAGGGGTCGAATTCTTCCCACCCGGGGAGAATTGGTGAGGACACGCGCCGCATCACTCGACGGAGCACACGGAGCAGGCCAGCATCTCTTTGGCTAGGCGACTACGGCATCTACTAGAGGATCTTGTCTTCTCATTTGAGGCCATGTTGGGCCTAGGTTTGGTCCCTGCGTGGACACGTTATCTAGTTCTTTTATGTTATCAGACTATGTGTAGGGAGTAGTGGGTTGTCTTCCTTTATTATTGGGCTTGGCCTTGGCCCATAGCTGGTTGGATTGGGGTTAGGGTTTTGGGGAGGAGGGCGCATCCCTCACTCATGGTGGCTGCGCCACCTTCCCCCCCTTGGCCCCTCCACTTTCCTTTTTGGGCGCCCCCCTTTCCCCATTCCATCTTCCCCCCCTTTCCCCCTTGCCCCCCCCCTTGATCCCTCCTTGATTGGAGGGGGGGTGGCCACACCCCCCTTGAATGGAGGAGGGCTGGTCGCACCCCCCCCTTCCATTTGCGCCCCCCCCCCCTTCCTTGTGGCTTGGGATGAAACACTAGCTTCCCCCCCGGATATATAAGGCTTGTATTTTCTTTGGGAGGAATTATTGAATGAATTGAAAAGAATTTTGCTGTTGCTCTGAAGGTGGCTGCGCCCCCCTCTGTTCCTCCTTGCTCCTGCGACGGGAGCAAGCCTGGGGTGTGACTCCCCATCCCCTCGGTGCGACGCCGAGGTTCCCCCTCTCTTCTATCTCTTCACAGGTTCAAGCCCGTTGCAACCAGATTTCATCTCCAAGAGCTGGGACGTTCTCCTCTGTTCTTGGCGACTGTGGGCGACCAGCCAATTTTTGGGTGATTCTACTACGAGTCGCCGACGCGTGCGAGGTGGTCTCGCCTCATTCGGAGTTCGGCATCATCCGTGACGATTTTCTTCGTGGGCGCACGCAGGACCCCCTCTCCCTGCGAGCCAGGTTCTGTCCACCCCCTTGAAAAACTCCCACGGGACGGACTTCAGCGAGTTTGGACGTGAGATATTCACCGGTCGTACCTCTCTTCGTCCTCTCTCCAACGCCACCGACCTCGCCTTGTTCCGACGTCCGAGCTGTTCGTGGCGTCCATTCCCGTGAGGTCACGCAGATCTGCCCTGCCCACCCGGCGCCAGGACCACCTTCGGATTCCATAGCCTGCTGCTCTCAGCCCCGACCAGATCTGACCGATCCCTTTGGTCGGGACCTGCTGCTCTGCGTCCTCTTCGTCCTCCAACAAGCGGAGCTCCGTTCGCCCTTCGGAGCTATTTCTTCTGATTTTTCCCGCTCGAGCGTGTGGTTCTGGGAGCAGAATCCTGTCGCAACTTGCAGGTGCGCCCCCGGCTTCCACGGACGGAATCTGCACGCCCCATTTGGCCGAGGCTTCCTCCCGTGACCTAGCTACGCGCCATCGCTGACGGCGCCTCAATCGGACACCGGACCAGGTCGTGGGAGCTTTCACCGCGGAGTCACGCATTACTGCGAACCTGCCGACCACCGTTCGGATCCTCCTCACGGCCAACCCTTCACCGAGTGCCGCCCGTCAGCCCGTACATCGGCAGCCCCGAATCTCTTTGTGTAGCCTGTTATCTCCCTGCGAGGAGTGGGCGTTGGTGGTTGAGGTTGTATTATTGTTCATCCTTGTGTATCGGGGTTGTTGATCTCGGCCGGGGTTCCTTCCCCACGCCTAGGCGTGGAGGTACGTGCGACGCTCCCTTAGTTGGCACTTGCTTTACTAGTATGCTTTCTATTATGCCGCGTGAGTGTTTAGGTTCCTAGCTAGTCTTTAGTCACCGTGTGACTGCGAGTTGAGAGCACCCATCCCGTGGCCCTAGCCGAGCGCCGAGCTCGGACTAGATTCCCTTAGACGTAAGGCGGTTCCTTAGCCGCTGAGATCCCCGCGCTTCCCTCATAGGGACGGTCGTTGGGCTTGAGTTTCTTGTTGAGAGACGCCTCCACCCGGAGGAACGCTACGGAGGTCAGCCGCCCGGCTTGCCTTTGGCGTGCGAGTGCTGGCCGCACTTGTTGCATTCGTAGGTCTTAGCTCATTTCAATCCCGTCCCGCATCACAGGTTGGTGGTGAGTAAGGTGGGTGGGTATAGGAAGGGATCGAAGGGGTCATGGTAAGGGTCACCTAAGGAGAGGAACCCTAGGTCCTTTTGATCCTCACAACCCCTTGATGGTGGATTCTCCTCCTCTAGTAAAGTGATCGGGCCAAAGTTTTTGGTGGGATGGTCGGCCATGAATAGAGGACTAGATGTTCTACCCGAGACAAGCAACTCTAGTTTGTGAATAGCATCGGGCTCGTCGGGTGTAGGGAGGAGTAACAGAAGGTCACTAGTGTAGCAACCCACAGTGTAAATGGAGGAGATGGATCCGACACATAGGTGTAGGAGGTCAAGGCTCCTAGGTCGGTCGGTTATTGTAGACATCATGCCAGTTAGCTCCATTTGCCAAACTATACCCTTAAGAAGATCCCCTAATGTTTCCACTTGATAGGATGATTGGATTGTGGTGTGATAGGTGGATAAGGGTACTATGGGAAGGTTTTGTTCCATAGGAGGGCAAACATGGGCCATGAGATCTCTAAATGGGTTCTCCTTTAGCCAACGTAACAGGGGTTCTCCTAAGATGAGCTCGGCCCCTACTAGGGAGGGTGGTGTAAGGTGAAGACCACTATGTTAAGTGTCTTCTTCTTCCTGGACATGGGTGATCTCCATGGCGGGGGTTGGGTCCGGAGTGTTCACCATTATGGGGTCGGGTATGGGTTTTTCTACCAAGGAGGTGAGCAGGTCCACTGAGGGCGAGATGAAAATGGTTGGTGTATGGTGTACCCAGGGTGGTGAGTGAGGCCGGACTTGGGTTGGGGTTGGGAGTGGAAGTAGCGGGGGGCTAGGTTTGGGTAGGATAGGAGTTGGAAGTGGAAGGTGGGTTGGGGAGTGGTGGCTGTCACGGGCCTAGGTGGAGGGGTGGACATGGGGTCCACGGGGGTTTGAATGGTGAGGGTGGAGTGAGCCCTGATGCTTCTTCCACCTGGGATGGGAACTTCTCGGCCTAACCCATGACATTGTGATTCATATTCTTCTTCCCAATCTAGTGGAGCCTCATAGTCTTCGGTCACCTCCTTAAGTTCCTTTTGGAAAGGGGTGGAAGGAGGATTTTTGGAAGTTTGTGGGGTGTGGGTTTGAAGGAGAATTTTAGGTTGGGTGGTGGAGAAAGGAGGAGTGGGAGTGCTCCTCGGGTTATGGTTCTCAAGGTAGGGGTGGGAAGGTTGGGGAGTGAAGATCTTCCTAATCTCAATCCTTATCTCTTCCAACAAATCTAGGGGTCCTTTGGGTGGTGGGGTTTGGGTCCTAATGGAGGTCTTGGGTTGACTAGGAGGGAAAGGGGGAGTGGGAGTGCTCCTCGGGTTATGGTCCTTACGGTGGGAATGGGAGGGTCGGGGAGCGTAGATCTTCCTAAGTTTCTCCTTCATATCATCCCACGAAGAAATGGGCTATTGCCTCCTAACCCTTCTTAATCCCTCTATGTGTTCCCACTTACTCTTGGCTTGACCCCGAAATCGTCCCTTGACCTTGCGGACTCTTGCGGGTCCATATACCCAAGTCCTTTCAAAATATCTTTCCATGGTAGTCTCCTACCTAAGATAATCACTAGAATGTGATCCGTCAAAGGTAATGTCCTCATCTAGAATGAAATCCATGGGTGGTGAGTAGGCTAAGCCGCTTGGGTGGTGAGTAGGCCTTGCGGACTCTGATACCAACTGATGTGACACAAACCCCTTGGGGGTGGCAGCAACTTGACCAATGCACCTTGGACCTAGATTTGCAAGCAATCGAACCGATCGGCGAACCCACTCAAGCAGACTCACCCGTGTAGCGCACACTCGTGCCCGTAGGCAACTCGACGATGGTGGAGAGGGTCCGAGATGGGACCTCGCTGTTCCAGGGTTTGGCTCGCTTGAGATTGAACCCCTAAAGGCCTGGGATGCCCCAATTCTGTGGGCGGCCAGCACGCCAAGGGCGTGGGATGTAGTGGCTCTCTCACAACTCGCTCCGCGGTGGCACTCAAATTGATGATATTATGAGATCGGGGGAATCAATGCAAGGGGCGGATTGATGATGACTCCAATGCAAGCATGCCCTAGGACTTGACTTGATAGAGACAAGTCAATGACTTGCTCTGATACCACTTGATGTGACACAATATGCAGCAGTAGAAATGTGATCCCTAGGACTTGATTCACAATCACAACCACAAGATTGGGAGCAACTTGAGAGTCGCCGTCACACCGCGCGCACACGTTTCCCGGGGTGACTCGGTGATGCCGAGTCGAGATTGTGGAGAAAGTCCCTGGCTGGCTAGAGAACCAGCACCGCTAAAGTTGTCCCTCCCGAGGATATGAAGCCCACAAACAAGGGCGGCCGGGTGCCTTGGGGGCACTAGGTCACTCGCTCACTATCATCCACGGTGACCACACAAGGGTTGGTGGCTCCGGGATCGGGCACTCTCTCACCGACCAGCAGATAAGTTCCGCAGATATGAAATGAACAGGAGTAAATGAGCAAGGGTAGAGGCTCACCTGGTTGGTTTGAGGAAACCAACCCCGGTCAGAGACGAGGGCGAGCGGGGAAGTGTGGGTTCCCCGCACACTGCGCCGGTGTAGCTTGAGTCCCTGTTAAATAATACAACCACTACGCCTCACACAGGAGGGTGGACTTGGGGTGGGGATGATTTGTTTTTACATGCAAACACTACCTCCACGCAGGGAGGGGCGGTGAGCCGGCCAGGCGGGGAGGGGAGGTTCGCCGAAGAGCGGGCGGAGAAGCCGACGCCGAATCTGTCGGCAGGCTGCGAAGGCTAACTGACAGTCGGGGTCGAGGCCATAGATCTCGTTCTGGAATTTTACTGATGACGAGATCAGCGGCGAACGCTTTGTAACTGGGATGGGGATGCCTCGGAATTTTTCTGAATTCTTCTGAGGAAGGGGCTGGTCCGGGAAGAGCTTTGAACAGAGTGACTGAAACTGGATGTAGCAGTTTACTGTTTCTGACAGTAACTTGCAGAGGTTGCCCCGACCGCTCCCGGACTCCAAATCATGAACCGTCAGAGTTTCTGGAACCGTGGACGAACCCTCTATGCGTCAAAACTAACGGGGCGGCAGTCTGACGTCAGAGAGGATGGGGAGACTCAGAAGAGTGAAGATAGGTCACTATAGATTGTGGGAGGCAGACCCGACCAGTCGAGGGAGAAAAATAGGAACTTTGGCCTCCGGATGCCGAATGCAGTTCTGCTTCTTGCTCCCAATAGAGGACTGGAGGAGGAAGAAGTTTGTTGAAAGGCTCATGGTCTGAATCTTCTGCTGTTTGGCGTGGGGCAGCGTCAAACCGGGTTCTGGTACTCTGCAGGGGGTGCCCGGTGCAGTCGGGGGAGAACGGCTCTCCTAGACAGCCCCGAACTCGGAACGGGATGAGATCGCCTCGCCTACAAAGCTAACTGGATGACCTTTCCAGATTGGTATGGTACGCCTTCAGAAGACATTGTATGAATCCGTGGGTGCTTTCTTCATGTTTTAACTTCACATGGATTGACCTCGTGGGTGAGGGTAGGAGGGTGGTGAGTGATGAGTACTTGGAAGCCCATAGGGAGTGGCCAAACAGATCAAGATGGGTTAAGGGGTGAGTGACGTGAAGGGGGGTTTCAATCCAAGTGATCGCCCTAGGGTCCCTAGCACACATAGGGAAGTGGAAGTCATGACCCTGGTGGGACCCGATGCAATGCTCCTTGTAGGAGGGTAAGGGGGTGATGTAAGACTCATTGGGCTCGGGTAGAAATAATAGGAGTTTACTCATGCAAGGACCCTTGGTGTAAATGGAGGTGATGGTCCCGATGGAGGGGTGTGAGAAACTAAGGTACCCCATGTGGCTTGCTTCTAAGGCCCACATGTTTGTCACCTCTATTTGCCAAAGTACATTCCTAACCAAGTCCCTCATAGCTCCTACAAAGGAGAACGATTGGAAGGTTGTGTGGAATGGAGAGGTGGGCACAATTGGGAAATGATTTTCCATAGGGGGGTGCATGTTGTGGAGGAGGAGGTTTTGCTTAAGCCACTCAATGAGGGGTTCCCCTAAAATCACAATTCTCATGGAAGGAGGGGCTTTCCATTGAGTGGGGTCAAAAGGATCATAGAAATTGAAACTCTTATGGAGGGATTCCTCTATGTCCTTGGATAGGTTGGCCCAAGTAGGACGTTTCCCGATGCATGTTGAACCTTCATCGACAAGGGGTAACAACGAGAGTGTGGACTCACTAGGAAGTGTGACCTTGAGGAGTGGAGAGCATTTTTTGTGGGGTTCATTGAGTCAAGTTCCCCAGGGATTGGCAGGAAGATTAAAAGCTCACTAGTGCATTGGCCTATAGTGCAAATAGATGTAATGGAGCCAATGGATGAGTAGGCAAAGGCAAGGTACTTGGGCTTAATGGGTTCCATGGCCAACATGCTAGTCAACCCCATTTGATAACTCAAACTCCTAAGTAGGTCTTCAAGGGTTTCCACAAAGCAAAAGGATTGATATGTTGTGTGAAGAGAATGACATGGCACTAGTTGAACTTGCTCTATGGGGAGGTTGCATGGGGTTGAAGGGTACAAGATGGGACCATTTTTGAGCCAGGTAGCTAGGGGCTCTTCTATGGTTAGCTCACCAGTGGGTGGGATGAGTTGCTCATGTTGGGGTTCGGGTTGGTTTTGTGTAATGGAGATTTGAGGCTCATTTTCCATTTTAACTGACCGCTTTTGACTGGTTTGCTCAAACTTGGAGAGGGTTTGGTTATAAGAATTTGGGAAGTGGAACCTTTTCTTGTCTCCAGGGGATTGCAAGTGACACCCTTTTCCTTCGGGATCTATGATTGCTTGTTGTTCTTCCATCCATTCTTTTCCCAAAATAATATGTGACCCAAGGGGCCGAATTTTGCACCATGCCCCACTACCCCACGTAATGGATTTGGAGGGAATGCGGCTTACACAAGGTACGTAGAACTCTACGAAAACCCATTCCCCATGAATGACAATTTTCCCTTCTTGCGACAAGGAGTTCACAAGAGTTTGGGAGACATAATTTCCCGATTGGTACTCATCAAGGAACACAGTGGTGATTTTGTTGTGGGGTAGGACTACTTTGAAGCTAAAGAACATGGTGAACAAGAGATTCCTAGGACCCCGATTTGGATAGAACAAATCGAATGACTTGCTCTGATACCATTTGATGTGACACCAGATGCAGCAATAGATTTGATCCCTAGGACTTGATTCGCAATCACAACCACAAGATTGGGAGCAACTTGAGAGTCGCCGTCACGCCGCGCGCACACGTTTCCCGGGGTGACTCGGTGATGCCGAGTTGAGATTGTGGAGGAAGCCCCAGGCTGTCTAGAGGACCAGCACCGCTACGGTTGTCCCTCCCGAGGATATGAAGCCCACAAACAAGGGCGGCCGGGTGCCTTGGGGGCACTAGGTCACTCGCTCACTATCATCCACGGTGACCACACAAGGGTTGGTGGCTCCGGGATCGGGCACTCTCTCACCGACCAGCAGATAAGTTTTGCAGATATGAAATGAACAGGAGTAAATGAGCAAGGGTAGAGGCTCACCTGGCTGGTTTGAGGAAACCAACCCCGGTCGGAGACGAGGGCGAGCGGGGAAGTGTGGGTCCCCGCACACTGCGCCGATGAAGCTTCAATCTGTTCAACTTAATACAACCACTACACCTCGCGCAGGAGCCTGACCTCGGGGAAGGGATGATCAAATACAATCAAACACTACCTCCACGCAGGGAGGGGCGGTAAGCCGGCCAGGCGGGGACGGGAGAATCGTCGGAGAACGGAAGAGGGAAGCCAAGGCTGTTTCCACGTGCAGGCTGTGATGGCTGACTACCAGACGGTCCCGGGACTATAGATCACGTTCCAGAATTTTTTCGGAGGCAAGACCAGCGTGGGAATCTTTGTATCTGGTACGCGGATGACCCAGAATTTTCACGATTTCTTCTGCTGCAGCTGCTGGTCCGGGTCCAGCTTCGAACAGGGTGGCAGATTCTGGCCGCATTAACTACCTGATACGAACAGCGACTTGCAGAAGCTACCCCAGTCGCTCCCGAGCTCTGAATCACAAGCCGCTGGAGTTTCTGGAACCGTGGTCGAGCCCTCTTCGTATAAAAATTGACGGGGAAGCCGTCTGATGTCAGTGAGGATGGGGAGGCTCAGAAGAGTGGGGGCAGGTCGCTGCAGACTGTGGGAGGCAGACCCGACCTGCCGAGGGAGAAAAACGAGAACTCTGGCCTCCATACCCCAAACGCAACTCTACTTCTTGATCCTGATAGAGGACTTGAGGAAGGAGAACTTTGTAGAAGAGCTCGTAGTCTGAATCCTTCTCCGTTTGTCGTGGTGCAGCTTCTAACCGGGTTCAGGTACTCTGCAGAGGGAGTCCAGCGCAGTCAGGGGAGAATGGCTCTCCCGGACAGCCCCGAACTCGGAATGGGATGAGACTGCCTCGCCTGCGAAGCCGACTGGTCGACCTTTCCAGCAATGTATGGTACGTCTTCAGAGGTAGCCGTATGACTCCGTGACAGCTTCTACAAGACAGCCCTTTCTCTACCACCTGCAGACTGATCAAAGTGGAAGAGAGGGGTAGAAGAACTTGGTTGGGGTAGGTGGGGGTTAGCAATGGAGGTGGAGAGGTGTGGATGGTGGGTGGGGTGGGATGCTTCTAGGGTGATGAGAGGGGTTGAGCAGGGGGGGAGAAGAGAGATTCAAGAGGGAAGGGGGTGAGATGGCCGCGGCTGGTAGGTGGAGGGGAGGGGAGAGGGGTGCGGCCAAGGATGGGGGTGGGGGCGCAAATGGTCTAGGGGAGTGGGGATGTTGCCTTTGGATTTGGAGTGGTGGGTTAATGGAGGGTTAATGGTAGTCTAGGGAATGGGAAGGGGCTGCCTTGGGGATGTGGAGAGATGCTTGGGAAGTGGCGATTCCTCTTGGGAAGATGGAAGGTTGTATGGGGAAGGGGAAGGGTTGCTTGGGGAGTGGTGGGAGTAAATGGGGTATTAAGTGGCCTAGGGGAGGTGAAGGGGTGGAGGGTGAGGTGGCAGCTGAGGTGGCAGGGGGAGGGGAAGGTGAAGGGGCTAGTTCGCCCAAGGGAGGGGGAGAGAGAGAGAGTGGGGTTCGCCCCCTAGAGAGAGAGGAAGAGAGAGCTAGTGAGAGAGAGAGAAGAGCACTTAAGTGGCGATTTTCAATAATACTTCATTAGCTTACAAATGAGGGATTGGGGTCCTATTTATAGGAATCCCATAATTACACATAAGTCCCTGACTCTTTGACTACTAACACTAAACCAAGGGGAAGGGGGCGCCCCTGGGCCTAGCCCATATAATTGGGCCCAATAACACACATAATGACTTAAGACTTAGGTAAATAGCTACCTCACCTAGGTATTGGACTCAAATAAAAGGAAAAGTACATGATAAGAAAATGAAAATTACATCATATGACTCGAAATAAAGTGCTGAACAAGATGTAGCATGGGTGGCGAGCATCGGGATCCTTGATCAAATGAAATTGCTGGTGATGTCCTCATCACCTGCCCAATATGAAGCCTGCGTAGCTGAGGCACTGCCGGAGGCCAGCATGACCTTCACCCAGGAAGACATGTTGCTCCCCACCACCAGTCACAACAGACCTCTGTATATGAGGGGACATCTAAATGGCCGAGAGCTGAACAGAATCCTGGTGGACCCCGGGGCAGCTGTCAACATCCTGCCCTACAGGATATATGAGAGGCACTACTTCAACGTGCACCTACAAAAGGTCGGGGATATGCGCATTGCCGGCTTCAATCAGAAGTGCGAAGTGTCGCTAGGAGTAGCAGAGTTCACACTCACTCTAGCGGACTTTGTCACGAAGGTGTAATTTCATGTCATTGATTCTCGCACCTCATACAAGGCGTTGCTTGGCCGCCCTTGGCTACATGAGAATATGGTGGTACCTTCCACACTTCACCAATGCATCAAATACAGCATGGATGGGAGAGAGGAAAGAGTATTTTCTGATCTCCACCCATTCGAAGTATTCGAATGCCACTTGGCAGACGCCCCTCTATATGCAGAATGGTCGCAGAAGGCCCCTGCGGCCAAGACCTCTTCTAGCACAACAAAAGGGACTTCCAAAGTAGAATGGTTCCCTCCGCCGCCGCGTGGATATATCGATCCCAAGGTGGTTTCACACATCACTGTCACCGGGGATGTAGGCCGAATAGCGCCTCCCGCCATCTACCCCGAAACTAATAAAGTTAGGGTTGACCAGCAGCACGACCACATCAGGATCCCTGAAGGTCTTACCAAGCCAATTCTCAGCCTCGACAATGCTACTGTCGAGCCTTTCAAAGCTTGGGAGGTGACACAGATAGATGGTCCTAGCAGCCTGTTCTATACAGCTGAAGAGCACCCTACACAGGAAGACACTGATTGTCATCTGCCTGAAGATATAAAAAACCCCTCAATGCCTATACAGGGGCTAACATTTATAACAAATCGAATGGCCAAGATGTTCCAGAAGCAGCACATCCCTTCTGGCCAACCTCGCAACAAGAAAGAAGCATTCTAGAAGCTATGGTACCCTCCGAGCCTGGACAAAGAAATGAGGCGTGTCTCTCAGCACCCGGGATTGGGCTTCACTCTCGAAGAATACTATTATAGCGGACGCTATGAAGTGGATACCATCTCTGCTTTCTACCAAATGGAGGATAACCCACTGGGGGCAACTATTGGTGAACACCTGACAGAAGTTGAGTGCATTCAGCCAGCCCGGCCAAGGAATCCGGAATCTGAGGCTGTATTCCCCTGCCGGTGCTGGGAACAAGTCTATCCGAAAGATGCAGCTCTTCAAGCTAAATTTGACACAGCTAGCAGTAGTGAAGCTGAAGATATTGAAGAAGCAGAGCTGCCTCCCTCCAGTGGCCCTCCTCTGTTCATGATGTCGGCACTTCTCGAACCACTCGGGGAAGCTTCCCCCGAGCCTGATCAAGAGACACATGCTGCTAGAAGAGAAATGGTTGCCTTCACTGAGGACATGGTGGTTCAAGGGATCGAGATCTCTTCACCCCTTGCCAAGGAGCTGCAAGGCTACTCTGACTTAATGACAAATGATCACCAGCCCTTAGTGACTGCAACCCCCTCAGTAGGGGGTGAGGCAATCAACTCGCCCCTTGAAGTTGCTACTAAGGTAAACTTGTTGGCAGAACAGTGCATGCAGCCATTATCAGCCGAACAAGAGATTTCTGGCAGAACTCAGATAAGGCAAGACGAAGGGTTCGAGGTCCTCGACCTCGAAGATGATATACCAGACTTTGTCGACCTCCAGCCTGCACCCCCTGAGATAGAAGACGGAGGTCAAGCAACAGTCGATGAACTAATAGAAGTCAACTTGGGAGACGAGGATGACCCCAGGCCAACCTTCCTCAGCGCCCAACTATCTGTCGAAGAACAGAGGATGTACATCCAGCTGCTACAAGAATATCGGGACTGCCTTGCCTAGACCTATAGAGAGATGCCAGGACTAAGCCCCTCAGTCTCACAGCATGAGCTGACCATAAACCCTGGGGTAGAGCCGGTGAAACAGCCCCCTCGGCGTATGAGGCCAGAGCTCATCACTCAAATATGCAAAGAGGTCGAAGGGCTCATTGATGTGGGTTCGTCGAGGAAAATCAATATACAACGTGGTTAGCTAACATCATGCCCGTGAAGAAGAAGAATGGACAAATCCGGATATGTGTTGACTTCCGGGATCTGAATAAAGCATGCCCTAAAGATGACTTCCCAGTGCAGATAACGGAGGTCATGATAGATGCAACAACTGGTCATGAGGCCCTATCATTCATGGATGGGTCATCTGGCTACAACCAGATATGGATCGCGGAACATGACCGGATCCACACTGCCTTCCGGACCCCCAAAGGCATTTATCACTACAAAAGAATGCCGTTCGGATTAAAGAACGCCGGCGCAACTTATCAGCGGGCGATGACTAGAATATTTGATGAGCTGCTTTACCATAAGGTTGAGTGCTACATAGATGACATGGTAGTCAAGACCAAAAAGAAAGAAGACCATCTGCAAGACCTCCGAGTCATTTTCCAGAGGCTGAGGTAGTATGAATTAAAAATGAACCCTATGAAGTGTGCGTTCGGAGTCTCGAGCGGAAAGTTCTTGGGTTTCATTGTCAAGTATCGGGGAATTGAAATAGACCACGCCAAGATCAAGGAGATTCAGGAGTTACCCTCGCCAAGGAATCTCTCTGAGCTAAGATCCCTTCAGGGCCGCCTTGCATACGCCCGACGGTTTATATCCAACTTGTCGGGGCGATGCCATCCCTTTCACAAGCTGATGATGAAGGATGTTCCCTTCTACTGGGATGAAGAATGCCAGATAGCCTTTGATAAACTGAAGGATTACCTGAAAACCCCTCCAGTGCTGGGTGCGCCAGTGAAAGGACGGCCGCTGATCCTCTCCATAGCAGCCACACACAATTCCCTGGGGGCAATGCTAGCCCAGAATAACGAAGAAGGAAAAGAGCAAGCCCTCTACTATCTCAGTCGAAGAATGGTCAGAACTGAGAAAAGGTACACCTACATCGAGAAGATTTGCCTGGCATTGGTCTTCGCGGTCAAGAAGTTGCGGCACTACATGTTGTCGCACGAAGTTAAGCTGATTTCTAGGGAGGATCCGCTTAGATACATCATGTCCCAACCGGCCCTCAAAGGCCGCCTGGGCAAATGGGCGGTGATTCCTAAGGAGTATGACATCTCCTATGTACCGCAGAGGGCCGTCAAGGGCCAAGCTATTGCAGACTTCTTTGCTGAACATCTAGTACCCGAAGACTACCCTCTGGAACCAGAGCTTCCTGAAGATGAAACTTTAGAGGTCGGCCAGGTGCGGCCCTCCCTATGGCAGCTGTATTTTGATGGTGCCTCCAGAATTGACACCTCAGCGACGGGATCAGCCAGAGTCCGCGCAGGAGCAGGCATAGTCTTAAGTCTTCTGAAAGGGAAGTCATACACACGTCCTGCTCAATAAACAAGCCTTGCACAAATAATGAAGCAGAATATGAAGCCCTCATAATCGGGCTACAGATTGCTCTGTCCATGGAGATTCAAATGCTAGAAGCGTTCAGGGACTCCATGCTAGTTATAAAACAATTGGAAGGGGAGTTCGAGGTGCGAAAGCAGGAGCCCGTCCCTTACTACCATCTGGCCCTGCGCCTAATGGCAAGATTCTACTTCGTCAGCGTCAAGCACATCAACCGAGGACAGAATGCTCAAGCTGACGCCCTCGGAAAGCTGGCAAGTTCCTTGGCAGTCCCGCCTGATATGAGCCTGAACATAACAGTCATCAACCGGCGGTAGGTCCCCAGTATGACAAAAGCTTTAGCTGATAAACAAGCCAATGAAGTAGCAGTTGCTGAAGCAGTCCAGCAGCCCGACTGGCGGGAATACCTCCTGCATTGGTTCCAACACCAATAGCTCCCGAAGGTGAAAGAACAGAGAATGAGACTCCTGAGAGTCAAAGATTCTTATGAGATGAGGAATGGAACATTGTTTTGAATAATGGTAGATGCCCAAAAGAAGGTATTACTTCAATGCTTATCTCCGGGGGAAGCCAGGTAGGTAATGCAAGAACTCCATGCCGGGTCAGCCGGGGCACACCAGGCCGGTCCGAAAATGAAGATCGAAATAAAAAAATTAGGTTATTATTGGCCCACTATATTTGATGATTGCTGCAAGTTCGCCAAGGCTTGTCAGAAATGTCAAGAGCACGCCAATCTGTCAAGAAGACCTCCAGTGCCTCTACATCCTACCCTACCAAGCTGGCTGTTTGCCCAGTGGGGCACGGACGTGGTGGGGCCACTACCAGCATCTTCATCAGAGTGCAAATACATCTTAGCAGCTACATATTACTTCTCCAGATGGGTAGAGCCAGTAGCACTAAAAGAAGTCACGGGAGAATTAGTTGCGAGATTCTTCCGGCAGAATGTAATATTTCGGTTCGAGATTCCCAGCCGAATCATCTCCGACAACGGCAGCCACTTCAGAAATCAGAAGATTTATCGGCTAGCTGACAAATACAAGATTGATTGGAGAACATCATCTCCCTACTACCCTCAGGCCAACGGACTTGCAGAGGCCTTTAACAAGACGCCGTGCACTCTGCTGGCAAAAATTATCAAGACTAACAGAAGAGATTGGGAAGATAGAATGTACGAGGCACTGTGGGCTTACCGTACGGTAAACAAGACCCCTACCGGCTGCTCACCCTACTCCCTCGTGTATGGGTCAGAGGCTGTGGTGCCAATTCAGCTGGAGGTCCCCTCATTACGGGTCGCCATCCAGCATGGATTAGTGGGCAACGAGCAGGCCAACGTAGAAAGAAGACTAGAAGAGCTCGCCGAGCTTGAAGGAAAGCGTCTCTGGGCGCAACAGAATATTCAACTCTATCAAGCCCGCATGTCCCGTGCTTTTGATAAGTTGGTCAAAGGACGGGAGTTCAAAAGGGGTGACATGGTGATGGTTAAAAGAAGAGAGGTGATGGCCTCCAACCCTAAGGGGAAGTTGGTTGAAAATTAGGTCAGACCGTATGTCTTCCACCGAGCATATGAAGGGGGTGCATATGTCCTTGCGGATCACAAAGGAGTCATCCAATTCTCTCCCCTTAATGGGAAGCACCTAAGGCCGTATCACACGGTTCAACCGGCGTTCCCCGAATGATTTACCTCAAACTTGATCTAGTGGCACTCCGCCCTAACCGAGCTACCTCAAACTTGGTCCAGTGGCACTCCGCCCTGACCAAGCTACCTCCACCCTTGGTCTAGTGGCACTCCACCCCGACCAAGCTACCTCCACCCTCGGTCCAGTGGCACTCCGCCCTGACCGATCTACCTCCACCCTTGGTCTAGTGGCGCTCCGCCCTGACCGAGCTACCTCAAACTTGGTCCAGTGGCGCTCCGCCCTGACCGAGCTACCTCAAACTTGGTCTAGTGGCGCTCCACCCTGACTGAGCTACCTCAAACTTGGTCCAGTGGCACTCCGCCCTGACCAAGCTACCTCCACCCTTGGTCTAGGGGCACTCCGCCCCAACCAAGCTACCTCCACCCTCGGTCCAGTGGCACTCCGCCCTGACCGAGCTACCTCCACCCTTGGTCCAGTGGCACTCCGCCCTGACCGAACTACCTCAAACTTAGTCCAGTGGCGCTCCGCCCTGACCGAGCTACCTCAAACTTGGTCTAGTGGCACTCCGCCCCGACCAAGCTACCTCCACCCTTGGTCCAGTCGCGCTCCGCCCTGATCGAGCTACCTCCACCCTTGGTCTAGTGGCACTCCGCCCTGACCAAGCTACCTCCACCCTTGGTCTAGTGGCACTCCGCCCTGACCGAACTACCTCCACCCTTGGTCCAGTGGCACTCCGCCCTGACCGAACTACCTCAAACTTGGTCCAGTGGCGCTCCTCCCTGACCGAGCTACCTCAAACTTGGTCTAGTGGCACTCCGCCCCGACCAAACTACCTCCACCCTCGGTCCAGTGGCGCTCCGCCCTGACCGAACTACCTCTACCCTTGGTCCAGTGGCACTCCGCCCTGACCGAGCTACCTCCACCCTTGGTCCAGTGGCACTCCACCCTGACCGAGCTACCTCCACCCTCGGTCCTGTGGCACTCCGCCCTGACCGAGCTACCTCTACCCTTGGTCTAGTGGCACTCCGCCCTGACCGAGCTACCTCAAACTTGGTCTAGTGGCACTCCGCCCTGATCGAGCTACACTTACCTCGGTCTAGTGGCATTCCGTCCGGATTGAGCTACACTTACCTCGGTCAAGTGGCACTCTGCCCTGGCCAGACTCGCATAATACCTACGACTTTGCCATTACGGGCCTTACGCCCGAATCGACACAAATCTATCCTTTGCGTTAGCATTGCCTTCTTGCTAACGAATAAACCCCTTTGTTCAGCGCAAGACTCCGTGTCCTAGCCGACCTTTATACATCATTGCCATTGCGGGCCTTACGCCCGAATCGGCACAAATCTATCCTTTGCGTTAGCATTACCTTCTTGCTAACGAATAAACCCTTTTGTTCGGCGCAAGACTCTGTGTCCTAGCTGACCTTTATACATCATTGCCATTGCGGGCCCTACGCCCGAATCGGCACAAATCTATCCCTTGCGTTAGCATTACCTTCTTGCTAACGAATAAACCCCTTGTTCGGTGCAAGACTCCGTGTCCTAGCCGACCTTTATACATCTTTACCATTATGGGCCTTACGCCCGAACTCGCATAAATCCATCAGTTGCGTCAGCATGGTCTCCTTACTGACGAATAAACCCTTCTTCTGGCGCAAGACTTCGTGTCCCAGCCAACCTTTATACATCCTTGCCATTACGGGCCTTACGCCCGAATCGGCATAAATCCATCCTTTGCGTCAGCCTGGTCTCCTTGCTGACGAATAAATCCTGCTTCTGGCGCAAGACTTCGTGTCCCAGCCGACCTTTATACATCATTACCATTGCGGGCCCTACGCCCGAATCGGCATAAATCCATACTTTGCATCAGCATGGTCTCCTTGCTGACGAATAAATCCTGCTTCTGGCGCAAGACTTCGTGTCCCAGCCGACCTTTATACATCATTGCCATTGTGGGCCCTACGCCCAAATCGGCTCAAATCTATCCTTTGCGTTAGCATTACCTTCATGCTAACGAATAAACCCCTTGTTCGACACAAGACTCCGTGTCCTAGCCGACCTTTATAAATCATTGCCATTGCGGGCCCTACGCCGGAATCGGCTCAAATCTATCCTTTGCATTAGCATTACCTTCTTGCTAACGAATAAACCCCTTGTTCGGCGCAAGACTCCGTGTCCTAGCCGGCCTTTATACATCATTGCCATTGCGGGCCCTACACCCGAATCGGCTCAAATCTATCCTTTACGTTAGCATTACCTTCTTGCTAACGAATAAACCCCTTTGCTTGGCGCAAGACTCCGTGTTCTAGCCGACCTTTATACATCATTGCCATTGCGGGCCCTACGCCCGAATCGGCACAGATCTACCATTGGCGTTGGCATTATCTTCTTGCTAACGAATAAACCCCTTTTTCGGCGCGATACTTCTTGTTCTAGCCAACCCTCTCAGCATCCTTCTGCTACATGAGTTCAAAAGAAAGAGAAAGAAACAGAAATGGGGTTAAAAATAGAGATACCCCACCGGCCTTGTTCCTAAACGGGGACGAGGGTAAAAATGGCTATAACCCGGCTATGGCGAAAACCTGAAAGGGCGCTGCAGGCAAAATCGGGTACCCCGCCACGTGAAAACCTGAAAGGGCACGTGGGCAAAAGCAAGAGGGGGCTGGCCTCGGCGAAAACCTGAAAAGGGTGCTTAGGTCAGTAAAGTGGTAATCCAAAAGTCTCTCTTCATCCTCCTCTCAATGAGATTCCCAAGGGATAACCATCAGAAGTCCCACCGGAGATCCCCTAACAAACCTGTGTCCGACCCTCGTCATCATCGGCAGGACTGGTCGACCTCCATCTTATAACTTGGACCTTTCGTCCTCGTCAATGAGCATGTCCCTTGCTTCGACATGTAACCCATGTCGACGAACAAACCCATGTTCGACCCTCGTCACCGTCGGCGAGACCGGTCGACCTCTATCCCTTAACTCGGACCTTTCGTCCTTGTCAATAATATATCCTTTGCTTCGACATGTAACCCATGTCGATGAACAAACCCAGGATCTGACCCTCGTCATCATCGGCGAGATAGGTCGACCTCTACTCTTAACTTGGACCTTTCGTCCCTGTGAATGAATATACCCTTTGCTTCAGCGTGTAACCCACATCGATGAACAAACCCAGGTTTGACCCTCGTCATCATCAGTGAGGTAGGTCGACCTCTGTCCCTTGGCCTAAACCTTTCGTCCCGATCAAGAACCATATAGCCTTTGCCTCGGCATTTAACCAATGTCGACGAACCAAACCAGGATCCGACCCTTGTCATCATCGACAAGGCCGGTCGGCGTCCTAGCAAACAAGCTCTCCTGTGTTTCGGATCCTCTGCGGAATTAAAAAAAAGAGAGAAAATAAACTGAAATGGGGTTAAAAATAGAGATACCCCGCCGGCTTTGTTCCTAAATGGGGATAAGGGCAAAACTGGCTATAACCCGACTGTGGCAAAAACCTGAAAGGGCGTTACAGGCAAAATCGGATAACCCATCACGTGAAAACCTGAAAGGGCACGTGGGCAAAAGCAAAAGGGGGCTGACTCCGGTGAAAACCCGAAAGGGCGCTTGAGTCGGTAATGTGGTTAAAAAAAATGATGAAATGAATGAATAAAAAAAAATGATGATAAAAAAATGATGATGAAATGAAAATATGATGTAGTAACGAGGTTATCCTCGTTCGTCATTCCATCCCAATCTACCTTTTCGACCCTTGTCACCATTGGCCTTTCCGGTCCTTGTCACCATCGGCAAGACCGTCTACCTTTTCGACCCTTGTCACCATCGACAAGATCGGTCGCTACCCTTTACGGTCCTTGTCACCATCGGCAAGACCGTCTACCCTTTTCGGTCCTTGTCACCATCGGCAAGACCATCTACCTTTTCGACCCTTGTCACCATCGGCAAGATCAGTTGCTACCCTTTCCGGTCCTTGTCACCATCGGCAAGACCGTCTACCTTTTCGACCCTTGTCACCATCGACAAGATCGGTCGCTACCCTTTACGGTCCTTGTCACCATCGGCAAGACCGTCTACCCTTTTCGGTCCTTGTCACCATCGGCGAGACTGTCTACCTTTTCGACCCTTGTCACCATCGGTGAGACTGTCTACCTTTTCGACCCTTGTCACCATCGGCAAGATCGGTTGCTACCCTTTACGGTCCTTGTCACCATCGGCAAGACCATCTACCTTTTCGACCCTTGTCACCATCGGCAATATCGGTCGCTACCCTTTACGGTCCTTGTCACCATCGGCAAAACCGTCTACCCTTTTCAACCCTTGTCACCATCGGCAAGATCGGTCGCTACCCTTTCCGGTCCTTGTCACCATCGGCAAGACCGTCTACCCTTTTCGGTCCTTGTCACCATCGGCAAGACCGTCTATCTTTTCGACCCTTGTCACCATCGGCAAGATTGATTGCTACCCTTTCTGGTCCTTGTCACCATCGGTAAGACCGTCTACCCTTTCCGGTCCTTGTCACCATCGGCAAGACCATCTACCTTTTCGACCCTTGTCACTATCGGCAAGATCGGTCGCTACCCTTTTCGGTCCTTGTCACCATTGGCAAGACCAACTACCTTTTCGACCCTTGTCACCATCGACAAGGTCGGCCAGCATTTCCCCAAATCGGACCCCGACAAAAACCTGAAAGGGCGCTTGGGTCAGTAATGTGATTACTATAAAGTATATGCCATGCCTCTGAGTGGCACTCCCATCAGTTGTCCCACCAGTAATAAAGCCTATCCCGGATGGACCTCTCATCAGCCAGCAGTCGTATTTTTGACATTTCTTGTCGGCAAGACTTACATCTGCACCAATCTGGCAACCTCTGGAACCCCGTCACGCGGTGGAGCGAGGCCCCCATCCTTTCCTTGAAAGGGTGGACGCTCTCCTGCGGCGCAGATATGGGTATACTTCCAAGCAGGTCGCCAAAGTTGCCACAAGATATGATAGAATACAAGTGCAAAGGTGGACACCTAAAACAGTAAAGGAAACTTGTATTTCATTGCAAAAAAGAGGGGAATGAATACAAAAGGGGCCCTTCGGAGGGGACGAATTACAAAGGCAGATCAGCTAAGACCACCTGAAAATATCTGTAAAGTCAATGAGCCCAACATGTGGAGCCGCTCCCAGTTCACGGAGCTGCATTTCTTCCTCCTGAACATGAGTCACCTCAGTCTCTAGGGATGCGACTCGGCCCTCTAGTAAAGAAGTTTCCTCGATGCCTTGGACTTCTGCAGCCTCCAGCCGTGGTATCTCAGCTTCAATGGTAGCCAATTCAGCCCGGAGTTCTTCCCGTCGGCTTTGTAGGATATGTGCCCGAGCAGCTAAAGTTTCAACATGGGCCTTGTTCCTGTGGATATCAGAGGTCAGGGACGCCATCTCCGTCTGACAATCGGCTTTCTGTAATTTGAGGGCCGCTAGTCGGTCATTCATCACCCTCCCGAGAAAGTCTCGGCGGTTTACAAATTTTAGCAGGAACAGCACCCGCTGGGTCCAGCTGTCCAAAGGACAGCCTAATGCCTGCAGCCCGATCGTCAGTCGTTCAGCCACTTCCTTCAACTGCAGGTAAGATAATGTTGGCTGAGATTCTACGACTTGACGCAATATCTTTAAGTGACGCCAGACAAAGTCCTCCGATGAAGTAAAGCCCAGGGAGGCTGCCGGAGCCACCTCAAAGGTCACCTCCCTGTCTATGGAAGCCCATAAGCCAATGTCTGGCTCGAAAGAAGAAGTTGGAACGGCCACCAGAGCCTAAGTAGCAGGTACCACGGCAGCATGCTCTTGCTCCGTCGGGCACTTTGAAGAACTCTCTTCTACAGGTGCTGGAAGAGGCGGAGGTTCCAACCCTATTTCTGGCACGGATGGAGCCGCAGGGTCAGGCGCAATATTCATTATGGCTGCCGGGACAAAGGCAGAACCCCTTAACGGGTCAACTTCAGCTCTCAATTATGTTGCAGGCACCAGGGCGAGACTCTCTCCCAGTGGGCTAAGCTCCATTGATGATACTTCGGTGGCTACATGTACTCTTACTGGCACAGGGTGAAGTATAGTAACCGCCTCTGAAGAAGACATTGTGGCAAGCGGTAGCATATCCAAAGCCTCCGGTGAAACCACGATGGCATCAGAAGTTGATACCAGAGAGCATCACTGCGCCGAAAGCACCAAACAAAGAGTCACGTCGAGATCCATCGGGCCGACATGAAGCTCGCGCCGGTTAGGTGCCGCACCAAGATGGGCATGCCGAAATCGTCAATGGCGTCGGTTGGCTCACCCAAGGGTGCTGCAATCAGAAGATTAAACCAAAAAATGCTGGTGTCCGTCCGAGTATGCTTACAAAGTATTGGGATTATACAAGCAGAATGAAGACTCGGAGTCACAAGGATGAACAATGAACAGGAGCAAGCCTGAAGAAATTATAAAGTGCGGTGCAATGTACACCCGCATGTCCCGTGTCACTCATCCTTCACTTACGCCACCTGCGGGTGGGGGCCATTTGTTGACACCTAAAATGTACAAGAAGAAGCCAAAGCAGACTCGGGGCCCTGAAGGTCAACCAATGATGCGGCTCATATGCCATCCCTAGAAGTTCTGAGAATCAGAATAGAAGAGGACCACTACCCCTAACACTCTGTCCGGCTAAAGCCATCTCTGGCTAGGCCGCTGTCCAGCACTGCTGTCATCCAGATAGTCGGGCTGATAAAATTATAACAACATTCAGGCAACCATCTGCCTGCTGAAGAGGATCTTCAGACAATTCTGATTCTCATGAAAAGGGATTCACACTGCCTCACACATGGGCGTGAACGCAAGGTGTTAAATAAGCCTCAAGAGGAATATACCAAGAAGCCCACCAGAGCAATGAAAAGAAGCCCATTAGATGAGCCTCCTCCGGCGCCGGGTTCTGAACAAATGGGCCAAGCCCAATACGAAGCCAGGTGCGCCGAGATGATGCATGCTGAGGCGCGCCGGGAAGCTCACGCCGAGAACAGAAGGCCACCCTCCTATAAAGACTGCTGCCTTTGAACAATACAACAACAACAACAGGAGAGGGAACACAAGACAACAAGAAAAAAAAAAGAAGAGAAGAAGAGGCAATAGAGGGAATAGAGAGCAGTAGCCACTGAAAGAAAGGGGAGCTCAAGAGCCCTCCATAGGAGCTGAAGAGAAGAGAGAGTGGCAGAGACTCGAAGGAAGAAGCAAGGTGGGGTTGACTGTCCGACGCCCCGAAGGGCTACAGTTCTTCTCCCCCCTGTTCTGTCTAGATATTTTCTTTTTCTTCTTTTGTATCTCTACTTTCGAGCATCTTTGCTCCAGTAGCTTTAAATGCTAATGTAACCCTGTTGTCAGGGATAGAGTTGGTGTATATGTTTTTGGTTGGATTTTCTTCCGAGTTGGATTCGTGTACGCCGTTTAGATGAAATAGTTAATAAAAGTGGGCTGAGTTTTGCCCTTTCATTTTTTTTTCTCTTCCCCTGCATCCGAGGGTTAATATATGCAACGGCTACCGCAAGCCACATATATCTTATAGTTTAATCTTCTAGATCTGCTGAAGGCTTCTCTGCTATTTTTCCTCACCACCTCGTATCCACATCAAGAGCCTGATGTTGACACCCGTTTTATGACCAATAGGTCGGGTCATCTCCTTATTCATTCTATATGATGCTCCGAGTCGTTCACTCTTCATTGAGTCTCTTGATTAGTTGAAGCCTATTTCTTGGGTCTTAACTCTTTGATCGGATATGGTTCCTTGTGGCTACTTCCACTACCAGAAAAAGCGGGATTTCAAACGAAATTTTCAGACGGAAATTTCAGACGGAAATTTCCGTCTGAAATTTGTGACAGATTTTTTTCCGTCGGAAATCCCATCTGAAATTTGCAATTACACACCGAATTTCAGACGGAAATTATGATGGAAAATATTCCGTCACAAATTTCAGACGGAATTTGGGACGGAAAATTTAATCTGTCAGAAATTTATGACCAAGAATTTGTGACAGCCACATTTGTGACGGATCCGTCTGACAATCCGTCACAAATGTGTCTTCTCACGGATTTTCAGACGGAAATTAATCCGTCACAAAATGTTTGTGCCCCCAATCCGTCGCAAAGGCACATTTGCGACGGATTGGGGGCGCAAAAATTTTGTGACGGATTAATTTTCGTCTGAAAATCCGTGAGAAGACACATTTGTGACGGATTGTCAGACAGATCCGTCACAAATGTGGCCGTCACAAATTCTTGGTCATAAATTTCTGACAGATTAAATTTTCCGTCCCAAATTCCGTCTGAAATTTGTGACGGAATATTTTCCGTCACAATTTCCGTCTGAAATTCGGTGTGTAATTGCAAATTTCAGACGGGATTTCCGACAGAAAAAAATCCGTCACAAATTTCAGATGGAAATTTCCGTATGAAATTTCCGTCTGAAAATTCCGTCTGAAATCCCGCTTTTTCTGGTAGTGTTCATTGGATGAATCTTAGCAATGCCTCTATTCCTTTTCGATCTCCATTTTGATAATAACGGTTGGTCCTAGGCGCGTTGTTTCATTCTGACGGATGGGTCCTAGACCGTTACTCTTTGAAGAGTCCTAAGGCTTAAGGCCTCGTTTTAAAGCTTATCCTTTTTGATTACACGTTGATAATAACGGTCTGTCGTGCATCCGTTGTTTCATTCTGACGCCCTATGCCTTGGCCGTTGCTTCCTTGCAGAGTCCAACTTGTTGGGTCTTCTTCTCGTTGATCTTATCTTTTGGGATAAGGTTGATAGTAACGGATGTTCCTTGGTGCGTTATTTCCAAGTGGCGGTCTGTCGTGCAGCCGTTACTTCCTTCAGAGAGTCCTAACAGTTCAGGCCTTTTCTCTGCTACTCCGTGGTCGAGATAAGGGTTTGGATTGACGATATCTCTTTCAAATCTGATCCTCAGGACCTTCTGTTTGATGCTATGGACTCTTGGTGATTTTATCTTCGAGGATTTGCTAAGAGTTATCCCTTTATCTTGCTGAATTATCCTCTGCTCGACCTGAGAGTTTGAGGGTCTATAAATAGAACCCTTGACTTCATGGCCGAAAAGAGAGGAGGGCTTGAAATTCACGACGAAGTGCTGCCGAACTCAGGAGCCATCTTCATCCAAGAGGAACTGCTTCCCACGTTCATCCATCTCATAATCAAGGGAGTACTTTGGTTTTAGTTTTTCAAGTTCATCATTGTATGCTTAAGTTCTTCCCTGGTTTTTCCTCAATCAAAGCATTGTCCCTCCTCTTTCTCCACGTTTTTTCACTGTTCTCTAAGCATCTAAACATCTTCCCCATCTTTTAAAAACGCCCAGAGGGGTTAAAAAAAACCAAAAACTCCCCGGTAATCCCCTTTCCTTTTGATGTCCTTAAGTTCTTTGAGAATTGATGCTATATTATTGAAAGGGCTAATTTGGGTTGTTTTGTTCTTGTCTTCTACACCTTTGGCAGGTTTACAGGTTCACCAGTACGAGACCGAAGTCTTCTAGCCGGCTGGAAGAGTTGGAGTTAAAAGAATCTACACTTTGCTACTGCAGGTCATCAGACGGCCTGGTGCAGGCGCGTCATCTTCTCCTGGCGGTCTATCGGGTGGCCGTCACTTTCAAAGTAACGCGCAGGGTCCTGGCCATTATTTCAAGCTGACCTGCAGGTTCTCTTTGGTTTTCTCTCCCGTGGGCGGGTGCTTCATCCACCTATTTCCAAGGCATTTACAGGTCTTTTGCTTGTTTTTACTTTGGTGGCGATCACATCTTTCCTTAGTCTTGGGCATTAGCTTTCTCATTCATCACATATCTCTTTTATTTTCTTGCTTGCTCCACCCCTTGCGGTGTGTTTTATTTACTCTTTTGCTCCACGTCCCGGCGTGTGTTTTCCCTTTTCTTTAGCGTAGTTTGAGCGAGATAGCATGCCCATGCTAGAGCTAGCTTTGATTGCCTAGGTTCATGATCACATGTTCATAGGTTAAGAGCGGATCTTTGATTACTTGCTTGTCATTTCATCATTCAAAACCCCAAAGAAAAGATAGATAGGCAAAATAAAATCAACATATAATTTTTTGGTGATCACGGTTAGTATTTCTCATCCTTTCACCCCCCTTGTCTTTGATTCACATGTTTATGCATGTATGTATTTAAAGGGGGCGGGATAGGAACCTAATTAAAAAAACAAATCAATAATTTTTGGCGATCACGGAGGGACAACTTGTGCCAATCATGCTTTTGATTCCTGTTTGAACCTGCCATCATCTGCCTATTTGGTTTCCCTTGGATTTCTCTCTTATTCTTGCTGAATCTGGTTTTCTAAGTATTCTGACGGCCCTGTGTCCCTGCGCTACAGACCTCTGACGCAGGGGCATTAGACCGCCACTTTTGTTCTGCTGTGTGAGCTTCCACGGGTTTTCCTGTTATTTCTGTCCGATTTTGGCTCAGGCTCATTTGACGGACCCATCTCCCTGCGTTATATTATTTCTGGCGGTCTGGCCTTCGACCGTTATTTTATTCTGACACATGGATCCTTGACCGTCATACTCCAGGCAGGTACGCATCCGAGGTGCATTTACTTCCGCAGTTTCTGCTGTGATTTAGTGCTTGGGTGATACCTGACTTTCTCCTTGCTTTGTTCATATATTCATATCATTGTGTGCATCATTGATTGCTAGATTTTAGGCTAGACTTTGCATGCACTCCGGTGCACATAGGGTCATTCATCTTGTCATATCTTAGATTGCATTTTCCTACCTTGTTGTGAGGACCTCTCGTCTCCATATTCCTTGGGGCCGACTAGGAAACAGGGACCTCCATAAGCCCCCGCGAGCCGTGGATTCCCACACGGACGCCGGGCTGGTTGTACCTTTCCCACCCCGTGTCTAGGGTTGCATAAGTGAGGAGTGATTACACTTAGAGTCAAACCAAGTCTCATACCCATCTCCTACTAGGAACCTATTGTTGAGAGCACATATTAATCAATTCACTAAAGTTCCGAAGGAGGAATCACAAGAATTGGGTTGCATCATCTTAAACAACTTGGTTGCCTTTGAGTGCCTTCATCTTTTATCACTTGCATCTTATCAGAATCATCTAAGTTTGATTACTCATTGTGTGATTGGTTGTGTTGGTTTTTGCATTTGTCAAGGTTGTCCATTGCATGTGGAGTTATTTTCGTCCGTTCGAATCATCTCCTCGAGTCAATTCCTTCTTCACATTCTATTCCAATCCTCTTTTCGAGTCCACCATGGCATCCTTTAATCCTCCCCGCTCCCAAGAGGACTCCCTTCCTCAAGGGCTCCTTGAGAATCCTCCTAGGGTTGTTACCTTTTCCTCCGGGGAGGGAACTACCCCTCTTCCGTCCTCCACTTCTATGGAAGGTGGTCAAGCTACCCCTTCTTTCTCCACTCCTTCCGTGGGCTCCGTCCTTCAGATGATGGCCCAATTGGATCCGGCCCAACTCCAAGTTCTTTATCAGACCATGCAAGGGTCCAATGCATCTCCTTCTACCATCATCCAGAATCAATCCAATCCTTCCACTGTTGGGCTCCTCGCTCAGCCCATTCCAATTGATCTTACTCCGGTCCAACCACGGACCATCACTTTCACAAGCATGGAAACGGGCCAGTCTTCCAATTCGGCCCAACAATCTTTCGATAAGGGAAAGTCGCCCATCCCCTCTTTTGTTCAAATGGATCATCACATATCTGCTCCGGTAGCTTCGCAAGTTCTCATGGGCCCTTCCGACTTCTTACGCTCTCAGCAAGGGGCGGCCCAAGCTCATCCTAATCCGGGTTAAGCTTATGCCCAATATCCTTCTTACGCCCCCCCCCATCTCTACTGTTTATCCCTCCACTCCTTCCTGTGGGCACCCACCTTCTGCCACAAATGTTCCATCTGCTCCTCACATTCAATCAGCATCTTTCGCCGCCCCTGCTCCCTCCCGAGAGCAGGACTTGCTCGACAAGTGGGCCGCCATGCAGCAGCAACTCGATTTCCTCCAGAAGCGGGTTGGCCCACAATCTTTGGCCAATATTCTTGTTCCAAGCTTCCAGAATATCTGATTCCCTCCTCAATCAGAGCTCCCCAACTACTGCAAGTACGACGGGAATAGCAATCCCTTTATTCATGTGAGGGATTTTCTATATGAATCGGCGCAATTCCAGTATGATGATCGCCTTATGGCGTATTTATTTCGCCGATCTTTAGATGGTGTTGCTCTAGAATGGTTCTATTCTCTACCACTAGAAGAGGCTGAGAGTTTCAAGCTAGTCAAGGACACGTTTATCCAGCGGTTCCAAGACAGGGTAGGCCCAGAATACTCGTTCACAGATCTGGTGGCCGAGAAGATGAAACCAGACGAGGAGTTTGCCACTTATGCAGACAGGTGGAGACAGATGGCCGCTAGAGTTCCTGGCCACATCTCGGAGGAAGAGAAGGTCAAGCTGTTGATTTCAAATGCTACTCCAACCTTCCGGAACATCCTGGCAATGAATGACATAGCCAACATGCATCAGCTCTACAGCCGGGCGCGCTTCATCCAGACCCAGTTTAAGGATTCCCCCATCCACTCTTTATTTGAAAACCAAAAGCCCAAGTACCACAAGAAGCCACAAGGGCCGGTTACCGAGGGGGTCCAGACAAATGAACAAGTGCAAGCCGTTGCCTTCCCATTCCAGGCCACACCATTCCGCTTCCCCCAAAGCCCCCGCAATTCCCAAAACCCCGCTCCACAAAACTTCCAGGCAACCCCACAAAACCCTCCGCCTACCTTTGTCACTCCACAAAATGCCTTCACCAATCCACAACAACCACCACCTCCACAATACCACAATGTCCCTCCACCTAACGGCTATAACAACAACCCTAACAGCAAGCGCCCGGCTCCCAGGAGAGCCCAGTACCCTCCACTACCAGAGACACTTACAGATATCTTCTCCGTCCTCATGTCAGTGAATGCGATCCAACTTCCTCCAGAACGGCCTACTTGGAACCCAGCCGTTGATCAGACTAAATATTGTATGTTCCATAGGCAGCCGGGCCATACCATAGAAGGATGTTTCCAGTTCCGGGATATGGTATATGATCTCCATGAAGGGCAAAGGATAGATTGGGCGGCAATGCATCGGGCCATTGTTGAGATCAAGGAGAAAAGAGGGCAGCAGCCGAGGCCGCAAGTGCAGCAGCAACAGGCACCGCAGCCGTAGCAGCTACCACAACAGCAACCACAACAACCACAGCAAGTACAGGACCTGGGCATCCATCAGAACCCGATGCCAAACCACCCACCCGCTCCTCAGCAGCAGCCGCCAGCACCAGCACAAGTAAACGTGGTCCAACCACCGGCCCCCAATACCGGGTGGTCTTTTGATGATGACAGTGTCACACCACAAGTCATGGCCCTCCACCATAACCACCGCAATCCTCTCACTCCCTCCTTCGTCCTTCCTACACACCCAACATCCCCTCCATTCATCCTCCCAATTACACCCGCTTCAGCAAATTCCTTACCACCCACCGTTCCATCATACCCTCCACCACTTAACCCTGTCACCGTCATCACACCACCATCCAACCCTTCATCCATCCTTACCCTTCCGCTAGCCTTCCCTCCACCCGCATCGACACTCATCACCACCCTGCCTTCCACCAACCCTTCGCCCATCATCCGCTCATCACCCACTACCACCACCAACCTTACGCTCCACCAAACCGTCTCCCCCGCACCACCTGTTCCACTCATCCACCCCGCAGGGCCCATCATACTATCTTCAGATGCCGCGGCGAATTGTGCTCTGAGGAGCGGGAAGATGTTCCATCGGAATTACCCCACTACTTCTAATCCCCAGTCCTCCCAGCCAACGGCCGAGCCAGAAGAAACTGAACCGCTGCCAGGTACTCAATATGACTTTTTACATCATCTAGATCGGGTGCCCGCTAAAATATCTGTGCTAGAGCTGATCAAAAGGTCTACCCTTCATCAGGATGCACTAAGAGACTTTTTACAGAAGGTAATGGTCAGTGAAGATATGGCAGTCGACAGCTTACCGACCGCACTAGCAACCATCTCCAAAGGGCCGGCAATTACGTTTTCAGAAACTGAGCTAGCACCTCCGGAAGCTCGGCAAATGCCGCTCTGCATTACAATCACTCTGAACAAAGTCAGCATTGAAGCAGCGCTGGTTGACACGGGGGCTTCAATTAATGTTTGTCCACTTAGCACCCTCCGAGCGTGCAACACATCTGAAGAGTTACTGCGGCCTACCCCCACCACTATAGCAGCGTATGACAACTCGAGGCGAGCGTGTCACGGGGTGATCACCATTCAGGCAGAGCTCGGGCCTCTTACAATGGTCATGGAATTCTAAGTACTCGATATCGACCCTATGTTCAAGGCTATCCTGGGTCGTCCGTGGATTGATACACTCGGTGCCGTGCCCTCCACCGCACATCAGTGCGTCAAATTTCCCTTCTAAGGGAGGGTCGTCAAAGTTAAAAGCTTGTCCGCGGTGCAGACAGTTAAGGCCATATCAGAGCCGGTTCTTCCCACACTTTGGCCAAGCAGCCGGCCCGTTATATCAGTGCTGGACTTGAACTTCCCCTGGGCGTATGCATCTCCCAAGCCCGCCGCTACTCCAGTCAACATCAAAGTGAAGCCGCAGATTCGGGATTCCAAGGGCTGGAACATTATATTGAAACTAGGCTATCAACCGGGGAGAGGCCTCGGTGCGCAGCTGCAAGGAATGACCAAGCCTATACCTAAAGGAAGAAAAATGGGCAGGAGAGGTCTCGGCTACAAGGAGACAGCATTATCAATGATGGGTGATTCTGGGCCACTCACCTGGGATTATCGTCAACATTTTGTCAAGGGGCCTCTCCAGCCCGGCACATTAACTTCAAAACAAGTTCAGCCAGAGAGAGATGCAGTCTGTCCGATTACCAATCCGCCCCCATTGCTGGAAGGATCAGATGATGATATGATCGACTATGGTCAGGCCTTGCAGGGGCTCTTTCATGAGGAAGAATGTCAAAAGAAGCAAGAGGTTCGGCTTGTGCAGTGAAGGCCGAAGAAGCGGCCTGTTGTTGATTCACAGAAGGAGGGGAGCTCTCCAATTGTCTTTTCTTGGTCTCCCCCACGCTTTCAAGCTATTGTTCAGCAAGGGGACTTCATACCCCGCCTTCCTCCCATCATAATAGATCCCTCTTTCATTAATCCACCCGAGATTCTATTTGTTCCTTGTGCTTGCGGGAGGTGCCCACCCATTGATCTATCCACTCTCTTCACTCCTCCTCCTCCCAACGCCCAACTCCACGAGATGTGGTTCTCTTCTTCCGATCCTTTCTTTGACTGCATTTTCCCTGAGCTGTTCCCTATGCAGCTCCCACCTCCTCCATCTTGCTGTGTAGTCTCCGCTGATCTCCAAAAAAAAAATCGTCAAATTTGAAACAGAGATTTCAGTGGAAGATTATGCTGTCTTGTCGTCATCCTCTTCCCAGGGGCATGAGTCCCCTGCGCCTTCCCTTCCACTAGGCCTTCTGTCCCCTAGGTTAGGATTAGGGTCCGTCGAGTCTAGGGAATTAGAGTCAGTTAGATCTAGAGAAGTAGGGTCTTGTTCCAGGTCGTCCAACCCTTCCTCTTCTAAGCTGCGCTCGCTTGCTCATCCATCCCGATCTGTTCCTGATAGGTTTTTGCAAGATTTAGCTCAGCGATGCCATGCTCTTTTGAAGTGCCTGGAATTCATCACCACGGCAATTGTGATTGAAGATGAAGAGGAAATAGAAGGGGTATGGAGCGATGACGGATTAGGCGTCTACGAGATCTTGGATGAAAAGGATCCAATTGATGAGGACAGCAATGTAGATGACACCGCCGACCTATACGCACAAGGATTGAAAAAATTCGATGAGCCGTCGACATCGGTGGACGAACCTACAAAGGAAATCAATCTAGGAACCGAAGAAGACCCAAGGCCCATCATTATTGCTGCTAATCTCCCTTCACAAGTAGAAGAGGAATTGATTAAGGTTCTAAGGGAGTATAGCGATGCCTTCGCCTGGTCTTACAAGGACATGCCAGGTCTTGACCCCTCTTTAGTGGAACATCGACTCGTGCTTAAACCAGGGGCAACACCTGTGAAACAAAGGTCAAGAAGATTTCACCCCCACATGGCCTTGAGGATCAAGGAAGTGGTCGACAAGCTATACAAAGCTAGATTCATCAGAGTTGTTTTATATCCTCAGTGGGTGGCAAACATAGTCCCGGTTCTTAAGAAAGATGGAAAAGTGCACATATGCATTGACTTCAAGGATCTTAACAAAGCATGTCCCAAAGATGATTTCCCGCTACCCCATATAGACGTCCTAGTGGATAATACAGCCGGGTATGAAGCTCTATCATTCATGGATGGATACAAGCGCTACATACAGATCCATCTTGCTCCGGAAGATCAAGAGAAAACTTCCTTTACCACGCCCTGGGGCACGTATTGTTATGTGGCTATGCCGTTCGGTCTGAAGAACGCCGATGCCACCTATCAAAGGGCGATGATGGCCATCTTCCACGACATGATGCACATCTATATGGAAGCTTACGTGGATGACATCCTGGTGAAGTCAAGAACTAAGGAAGAACACCCCTCTATCCTGGCTAAGGTACTGCAGAGAGCCAGGGAGTACAAGCTCAAGATGAATCCGAAGAAGTGCATATTCGGAGTCTCCTCAGGGAAGCTGCTAGGGTTCATAGTAAGCAAACGGGGAATCCAGATTGATCCTAATAAAGCACAGGCCGTCATGGACATGCCTCCGCCGAAGAACATTACGGAACTTCGAGGTTTGATTGGTAGATTGCAATTTATCAGAAGATTCCTATCCTAGCATTCTCAAAGGTGCCGTCCGTTTTATGAATTGCTTAAAGCGGGGGTCAAGTTCGAATGGAATCAAGATTGTCAGAAGGCCTATGAGGACCTCAAGGAATATCTATCCAATCCCCCGGTTCTGCAACCTCCTGTCCCTGGGAAACCCCTAATCCTATACATCTCGGTTATTGAGGACTCCTTGGGGGCGGTTTTAGCACAAGTAGATAATGAAGGGAAAGAGCGGGGTGCGTACTACCTTTCTCGGTTGTTTAATCCAGCTGAATCCAAGTACACCGCCATGGAGAAGACTTGTGCCACCTTAGTGTGGGTAGCTCAGAAGCTTAAACACTACTTCCTTGCCCACCCAGTTAGGTTGATCTCTAGAATGGACCCGATCCGCTATCTCTTAGAAAAGCCTGTCCTTTCTAGTAGGTTAGCTCGCTGGCAGAGCTTCCTCTCTCAGTTCGACATCACCTTTGTTGTTCAGAAGGTAGTCAAAGGATATGCCATTGCTGAGCATCTTGCACATCTCCCTATTCCTCGCACCGATTCTATTCAGGACGATTTCCCTGATGAGCATCTTTCTGTTATCTCTCATCACCCCTTCTGGTCTCTGCACTTCGACGGTGCACGCAACTCTCAAGGCCGAGGGATCGGTGCTGTTTTGCTTACCCCGGAGGGGGTAACCATTCCCTTTGCTTATCAACTTTGGTTTCCTGCTACCAACAACATCGCTGAGTATGAGGCTCTCCTGGCCGGCTTGAAGCATGCCTACCTCTTAGGTGCGCGTTATTTGAACATCATTGGAGACTCTCAGCTTGTCCTACGGCAAGTTCTGTCCACTTACCGTACTCGTGACCCCAAGCTCAAGCCTTATCAAGATTTGGTCACGCTTCTCGCTAGGCAATTCCGTAAGCTGATCTATATCCACACTCCCCGTTCTCAGAACATTCTAGCAGATGCTCTGGCATCTCTTGCTTCCTCCCTATCCTTCCCTCTCAGTCGTAGTACTGAGACTATCGTCGTCCAGAGATTGGACGCACCCTCTCTTCAGGATCCTTGGTACCTCAACCTTAGGAAATCCGTAGAGGCGAAGGCTGAGAAGGGAGATCTCAAGGAAGTTTCACTAGCAGAGCTAGAAGAGATTCTGGACGAAGAGGAATTACCTTGGTATCATGAAATCGAGTTGTTTTGCAAAGAGGGGTCATTCCCAGAAGGGGCAACAGCTGAGCAACGCAAGTCAATCAGAAGAGCCGCCGCAAGGTACACCATTGTTACAGGAGAATTGTACAGGCGCGCTACTAATGGAATGCTCATGAGATGCTTAGATGGTGTTGAAGTTTGGAAAGTGGCTGAAGCCACCCATTCTAGTGAGTGTGGAGGTCATGTCAATGGCCAGGCTCTAGCAAAGAAGATCCTTAGGCAGGGCTACTACTGGCCCACTCTAGAGGAAGATTGCTCCCTCTATGTCCGGAGGTGTCTTAAATGCCAACTCCATGCTGATAAAATTCATTCTCCAGCTTCATCTCTCCATCCTATGACCGCTCCTTGGCCATTCTCTATGTGGGCTTTCGACGTTGTCGGCCCGCTCGGTGATCCTAATTCTCAGATCAAGCAGAAATCCTTTATCCTTACCGCCACTGAGTACTTCACCAAGTGGTCCGAAGCCGAGGCTTACGCAGAAATCAAAGCTACAATGGTGTGCCGCTTTATCATGAAGAATATCATCTCGCGGTTTGGAGTGCCAAGCAGCATCATCACCGACAACGGACCCCAGTTCGTCTCCCAAGACCTTAAGGACCTCTGTAAGAAGTTCAATATTGCATTGCATCATTCATCTCCATATTATCCTCAAGGCAACGGTTAAGCCGAGGCCACTAATAAAACCCTTATCAAAATCATCAAGAAAACATGCGAAGCTCATAAGTTTTCTGATTGGCCAGAAAGATTAGTGGAAGCTCTGTGGGCTTACCGCACCTCCGTCCGTACTCCTACGGGACAAACTCCCTATTCTCTTACCTACGGGATGGAGGCGGTGCTCCCATATGAGATCCTGATCCCTTCCCTTAGAGTGCAGCTCGATAAGGAACTTAATCTCGATGAACGTCGAGAGGCGTTACTGGTTCAGCTGGAACTCTTAGATGAGAAGAGGATGAATGCGGCCGATCACGTATCCGTTTATCAAAAGAGGGTTTCGCGTTATTTTCAAAAGAAGGTAATCGAACGTAAATTTCAAAAAGGTGATATGGTTTTGAAACGTAAATTCATTCGGTCTGTAGGTCCAAGGTCTAAATTACAACCTAACTGGGAAGGACCGTTTGTCATAAAAGAAGCTTATCCAGGGAATGCTTATCGTTTAATAAATGCGGAAGGTGAGGAGCTCTCTCATCCGTGGAATGGGTTGTATCTTAAGCGCTTCTTTCCTTAGAGTCTAAGCCACGTGCTTCCCCGGCAGCAAGATGCTCCTTCCTGTTCTAAGAAGGGTCCCGAGTAAGGCAATCACACACTACACGACATCCCTGGTCAGGTTTTCCGATTCTAAAAGACACCGTTTCTCCTCGGCCATGCTTTAGGGGAAAATCGAAGTCCCTGTCCGCTTCATTCTTCGGCTAAATCCAGGGGCAAGGAGTGAATAAGGAGGCGACAACTAATCCAAACACCCTAACGAGAAGAGATCTCAAATAGGGGCAAGTCCGTTATGACCTGACGCCACAAGAAAAAGAAAGGAGAAGAAAAGGAGTAATCTTTTTCATGACAAAATCAAAAGCATCATCTCAAAAGTCTACTATTCCAAAAGCTCCAGGAATGCAAGAACAGAAAAACTAAGCATGACAAGAGTGGCAGTATAGTTCCCCGCGGGACGTCATGAGCCCGGTCGAATGCATGCCTAGAGTGGACGAAGGTTCGATGACGGACACAAAGCCCCGGCGCAACAGACCAAATCTCTAACAGGGCTGTACGGTGAAGAAATCAAGTCCTAAAAACTTCCATATCTGGCCTAAGCTTACCCCCATGTTTCTTTTTTCTTTTAGGACCAAGATTAGTACCTTGGGTATGGCCTTGTTAGAAACACCGACATGAGAAGTGGGCCTTGGCCAGGGATTGTCACCCGTATTACACACCGACCTCGGGACTTCTGATTCTGAACAAGGAAGAGCTCGTGTTACTAGGCAGGCACTGGTTTTCAAAATCCAAAAACATCAAATATTTTCAAAATCAAAAAACATCAAATATTTTCAAAATCCAAAAACATCAAATATTTTCAAAAATCCAAAAAACACCCAATATTTCCAAAATCCAAAAAAACCAAATATCTACGAAAATCCCACAAAAATTAGATGTTTTCCAAAACTCCATCATCTGCATGGCATACATTGCATTTTCATTATGCTTTCCGCCTATTTAATAAGGCTCCACCCCTTAACCAAATATCAAAAAATGGTCATTATCTAACTTGCTTCAAGGCAAGGGGTTGAGTCTAAGAACAGATCTAACTTGTTTCATGTTTGAGTGTGTACAGGCAACAGGACAAGTCCGAAGTGATAATTCACAAAAATGCAGGTCAAAGGCTATAACGCATCAATTCCAGACTGCCACATGAATATAACGGTCTCCCTTCGGCCGTCGCTTCCTTCAGGCATGGGGCTTTTATTTCATCAACCATTATCGCTCTGACGGTCTGGTCTATACCGTCACTTTCATATAACGGCCCATCGCCTATCCGTCGCATGCTTCAGAGAGCAGGATTGATATTGCTTTCATTCTGACGGCTCATCGTCAGGCCGTCGTTTCTTTACAGCGGCCCACCGCCCATCCGTTACATCCTCCAGAGGCTCTGCCTCTTCACATCACTCTGGCCATTCAAACCACAAAACTCACATCCGTTCAGTTGAAGCAATATCATCTCATTCAAGCAAGATTAAACGAAATATAACATTCATAAAGATTCCAACTTGGATTGTCAATAACAAACAACTTCTCTCATGAACAACATAAAATCAAGGCACATTCAATCTCTTATCCGCGAGAGGGCGGATTTTCATCAACTCTTTCACGTAATCACGGCGTGCTGCGTCGTCCTCTTCTACTTCTGCTTGCCACGGGCGCACCTTGCTGATCTCCCACATGGTTAGCGCGGTCCGTACTGCTCTTTCGTCTTTCTCGGTCCCCATCTTTCTAGGTAGAAGGGGAGGGTAGTGTGATAGTGCAGGAGCTTCGGTTCTTGGAAGTCTGATCTGAAGATGGCACCGGTGCAGGTTGTAGATCGCCATGGTGGTATTCCCCACTAGCTGGAGGTCCAAGCTTTGACGCCGCAGTATTTTAAAAAGAGTGCTTCAAAGGATTCTTGGCCGCATGATGAACTTGTCCATTGGCAGAGTGTTGAAGAAGAGGCGCCATTCATCCCGCGTTTTCTTGTCCGCCGTCTTGCATTCGACCTGAGAAGAGTATCCAAATGCCCCTCCAATGAAGAAGAGAGGGTGGCTCCCGAAGATTCGGCTAGCTGAAGTTATGTCTTCAAGGAGTATCATGGAGCCGAACAAAAGTCCTCCTAGGCAAGCCGAGCTAAGTCCTTCATAGAGGTATGAGAGGACAGCTTGAGAGATGGACATTCCCCGCCACAGCCCCCTAATAATGCTACGATTTTGGATGTCTAAGAGGTGGTCGGTCGTAGTAAAAAGGAAGACTCCGCATAGGCAAACCGCCACCGCCTTGGCTATTGCTTCATGTCTCTCCCACTTGTTTTTACAATGAGACACTATCCACTGTGCCAAGGGTATCAAATGAATGTGGTGTGGGCTGATCATGGTCCTCACGTCCTTTGGGTTATGAATAAAATCACTCAAGATCAAGGATGGGTCGATAGGCTCTATTGTGTAGCAAACCCGATCTTCATCCCCCGCCTTAGTCTTAGGAAGGGCTAGGTAGGTCTCTACCTCTTCTAATAGGACTGTTGCTTCGAAGGAAGGGAAGATGAAGGTATGAGTTTATGGATGCCATAACTCCACGAGTGTTGAAAGGCTTGGCCAATCTAAGGACAATTTCTGGAAATTTTTGCCTAAAACCAAGAGAGGTTGAAGGTGCCATGCTTTAAGGATTGATGTGACCTCTATAGGGAGGGCCTTTACCATGGGAGCCACCCACTTCATATTAGAGTAGCATCTTGGACCAGGAAGAGGCTTGAAGAAAGAAGGAGAAGAAGAAGTCATAAAAAGAATTGAAGTGCAGAATTTTCTGAACTTGGATGTGTTGTTGAGGGACTTACCACCCTTTGAACATTAGAGCTTAAGTGCTTGGGAATTGATGTCAACCGTTGGAGCTCTCCATGTTCTTTTCTGGCAGCTTTAGGTCCGGTGTAGACCTTCTCCTCATAGCCATCACCTCGAAGCTTCTCTTCATCTTGATTTCTGCGCTTAGGAGAGGTTCTTCAACCCTAAAGCAGAGGTTTTCAGCAAAGCTACGATTTTGGTTGAGTTTCCAAGTTTTAAAGGTTTAATTTTGGCTTTGAAAGGATAAGACTTGAGTTGGAAGGCTTTATCTTCAATCTAGATAAGTTCTAGTAAGGGATTAGATGGCTAAATCTCAGGTTTAGGCTCTCACAGCTCAATCCGTCTCGGAATACAACCCAGGATCTAACGGTCTATCGTACGGCCGTTATTTCACTCCGATGCGCCAACCCTAGGCCGTCTCATTTTCCTGTGGGTTTAATTTCCCAAATCATGTTCTGTGGAGATTAACGGTCTAAGGGCTGACCGTCGTTTCTTGTAACGCGCGAACCCTGAGCCGTTACACTCTCAACCACTCAATTCTTTCTACTCTGGGCTAAGCACTACTTGACGGTCCTGGTTGTGGCCGTTGCTTCATTCTGACGCATCTACTTTAGGCCGTCGCATTTCCTGCTAGTCGCCCTGCAAACTATAGTTCTGCCATGATTAACGGTCTAGCGTTAGGCCGTTATTTACCTTTGACGCACCTTTAGTTGGCCGTCATTTTTCCTGCAACCTCAGCTACAGGATGGGACTCCGTTATGATTAACGGCCTTTGGCTAGCGCGTCGTTTAATTATGACGGTCTGAACCTGGACCGTTACTTTCTCTGCGGCTGAATTCAGGCTATTCCTTTTGCCCTTGCCTAGACCTGGCGGTCTTTCCCATTGTACACCTCATTCTCTCTACATTTTCACACACATACATTCCTGCAAATAATTCATCCATACATTCCTGCCTATGTCTCATACATTCATTCATACACACCTCATCCGCGCATGCATGTTCAAACACATAATCACCTGCCAAAACCATTCATCCATTCATTTCATCCGTCCCTGCACATTCAAACACACATCCATTCATTCACGTTTGCACAAAATAAACAGAAAACCCAAAAAAGATTTCATTCCATTTTCCATAAAGTTACATACAAGTGATAAGAAAAATAAAAATGCATCATTCGGCCAGCTTATCCGCCGGACCGCCATCATCCTCTCCATCCTCGGGTCTCCTCACGGGTGGCGGCGCTATCGAAGCACTCTCCTCCTGCTGTCCCCGCTCCGCCCTCTCATTCCTCCGTTGGCCGAAGGAGCTGACAAGAAAATACCCTACCGAGCCGCTCGGGGAAGCACTCCTCCGTACCCCACTCTGGGAAGCACTCTGCTCCGGTCCCTGGCCCATCATCCGGACCGTCCGCTCTAGCGTCCGCAGCTCGATCTTCAGCGTGAAGATCTGACGCCGCGTCTCCCGTGCCTCGGTCCGGTAGCGATCCAAGTCCGCCATCCCGATTCGGAGCTTCTCCACCTTAGCTTGAACCTGAGCTAACTCCATCCGTAGTCGCTCCCCCTCTGCCTCATCCAAACGTCGCGGGGTCTCCGCTCTCAGCCGGGCCATCTCTGCCCGTACAAGCTCTGTCTCCGCTCGGGCTCGATCAGTCTCAGCCCGGCTTCTTTCTGCCTCTATCCTCGCCTGCCTGGCCTCGGCCACTGCTGCTGCTAGCTCTCTCACCTGTAGATTGCATTTCATATAGTTAATCATAAGGCATTTTTTAGGCAAGATCATAAGCATGAGCATTTTTAGCATCTTACCCGCTCCGCGAGGGTGGCCTCCGCCTCCTCGGCCCGGGCAACCGCCCGAGCAAAATCAGCCTCCTGCTCAGCCCTGCCTCCCGCAGGCTGTGAGGAAGACGATGGGGCATCCGGTCCGGCTCGTTGGGCTTTCTCGGCCCGCTACATTTAGAAGACAGGGTTAGGGACCATGGTTAATCAACATGTGCATCATAAACATCAATTGTCATAATCATAAGCATTTTAAGTCTAGGTTTTAAAGTCTCACCAGGAGCTCCAGAGCGGTCCGGTACCCGTCCCTCTGCTGGATGGTGGAGTGGAGTAATCCCTCCAGCTCGGCTATCCGTCCCTTAGGGTCTAGCTGCATGTAGAAAGCATGAGTCAGTACATCTATCACATTGCATTTTTTCATATAGAAAGAGTTTAAGTTTTTGCATACCGGTCGTCGGGTGCCTCGGTACACCTGGTCGCCATAGAGTCGAGCAAAGGCCTTCAGATATGCCTCATCACTCTCATCCCGCTCCTTCACGGCTCTGCCCCGCTTTCTCCAATCGATGACGTACTTCGCTTTCCGGGCGCACCAATCCACATTGCCGCCGATGCCCCTTGCCGACTTGCCTGGGTGGTCATCACTACGGCGTGGGAAGGTCACCTCGGGCTGATGTAGTCCCCGGGTCCGCAGGATCAGCCTGTAGTGCAGAGGCTCGATGATATGGATGCAATGCAGCCATATGTCTCGTCCCCGGTACGACAAGGCCGCCTCTACCCACGGCTGTCCCGTGTAATCCTCGCCGCGGTATGGGGTCCAGCTCACCTGAAAGCATTTAGTTCGTTCATCAGCATTAGCATATAAAAGCATTAAAAGCATTAGAGGTATTTAAAAAGCATTTAGAAGCATATAGAAGCATATAGAAATCATTTTGAGTTTTGGACTCACCGACGTGTGTGGGAAGGAGTCCAGGTCATCCTGGATCATCCGGGTCAGTCTGATGATCGACCCTGTGTCCCTCGCCACCGACCAGCGCCTCGCGATCGGTATGCGGTCGGGATGGAGTAGCGCGCCTCTCCCGATGCCCGGGAGGTACATATAGCTCCAGATCTGCATTTTTAGAAATCAAGTCAGTCACATGGCATATCATAAACATTTTGGCATAAAAGAAAGCATTTAAAGTGCATTCACCTGTAAGAAAGGCGAGAAGCCGCCCAGCATCGTCTGTCGACCCGTAGTGCTCAGGGACTCGAACAGGAATGCGAGCACTGCTGCTCCCCATGCATACTTCCCGACTTTGCTCAAATTCTCTATCATAGGCAATAGTCTGCAGCTGATGACGTCTGCCCGAGTCGCGAAGAGGAGCTTCCCGAATAGCAACATCAGGAAGCGTCTGAGCACTCTATCCCCCTCCGGTCCTGCCTCCGCCGCCACGCGAGGGTGCACCTGGTCTATCACTCTACCCAGATGCTCCTCGGGTAGCTCTCCCACGGCGATCGCCGCTCCTCTCAGTCCCAAGCTCTCCTACAGCACCGATCTCGAAAGCTGGGAAGAGGACTGTCCTGGTCTGATCAAATCTAACCCGAGCATCTGCTGTGCCATCTCCCGGTAGTCGCCGTAGGTCCACCCTGTCACCGCGGATCCGTGGACTCTCAATCCTGTAATCCTCGCTATATCTTCCAGCGTGGGGAACATGTGGCCCCACGGGAAGATGAAAGCTCTGCTGATCGGGTCCCATCTCTCGTGCAATGCGTACAGTAGCGGAGTGTCCATCCGGATCACCTCGATGCTGAGCACCTCGGTGAATCCCATCCCAGCTAGTCGCTCCCTCTGGTAATCGGGCAATGCCTGGTACACTGCCCGGATCTGTAGCCAGGAGATCCTCGTTCTTCTTTTCCCCTGCATTGCATCATTAGTTAGTTCATTGCATCATATGATCATTGCATAAGCATTTTAAAATTGAAAACTAAACAAAAATTTGAAATTTGAAAACCCTAAAAATAGTTTAAGACCCTGGCAGATGTGACGGCCCTGGGGTAGGGCGTCGTTTGCTTCTAACGGACTCAGGGTGGTGTGTCAGGCAAGTGACGGTCGCTGGCAGGACCGTCACATTGTCTGCGTTTGGAGGTTTTTTCCTTGTATCCCCGTGGATTCCCACCTTGGCCGAATGGCCTACAATTGTTCCTAGGGGGTTCGTAGACCCATTTCTACCCTTATATCCCACATGCATTCACAAATAAAATTTAAAAAATTCAAAATTGATATTAGGGCGAGGGGACCTACCTCATGGTCCATGCCTCTCCTCCTCTTCTTCTCTGGTTCTTTGGGTTCCTCTGCACCCAATGGGGCTTCCCCTTGGTCCTCCACAACCGTGGGAGCTTCTTCTTCTTCTCTTGGGCTTCTCCTCGCCGATTCCTCTTCCGTGACCGGCGGGATCACTTCCCGTTCGAGACGGCGGTGGAACCGCCGTATGGCCATCCGTTTCCCTCTCTCTCTCTTCTTTGGTGGCGGCTGGGGAGCCTCGTCGCCGGCCATTACGGTGGTGAGGGCGGTGGTCGTCGGAGGGTTTCTCGGCTTGGGTTTTTGGGGCGTTGAGTGTTGAATGAATGGGCTATGACCGTTCGGTTGTTTTTTTTGAATGCTTAGGAAATATGACGGTCTATCGTCTGGCCGTTACATCCTTCTGACGCATCTGGATGTGACCGTTACATATGATTGGACTGTTTTATTGAAGAATGTGAACCGCCTGGTTTATGACGGACTAGGGATGGTCCGTTACTTGATGTGACGCCCTTTCATCAGACCGTTACAAACTTGCAAGTTTCTTGATGAATTAAATGGTCTAATTGATGTCAAAATGGTTCCATATTCTGTCAAAATGTTCATTGTTGATGCTTTTGGCACGTACAAATGGTTATGCCTTGATTCATGATCATGTTTATTTTTTGGCTAACCTATCTTTTATGAAGGAATTTATGAACGAAATCATGCTTTACCGTCCGTCCGGAAGGTGAGTCAGGTATTTGTATCTCGTCCCTTATCCCTTAATGCATTACTATATGATACTTACGATGTTATCTCGAGAACCGGCTGGTCATTCATGTGTTCCAGGATCTGATGTTCCCCTTAAACAAAAATGATGATGATCTAAGTTCACATGTTTAATCGTTGGATAAGCCGTTAGATTGGAATAAGTTTGGGGATGATGGTTCTATCTCGCATGCCGTGGTTGCAGATGGTGTCCTGACCCTAATTTCTCTGGTCTAGCAATATTATTCTCGAGTATCTTGCTATTTTATTTTTCTTTTGCATTCGCTTTGATGATTTCTTTTCCTTTAGCCCAGCACGCATCATACGCATTCTTTGAGCATTCATGTGCTTCATCTGTTCGAAGTGTCTCGATGATGGTGAATAGCTGTGTTCTTGATCTCAGATAAGGAGAATCATTCCACTCTGAATTAGAAGGTTTTCTTCGATTTGCTCGCTTGATCTGGTTGGCTAAAGATTCCTGTCTGGAGCTTAGTCTCTTGTTCTTTCCGTTACCTCCGGCGGCTAGCCGTGTTTCCTTTTCTTAGTTATTAGCTCCTCCAGACTTGCATCCTTTGGTTGGCTATTTCCTTGTGATCAGTTTTTGAAGCTTTCCAAATAATTCCTATCGCTTGTTGGTTGAGAACGGGTGTCGTTTACCTTAACACCCTCTTTTTGATCCACTCCGCTTCATCTCCATGTTCCATTTCCCTTTCGCTTCACCTCCGCTCGTTCCCCTGCAAAGAGGACGTTAAGGAGGGGCATCTGTTGACAGCCGTTTTATGACCAATAGGTCGGGTCATCTCCTTATTCATTCTATATGATGCTCCGAGTCGTTCACTCTTCATTGAGTCTCTTGATTAGTTGAAGCCTATTTCTTGGGTCTTAACTCTTTGATCGGATATGGTTCCTTGTGGCTACTTCATTGGATGAATCTTAGCAATGCCTCTATTCCTTTTCGATCTCCATTTTGATAATAACGGTTGGTCCTAGGCGCGTTGTTTCATTCTGACGGATGGGTCCTGGACCGTTACTCTTTGAAGAGTCCTAAGGCTTAAGGCCTCGTTTTAAAGCTTATCCTTTTTGATTACACGTTGATAATAATGGTCTGTCGTGCAGCCGTTGTTTCATTCTGACGCCCTATGCCTTGGCCGTTGCTTCCTTGCAGAGTCCAACTTGTTGGGTCTTCTTCCCGTTGATCTTATCTTTTGGGATAAGGTTGATAGTAACGGATGTTCCTTGGTGCGTTATTTCCAAGTGGCGGTCTGTCGTGCAGCCGTTACTTCCTTCAGAGATTCCTAACAGTTCAGGCCTTTTCTCTACTACTTCGTGGTCGAGATAAGGGTTTGGATTGATGATATCTGTTTCAAATCTGATCCTCAGGACCTTCTGTTTGATTCTATGGACTCTTGGTGATTTTATCTTCGAGGATTTGCTAAGAGTTATCCCTTTATCTTGCTGAATTATCCTCTGCTCGACCTGAGAGTTTGAGGGTCTATAAATAGAACCCTTGACTTCATGGCCGAAAAGAGAGGAGGGCTTGAAATTCACGACGAAGTGCTGCCGAACTCAGGAGCCATCTTCATCCAAGAGGAACTGCTTCCCGCGTTCATCCATCTCATAATCAAGGGAGTACTTTGGTTTTAGTCTTTCAAGTTCATCATTGTATGCTTAAGTTCTTCCCTGGTTTTTCCTCAATCAAAGCATTGTCCCTCCTCTTTCTCCACGTTTTTTCACTGTTCTCTAAGCATCTAAACATCTTCCCCATCTTTTAAAAATGCCCAGAGGGGTTAAAAAAAACCAAAAACTCCCCGGTAATCCCGTTTCCTTTTGATGTCCTTAAGTTCTTTGAGAATTGATGCTATATTATTGAAAGGGCTAATTTGGGTTGTTTTGTTCTTGTCTTCTACACCTTTGGCAGGTTTACAGGTTCACCAGTACGAGGCCCAAGTCTTCTAGCCGGCTGGAAGAGTTGGAGTTAAAAGAATCTACACTTTGCTACTGCAGGTCATCTGATGGCCTGGTGCAGGCGCGTCATCTTCTCCTGGCGGTCTATCGGGTGGCCGTCACTTTCAAAGTAACGCACAGGGTCCTGGCCGTTATTTCTAGCTGACCTGCAGGTTCTCTTTGGTTTTCTCTCCCGTGGGCGGGTGCTTCATCCACCAATTTCCAAGGTATTTACAGGTCTTTTGCTTGTTTTTACTTTGGTGGCGATCACATCTTTCCTTAGTCTTGGGCATTAGCTTTCTCATTCATCACATATCTCTTTTATTTTCTTGCTTGCTCCACCCCTTGCGGTGTGTTTTATTTACTCTTTTGCTCCACGCCCCGGCGTGTGTTTTCCCTTTTCTTTAGCGTAGTTTGAGTGAGATAGCATGCCCATGCTAGAGCTAGCTTTGATTGCCTAGGTTCATGATCACATGTTCATAGGTTAAGAGCGGATCTTTGATTACTTGCTTGTCATTTCATCATTCAAAACCCCAAAGAAAAGATAGATAGGCAAAATAAAATCAACACCTGAGACAGTCTATCTCATGGCTTCTCGTCTGTGAAATGAAGAGGGATAGACTCAGAAGTTTCCGTCTGTTGTTCTGCCCCCAATGAGGCCTAAGAGGGAAGGCTGCCATCCCCTTGGATTATACCCTCTCTATAACCCCCCTTCAGTGGTCGTCAAACCCTTGAATAAACCCTCTTTACAAATCCCTGAATAAACCCTCCTTTAAAGCTCCAGAACCTCCTTGAAGCCTCTACTCCAAAAGAAAATCTCTTCAAAACCTCGCTGAAACGCTCATTTCAGAGGCCCTCCCAGCCTCCTGGCGCGAACCCCTCTCGGTGCGAGTCTCGCGCCGGGGGCTGCCCGCGCCGGCTGAACTTCTCCCGTCGCGCCGAGGCCGGCTCTATTTGTTGCGTCGAGACCTTCATACCTTTCGTGCTGAAGACGGCCACGCCGATAGACTCGTGCCGATACCTTCGAGCCATGCTAGCCTTGGTCATGATACCCCATCCGTCTAAAGGAGAAATACTATCCTTCCCTAGACCCTCGTGGGAGCTATATCAAAGGGGTTAATCCCCCACCGGTTGCCAACCCAACAAGTCACGGAGTTCTGCCACTGTATGTCCTCCGTTGACTTTATATGGGGACATTAATGAATCTTACAATACGTGGATAATGTCACATAAGATGGGGATCCTTTTGGGATCCAGGGCTACGCCCGCCTCTCTTTTGGTTTCCACTCCGACATTTCGTGAGTGGATGACCTATAATACCCTTTTGGCACACTCCAAAATAAGGGGAGGTGCTGTCAAAATCCATCCACGAGCTTTACTTCATAGTGCGGTATAATGCTTCCATTGAAATGATTAATTTAATCCCAACTGTGTGGCAGAGAGCTGAGCTATACCATCTCATGACACTTTGGCCACCACCGAGAAAGGGGAATATGAACATCACAATCACATGGTCTCCTTAGGCCTCATGTGGATGAGTCTACCCTCACCTTCTACCCCACTCAACTACAACCATGGACAAACCCATAAACCCCAATCAAACACAGAATATCCCTTCGGACTCACAAAGCCCTCACAGCACTTGAAAAACTAATGAACACCCAGCTATCGGCGCCACAAGTCCTCCCGGCGCAATATCCTCTCGGCGCCGCTTTCACGCCGGGTGAAGGGCGCGCCGACGAGCTGGTCGTGCCGATCCTGCCGCGTAGTTTACCTTCGTGTCGAAACCCTAGCCGCGTCGGCCCCTGCCGTTGTTGGCCACCTGTCATATATCCAACTCCCAGAAGTCCTAACGAGTCCACCATCAGCCTAGACTTAGCACCCTGACCCCCACAAGCCATTATACCAGTCCCCATCATATCATGAGGGTCTCATGGTTCTTCATCCATGTCTAAACGGAGCTATATTAACGGGGTCTTACCCCGATATTCTATGCCATTAACCGTCGGGTTTTACTTCCAACCCTACCGACCCTGGGAGTCTTGCCATTGCAAGTCCTCCAATGGTCTCTGAAGGGAATATCAACAAACACCGTGGTAATGGACACTGTCCCGTCACACTTAAATCCTTTTTGGATCCAGGGCTACGCCCGCCTCTTTTGGCTTCCATCACGGCATTCCGTGGGTGGATGACCTATATTCCCCCTTTGGCATAGTCCAAAATAAGGGGATATGCTGCCGGATTTGCGCCATAACACTGTTATCATGTCCCCCGTAGCATGGTTTTCTATGCATGTTTCGCATCCCGTTAGCGGAGTTAGCGTAATAGTCTTATCTTGTTTTGCCCCCGAGGCATCCTTTCTTGGCAACTAATCAAGGGTTGTCTTTCTTTGGAAGGACGTAATTAACGTCATAGCCTTTATGGTATGACGGACTCCGGGTCCTGACATGAATATCACAATCGACTGACTGAGTCAGGTCGAGCGCACAATAAACTCGTCACGTACGTGACTGGCACACCCGAGCAGTCAATCAGTCAGTTAATTATCGGTTAGTTAATTGGTTGATCGACGCGCAAATAAACCAAATAAACCCAAATGAAATAATAAAAATAAAATAAAATAAAAACAAAATCCCCATCGTAAATAGTGTCTTGCATTCTTTCCTTCGAGTATTGGTGTACCTTGTACTGAACTAATGGGAATGAAATATGAAATGATGCAAAGAATGCACTTTGTGTTTGGCATTACATGATTGGCATCCTATCTCTCACTTTCCTTTCTATCGGGCAAACAAAGTGTTGAATGGCTTGCATTAGCTGGATTGATATGATGACAATAAATGGATTGCAATTATTTTCAAACATTGATTTCAAATATTGATTTCAACTTCCAAAATTGCTTAAAGGCACGTAATATAATTAAATATATGGAGTTTTATCATCATCAAAAAGGGAGAGATTGTTGAGTATATACAAGTGATTTTGATGATAACAAAACCCTGGACATGTGCTCTATCACGTGCCATGTATTAGTGCTTAAGTACGAGCTTCGAATGCAATCAAGGTCCAATTCCTTCTTGAATTTTACGTTAACATTCATACATTTCCAAACGCGTAAAAAGCGTTCGAATGGACTTGAAATCAATAACAACATATGTTCAATCCAAGCCGTCATCATATGGATATGATTCACTGGGCTGACAACTCATTTTTGCAGGTTTTCAATGTTGGGACGGATGGACACTAAGATCTAGAGGGGGGGTGAATAGATCTACCCCTTAGAATTCTACAGTAGTTAAAAAAATAATGCGGAATAAAAACAAACTACTGTAGTTCAATCCAGAGAAGTAAATTTCCGCAATATTAGAAGAGATCAGATGACATCACTAATAGTTATCCAAACATCCAGGTACAGTACGATGGTGGAGATTGATCCTCACGCAAGATGTGGAATTCCAGATAAGCTTTGCTTATCCTTTTAACCACACCTTTTGATATACCTACTGGATGAGAGGCTTTAGCAACAATCTCAGATAGTAGTTATAGCGATTGAAGACATGTATTACTTAAGCATTCCTCCAAACGTCAAACAGACAAGAGCAATAAAGATTCAGACTCACAATCCAATCACACAGAACACCAGGAATTTTAGGTGGTTCGATTTTCACCTACATCCACCCCACACTTAACCAAGTATGGCTTACTGTTGATTCACAGCTTCAAGCCACTGATCCACAGCTTCGGGGATTAGATCTGTGATGACCCGGACTCCGGATACCGGATATACCCGATAGGACTACCGAGTAGACCCGATACCACTTGGAACCCGTGAAGCCTCCCAAAAGCTATAAAGCTCCAAAGGGATAAAAGGATTGTCGTGTAGTACATTGAAGTCACATATATAACAGTAATTAATTGAATTTTATTAGATCGGTTTACTAAAATAGCAGAAATAAAATTACTTTTTAATTAACAGTTTAGGTTAACAATTATACCAGAGTCCAGTCCAAAGGAAAGATAAGTATAGTCCAACAGAAAGAAAAATGTACACTGAGGTCGGGGGAAGCCCGACGCAGGTACCGCGGGCAACTACGAGCACGCCACACCAGGAAGAACCGCAAAGGAAGCAGAGACGACCACACCTGAAAAGTAGGGGTGAGCCTCGTGTCACTGGCTCAGTAGGGGTCACGCGGATCCTCGCTGAAAAATAACGTAGTAACACGGAACAACAACTAAAACAGCAGTAGTAGTAAAGTAGGAAAGAAAGTAGGAAAAACTACTACTAGAAAGCTATAAAAGAAAGCTGGGAGAGCAGGAGTAGAACGGCTAAAAGAAAAGAGAAAAGCAAAGCCGTAAGGAACGACAACATGGCTACCGAGCAAAGCACGGCTCCCTAAGCTACTCCAAATAGCGACAAAAGGGCGAACCCTGATCTTACAAAGTCAGGAGTTACCGATCCGTCAGCCAACCATTAGCCTAAAAGCTAAAGCTCACGAAACTAGGCAAAAGCCCTAGAAAAGACCTAGACAGACAACATACACTGACGCACATGACGAGAGCATCGTGTACGCGACACAGAGCTCTCCTCGGTAAAGCCGAGAACATACCAACTCGGATGGGGAAGCTAAACTTGGATGAAGCCAATAACAAACTAACCCGGAAGGGGAACACAGACTCCGAGAAACACAAGGGTCACGCGCCAAGTGACGGAAGCACCTCCTCACTAGAAGAACAGCCAGATGCGTCCACTGACGTCTTAGACTACGCCTCAGGTATCTCGCTACGGACGTTGAGAATGATGGAGACTTAGACACTCATCGAACTGAACCAAGAACTACAGTAACGAGTGACTAGTCAGGGTCACTCCCGTCGGTGTTCGTCCAAAACGCCCCTGACCACGTGTACACACACAAGCTCAATACCTTGAGCCAGGCCTCTAGCTAGTTTTCTCCCCCAGTAGGACGCTACTACAAGACAAGGGAGCCCACAAAAAACTAGCCTACAAACTATATCTCGAGTACTACCCCACCACCTACTCCTAGGTGGGCCAACACTCGAGGTCGTCAGGCTACTACTAGTGGAGGCTCACTAGACACGGAGACTCTGAAACACGAGTGCTAAAGTACAAACATGCTAAGAATGCACTGTCGCACGTACTCGAAGCACCTAGACACATGGCGGTATATCAACTGCCACAGACTCAGGATAGGATAACTAGACCTGCCAACGTAACAATCCTTGAGTCTCATGACTCGGAGTGAAGATCGTCGCACAACGATGGTGACAAGCCGCCAATCAGCCTAATCCTAAGTTGAGGAAAACGACACTGGATCATCGGATCCACAAACCTGTATAAAATGATAGACAGAGACTTGAGGGAGCATCAAGACCCTCAAAGCACCTGGACACGTAAACCGAGGTAAGACAACACCTCTAGGCATCTAGAACCACGGTCTCGAGCTATCCAGAATAGTCGAGACACACACAAGGTTACTTGTCAACCACTGGGTCTCACCGGGTTGACCAGAACCTAATAACGACTCAGAACACTTAGAAGCAGTACAAAACACTACTCGAGCTAAGGACACTCTTGGCTATCCTATAACATGGTCATAGCCCTCATAGGATATCAAAAGACATCCACGGGACAATGGGCAAACCATAAGATCAAGCCAAGACGATTGGAAATCAAAATAAGGGAAAATAACACTCTGGGACATAAACGGTCTACTGCTCGGCCGCTAACTAATGTAAGCGGTTGGCCAAAGGGCCGTTCACCACCCAGAGACATAGACATTGGGCGATCAAGAATGAACCGCGCCAAGACATACACGGTTTATCGAAGGCTGTGTCATTGATATAAACGGTCTAGGGCATGGCCGCTTTAACCACAAAAGCACAGGGTTACACGGTCTCGTTGAGGCCGTGACTTGCACATCACGGTCTCCTCAAAGCCGTGTAAAGACAAAGACGATCAAAAGCATGCCGTCCCACTGAATAGAACGGTCAGGGGTATGGCCGCTCAAACCTATAAACGGTGTACAAAAATGGGCATCTACCTATAGAAAACACAAACACTGGGCGGTTAGCAAAGGGCCGTGCCAATGTACAAACAGTCTATTCATGGGTCGTGTCACTTAGTAAACGGTCAAGGGAAGAGCCGTTCCCCTCAGAGACAAAATGACCAAAATTGCAACAGCATAGGGTTACACGGTCTCGTTGAGGCCGTGACTTGCACAGCACGGTCTCCTCAAAGCCGTGTAAAGACTATAGCGGTTAGAGCCTGGCCGCTCAACCCAGTCAACCCCTAACCGACTTAACCGGTCAAACCACTGAACGGTCCACTTTGAACCACTTCACCAGGCCAGGCGGTCACCCAAAGGGCCGCCTAAGCCATGGCACGGTCAGAGCTAGACCACTAGCTCGAACCGACTTAAAATGTTGATGAAAGTCAACTTAACATACGCGGACGACCCGGCGCCGCGCAAACCACAGGGCGGACGGTCGCATGGCCGCTTGGCCAGCGAACCAACATAGCCAAAACAATGCAAAGAATAAGCACTCGCCAATGGGCCGCTTACCAAACATAAATGGTCTATCGCGCAACCGCATAGACCCAAACCGACATACATTAAACGGTCGCCCTTCAACAGCTTACAAGGTAGAACGGTTTCTGTAAAACCGTTTAAGCGTCACGGCGAGTAAAACAGGTAATCGGCCGGATCTCAGCCTTTCCACGCCCCAATCGTGTCTAAACGACGTGAAAACAACCCTAAGACCCATACAAGCCTTCCACAGACCGGAAGGGGTCAAATCGATGCCAAAACGACACTAATCGGGCAATTCAAACGAATCGACCCTAATGGAGTCACATGGGTTCCCGGGCTTTTACCGGCCCCAAATGACCACCGATCGCGATGAAACTTGCGGGAATGGAATGCTAACATGCTGGGGGTTCCAATGGAACCAACTGATCTGAAAATCGTTGATGTTTTCCAGCGAACCCGACGAACACCCCAAAGGCATGATTTTCACGAAACTGAATGAAACCCACTCGTTCTCGCACCGTTCGACGTGAAACTATGAGAAAATGTAGAACAAGAGTAGGGCTTCCATCTCCCTACCTCCATCGAAGATTTCGTGCGCCGAAGAGAGTAAACTGTGCCAAAATAATCACGATGATCAAACCACGCCGGCTTTGAATCCCAACGAGGGATCGCGCCAACGCGGTGCGGACACCAGAGCTAGCAAGAGATACAATACGGTGAGCCGTCGGTACGGTACGCGTAGCACCACTCGAGCTACATCGGCTTCCCTCTGGCTCGGAGACAGTCTGGAGTCTCCCTCTTGAGTCTTAGTATTTATAGTATTTATTGGGATTTTATTAGTGTGTAATTTATGTTTATTTGGTTTTATTTGGATTGTAATAAGGATAGTAGAATGGGTTTATTTGTAAAATGGGACCACCTGGGTCCCGCGGGCCCCCTATCCCCTCTCCCATTGATCCACCTCAGATCTAGGGCCCATGTGGGGCCAGTCAAACATCCGAGGTGGGCTTCTAGAAGAGTTGGACCAAGGGGGGGGACATGGTGTTAACAAAGTCCAAGAAGGAGACCAACTAGTCAAGGGGGCGCCCCATATATATTATAGTCTAATGGATTTGTATTTTATTTTATTTGGTTCCAAACCACATGGGAGAGTTAAATGTGAACCTCCCCATTTACCCCTCCCCAATCCTAGATCTAGGGATAGTTAGTGTCATTTTGCATTTCACATAAAAGGCTTGTAATTCTCATTTTGGTGAAATTAATGCAAAGATTATTATGAAATTTCTTCCAAAGAGCAAGGGCCGCCCCTCTCTCTCTCTCCTCTCCGCCTTCTTGCAGTTGGGAAGTCTGTATTCTGAGGTGAGACATCTCCTCTATCGATTCGTGAAGATCGCCGCTGCCGCCGCCATTGCACCGCCACCGTCGTCGCCGAAGTTCTGTCCACTCAGGACAACAAGCTCTTCCTGAAATTTTAGCTCTCAACCTCGTGATCTGTTGGATTCCAAATTTTGAGGGTGAGTTCCTGAGGTCCATGCCACGTCCCATAAAAATTTTCCAATTTTCTAGTCTTCGTTTTCCATTCTTCCCATTTCGTGTTCCCCAGCCCTCCAGATCTGCCTGTGTTCTGTCCTGTGTCACAGCAACCAAGTAGTTCACCCATGAACTCACCTTCCCCATTTCTGAATGAGTTGTACTTTTTATTGGGAATTTTGTCCACCTAAGCCCTCTTCCACGAATATTTTTGAGAATTTTAGATCTCGTTTACATTTTCAAAAAATCTCTATCTTTTCCCAAATCTGTGCTGCCCCCTGCAGTCCAGATCCGACCACCCAGTGCTAGAAAATCAATTTCCCCAACCAAACCTCTACCATAAATTCCACAAAAAATATCCCTGTCTTCCTTACTTCCCCCTCTCCAACTTTCATAAAGAACCCAACACCCAGATCCGAAGTCTGAGTCGCAGTCAACGCCAACTCTCACGTAGATCCAATTCTACCCGGCCAGATCTGAGACTGAGAGCAGTCCTATTCAAAATTCCACCATCAGAATTAAGGCCCCAAAAAAATTCCTGGAACCACAGAGGGTTGAAGGATTTCTAGTCAGCTTTCCAACGGCAATGGTTTTGCACCAATCCGACGTCCGTGCTGGTCACAACAACTTCTGTCGCCGGAGCGCGTGGGTCTGAAACAGAAGTTCAGATCCGTGGACAGCAACTTCAACAATTGAAGATCCGAGCCACCTCGCCTTCCACGAGGTGAACCAGGGCGTCCCTCTCCTAGGGATCACCCCTCCAGTAGTCCTCTTCGCAGCGGGACCCACCCCACCCAATTCGAAGCCCCGAGCAGCACGTGGGCCCCACAACCCACGGAACGCGCCATCCGGGTAGCACCAAACCGAGGCTTGTCGGGACCGACGGAGCGCCCCAAAACGCTACCGTCAACCCTAACTCGATACTCCCGGGCCCCACATGTGACCTATTACCTCCCTACGTGGAGTGGGCTAATTTTGTAACTATTGATTATTGTTAACCGGGAGTACGGATTTGGTCGGGGTTGTCTTCCCCACGCCGGGTGCGTGGAGGTAACGATCTCAACTTCTTGGCAATTTGCTTATTTAGTATATGATTGTATGCTGCTACTTGAGAGCGTTAGAAATCTAGCCCGTGAGTTCATGTCACCGCTATGAGAAAGAGAGTGAACCCGTCCCGTGACTCGATCCGAGCATGGAAGTGAGTCGACCACCCTAGACTCTGTCGGTTTCTCAACCGCGTGGATCCACGCTTTCCCTCGCTTGGGACTACGAGTGAGCTCGCATTTCTATTTGTGACGTATAGCCCATAGGAACTCTTAGTGTCAGGCCGAGTTAACTCTATTGTTCACGTGTTGCTGGTCGCGTCACCATTTAGAGTCCGAGCTTCACATCAGTTGGAGTCGGGTCTCTCTATCCGTCCCGCATCAGTTTGGTATCAAAGCCAGGTTGAGTCTAGGGTCTTGTCTCATAGCATCCTTTGCCCGGTATCTAAAAAGGTGTCCCCGAAACATTAGGTTATGCCTATCAGGAAGGAACATCCTTGCGAGAAAGGGTCTTCGGATCCCGCAACTCCGCCACGTACCGGATATCGACTAAGTCTAGGTTCATCCTCATTGCATTAGTCCGTGTCTCCTAGTCAGTGTGTCAGTTGCATGCCCACCCATCAAGGCACCCAATACTCACCACCACCACCTATGGCGGATCCCCTAGCCCGTAGTTCCGATGAGCCTTCGGTGGCCAAAATGTTTCGAGCTCTCATGGATCGTCTCGATACGCAGATGGATAGGCTTAGTACGGGTCTAGATGGCGTAGAAACACGTCTAGAAGGGAGGATGAAAGCCATCAAGGATCGGGCCGAAGCTTCGGACCAGTCTATCTAGGGTCTTGTGAGGAGAATAGCTATCTTAGAGAGGGCCCCGGTTGAGGCGGCGCAACCTGCGCCGACCAATGGTCAACAAGAGCCGGTTCAACAACTCGCTGTTCCAAGGGCTCAAGGGGCAAATGATAGGAGGCAACAAGTGCCCGAGGTGGCTGATTATGCATCTGATAATGAACAAGGGGGTAATGGTCGTGACCATCGAGCCCAACGACGGAATCATGATTACGATGATGATCACCGCGTTCTTAGGAGCGTGCGTGCGGACCCTCCCCTTTTTGACGGGTCCTTGGACCCGAAGGTCTATTTAGATTGGGAGGCCGGCATGGATCGGTACTTTGAGTGGTTTGAGATGACGGACCACCGAAGAGTTCGCTATGCCAAGATCAAGTTGCAAGGACAGGCACAAACCTATTGGACAAATGTGGAGAGCCTGTTAATGCAGCGACATCAACCCCAGATCGGTACTTGGGTTGACATGAAACTCAAGTTGAGGAAGAAGTACCTTCATGCCACATATCGCCAGCATCTCATAGACAAATGGCAAAGTCTCTCCCAAGGGAGCCGGTCCGTGACAGAGTACACCGCCGAGTTTGATGAGTATTATTTGCGGTGTGGAGTTACGGAAGAGAGCACCATGACCATCTCGCGCTTTCGAAGAGGTCTGCGGCCAAACTATCAATATGAACTTTTCCACCGCAATGTGACCACTTTGGAGCAGGCATATCAGGTTGCTCTCGAATTGGAGCAATTTGAGGCCGAGTTCGAGCCTACCCAATGGATGGTCCCCTTCCCTCTTCATAGTGTCAAGCCCCGCAGCTCTACAGGCTCATATCAGAGGGCCACCATGGCTCGACCACAGGAGCCCGCCCGTCAGGAGCCGTTCACTCCTAGGCCTCACCCTCCACCTTCGAGGGACTTTCCTCGTCCCCAACAACCTCCGGCACCCATTGCCCGACCACCGGCACCCGCACCTCTTGCCCGTCCCTTGTTGCCTTCACCCCCTATCCGTCGGGAGGACAAGGGTAAGGGACCTTTGATCGGGGAGCCTAGTGGATCCTGGCAGCAGTGTTTTCACTGCAATGGGTTTGGCAATTTTACCAACCAGTGTCCCACGCGTCAATCTCTAGTCATTGGGGACACACAGGTCGGGAACACCTCATCTTCCGAGCTTGTACCAGTCAGCTATGAGGCGGATCAAGAATTAGCTGACGAGTTCTTTGAGAATGGGGATGATGGTCAGGAGGTTCAACATCTAGATGATGCCCAGATAGGGGTCGTCAGGTGTATTCTCACCCAGCCACATGCTAGTGATGACTGGCGTCGGACCACCATATTTCATACATACTGTAGGCTGGGCGGGAAAGTTTGTAAGGTGATTATCGATAGTGGGAGTTGTATCAATGCAATCTCCACGGGCACTGTTTCGCGTCTTGGTCTTACCCCCGTGGACCATCCTTGCTCCTATCGAGCATCATGGGTGGATTCCACCTCCATTCCAATCAGGCTGCGGTGTTTGGTCCCACTGCAGCTCCATGCCTACCGTGACAAGATCTAGTGTGATGTCCTCCCCATGGAGGTGGGCAGTATTATTCTTGGTAGGCCGTGGTTGTTTGATCGGGATGCAACTCTCTATGGCCGGTCGAACACCTGTACCTTCGACCATGGTGGCCAACGGATTACCCTCCACCCCTCTCAGCCCAAGAGCCCTTCAGTTAGGGGTCCTACTGGTCCTAGTACTCCGGAGCCTTCCGTCCCAAGACCCAGTACCCCATCCCCAGCTCGGGCCATGACCGTTACATCTACCACAGGAGAGCCCTCGTCTAGGAGATTGATGTTGATTAGCTCCCGAGAAATGGAGCGGGAGGCTAGTAGGGGCAGCCCTGTGTTTGCTATCACGGTCCGTGAGGTGGAGCAAAAGTCCGAGGGTGAACTCCCACCCGATGTCATTCCCATTCTGCAGAAGTTTGCTGATATCTTTCCCGAAGAGCATCCCGAGGGACTCCCACCTATGTAGGATATTCAACATGCTATCGACCTGATTCCAGGCTCCTCATTGCCCAATCTTCCTCATTATCGCATGAGTCCCACAGAACATGCCGAGCTAAAGCGGCAGGTCGATGAGCTGATGCAGAGAGCGTCTGTTCGAGATAGCATGAGTTCGTGTGCTGTTCCCGCATTACTCACCCCAATGAAGGATGGTACGTGGAGAATATGTATTGATAGTCGTGCCATCAACAAAATCACTGTGAAGTACAGGTTCCCTATTCCCCGCCTAGATGATATGCTTGACATGATGGCAAGTGCAACAATCTTTTCGAAGATCGATCTTAAGAGTGGCCACCATCAGGTGAGGATTAGGCCAGGTGATGAGTGGAAGACCACATTTAAGACCAAGGATGGTCTATATGAGTGGTTGGTTATGCCCTTTGGGTTGACCAATGCCCCTAGCACCTTCATGCGACTCATGACTCAGGTCCTTCGACCATTTATTGGAGTCTTTGTGGTAGAGTATTTTGATGATATTCTTATATACAGTCCCACTAAAGGGGACAACTTGGACCATCTACGGTAGGTCTGCCTACTTTTGAGGTGAGAGTAGTTCTTTGCAAACCCACATAAGTGTGCCTTTATGACTTCTCAGCTTACCTTCTTGGGTTTTATAGTGTCTAGTACTTGGGTCTCCGCTGATTCGTAGAAGGTCCGAGCCATTGTTGAGTGGTCGGAACCCCATACGATCCATGATGTCCGCAGCTTCCATGGCCTCGCGACGTTCTATTGTCGTTTCATCCACGGATTTAGTTCCGTCACTGCCCCGACCACAGACTGTATCAAGAAGGGCACATTTGTATGGACGAAGGCCGCTGTTCCTGCCCTCAAGGACATCAAGGAACGCATGACCCAGACACCGGTCCTTCGATTACCAGATTTCTCGAAGGTGTTTGAGGTGTCTTGTGATGCGTCGGGTGTAGAGATTGGAGGAGTGTTGAGTCAGGAGACCCACCCGGTCGCATATTTCAATGAGAAGCTGAATGACGCGATACTGCGATACTCCAGTTATGATAAAGAATTCTATGTAGTTGTTCAGGCTCTTAGGCATTGAAGACACTATCTATTACATCAGGAGTTTTTCTTGTACTCCGATCATGAGGCTTTGAGGTTCCTCCATGCCCAAAAGAAGCTTAATGCGCGTCACAACAGATGGGTTGAGTATCTCCAGCAGTTTACATTTGTACTTAAACACAAGGCTGGAGTGGAGAACAAGGTGACTGATGCCTTGAGTCGGCGAGCATGTTTGCTGACTACCATGAGTGCCGAGGTTATAGGACTAGAGAGGACTAGAGAAGATAAGGGAGGATTATGCTGATTGTCCTGACTTTTGTCAAATCTTTTCCGCTCTCCAGGCCGGACCCTCGAGAGATCATATTGATTATGTGCTTCAGGAGGGTTACCTCTTTCGAGGAGGAAGGCTTTGTGTTCCCCAAACTTCGGTTCATGACTTCTTAGTCTGGGAACTACATGCGGGAGGTCTAGCCGGCCACTTTGGTCAGAATAAGACTATCGAGGCTGTCGAGCATAGATTCTATTAGTCGAGCTTGAAGCGAGATGTTGCTCACATTGTGGCCCAGTGTCGTACATGTGTTACAGCCAAAATGAAGAAGCAAAGCTCGGGCCTCTACACACCTCTCCCCGTGCCTGATGCCCCGTGGCATGATATTAGCATGGATTTTATCTTGGGATAGCCACGCACCTCTAGGAAGCATGATTCGGTCTATGTGGTAGTAGATCGATTCTCGAAGATGGCCCTTTTTATTCCCTGCTCGAAGACTTCGGATGCTTCGAGGGTAGCCCACCTTTTCCTTACTCATGTGGTGCGCAAGTTCGGGTTGCCTCGTACCATAGTGTTTGACTGTGATGTTAGGTTCACCAGTTATTTTGGAAGACACTGTGGCATATGTTGAGTACTCACCTCAAGTTCTCCACTGCATATCATCCATAGACAGATGGTCAGACTGAGGTGGTCAATAAGAGTCTGGGTGACCTTTTGAGGTGTCTTGTCAGGGACCGTGTAGGGGATTGGGATCTTATGTTACCATTGGCAGAGTTTGCATATAATGATTCGGTCAACAGGTCTACCGGTATGAGTCCTTTCGAGATTGTCACAGGTCGTAGGCCTAGGAAGCCAGTGGATCTTGTTCCCATGCCCATTCATGCACGAGTGTCAGACTCTGCCGAGTCATTTGCTAGGCATGTTAGGAGTCTGCATGACGACATCCGTCGTCACATTGAGGCCAGCAATGCACGGTATAAGGAGTTAGCCGATGCCCATAGACACCACCGTGAGCTCCAAGAGGGTGATTATGTCATGATCAGGTTTAGACCTGAGCAGTTTCCCTCTGGAACCGTCAAGAAATTGCAAGCTCGCAGAGCCGGTCCATTTCGAGTGTTGAAACGCGTCGGATCCAACGCATATGTTGTGGACTTACCCGAGGAATATGGGATAAGATCTACTTTCAATGTGTCGGATCTAGTTGCCTATAGGGACCCAGCGATGATCCCTAGTGAGCCTTTCGAGCCATCTCCCCCCATTGAGAGTGACCCCACACCTGAGTGTCCACCACCAACCTCATTTCCACGGCAGCGAGAGCATATAGATCATATACTGGATGAGCAGGTGACTGTTACCAGGAGTGGATCCTACCCGCGCTACCTAGTGCGATGGAGAGGGCGACCTGCCACTGAGGATACTTTGATCACTCGGGGAGAGTTGCATAGAATAGATCCGGACCTACAGGAGCGCTACCAGAGCAATGCAGACCCTTACTCGACGGGGTCGAGTTTTTCCCACCCGGGGAGAATTGGTGCGGACACCAGAGCTAGCGAGAGATACGATACGGTGAGCCGTCGGTACTGTACGCGCAGCACCACTCGAGCTACATCGGCTTCCCTCTGGCTCAGAGACAGTCTGGAGTCTCCCTCTTGAGTCTTAGTATTTATAGTATTTACTGGGATTTTATTTGTATGTAATTTGTGTTTATTTGGTTTTATTTGGATTGTAAAAAGGATAGTATAATGGGTTTATTTGTAAAATGGGACCACCTGGGTCCTGCGGGCCCCCTATCCCCTCTCTCATTGATCCACCTCAGCTCTAGGGCCCATGTGGGGCCAGTCAAACATCCAAGCTGGGCTTCTAGAAGAGTTGGACCAAGGGGAGACATGGTGCTAACAAAGTCCAAGAAGGAGGCCAACTAGTCAAGGGGGCGCCCCATATATATTATATTCTAATGGATTTGTATTTTATTTTATTTGGTTCCAAACCACATGGGAGAATTAAATGTGAACTTTCCCATTAACCCCTCCCTAATCCTAGATCTAGGGATAGTTAGTGTCATTTTACATTTCACATAAAAGGCTTGTAATTCTCATTTTGGTGAAATTAATGCAAAGATTATTATGAAATTTCTTCCAAAGAGCAAGGGCCGCCTCTCTCTCTCTCTCCTCTCCCCCTTCTTGCAGTTGGGAAGTCTGTATTCTGAGGTGAGATGTCTCCTCTATCGGTTCATGAAGATCGCCGCTGTCGCCGCCGTTGCACCGCCACCGTCGTCGCCGGAGTTCTATCCACTCAGGACAGCAAGCTCTTCCCGAAATTTTAGCTCTCAACCTCGTGATCTGTTGGATTCCAAATTTTGAGGGTGAGTTCATGAGGTCCATCCCACGTCTCATAAAAATTTTCCAATTTTCTAGCCTTCGTTTTCCATTCTTCCCATTTCGTGTTCCCCAGCCCTCCAGATCTGCCTGTGTTCTGTCCTGTGTCACAGCAACCAAGTAGTTCACCCATGAACCCACCTTCCCCACGTCTGAATGAGTTTTAATTTTTATTGGGGATTCTATCCACCTAAGCCCCCTTCCACAAATATTTTTGAGAATTTTAAATCTCGTTTACATTTTCTAAAAATCTCTATCTTTTCCCAAATCTGTGCTACCCCCTGCAATCCAGATCCGACCACCCAGTGCTAGAAAAAACGTTTCCCCAACCAAACCTCCACCATAAATTCCACAAAAAATATCCCCGTCATCCTTACTTCCCCCTCTCCAACTTTCATGAAGAACCCAACACCCAGATCCTAAGTCTGAGTCACGGTCAACGCCAACTCTCAGGTAGATCCAATTCTACCTGGCCAGATCTGAGACTGAGAGCAGTCCTCTTAAAAATTCCACCATCAGAATTACGGCCCCAACAAAATTCTTGGAACCACTAAGGATCGAAGGATTTCAAGTCAGCTTTCCTATGGCACTAGTTTCGCTCCGATCCGACGTCCGTGCCGATCACAGCAACTTCTGTCACCGGAGCGCGCGGGTCTAAAAAGGAAGTTTCGATCCATGGACAGCAACTTCAACAATTGAAGATCGGAGCCGCCTCGCCTTCCACGAGGTGAACCAGGGTGTCCCTCTCCTAGGGATCGCCCCTCCAGCAGTCCTCTTCACAGTGGGACCCACCCCACCCAATTCGGAGGCCCGAGCAGCATGTGGGCCCCATAACCCGCTGAACGCGCCATCCGGGTAGCACCAAACCGAGGCTTTTCGGGACCGACGGAGAGCCCTAAAACGCTGCCCATCAACCCAAACGCGATACTCCAGGGCCCCACATGGGACCTATTACCTCCCTGCCTGGAGTGGGTTAATTTTGTAACTGTTGATTATTGTTAACCGGGAGTACGGATTTGGTCGGGGTTGTCTTCCCCACGCCGGGTGCGTGGAGGTAACGATCTCAACTTCTTGGCAATTTGCTTATTTAGTATATGATTGTATTCCGCTACTTGAGAGTGTTAGAAATCTAGCCCGTGAGTTCATTTCACCGCCGTGAGAAAGAGAGTGAACCCGTCCCGTGACTCGTTCCGAGCACGGAAGTGAGTTGACCACCATTGACTCTGCCAGTTTCTCAACCGCGCGGATCCACGCTTTCCCTCACTTGGGACGACGAGTGAGCTCACATTTCTATTTGTGATGTATTGCCCATAGGAACTCTTAGTGTCGGGCCGAGTTAACTCTATTGTTCGCGTGTCACTGGTTGCGTCACCATTTAGAGTCCGAGGTTCACATCAGTTGGAGTCGGGTCTCTCTGTCCGTCCTGCATCAGTTTGGTATCAGAGCCAGGTTGAGTCTGGGGTCGTGTCTCATAGCATCATTTACCCGGTATCTAAAAAGGTGTCCCCGGAACATTAGGTTACGCCTATCGGAAAGGAACACACTTGCGAGAGAGGGTCTTCGGATCCCGCAACTCCGCCACGTACCGGATATTGGCTAAGTCTGTAGACACACCAAAATCGATACTATGTTGAGAAAATCTCATGTCACCACGTGACGCCCCAAAATGGACTTCAATATTGGCTTAATACGAAGTTTTTCTAATCATTTGATAATTTTTTTTCATGACAATTCTAATTTTTCATAACAATTGTAATTAACGTCTAGCGGAAGGGCATCATTTAACTGACGACCTGATGAGGGTCGTGATTTCACAAATTAACAATTGTTCAAATAGGCGTTGTTTCCTGGATTTTACGAATCCTAAAGAAAATAAAATTCAAAGAATTGACGCCCGCCTGAGGGGCGTTGATTATTTTACGCCCAATCAAACAGGCATCATTTGTCAATTTTAAATTAGGAAAGTCCTTTATTGCCATAAATAAATGCAGGAATAAACGACTGTGTGGATGTCGTCATTTCAATAAACGCCCCTCTTTAGGTCGTCATTTTCACTTCCGTCTCCATTTCGCCTGCTACCTTCCAGTAGTGATCCTTTCCCCATTTTATACCTTGTGTTCGATTGGGAAGAGGGATCCTTGTTGGAGGATTGATTCCTTTGTTTTAATCCTATTGATGCAAGGATTTTGGGCCTATAAATACCCCTTGAATCCCTCACGCGTAAACAGAGAAGGAGGACTAAAAACAACAACAACAGAACAAGAGCTAACAAGGGAGTTAAGGAGCTAACAGGAGAGCACTACAAAGGAAAAGAGAGTTTCTTTCTCTTTTGCAGGTTTTTCCTCCAAGCTTCCTCCACAGGCGAGCTTCCTCAAGCGTTCTCCTTCCCACGAGCGGCGTTTCTTCATCCCACGGTTCTTCATCCTGCAGCTGTAGCGGCCCTTGTTCTTTTCCTTTACTGCTGAACACACAGCAGCAGGGATTCCCCCTCTTAGCATTTTTTTGGCATCATACGCACTCTTTCTTCTAGTTCTCCGCTAGAGTTATCACCATACCATATATTGTTTTAGCTTTACATTGCATTCATATTCCCCATACCTTGTTACTTCTCTTAGGGGTTTAAACTAAAACACACAAGGTGTGTTCATGCCCAATTTGTTTGATTTCATACTTTTAGAGCATTGATACTACACACTTGGCTAATCCATATCTTTATTTGTTTTGTGTGTTTTCTTGCAAGGGTGATCAAGCTATAAACCCCCTTCATCAGTCGGCCGATAGAAGGAGGAAGGAAGAACTTGCAATTTCCCCGCTTGACACAAGGTACATGCGATCATCTTTGGTATTTTGAGGTAACCCCTCTGGCGATCACCCTCCTTGGAGCATCTCATGCTCTCCCTTTTCCTCATGGCCCACATATTTTAGCACATTAATCACTTTTTTCTATTAAATCTTTTTTTATTTTCTCTTTAAAAAATGTCTATGTGACACGTTCACAAATTGGCGATCACGGTGGGACCCCTTTTGTTTTTAGTTTGATTACCCTTCCCTTCGGCGCCCTCACGTGCCCCTCCCTTCGGCGCCCTCGCGTGCCCCTCCTTTGGCACCCTCGTGTGCCCCTCCTTCGTGCTCCACGTAGCACACTCCCCTTGTGCACCACGTGCACACCCCCACTGGATTAGCCAATCTGAGAAGTGTTTATAGCATTTTTTCTAGAGGAGATTTGATTTCCGTCAGTTATCAGGGCCTTCGGTTCTCTGAACTGAATAGCGCCCTCCCTTCCGTTGTCATTTCTGCATACAGCGACTGTTCAAACAGGCACTATTTCCATTTAATTTCTGCATTTTTATTGTTTTCATAATCCACGCCCCTCATAGAGGCATCATTTTCACATTTAACGCCTCACACCAAGGCGCCAGTTTCTTTGATTGCCATTGATTTTGGCCACTGCATTTTTTGACGCCCCCCACAAAGGCGTCTTTCACTGATACAGCGCCTTACTCAAAGGCATTATTTTGTTTACTCGTCATTTCGAGCACTGTTTACTGCCATCTGATGCCCCTTTACAGAGGCATTATTTCTTCAGAAAGCGCCTCACTCTAAGGCGCTATTTCATTTTGGTGGCTTTCTGTTTGTTGATATAGCGACCTGTGCCAAGTCGTCATTTTGTTCTGCGTCCACAGAACCTTGGTTACTGTTGTTCATTCACCTGCCGATTGCTATTACAGTCTGTTTGATCATTATCTGCTTGATTTGCCTGCATTAGACTGCATCTTAGGGCATTTGGTTGAGAGACCTCCTCTCTCTACACACTTAGGATCTCACCCCCTCTTGGTGAAGGAAGGACCCTCCTTTGAGCATTCCGTCTCATTGGACCGGAAATTCCTAAACCAAGCATCCGTAAGTCCCCGCACCCGTGGATTCCCTCACGGACATTGGGCAGGTTGTACCATTAAAGCACCCGGAGTATAGTTGACCCATATGTTGGTGAAGAGAGAGAAAGAACCTAGTTAACCCGGATATTACACCCAAACTCCCAACTAGGACCCACATTCAAAGGAGAGAATTTATTATAAACTCACTTTAATCTCCAAAGAAAGCATTAAAACTTTGGGTTCATCACAACTTGAGTGTATATCTTGTTTGAGTGGGTGATTATCTCTTGATTCTATTTGATTATTTGTAATATTTCTCTCTCTTTAAACATGAAACTCCGTTCAGGTAAAATCATCAATATGGCCAACTACGGGTATACCTACCCACTCTGACCCATTTTATGAGGTTCCCCCTCAGGAATCCGTCTACTACGAGGGAAACTATGCTCCCTCCCCCACTCACTACCCTCAGGTCAACATGGTGGACACTACGTCTCAGGAGGTTGAGCCTTCTTCCCAAGCTCAACCTACCACCCAAAATACTTCTGGGGACACCTCCCCTTCTTTCAACTTTAATGATTTTATCAAAGCTCTCACTCAACTGGATGATTCCCAACGCCAGGCGGTCTAAGCCGCCATAGAAGGAAAATCCGTCCCGTCATCTTCCAACCCTCCCCAGGCCGTGGGTGGCCACTCTGTTAACTTTCCCAACGACCAGGCGGTCGCACCTAGGGTGCCTTCGCGCCCACCAACTCCTGTTATGACTACGTCGGCCCAACCGGCAAGTCACTCCGCTGTTAGGCCTCAACAACCTCATGTTCCTCAATTCTTGAGAAGGCCTATGCCGAACCAATACTCTTCTCGTCCGGCCCCAGTCGAGTCTGATGCCTGTAGACACGCCAAAATTGACATTACTTTGAGTATTTCTCATATTGCCTTGTAATGCCCCATTTGACCCTCAAATTAGCTTGTTTGAGTGGTTTTTCCCATTTTCTTGAATTTCTCCTATTTTTCCCTCATTTCCTCCTTTTTCCTATTTTTCTGGATTTTCTGGGCATTTATCTCTATTTTCTGAAATCACGCCCTCATCAGGGGCGTGTTTTTGAACCACGACCTGATCTAGGGCGTGTCTTCCCATTTCATCTATTTCTCTCCCATTTTATTCATTTTCTGAATACGTGACCTGGATAAGGGCGTTTTTTAATTCACAACTTTGCTCAGGGCGTTTCTTTGAGAAAGGACGCCTGGCCTGAGGGCGTCAATTCTTTTGGTTTGACCGACTTCCCCATTTGAGCTCTTGAAATTAACGCCCTTCCCAGGGGCGCGTTTTTTAAAAGTGGCTTTGATTGAGGCGTGTTTTACATTTTTTAAATATGGGGAGTTTTTATTTCTAAAATTGGTTTTGAAAGGAACGCCCTTGTGCAGGGCGTGTTTTTAAGAAACGCCCTCTGGGCAGGTCGTCAATTCAGAAATTGACACCCTGAACCAGGTCGTGTTTCACTGTTGTGCTCCGAACGAACGCAGCCTTTCCCAGAGAGACTCTTGCTTCGTTTGGGCTCTTGCCCAGCTTAATCCTCCCCTATTTGGGCTCTTGCCCGTTCTTATCTCTTCCTCCTTTGGACTCTCCCCTCCTTATCTCCTTTTTTATCTTATTAATAGAGCTTCTAAGCTCTGTTGTTTTTTTTTGGATTCGGAATACTCCTCCCTCCATTGTTCTTCTGCTGTTCTTCTTTCATTTCTTTTCTTTTTTGTCTTCTTCTGTTTTCTCTTTTCCTATTCTTTCCTTCGCAGGTTGCTTGGCTAAGGAGGGGCTTCACGTTCAAATCTTCATCTCTTGGAAGACTTTCTCCCCATCGAGCATTCAAGCCCAAAAGCAACAGGCTCCTCTTTTATTTATTCTTCTTTTTTTACTATCATCATTCATATGCATGCATGTTCATACACGTTTATATAATTTTTCCAACTCAACCACGTTGAGTATCTCCCCTTTAAGTGCAACTCTTGCACTCTTTCCCCTTATTCTATTTTGCATTCATCATCATATTCCCCACACCCTCATTGCATAGGGGTTTAAGGGCAACCACCCTTAAGGTGTATTCTTCACCATGATTTCATGCTCATCTTTATTTATGATTTGATGCTACACTCACCACATATCTAATGCAATTTCTTTATTGGTGTTTATCTTTTTTGCAAGGGTAATAAATTGGAGAACTCTCTTCATCGGCCGACCGATTTGAAGAGAAAGGAAGCACTCACATCCCCGCACTTTGAGGTATTTTCGCGATCATCCTTTCCCTTATTATTTTCCACTTGAGACCCTCGCGTCTCTGGCGATCACAAATTCCCCCTTAGCACCTCGTGCTATTTCATGCTTATTTATTCATATTCTTAATTTTTTCTCAAGTGGATTAATTAGGATCTACAAATTGGCGATCACGGTGGGACCTCTATTGTTCTCTTTTTTGATTACCCCTTTCCCCTTTGGCACCCTCGCGTGCCCTTTCCCTTTGGTACCCACGGTACCCTTTCCTTTGTGCCCCTCGGGCACCCTCCTTTGTGCTTTTGCACTTCCCCACTAGTGATTGGCTAGTTTATTAGATCTATTTTTTTTTAGAAATTCCACTTATCCTCTTTAAAATAAAATCTTGATGAGCATGATATCCTGTTGATTGCCTAATTTATGTGATTGTGAGTGTTTCATTTTGCTGGTCGTGGAGCTTTCTGAGAATTAACGCCTCAATTTGGGGCGTGTTTAAAATTAACGCCCCCATAGAGGGCGCTTTTTCATTTTATAACGCCTTCCGGAAGGGCGTTTTCTAGCGCGTCCCTGGTGCTTTGTGAATTAACGCCCTACTACAGGGCACCTTGTTATTGCAGAACGCCTCACTCAGGGGCGTGTCTTGTTTTGGCCGTGCATCCCCTGAGAGTTGACGCCCTCACCCCGAGGCGTCCATTTGATTTATAGCGCCCCCTTTCAGGGCGTCTTTTACTGGAAATTATTGTATTACGGTGTGCAACTGGTTTCTGAATTCACGCCCTTCTGGAGGGCGTCCTGTTATTTTCTAACGCCTCACACAAAGGCGTTTCTTTGCTACCCCTGGGTTTTGACGCCCTCACCAGGAGGCGTTTCTTTGGTTTATAGCGCCCCATATCAGGGCGCGTTTTTCTCTACCTGTGGGCCCTCCACAGTGATTCACGCCCTGCCCAGGGCGTCTCTTTTCTGATAGCGACCTTACCCAGGTCGTGTCTTTCCTGAGTTTTTCTTTATCTGCGCATTGATTTTATATTGATTATACCATTTACTTGGCTCTATTGGTGGATTTGTTTATATCTCCTTGCATTGCATTCATTCATTTCATTTGCATTGGTTTGGGAGACCTCCTCTCTCCTCACTAGGATTCCACATCCCCTCTTGGAATCGGGACGACCCTCCATTGAGCATTCCGTCTCTTTGGACTGGAAATCCATTTTCCAAGCCTCCGTAAGTCCCCGCACCCGTGGATTCCCTCACGGACGCCGGACAGGTTGTACCCTTTTGAAGTCCCAAATTAGTTGGCCTAAACGTGGTGAGAGAGTGTTCCTAGTTGGCATTGGAGTTAAATCATATTGAAACTAGGTTCCTCCCCTTGTGCGAATCATTCCAAACTTTGATAAAATCCTTAATTCACCAAGGTTCAAACAAATCAAATCAAGGTAACCATCTCTTTTGTGTGCTTCTTTACATATTATTTTGAACTTTGATTGCATGATGGCTTACTATAAACAAGATAACATGTTTAATTCAATTCATGAGGATGCACAACCTAGCACTTCTTATAATCCTCACCTTCAACATGTTCAAAATTCTCACCATACTTTCAAAGGACCACGTCCTCACTCTTATGGTGTTGCCCGACCCTTGGGCAATGTCCAATCCAATGGTCCTTCAACTCAATTTCGAGCCACTATTCCCATTAAGCCCTCTCGTCCCAATGATGAGAAGGTCTCCCAAATTTTGCATGCATTAGATCATCTCACCCCTCAACAGATCCAAGCCCTTAAGGCCGCTGTTGAGGGTGCATCTCCTTCATCTCCCCCTTCCAATCCTAATCGGGTGGCCCATCACCCGCCTCCCTCTTCTATTTACGACCATCCACGGGTGGCCCATCACCCACTCCTGATGTGACACGACCTTGGACTTAGGCAAACAAGCACAATTAAGCATTCAAATGGGCCTTAATGGGCCACCGCTCTCCCGTCGCACTCTATACCCGGAGTGACTTGGCGATGCCAAGAGTGAATTATGGGAATGGGCCCTTACTGGTAGAGGGCCAGCAAGGCCAAGGATCGACTCCCCCAAGGGTGGATGCCCAATTCAATTGGGGCCGACAAAGTGCACAAGGGCACCGGTTCACACTATCCCACGGCGATCACTCTTAAGTCGTGGACTTGAGGATCGGGCGCTCCTCACAAATGCAGCGGCGCATGAATCAAGTATTGAAAGAGCAACACTAATTGAGCAAGGAAGAGGCACTTACTCGACCGGTTTGAAGAAACCGGTCCCGATCGGAGACGAGGGCGAGCGGGGAGGCGGTGGCTCCCCACACGCCGCGGCGGTGGCTCCCCACACGCCGCGGCGGTGTCGCTTGACCTGCCCAAACCAATTACAAAACTACACCTCACGCAGGAGGGGGGATCTTGGGATAGGGGTTAAGGTCTTACATTCAAACACTACCACCACGCAGGGTGGGGCCTTCAGCCGGCCAAGCGGGGTAGGGGTATAGGACCGAAATGAAGAGAAATGAGAAACTAGCGAACTTGCAGCTGCAATCTGAATTCTGGACAGGAAGTCGCTGTGCCGGCTGTCTCGGGCTCGTACGGACTCCAAATTGAGTGAAACCACTTTCTAAAGCTTCCTGACTTGAAGGGGATGATTCCAGAATTTTTGAGGATGCTCGGGGGGTCGGAGGTGGCCGCACCAGCAACTGGAAGGAGACCTATCTGTCTGGCCGCAGGTTCTATCTGGACTGGAACAGCAGGTTGCAGATATCACCGAGCGCCCTCCCGAACTCCGAACAGCACGAAACTGGTGGTGACGTCTTCGTGGTTGAAGTAGCTTTCAGAAGGAGGCAACGGGGTTGCAATCAGAGGTCGAGGACGGCCGGTGTACCCTGAAGAGTGGGCACTGGTCGGAGTAGATAGCAGGAGACAGGACTGGAGAGCTCGGGGGAGAAAATTCGTAACTCCTTCCTCCGGTAGCCGAACGAGGTTCTGTTTCTTGATCTTGGAAGAGAACTGGCAGAGGGAGAAGTTTGATGAAGGGATTTCAGTCTGAATCCGTTGGGGTTCATCGTGGCAGAACGTTCTTTCAGGCTCTGGTCCAGGATGAAGACCTCCCTGCGCAGTCGTGGGAGAACGGCTTCTACGGTTGGCCCCGACCTCGGAACGAGTTGGTTCCACCTCGCCTGTGAAGAAGACACAGGGGCCTTTCCATCAATGTAGGCCACACCTTCAGGATCACCAGGTTGAAGCCGTGGGCGACGCTGCAACAGGGGCTGACTTGCTGGTCTGCACAGCTCCAATCTGCAAGAAGAAATGAGAGGGAGGGGTGGCTTCTTTGGTGGAGGGGAAGTGAAGGGGTGGCCTAAGGAAGAATGGGGGTTCTTGTGGGGTGGAGTGGAGAGCTATAGGGGTTGGAGAATGAGGGGAGAATGGCTGAGAGCAGGGGCTAGCAGGTGGGGGTGGAGGATGAGGATGTGAGAGAGAGAGAATGGGGAATGGAGGGGGGCGAACTTGGCTTGGGGGAGGGTAAAGGAAGGCGGCGGCCTAGGCAAGTGGAGGGAAGGGATTTCAAATTTTGAAAAGGCCTTGGAAGGTGGGGGATTATGTGGGAAAGTGGGATGCTTGTATTGGAATGGGGAAGATTTGGTTGGAAGGTGGGGAAAGGTGTTGGAATGGGGAGGCTTCTACCTAGGAACTAGGGAGGTGGAGTAAAGGAGGCCATGGGGAAATGGAGGGCATTAAAGGAGGTGGGTGGTGGTTGGGAGTTGAAGGGGAAGGGAGGAGAGAGAGAGGGGGGCGAACCCCTTAGGGGAGGAGAGAGATGAGAGAGAGGAGGGGGGTAAGGGAATCACTCCCTAGGGCATCTCACCCTTAACTAAGTGGAATCTCTCCAAATTGAACACAAGAGTAGACTTAACTCAAAAGGATTTTGATCATTCATTAACTTCAAATGAGGGGAGTGGGGTCCTATATATAGGTAACCCACTCTTTACAATAAGTCCCTGACAAAATAAACAACTACAAATAACCAAGGGGGGGTGGGAGTGCTAATGGGCCTAGCCCAACGAATGGGGCCCAATAGCCACATTAGACAGCATGATGATACAAGAACATAGAAAAATAAGTGCTAGACCAAGGGAAATGACTCAAATAAAATGGAAATACATCAAAATGACTCAAAGGAAAGCTACAAAATGGATAAGGGGCCTTTATAGAGTGAGGCCCAAACTCAACCAGCTCCCGAGTGTGAAGAAGTGGACCCGAGCCAAAGGGAGTCGTGGGTGATGCCTCCATCAACTCCCCTCTTCCACTCATGTTCCTAATCGGGTAGCCCATTACCCATCTCCTCTTATTCACACTCCTCCTCGGGTGGTCCGACACCCGCCTCCTTCTATTCCTCTTCCATCACGGCCCCGAGGCCCATTTACTCCTTGCAATCCGGCCCATCCGGGTTCTTTCACGGGTCATCCCGTCAACTCCCCTCCACGGCCTTTTTATGCGGCCCTTCCTCCTTCAAGGCCCTGCCAGCCCTCGGTTGTTCAAGTCACACCCCTCCAACAATCTCTGCTTGATAAGATTACTTTGATGGAGGAACAAATAAAGAGGGTCACGGCTCCTCCTACTCCAGTCAACCCTCTCCATGCCGCTTTGGACGAAATTACAAAGATGGAGAGAGAATGGAAAGATAGGAGGGATGATTATGGCGTCGGCATTTCAAGTGAACAAGAGCCGGCGTTTGAAGAATCCAAGGCAGTATATGATGAAGCTCTGCAGGCACCCCTTCCGAGTTTCCTTAACTTTCCGCTCTCCCCATTTTCATTCGATGAACCCCCTGCTCAGGAGGAAACCACTCCTAATTCAACCCCTATTTATGAGACTAGTTGGTGTTACGATGATGGGTCAATATTCCAATCGCCCACGCCGGCACCTATTGAGTCTCTTCCTATTCCCACTCCCACTCCTAACACCGCTCGCCCCGTCCGGCATTTCCTACGCACCAAACCTTCACCCATTAACCCTCCACTAATTAAATCTCCACCAATTAAGCCATCAACCTCCACACCATTAGCCTCCGTCGAACCCACCATTGAACCTTCCCCAATTAACCTCCCATTATCGCCACCTCGGCCTTCCATTATCCCTTTAAAACCCACTTTGCCTATTCCACCATTTAACCCTTTACCCTTACCCATGGCTAATCCTGAGCAGGATCCACCCCTTTTTGCACCCGAGCCAATCCCAACTGCTTCCGAGCAAAGGGAGAAATTCGGCGTGTTTGAACCTCCGCCTCCACTTACGCCAACACTTTCCATTATACCTCCACCACTCACAAAGCCTTCCGCCTCCGCTTCACCTCCCTCTACTACTCGGAATGGGGGGCCTTCTACAAGCACAGGTGCCGAAGATGATCAAGAGCCGGGCAGCAAGGATTTGGCCGCGCTATTCTCAAGAATTCATTTGCCGGATGCCAATCCGGGTTATTGTGCCAAGCACGGTCGAAGAAGCCAAGTCGCCGACATGCCAAGTATTGATGCCAGCCAAGGGCCGGGCAGGGCACCCTTTGTTTGATGAGGGCATCCCTTGCCCCTCCACATTTTCTCCGGACTCGGATTGTTCGTCGGCAAGCGCCATTATGTTAGTCATGTAATTCTGAGTCTAGTCATGTAATCTTCACATTTTCTTTGAGTCAATATCATGTAATTTTCCCTTTATTTGAGTCATGTACCTAGGTTAGAAAGTCATTTTCCTAAGTCGTGTGTCATTATGTTGGTTCATTAGGCTATTGGGCCCAAATAGTGGGCTAGGCCCAAGGGCGCCCCTCCCTTGGAGTATTTGGTCATTATGTCAGTTGTCAGGGTCAGTATGGTCATGTGAAATGTCTTGTGCCTATAAATAGGCCACCCCACTCCTCATATGAAAGAACTAATACATGAATATTGAATTCCAGAAAAACTCCAAATCCCTCTAGCTTCCTCTCTCAATATCTCTCTCTCTCTTTATCCCTCTCTCTCTCTCTAAGGGGTCCCCCCCTCTCTCTCTCTCCCTCCACCCCAATTTTCGGAATTTTCTCTCTCCTCCCCATTCACCCCTCATTAAGACCTCTCCCCTTCCCCATACACTCATTTAACTCCCCCCCCCAACCCAAGGTGGCATCCTCCAATCCACAACCCACCTCCCAACCCCCAACTACCCAACACCACTTCCTAAGCACCCCTTCCTCTCCCCAAGGTTGAAGGGGCTCTTCCCTAAGCCCAAATTCGAATTTCCCTCCCCTTGGGCTGTGCCCTCTCATCTCCCCCCACCCCCAAGCTCCCAAATTCGCCCCCCACCTCCCCCTTGGTCAAACCAAGTTCACCCCCCTCCCCCTTGCTCTCCCCTTGCACATCTCCTCATTCTATCTCTATTTCAGGCAGCAGAGTTGCAGCGACTTGCAGAGACAGCCACGACCGTCCCTCATAGATTCAGGTGACAAGGCCTACATTGCTGGAATCTTCTGTGAGTTAGCTTTCCAACAAAGGTGGTCTCGCCAGCTTCCGAGGTCGGAGCTGTCCGTAGGAGCCGATCTCCCTCGACTGCACAGAAGACCCCAGGCAGAGAGCCAGAGCGAGAGTGGAAGCTCGGCCACAGTGAACCTTTTGGGATTCAGATCAAGTGTTCTTCAGCAACATTATTCCCTCTCAAGTCCTCTTTCATCCTCAAGAAGCAGAGCTGCATTTGGACCTCGGCATCTCAAGTTACAAATTTTCTACTCCAAGTGTGTCAGGTCAGTTTACAGGAGCCAGAACCAACACCCCTCTACTCATCTGATCATCCCGGTCTTCTCCAACATCTGCCGACCTCGCCGTTGGTGCCGACAGAAAGAAGACTCGATCACGGTTCCAACGGTTCAGGTCTCGCCTCAATCAGAGCTTGGTAGTGATCGTGGCACCCTCTGCAACCAGCCACATTGTTCTGCACCAGACAGAGGCAGAACCAATCAGTCCGGTTCCAGACTCTGCCCCGGCCAGCAACTACTGTACCAGGCTCAGAAAAAATTCAGAGTTCATCCTTGGTCCGTTAGTAAGCTTTTTGCGCAAGTCTCATCAGGTTCTGAGCTCGGTGAAATTTTTGGCAGTGTCAACATCGACCACCTGTCCAGAAATACAGAAGAAAGGCAGAACCGGCGGAGCTCGGAAAGTCGGTCCTCTTTGCATAATTCCCCACCCCGCTTGGCCGGATGAAGGCCCCTCCCTGTGTGGAGGTAGTTTTGGCTGTAATTCACTTAATCCCCACCCCGAGATCCCCCCCTTGCATGGGGTGTAGTTCATGTCATTATTAAGTCGCAGGTTTGAAGCTTCAATCGACGTGGCGTGCGGGTGCATACCCTCGCCTCCCCACTCGCCCCCGTCTCCGGCCGGAGTCGGCGTCTTCACGCCAGCTAGGTGAGCTCTTGAACATCCCTCATTGCTGTAATGGACTTGCTTAGCTTAGTATTGCTTTAGTTACTCCGTCGGCGGAATGAGAGTGTCCGATTTAAATTGCCACCAAATTGAGTGACCACCGCGGGTGAGTTGTGAGAGCATCCACTTAACCCACACCCTTGGTGTGTTGGCCGCCCATGATTTGGGCATCCTAGGCCCATTTGGGGTTCTTCCCAAGCTAGCCAACCACTGGAGCCTAAAGGTCCCGCCTCGGACCCTCTCCAATATCGCCTAGTCGCCATCGGGTACTAGTGTGCGCCATACGGGTGAGCTCGCTAGTGTGAGTCCGCTGCTCAAACTTGAATGCTTGCAAATAGGTCTAAGGTTGGTTTCACATCAAGTGGTATCAGAGCAAGTTCACAACTTGTCTCTATCAAGTTGGTCCTAGGGCGTGTCTATGCATTTAGAGTCTTCGGTTGCATCTCTTTTGTCCACTAGCATGGCTACTTCATGTAAGTCACATCTATCTCACTCGGCCCTCCGCAAAGGTCCGATTGACACCCCTTTGGGCATAGTCCTATTTGAGGACCTTATCTTTAATGGATACCACCCTAGTGCATATTTAGAGTGGGAGGAAAACATGGACAAATACTTTAAGAGGAATCCAATGACTGAACCCATGAGAATCTACCTTGCCAAGAGTCGACTTGTGTACCATGCCGAGGATAGGTGGAAGTTCATTGAGCAATTTAGGAGGGTTATGAGGCTAGAGCCTATTAACACATGGGAGAACATGAAAGCCGAACTTAGGAAAGTCTACACTCCCCGACCTCCTCCCTCCTACCCGGGTTACCAAAACTCGAGGGGCACTCCCACTCCTCCAACCCCACCCGTCCAAACCCCTACCACTAGAACCCAAGTGTCCAAGGCCTCCACCTTCCCACCTAACCCCATGAGGGCCCCCACACCCCAACCAAAACCCCCTTCCCTAACCTACACTAGTCAAGCCCCTTTAGCCCCCACTTCCACCCCAAACGATCCCAAGGGCAAGAGACCCCTAACCGACCCAATTCCCTCCATGATGACCACCACTCATCCAACCCTCACCATTCAAAACCAAGTGGACACCGTGTCCACCCCTCCACCTAGGCCCATAATGACCACCACCCCCAAACCCAAAACCCCTCACCAAGCCCGTACCCCACAAGCCCCCTTGACCACCACCACAAACCCACCATCATCCCCAAAAAGGGACACATCTCCCAAAAAAAATCAACCCAAAATCTCTCACCCAACCCACCTCCCGCTTCCTACACCAATCTTTCCCCAACCTAGGCCTCCTCTACTTCCCCTTCCTATCCCAACCCAAGCCCATGCTTGTTCACCACCCCGGGTGTGTCATACGCTAGCTATCACCAAACCACCCACCATAGATCCCCCTACTCCATTAGCAATAGAAGTTGCAACCCACACACCCACCCAAGTGGAGAAGGATGCCCATCCGAATCCACCTTCCAACATAGAGGAAATCCAAAGGCCAAACAACTCACACACCTCTAGCCTAGCTCCTCTAGAGACACCCAACCCCACCATAGATAAGTCCATACTCTAATGGCTCAAGAAAGGTCTCACCATTCCTAGTTCACAACCATGCCACCTACCCATGAGATATCAATCCCAAATCATTCCCATTCAGCCACATGTCACTTATCAAACTTCCTATTGTGTTGAAGATTTGGGAGACTTAGTGAACTACCTACATGGGCAAATTCACTTGACCAATATGCTAGCCATGAGGCCGTCCGAAGCTAACACCATTAGCCTAGCATATCCCACCATTGGCTCCATCACTTCCATCTACACTAATGGCCAAGTTACTAGTGAGATCATCCTCCTTCTTCCCATGGAGGAAGAACCTATCCTAGTCTACTCCCCAACCATTGAGATCCCAAGTGCTTTGATTGGCCAACCCATTAGCAACCTTGGCACAATTATCTTAGAGGAGGATGACTCACCATTTGAGGACCTTGAGAACATGGAGTACCCCAACCTAGGTGACCCTTACCATGATCCCTTTGACCCTTTTCTATGGGAGCCTAAATCTCCAAGTAACCCACTCCCCCTATTCACCACCCACCTCACCCTACCCATACCGCCCATGTTGACCCAAACTCCTCTCTTCCTAGAATTGGGTTACACCATGAGAGCATTGACCTTAGGCAATAAACACCTCGGGATTGAGGAAATGCCCCACCCCATAACCACCTTCCTAGACCCCTTTGACCCATTCCAATGGAAGTCTAAAAGCCCACACATAGGAGACATCTTTGTCACAAGAGTGCATAAGTCTTGGCACCACACACCACTTGGCATGATTAGAAAGACGGGTCCATTCATTCACATCACCCACATGTCAAGTAGGAAGCATGAGTGGTCCTTATTTGGGTGTAACGGTCCTCCCCAATTCACCATTGGTCTTATGTATGTTAGGAGCCTACATGGGTGTCCGGGTCCTCCAACATTCATCACACTCACTTGTAAGAGGGACACCTATGGATGCCCCGGTCCTCCCAAATCCTTCAAAATCTTCATAACATCAATGCATGATAGGTCTATATGTGGTTTTCCTGGACCACCTTTTCATACCATACATTGTCAACTCACATTACATCATAGTGCATGGCATATGCATTCAAGCAAGTATCAAGCAACAAGCGGTGGGATTCACAAGAAGTGAGCACAAACTCCTAAGCACCACTTTGAGTTCCAAGTTGATAACTTGGTGATGATGGCTTTGGAGTGGCTCTACTTTAGGGTCACCTCCAAATTGAGGGCACGAGGACTTGGACCTTGCCAAGTTCCGAGTGGCTTTGGCAACCCGGCTTATGGGTTGAACTTTCAAAAGGGTTTTAGGATTCTCCCCATTTCTCATGTGGCGGATCCAACACTCTCTAAGGGCACCGCGGTGGATCCTAGTGAGTGCCTCGAGCTTACACCTACCCTTGTAAGAGACACCCTCGGAGTGCCACCACAAATAGCCTGAGAGCCCGACGTGAGCACACAGCGGCAATACTAGGCAAGCAAGATCCCATCGCCAGCATGAGGGTATGACCGAGCCACTTTGTCGAGCTGAAGCGTCGTTCCCCGACTATGGTCACGGGTAGAGTATAGAGATCGTGGATCGCCCAGAGCCGCAGTTCGATATACTACTTCCGTGGTGGACCCATACTCGACGGGGTCGAGTTTTCCCCACCCCGGGGGTATGATGAGGGCATCCCTTGCCCCTCCACATTTTCTCCGGACTCGGATTGTTCGTCGGCAAGCGCCATTATGTTAGTCATGTAATTCTGAGTCTAGTCATGTAATCTTCACATTTTCTTTGAGTCAATATCATGTAATTTTCCCTTTATTTGAGTCATGTACCTAGGTTAGAAAGTCATTTTCCTAAGTCGTGTGTCATTATGTTGGTTCATTAGGCTATTGGGCCCAAATAGTGGGCTAGGCCCAAGGGCACCCCTCCCTTGGAGTATTTGGTCATTATGTCAGTTGTCAGGGTCAGTATGGTCATGTGAAATGTCTTGTGCCTATAAATAGGCCACCCCACTCCTCATATGAAAGAACTAATGCATGAATATTGAATTCCAGAAAAACTCCAAATCCCTCTAGCTTCCTCTCTCAATATCTCTCTCTCTCTTTATCCCTCTCTCTCTCTCTAAGGGGTCCCCCCTCTCTCTCTCCCCCTCCACCCCAATTTTCGGAATTTTCTCTCTCCTCCCCATTCACCCCTCATTAAGACCTCTCCCCTTCCCCATACACTCATTTAACTCCCCCCCCAACCCAAGGTGGCATCCTCCAATCCACACCCCACCTCCCAACCCCCAACTACCCAACACCACTTCCTAAGCACCCCTTCCTCTCCCCAAGGTTGAAGGGGCTCTTCCCTAAGCCCAAATTCGAATTTCCCTCCCCTTGGGCTGTGCCCTCTCATCTCCCCCCACCCCCAAGCTCCAAATTCGCCCCCCACCTCCCCCTTGGTCAAACCAAGTTCACCCCCCCTCCCCCTTGCTCTCCCCTTGCACATCTCCTCATTCTATCTCTGTTTCAGGCAGCAGAGTTACAGCGACTTGCAGAGACAGCCACGACCGTCCCTCACAGATTCAGGTGACAAGGTCTACATTGTTGGAATCTTCTGCGAGTTAGCTTTCCAACAAAGGTGGTCTCGCCAGCTTCCGAGGTCGGAGCTGTCCGTAGGAGCCGATCTCCCTCGACTGCACAGAAGACCCCAGGCAGAGAGCCAGAGCGAGAGTGGAAGCTCAGCCACGGCGAACCTTTTGGGATTCAGATCAAGTGTTTTTCATAAAAATTCTTCCCTCTCAAGTCCTCTTTCATCCTCAAGAAGAAGAGCTGCATTTGGACATCGGCATCTCAAGTTACAAATTTTCTACTCCAAGTGTGTCAGGTCAGTTTACAGGAGCCAGAACCGACACCCCTCTACTCATCTGATCGTCCCGGTCTTCTCCAACATCTTCCGACCTCGCTGTTGGTGCCGACAGAAAGAAGACTCGATCACGGTTCCAACGGTTTAGGTCTCGCCTCAATCAGAGCTTGGTAGTGATCGTGGCACCCTCTGCAACCAGCCACATTGTTCTGCACCAGACAGAGGCAGAACCAATCAGTCCGGTTCCAGACTCTGCCCCGGCCAGCAACTACTGTACCAGGCTCAGAAAAAATTCAGAGTTCATCCTTGGTCCGTTAGCAAGCTTTTGGCGCAAGTCTCATCGGGTTCTGAGCTCGGTGAAATTTTTGGCAGTGTCAACATCGACCCCCTGTCCAGAAATACAGAAGAAAGGCAGAACCGGCGGAGCTCAGAAAGTCGGTCCTCTTTGCATAATTCCCCACCCCGCTTGGCCGGCTGAAGGCCCCTCCCTGTGTGGAGGTAGTTTTGGCTGTAATTCACTTAATCCCCACCCCGAGATCCCCCCCTTGCATGGGGTGTAGTTCATGTCATTATTAAGTCGCAGGTTTGAAGCTTCAATCGACGCGGCGTGCGGGTGCATACCCTCGCCTCCCCGCTCGCCCCCATCTCCGGCTGGAGTCGGCGTCTTCACGCCGGCTAGGTGAGCTCCTGAACATCCCTCATTGCTGTAATGGACTTGCTTAGCTTAGTATTGCTTTAGTTACTCCGTCGGCGGAATGAGAGTGTCCGATTTAAATTGCCACCAAATTGAGTGACCACCGCGGGTGAGTTGTGAGAGCATCCACTTAACCCACACCCTTGGTGTGTTGGCCGCCCATGATTTGGGCATCCTAGGCCCATTTGGGGTTCTTCCCAAGCTAGCCAACCACTGGAGCCTAAAGGTCCCGCCTCGGACCCTCTCCAACATCGCCTAGTCGCCATCGGGTACTAGTGTGCGCCATACGGGTGAGCTCGCTAGTGTGAGTCCGCTGCTCAAACTTGAATGCTTGCAAATAGGTCTAAGGTTGGTTTCACATCATTGTTCCATCTTCCAAATCTTGATTCCATTCCTCCATACAAGGGGCGAATGCCCATTTTGTTCAACACTTCTTGTACACCACAATTAATGGGCATGGCAATGCTTTATGTTCCAACTTTCCAACTCCCTCACATCATTGATCCTTGCCTTCCAAGGGGGTTGTCATTCATTAGTGAAGCTTCTTCCATTGGGCCAATTAGCTATACACTTTCGCTGCCATGGAGGGGCGGTTATTTTGGCGCTAAGGGGTCTTCCACTCCTTTATCCACCCTCTATCCCACTCCATCCATACTCTTGTCTATCACGTTTTCTTCATGGGCCACTCCCAGGGGAAAGAGGAGGATCTCACCCTCTCACCCTTCACATTCCTCATTTTCTTTGCATTTCATTGCGTTCATGCATTCACTGCATTCATCACGTCCATTCTATTGCATTCATATGCATTTGCACCTCCTACTTCCCGGGTCTCCAAACCCGTATCTTCCCCGCCTTCCGGCACCGCCGGATCCTCCGCATTTCCCACCTTATTCATATTCATCTTCATTACTTGGGCATCGCGCCCCTTTCCAACCTTTTCATCTCACTCTCCCATATTTCTCTCCCTTCTTCCCAGGACATCGCGTCCCTCGGCATTTTATTCCTCCGGAACCTCCGGACTTTTCCCCGGGCACGACGCCCCTTTCCATCTTCTCCCTCCTGATTTCACTCCTCCGGAACCTCCGGATTTTCCCCTTGGGCATCGCGCCCCTTCTCATTTGCTACCTCCGGAACCTCCGGACTTTCCCTTTGGGCACGACGCCCCTCTCCACCTTTTTCATTTGCCTCCTCCGGAACCTCCGGATTCTCCACCTGATTGTCTCCATCTTTTCCCCGGGCATCGTGCCCCTTTCCATTTGCTTCCTCCGGAACCTCCGGACTTTTCCCTCGGGCACGACGACCCTTTCCACCTTCTCCTTCATGATTTCATTCCTACGGAACCTCCGGATTTTTCTCTCCTCCCTAGGCATCGCGTCCCTCGGCATTTGCTTCCTCCGGAACCTCCGGACCCTCCATCTTTCTTCCGATTCATCTTTCTAATCTTCCTGAACATCACATCCTTCATTTTTTCCTTCCTTTTCCATCATCTTTTTCCCTATTTCGTCTCAGGGCATCGCGTCCCTTCTTTTGTCATCCCTCCGGAGCCTCCGAATGATTTCTCCTCTCACGATTCTCCTCCGCCTCCGGACCCTCCGGATCCACCTCTTTCTATCTATCAATTTCTTCTTCTAATTCCTTCTGATTCTGGGTCCGACCCAACTTCTTCCACATCCACTGCCTTGGGCATCTGCCCATTCTCCCATTGCTTTCGAGGCTTTAGTCCTCACCCCTCTTCTTGATTTTCCGCTTCTTCTGTAGACTGTTCCATGTAATCAGGGTCTCCGCGCCTTAGTGAGGGAGTTCTAGCCCTCGCCTCTTTTCCTTTTTTTCCTTATTCGTCTGAGTCTGGTCTTGGCACCACTCCTTCTTGTTAAGCCACTCCCAAAATCCTTTGCTTCCAATCTTTTTGACTGCCAAAGAGGACTATCCCACGATGATCAACCTCTCGCGGCAGCTGCTTCAACAAAGGTTGCAAGGTAACATATTGGCGTAAGTGTGCATTTTATGTGATATCATTACCTCATTACTTCACGCATGATTTTCAAAATGAAGTGCTTCCTAACAAGATTAAGAGTGGTGTTTTAGATCTTTATCTTAGGCTTTTGTTAAATTAAATCATTCTCAAAAGAGTCTTTAGGCTTACTTTTGCAGCACTCTTGGTTAATAAGAACCCCGCGCTGGGAATTCAACATTCTTTCCCTGCTTGTTAAGATCAACCCTCAGCTGGGCACTTCACACACTTCACGGCGTCCTTAGCAGGCTCCTTTGGTTAAACACCGTTGCTACCTTGGCCATGCCATGAGTATATCTGAAAGTCTTTTCTCTTCTTTACTCGGCCACGTGCAGGGGCAAGAGATTGACGGATGAGATGACCAACCTTGGTAATCCCCAATACGAGAGGAGTCTCAAATAGGGGCAGTCTTGACCCAAACTAAATATGAATTTCATGATATACATCTCGCCAAAAGGGCTATTATGAAAATCAAGTCAGAATTTCGATAAAAGCAAGATTGTGAATTATGGCATGACAAGAGTGGCAAAGTCCCCGCAGGGAAAACCCTGGTCGTATGCATGTCAAGGGTCTAAAAATCAAAGGCATAAAGCCCCGGCACAACAGACTATCTCTTTGAAGGGAACACCTTGGAAGGAATTCAAGTCCCGACATCTCCCATCCTGCACAAAGCCTGTCACAATTGTTCTTCTCTTCTCCCTCCAAGACCGAATGTTTCTCAGGTATGGCCTTGGTAGGGGCACCGTTGATCAAAGACGGTCGGTTATAGGATGCCACTTTCAATGCACGTCCAGCTTTGGGCAGTTTTAGCGAAAAGGGAAGGAACAAGGACCCCTAGCCAGTGGTTCAAAACAACCCTTTGATGCTGCATTAACCATGTCTAAGCCATAATCCAAAAAAATTGAATATTTCCCGATCAAAATCTCCATAAAAATTCAAATATTTTCAAAACTCACAAAAATTTGCATATTCCAAAACTCATAAAAATTTGCATATTTCCAAAATCCAAAAATTTGCATTGTATTTTCTGATGGTGTTTTGCAGGAACAGCTTTGCAGAGACCAAGAGCACGGGATGAGTCCTATCTCCACTCATTACTATCAATTTATTGATTCTCCCGATATTCTCATGACATGCCACCCTGGGCATTTTTGGTTATCACCTCCTCATATCTTTTTTGGTTATATCTTCTGATTATCATATCTCATGATTATTCATCTCCAAATCTTTCAATCAACTCCTGCTCGTTTCATCTGATTATTCTGCCGATGGGCATTATCAGATCTTGATCATTTAACTCCAAAAACTTGATTAGCCAGATTGTCATCCTCATGACAAACAACAAATAATGATGCTTTGCTATGCCATGATTTGACTTATACTGTTCATGATATATGCTATGATTGGTTGCTTTGATTCATGCTATGCATGCTATGATTTATTCATTGCTTGTTATATCTTGGCTAATGAATTTTTGAGTGCAAGATAAGAAGCTCTTGGTCCCACCGACAGGGCATCATCACTCAAAGCCCCACGGTGCTTGCAGCTCAGTTCTCAGTTCCCATGCTTATTGATATCACCATCTCCCTGTATGCATTTTACTATATGTTACATATGTTACTAGATTATATCAAGGACCTTGTGGCTTTGGTAAATCTGGGATTTGAGTTCCCCTTCATCAAAAATAATGATGATTCCAGAGAAGTCTTAGTCACACGGATATGCCGTTGAGCCGTCCAAGACTGGGGACGATGGTTCCCTTTTTATGAGTTGGTGCGTGGATAAACGGGGCTTCGGCGTAGTATCAGCTCGCAGAATTGGTTTCTTGACCCAGTCTGGGCAGTTTAACAATATTATCCTTGATTATATTATATTTTCATTTGATTTAATTTTTCCCTTTAAACCCAGCATGCATTCATGTAGGAATTTGAAACAATTGTTGAAAAATTATTCTGATAAGCTGATGTTGAGAGTTGAATTGATCTTAATCTTTCTCGATATGAGATTTTCATTGTCGAATTGAATCCTCAGTTCGTTTTGTCGCTGTTTTGGGCGATTTTCTCGAAAGCTCCTTGTTTGGATTTTTATCATCTTATTTCTATCATTTCCCTTTGATCCACCTTGGCTGCAGCACGTCCACACTGGCTGGTAACCGCTCCCCAATGGTGAAATCTACAGGTTTGTGACCTGGGATACTTACACCGTGCTGGAAGTTGATCATTTATTTTATCTCCTTCGTGCACCGCGTGCACAACTCCCCTTTTGTCCAAACATTGTTGATTTTGTTGGATTTCCCGAGATTTGCTTCATCTCGTGCTTTTGATTTGATTCTTATCACGTGATGTTGATTGCGTGTCTCATCACACCTTGGCATCTACTTTTCAGTTTGCTACGCTCCCTTGCAAAGTAGACGCCCAGGCGGGACAGCTGTAGACACGTCAAAATTGACATTACTTTGAGTATTTCTCATATTGCCTTGTAATGCCCCATTTGACCCTCAAATTAGCTTATTTGAGTTTTTTTTTTCATTTTTCATGGATGTTTTCCCCTTTCCCTCTTTTTTTAAAATTAACGCCCTGGAGAGGGGCGTGTTTTTAAAACGCGGCCTGATCCAGGGCGTGTCTCCCCATTTTATCTATTTCTCCCCATTTTACCTATTTTATAAATTCGTGACCTGGTGAAGGGCATGTTTTAAAACACGACCTCACCTGGGGCGTTTCTTGATGAAAGGATGCCCTTACGCGAGGGCGTCAATTCCTGGAATTATGCAATTTTCGAAAAAGAATAAATGTTTGAAAAATGTTGAATTACACCCTAACATGGGGCGTTTTTCAATTCACGCCTCTCCCTGAGGCGTCTTTCATAATTTCTAAATAAAAGAAATGTTTATTTCTAAAATTAATCCAGGAAGAAACGCCCTGACCCAGGGCGTGTTTTAAATTAACGCCCTATGACAGGTCGTCAATTCTTGAATTGACGCCCTGACCAAGGGCGTGTTTCATCTTCTAGCTTCGCAGCCCTTTCCCTAGAGAGTCCTTGCTTCGTTAGATACCTACTGGGTTTGGGCTCTTGCCCATTCTTATCATTTCCCTCTTGGGACTCTTCCATGTTTATCTCTTCCTCAACCTATTTAATAGAGCCATTGGCTCTGTTAATGAGGTTCGGATTTCCTCTTTTTCCTCCCCCCGCTGGTTCTTCTTTTTTCTTCTTCTTCTTCTTTTCTTCTTCGGCCGTCTTCTTCCTCTTCTTCTTCCGTCTTCTTCTTCTTCCCATTTTATTCTTCTTCTTCTGTCTTTCTTCTTCTTCTTTTCTTTTTTACAGGAACGAAGGTGGCATTGGCTAAGGAGGCTTCTCACGTTAACATCTTCATCTCTTTGAAGTTTCTCCCCATCGAGCATCAAGCCAAAGGGGCCACAAACAAGATTTTTATCTTATCTACCCTTTATCTTTTATTTTCATAGTTCATAAATTTGCATGCATCATGTTTCATTGTTATATTGATTTTCCTCAATCATCATATTGAGATCTCCCCATAGTGCAACTCTTGCACTCTTTCCCTTTAATTTTTATTCATATTTTCATGCATTCATCATATATCTCCCACCCTTTTGCATAGGGGTTTAAGGGCCAACACCCACAAGGTGTGTTCTTGCACAATTTTCATGCTCAACTTTACATATAGAATTTGATGCTACACACCATGTTCTAATTCAATTCTTTTGTGGTGTTTGTGTCTCTTTTTGCAAGGGTAATAATTAAAGAACTCTCTTCATCGGCCGGCCGATTTGAAGAGAAAGGAGCACCTACAATCAACCGCACTCCAAGGTATTTTTCGCGATCTCTCCCATGCTTTCATTGTTATATTTTTGAGACCTCGCGTCTCTGGCGATCACAAACTCCTCTTAGCACCTCGTGCTATTTCATGCTTTATTCATTCACTTAATATTTCTTTTCTTAAGTGGATTTTAATTACAATCTACAATGCCCACACTATACTCCTCCAAAAGATTGCTAGTATGGAGGAGCAGCTGAAGAAGGTCACGACACCGAAGACTACTTCCGAAATTACTCTTCCCACTTTGCCAGTCTTTCACTTACCCTCATCTGAGATGCCGAATTTCCGGCGGTACAATGGAACAGGCAATCCGTATATTCATTTGAAAGACTTCTTGTAGGAGGCGTCATTTTGGAAGGATAACAAGACCTCTCTAGCCTATCTCTTTAGGTAATCTTTAGATGGTCCGGCACTAGAATGGTTTTACTCTTTGGAGCCGGCTGATGCTGGCGATTTTGATGCTGTCCAATGAAAGTTTCTGCAGAAGTACAAGGACCGTGTGGGTCCCTCCCTGTCTGTTACCGATCTTGTTGCCGAAAAGATGAAGCCCGAGGAGGACTTCGTTTCATTTGCTGATAGGTGGAGAACTATGGCCGAAAGACTGAAGGACACACTGTCAGAGCCGGAGCAAGTAAAAATGATTATATCAAACTCCACTCCGCAGTTCCGCCACATCTTAGCAATGAACAAATTAAGCACAATGGAGGAGCTCTATGAAAGAGCAAGGTATATACAAACACAAATGAAAGATTCACCCATTATGGGCATGTTTGAACCGAGGCCGAAGGTAATAAGAAAGAATGTCAATACTGGCAATACTGGTGCAACTACTGAAGGCACTATTACCAATGAGCAGGTGAGCGCGTTTGGCAACTCCGCACCTTTCCGCCACCCTACGAACCCAAGGTCGTCACCACAATAGCCTGCCTTCCAGAACCAAGTCCACCAGCCAAACAACAATCCTCCTCAGATTTTCCAGCCTCTTCCACCACAACAGCAGCCACAACCTCACTTCCCTCCACAAAATCAACCGCCACAATATCACCAAGTACCCCCGTCGACTAATTATGCACCTCAACAACTACAACAATCGAGAAGACCATTGGGTCCCCGAAGAGCCCAATATCCTCCATTGCTCGAAAGTCTACCCGATATTTTCAATGCCCTCATGGCCGCCAACGCGCTCACCTTGCCTAAAGAAAGAACGGTGTGGCCGCAACATGTAGACACCTCTCGATATTGCGTCTTCCATCGGCAGCCGGGGCATAACATTGATCACTGCTTTCACTTCAAAGATTACATATATGACAGGAATGATCAAGGTGATATTGATTGGTATGAGATGAGGAGATTCATCGCTACTTTAAAGGCACGAAGGCCTCCTCGGCAACCACAGGCTCAGCAGCCTCCTCAGCAACCAGCAGTACCTCCTCCACAGCAACAGCAGGTTCCTGCACCCCAGCCGAATATGGGGATCGTAAATAATCCACTACTGGAGCACCCGGTTGTGGACGTGCAAAATTGCACGCCCGTATGTCCCAACTAGCCCAGCATCAACAGCAACCCCAAACTGAAGAAACTGCGTGGAAGAGGGGCCATCTGGACTCCCCGAACGCACACACACTGTCATGAAACTGTCTCCGGAATCACAACAGTGAAGAGAAATCAACCACCGGGAGCCCCACAATCCATGGGCATCGAAGAAAATCAAATGGGCCACAACTCGCGCTCACAACAGGCTCAGAACTACCCATTTAGCCTTCAGCGGCACGCCCCTGGCAGCCTTCAGCAGCACGCCCTGGCAGCCTTCAACGGCACGCCCCTGGCAGCCTTCAGCAGCACGCCCCTGGCAGCCTTCAGCGGCACGCCCTGGCAGCCTTCAGCGGCACGCCCCTGGCAGCCTTCAGCAGTACGCCCTGGTAGCCTTCAGCGGCACGCCCCTGGCAGCCTTCAGCGCACGCCCTGGCAGCCTTCAACGGCACGCCCCTGGCAGCCTTCAGGAGCATGCCCTGGCAGCCTTCAGCGGCACACCCTTTGCCCCCTTCAGCGGCAGGCCCTTGGGGCTCTTCAGCGGCACGCTTGCCGTGTTTTCCAGCGGCACGCCCTTTTGGCCCTCTCAGCGACACGCTTGTTTAGCCCGCCAGCGGCACGCTGTCCAGGCTCTTCAACGGCACGTTCCGGTAGACGAGATCTTGCGCCCATGCCCTATAGATCCTTGGCGCGCAGTGAGCTGTCCGAGGTGTCGATCGGAGGCTCGGCCACGCAGGCTACTCCTCTGCCACCAAGGACGGGGAGGTCAAACCCCATTCAATGCCCATCACCTCCCGCCACCGTCGTTCGCGCCCGAACGCTCCCGCCGCTGGGGTATAAAACGCCCCCCTTCTTCGACTAAAAAAAAGGAGGGGAAGAACAGACGAGAGAGAAAGAGACGGAGAGACACGCAGAGGCAGACGCAACAGAGAAAAGAGAAGAAGAGAAGAAGAAGAAGAGAGGAAGAGAAGAAGAAAGGGGAGAGGCTCCTGCTCCCCCTTGCTGCTCCACCATCGCCGTCCACGCAAAGAGAAGAGAGAAGAGAGAAGAGAGAAGGAGAAGAGTGAGTGAAGAGAGAGAGTGAGGTCTAGGAGGGGTGGAGTTCATACCCCGTTCCCCTCCCCCACTGTATTTCTTTCTTTCTTCTTTCTTTTCTTCTTTTTCTTCTTTTTCCTTTCTTTCTTCCTTCCTCCCCCGTCTGGGTTGGAATGTATGCTTTGAAGTACACGGCCGGTTATGGCCTTTTCTTTCCATGAATGAAAATCCCTCTTTTTGGGCGTCTTACTACCGTGCTTGATTTATACTCGGATGCGTGCGTTTGAACCCTCCTCCCCCTCTATCTTGGCCCTCTTCATGAGACCCCTGGCCTTCACCATTTGTTTTCGCCTTCCTCGCCTGCCGTTCACGCCCTTTAGCGGCACACACCCAGGGAAGCCTCCAGCAGCACACCCTTTTTTTTGGTGCCCCAGCGGCAAGCTCCTGAACTGCCCCAATGGCACAACACCTTCTTCGTGCCCTTCAGCGGCACACCCAGTTGTGCCTCCAGCGGCACACCCTGACAACGACACGCCTTAATTGTGCCTTCAGTGGCCACTCCGAGTTTTCCGAGGTTTTCTGAGGTTTTATTAAGGTGTTGCCGCTCTCGGGCGTCCACCTCCAATTGTCGGGTTCCGCCACTCCATGTGGGCGCGTTCCCTGTATCTCCCTTACGCTCGGGTTAAGGGGAGATGCTGCCGAATTTTTATTAGAAACGATAACATATTAAAAAGATAAAAGGAAGTAACAAACAAATGGGGCAATAACGAATCATAAGACAAAGAGAAAGTAACAAATAAATTAAACCAACAATAATAAAACATTCTAATCAACTAAAGGAACACCCCTCAAACTCTCCAGCGGTACACCCCTCAACCCTCCAGCAGTAAAGCCCCAAACCCTCCAGCGGTACACCCTTCAAACTGTCTAGCAGTACACTCCTTAGCCCCTCCAGCGGCACACTCTTCACCCTCAGCGGTACACTCCTTAGCCCCTCCAGCAGAACACTCTTCACTCTCAGTAGTACACTCCTTAGCCCTTCAGCGGCACACTCCCTTGGCCTTCAACAGCACTCTCCACCAGCCTCCAGCAACACACTCCCTTGGCCCTCCGCGGCACACTACCTTGGCCTTCAACAGCACACTCTCCACCAGCCTCCAGCGGCACACTCCCTTGGCCCTCAGCGGCACACTCTCTTGGCCTTCAACAGCACACTCTCCATAACCTTTCAGCGGTACACTCTCCTCTGCCCTCTCCACACACATGCCGAATGCAACAGGCAATAATAATAATAACGGACTCATAAAAAAGGGGGGGGGGGACAAATAATAACAATAATAATAAAATTATAATAACGAAAAGGGGTGAATAATAATGATGACAAACCCAATAAATAAATAAATGATAACAATAAAAATGGAGATAAATAATAATAATAATGATAAAATTATAATAATAAAAAGGGGGAAATAAGTAATAATAATTACCGATTCAATAAAAAGAATATAATAAATAAATAAGTAAAAATAATAATAACATAATAATAATAAATGAATAATAATGACAGACTCACCAGAAAAATATAAAGAAATAACAAATAGTAATGATAGAAATTTAAATAATAATAAAAAATGATGAGCTCCACTCCACAGCCTCATTCTCCTCAAGACCCGGTATAAAGGGAACATTGACGCCGCCCCTCCAAGTCGGATTCGGACCTTGGGAGCTATCCCAATACGGTCGTAATCCGACATTACTTTGGGCCGATAGTCTATCAAACCTGATGCTTTCCCATTGGGATTTGTTCCCGCTCTTTCATTGAGATTACCGTAAACTCGGCATACATTTGTACGGGGTCGTTTCTATCTACGTCGTACCTTCAATGTGGACTTTTGTCCGAATATCAAGTGGTCCGCGAGTGACCGACAAAAATCGGAATAGAACGAGATGGCTCCCGTCATCTCTGGACTCTTTGCATGGGAATATCAATAAGGCCTCCATGGGCCACGCTTAAACCTCGGGTCCGTCCTGATTATGGTCATCGTCTGACCCATATCCCCGGCCTATAGCTCGCTCCCTTTGAACACGTTTTCGGTTTTGGAGTCTAGTCCCAGGACTCTTCCCCGTTGCCCGCCGGCACCGAAAATATTAATGATGCCCGTGCAAGCCTCGTTCGGACCACGGGAGGCGCCCCCGGTATGGTCCTGATTCAATCTCGCACCTGGCCAATAAATCCACTAGCTTCCTGCTACACTAGCAGAGATTTAACCGAATGTTTTCAGTGTCTCGGAATAATATATTTGACGTATCCCGACATACATATGTCCCAGGTCCTCCCGCGACAATTACGATGTTCTCAAGCCGGACACCCGTCCAAATATTAAACGGTCTCCCAAACGACCGATACATCTCGAACGTTCGCTTCCCTAGACACAGGGCTTTCCAACTGATTCAAGGGATATTCCCCCGTTGCCCCTTGGCAACAGAAATATTAATGACGCTCATGCGAGCCTGACTTCGACCGCGGGGGGGCCCACCGCAGTATGGTCGCAGCTTGCTCTTGCACCGGACCAACAGATTTACTGGGTTTTGACCGCTCCAACCGAGGCTTAGCCGAATGTTTTCCGTTCTTCGGAACAATAAATTTGCCGTACCTTGGCATACATGCATTCCGGTTTTCCCGTGACAATCGTGATTTTCTCGAGACGGACATTCGCCCGAACATTAAATGGTCAGCACATGACCGACATGATCTCGAGTGTTTTCTTCCCGCCCTCGCGCGAGGATTTCAACGCCTCCTAATAGACCTTTCATGCAATTAATTTCTTGGCCATGAGGCCCTGATTCTCGGCGATTAATCAAGGGTGTTCCCTCGCATGGGGGATGTAAATGACGCCGTGACTTTCATGGCGTGGCGGGTTTTGGTCCTGACACGAACCACACAATCGTCTGACCGCGTCAGATCGAGCGCACCATGGGCTCTTCGGAGCCCAAATAAATTGTCACTTCGGTGACTGGCACGCCCCCGACTTAATAAACCAATAAACGAACCATAACAACTTAAGTGAACGAAAAGTGCGTCCACAAGTCTGGCACGCCCGGTGGGACCAAAACCACCCTTCATCTCTTCGCCGGGATTCAGGGCCTCATGGCCTTCTAATAAACGATGTTTGCCTACTTTGATGAATTACAGGTGCTGTCTTCGCCAGCCCTATGGGGAGAAAAGCCGGACTAGGTGCAACTGCCTTTGTGGCCTCGAGGATGCTGCTTCAAAGCATATGCAGCTTCCAGGAATCATGGGGGCTGTTATAAAAAAAGGAGGGAGAAGAGAAAGAGAAAAGAGGGGAGGGGAAGTTAAACCCCTTTTCCCTAAAAAGAAAAGAAGAAAAGAAGATAGGAAAAAAAAGGGGGAGAAGCAAAAATAGAGGAGAGAGAATTGGCGAGAGAGGGTTGTACGGCCATATCCGCCGACACCCGTGCTGAAAAAAGATTACCACTGTGGGATTGGTGCGGTGGAGCGAACCACTCATCCCCTCCTGGGGGGGTGAGCGCTCTCCTGCGCTCCCACCTTGGCCTATTATGCAAAAAAAAGAAGAAAAAAAAAGAAAAGACAAATAGAAGAGTTGGCAAGCATCGCCGGACAAAAGAACAAGAAGAAGGACGGCATCCCGCCTGGCTCCAGGAGGTTCCAAGTCCGCGGTGCAATGACCCGGCCTGTTCCTCTTTCCTGTTGCCTCTATCCGGCATAAGACGGCCCCTCGAGTGGCTGTTAAAAGACCCAGCAAGCCGTGACTGTAGCTTGATGAATTGCTGCCCGTTGCGGGGAAGGCTTTATAGCAATGAGGCCAAGCATGGCCACCACTCCCTCAGAGAGCCTGCATATACCCCGCCACGGGGAATAAGAAGAAGAAATATACCCCGCCATGGGGGCATAAGATGCAAGAAAAGCTACACCCTGCCATGAGGGCATAGGAAGCAACAAAGAATTCATCCCGGCCTGGGGGCATAAGAAATAAAGAATACACCCTAGACTTGGGAGAATCTGAAGAAGAAACATAAACCCCACACGGGGGCATGAGAAGCAAAAGATACAGCCCGCCTTGGGGGCATTTGAAGCAGGACAAACAACATTCCCCGGCTTAGGGGAGCATGAAGAAAGGAATGCACCCCGCTTAAGGGCACATAAGCATAAGAAGAAGAGACTGCCCTGGCCTGGGGTCATGAGAAGAAGCAGAGTTGCACCCCGGCTTAGGGGGCATATGAAGAGAAGTGTACCCCACCCTGGGGCATAAGAGGTAGAAGAATCAACCCCGACTCAGGGGTAACTGAAGAGAAATTCACCCCCGCCTCGGGGGGCACAAGAAGCAAGAATTTCACCCCACCTTGGGTGAACAAGAAGCAAGCATCCCCCAGTGTGTCGGGGCGGAAGGAGAAGAATTCCCCCCGCTTTAGGGCATAAGGAGCAAGAGATACACCCCCGCTCAGGGGCACATGAAGAGAATACACCCCGGCCTCGGGGCATTTGACAAAAAATTCACCCCGCACTGGGGGCATAAAGAGCAAAAGAATACACCCCGGCTTGGGGATATTTGAAGAAGAGACACACCCCGTCCGGGGGCATAGAAGTCATGAAGAATGCACCCCACCATGGGGGCACAGAAGCAAAGAGACAGACATCCCGCTCTAGGGGGTATGTGAAGAGAAATGTGCCCAACCTTGCGGGGTAGAAGAAGCAGAACCTACCTCGGCCCAGGGGCATAAGAGGCAAAAAAACACACCCCGTCTGGGGGCACACAAAAGAAGAAACCCACCCCCGCTCAGGGGGCATATGAGACAAAACTATACCCCAGTTTAGGGGCATTTGAAGAAGGAATATACCCTGTCATGGGGGCATGAGGAGCAAAGACTATACCCCGCCTGGGGGCACACAGAGAAAGAACACACCCCTTCCTTATTGGGGCATCAGAAGCAAAGAATACACCCCGGCTCAGGGGCATTTAAAGAAGAAGCATACCCCGCCCGGGGGACACAGAAGTAAAGAGACAGAACACACCCCTGCCTGGGGGCACAGAGGCAAAGAGACAGAATACACCCCAGTCTGGGGGCATCAATGAGAAAGGAAGAGCAGAACAAAAAGAACAGTCACGAGGTGGACGTGGTCTTTGAACCCGCCTCTTCATAATAAAAAAGAAGAGCAAAGAAGAAAAGAATAGTCATTAGGCGAACATGGTCTCTGCACCCTCCTCCCCACAAAAGAAGGAAAGAAAGATCAGTCAAGAGGCAAACATGGTCTTTGCGCCTGCCTCTCCACAAAAAAGAAGGACACACGAGGCAGACGTGGTCTTCGAGCCCGCCTCTCCACAAAAAAAAGAGAAGAAAAGAAAGAAATGATCACAAGGCAAACATGATCTTTGCACCTGCCTCTCCACGCAAAAGAAGAAGAGAAGAAGAGAAAGAAAAGAGACACGAGGCAGACGTGGTCTTCGAACCCGCCTCTTGACATAAGAGAAAAAAAAAGGAGAATAATCATGAGCTGGACGTGGTCTTTGAACCCGCCTCTTTACAATAAAAAAGAAGAACAAAGAAGAAAAGAACAGTCATCAGGCGAACATGGTCCTTGCACTTGCCTCTCTACAAAAGAAGAAGAGAAGAAGAGAAAGAACAGTCACGAGGCGAACATGGTCTCTGCACCTGCCTCTCCATAAAAGAAGAAGAGAAGAAGAGAAAGAACAGTCACGGGGCGAACATGGTCTCTGCACCTGCCTCTCTACAAAAGGAGAAGAGAAGAAGAGAAAGAAGAGTCATGAGGCAAACATGGTCTCTGCATCTGCCTCTCTACAAAAGAAGAAGAGAAGAGAAAAAAAGAGACACGAGGCGAACATGGTCCTTACACCTGCCTCTCCATAAAATAAGAAGAGAAGAAGAGAAAGAACAGTCACGGGGCGAACATGGTCTCTGCACCTGCCTCTCTACAAAAGAAGAAGAGAAGAGTAAAAAGACATGGGGCGAACATGGTCTCTGCACCTGCCTCTCTACAAGAGAAGAAGAGAAGAGAAAAAAGAGACATGAGGCGAACATGGTCCTTGCACCTGCCTCTCCACAAAAGAAGAAGAGAAGAAGAGAAAGAATAGCCACGAGGCAAACATGGTCTTTGCACCTGCCCCTCCAAAAAAAAAGAAAAAAAATCTTTATGAGGTAAACTTTTACCTCCGACCTCCAGCCACCCAACAAACAGAAACCAATCAGCATTCCGCCGATGGAGCGTTAAACCGGAAAATATTCAGCCATCGGGGCTTCAAGCCGACAGAAATATCCAGCCATCGGGGCTTCAAGCCGACAGATACTCAGCCATCGGGGCTTCAAGCCGACAGATATTGAGCCATCGGGGCTTCAAGCCGACAGATATTTAGCCATCGAGACTTCAAATCCGACAAACTTTCCGCCGACGGGGCGTTAAACCGACTAAACCCGTCGCCGACGGGGCGTTGAGCCCACTAAACCTTTCGCCAACGGGGCGTTAAACTGACCGAACCTTCCGCCGACGGGGCGTTAAACCGACTAGACCTTCCGCCGATGGAGCTTTAAACCGACTAGACCTTCCGCCGATGGGGCGCTAAACCGACTAGACCTTCCACCGACGGGGCGCTAAACCGACCAACTTTCAGCCATCGAGGCTTCAAGCCCACAGTTACCCCTTCATCTGCCTTCGGGCCAACAGCTATATAATCATCGGCCCCCGAGCCGACAGCTACCTCATCATTGGCACCCCAGCCGACAGCTTCCCAGTTAAAAAATAATAATAGACCTCTCACTTTGGTTCGGATCCTTCCCCGGCCAGAGAATAAAAGAATAAATCTTCGGCTTTGGTTCGGACCCTTCCCCCGGCCAGAGAACAAAAGGAGACCCCTCTCTTCGGCTCTCACATCTTGCTACTCGACGCCTTTCGGCTCAGTTATTCTGGCCAAGGCCCACTATCAGGATTAATCCACCTGTCCCACCGTGCTCTCCGATATTTTTCAGCTTTATAGCCTACTTCTAACATCTCTCGACTTGTCAGCCTACTCCCAATATCCCTTGGCTTTTTAGCCTACTTTTCAATTCCCTTTGGCTTTTGTAGCCTGCTTCCCAACTTTGGCTCTTGCAGCCTGCTTACCTTTGGTCTTCGTGGCCTGCTTCCCAATTCTGGCTCTCGTAGCATGCTTACCTTTGGCCCTCGTGGCCTGCTTCCCAACTTTGGCTCTTGCAGCCTGCTTCCCTTTGACTTTTGTAGCCTGCTTCCTAACTTTGGCTCTTACAACCTGCTTACCTCTGGCCTTCGTGGCCTGCTTCCCAATTCTGGCTCTCGTAGCATGCTTACCTTTGGCCCTCGTGGCTTGCTTCCCAACTTTAGCTCTTGCAGCCTACTTCCCTTTGGCTTTTATAGCCCGCTTCCCAATTTTGGCTCTTGTAGCCTGCTTCCCCGATTTGGCTTCTGTAGCCTGCTTCCCATAATTTCAGCTCTTGCAGCCCGCTTCCTAATATCTTTGGCCCTTGCAGCCGGCCTCCCAGAATTCCGCCTCTACGGCCTGCTTCCCAGAATTCGGCCTTCACGGCCCGCTTCCCGTAACTTCGGCTCCTGCTGCCCGCTTCACAACTTCGGCTCCTGCAGCCTGCTTCCCATAATTTGGCTTTCGTAGCCCACTCTCCCCGATTTTGGCTATTGTGGCCTACTTCCAATATCAACTTCGACTTTTATAGCCCGCTTCCCCAACGTTCTTTCGGCCCTTCGCGGTCTCCTTCCTCAGCACCTTGGCTGCTGCTTTGATTCTATACGCACATACAAGATACATATACGTAACGACAGTATGTTCTTACGCAAAAAAAGAGAAAAAAAAAGAGACAAAAGAAATTTGCTTGGCTGCCCTACTTGCATGTTTGCTTAATATAAAATAGTACATCTCCTTGGAATTTTCTAGGACCGTGTTTCCTTGCTAAATAATAATGCCCTGATTCCGGATGCGCGCGTGTCACGGCATACGCTCGAAAAGAACCTAACTATGGCGGGTGCACACGTCAAGGGGAAGAGTCATGGCTGAACTGCTAAGTCAAATTCACAAAATAAACCTGAGGCAATGCTCCCACACTTCGCACTTAATGTGTTCAATGGCCTTAGACCATAGGGATTGCCCGAATTTCTTCTTAGCACTCTACGGAGACTTGAATTCCTGCACTCGCGTGTAAGGTAATCGTGAGGAAAAAGTTGCCTATCCCCACTGCAAAAAAAAAGAGAAAAGAAAAGAAAAAAAAGGGAAAGAGAAGAGAAAAAAAACATGAATCCGAGTAGTCGGGAATCCCCACTGAAACAAATGAGGAGACTCGCACGAAATGGTGAAGCGAGTTACAATAAGGATGAAGCCTGGTAGCCGGGAATCCCCATTGAGACATATGAGGAAACTCGCGCCGAACGGTGAAATCCACTACAAATAATAAACAGATGGGGGCTGTGTGAAGCTACCGAAAGTCAAAAGCCTGAAACGCACGTGTAGGCACTAGAGTAACCGCGAGTGTCACTAGGAAAACCTGCATATCCCTATGGTTAGGGCTCTTTGTTCACTTATTTGTGTTTGCACTGCCACGCCACATAGAATTATCTCGGGTGAAATGCGTGAATTTAAGCTATGCATGCAAGACATGCGATATCCTCTTGACGGGTGCACCACGCCTTAGCTGTGCCTTCTGGCCCGCACCGTGTCTGCGAATTATGGGCGATGTCCCTACCCCATCCTCTATATACTTATGGTATGCCTATTGACGAGTGCATGTATGTTTGAATAAAGAAATAAATAATAATAATAATAAAATAAACTCAATTTCGACTATCGCAACCTGCTTTCCCAGTTCTGGCTTGTACAGCCCAATCATGGCCCTCACGGCCTACTTCCTGCCCTTGCGGCTTGCTAATATCCCAATTTCGGCTTTTGTAGCCAGCTTCCCGATTGCGGCTCTTGTAGTCTGCTTCTTCAATTTGGGCTCTCATAGCCTGCTCCCCAATTTCGGATTTTGTAGCCAGCTTCCCGATTGTGGCTCTTAAAGTCCGCTTCTGTCACGCCCCGAGAGCGGAAGATACCCGGAGACGCGTGACGAGTTTATATCAATCATGTCAATCAGAGTATTAGTGTATTCGACACCAAAATCAGAGATGCGCAAAAGTAAAGATAACCCAGTCCATTTATTCCTTTAATAAGAATATGTCTATTACAAACCTTGGAAGTACTAACGAAAATAAAGGGAAAAATACAAGGTTGACTCAAGAAAATATGAAAAAAGACTAGATAACACGGAAGAAGCTCTATCTCTTTCACTCTTGATTTTCCCCATCCGTTCGAGTTCCCTCGTCGTCGGACTTACCTGAAAAGTAGGGAAACACTAAGTGAGCGAACGCTCAGTAGGAAATTATATATCAAGATCTAGCAAGGGGTTTAAGTGATTACATCTTTCATGAATACACTATAGCTATGCATGCTCGCATAAAACGACAAGATAGAGAGAGTGTATAACAAAACGATAGCAAGAAGAACTAGTCATGAGCTTTCAAGAACTTATATCAAAAAGATATCAAGATATTCAAGCAAGTATATTCATCATGTCATGTTGGAATTTGGCTATTTTGTTTCAAGTCAAGCAAGTATACAATTACCCTTTTCTCGGGCCACGCAAGTCATGTAATATCATGTCAAGTACAAGTACGAGATTTGTGGAATGTTCAATCAAGCTAGTCATGCACTTCGGTATAATGCCAATACCATGATCAATCAACTCCCATGGGCACAAGTACTTTCGGGTGCTCCTCCCAGGACCAGATCGGGCCCTATATGCGCAGGCATTAATCATGTATTTTTAACATCCACTTTTGTATATAGCCAATATGAAATTTCAAGAATAAAACTTGTAGACACGTAGGATAGACTTTGATAGAATAGAGTCCAAAATATGACACTTGACATAGATAGGCGATAATAACGGTACAATCACGATTATTGATAAAAACTAGGTGGAATTGGTTCCCTAACTTGGGTACCATGACAAACAAGTATGGACATTCTTTATATAGAATTGAGGTCCACAAGAACATCAAGTTTAATATAGAATTGGGGTTTACAAGAACATCATAACAATGTTGATATAGAATTGGGGTTTACAAGAACAGCATCAAATGGCATGATAATCTCATCCCATTAAGAGAATTCTCACGATACACACTTTGCATAACATGAGGGCCGGTATACCATGTTTCTTTAGAGTGACATGGCAAAATAGTGTAATGGATTTTTATGGTACAACCAGCTCAGTCGGCCTTGAGGGAATCCAAGGCTGCGAGGAGACTTACGGAGGTCTCTATGACTAACTTGCTAGTCCAAATGAACGGAATGTCCAATGGAGAGCTTGTATGTCAATGAGAATTGAGGGTAGTGCGATAAAAACATCATGAAAACATGGGACAATATTCACGGACTGGAATATAGTGCTGATATATATATATATATATATATATATATATATATATATATATATATATATAACCCTTCGGTGACAGTAATCAGTGTAAACCAGTAATAAAGAAAATAGCGACTTAAGCTAAGTCATTAATTATCCAATTAACGCCTTACTCAGGGGCGTTTATTCACAATTTGATGACTTATACATTAGTCGTCCCTTCAATATTTCCATTCTACGGAAAATCAATATTCTGGAATTTTAACAAAAACGCGCCCTGGACAGGGGCGTTACTTTTCAATTAGCGCCCTGGTCTGGGGTGTCAGTTCAAGAAGAGACGACCTTGTGCAGGTCGTTAATTCAACAATTTATCAATTTTCATATAATAAAATTTCAAGAAACAATTTCATGGTCAGGATAAGAAAAATAGCAGGATTCGATAGGTATGATCATGCATTAATTTAGATTCATGGTTTTATAGTTATAGAATTTTAAACATGGATAATTATCAATTATATGAAATTGACGACTCCTGGGTAGGGTGTCAAAACAAGAATTAGCGCCCTTGTCTGGGTCGCTTCTTTAAAATCACTCAGAAAAACATTTGAAAACACAGTAAAACTATATGCATGAGATCATGGATGAGTTTATTTCATAATTTATACTAGTTTGGGCTACGTTCTTGAGAAAACCTACCTTGTGAAGATCTGGAAGAAGGAACGTGAAGGCTTCTGATAGAAAACGATGCTCTATTTCAAACAGAGCCTCCTGAACTTCTAACAATAACTAGAGTAGCACCCACAAGATGGTTGCTTCCGAACTTAATCACCGGCAGCCCACCGAAGAGGATGTAGTGACGACAAGAGTTGCTGAGAAGAGGATAAGACTCTTTTCTATGATATCTTCTTTACGGGTTTTGAAAGAAGATGCAGACGAAGAGGATGATGATGAAGACTCCATGATCTTCTCTTTGACAAGAGAGGTACTACCTACCGTAGACTTCCTACATAAGATGAAGACGTTAGTTTCCTTCATCATTCATAACTAAAGGAAAAGAAAAGAGGAAGAACATTACCTGTTCTTCACGTATGACAGCAACAATCCACAGAATGCCAAATAGCATTCTGGGTCGAGCCGTAGGATACTTATAGAGTTATTAGGAACCCTAATAGAGTTAGAGTTGTATTGGAAGTAATACTTCCATGATAGAGTCCTTACTATATTCTACTTTCGACGTAGTTATCCATAACTTACCCTGGATAGACTCTTGGGTCGAACGAAACTCGAACTGAATTAACGTCTTAAGCGAGGGCGTCGAATTTAAATTGACGCCTTGTCGAGCGTCGTTACTTATGTAAACGCGCCCATGTAGAGGGCGTTTCATTTCCTTTCCTTAATTTTATTTTTCCCGTCGTTTGAAATTTGACGCCCTATTGTCTAGGCGTCCCTTTTAAATTAACGCCTTATACAGAGGCGTTTCCTTTTGAATCAGCGCCTTGATAAAAGGAGTTATTTTCCTCTTGACCAATGATTTACTCATTTAGGCTCTTTGTCATCTATTTACTTATCTTTTATTTTTAATTTGATTTATTTAAAAATCTTATTTTTATCAGGGTTGCTACACCCTCCCCCACTTAAAAGAATTTGGTCCCCAAGTTCAATAATATATATAAGTGGAGAGTGTAGAACATATACCTTAAAATAATTCTGGAAATCGCTTCCTCATGGATTCCTCGGTCTCCCATGTAGCTTCATGTTCGGAGTTCTTATTCCATTGTACCTTAATCATGGGAATAGCTTTATTCCTTAGGGTACGTACTTCACGATCTAGTATCTTCATAGGCTTCTGCTCATATGTGAGATCCTTCTGGATCACTAAGTCTCCATGATCAATAATATGTGATGGATCGTGTACATACTTCTTCAACATAGATATGTGGAATACATTACGTACATCGGACAGTTGAGGAGGCAATGCGATGCGATAAGCAACCTCGCCAACTCGTTCCAGTATCTCGAAGGGTCCGATGAATCTTGGTGTAAGCTTGCCTTTAACACCAAATCTCCGTATGCCACGTCCAGGCGATATCTTGAGAAATACATGATCTCCAATTTGGAATTCAAGATCTCTCCTTCTTATATCGGCATAAGCCTTTTGCCTAGACTGAGCAACTTGCAGTCTTTCTCTAATCATTTGTATTCTTTCAGTGGTAACCCTTACCATGTCTGGACCTAGCAGTTGTTTCTCTCCAACTTCGTCCCAGCATAAGGGTGATCGGCAACTCCTTCCGTATAAAGCTTCGAAAGGTGCCATTTGTATACTTGCCTGGTAGCTATTATTGTATGCAAATTCCACCAACGGCAAGTGATCATGCCAGCTTCCATCGAAATCAATGATGCAAGCTCTGAGCATATCTTCAACCACCTGGTTAGTTCTCTCGGTCTGACCATCCGTTTGAGGATGAAAAGTTGTACTAAAGTTAAGCCTTGTTCCCAACGAATGTTGTAGTCCCTTCCAAAAATGAGAAGTAAAACGGGGATCTCTGTCAGACACGATTGAAACAGAAATACCATGTAATCTGACTATTTCCTTGATGTATAATGCAGCCAAAACATCAACTGACCATCGGCTCTTTATTGGCAAGAAATGCGCTGATTTAGTCAATCGATCAATAATAACCCATATTCCATCATGTCCTCCTTTTGATTTAGATTAACCCATGATGAAATCCATGCTAATATTCTCCCACTTCCACTTGGGAATATCTAGAGGATGTAATTTTCCAGCAGGCTTTTGGTGTTCCGCCTTGACCTGTTGGCATGTGAGACAGTGCGACACGTAGTCCGCTATTTCCCTTTTCATGTTGGGCCACCAAAAATTCCTCTTCACACCCTGGTACATTTTGGTAGATCCAGGATGAATCGTGTACCTTGATCTATGAGCTTCATCTAATATCTTCTTCTTTAACTCGGGACAATCCGGTATGCAAGTTCTATTCCTGAACATTAATCTTCCTTCACAAGTTATTTGGAAATCAGATTGTCCTTCTAGTTTGCCCTTGATTTCCACTAATATTGGGTCATTATCCTGAAGTGCTTGTATTTCAGTTAATAGGTCTGGATGAATGCTTACATGAGACAATGTGACATATTGAAAGTCTGTGTCCATGCTTATATTGAGTTCAGAGAATTGCTCCAGCAACTTCCATTCTTGAATCATACAATTGGCTAACAGTGCTCTCGGCTTTCGACTAAGGGCATCTGCTACATGGTTACCCTTTCCGGGATGATATTGTATATTGAAGTCGAAGTCCTTGAGATATTCTAGCCAACGTCTTTGCCTCATATTTAGTTCCTTTTGAGAGAAAAGATACTTGAGACTCTTGTGATCGGAGTATATAGTAAACTGCACTCCATATAGATAATGTCTCCAGATCTTTAGTGCAAATACTACCGCGGCTAATTCTAAGTCATGGACGGGATAGTTCTCTTCATGCTTCTTTAATTGACGAGAAGAGTAAGCTATAACCTTTCCTTGTTGCATTAGAACACATCCGAGGCCAATACCAAAAGCATCAGTGTATACCTCGAATTTCTCTCCTTCCATTTGTAAAGCTAAGACAGGAGCTGTAGTAAGATGATCCTTGAGAGTTTGGAAGCTTCTTTCACATTCCTCACTACATTCGTAACGGATCTCCTTGCGAGTTAACCTCGTAAGTGGTACGACGATCTTAGAGAAATCTTTGATGAATCGCCTGTAATAGCCGGCAAGACCTAAGAAACTTCGGATCTCGCTAGCATTGGTTGGTCTTTCCCAATTCCTTACAGCTTCAACTTTTGATGGATCTACTGATAAGCCATCCTTTGATATAACATGTCCGAGAAAAGTCACTTCTTCGAGCCAGAACTCACACTTACTGAGCTTTGCACATAATTGGTTTGTCCTTAATGTTTGTAATGAAATCCTTAAATGCTCCTCGTGCTCTTCCTTAGTCTTGGAATAAATTAATATATCATCGATGAAGACCACCACGAATTGATCCAAATAAGGCCTGAATATACTATTCATTAACAGCATAAAGGCAGCAGGGGCATTCGTTAGTCCGAAAGGCATAACAACAAATTTATAATGGCCGTACCTGCTTCTGAATGCAGTCTTATGAATGTCCTCATCCTTGATTCTTAACTGATGATATCCCGACCTAAGATCAATTTTGGAAAAGTACTTGGATCCAGATATTTGATCAAATAACTCATCGATTCTCGGTAGTGGATACTTGTTTTTAATAGTGAGATGATTCAACTGTCGATAGTCGATGCATAACCTCATGGATCCATCCTTCTTCTTTACAAATAGCACAGGCGCTCCCAACGGGGAAGTACTCGGTCTAATGAATCCTTTCTTAAGAAGTTTCATTAATTGCTCTTTTAACTCCTTGAGTTCAGCAGGGGACATTCTATAAGGTGCCTTAGAAACTGGACCCACACCAGGAACTAAATCGATGGTGAAGGCAACTGAGCACGTTCGGCAGCCATCGTTCTACAATTACGATAACTAGATCAATACGTGATCTCATTTAGAAGCTAGCATTTCTATGTTAACTCAACCCTTGGTTCTACCCAATCTCACAGGTTAATGGTTTAACCTATCATCGGACTTGGGTTTTCCTAGGAATTGAATACCCTAGGCTCTGATACCACAAAAACTGTCACGCCCCGAGAGCGGAAGATACCCGGAGACGCGTGACGAGTTTATATCAATCATGTCAATCAGAGTATTAGTGTATTCGACACCAAAATCAGAGATGCGCAAAAGTAAAGATAACCCAGTCCATTAATTCCTTTAATAAGAATATGTCTATTACAAACCATGGAAGTACTAACGAAAATAAAGGGAAAACTACAAGGTTGACTCAAGAAAATATGAAAAAAGATTAGATAACACGGAAGAAGCTCTATCTCTTTCACAATTGATTTTCTCCATCCGTTCGAGTTCCCTCGTCGTCGGACTTACCTGAAAAGTAGGGAAACACTAAGTGAGCGAACGCTCAGTAGGAAATTATATCTCAAGATCTAGCAAGGGGTTTAAGTGATTACATCTTTCATGAATGCACTATAGCTATGCATGCTCGCATAAAACGACAAGATAGAGAGAGTGTATAACAAAACAATAGCAAGAAGAACTAGTCATGAGCTTTCAAGAACTTATATCAAAAAGATATCAAGATATTCAAGCAAGTGTATTCATCATGTCATGTTAGAATTTGGCTATTTTGTTTCAAGTCAAGCAAGTATACAATTACCCTTTTCTCGGGCCACGCAAGTCATGTAATATCATGTCGAGTACAAGTACAAGATTTGTGGAATGTTCAATCAAGCTAGTCATGCACTTCGGTATAATGCCAATACCGTGATCAATCAACTCCCATGGGCTCAAGTACTTTCGGGTGCTCCTCCCAGGACCAGATCGGGCCCTATATGTGCAGGCATTAATCATGTATTTTTAACATCCACTTTTGTATATAGCCAATATGGAATTTCAAGAATAAAACTTGTAGACACGTAGGATAGACTTTGATAGAATAGAGTCCAAAATATGACACTTGACATAGATAGGCGATAATAACGGTACAATCACGATTATTGATAAAAACTAGGTGGAATTGGTTCCCTAACTTGGGTACCATGATAAACAAGTATGGACATTCTTTATATAGAATTGAAGTCCACAAGAACATCAAGTTTAATATAGAATTGGGGTTTACAAGAATATCATAACAATGTTGATATAGAATTGGGGTTTACAAGAACAGCATCAAATGGCATGATAACCTCATCCCATTAAGAGAATTCTCATTATACACACTTTGCATAACATGAGGGCCGGTATACCATGTTTCTTTAGAGTGACATGGCAAAATAGTGTAATGGGTTTTTATGGTACAACCAGCTCAGTCAGTCTTGAGGGAATCTAAGGCTGCGAGGAGACTTACGGAGGTCTCTATGACTAACTTGCTAGTCCAAAGGAACGGAATGTCCAATGGAGAGCTTGTATGTCAATGAGAATTGAGGGTAGTGCGATAAAAACATCATGAAAACATGGGACTATATTCACGGACTGGAATATAGTGCCGATATATATATATATATGTGTATATATATATATATATATATATATATAACCCTTCGGTGACAGTAATCAGTGTAAAACAGTAATACAGAAAATAGCGACTTAAGTTAAGTCATTAATTATCCAATTAACGCCTTACTCAGGGGCGTTTATTCACAATTTGATGACTTATACATTAGTCGTCCCTTCAATATTTCCATTCTACGGAAAATCAATATTCTGGAATTTTAACAAAAATGCGCCCTGGACAGGGGCATTACTTTTCAATTAGCGCCCTGGTCTGGGGCGTCAGTTCAAGAAGAGACGACCTTGTGCAGGTCGTTAACTCAACAATTTATCAATTTTCAGATAATAAAATTTCAGGAAACAATTTCATGGTCAGGATAAGAAAAATAGCAGGATTCGATAGGTATGATCATGCATTAATTTAGATTCATGGTTTCATAGTTATAGAATTTTAAACATGGATAATTATCAGTTATATGAAATTGACGACTCCTGGGTAGGGCGTCGAAACAAGAATTAGCGCCCTTGTCTGGGTCGCTTCTTTAAAATCACTTAGAAAAACATTTGGAAACGCAGTAAAACTATATGCATGAGATCATGGATGAGTTTATTTTATAATTTATACTAGTTTGGGCTACGTTCTTGAGAAAACCTACCTTATGAAGATCTGGAAGAAGGAACGTGAAGGCTTCTGATAGAAAACGATGCTCTGTTTCAAACAGAGCCTCCTGAACTTCTAACAGTAACTAGAGTAGCACCCACAAGATGGTTGCTTCCGAACTTAATCACCGGCAGCCCACCGAAGAGGATGTAGTGACGACAAGAGTTGCTGAGAAGAGGATAAGACTCTTTTCTATGATATCTTCTTTACGATTTTTGGAAGAAGATGCAGACGAAGAGGATGATGATGAAGACTCCACGATCTTCTCTTTGACAAGAGAGGTACTACCTACCGTAGACTTCCTACATAAGATGAAGACGTTAGTTTCCTTCATCATTCATAACTAAAGGAAAAGAAAAGAGGAAGAACATTACCTGTTCTTCACGTATGACAGCAACAATCCACAGAACGCCAAATTGCATTCTGGGTCGAGCCGTAGGATATTTATAGAGTTATTAGGAACCCTAATAGAGTTAGAGTTGTATTGGAAGTAATACTTCCATGATAGAGTCCTTACTATATTCTACTTTCGACGTAGTTATCCATAACTTGCCCTGGATAGACTCCTGGGTCGAACGAAACTCGAACTGAATTAACGTCTTAAGCGAGGGCGTCGAATTTAAATTGACGCCTTGTCGAGCGTCGTTACTTATGTAAACGCGCCCATGTAGAGGGCGTTTCATTTCCTTTCCTTAATTTTATTTTTCCCGTCGTTTGAAATTTGACGCCCTATTGTCTAGGCGTCCCTTTTAAATTAATGCCTTATACAGAGGCGTTTCCTTTTGAATCAGCGCCTTGATAAAAGGCGTTATTTTCCTCTTGACCAATGATTTACTCATTTAGGCTCTTTGTCATCTATTTACTTATCTTTTAATTTTAATTTGATTTATTTAAAAATCTTATTTTTATCAGGGTTGCTACAACTTCCATGATTTCAGCCTTCACGGCCTACTTCCGCAACACCGATTCTGGCCCTTGCAGCCCACTTTTCCGGGTTCAGATTTCACAGCCGGTGCTCCCGGCGCATTAGAGAACATCAAATCCTGTCACTCTAGATCAGACTTTCTGTTCGACTAGAGAACAAAAAAACTCTTCACTCTAGATCGGACCTTCCGTCCGGCTGGAGAATAAAAAGACCCTTCCACTTTGGTTCGGACCTGCCGTCCAGCCAGAGAATAAAAAGATTCTCTCCACTCTAGATCGGACCTTCTCCCCGGCTAGAGAATAAAAAGATTCCTTTCACTTTGGTTCGGACCCACCGACCAGCCAGAGAATAAAACAATTCTTTCCACTCCAGATCGAACCTCCCGTCCGGCTAGAGAATAAAAAGATCCTTTCACTCTAGATCAGACCTTCCGTCCGACTAGAGAATAAAAAAGATTCCTTCCACTTTGGTTTGGACCCGCCGTCCAGCCAGAGACCAAAAAGATTATTTCCACTCTAGATCGGACCTTCCATCCGGCTAGAGAATGAAAAGATCCCTCTCACTTTAGTTCGGGCCTACCACCCAGCTAGAAAACAAACAGACCACCCAGCTCCAGATCGGACCTTTCGCCCGACTAGAGAATAAAAAGATCCTTTCACTCTAGATCGGACCTTCCGTTTGGTTAGAGAATAAACATATCCTTGTCACTTCAGCCCGGACTCTCCACGCATCCGAAGAATAAGAGACTCTCTTTCTCTAATTTGACTCGTAGACTTTTCGTCCAATTGGAGAACAAAACGACCTTTCTTGGCCGATTTCCCCGACGTGTTAAAGAACAAAACAACCTTTTACCCTGGCCCGAGCCTGCCATTTGGGTAAGGAATCATCCCCTTTTACCTGCGCTAACACTAGCCCGTGTTAGCGTCTTGACCCTCTCTCCGTCCCTTCGGGTGACGAATATCCCTTTTGATTTGGACCTTCCGTCCAGATCATGGAATCAACAAACCCTTCTCTCCGTCCCCTCGGACGATGAATATCCCTTCGATTTGGACCTGCCATCCGGGTCATCGAATCAAACGACTTTCTCTCCGTCCCTTCGGGTGATGAATATCCCTTGGATTTGGACCTGCCGTCCAGGTCACTGAATCAACAAACTCTTCTCTCAGCCCCTTTGGGTGACGAATGCCTCTTTTGATCTGGACCTGCCGTCCAGGTCACTGAATTAACAAACTCTTCTCTCAGCCCCTTTGGGTGACGAATGCCTCTTTTGATCTGGACCTTCCGTCCGGGTCATTGAATCAACAAACTCTTCTCTCCATCCCTCCTTGTGACGAATGCCCCTTTCGACTTGGACCTTCCGTCCGGGTCGTTGAATCAACAAACTCTTCTCTCCGTCCCTTCGGGTGACGAATGCCTCTTTTGATCTGGACCTGCCGTCCAGGTCACTGAATCAACAAACTCTTCTCTCAGTCCCTTTGGGTGATGAATGCATCTTTTGATCTGGACCTGTCGTCTAGGTCATCGAATCAACAGTCTTTCTCTCCGTCCTTTCGGGTGATGAATACCCATTTGACTTGGACCTGCCGTCCAGGTCATTGAATGAACATACTTCTCTCTCTATCCCTTCGGGTGACGAACATCCCTTCTGATTCGGACCTTTCGTCTGGGTCACTAAATGAATAAACCATTCTCTCCGTCCCTTCGGGCGATGAATATCCCTTTTGAATCAACAAACTCTTCTCTCCATCCCTTCGGGTGTCGAATAATCCATTTGATCTGAACCACCTGTTCAGGTCATTGAATCAACAAATTCTTCACTCCGTCTCCTCAGGTGACATGTAATCCATTCGATCTGAACCACCTATTCAGGTCATTGAATCAACAAATTCCTCTCTCCGTCCCTTCGGGTGATGAATATCCCTTTTGATTTGGACCTTCCGTCCAGATCATGTAGTCAACAAACTCTTCTCTCCGTCCCTTTCGGGTGACGAATACCCCTTTGACTTGGACCTGTCGTCCAGGTCGTTGAATCAACAAACTCTCCTCTCCGTCCCCTCGGGTGACGAATACCCCTTTGACTTGGACCTTCCGTCCAGGTCATGAACCAACAAACTCCTCTCTCCGTCCCTTCGAGTGACGAATATCCCTTTTGATTTGGACCTCCCATTCAGACCATTGACAAAACAAACCCTTCTCTCCGCCCTCGCGGTTTACCTTCCAACAACTTTGGCTTTCACAGCCCACTCTCCAACGTCTGCCGTCTTTACGGCCAACCTTAGGAACTTTGGCCTCATTAGCACACCCCCCCAACATCCTTCGGCCTTTCTAGCCTGCTTCCCGGGTCCCGGCCCCACGTGGCCTGGTTTTTCAACCATCGGCCTCCTATGCCGACAACTTCCCAGTTATTGGCACTCGAGCCAACGACTCTCAACCATTGGCACCCATGACACCAGCTATCTAGAGTTGTTATAAAGAAGAGAGAAGAAAAGAAAAGAGAAAAAAAAGAAGAGGAGAAAAAGAGGGGAAAAAAGGAAGAGGAGAAGAAGAGAAGAGAGAAAGAGAGGAGAAAAGAATATATAAAAAAAGAGAAGAAGGAAAAGGGAAAGAAGGAAAAGAAGGAAAGAGAAAAAAAATAACAAAAAGGAGAGAAGAGAAAAAGAAATAAGATAACAAAAAGAGAAGAGAAGAAGAAGAAGAGAAGAAGAGAAAAGAGAGAAGAAAAGAAAGAAAAGAGACAAAGAGACCAACATATCATGTCAGCGCCCGGCACCCTGTCGGCACTGACAAAGAGACAAAGAGACCAACATATCATGTCAGCGCCCGGCACCCTGTCGGCACTGACGAAGAGACAAAGAGACCAACAAACCATGTCAGCTCCCGGCGCCCTGTCGGCACTGACAAAGAGAAGAAAAGACCAACATATCACGTCAGCGCCTGACGCCCCGTCGGCACTGACAAAGAGGAGAAGAGACCAACATGCTATGTCAGCCCCCGACACCCCATCGGCACTGACGAAGAGAAGAAGAGACCAACATGCTATGCCAGCTCCCGACACCCTGTCGGCACTGACGAAGAGAACAAAAGACAAATAAACCATGGCAGCTCCCGACGCCCTGTCGGCACTGATGAAGAAGAGAAGAGACAAGCATGCCACGTCAGCTCCCAACACCCCGTCGGTGTCGACGAAGAGAAAAGAGACAAGCACACCCACGGGCACCGCCCGACTCATCCTTCGCCTGCGCTCCCGTGGGTGGGGGGCATTTGTGGACGTGCAAAATTGCACGCCCGTATGTCCCAACTAGTCCAGCATCAACAGCAACCCCAAACTGAAGAAACTACGTGGAAGAGGGGCCATCCGGACTCCCTGAACGCATACACACTGCCGTGAAGCTGTCTCCAGAATCACGACAGTGAAGAGAAATCAACCACTGGGAGCCCCAAAATCCATGGGCCTCGAAGAAAATCAAATGGGCCACAACTCACGCTTACAACAGGCTCAGAACTACCCATTTAGCCTTCAGCGGCACGCCCCTGGCAGCCTCCAACAGCACGCCCTGGAGCCTTCAGTGGCACGCCCTCAAGGCCCTTCAGCGGCACGCCCTGGCAGCCTTCAGCGGCACGCCCCTGGCAGCCTTCAGCGGCATGCCCTGGCAGCCTTCAGCGGCACGCCCTGGCAGCCTTCAACGGTACGCCCCTGGCAGCCTTCAGCAGCACGCCCTGGCAGCCTTCAGCGGCACACCCTTTGCCCCCTTCAGCGGCAGGCCCTTTAGGCTCTTCAACGGCACGCTTGCCGTGTTTTCCAGCGGCACGTCCTTTTGGCCCTCTCAGCGACACGCTTGTTTAGCCCGCCAGCGGCATGCTGTCCAGGCTCTTCAACGGCACGTTCCGGCAGATGAGATCTTGCGCCCATGCCCTATAGATCCTTGGCCCGCAGTGAGCTGTCCGAGGTGTCGATCGGAGGCTGGGCCACGCAGGCTACTCCTCTGCCACCAAGGATGGGGAGGTCAAACCCCATTCAATGCCCATCACCTCCCGCCACTGTCGTTCGCGCCCGAACGCTCCCGCCGCTGGGGTATAAAACGCCCACCTTCTTCGACTAAAAAAAGGGAGGGGAAGAACAGACGAGAGAGAAAGAGACGGAGAGACACGCAGAGGCAGACAGAATAGAGAAAAGAGAAGAAGAAGAAGAGAGGAAGAGAAGAAGGAAGGGGAGAGGCTCCTGCTCCCCCTTGCTGCTCCACCATCGCCGTCCACGCAAAGAGAAGAGAGAAGAGAGAAGGAGAAGAGTGAGTGAAGAGAGAGAGTGAGGTCTAGGAGGGGTGGAGTTCATACCCCGTTCCCCTCCCCCACTGTATTTCTTTCTTTCTTCTTTCTTTTCTTCTTTTTCTTCTTTTTCCTTTCTTTCTTCCTTCCTCCCCCATCTGGGTTGGAATGTATGCTTCGAAGTACACGGCCGGTTATGGCCTTTTCTTTCCATGAATGAAAATCCCTCTTTTTGGGCGTCTTACTACCGTGCTTGATTTATACCCGGATGCGTGCGATTGAACCCTCCTCCCCCTCTATCTTGGCCCTCTTCATGAGACCCCAGGCCTTCACCATTTGTTTTCACCTTCCTCACCTGCCGTTCACGCCCTTCAGCGACACACACCCAGGGTAGCCTCCAGCGGCACACCCTTTTTTTTGGTGCCCCAGCGGCACGCTCCTGAAGTGCCCAAGCGGCACAACACCTTCTTCGTGCCCTTCAGCGGCACACCCAGTTGTGCCTCCAGCGGCACACCCTGACAACGGCACGCCTTAATTGTGCCTTCAGTGGCCACTCCGAGTTTTCTGATGTTTTCTGAGGTTTTATTAAGGTGTTGCCGCTCTCGGGCGTCCACCTCCAATTGTCGGGTTCCGCCACTCCATGTGGGCGCGTTCCCTGTATCTCCCTTACGCTCGGGTCAAGGGGAGATGCTGCAAAATTTTTTATAGAAACGATAACATATTAAAAAGATAAAAGGAAGTAACAAACAAATGGGGCAATAACGAATCACAACACAAAGAAAAAGCAACAAACAAATGAAACCAACAACAATAAAACATTCTAATCAACTAAAGGAACACCCCTCAAACTCTCCAGCGATACACCCCTCAACCCTCCAGCGGTAAAGCCCCAAACCCTCCAGCGGTACACCCTTCAAACTGTCCAGCAGTACACTCCTTAGCCCCTCCAGCGGCACACTCTTCACCCTAAACAGTACACTCCTTAGCCCCTCCAGCAGCACACTCTTCACTCTCAAGAGTACACTCCTTAGCCCCTCAGCGGCACACTCCCTTGGCCTTCAACAACACTCTCCACCAGCCTCTAGCAGCACACTCCCTTGGCCCACTGCGGCACACTCCATTGGCCTTCAACAGCACACTCTCCACCAGCCTCCAGCGGCACACTCCCTTGGCCCTCAGCGGCACACTCTCTTGGCCTTCATCAGCACACTCTCCATAACCTTTCAGCGGTACACTCTCCTCTGCCCTCTCCACACACATGCCGAATGCAACAGGCAATAATAATAATAACGGACTCATAAAAAAGGGGGGGGGGGGATAAATAATAACAATAATAATAAAATTATAATAACGAAAAGGGGTGAATAATAATGATGACAAACCCAATAAATAAATAAATGATAACAATAAAAAAGGAGATAAATAATAATAATAATGATAAAATTATAATAATAAAAAGGGGGAAATAAGTAATAATAATTATCGATTCAATAAAAAGAATATAATAAATAACTAAGTAAAAAATAATAAAATAATAATAATAAATGGACAATAATGACAGACTCACTAGAAAAATAGAAAGAAATAACAAATAGTAATGATTGAAATTTAAATAATAATAAAAAATGATGAGCTCCACTCCGCAGCCTCATTCTCCTCAAGACCCGGTATAAAGGGAACATTGACGCCGCCCCTCCAAGTCGGATTCGGACCTTGGGAGCCATCCCAATACGGTTGTAATCTGACATTGCTTTGGGCCGATAGTCTATCAAACCTGATGCTTTCCCGTTGGGATTCGTTCCCGATCTTTCATTGAGATTGTCGTAAACTAGGCATACATTTGTACGGGGTCGTTTCTATCTACGTCGTACCTTCAATATGGACTTTTGTCCGAATATCAAGTGGTCCGCGAGTGACCGACAAAAATCGGAATAGAACGAGATGGCTCCCGTCATCTCTAGACTCTTTGCATGGGAATATCAATAAGGCCTCCGTGGGCCACGCTTAGACCTCGGGTCCGTCCCGATTATGGTCATCGTCTGACCCATATCCCTGGCCTATAGCTCGCTCCCTTTGAACACGTTTTCGGTTTTGGAGTCTAGTCCCGGGACGCTTCCCCATTGCCCGCCGGCACCGAAAATATTAATGATGCCCGCGCAAGCCTCGTTCGGACCACGGGAGGCGCCCCCGGTATGGTCCTGATTCGATCTCGCACCGGGCCAATAAATCCACTAGCTTCCTGCTACACTAGCCGAGATTTAACCGAATGTTTTCAGTGTCTCGGAATAATATATTTTCCGTATCCCGACATACATATGTCCCAGGTCCTCCCGCGACGATTACGATGTTCTCAAGCCGGACACCCGTCCGAATATTAAACGGTCTCTCGAACGACCGATACGTCTCGAACGTTCGCTTCCCTAGACACAGGGCTTTCCAACTGATTCAAGGGATATTCCCCCGTTGCACCTTGGCATCGGAAATATTAATGACGCTCATGCGAGCCTGACTTCGACCGCGGGGGGGCCCACCGCAGTATGGTCGCAGCTTGCTCTTGCACCGGACCAACAGATTTACTGGGCTTTGACCGCTCCAACTGAGGCTTAGCCGAACGTTTTCCGTTCTTCCGAACAATAAATTTGCCGTACCTCGGCATACATGCATTCCGGTTTTCCCGCGACAATCATGATTTTCTCGAGATGGACATTCGCCCGAACATTAAATGGTCAGCACATGACCAACATGGTCTCGAGCGTTTTCTTCCCACCCTCGCGCGAGGATTTCAACGCCTCCTAATAGACCTTTCATGCAATTAATTTCCTGACCATGAGGCCCTGATTCCCGGCGATTAATCAAGGGTGTTCCCTCGCATGGGGGATGTAAATGACGCCGTGACCTTCATGGCGCGGTGGGTTTTGGTCCTGACACGAACCACACAATCGTCTGACCGAGTCAGATCGAGCACACCATGGGCTCTTCGGAGCCCGAATAAATTGTCACATCGGTGACTGACACGCCCACGCACTTAATAAACCAATAAACGAACCATAACAACTTAAGTGAACGAAAAGTGCGTCCACACCGGTGCAAAATTAACAAGTAAACCTTGTTACCACAATCCATGAAGTGGAGAGAGGGCAGGGCTGGCATGAAGAGCGCGCCTCTGTCGGGGTTGTTAACCAAACTTCCAGTCAACCACCACAATTATTAAGAAGGCTCCAGCCTGCACCCTCTTCCCAACCGACACGTCCCCTCATACGTTCAACCGCCCAAGGGCTACTTAACTCTAATACCACTCCTTTGCGGCCTCTTCTTACACGCCAACCCGTAAACTCTTCTTCACCGAATAGACCCCTCTTTATCCGCCCCCCGCCGACAGCCGTTTCCCCTACTGTTTCACCACAACCTACCCTATCTACCACCACTATGCTTGCGAGGCCTCTCCTTGTTACCCGGCCTCCACCTCCACCTTCCGATAACCCTCAGCCGGCAAGGCCCCTTATAAGAACCCCTCCTTCTACCAATCTTCCCTCAACATCCAACACACCTTCCATCGTTCCCTCTACCTCCTATAACCCTCCACCTACTCTAGGCACGACAGAGGCGCCAAAAACAATGGTGCTCCGTAGTGGACGGATGTTCCACCGAGTGTTTCCCCAACCGGAGCAGGAGCCGGTACAAGAGCAAGGAGAACAGGAGCAAGAGTCTATATCGGGTACGGAATATGATCTATTAAAGCATCTAGATAGAACACCGGCCCGGATTTCCATTCTAGAATTGATTAGAAGATCTACTACACATCAGTTGGCCCTGAAGTAATATCTGCAGAAAGTAATGGTAAATGAAGATATCCTAGTTGAACAGGTCACTACAGTTCTAACTCCAGCCAACAATCAACCGGCCATTACCTTTTATGAACATGAATTGGCTCCGCAGCCGGCCAGAAAATATGCACTGTGCATTACTATTGATATTAACAAAGTGCTAGTCAAACAATGCTTAGTGGATACTGGGGCATCAATTAATGTTTTGCCGCCATGTACTTTGAAAATGTGTGGCATTCCGGAAAGTCAAATCCGGCCATCCACTATTACTGTCACGGCCTATGACAACACCAAGAAACCTCCCCTGGGGATGATTACTCTGAAAGTTGGTTTGGGTCCAGTCTTGATCATAGTGGATTTTCACATTCTAGACATGGATCCAACCTTCAATGGCATTCTAGGCCGCCCTTATATTCAAGAGCTTGATGTTGTACCCTCAACTAATCATCAATGTATGAAATTTCCACACAAGGGGCGCATTATCAAAGTCACCAGTGTGCCCATTTTACCGACAGAGGATATAAATTCTGCAACATCAGTGCCTTCTATGTGGCCCTCCAATAGGCCTTTGCTCTCAGTATTGGATGTTGCCGACCCGCGGCAAGATTTGTTAAGACCTCCAATTGTTAAGCCGGCATCAGTTATGATAACACCCCTACCTTCCCAAGGGAAGAAAATGAAAAGTATGTTGAATACCCCAATATGGAATATCTTGATGAAAATGGGGTATAAGACTGGTAAAGGTTTGGGTGCTTGTTGGAACCCTGGTTTTGATAATGACATACTATGAGTCGTGGTTTAAGGTCTATGCATCATTTGCTTTAAGTGTTCATCTGTCATATGACCTCGGTGCATTAACAGTAGCTGCATGCCATAGCACGATTGCATTGAGCATATAGTCAGCGCACTCGTCTGCCTTAGGCGTACACTAAGCCTGTACACGGTTGCTTTGATGACTGAGCATGCCATAGTCAGTGCACATTATGTTACAAAGTCATAGTGTCACCTTGTCCTAACCAAGTCCGTGCATTCGTGTTCTTCACTATTTAGAATGATGCATAAACATAGTCAGTGCATGCCTTCCACGAAGTCTGTGCATTGCACATAGTCGGTGCATACCTTACACGAACATACAAGTCCGTGCAGACTATAGCTGCAAGTTTGTGCATGACATGATCTAAGTATATGTCTGTCAGCATACGAAAAACTCGGTGCAATACACAATTGCTGCATCTGAACGTCCGTGCATTCGCATGCAAGCATCAGTGCATTTCTAGTTCACATGCATAATAACATCGGTGCACGGATCATCTTTCACACAATGTGTCTGTGCAATTCTCTGTTTATACCCACTCTGCATCGGTGCATTCTTCAGTTACTCTACTCTTCATCGTGTATGTGTGCATGTCTGCACATTCCTTAGTGGCTAGTCTGTACAACCTCCGGTTCATTCATTGATCAAGTCTCTACAGCCACAGCCAGTGCCGTTCATGCATTTAAAGTCTGTACAGCCCATGCTCAGGTTAAGTCTGTACAGTGTCCTGTTGCATCGCATGCACATTGCATCTGACAAGTCTATACATTGCATATGTTTGTGCATCACTCAAAGTCTACACATTGCATAAACGCACACACAAGTCTATACATCCATTTGCCTTGCTTCATGCACAAAGTCTATACATCCATAGCAAGTCTGCACATTGGTTGTCGCATGCACGCAAAGTCTGTACACTGTCTAGTCGCACACATTCAAAGTCTGTACAGCCACTGAGTCACAAGTCAGTGCATGTTAAGATCCGTCTCACTTAGCGTCTCATGTTGTGTCTCAACTTGCCCAGCGTCTCATGCATTTAAAGTCTGTACATTCTTCAAATGGCATTACACATTATCAAGTCTGTACACTCGATTGGTGGCTTGTTCATGCATCATCTCACTAAGTCTATACATTCGTTGTGGCTTGTTCATGCATCATCTCATCAAGTCTATACATTGCTGCATGAACACAAGTCTGTACAGTGGTTGACTGCATGTCTGAGCATCCATGATTCAATGTGTAGACTTCCCTATATGCATTTATGCAACCTCACAAATGAAGTCTATACACTCGTTAGCATTCATATTCAAAGTCCATACATTCCTATATGCATATGCATCCTTCAATACAAAGTCTGTACAATCCTTTCAATACATACAAAGTCTACACATTCTCGAACCAACTCTGTACATCTCTCTAATATCCTCTTATGACTGATTGACAGGTATATCCTTCGAGAAGAAAAATGTTTGGGCACGTGATCCGAGGTTGGCACCTGGCACGTGATCTGAGGTTATCTCTGGACAAAGAGGGCACACGCCCTAGCTGCTGCTGCTATAAATGTAAGACTTCTCCATCTGGAGAAGACAGAGATCGTGCTAAGAGATCGTGAGAGAAGAAGAAGAAGAGTGCAGCAGAGAGGCAGAGAGTAGCAGAAGAAGGAAAAGAAGAAGAAGAGAAAAGAAGAGATAGAGAGAGCCTGCATGATCCAGTGTCAAGAAGAACGAGAGAAAGAGAAAGAGAAGAGTAGACAGTGAGAGAAAGAAAAAGAGAAGCAGAGAGAAGAAGAAAGAAGAGGAAGAAAGAAAGAGAAAGATAGAGAGCTCGAGGAGAGAACTGAAGCCTTCATTGAAGATTTGTTCTTCTGGTATTTTGATCAGATCCAAACCAGATTTGCTTCTGCGAGAGCTACATTGTGCATTTCATTTTCCAGCTTTCAGTCGCTGTGATTTTTATTATTTCTTGTTTTTCCTTTTATCTGTTCACCATTGTTCTTCTGATTCTCTGGTTTGAGGTCGGGTTCCTCCTGTGGACTCAGGAGAAGGGAGACTTTGTGTCTCCGGTTGCAAGTGGCTGGGTGTCACTTGTGGGTTCCCTCCTAGGTGGAGGAAGAGAGACTTCGGTCTCTAGTTGCAAGTGGGTGGGTGTCACTTGTGGTTTCCCTCCTAGGTGGAGGAAGAGAGATTTCGGTCTCTGGTTGCTAGTGACGGGTAGTCACTAGTGGTTTCCCTCCAGTCTGGAGGAAGAGGGGAGGTTGTTCCCCTTGTCAAGCTGTTAGGCAGCATTTGTTTGCAGACTGAGTCTGCAGTTCTAGCTGTTGCTAGTGGAAGCCTCACTCCGGTTTGGAGTGAGGGGTGGACGTAGGTCTGTGGACCGAACCACCTAAAAATTCATTATCTTCGTGGTTTGTTCTTGTATCTGATTGGCGTTAGATGCATGGCTAGGATCGCCTCAAATGAGTCATCTGGTTGAATGCTTCATGGCACACACTATTTCAATTTGATTCTGTCTCGGCTTAGACTTGCTCAGGTGGCTGCATTATTGCAGTCCAACTGGTTGATCAAGTGTGTCTTGGAATTTCGTCTTGAAGAGCTCAATTGTTTTTATTCCACAACTGTGTCTAGCTACAGGGTTTGATTTGGGGAATTTTTAAGAGGGATACATTCACCCCCCTCTGTATCCATCGCACCGGTCCTATCAGTGCTAACCTCCAAGGCAGAGTTAAACATGTCAGGCACCAAAAGATGATTCCCCGGGGTGGCCTAGGGTACAAAGGGCCAAGCAAAGACAAAGATGAAGAAGGGCCATGGGCCATCATGACTTCGACTCTTAAAACAGACTGACAGCCTCTCACATGGACCCTACAAACACACTTTGTGAAAGGGGGTACTCAAAATGATGAGCATACCACATTAGTTACTTCCATGCTGGACTGTCAATATGTACATGCACGGCAGTTTGCTCGCCACATAGCCCCATTGGCTACATACAAGGCCCTGGAGTCCTTACGGCCAGATAAAAGAAGAAAGATGAATGACCCCGAATGTGATTGGTACAGATGGTTCGACATGAACGATATCACCATTGCTCTAAGCCGACTGTTTATGCTGACTGATCTAGAATGGCCGCCATTGATTCATGAACTGATTGAAAAGCCAGCAGTAATCACTAACAAAAGGCAACTGTTGAGCAACTACACAGATACCGGGGATTCGGATGTGCCGTATGACGAAGGCTTCAATGTGGATAGGCTATGGGCCGGCCTTTTCTCTCTTAAATCCATCCATCCAACAATTGTTGTCCATTTGCTTAATGAAATGTTTTGCTCAGATATCCCTAGATCGCCTGCGGTCTTGATAACCTTTTCTCCAGATTCACTTCAAGTGTTCCCCCCGATTCCTCCTTTGCTCCTCGAGAAATTTTCTAAACTCTCCATCACGCCCCCGCATGGGCAATCACTTATTCAATGTTTCGCTAATCTCTCAATCTCAACACCACCTCTTATTCCTTCCTCTCATTGCTTCATTATTGAAAACGAAAAAAAAATGCCAAAATTCAAACTCCCCAGTCTTCAATCTCTTTTGAAGAGATCTCCTATCTTGCTTCGGAGCGCGCCCCGATCCAAGGGCCGCTCTTTCAAGGTTCATTAGTGGACCTTCTTTTCTCCTTCGACAAGGAGGCTCTCCCTGTATCCCCTTCTGTATCTGTTGCATCTTCGTCTTCTTCTCCTCCACCTCATTTAGGTCGGGGTAGTTCACCCAGTTTCCCATCCTGTTCCTCTCCCCCTTCTTCTCATAAGAAATCCAAGGGTAGGCAGATTCCCCATAGCTTCTTGCTAGATTTAGCTAGAAGGTTCCAGGCATGCTAAGCTCTTCCCGAATTTCTGGAGGATCTGATACTCCTACCGGATTTAGAATGTGAGGATGTGTGTCCTTTAGATGAAGGGTTTGGTGTGTATGAAATTATGAATGATGAAGACCCTATTGAAGAGGGGGATGAAGATTACGAAGAATATGAGGACGAGGCTGATGCTTTTGCTAGTGGTATCAGAAGGTTCGATGAACCATCAGCCTCAGTAGGAGAGCCTACCAAAGAAATAAATCTGGGTACTGAGGAAGACCCTAGGATTGTCCTCATTAGCAAGAATTTGCCGCCCTCTGAAGAAGAGGCGCTTATTTTGGTTCTTCAAGAATACAAGGACACGTTCGCGTGGAGTTATGAAGATATGCCTGGACTAGACCCTGCGCTCGTTGAACATCGACTTACACTTAAGCCAGGGTCCATTCCGGTCAAACAGCGGTTGAGACATTTCCACCCTAACATGGCATTAAAAATGAAAGAAGAGGTCGATAACCTCCATAAAGCTAGATTCGTTAGAGTCGTCCTCTATCCTAACTGGGTGGCTAACATCGTCCCAGTCATGAAGAAAGATGGAAAGGTCAGGATTTGTATAGACTTTCAGACCTCAACCGCGCGTGACCTAAAGATGACTTCCCCCTCCCTCATATTGATGTTTTAATCGACAATACGACAGGGTATGAGACCCTCTCTTTTCTGGATGGCTTTTCTGGATATAATCAGCTTCGCTTGGCTGAGGAAGATCAGGAGAAAATCTCATTTACTACACCGTGGGGAACTTATTGTTACGTGGTCATGCCGTTTGGGCTCAAAAATGTCGGAGCCACTTACCAAAGGGCCATGATGGCTATTTTTCATGACATGATCCACATTTATATCGAGGTGCATGTGGATGACCTGGTAGTGAAATCAAGGACAAGGATTAAGCATCCCGGGGTTTTGGCCAAAGTCTTGCAGAGGTCGCGCAAATACAAGCTCAAGATGAACTCCAAGAAGTGCGTATTTGGTGTTTCATCAGGAAAGTTACTGGGGTTCATCGTAAGTAAAAGGGGTATCGAGATTGATCCCAACAAGGCGAAGGCCATAAGAGAAATGCCTCCTCCCAAGAATTTGAAAGAAGTTCGAGGACTGATCGGGAGGTTGCAATTTATTCACCGATTTGTCTCCTAGCATTCACAAAGATGTAGGTTGTTCTACGAGCTTACTATGTCGGGAGTCAAGTTTATTTGAGATGACAAGTGTTAGGCAGCCTTTGACGGATTGAAGGATTATCTCTCAAATCCTCCTGTCCTAAGGCCGCCAGTTCCAGGCAAACTGCTTGTTCTTTATATTTATGTTCTAGATGACTCTGTAGGTGTTGTTCTAGCGCAAGTTGATGAAGAAGGAAAGGAGAGAGCAGCCTACTACTTGTCCAAGCTTATCAACCCCTGTGAGTAGAGATACTCAGCCATAGAGAAGACTTGTGCTGCTTTAGTCTGGGTAGTTCAGAAACTTAAGCATTATTTCTTAGCTCACGAGGTTCACCTCATTGCTCGTATGAATCCAATCAAGTTCCTTCTTGAAAAATTCATTCTCACCGATCGATTAGCACGATGGCAAAGCTTCCTTTCTCAATTTGATATCATCTACATTCAGCAAAAAGTGATTAAAGGCTATGCCATAGCAGAAAATCTCGCTCATCACCCTCTCCCCAGATTTGACCCTGTTCGCTCAGAGTTTCCAGATGAGGAACTAATGTCCGTCAATCAGCCCGATTCGATGTCGACGTTACATTTTGATGGAGCTTTGAATTCAAAAGGGAAGGAGATTGGCATTGTTCTCCTATCACCGGAGGGTATCACTATTTCACTCGCCTCTCAGCTTGCATTCCCAGTTACAAATAATATAGCTGAGTACGAGGCTCTCCTTGTCGGACTAGAGGCCGCTCATCAATTCGGTGTTACCCAATTGCGGATTGTAGGTGATAGTCAGCTTATTCTTCGCCAAGTGCTCACCAAGTGTCGTACACTCAATCCTAAACTCAAACCCTACCAGGAACTGACTTCTGCTTATGCCAAGCTTTTCACCAAATTAATCTTCGTCCATGTTCCTCGTGATCAGAATATTCTAGCTGATGCTCTTGCTTCTCTTGCTTCTCTTGCTTCTTCTTTGGTTTTCCTTCCCGAAAGGGATTTCCATTCCGTTATTGTTCATAAGCGTCTCACTCCAGCTATTAAGGATCCAGCTTTCCTTAGTGTTAAGGAGGAGGTGCTCAAGAAGATTAAGTAAGGTGGAATCGTCGAGAATAAGGAGATCATGTTAATGGATCTAGAGGAAGAATTGGACAATGAGGAGAAGCCGTGGTATTATGAAATTTCTAAATATTGCTAGGATCAATCCTATCCTGAGGAGACCACTGCCGAAGAGAAGAAAGCCATTAGAAGAGTTGCTCAGCGATACACTTTAGTTGGAGGTGTGCTCTATAGAAGAGGTCTCACCGGAGTTTTATTAAGGTGCCTAGAAGATGACGAATCTTGGAAGGTTGTGGAAGAGACGCATTCAGGAGTATGTGGTGGTCATGTGAATAGCCAGATGCTAGCAAAGAAGATCCTTAGGCTAGGCTTCTATTGGCCCACTCTAGAAGAGGACTGTTCCATCTATGCTCGAAGGTGTGTTAAGTGTCAACTACACGCCGACAAAATCCATTCTCCTGCTTCTTCACTCCATCCAATGTCCTCACCATGGCCTTTCTCCATGTGGGCTTTCGATATCATTGGACCTCTTTGATGCGGGACGAGACCACGGACACGACAACAGTCCTCGGACTCTAGGTGAGCTCGTGATTGTCCCTTAACAAGGGAAGCGTCGGACGTGCACGGTTGAGGAACCGGCAATGAGCTAGGGTGGTCGGTTCTCTTTTGTGCCCGGATCGGGTCACGGGATGGTATCGCTCTCTCTCGCAGCAGCGGTGATATAAATATAAAGTGAGCTAATTATCCCTACACATGCTCTCTAGCAGCGGCATAAAAAATATATATGAAGTAAGCAAAATACCGAGAAGGGAGCGAAAACGATACCTCCACGCGCTCGGCGTGGGGACGACGGACCCGGCCGAAACCCGTACTCCCGGAATAATATTACACACTTGTTACATCAATGAATCACTACCCACTCCACACAGGGAGGTAAAGGGCGACACAATGGGGTCCAGGAGGACCGAATTCGGGTTGACGGGCGGCTTCTCGCGTCTCTTCGGCAGCACCCGAACTTGTGATTGTAGGGCCCACGTGCTGTCCGGAGGGGCCGTGTGGGGCCCGGTGGCACCACTATGGTAGGGACACTTGGGGAAGCGTTCCCTGGGCTGGCGGCACGCTGAAACATCGACCGGAGGCCGGATGGCTCCGTTCGGCACCGGTCGGAATAACCGGCCATGGATCTGCCGGTTCTGTTTTCCAGCGTGCGCTCCGGCGAGAACGGACGCTTCTATCAGCCCCGATGTCGGATCGACACGAAACTAGTGCCGTTATAAAGCTAACTTGAAGTCCTTCAACCTAGGCCTAGAGATCAGACCTGGATCTGCACGAATCTGGGCTTTATTGAATTTTTGAGTTCCTGGTGTACAGTAGCCGAACTCTCAGATCTGCAGGGAACTTGTCTGAGAACTGCCATTGACCGCGAGGTCGATGTCCGATTCAGCTCCTGAAATCTTCACAAAAGTTATAGGATTTCGAAAAAGGAAGATGGAAATATTTTTTATTGACTGATTGGAGGTGGCTACGAATTGATATGATTTTTGCACTGGACAGAGGTCGGATCTGGAAACAGGTGGACAGCACTGTAGCTATCTCTGAGAATGAATTTTGAAAAATAGGTGAAGGGATGATAAAAATTCAGGAAAATTCATGGTAGGAGGGGTGGTGGACAGAACTCTTAGTAAAATGGGGAGCCCTATTAAAAATCAAAAGATGGATCTAAGATGCGAAACTCAGGAAAAATGAAATTAAGATCTGAAACTGGCAGAACTGAATTTGGGACTTGAACGAAAATGGGAAATTAGCAAATGGAGGATTTATGACCCACCAATTTTTTTACGACGTGGGAAACACCTCTAGAACATCCCCTCAAAATCCTAAATCGATCTGAATTCGTGGCTGACAGCAAGAATTCGTGGAAGGGGCTGCTGTTGGCTAAAGACAGAACTCCGACGGTGGCTCGATGGCGACATGAACGGCGGCGGCGGCGGCACCAGATGAAATCAGAGATTGGGGAAGGGGGATAGAGATGAATCCACTCTAGAAAGGGGGGTTGGAGAGGGAAGAACACCAGGGAGAGGGCTGGGGGCGCAAGGAGGCTTCAAGCTTCACACAATTTTCTATCTTTTTTCATTAATTTCCACATGAAAATACAACCTTTTATATGCTTCCAATCAAATCCAACCTCCACCCTTGGATCTAGGGATGGGAGATGGATGGTCTGGATTGCATGCTACCAACACACAAAAAAATCACATAAAAAAATAAAGGGGGGGGGCGGCCTATTGACTAGATGAAGCATGTTGACATGGTAGGTAGCCTACCATGGAAAAAATGAGCCACTTGTCTCCCATGTGTCCATATGACTAGTCCAACCTTCTAGATGTCCACCTAGGATGGTTGACCAGTCCCACAAGGTGACATAGACCAATGGGAATGGGCTGAGGGCCCCCTAGCTGGACCTACTACACAATTGCACAAAAACCCACACAATCCATGGGAATGACTCATTGGCTTATAAAGCCTTACACTTGCATACATACTTTCCCAAGGTTATGAACACAAACTAAAAGGACACAAATGCAAAAAGAAAAGGTACATGCTCGGCGTCGATTCCCATCAACTCTCCCCGGGTGGGAGGAACTCGACCCCGTCGAGTAGGGGTATGGATGCTCGAGTACTCCGGCGGATCTGTCACTTTGCCAAGTAACGCGGGTACGCTCCACTCCAAGTGATCGTCACGTGCTCATCCCATATATACTCGATATGAGCGAACTGCTATGGGCTAAAGGTGGACACTCCGGGTGGGGCACTCTCAAAAGGGAAGGAAGCACCTCGAAGACTCACTAGGAATCACCGCTGAGTCCCTGTAGGTGACTGATCCTAGTATAGATGTAGAACCGATCCCATACTCATCGAGTGAGTCCAATCGCCTCTTACTCATAAGAGAATGACAACGAGCTTGCATAAGACACATGCAGACAGACATACCACACAAAGAAAATGCACACCGACTAATCTATGAACCTAGACACACCTAATGTTAGTCCGACCCGTACATGGGTGACGGCGGACCAGGACACCCGAACGTATGCCATGCATGCATCTGACGTAACCGGTGGTTGACATCATGCGGAAATCCTAGACCTCCTAAGGTGGGCCATGCATGCATATGGGATGTGGATGTGGGAGGACCAGGAGTATTACCCCTAGATGATGGTGTATCTTGTAGGTGTACGGGCTTGGTGGGCGTAGATGACCCGGCCCGTGGGGTAGGAGTGTGATAGTGGACTCCCTCTAAGAAGTGAAGTATATATGGAGGGTCTAAGGATCCACTAGGGAGTGGGTCAAAGGGATCAAAGAAGGTATGACCCCTTGTGGTGAGTTCCCACAAGTCACGGTCCCACGTGTAGAAGTTTTGAAGGTGTGGATAGTCACCTTCTTGAATTGTGACGGGTGGGACGGGGATCGTAGGCATGAAGTATGATTCCTCCCTCGGAGAAAAGGGTATGAATTCGGGCTCGTCCGGTAGCGGGAGAAGTAGAAGAACCTCCGTGGTGACACAACCCACGGTGCACTCGAAGGTAATGGACCCGAAGGCCGGATGGGTGAAGCTAAGACTAGTGGGTTGATCAAAGTCTCGGGCCAAAAGATGCGTCAACTCCCATTGTGAATCTAATCCCATGACAAGATCGTCCAACGTATCAACATGGTGACGAGATCAAAATGTGGTATGGAATGAGTTGACCGGCACTATAGGTAGGATAGGGTCCATGGATGGAAAGGGAGGTGGGACCAAGCCATCCTTGAGCCAACTAAAAAGTGGCTCGGTGATGTATAGTGTACCCGTTAGAAATACGGGTGTCTCGGGCCTTGGTAGTTCCAAATGAGATGGCGCCGAATCACGTTCGGACATAGAGGGTGGTGGCATTGGAGCTCTCGAGGGTGATGGAGGCGTGGTCTCCATGGTGGGAAGAGGGCTTGGGGACGCTAGAGGTGGGACCGGGTGAAGACTACCGGCTATGACCTCCTTGGGCTCAGGTTGGAGTAGTGACCTCTCAATCCTATCCAGCCCATCCGTGAATTGTTTTAAGATCTCGGCAAGGGTGTGGGTTGGAGTAGGGACCTTGGGGTGGACTCGCTCCTCGTCCCTCGGCCTGGGTGTGGTCCTAGGCTCGGCTATAAGCGGGGTTTCCACTCGGTTGGAGGTACTTGAGTGGGTTGGGATGGGGGTGCCAAGGGGAGGCTGGTTGGAGGTGATTGGGCGGGCCACTAGATTGGGGTCACCTTCGTGGGCTTGGACGGCGGTGAAGGGGTGGGATTGGGTAGAGGTGTGGCCCACTTGATTGTGGGTGAGTTGGTGGGGTTGGTGAGTGGTATGACCTCCGTGGTTGGAGGTAGGTGGGCGGGGAAAGTAGACCCTCCTAAGCGCTCTCTTCATTTCCCACCATGACTCGATGGGCCTTAGATTCCTATCCTCCCTCCAATATTTGATGTCCCTCCATGTTTCGGCGGCTTCACCAAAAAGTCACCTTTTGGCAACATCGACTTGCATGGGCCCGTACATATTGTACACCTCAAAGTAGTCATCCATAATGGCTTCCCACTCTAGGTAGTCACCTGGGTCATCGGACCCGTAGAAGTCCCGGGTTTCGGGCCTAGTGGGGTGATTCGGGTGGTCCTTCCATTTGAGATAGTATCGCCACCATGGATAAGATCCGGGTGTTTGGTAATCCATGGGACACGGGGAATCTAGAGGATGGCCATGCCGACACTAGTAGACAAACCAACTAGACAATGGACTACAACCCTAGACATGACGACCAAGACTCGGTACGTGGCGGAGCTAACCGATCCAAAGATCACTCGCGCAAGTGTGCGGCCTTCTCGATAGGCGTAGCCTAACGTTCGGACAACACCTTTTATATACCGATTAATGGTATGCAAATGGAACTCCTAAGACCGACTTAGACACTTAGACTTAAACGACTCTCTCCTTTTTTTTTTGTGACACCCTAGACTCAAACTCGCTCTGATACCAAATTGATGCGGGACGAGACCACGGACACGACAATAGTCCTCGGACTCTAGGTGAGCTCGTGATTGTCCCTTAACGAGGGAAGCGTCGGACGTGCACGGTTGAGGAACCGGCAATGAGCTAGGGTGGTCGGTTCTCTTTTGTTCCCGGATCGGGTCACGGGACGGTAATGCTCTCTCTCGCAGCAGCGGTGATATAAATATAAAGCGAGCTAATTATCCCTACACATGCTCTCTAACAACGGCATAAACAAATATATATGAAGTAAGTAAAATGCTGAGAAGGGAGCGAAAACGATACCTCCACGCGCTCGGCGTGGGGACGACAGACCCGGCCGAAACCCGTACTCCCGGAATAATATAGCACACTTGTTACAGCAATGAAGCACTGCCCACTCCACGTAGGGAGGTAAAGGGCGACACAATGGGATCCGGGAGGACCGAATTCGGGTTGACGGGCGGCTTCTCGCGTCTCTTCGGCAGCACCCGAACTTGTGATTGTGGGGCCCACGTGCTGTCCGGAGGGGCCGTGTGGGGCCCGGTGGCACCACTGTGGTGGGGACACTTGGGGAAGCGTTCCCTGGGCTGGCGGCACGCTGAAACGTCGACCGGAGGCCGGATGGCTCCGTTCGGCACCGGTCGGAATAACCGGCCACGGATCTGCCGGTTCTGTTTTCCAACGCGCGCTCTGGCGAGAACGGACGCTGCTATCAGCCCCGATGTCAGATCGACACGAAACTGGCGCCGTTAGAAATCTAACTTGATGTCCTTCAAGCTAGGCCTGGAGATCAGACCTGGATCTGCACGGATCTGGGCTTTATTGAATTTTTAAGTTCCTGGTGTATAGTAGCCGAACTCTCAGATCTGTAGGGAACTTGTTTGAGAACTACCGTTGACCGTGAGGTAGATGTCCGATTCAACTCCTGAGCTCTTCACAAAAGTTATAGGATTTTGAACAAGGAAGATGGAAATATTTTTTATGGACTGATTGGAGGTGGCTACGAATTGATATGATTTTTACATTGGACAGAGTTCGGATCTGGAAACAGGTGGACAGCACTGTAGCTATCTCTGAGAATGAATTTGGAAAAATATGTGGAGGGATGATAAACATTCAGAAAAATTCGTGGTAGGAGGGGTGGGTGGACAAAACTCCCAGTAAAATTGGGAGCCCTAAAAAAAATCAAAAGATGGATCTAAGATGCGAAACTCAGGAAAAATGAAATTCAGATCTGAAACTGGCAGAACTGAATTTGGGACTTGAACGAAAATGGGAAATTAGCAAATGGAGGATTTATGACCCACCAATTTTTGTAAGACGTGGGAAACACCTCTAGAACATCCCCTCAAAATCCCAAATCGATCTGAGCTCGTGGCTGACAGAAAGATTTCATGGAAGGGGCTGCTGTTGGCTGAAGACAAAACTCCGACGGTGGCTCGATGGCGGCTCGATGGCGGCACGAACGGCGGCGGCGGCGGCACCAGATGAAATTAGAGATTGGGGAAGGGGGATAGAGATGAATCCACTCTAGAAAGGGGGGTTGGAGAGGGAAGAACACCAGGGAGAGGACTGGGGGCGCAAGGAGGCTTCAAGCTTCACATAATTTTCTATCTTTTTTCATTAATTTCCACATGAAAATACAACCTTTTATATGCTTCCAATCAAATCCAACCTCCACCCATGGATCTAGGGATGGGAGATGGATGGTCTGGATTGCATGCTACCAACACACAAAAAAATTACATAAAAAAATAAAGGGGGGGGGGGCGGCCTCTTGACTAGATGAAGCATGTTGACATGGTAGGTAGCCTACCATGGAAAAAATGAGCCACTTGTCTCCCATATGTCCATATGACTAGTCCAACCTTCTAGATGTCCACTTAGGATGGTTGACCAGCCCCACAAGGTGACATGGACTAATGGGAATGGGCTGAGGGCCCCCTAGCTGGACCTACTACATAATTGCACAAAAACCCACACAATCCATGGGAATGACTCATTGGCTTATAAAGCCTTACATTTGCATACATACTTTCTCAAGGATATGAACACAAACTAAAAGGACATAAATGAAAAAAGAAAAGGTACATGCTCGACGTCGATTCCCATCACTCTTGGTGATGCGAACCTCCTCACAAAACCAAAATCATTTATACGCACGGCCACGGAGTACTTCACCAAGTGGGCGGAAGCGGAAGCTTATGCAGAGATTAAAGCGTCAACCATCTGCAAGTTTATAATGAAGAACATCATTGCAAGGTTCGGCATCCCGAGTACCATCGTCACCGACAATGGACCGCAATTCATCTCTCAAGAACTTCAGGACCTCTGCAACAGGTACAACATTGCATTGCATCATTCATCTCCTTATTATCTACAAGGCAATGGCCAAGCAGAGGCAACCAATAAAACTCTGATTAAAATTATCAAGAAAATGTGTGAGGCTAATAAATTTACAGATTGGCCAGAAAAGCTTGTTGAAGCTCTTTGGGCCTATCGCACTTTCATTCGCACTCCTACTGGATAAACCCCTTTCGCCCTTACTTATGGAATGGAGGCGGTAGTCCCTTATGAGATTCTTATTCCTTCTCTACGAGTACAATTGGACAAGGAGCTCCCTATTGATGAGCACCGAGAATCTCTCCTTGCTCAGTTGGAACTCCTAGATGAGAAGCGTTTAGCCGCCGCCGAGCATGCGCGAGTATATCAAAATAGGCTTTCACGTTTTTACCAAAAGAAAGTAATTGAGGGAAAATTTAAAATTGGTGAGATGGTGATTAAAAGAATCTTTGTAAAATCCGGTGGGCCCCGTTCAAAGCTCCAACCGAACTGGGAAGGGTCCTATGTTATAAAAGACATTTACCCTGGCAATGCTTACAAGCTAATTAATGCTGAAGGGGAAGAGCTGGTGCACCCCTGGAATGGTCTTTACTTGAAGAAGTATTACCCCTAAGTCTTCGAAAAGAAAAATTTGAAGAAAAAAGGAGAAAACAGAGGAAAAAAAGGGAAATAAAAAAGAAGAAAAAAAGGATGAAAAATTGCAGGCTGGCATAGTGCATAGGCCGCAAGCCCGAAAGATCAAAATCCTTAATTCATTCTTTAGTCTTGGTGGTTTAACATTGGGGTCCATTCCCGCACACACTACACGCTTTACTCGTAATATCAAGCGGCCCAAAATTCGAGGAAAGTAAGACAAACTGAGAGTGTAAAAACTTACATATTCTCTTCTCTTCAGCTCACGAGAGAGAGTACGAGTCAAGAAATGCTAACCAAACTTGCCCGCCGCCCTAGTAGGTGGAAGTCAGGGCCCAAAAGGAAACAAAATGCTTAAAGCCCAAGTATAGTTAGGTCTTTATTTGTTTATAAAAAAAAGAAAACCAACAAAGGAAAAGCATGTCAAGAGGACAAAGTCCCCGCAGGGAAAACCCTGGTCGTAAGCATGCAAAAATAAGGGCAAAAAGAGCAATAAAATTTCCCTAAGCTGAAGACCGAACCCCAACAGGCATTAGGGCAGGGAAGGAAAAGTTTCCCGTTCTCAGAAACCTCTCGTGAGCTTCCTCGACTTATTCTTCACTTCTCCCTCCATGGTAGGTTATAAGCTCAAAGGATGGCAAAGACCTACTAAGAAGGATGGGCCGCGAGAGAATATGAGTAAAAGCATAAGTCAATAAGCATGTTGACCCTTTGTTAAGACATTTAAGAAAGATTAATGAATTTAAGATGGTGATTGTGTAAGGCTCAAGACCCTCTGTGCTATGCTCAGCCCCATAAATAAAAAAAAGAAAGAAAGAGATCGAAAAAATATATATGATTTAATTAACGCCTTCATATGTAGGCGTCATTTACATAATTAACGATAGTGTCTACGTCGTCATTTTCAAATAAAGAAAACAAATAAAAAAATAGTTTTTCAATTCACACCCGCTTAGGGGGCGTCATTTAATAAATTCACAGCTTTGTCAATGTTGTCATTTTAATAAAAATTCAAAAAAATACATTTTTTTCAATCAACGCCTGTGTGCGAGGGCGTCATTTTCAAAACGAAACAAAAAAAATGAAAAAAGAGAAGAAGAAAAAATAAAAAAATGCATACCTGAAGGAAAGGTGAGAAGTCACTGACAGTCGTCTCTCGACCTGTCCTCGTGGACAGGTCGGCCATCAAGTGCGCTAGCAGAGCAGCTCCCCAAGTGTATCTGCCAACGCTCTCCAAGTCCTCGAGGATCCCTAGGAATCGACAGTTGATGATGTCGCCCTTCGTGCCGGGCAATAACCTCCCGAGCATCAGGAAAAGGAATCTCCTCAAATCTCGATATGCTCTCTCTCTCTCAGCCGGGTCCTGGCAATAAACGGCCCTAGCTCCCCCAATCAGCCTCTGCAAGAACTGCTCCAGAGAGTCCCTTGACCTCTATCTAGAATCACCCAACCCCATAGCAATGGTAAGATCGGTGTGGTAGATGGTCCTATACTCGCTAGGTGTCCCTGCTATCGTCTCTAACTCTAGCAGCCTCTGTGTCAACTCACTATAGTCAGGTAGGGTGATCCCGCTCACAGCCTCGCCATCCACCCTTAATCCGGTAATCCTAGCAACATCCTCCAAGCTGAGAACCATGTGACCCCACGGCATCAGAAATGCTTGGCAAGTCTTGTCCCATCTCTCCCTAAGCATCTGGATCAGGGGTAGGTCAGGTCTCATTGGCTCTATGCTAAGGAAGGGTCCGAATCCCATAGCATCTACCCTATCCCTCTAAAAATCTGGGAGCCCGTAGTAAGCTGCTCGGACTTGGACCCAGGAGATCTTAGTCCTCATTAAACCCTGCCAACAAAGAACGGTTTGATATGAGTTTCATGGATATTCATTTGTTATTGTTTGTTCTCTGTCTGAATTGGCGACCGGCCAGAGGTCGTTGTTTGTCTAATTGACGCCCCAGGGATAGGCATTATTTCAAAATATGTTTTGGTGATTTAATGAGTAATTTTAATTGACGACCAACCATGGTTCGTTATTTGTTTAAAAGACGCCCCTGTGGGGGGCGTTGTTTTGAAGGATAGTTTTGGTTCCAGAAATTATAAATGTGATTTTTCTCTAATTGACGACCACCCATGTGGCCGTTGTATGATGAATTGACGCCCCAATGGGGGGCATTGTTTTCTGAGGGATTTCAAAATAGACAGTGCACGAAATAGAAATAAAAATAGAAAGATATATCGAAAATCGAAAATGGCATGGAAAATAACAGCAAGTGAAAATTAAACATGAAAATTCTAAAATGATGACATATTGAAGGGCATGGTTTCATGGATTAATTATTTTCAGAAAAAATAAAAAAACAATTTAAATTGATGACCCAAGGTGGGTCGATATTTCAATTGACGGCACCTATTGGGGCGTCATTTCACTGATCTACTGGTGTGAAGGTTCGCCCTCCACCGAGGGCTATGGAAAATTCATGAAAATGAAAATAAAATTGAAAATTGGAAGGCTGAGGTAGGGGACCTACCTTGCTTCGCTCAGGTGTTAGGAGCCCTCCACAGAGGGGCTGCCGTGGCTGACGGGGTTGTCGTGGTTGTCGAGGGGTCACCACCGGTGCCCTTTCTTCTTCCCCCTCTTCTTCTTCCCCCTCTTCTTCTTCCTCCTCGTCATCATCATCGTCCTCATCACCATCTTCTTCTTCGTCTTCACCTGCGTCTTCATCACCTTCTTCATTTCGTTCTTCGGTTGCGCCGCCGGAGCTTCTTTGGCCGGTGGTGCATCTTCGGCCACCGCGGGAGGGACTTCCTCTGCGGCGAGCTCCTCGTCGCCCAAGTCAACGACGTCGAGGGCCGAAACCCTTTGACGCTTATGAGCGCCGCCCGCCATGGGTATAGAGAGAGTAGAGAGAATAGAGAGAGAAATAGAGGTGGGGAGGAATGAAATGGGGGCTCGGTTAGGGTTAGGGCTCACAGTAGAGAGAGAAAGAAGAGGGAAAGCGGACGAAGGAAGAAGAAAGAAGAAAGAAAAGAGGGAAATAGGGTTTAACGTTCGAAAGTAATTGACGCCCTGATGGGTGTCGTCACCCTCGTAATTAACGCTTTTGATCAAGGCGTGGTTTCAAGATCCGACGACACAATCCTAGTCGTCATTTAAGTTTGCATGGGAATTTGTAACTGTCGTCAGAGGCATTAATGGGAGATTGATTGATGTGATTGGAAGTCATGATTGTTGTTTGGAATTGACGACAGCATGCGCGAGCGTCAGTTTGATAAGGCACGACGTGAGTCAAGGCGTTATTTGTAGAAAGTTAAGGAAGTATTTCGAAAAGAATTTAAGGAATTTAAGTCAATTAACGCCTTCGATTGGGGCACGAATTAATCAACGTCGGTTTGAATAGGTGTCAATTGTGGTCTTTGCTTTTTTGAAATTGATTAAAAGAGATTGACGACATTGTTTTAGGCGTTATTTTTAGAATTTGACAGCATCATAGAAGGCGCGGCTCAGAACAGAGACCCGAAACTCAGTTAAATCAGACAGAATCACATGAAATTGGAAGACAAGATCATATAAAATGCTTTTTGGCTCAATTAAGAAAAGATCCTTCATTTCATTTGATGAAAAGCATTATTACATTCAATGAGCCACCATGGGCCTTATCTTCCTAAGTGCTATTACATAAGACTTGCATTTATCTTCTTCCTCTTCAACATGTTGCTTGGACCTATGTAGTAGTCCAACCTTCCATTGAGCCATAATTGTCTTGACTTCTTCTTGATCCCCACTTGAGCCTAGTTCCCTTCTCTTGAGTAGTGGAAGGTGAGAAGCTTCTTCAAATGTGTGCCGAGGAAGACCAAGTTGTGGGAGGCACCGGTGAGCGTTATAGAGGACGAAGTCGGTCCCGCCGATTAGTCGTAGCTCGATGCCAGAGGAGAGTCTTGAGTAAAGCTCTTGGGTCTTGAGGAACCCCAGTGTGCATATAAAACCGTTCTTTGGCATGGTCTTGAAGTAGTTCCTCCAATCACTTCTCTTATTTAGCTTTGGCACCCGATTAGTCACCCTCTTACATAAGCCTAGAGAATCTGTCATATACCGGAGAGGGCTCTTAGAAAAGATTTTTTAGGCCGATTGGGTTTCTTGGCATGGATCAAACTTTAGGTGGAGGTCCACCCAACAAGAGAGAAGTAGCATTGACCCATAGAGAGGCCGTCCCAAGGAAGCCGAGGTGAGTCCATTGTATAGGTTGGCTAGCACCGTCGGACCTATCCTTTTTCCTTCCCAAATACAAGCTATGGCACTCAAGTGGCATTCCTCTAGGTGGTAATCTATTGAAGGGAAGAGTAGAGCTCCTACCATGCATATAACAAAGCCTTTCATTACTCTCTCTAACAAATCCTCATCTTCTTGGGCTTTATCCATATTCTTGTATACCCATGAAGCTAACTTTAGAAGATTGATCCCCTTATGAGCTTTGATTTGGTTCACTAGATTTGAGCTTGGTATGAGGTTAGTAAGCATGTCATGAGCATTTATTGGTTTAGTCATACTAGCCATCTTTGACTCTTCTCCTTGCTTCATCTTTCTTAACCCAAAGAGCATCTCTACTTCTTCTTGGAGAATAGTGGCTTCAAAGGTAGGAAAAAGGAAAGTATGAGTGTTTGGATGCCATAATTCTATAAGTGCTCCTATGGAGGCCCAATCTAGGTGGATATTATCAGAGTGGGTAGCATGGGTTACAAGGCCAAGTAGGTGCCATCTACTAAGAAAAGACCTCATATCTAAAGAGAGTTTAGAGAGGAGTAAGGGGATCCACTTGATTTTCAAGAACCTCCTTGGACCTGGTATATTTGAATGGTCCTGAAGAGAAATAAAAAAGAGAAGAAGAGAAGAGAATGCAATCAAAATTTTAAAGAGAAAAGGAAGAATGAAATAAAAAGCTTTAAAATAAAATCAAACTTACCTGGCCCTTAGCTATCCTCACGCTAATGTGGCTTGCAACTTCAGATATCCTAGGAAAGCTCATCCTAGGATTCTTTGAAGGAATCTGTAACATCATGTCCATCTTTTGTTTTGAAAACAAGTGACTATTTCTGCTATTCTTCTCTTGCTGCTCTTCGGTTCTCTGGTTCTTTTTTGCAGCTCTCAAGCGTTTGATGTATGCAGTAGAGGATGTGTGCTTCCTTTTATAATGATTTGGAGCTTTGGCTAGCCGTTTAGAACATCATAGTTTGAGTTCGAGTTCGAATCAATCGCTAGAGTTTTGTTTCCGAGCAGGGAACGGAGCGCCAGTGAGACAGTTAATTGACGACATATACCTTGGCGTCATTTATTTGATTAACGACATTCGCAGTGTCATCATTTATTTAACGCCTCCTGTGCGGGCGTCAGTTTCAGTCCGATTCCAAGTCTAATAGTGATTATAATTAACGCCCCCATGACTGCCGTCATTTATGAATATGACGCCTCTTTTCAGAGTCGTCATTTCCTGAGCTTACACTTTTGAATTACTTTACAAGCATTATGATTATTCATAAACTTAAGTGCTATTATATATTTTGCTTGTGTCGTGCACTTATGATCATATTCTGAGCTAACGATCTTTTATGAGCTAATGATTTTTTAGCACAGGAAGCGCAGTCCATGCAGGTCTTGAAATGGTTGGATTTACCCCACTAGTAATATCATCCCATCCCTTGTATCTTTTATGTATGCATTTTTACTATATGGTATTTTACGCTATTATAGCATATCAAGGACCTTGTGGTTCTGATGAACCTAGAATCTGAGTTCCCTTTCATCAAAAATAGTGATAATTTCAGGGGAGTCTTGATCGCACGGATAGGCCATTGGGTCATTTAAAGTTTGGGACGACGATTCCACTTTCTGAGTTGATACGTGGACAAACGAGCTTCGGCTTAGTGTCAGCTCAGAGATCTAGATTCCTGACCAAATCTAGATGATTTAACAATATTATCCTTGATTATTTTCTATTTTAGTTTGTTTTAATTTTTTCTTTTATCCTAGCATGCATCATGTAGGACTTTGAGCTTTCATAATGAAAATCCTCATATTACGACAATAATGAAGGCCGCTCGTTCTTAACCGAATTAACATGAGATATTCCATTCAAAATCGAGTACTATATTCTCCTTGAAGTCGCTCAGGCTGGTTCCTTGAAAGCATTCATTCGCAGGGTCTTTATCTCAATTCATTTTATTTTCCTGCAAACCCACCTTGGTTGTAGCACGTCCACATTGGCTGGTAACCGCTCTCCAATGGTGTCCTTCCTTCCGTGCCCTTGCACACATTTTCATTTATTAGCTTAGTTCCTTCATCCAGCCAATCATTGCTTTCTCGTAATCATCCAAGGTTGTTTCATTTATAATCTTGGAAAGGTTTCCAACACTTAGCGTCGGAGGCATGTCACATCACACCTCGGCATCTACTTATCAGTTTGTTCTACTTCATTCCGCTTGTTGCACTTCCGTTTCATTCCGTCTCACTCCCTTGCAAAGTAGACGCCAAGGCGGGACAGCTGTAGACATGCCAAAATCGAGACTATGTTGAGAAAATCTCATGTCACCACGTGACGCCCCAAAGTGGACTTCAATATTGGCTTAATACGAAGTTTTTCTAATCATTTGGCAATTTTTTTCATGACAATCCCAATTTTTCATAACAATTGTAATTAACGCCTGGCAGAAGGGCGTCATTTAACTGACGACCTGATGAGGGTCGTGATTTCACAAATTAACGATTGTTCAAACAGGCGTTGTTTCCTGGATTTTACGAATCCTAAAGAAAATAAAATTCAAAGAATTGACGCCGCCTCAGGGGCATTGATTATTTGACGCCCATTCAAACAGGCGTCATTTGTCAATTTTAAATTAGGAAAGTCCTTTATTGTCATAAATAAATCCAGGAATAAACGACTGTGTGGATGTCGTCATTTCAATTAACGCCCCTCTTCAGGTCGTCATTTTCACTTCCGTCTCCCTTTCGCCTGCTACCTTCCAGTAGTGATCCTTTCCCCATTTTATACCTTGTGTTTGATTGGGAAGAGGGATCCTTGTTGGAGGATTGATTGCTTTGTTTTAATCCTATTGATGCAAGGATTTTGGGCCTATAAATACCCCTTGAATCCCTCACGGGCGAACAGAGAAGGAGGACTGAAAACAACAACAACAGAATAAGAGCTAACAAGAGAGTTAAGGAGCTAACAGGAGAGCACTACAAAGGAAAAGAGAGTTTCTTTCTCTTTTGCAGGTTTTTCCTCCAAGCTTCCTCCACGGGCGAGCTTCCTCAGGCGTTCTCCTTCCCACGAGCGGTGTTTCTTCATCCCACGATTCTTCATCCTCCAGCTGCAGTGGCCCTGGTTCTTTCCATTTACTGCTGCACACACAGCAGCAGGGATTCCCCCTCTTAGCATATTTTTGGCATCACACGCACTCTTTCTTCTAGTTCTCCGCTAGAGTTATCACCATACCATATATTGTTTTATCTTTGCATTGCATTCATATTCCCCATACCTTATTACTTCTCTTAGGGGTTTAAACTAAAACACACAAGGTGTGTTCATGCCCAATTTGTTTGATTTCATACTTTTAGAGCATTAATACTACACACTTGGATAATCCATATCTTTATTTCTTTTGTGTGTTTTCTTGCAACGGTGATCAAGCTATAAACCCCCTTCATCGGTCGGTCGATAGAAGGAGGAAGGAAGAACTTGCAATTTCCCCTCTTGACACAAGGTACATGCGATCATCCTTGGTATTTTGAGGTAACCCCTCTAGCGATCACCCTCCTTAGAGCATCTCATGCTCTCCCTTTTCCTCATGCCCCACATATTTTAGCACATTAATCACTTTTTTCTATTAAATCTTTTTTTCTTTTCTCTTTAAAAAAAATGTCTATGTGACACGTTCACAAAGTCTAGGTTCATCCTCATTGCATTAGTCTATGTCACCCAGTCAGTGTGTCAGTTGCATGCCCACCCGTCGAGGCACCCAATACTCACCACCACCACCTATGGCGGATCCTCGAGCCCGTAGTTCCGATGAGCCTTCGGTGGCCGAGATGTTCCGAGCTCTCATGGATCGTCTCGATATGCGTATGGATGGGCTTAGTACGTGTCTAGATGGCGTAGGAACACGTCTAGAAGGGAGGATGAAAGCCATCAAGGATCACGCCGAAGTTTCAGACCAGTCTATCAGGGTCTTGTGGGGAGAATAGCTATCTTAGAGAGGGCCCCGCTTGAGGCGGCGCAACCTGCGCCGACCAATGGTCAACAAGAGCTGGTTCAGCAACCCGCTATTCCAAGGGCTCAAGGGGCAGATGATAGGAGGCAACAAGTGCCCGAGGTGGCTGATTATGCATCCGATAATGAACAAGGGGGTTATGGTCGTGACCATCGAGCCCAACGACGGAATCGTGATTACGATGATGACGACCGCGTTCTTAGGAGCGTGCGTGCGGACCCTCCCCTTTTTGACGGGTCCTTGGACCCGAAGGTCTATTTAGATTGGGAGGCCAGCATGGATCGGTACTTCGAGTGGTTTGAGATGACGGACCACCGAAGAGTTCGCTACGCCAAGATGAAGTTGCAAGGACAGGCGCAAACCTATTGGACAAATGTGGAGAGCATGTTAATGCAGCGACATCAACCCCAGATCGGTACTTGGGATGACATGAAACTCAAGTTGAGGCAGAAGTACCTTCCTGCCATATATCGCTAGCGTCTCATAGACAAATGGCAAAGTCTCTCCCAAGGGAACCGGTCCGTGACTGAGTACACCGCCGAGTTTGATGAGTATTAGTTACGGAAGAGAGCACCATGACCATCTCGCGCTTTCGAAGAGGTCTACAGCCAAACTATCAATATGAACTTTTTCGTCGCAATGTGACCACTTTGGAGCAGGCATATCAGGTTGCTCTCGAATTGGAGCAATTTGAGGCTGACTTCGAGCCTACCCAACGGATGGGCCCCTTCCCTCTTCGTAGTGTCGAGCCCCGCAGCTCTACAGGCTCATATTAGAGGGCCCCCATTGCTCGACCTCAGGAGCCCGCCCGTCAAGAGATGTTTGCTCCTAGGCCTCGCCCTCCACCTCCGAGGGACTTTCCTCGTCCCCAACAACCTCTGGCACCCATTGCCCGTCCACCGGTACCCGCACCTCTTGCCCGTCCCTTGTTGCCTTCAAGGACCTTTGATCGGGGAGCCTAGTGGATCCCGGCAGCCGTGTTTTCGCTGCAATGGGTTTGGCTATTTTGCCAACCAGTGTCCCACGTGTCAATCTCTAGTCATTGGGGACACACAGGTTGGGAACACCTCATCTTCCGAGCTTGTGCCAGTCAGCTATGAGGCGGATCAAGAAATAGCTGACGAGTTCTTTAAGAATGAGGATGATGGTCAGGAGGTTCAACATCTAGATGATGCCCAGATAGGGGTCGTCAGGTGTAATCTCACCCAGCCACAGGCTAGTGATGACTGGCGTCGGACCACCATATTTCATACATACTGTAGGCTGGGCGGGAAAGTTTGTAAGGTGATTATCGATAGTGGGAGTTGTATCAATGCAATCTCCACGGGCACTATTTCGCGTCTTGGTCTTACCCCCATGGACCATCCTTGCCCCTATCGAGTATCATAGGTGGATTCCACCTCCATTCCGATCAGACTGCGGTGTTTGGTCCCACTGCAGTTCCATGCCTATCGTTACAAGATCTGGTGTGATGTTCTCCCCATGGAGGTGGGCAGTATTATTCTTGGTAGGCTGTGGTTGTTTGATCGGGATGCTACTCTCCATGGCCGGTCGAACACATGTACCTTTGACCATGGTGGCCAACGGATTACCCTCCACCCCACTCAGCCCAAGAGCCCTTCAGTTAGGGGTCCTACTGGTCCTAGTACTCCGGAGCCTTTCATCCTAGGACCCAGTACCCCATCCCCAGCTCGGGCCATGATCGTTACATCTAGCACAGTTGAGCCCTCGTCTAGGAGATTGATGTTGATTAGCTCCCGAGAAATGGAGCGGGAGGCTAGTAGGGGCAGCCCTGTGTTTGCTATCACCGTCCGTGAGGTGGAGCAAAAGTCCAAGGGTGAACTCCCACCCGATGTCATTCCCATTCTGCAGGAGTTTGCTGATATCTTTCCCAAAGAGCTTCCCGAGGGACTCCCACCTATGTGAGATATTCAGCATGCTATCGACCTAATTCCAAGCTCCTCATTGCCCAATCTTCCTCATTATCGCATGAGTCCCGCAGAACATGCCGAGCTAAAGTGGCAGGTCGATGAGCTGATGCAGAGAGGGTATGTTCGAGACAGCATGAGTCCATGTGATGTTCCCGCATTACTCGCCCCAATGAAGGATGGCACGTGGAGAATATGTATTGATAGTCGTGCCATCAACAAAATCACCATGAAGTACAGGTTCCCTATTCCCCGCCTAGATGATATGCTTGACATGATGGCATGTGCCACTATATTTTCGAAGATCGATCTTAAGAGTGACTACCATCATGTGAGGATTAGGCTAGGTGATGAGTGGAAGACTGCATTTAAGAACAAGGATGGTCTATATGAGTGGTTGGTTATGCCCTTTGGGTTGACCAATGCCCCTAGCACCTTCATGCGACTCATGACTCAGGTCCTTCGACCATTTATTGGAGTCTTTGTGGTAGTGTATTTTGATGATATTCTTATATATAGTCGTATTAAGGGGGACAACTTGGACCATCTACGGCAGGTCTGCCTACTTTTGAGGCGAGAACAGTTGTTTGAAAAGCCACAGAAGTGTGCCTTTATGACTTCTCAGCTTACCTTCTTAGGTTTTATTGTGTCTAGTACTGGGGTCTACGCTTATCCGGAGAAGGTCCGGGCCATTGTTGAGTGGCCGGAACCCCGTACGATCCACGATGCCTACAGCTTCCATGGCCTCGCGACGTTCTATCATCATTTCATCTGCGGATTTAGTTCTGTCACTGCCCCGACCACCGACTGTATCAGGAAGGGCACGTTTGTATGGACGAAGGCCGCTGCTGCTGCCTTCAAGGATATCAAGGAACGCATGACCCAGACATCAGTCCTCCAATTACCATATTTCTCGAAGGTGTTTGAGGTCTCTTGTGATGCGTCGGGTGTAGAGATTGGAGGAGTGTTGAGTCAGGAGACCCACCCTGTCGCATATTTCAGTGAGAAGCTGAATGACGTGAAACTGCGATACTCCACTTATGATAAAGAATTCTATGCAGTTGCTCAGGCTCTTAGGCATTGGAGGCACTATCTATTACATCAAGAGTTTATCTTGTACGCCGATCATGAGGCTTTGAGGTTCCTCCATACCCAAAAGAAGCTTAATGTGCGTCACAGCAGATGGGTTGAGTATCTCCAACAGTTCACATTTTTACTTAAACACAAGGCTAGAGTGGAGAACAAGGTGGCTGATGTCTTGTGTCGGTGAGCATGCTTGCTGACTACCATGAGTGCCGAGGTTATAGGACTAGAGAAGATGAGGGAGGATTATGTTGATTGTCTTGACTGTTGTCAAATCTTTGTCGCTCTCCAGGCCGGACCCTCGAGAGATCATATTGATTATGTGCTTCAGGAGGGTTACCTCTTTCGAGGAGGAAGGCTTTGTGTTCCCCAAACTTCGGTTCGTGACTTCTTAGTCTGGGAACTACATGCGGGAGGTCTAGCCGGCCACTTTGGTCAGAATAAGACTATCGAGGCTGTCGAGCATAGATTCTATTAGTCGAGCTTGAAGCGAGATGTTGCTCACATTGTGGCCCAGTACCGTACATGTGTTACAGCCAAAATGAAGAAGCAAAGCTCGGGCCTCTACACACCTCTCCCCGTGCCTGATGCCCCGTGGCATGATATTAGCATGGATTTTATCTTGGGATTGCCACGCACCTCTAGGAAGCATGATTCGGTCTATGTGGTAGTAGATCGATTCTCGAAGATGGCCCTTTTCATTCCCTGCTCGAAGACTTCGGATGCTTCGAGGGTAGCCCGCCTTTTCCTTACTCATGTGGTGTGCAAGTTCGGGTTGCCTCGTACCATAGTGTCTGACCGTGATGTTAGGTTCACCAGTTATTTTGGAAGACATTGTGGCATATGCTAGGTACTCACCTCAAGTTCTCTACTGCATATCATCCATAGACAGATGGTCAGACCGAGGTGGTCAATAGGAGTCTGGGTGACCTTTTGAGGTGTCTTGTCAAGGACTGTGTAGGGGATTGGGATCTTATGTTACCACTGGCAGAGTTTGCATATAATGATTCGATCAACAGGTCTACCGGTATGAGTCCTTTCGAGATTGTCACATGTCGTAGGCCTAGGAAGCCAGTGGATCTTGTTCCCATGCCCATTCATGCACGAGTGTCAGAGTCTTCCGAGTCATTTGCTAGGCATGTTAGGAGTCTGCATGACGACATCCGTCGTCACATTGAGGCCAACAATGCACAGTATAAGGAGTTAGCCGATGCCCATAGACACCACCGTGAGTTCCAAGAGGGTGATTATGTCATGATTAGGGTTAGACCTGAGCGGTTTCTCTCTAGAACCATCAAGAAATTGCAAGCTCGTGGATCCGGTCCATTTCGAGTGTTGAAACGCGTCGGATCCAACATGTATGTTGTGGACTTACCCTAGGAATATGGGATAAGCTCTACTTTCATTGTGTCGGATCTAGTTGCCTATAGGGACCCAGCGGTGATCCCTAGTGAGCCTTTCGAGCCATCTTCCCCCATTGAGAGTGACCCTACACCTGACTGTCCACCACCAGCCTCATTTCCACTACAGCGAGAGCATATAGATCATATACTGAATGAGCAGGTGACTGTTACCAGGAGTGGATTCTACTCGTGCTACCTAGTGCGATAGAGAGGGCAACCCGCCACCGAGAATACTTCAATCACCCGGGGAGAGTTGCAGAGGATAGATCCGGACCTACTGGAGCGCTACCAGAGCAATGCAGACTCGACAGGGTTGAGTTTCTCCCACCCGGGGAGGATTGGTGCGGACACCAGAGCTAGCGAGAGATACGATACTGCGAGCCGTCGGTACCGTATGCATAGCACCACACGAGCTACATCGGCTTCCCTCTGGCTCGGAGACAATCTGGAGTCAGTCTTAGTATTTATAGTATTTATTGGGATTTTATTTGTGTGTAATTTATGTTTATTTGGTTTTATTTGGATTGTAATAAGGATAGTAGAATGGGTTTGTTTGTAAAATGGGACCACCTGGGTCCCGCGGGCCCCCTATCCCCTCTCTCATTGATCCACCTCAAATCTAGGGCCCATGTTGGGCCAGTCAAACATCCAAGGTGGGCTTCTAGAAGAGTTGGATCAAGGGGGGACATGGTGTTAACAAAGTCCAAGAAGGAGGCCAACTAGTCAAGGGGGCGCCCCATATATATTATATTCTAATGAATTTGTATTTTATTTTATTTGGTTCCAAACCACATGGGATAATTAAATGTGAACTTCCCCATTTACCCCTCCCCAATCCTAGATCTAGGGATAGTTAGTGTCATTTTACATTTCACATAAAAGCCTTGTAATTCTCATTTTGGTGAAATTAATGCAAAGATTATTGTGAAATTTCTTCCAAAGAGCAAGGGCCGCCCCTCTCTCTCTCTCTCCTCTCCCCATTCTTGCAACTGAGAAGGCTGTATTCTGATGTGAGACGCCTCCTCTATCGGTTCGTGAAGATCGCCGCCGCCGCTGCCGTCGAGCCGCCGTTGCACTGCCACCGTCATCGCCGGAGTTCTGTCCACTCAGGATAGCAAGCTCTTCCCGGAATTTTAGCTCTCAACCTCGTGATCTGTTGGATTCCAAATTTTGAGGGTGAGTTCCTGAGGTCCATCCCACGTCCCATAAAAATTTTCCAATTTTCTAGTCTTCGTTTTCCATTTTTCCCATTTCGTGTTCCCTAGCCCTCCAGATCTGCCTGTGCTCTGTCCTGTGTCACAGCAACCAAGTAGTTCGCCCATGAACCCACCTTCCCCATGTCTGAATGAGTTTTAATTTTTATTGGGGATTCTGTTCACCTAATCCCCCTTCCACGAATATTTTTGAGAATTTTAAATCTCATTTACATTTTCTAAAAATCTCTATCTTTTCCCAAATATGTGTTGCCCCCTGCAGTCCAGATCCGACCACCCAGTGCTAGAAAATCCATTTCCCCTACCAAACCTCCCCCATAAATTCCAAAAAAAATATCCCCGACTTCCGTACTTCCCCCTCTCCAACTTCCATGAAGAACCCAACACCCAGATCCGAAGTCTAAGTCACAGTCAACGCCAACTCTCAGGCAGATCCAATTCTGCCCGGCCAGATCTGAGACTGAGAGCAGTCCTGTTCAAAATTCCACCATCAGAATTACGGCCCCAACAAAAGTCCTGGAACCATAGAGGGTCGAAGGATTTCGAGTCAGCTTTCCAACGGCACAGGTTTCGTTCCGATCCGACGTCTGTGCTGGTTGCAGCAACTTCTGTCGCCGGAGCGCGCGGGTCTAAAACAGAAGTTCAGATCCGTGGACAGCAACTTCAACAATTGAAGATCGGAGCCGCCTCGCCTTCCACGAGGTGAACCAGGGCGTCCCTCTCCTAGGGATCGCCCCTCCAGCAGTTCTCTTCACAGCGGGACCCACCCCGCCCAATTCGGAGGCCCGAGTAGCACGTGGGCCCCACAACCCGCAGAGCGCGCCGTCTGGGCAGCACCAAACCGAGGCTTGTCGGCACCGATGGAGCGCCCCAAAACACTGCCCATCAACTCAAACTCGATACTCCCGGGCCCCACATGTGACCTATTACCTCCCTGCGTGGAGTGGGTTGATTTTGTAACTGTTGATTATTGTTAACCGAGAGTACGGATTTGGCAGGGGTTGCCTTCCACGCCGGGTGCGTGGAGGTAATGATCTCAACTTCTTGGCAATTTGCTTATTTAGTATATGATTGTATGCCGCTGCTTTAGAGCGTTAGAAATCTAGCCCGTGAGTTCATGTCATCGCTATGAGAAGGAGAGTGAACCCGTCCCGTGACTCGATCCGAGCACGGAAGTAAGTCGACCACCCTTGACTCTGCCGATTTCTCAACCGCGCGGATCCACGCTTTCCCTCGCTTGGGACGATGAGTGAGCTCGCATTTCTGTTTGTGACGTATAGCCTATAGGAACTCTTAGTGTCGGGCGAAGTTAACTCTATTGTTCGCATGTCACTGGTCGCGTCACCATTTAGAGTTCGAGGTTCACATCAGTTGGAGTCGGGTCTCTCTGTTCATCCCGCATCAGGAAACGCGGGATCGTGCGCGGTTGAGGAACCGGCAGTGAGTCTCGGGTATTCGACTCTTCTGCGTGTACTCAGATTGAGTCACGGGACGGGTCACACTCACTCTCTCACAGCGGTGATAACAATATATCGAGCTAATAATCCTATCACTTGCAGTGGCATATACAAATAAATACGAGTAAAGCAAATGCCGAGATGGGGAGTGGACACGATACCTCCACGCGCCAGGCGTGGGGAAGACGATCCCGGCCAAGTACGGTAACTCCCGGTACAATGATAAAAATTTAATTATAACAGTGAATTATATTGTCCACTCCACGCAGGGTGGTAAAGGGCAACAAGTGGGCCCGGGAGGACCGATCTTGGGTTGACGGGCAGCAAGCCGGAAGGGTGTTCGGGCAGAAGAAGGGCTGCTGGTCCGACTCGGCACTATTCCAACTCAGCTCGACTCGGTTCTACTCGCCGGACAACAAGCAATGGCCTCCAAAGGGACGTCATCCTCCTGAGATCTTCTGAAGGCGGCACTTGGCTGGAACGATGGCGGGACGTCCCTGGTCGACTCCCTGAAGTGGCGGTTCCTGAAATTGAGCTTTGATATTTTTGAAAGATTTATTTTGCTGCTGCCTCTATTGGTATGTTCATGTAACAGATTTGCGCGCCTCCACGACCAGAATATCTGTGCTCAGATCCGGAGGCGGATTGAGGCGTGGTTGGTGCCGTTGGAAAGAGGACTCATAGATCTACAACATATTCATTTTTCTTGTCAATCTAGAGAAGGGATTAGAAATGGAAATCTTTGCAAACTACGGGTTTTCCTGTGGATCTGGTTACAGACTATCAGGACAGAAAGGGAGCTGCCTGAAAATGAATTTTGACCGAAGGGAAAATGAAATATTTAGACTCCATAAAAATTATGGTGGAAGGGGGTGTATGTGAGGAACACTTGATAATTTGTGGAGATTTTCTGGAGAGGGCTAAGGGGGTGGGAAAAATATGACAAGTGGACACTGTCCCGCAGATCTGCAAACTTGTAGATTACTGAGGGGAGGAACAAAAATAAGGGAAAAATACCAAACTGTGGCAGAATGACACAAAAATGAAACTGGAGGCTGTGGATAACAAGACGAACACACCCTCAAAATTTGGGGTCGATCAGACAACATGAGAAAAGGATAAAATTTTGGCTTTGAGGTTCTGTCATGATTTGGACAGAACTCCGGCGATGGCGGTGGCGGCGCGATGATGGCTCGATGGTGGCGGCGGCGCTGAGCTTCACACTTAGGAAGGGGGTTGGATGGGAGGCCTCACACCTCAGAAGAATGGAAAGAAATCCATCTATAAGGGGGAGGGAGGAGAGAGACAAGGGGCGCCCATGGCCATTCCTTTGCAAATTCACAAAATTTTCTTCATTAATTCTATAAATGACACTATACATCTTCTTATATAGAGCATGGCAAGGGGTGGGGGGTGGGAATTTCGTGAGAGAGAGGGGAGGGACCAAGGGAGGCACAAGGAAGCTTCCTTCCTTTGAATTTTCAAAGGAAGGAAGTCCAAGTTTGGTAGGTTGTCTACCTTGGACCAAGAAAGGGGAGAGAATATGGACGTTTTCCTCCCTTTGTCCCCTTGAATGGTCAAGCTTTCTAGAAGCCCACCATGGACATTTGACTAGCCCCACATGGGCTCTAGAGCCTAGGTGGACCAATGGGGAAGAAGGTGGGGGCCCCTTGCTGGACCTACTGGACTTTTACAAATAAACCCAAACATCCTTAAGGACTAACAAATTGGCTTATAAAGTCATACAATTGCAAACATGTTTTCCCAAGGATATAAATGCAAATAAAAGGACACAAATGCAAACTAAAAGTTAGTGCCCAATGTTTATTCCCATCAATTCTCCCAGGGTGGGAAGAACTTGACCCCGTCGAGTAAGGGATGCAGCTCGCACCGTTCGACGTGAAACTGCGAGGAAATGTAGAATAGGAGTGGGGCTTCCATCTCCCTACCTCCACCGAAGATTCCGTGCGCTGAAGTGACTAAACCGCGCTGAAACAATCACGATGATCAAACCATGCCGGCTTTGAATCCACTGAGGGATCACGCCAACGTATGCTCCATCCGTCACTCCATCGCGTTCCACAATCACTCCATCGCGTTCCCGCCTCGCCCAGCTTGCCAACGGTGCGCGCCCCGCGTCGAGAGGACCAGAGAGGAGAGAGAACGAGAGAGAAAGGGAAACGTGAGAAATGAGAGGGAGGAGAGAGGAAAGGAAAATAAAAAGGAAAGAAATTAGGAATTTTCCTAATTTTTGAAAATCTGATTCTTATGCCGAAAATCCACTAATTCAAAAATTATGGAAAAATAGCCGAAGCGAGCCTCTCAATGAGTACATCGCAGCTGTAGCGTCCTCGAGTCGATGAACTGAGAAATAAACTCACCACAGGGTTCCGTAACTTGTACGGGAGAAAAATCCACGTGGATCATAAAACTCAACTCAGGGCCCACAAAAGCGATCCGAAAGCACTCCGATAAGGATGTGGAAGATTCGATAACAATCCAGGGTATTACAAGATCCCTACACACCGCTAATCCACAACTTTGGGGAAATGATCCCAGACCGCTGAGCCTCACAGCTTGCTATTGTTGAGCTTTACAGCTTCACTGTCCGAGGTCTCAACCTCGCTCGCTGACTCACAGCTTGATAGAGTTCAAAAAACTTAAAACGAAAGAAAGGAAACAAGATAATAGTGTAACTCTCTAGAAACAGATTGACTCTAGATTTGATCCATGAGTCAAGTACAATTACCAATACTCTCAAACTCTCTCAAAATCAAACTTACGATACTCTATTCTCTTTCAGATTTCTCCTCTCAGCTTCAGTCTCTCTTCAGGCTCTCTTCAGCTTCGTAGTCTTCTCCGTCTCTCTATGCTTGCTCTGCCAATCTTCAGCTCTCGCTTACTTGCTCTGTCTATCTTCTTCTCTTCAATTTTCAAGATGTTATTTTCTGAGAGGGATCATGTCCCTTTTATAGCCTCTGCGAGGAGAGGGCGCGTGGAAACCAAGTTTCCCGCCCAAAGAATCTCGACGCGAGCGCTTCACTGGAGGTCCACGTGTAAGAATCTGAATGCTCACAGTTCCACGTTGTTGAATCTCCTTTAGAGCCTTGCCTTAGATCACGTGCCAATAACCTGGTACTTTAACTTCCTCGTAAGTCAGGTTCGCAGGTTGTCAGCTCATCCATCAAGTGTTCGACCATATAGCTAACCTGGAAAAGAGATGACAGTATTGGCTTTTAAGTCAATGGAATGCTGCTAGTATAGACTCTATATATGCAGCACAGTGATGTGCACAGACATTACATGCAGAACAACTAAGTGTGCACTGACCCTTAGCAGCAAACCATATAAGTATGCATTGACTCTCTATGAAAGAGCAGAGATATGTTTGGACCAATGTGCTGGCCGAACAGAATATGCACGGACCTGCTGTACATAGAAAGACATAGATGCATCGACGTTGTCTGTCTCAATAGAAAGATGCACCGACCTCTAGGTATGTAAGACAAACACCGCACTTACTTATTACCTACGTAAAACAATGCATGCACCGACTATGGCTATGCACGACACAAATGTGCACTGACCTGAGTCCATGCATATATTAATATGCATCGACTTTATTCTGCCTTATAAAGAATGTGCACTGACCTTACTAAAATTTGCACCGACTTATATGCACGATGCAAACCTACACCGACTATATGCACAATGCAAACCTGCACCGACTATATACAAAACCTACATCGACTATATGCTTAATGCAAAACATGCACCGACCAAATGTGCCAATGCAAAACATGCACCAACTGTGTGCAATACACAAACCTGCACTGACTATATGCCGAGTGCAAGACCTGCATCGACTGTATGTTCAATGCAAATGTGCACCGACCCTATCAAAGACTTAAAGACTTAGGCCGATATGCACTGACCATTTATGTCCTTCTATGAAAACATGCACCGATCTTGTATGGAGTTATACAAGACGTGCACCGACCTCAGATGCCGAAGGATAAAATGTCAATCAGTGGTGAAAGGCATTATTTATCAAAATCCAAGCTTTGACAAACAAAATGTACAGTTGCCAAACATTAAAACAAAATAGAGAATTTACTTCAGTGATTTAAGACAGAGGAGACATGACATGAAGTTTATTGTACCACACAAACAATGCACAACATTCTCCCCCTTTTTGATGATGGCAACACATTTACATTTTGATGTCAACACTGTTTTATTAAGTATCAAGACTTATGCTATGCAAATGCAATGCACAACCAATGCAATGCAAAACTACCTCCTTTAAACTATAAAACATTCTCCAAACAACATCAAACTCTCTCCCCCTCAAACTTTTCACATCAAACTCTCTCCCCCTTTGCCATTAGCAGAAAGGATGAACAGGAAGATATCGTAATGAATATCATATTTAAGAGGAAATCTGATGTGACAATTTGTGTAAACATTTCAATAATCAAGCAAGTAAAGCATAGATTCTTCTATTATAAGAAGGCATATAGTTTATTTCTGAACTTATGTGGTTTAAAGAGTATGAAAGTGAGAGACTAGCCACACCACTCTGTGAGGACTAGTATGTACAAGTTCTTAATAGTAATGAACCAAGAGCACATGAAACACGACAGCTTTTGTCATGCATTATCTTGTATATCTGAGCCTCAAGGCATTATCCGGATTGATCGGAACTTGTATTGAGATTAAACAACCTTCACAGTTCTGAATTAAACTTTAGAGGAGCAGATATAGTTTCATATATTTCTTTTCTTTACTTCTTTAGAACAGTCAATGTGATCTAGCCTTTTTACATAAGAGTACATGTTTATCAGACGCCAGTACCCCTAGTTACTTGACAAGATCCACTATTCTGTCTCAGGTATAGTTTCCACCTTTTTACGTAAGGGTACATGTTTATCAGACGCTAGTACCCCTAGTTACTCAGTGGAACTAACCTTTTATTTTATGAACAGAGATAAATTGAGGCACTTCATGACATGGGTTTTTCTTCATTTCATTGACAAAGTACCCAGTTTCTCAGTGCATTCAATCAGTGCTCTGCCTTTAGAGTATATGATTCATTATTTTGATATATCTGTCCATTTCATTTCCAGAAAGTGTTGTTTAAGAACAATACAGATTTTCAGGTTCTCTTAACCAATTTAGCTTGAATCTAGATAAATTCAGATTTTGCAAGACTCATTTTGACATGACATGCACACAATAGTTAAGAATTATTAGAGAGTATTCCACAGACTTTCTTCATTTAGTTTGATTTCTAGTCTCTAAAGATCATAAAGTTTAAACCAACAATTTATTCAGGATTCGTTATTGTTTCTTATAACAGAAGATTTCTGATTTTAGCAGCTTAGATTAATGATCATGTCTATCAGTTTGTCATTTGATCAGATTCAAAGAGGATTCCAAGAAGTGTTCAGACACTGAGACCAGGAGTGAGGATAGTTCATGACTGACTCAAGAAGGACATAGAGAGTTTTCAAAGAAGTCAGTACCGAAAGTCGACATTTCAGAGTAGTGATCAGGAGTGTGAATTGAAAGTCGATGTTATTCAGCAATAGTATGTTCAATCACTAAAGAATTTTTCTGAATTCCCACATCAACATGAATGAGATGAAATCAAGATGCATGAATGAAATTATAGGGATGATATGACAATGCACAAACTCCCCCTGACTGTGTACATGAGGTTTCAAATAAGAATGAGAAAGGCACACACCTATTCTAAACAAATGAGAATTGACCGATGGTACTAGGCGAAGAACTTGCCTCTACGCATAGTGTGGGTTTTTGGACAAAAGATATATGTCCTTCCCCCATCTTCCATTTTATATACCCATGGGCCAACAATGAAATGCAACAAACATGCATTCAGTGACTCATATTCCATCAGAAGCAATCACGAGATTACAATAAATCTAAATGAACATTCATGCAGAGAATTTACAAAGACCAAGTTCTCTTATTAAAAACTTAAATCTTTCATTTCCCAGTAGTTTTGTAAAAATGTCAGCAATTTGTCTTTCAGATTCAATGAATTCAAGCTCAATCTCCTTTTTACTAACTTCATCTCTAAGAAAGTGATGTTTGATTTCAATGTGTCTTGTCCTAGAGGTGAACAAGATTTTTAGTTAAAGAAACGGCACTAGTGTTATCACAGAAAATTGTAATGCAGCCAATATTGATGATATAGTCAATTAATTGGTGTTTAATCCAAAGGACTTGGGCAGCACAGTTACCTGCAGCCACATACTCTACCTCAGCAGTGGATAGGGCGACAGTGTGTTGTTTCTTAGATGCCCAAGACACTAGACATCCACCTAGAAATTGACAGTATCCACTAGTACTTTTCCTATCTATCCTACACCCGACATCGTCTGCATCTATGTAAGCTATCAGATCTAGCTCACACTTAGCAGGATACCATAAGCCTAAGTCTAGGGTGCCAGACAGATACCTAAAAATCCGTTTCACAACTATCAAGTGTGATTCCTTAGGACATGCTTGAAATCTAGCACACAAACATACTGAGAATTGAATATCAGGTCAAGAAGCAGTAAGGTATAGCAAGGATCCAATCATACCTCTATACAATTTGGGTTCTACCATTTTACCTTCAGGATCTGAATCAAGACTGGTAGATGCTCCCATTGGTGTGGTTATTGCCTTGAGGTTCTCCATCTTGAATTTCTTCAGAAGATCCTTGATGTATTTCTCTTGAGTTATAAATGTTCCTTCTTTGGTTTGACATACCTGTAACCCCAGAAAAAATTTCAGCTCTCCCACTGAGCTCATCTCAAATTCACTGGTCATTAAAGCTGAAAATTCCTCACACATGGATAAATTGGTTGATCCAAATACTATATCATCTACATAAATTTGAATGATCAAGATTTCCTTTTCATATACCTTTATGAATAGTGTTTGGTCCACCTTACCTCTGGAGATTCCATTTTCCGTAAGGAACTTGCTCAGCCCGTCATACCAAGCTCGGGGAGCTTGCTTCAAACCGTAAAGTGCCTTATCAAGTTTGTACACATGGTCAGGAAATTCAAGACACTCAAAACCCGGGGGTTGCTTAACATATACATCCTCTTTTATTTCACCATTTAGAAAAGCAGATTTGACATCCATCTGTTGGAGGGTTATTCCTAGACTGCATGCAGTGGCCAAAAGAATTCAAATGGCTTCTAGCCTAGCTACAGGGGAAAATGACTCTTCAAAGTCAATACCAAACTCTTGGTTGTACCCCTGAGCAACCAGTCTAGCCTTATTTCTAACAAGTTTACCTTACTCATCAGATTTATTATGAAAGACCCATTTTGTGCTTATTATTTTGCCATGAGAGGGTTTAGGAACTAGGTGCCAGACCTTATTCCTATCAAATTGATTAAGTTCTTCATGCATGGCATTAATCCAGTGCTCATCCTGAAGGGCACTATCTGTGTTTTTAGGTTCTACCTGAGATACTAAAGCAAATGAGTTCAATTCAATTTCAATTCTTAAGTGTGCTCTAGTTCTCGGTGGGTCATTTAATGTAGCACCTCGGTATATTATTAAATAAAACAAAGGGAAATTATAAGGAAATTCATGAAAATTACAATAGGTTAAGTTGCAATCAATTTATTAAAATCTAAAAAAATTATAATCGTGTAGAGGGCGAATAGTTTAGACTTCTGTTCTTCTGGGTCTGACCCTAATTAAAATTTTAAGCCAACCGAATTAAGAGAATTAGAGCAAAATCCACGTTTTAACCTATCGGACCTTGGATCGTCGAATTCGAACCCAATACCCGACCATTTGAGCTTAGATCAGACCCAAACGGACGGCCTTGATGAGGAGATCGTTTCCCCTCTATTCCCAACCGCAACCCAAAACCCTAGACTTGAATTTTGAAGGCGAGCGGCAATGTGATCGGGTCAAGACACGAATCTCGTGCAACCGGCATCGTGGACTCTATCATATCGATAGATCCATCTAGGAATCGATTCATCCTATAAAACTAACCCTAGGGACTCCTAGCATCGACGTTTGGTAGCTGCGGCCGACGAGGAGCTCGATCGAGAGAGAATTTAGGCGTGTTCTTGGGTGTTCTTCGCGCGACCGGCCGACGACCATCATCCCTCTTCTTCCCTTGTTTAAGGTAGGTTCTAGTAGACCAAACCTCAAGCATAATATATGGTTAGATTCATCTCCGATCCCTCTTTCTGATGATACCAAAAGTCGTAAATTTCACCTTGTATCATGAGAGTTTTAGTCGTTTAGCCAGAGCATGTTAAAATTAGGGTTTATCATGTTGTTCTCAAATTAAGGTTAGGGTAGCAGGCTTATATGTCCTAATTAATCGTCCTATATCATGTAACTTTTTGTTCTCTTTCTAATGATATGCTTTTGCCCAAATTATATACATTGTATGTCACAAATTTCGTGTTGCAAGTAGAGTCTGTCATGGTCGTGGAGGTTCTGGCATGACGTTCTGAACACGGCTCAACAGGAATCGTCCACCATTAAGCGGCCCCTCGATAGACCGTGTGGTCTTGGGGAGCGATTGTGGTTTGACTGTTTACTATGTTTATGATGTTTAAATTCTTCCCGTATTTAGACGGTCCAACGACAGACCGTGGAGTTGGGCAGGCGGTGTTTTTACAGACCGTGCAGAGACCTCAACGGCCCTTCGATAGATCGCTCAGGGCATGTATGGCTTTCGGGCCTGTATGACCTGAACGGCCTATCGACAGACCGCTCAGTCATGTTCAGCGGTTCTGGATAGACCATCTTGGTCACAGAATTGTTTTAAATATTGATTTTTAAGCATGATTAGTATGCTAATGATAGGACAGAAACCCACACTAAATTGGAACTTATGGAAGCTAATTAATGTCCATATCTTGATTTGGGTTACTTTTATTCTTCTTGCAATCATATCTCCTTCATTCTTATCAAGTGTAAAGCATGAACCTACACCATGATTGTTAATGAGAATAATGATATTAGGAATGTTTTGACAGTCACTCCACTCCGGTGGAACTGACTGACCGCTATATCTTGTTTTCCGATGGTTCACTAGCCCTCAATTTCTTGTAACGGTTGGGACTCTTCGCCGGATACTCCTTCCGTCGGACTAGGACCTCCATTATGAGACCTCCGTAAGCCCCCGCGAGCTTGGGATTCCCACTAGGACGTCGGGTGGGTTATACTCCCAAAACTTGAACCTTTGGACTCTATCGAACCACGTGATTTTGCCAAGCCCAGAATTGGGTTGTCTTGTTATGAGCGGCCCTTCTGGGACCGTTCTGTCATTAAGGGGTTCACGCTTGACCGTTTGTCACTATGAATGGCCCTTTCGTGACCGTGTAGACCTTCTTTATGGGTGCGTCGAGCTCAGTTGTAAACGGCCCTTACTGGACCGTTCTATCATTTGAGGGGCCCATTTTAGGACCATTTAGTTTCATAACTCTGGGCATTGTTCTTTCAAACCCAAAGTGGCATTCAGCGGTCCATGTTAAACCGTTCAATTGTTACACGGCCCAATTGAAGACTGTTTATCCTTTGACACCAAACTGGGCTTCCTGTGGCCCCGTTCACTTCCACGATCTAGTATTAGACCATTTTGTTGTAAGCGGCCCAAATGTGACCGTGTACCCTCCAGCTTGCGATTTCACGTGGTTTCTTGTGTGCCTCGGTAGTCAGGCCAAGCATGGCTTGTACTACTTATAACCCTTGATTATTCTCATTATATCTTGGAACTTTCATAGCTTTTCTGGCTGAATCATGTGAATGTCTAGACATAACTTGGGATCTTGGATCCACCAAATCAATGCCAACGCATCAAAAGGGCCCAGTCTGGTCCTGGGAAGAGCGCCCGAAAAGTACTAGTGCCCCGGGGAGTTATAATGACATGGTGAGGCATTGCACCGAGTGCATGAGTAGCGTGATGTCTACGACAATTCATTTACTTGACTCTTTTCTTGAATTCAAGGTATTAATTTCCTCCATGGAAATATTTACATGACTTGTTTTTTACATGCTTAATCGGCCAGTCTCTGGATATGCTATATTCTTGTTCTTTTAGTCTGAGCAATTCATTGTCATTATTATTGTATTTTCTCGCATGGATTGATGTAATTGGTTAATTACTTAAACATTGCCTGCTATTACCTACTGGGCGTTCGCTCACCTAGTTGTTTCCCCCCTCTTCAGGTAGCTCAGGTGAGGACTCTCAAACTGATGGGGATGGGCAGGAGTGAAGACCCTGGAGCGAACCAGCTAGAAGGCCTCGTGGAGTCAATTTAGATAGTTTGAGTCTGAGTGATGTAGTTATGTTCTAGAGTTGTAATTTTGTTTAAGTCAGTGATTATGTAACTGCGTTAAGTTGGTGGATAATGAGATTTTCTTGGTATGTTAATTGGATGATCGTGAAACTCATTATGTATAATTAGTTGGCATTTAATGGTTATTATGAAATTAATTCTAGCCATGGTCTTGAGCTGAATGTATGGATTCGCTAACCCAAGACACAGCATGTCTGGAAATCAACATATTTTAACTATTTTTCTGCTGCCGCGTTCCGATATTCCGCGTCGGGGCGTGACAGTTTGGTGGTATCAGTGCCTAAGTTTTCTAAAGTTACTAGGTTCCCTAATGGTGTCTTAGAACAATGACTGGTCAAAAAGTTTAAGAATCCAACCCAGTGAGATTGGGTAGAGACTCGGGTTAAGTTAATAAATTTACTCAAGAAGATTCCTGCTATGTGGTTCTGAATTAATTATTCCACGTGTAGGGTTCGTGCAATGGCAGCTGAATGTGCGCAATGGAGAGACATGCAGCATACGGTGCAAGGATTAACTCGGGCCCTGCAGTAAGTAGCCTAGGGAGGAGCGGCTCACCAGGGGGCTGGTGATCTTCACCGGAACTTTCGAGGAATGAATCCCCCACGATTTAGTGGTTCAACGGATTCTGATAAAGCCGAGCACTGGCTGAAGGAAATGGAGCGAATCTTTGAAGTTATGCAGTGTGGCGACCATGGGCGCGTCCTTTTGACTACTTTCCAACTAGAGCGTGACACTAGAATATGGTGGGATGCCGCGAAAGCCACCATGGGAGACCATCAAGTGACGCGGAAGGAGTTCGAGGAACTCTTCAACAGTAAGTACTTTTCTGATAGGGTGCAAGAGAAGAAGGCGGCAGAGTTCGTTGCTTTGAAGCAAAGGAATCTATCTGTTGCCAAATACGAAGCTCGTGGAAAGGTAAGATACCAAAAAATGATGAGAAGAAGCCTGGTCCGATTGTACCATCCAAGGCCCATTGCAAGTATTGTGACCGCCCAGGTCACAATATGGAGGAATGTTGGCGCAAGTTAGGCACTTGTTTACGTTGTGGAAGTCGGGACCATCATATTCTAGAGTGTCCCCTCCTATCGGACCAAGCTACACCGACCAAAACAAAAGGAGGTCAGAAGCGCTAGGGCAAGCTCCAAGCCCTACAGGAAGATGAGACAGGAACCACCGAGGAGGGTGGACTTGTGGAAGGTACACTTATTATTTGTGAAAAGCCAGCTTTTGTTCTATTTGACACGGGAGCAACGCACTCTTTTATTTCTCAGAATTTTGCTAAGTCTTTAGCTGTGAAACCTGTGTTAATGAATTCTCCACTAGAAATTTCAACCCCCATTGGTTCAAGATCATCAATTAAATATTACTACCCTTCTAGTAAGGTTATGGTTATTGGGCAAAATATGCCGGCAAATTTGGTTTGTATGGAAATGAAGGAATATGATGTAATCCTAGGAGCAGATTGGTTGGCTAGATATGAAGCCAATGTCCATTACAGCACTAGCTCTGTGTCTTTTTCTAGACACCCCGAACTTTCTTTTATTGGGGTTAGGCGTTCTATATCCGTGCCGCTTATTTCGACTCTTCGAGCTAAGAAGTTATTAAAGAAAGGATGTCAGGCATTCCTAGCCTTGGTTTCTTTAGCCCCTGAGAAGGAGATTAAGATTAAAGAATTTCCTGTTGTTCAAGCTTTTCCTGATGTTTTTCTTGAGGACTTGCCAGGACTTCCACCTGAGAGAGAGGTAGTCTTTTCCATTGATTTAATTCCTGGCGCGTCCCTTGTTTCTAAGACTCGGTATCGTATGTCTCCTGCGGAGTTGAGGGAGTTAAAGCGACAATTAATGGTGTTACTCGAGAAGGGGTTTATTCATCCAAGTACATCCCCATGGGGAGCCCCAGTGTTGTTCTCTCGGAAGAAGGATGGTTCGATGAGGCTATGCATCGACTACCGGCAATTAAACCAGCTTACTATCAAGAACAAGTACCCATTACCGAGAATTGATGAACTGTTTGACTAGATAGCAGGAGCACAAAACTTTTCTAAGATCGATCTTTGATCAGGGTACCATCAGCTGCGGATCAAGGATGGGGATATCTTTAAAACAACCTTCCGTAGCAGGTATGGGCATTTTGAATTTGTAGTAATGCCTTATGGACTAACGAATGCTCCTGCAGCTTTTATGCAGTTGATGAATAGCGTGTTCCGGCCCTACCTTGATCCGTGGGTCGTAGTGTTTATTGATGACATTTTGATATACTCTAAAAGTGAGGAGGAGCATGCTGAACATTTGAGGATGGCATTGTAATTATTAAGAGATCATCAATTGTACACCAAGTTTAGCAAATGTGATTTCTGGTTACAGGAAGTGTCTTTTCTAGGACACATTATCACTAGGGAAGGTATTTTTGTTGATCCTTCGAAAGTAGAGGCAATAAAGAACTGGGATAGACCTGCAAATGTAACTGAAGTAAGAAGTTTTCTAGGTTTGGCAGGTTACTATCAGAGGTTTATCAAGGATTTCTCCAAAATTGTGGTACCTCTGACCAGATTGACCTGCAAGGAGAACCGATTTGAGTGGTCAGAAGATTGTAAACAGAGTTTCCAGACTTTCAAAGATTGTTTAACCACTGCCCCTATTTTGGCCTTACCTTCTGGAGAAGGAGGTTTTGTCGTTTACACGGATGCTTCAAGTATTGGCCTAGATTGTGTGCTTATGCAGCATGGGAAGGTGATAGCTTATTCCTCTAGGCAGCTAAGGAAGCATGAAGAGAATTATCATGTCCATGATTTAGATCTAGTAGCTGTAGTTTTTGCCTCGAAGATTTGGAGGCACTACTTGTATGGAGAAACATTCACGGTGTTTTTGGATCACAAGAGTTTGAAGTATCTATTTTCTCAAAAGGAGCTTAATATGAGGCAGAGAAGGTGGCTTGAGTATTTAAATGACTTTAATTTTTCTATAGAATACCATCCTGGAAAAGGTAATGTAGTGGCGGATGCTTTAAGCCACAAGCCGATAGCAAAATTTTCAAGTCTCATGTTGTAAGAATGGAGACTGCTGGAACAGTTGGCTAGTTTAGATCTCAATGTTAGTGAGGATCGGGTCTTGATCCCACAGATACAGCTTCGTCCAGAGTTATTGATGGAAATCAAGCCCTTGCAAGAAAATGATCCGATGTTGGTAGAAATCAAGGAAAGTCTAAGCAATAGACCTGATTTTATGTTAGCCGATGACGGAAGATTGCTATTTCAAGGAAGGACATGTGTACCTGATGTAGCTGCAGTAAAAGGCAAGATCTTGGAAGAAGTCCATAGGTCCAGGTACACTATTCACCCTGGAGGTACTAAGATGTACCGAGATTTAAAGAGATCCTTTTGGTGGCCGAACATGAAAAAGGAAGTCGCAGATTTTGTAAGTAGATGCTTAGTGTGTCAGCAAGTTAAGGCTGAGCATTTTTAGACCTGCTAGGAAGTTGAAGCCACTTGATATACCACAATGGAAATGGGAGAGCATTGGCATAGATTTCATCATGGGTCTACCTAAGACACGCAGTGGATTTGATGCAATATGGGTCATTGTGGATAGACTGACTAAGTCCGCTCATTTCTTGTCCATTAACTCCAAATGGACCGTTGACATTTTGGCTGCTTTGTATATGAAGAAAATTATAAGACTTCATGGGATACCAGTAAGTATTATGTCAGATAGAGACCCAAGGTTCACTTCGCACTTTTGGAGAGGATTACAAGAATCCTTGGGAACCCGTCTGAATTTCAGCACTGCATTTCATCCTCAAACAGATGGATAGATAGAAAGAACAAATCAGATTGTAGAAGATATGTTAAGAGCTTGCGTGATTGCTTTTGGAGGCAGCTGGCATGAGCACTTAGCTTTGATCGAGTTCGCTTACAATAATAGTTACCAGTCCAGTATCCAGATGGCTCTGTTTGAGCTCTTTATGGAAGAAGTTGCCGATCACCTTTGTGTTGGGATGAGGTAGGCGAGAAGCAATGGTTGGGACCAGATCTTATTTCAGAATCAACCAAGAATATTCATATAATTCGAGATCATCTGCAAGTAGCACTGTAGCAACCCTAATAAATGAATAATTGAAATAAATTAAAACATATATATATTACAGAAGTAATATATATATAAAAGGAATAGGGTTAATTGGTCGAAATAAAACAAATTAAAAATAACGCCTCTTATTAAGGCGTTAATTTATAAAGAAATGCCTCTACCCATGGCGTGAATAAAGAAAGGACGCCCACACCTACGGTCGTCAGTTCTCACGCGACCAAATGGATAAGTAAAAGAAACGCCTCTATCTTGGGCGTGTTTTAAAACACGAAACGCCCTTTTTCAAGGCGCTTTTTAAGAAACGCCCTAAAGTAAGGCGTCAATTAACGAATACACGCCCTGACCAAAGGCGTTAATTCAGTTCGTGACCCGATCGAACCCAGAGCTTATCCCGGGAAGATCAACCTAATCTAGTAAGTGTCTATTAGAGTAAGGACTCTATTGGGGATATATTACCCTCAATCAAACACTACTCTTGTTAGGACTTCCAAAATCCTATAAATAACATGTTCGATCGAACCCTAAAACCCATTTGATCGAACGTCTGCTGCTAGGTACGTGAAGAACATATGTTCTTCTATTTTCTTCTTCTGTTCCTTTCTTATGAACGTAGCATGAGAAGAATTAATATTCTTCGTTTCCTCTCCAGGTTGACGGAAGAACGATTGTTCTTCTTCTATTAAGTTGCAGTTGAAGCTTCAAAGCCCTTTCATCTCCTTCATCCAGATCATAAGGTAGGTTTTCTCAAGATACTGTAGCCCAAATAAAATTAGTGAAAGATATTATATAAGCATGGCATGCATACGGTCTATATACATATGGTTTCGGTGTGTTTTCTGAATTGTTTGAAAGAAACGCCCTGGAATAGGGCGCTATTTTAAAATAAACGACCATAACAGCGGTCGTCAATTTATTAAGAAACGTCCTGTACACAGGCGTTAATTTTACGAGATCATGACTTAAGCATGTTAAGAACGGATTATATATGAAACCTTGATTATTAATGCATGATCCTATCTCCAAATCTAATGTCCTGCAATTTCTTGTATTCACGGCCTGTACAAGGTCGTTTTCCCACGTATTAACGCCTTATCATAGGGCGTGACTTTAAAAGTAACGCCCCTTACTAGGGCGTGTATATGTTAAAATCTTGAAATTCACGACTTGGACAAAGTCGTTTTCCCTATGTAAACGCCCCATCATAGGGCGTGAATTAAAAATAAACGCCCCTTACTAGGGCGTGTATCTGTTAAAATCCTGAAACTCATATATTCTGTAAAATGGAATTAGAAAGTAACGCCCCTTCCAAGGGCGCGTTTTTGATAAATTTCTGAGAATAATTATATCCTGTCGAATATGTAAATGATGAGACGCCTGCCCCTGCAGTCGTCAACTTTGAAGAAACGCCCCCAGGAAAGGCGTGTTTTTGATAAATTAATGAAATAATGGAAATTCTGCAAATTGGCAATATATGTAAACGCTCCTCTGTTAGGCGTTAATTACTTGAGACACGACTTGACCTAAGTCGTTATTTTACTGTAAACTGATTTTTCCTCTGATTTGCTAACCGATGGTTTATATATTATACATATATATATATATATCGGCACTATTCTCCACTCCGTGAGTATAGTCCCACGTTTCATGTTGATTTATCGATCACACTCAACTCTCATTGACATACAAGCTCTCCATTGGACATTCCGTTCCTTTGGACTAGCAAGTTAGTCATAGAGACCTCCGTAAGACTCCTCGTAGCCTTGGATTCCCTCAAGGCCGACTGAGCTGGTTGTACCCTAAAAACCCATTACACAGTTTTTGCCATGTCAATCTAAAGAAACATGGTATACCGACCCTTATGATTATACAAAGAGTATATCATAAGAAATTCTTGATGGGATGATGATATCATGCCATATCGTGTCATTCTTGTAAACCCCAATTCTATGATAAGAATGAGGGTATCTTGCTTGATCTAATGTTCATGTGGACCTCAATTCTATATAAAGAATGTCCATATTGATTTGTCATGGTACCTAAGTTAAGGGAACCATATTCTACCTAGTTTTATCGACATCGTGATTATACCGTTATTATCGCCATTCTATGTCCTTTGTCATATTTTGGACTCTATTCTATCAAAGTTGTCATACGTATCTACAAGCTTGATTATTGAAATTCTATATTGGCTATATAAACAAGAGTGGATGTCAAAACACATGATAAATGCCTGCGCATATAGGGCCCGATCTGGTCCTGGGAGGAGCACCCGAAAGTACTTGTGCCCATGGGAGTTAAAATGATAAGGTATCTGGCATTATACCGAGTACTTGACTTGCTTGATTGGACATTCCACACACATCTTGTACTTGACTCGTACTTGACATGAAATGAAATGCGTGGCCCGAAAAAGGGTAATTTACTTGCTTGATACATGATAGCCAAAGTTCTTGACATGACTCGATAATGGTACTTGCTTGAATATCTTGAATAACTTGTATCTTGTTCATGAAAGTTCATCTTATTTCTTTGATATTACATTCTCTCTATCTTGTCGTTTCATGCGAGCATGCATAGCTTTATTGCATCCATGAAAATGTAATTACTCAAACCACTTGCTAGTACTTGAGATATAATTTCCTACTGAGCGTTCGCTCATTCCGTTTGTCCCTTTTACTTTTCAGGTAAGTCCGACGACGATGGAAGTCAATCGGATGGGAATGGTCAAGAGTGAAAGTGATAGAGCTTCTACAAGTGTCGTCTAGTCTTTTCCATAGTTTCTTGAGTCAACTACGTATTCTTTTCCTTTTCATTTAACAGAGTATTGGATTTGTAATAGTCTATCCATTATGAAATAAAGGATTGGGTTATCTTGCTATTTTGCGCATCTCTGTCTTTGTGTCGAATACATGACCACTCTGATTGACATGATTGATATAGACACGTCGCGCATCTCCGGGTATCTTCCGCGCTCGGGGCGTGACAGTCTTTGTGGTATCAGAGCCTAAGGTATTCAATTCCTAGGAAACCCAAGTCCAAGGATAGGTTTCAAAACCCTTAACCAAGTGAGAGTGGGTAGAACCAAGGGTTAAATGATCAATGAGTCATTTATAAGATTATAGTGACATAATACTAACATAGCTATTGTAATTGTAGGATAATGGCTGCCGAACGTGCTCAATGGCGCAACATGCAGCGTACCCTTCAAGGGATGACCCAAGTGCTACAACAGGTAGCACAAGGTGGTGCTCCACGAGCTAGAAGCTTACACCAAGCATTCAAGAATATGAATCCCCCGAAGTTCATGGGATCGACCGATCCAGACGATGCCGAGCATTGGGTTCGGGAGATTGAACGTATATTCCGTGTTATGCAATGCACGGATCAGGACAAAGTCTTATTAGCTACTTTCCAGTTAGAAAAGGATGCTAGATGCTGGTGGGAGTCGATTGAAGCTACTATTGACCCAACTCAAGTTACATGGGGTGAATTCGTTGAATATTTCAACGCCAAATATTTCTCTGATAGGGTCCAGGAAAAGAAGGCCGCCGAATTTGCCGCATTAAAGCAAAGATCTTTATCGGTGGCTGATTATGAAGCACAGTTCTCTAGACTGTCTAGATATGCTAAGCATTTAATTGGCACGGAAAAGATGAAAGCCCGTAGATTTCTTAATGGGCTTAGGCCCCACTACATTACTCAACTGGCGCCTATGGATATTCAAGTTTATACTGAAATAGTGCGCCGAGCTCAGTTGCTTGAAGATGCCACGGAACTATCTGATAGGATCCGTGGGAAAGACAAAAAGGAGCAAGTCACAAGTTCGGGTTCTTTTAAACCCAACTTTAAGAAGAGGCCCAATAATGGAGGTTCTTCCTCTCAAGATCAGAAGTACAAGAAATCCAAGCCTTTCTCTATCACCACTGCCCCTTCAAACGTAGTATGCAAGCATTGTGACAAGGCTGGTCACAAAACAGAAGAATGCTGGAGGAAATTAGGAGCATGTCTCCGTTGTGGGAGTCGTGAACATCGGATTCCCGATTGTCCATTAATGAATGACCAAGACAGTGAGGGTAAACGCCCAGTGACAAGGAACGCGCGTCTTCATGCAATCCAAGAGACCGAACCAGAAGAAGAAGGCGGATTGGTGGAAGGTACATTAAAAATTTGTTCCAAATATGCACATGTCTTATTTGATACGGGTGCATCGCATTCCATTATTTCCAAGAAGTTTGCTGACCCATTACCTCTAGAACCAGAATGGATGAAGTTAATATTGTCTACTCCTCTCGGAAACGAGACGGATATCACGCATCATTACCAAAACTGTGAGGTGTTGGTTCGAGGAAAGAATTTTCCTATTGATCTTATCTGCTTAGATCTAAAAGAATATGATGTTATACTAGGAGCAGATTGGTTATCCAAATACCAGGCAACGGTTGATTGCCGTGATAGCAAGATTGTTTTCAAGGAATTTCCGGAACTGACTTATACTAGTCCTAAGAGTCGAAGCAAATCCCCTCTTATTTCGGCTCTTCGAGCAAGCAAGCTCGTCAAGAAAGGATGTGTATCCTTCCTTGCTTTTGTCACTATTAAAGAAGCTAAGGAAACCAAGATAGAAGACGTTCAAGTAGTACGAGAATTCCCAGACGTATTTCCGGAAGAATTGCCGGGATTACCCCCGCAAAGAGATGTGGCCTTTACCATCGACTTAGTCCCTGGTGCTGGTCCGGTTTCAAAGGCACCATATAGAATGTCCCCTGCTGAACTCAAGGAGTTGAAGGAGCAGTTGATGGAACTAATCCGAAAAGGGTTTATTAGACCAAGTACTTCCCCGTGGGGAGCACCAGTCTTATTTGTAAAGAAGAAGGATGGATCCATGAGATTGTGTATTGACTATCGACAATTGAATCATCTTACTATCAAGAACAAGTATCCACTGCCGAGAATCGATGAATTGTTTGATCAGATTTCAGGATCCAAATATTTCTCCAAGATTGATCTCCGGTCGGGATATCATCAATTAAGGATCAAGGATGATGACATTCACAAGACCGCATTCAGAAGCAGGTATGGCCATTACGAATTTGTTGTTATGCCTTTTGGACTAACAAATGCCCCTGCTGCCTTTATGCAGTTAATGAATAGCATATTCAGGCCTTACTTGGATCAATTCATAGTAGTCTTCATCGATGATATATTGATATATTCTAAGACTAAGGAAGAACATGAAGAGCATTTGAGGATTGCATTGCAAGTCTTGAGGACAAATCAATTATATGCTAAACTCAGCAAATGCGAGTTCTGGCTTGAAGAAGTGGCTTTTCTCGGACATGTCATATCCAAGGACGGTTTATCTGTGGATCCGTCAAAAGTTGAAGCTGTGAGAAACTGGGAGAGACCCACTAATGCAAGCGAGATCAGAAGTTTCTTGGGTCTTGCAGGCTATTATCGGCGATTTATCAAAGATTTCTCTAAGATCGCCGTACCACTTACAAGATTAACTCGTAAGGAGATCCGATATGAATGGAGTGAGGAATGTGAAAGCAGTTTCCAAACTCTCAAGGATCATCTCACCACTGCTCCGGTCTTAGCCCTACCAATTGAAGGAGAGGAATTCGAGGTCTACACTGATGCTTCTGGCATTGGCCTCGGATGCGTTCTAATGCAACATGGGAAGGTCATAGCATATTCTTCTCGTCAACTGAAGAAGCATGAGGAGAATTACCCCGTCCATGACTTGGAATTGGCCGCGGTAGTATTTGCCCTAAAGATATGGAGACACTATCTCTATGGGGTACAGTTTACTGTATACTCCGATCACAAAAGTCTCAAATATCTATTTTCACAAAAGGAGCTGAACATGAGACAAAGACGTTGGCTAGAATATCTCAAGGACTTCGACTTCAATATACAATACCATCCCGGAAAGGGTAATTATGTTGCTGACGCCCTTAGTAGAAAGCCGAGAGCAAAGATAGCAAATTGTATGATACAAGAATGGAGGTTACTTGAACAATTCTCCGAGCTCAATATAAGCTTGGACACGGAATCCAAATTTGTCACACTATCCCATGTAAGCATACAGTCAGATTTGTTATCTGAGATACAAACACTTCAGGATGATGATCCTATGTTAATAGAAATCAAAGGCAGATTAGAAGGACAATCTGATTTTCAACTAACTTCTGATGGAAGATTATCGTTCAAAGATAGAACTTGTATACCCGATTGTCCGGAATTAAAGAAGAAGATCTTAGATGAAGCTCACAGATCAAGATACACTATTCATCCTGGATCAACTAAAATGTACCAAGATGTAAAGAGGAACTTTTGGTGGCCCAATATGAAAAGAGAAATAGCGGACTATGTATCACGCTGTCTCACATGCCAACAGGTCAAGGCGGAACACCAAAAGCCTGCGGGAAAACTACATCCTCTAGATATTCCTAAGTGGAAATGGGAGGATATTGGTATGGACTTCATCATGGGTTTGTCTAAATCTAAAGGAGGACATGATGGAATCTGGGTTATCATTGACCGATTGACTAAATCGGCACATTTCTTGCCAATCAAAAGCCGATGGTCGATTGATGTGCTAGCTGCACTATACATCAAAGAAATAGTCAGGATACATGGAATTCCTGTCTCAATCGTGTCTGATAGGGATCCCCGTTTTACTTCTCATTTTTGGAAGGGATTACAACATTCGTTGGGGACAAGGCTCAACTTTAGTACTGCTTTTCACCCACAAACGGATGGTCAGACCGAGCGAACTAATCAAGTTGTTGAAGATATGCTGAGAGCATGCATTATTGACTTTGGAGGAAGCTGGCATGACCACTTACCTTTAGTTGAATTTGCATATAATAATAGCTACCAAGCTAGTATCCAAATGGCACCTTTCGAAGCCTTATACGGAAGGAGTTGCCGATCTCCCATATGTTGGAACGAAGTTGGAGAGAAACAACTATTAGGTCCAGACATGATAAGGGATACAACCGAGAAGATACAAGTAATCAGAGAAAGATTACAAGTTGCTCAGACAAGGCAAAAGGCTTATGCTGATACCAGGAGAAGAGATCTTGAATTTCAGGTTGGAGATCATGTATTTCTTAAAATATCCCCTGGACGTGGCATACGAAGATTTGGTGTTAAGGGCAAGCTTACGCCAAGATTTATCGGACCATTTGAGGTACTCGAAAGAGTTGGCGAGGTTGCTTATCGCATCGCGTTGCCTCCTCAGTTGTCCGAGGTACACAATGTATTTCACATATCTATGTTGAAGAAGTATGTACACGATCCGTCACATATTATTGAGCATGGAGATCTGGTGATCCAGAAAGATCTCACATATGAACAAAGGCCCTTGAAGGTATTAGATCGAGAAATACGAGCTCTAAGGAATAAGGTTATTCCCATGATCAAGGTGCAATGGAATAAGAATCCTGAACGCGAAGCGACATGGGAGACCGAGGAATCTATGAAGAAACGATTTCCCGAGTTAATCTAAGAGGTATATGTCCTACACTCTCCGCATGTATAATTATATATATATTGAATTTGGGGACCAAATTCTTTTTAAGTGGGGGAGGGTGTAGCAACCCTAATAAATGAATAATTGAAATAAATTAAAACATATATATATTACAGAAGTAATATATATATAAAAGGAATAGGGTTAATTGGTCGAAATAAAACAAATTAAAAATAACGCCTCTTATTAAGGCGTTAATTTATAAAGAAACGCCTCTACCCATGGCGTGAATAAAGAAAGGACGCCCACACCTACGGTCGTCAGTTCTCACGCGACCAAATGGATAAGTAAAAGAAACGCCTCTATCTTGGGCGTGTTTTAAAACACGAAACGCCCTTTTTCAAGGCGCTTTTTAAGAAACGCCCTAAAGTAAGGCGTCAATTAACGAATACACGCCCTGACCAAAGGCGTTAATTCAGTTCGTGACCCGATCGAACCCAGAGCTTATCCCGGGAAGATCAACCTAATCTAGTAAGTGTCTATTAGAGTAAGGACTCTATTGGGGATATATTACCCTCAATCAAACACTACTCTTGTTAGGACTTCCAAAATCCTATAAATAACATGTTCGATCGAACCCTAAAACCCATTTGATCGAACGTCTGCTGCTAGGTACGTGAAGAACATATGTTCTTCTATTTTCTTCTTCTGTTCCTTTCTTATGAACGTAGCATGAGAAGAATTAATATTCTTCGTTTCCTCTCCAGGTTGACGGAAGAACGATTGTTCTTCTTCTATTAAGTTGCAGTTGAAGCTTCAAAGCCCTTTCATCTCCTTCATCCGGATCATAAGGTAGGTTTTCTCAAGATACTGTAGCCCAAATAAAATTAGTGAAAGATATTATATAAGCATGGCATGCATACGGTCTATATACATATGGTTTCGGTGTGTTTTCTGAATTGTTTGAAAGAAACGCCCTGGAATAGGGCGCTATTTTAAAATAAACGACCATAACAGCGGTCGTCAATTTATTAAGAAACGTCCTGTACACAGGCGTTAATTTTACGAGATCATGACTTAAGCATGTTAAGAACGGATTATATATGAAACCTTGATTATTAATGCATGATCCTATCTCCAAATCTAATGTCCTGCAATTTCTTGTATTCACGGCCTGTACAAGGTCGTTTTCCCACGTATTAACGCCTTATCATAGGGCGTGACTTTAAAAGTAACGCCCCTTACTAGGGCGTGTATATGTTAAAATCTTGAAATTCACGACTTGGACAAAGTCGTTTTCCCTATGTAAACGCCCCATCATAGGGCGTGAATTAAAAATAAACGCCCCTTACTAGGGCGTGTATCTGTTAAAATCCTGAAACTCATATATTCTGTAAAATGGAATTAGAAAGTAACGCCCCTTCCAAGGGCGCGTTTTTGATAAATTTCTGAGAATAATTATATCCTGTCGAATATGTAAATGATGAGACGCCTGCCCCTGCAGTCGTCAACTTTGAAGAAACGCCCCCAGGAAAGGCGTGTTTTTGATAAATTAATGAAATAATGGAAATTCTGCAAATTGGCAATATATGTAAACGCTCCTCTGTTAGGCGTTAATTACTTGAGACACGACTTGACCTAAGTCGTTATTTTACTGTAAACTGATTTTTCCTCTGATTTGCTAACCGATGGTTTATATATTATACATATATATATATATATCGGCACTATTCTCCACTCCGTGAGTATAGTCCCACGTTTCATGTTGATTTATCGATCACACTCAACTCTCATTGACATACAAGCTCTCCATTGGACATTCCGTTCCTTTGGACTAGCAAGTTAGTCATAGAGACCTCCGTAAGACTCCTCGTAGCCTTGGATTCCCTCAAGGCCGACTGAGCTGGTTGTACCCTAAAAACCCATTACACAGTTTTTGCCATGTCAATCTAAAGAAACATGGTATACCGACCCTTATGATTATACAAAGAGTATATCATAAGAAATTCTTGATGGGATGATGATATCATGCCATATCGTGTCATTCTTGTAAACCCCAATTCTATGATAAGAATGAGGGTATCTTGCTTGATCTAATGTTCATGTGGACCTCAATTCTATATAAAGAATGTCCATATTGATTTGTCATGGTACCTAAGTTAAGGGAACCATATTCTACCTAGTTTTATCGACATCGTGATTATACCGTTATTATCGCCATTCTATGTCCTTTGTCATATTTTGGACTCTATTCTATCAAAGTTGTCATACGTATCTACAAGCTTGATTATTGAAATTCTATATTGGCTATATAAACAAGAGTGGATGTCAAAACACATGATAAATGCCTGCGCATATAGGGCCCGATCTGGTCCTGGGAGGAGCACCCGAAAGTACTTGTGCCCATGGGAGTTAAAATGATAAGGTATCTGGCATTATACCGAGTACTTGACTTGTTTGATTGGACATTCCACACACATCTTGTACTTGACTCGTACTTGACATGAAATGAAATGCGTGGCCCGAAAAAGGGTAATTTACTTGCTTGATACATGATAGCCAAAGTTCTTGACATGACTCGATAATGGTACTTGCTTGAATATCTTGAATAACTTGTATCTTGTTCATGAAAGTTCATCTTATTTCTTTGATATTACATTCTCTCTATCTTGTCGTTTCATGCGAGCATGCATAGCTTTATTGCATCCATGAAAATGTAATTACTCAAACCACTTGCTAGTACTTGAGATATAATTTCCTACTGAGCGTTCGCTCATTCCGTTTGTCCCTTTTACTTTTCAGGTAAGTCCGACGACGATGGAAGTCAATCGGATGGGAATGGTCAAGAGTGAAAGTGATAGAGCTTCTACAAGTGTCGTCTAGTCTTTTCCATAGTTTCTTGAGTCAACTACGTATTCTTTTCCTTTTCATTTAACAGAGTATTGGATTTGTAATAGTCTATCCATTATGAAATAAAGGATTGGGTTATCTTGCTATTTTGCGCATCTCTGTCTTTGTGTCGAATACATGACCACTCTGATTGACATGATTGATATAGACACGTCGCGCATCTCCGGGTATCTTCCGCGCTCGGGGCGTGACAAGCACAATCACGGTAGAAAAGTTATGCGGATTGTAGAAGGAGAGCTTTGGAATTCCAAGTCGGCGAGCATGTGTTCCTGAAGGTTTCACCTATGAGAGGAATTCGAAGGTTCGACATTCGTGGCAAGCTAAGTCCGAGATATGTTGGCCCTTTTGAGATTCTGGAAAGAGTAGGAGAAGTTGTTTACAGCTTAACTTTACCACCTCAGTTATCTGGAATACATAATGTTTTCCACGTATCTATGTTACGGAAATATGTTTATAACCGTACTCACATCATTCAGCATATGGATCTGGAGTTAAAGGAAGATCTGACTTATGAAGAAAGACCTATCAAGATTTAAGACCACAAGCAGCAGCAACTCAGGAATCGTTCCATACCTATGGTCAAGGTTCAGTGGAGTCGACTATGAACTGAAGAAGCTACTTGGCAATCTGAAGATGCTATTCGGAAGCAATACCCCAAGATGTTTTGAGGTCAGTTGTTTCACTGCCCAATTTTGACCAGAGCAGTGAATTTGGAGGACCAAATTCTTTAAAGTGGGGGAGGGTGTAGCACCTCGGTATATTATTAAATAAAATAAAGGGAAATTATAAAGAAATTCATGAAAATTACGATAGGTTAAGTTGAAATCAATTTATTAAAATCCAGAAAAATTATAATCGCGTAAAGGGTGAATATTTTAGACTTTTGTTCTTCTGGGTCTGACCCTAATTAAAATTTTAAGCCAGCCGAATTAAGGGAATTAGGGTGAAATCCACGTTTTAACCTATCTTACCTAGGATCGTCGAATTCGAACCCAATACCCGACCATTTGAGCTCAGATTAGACCCAAACGGATGGCCTTGATGAGGAGATCATTTCCCCTCTGTTCCCAGCCGCAACCCAAAACCCTAGACTTCAAATTTTGAAGGCGAGCGGCGGCGTGACCGGGTCAAGGCGCGAATCTCGCGCGACCGGCATCGTGGACTCTATCCTATCGATAGATCCCTCTAGGAATCGATTCATCCTATAAAACTAACCCAAAGGACTCCTAGCATCGATGTTTGGTAGCTGCGGCCGACGAGGAGCTCGATCGAGGGAGAATTTAGGCATGTTCTTGGGTGTTCTTCGCACGATCGACCGGCGACCATTGTCCCTCTTCTTCCCTTGTTCAAGATAGGTTCTATTAGACCAAACCTCAAGCATAATATATGGTTAGATTCATCTCCGATCCCTTTTTCTGATGATACCAAAAGGCCTAAAGTTTGCCTTGTATCATGAGAGTATTAGTCGTTTAGCTAGAGCATGCTAAAATTAGGGTTTATCATGTTGTTCACAAATTAACTTAAATGTCCTAATTAATCATCCTATATCATGTAACTTTTTATTCTCTTTCTAATGGTATGCTTTTGCCCAAAATATATACATTGTATGTCACAAATTTCGTGTTGCAAGTAGAGTCTGTCATGGTCGTGGAGGTTCGGGCGTGACGTTCTGAACACGGCTCAACAGGAACCGTCCACCATTAAGCGGCCCCTCGATAGACCGTGTGGTCTTAGGGAGCGGTTGTGGTTTGACCGTTTACTGTGTTTATGATGTTTAAATTCTTCCCGTATTTAGACGGCCCAACGACAGACCGTGGAGTTGGGTACGCAGTGTTTTTACAGACCGCGCAGAGACCTCAACGGCCCTTTGATAGACCGCTTAGGGCTCGTATGGCTTTCGGGCCTGCATGACCTGAACGGCCTATCGACAGACCGCTCAGTCCTGTTCAACGGTTATGGATAGACCGTCTTGGTCACAGAATTGTTTTAAATATTGATTTTTAAGCATGATTAGTATGCTAATGATAGGGCAGAAACCCATAATAAATTGGAACTTATGGAAGCTAATTAATGTCCATATCTTGATTTGGGTTACTTTTATTCTTCTTCCAATCATATCTCCTTCATTCTTATCAAGTGTAAAGCATGAACCTACATCATGATTATTAATGAGAATAATGATATTAGGAATGTTTTGATAGTCACTCCACTCCGGTGGAACTGGCTGACCGCTATATCTTGTTTTCCGATGGTTCACTAGCCCTCAATTTCTTGTAACGGTTGGGACTCTCCGCCGGATACTCCTTCCGTAGGACTAGGACCTCCATAATGACACCTCCGTAAGCCCCCGCGAGCCTGGGATTCCCACTAGGACGCCGGGCGAGTTGTACCCCCAAAACCTGAACCTTTGGACTCTATCGAACCGCGTGATTTTGCCAAGCCCGGAATTGGGCTATCTTGTTCTAAGCGGCCCTTCTGGGACCGTTCTGTCATTAAGCGGTTCATGCTTGACCATTTGTCACTATGAACGGCCCTTTGGTGACCGTGAGACCTTCTTTCTCGGTGCGTCGAGCTCAGTTGTAAACGGCCCTTACTGGACTGTTCTATCATTTGAGCGGCCCATTTTAGGACCATTTAGTTTCATAACTCTGGGCGTTGTTCTTTCAAACCCAGAGTGGCATTCAGCGGTCCATGTTAAACCGTTCAACTATTGCAAGGCCCAATTGAGGACCATTTATCCTTTGACACCGAACTGGGCTTCCTATGGCCCCGTTCACTTCCACGGTCCAGTATTAGACCGTTTTGTTATAAGTGGCCCAAATGTGACCGTGTACCCTCCAGCTTGCAATTTTGCGTGGTTTCTTGTGTGCCTCGGTAGTCGGGCCAAGCATGGCTTGTACTACTTATAACCCTTGATTATTCTCATTATATCTTGGAAATTTCATAGCTTTTCTGGCCGAATCCTGTGAATGTCTAGACATAACTTGGGATCTTGGATCCACCAAATCAATGCCAACGCATCAAAAGGGCCCGGTCTGGTCCTGGGAAGAGCGCCCGAAAAGTACTAGTGTCCCGGGGAGTTGTAATGACATGGTGAGGCATTGCACCGAGTGCATGACTAGCGTGATGTCTACGACAATTCATTTACTTGACTCTTTTCTTGAATTCAAGATATTAATTTCCTCCATGAAAATATTTACATGACTTGCTTGTTACATGCTTAATCGGCCAGTCTCTGGATATGCTATGTTCTTGTTCTTTTAGTCTTAGCAATTCATTGTCATTATTCTTATCTTTTCTCGCATAGATTGATGTAATTGGTTAATTACTTAAACATTGCCTGCTATTACCTATCGAGCATTCTCCCACCTAGTTGTTTCCCCCCTTTCAGGTAGCTCGGGTGAGGACTCTCAAATTGATGGGGATGGGCAGTAGTGAAGACCCTGGAGCGAACCAGCTAGAAGGCCTCGTGGAGTCAATTTAGATAGTTTGAGTCTGAGTGATGTAGTTATGTTCTAGAGTTGTAATTTTGTTTAAGTCAGTGGTTATGTAACTGCGTTAAGTTGGTGGATAATGAGATTTTCTTGGTATGTTAATTGGATGATCGTGAAACTCATTATGTATAATTAGTTGGCATTTAATGGTTATGATGAAATTAATTCTGGCCATGGTATTGAGCTGAATGTATGGATTCGCTAACCCAAGACACAACATGTCTGGAAATCAACATATTTTAACTATTTTTTTTGCTGCCGCGTTCCGATATTCCACGTCGGGGCCTGACATTTAAACTACCAATTATGTTTTCAAGGGGATGGTCTTTAAGGAATTTAAGGTTAGTGACCTAATTACCTGAACTCTCACTTACCTCCCCCTGAGTCTCAGATTCCTCAACTTCTTCACCAGATTCTTTATTTTGATCTTCTTTGGTTTTCAGAATTGCTCCATCAATCTTGTCCCTACATAAATCAGTTTCAGTTCTAATTTCAGACTCATCAAAGACAACATGAGGAGACTCTTCTATAGTTTTGGAATTGAGATTAAAAATTCTGTAGGCTCTAGACTTATCAGAATAACCTAAAAATATCCCAGGTTCACTTTTAGGTTTAAACTTATCAAAGTCTCTTTTGGAATTTATATGAACAAAACATTTACATCCGAAAACCTTGAAATGAGTTAGAGAGGGTTTCTTACCTTTTAGAATTTCATAACGAGTCATTTGAATTGTGGGTCTTACCAGAGCTCTATTAATACTGTAGCATGAAGTGTTAATAGCCTCTGTCCAAAACTTCCTAGGTAAGTTTCCCTCTACCAGCATAGTCCTTGCCATTTCTACCAAAGTTCGGTTTCTCCTTTCCACTACTCCATTCTGCTCTGGAGTTCTTGGTGAGGAGAACCTGTGAGTTATGCCATTCTCCCTGCAAAAATCATCAAAATGTGAGTTGACAAACTCACCACCATGATCAAACAAGATATTCAAAAAAGCAAGCTCATTAGTCTATTTTATTTTATAAAAGAACTCCTGAAATTCTTCAAAGGCTTCATTTTTGTGAGACAAGTAAAAGACCCAAGTAAATCTAGAAAAATCATCAACAAGCACAAAACCATACCTTTTTCCAGATAAGCTGACTGACCTAGTGGGTCCAAATAGGTCCATGTATATTTGCTCATATGGTTTAGAAGATAGGTTTTCGGTTCTAGATTTAAATGATTTTCTAGTCTGTTTACATTGAGTGCATGCCTCACAGATTTTATTTTCATTTTTGAAAGAAATTTCAGGAAGTCCTTTTACCATGTTGTGTTTATTTAGTTTGTGTAGCACAGTATAGTTAGCATGACCGAATCTACGATGCCATAGATAAGCTAGGTCATCCTTATTAGCATTAAGACAAAGGTTAAAATGTGCTACATCATCTAAGTCTATCATGTAGATGTTATTGATTCTCTTACCAGAAAATTTTACAGATTCAGAATTAGGTTCAAAAATTGTGCTTGCAAGAGAGTCAAAAACCACTTTATGACCTTTATCACACAGCTGGCTAATGCTAAGCAAGTTATAGGCAAGGCCTTCTACCAACAACACTTCATCAATACAACAAGAAGAACACTTACCTACTTTACCTGAACCAATTATTTTCCCTTTGGTATTACCTCCGAAGGTAACATGACCTGCATCTTTCTTCACCAACATGCAGAATTTGTCTTTATCTCCGGTCATGTGCCTGGAGCAGCCACTGTCAAGATACCATCGATTTTGATTGGCTGCTAGGCATACCTGCAAGAGAATCAGGTGGAATGATTTGGAACCCAGAGCTTCTTGGGTCCCATAAAAGCATTTATTTCATGTAAGCTAGAAACAAGATGTTTTGATATCCACATTTGATTTGGTTTCTCTATAGTAGTTGTGGATTTCTTATCATTCAGTTTTTTCTGCCTCTTCTTGCCACTTTTATTCTTTAAGACTTGTTTCTTAGGTGTGGCCTATTTCTTACTTTTGAAGCCATTCTTAATGTTCCTTTGCTAGTGATCAATCCAATAGGCATTAGGAGCAATAGGTGCCCTATATATCCTGGACTTACTTGGCCTGGAGTTGATTAAACTATAAGAGTTCTGACTTCTGAAATTGTTAACCCCAGTCATATAATAGTCCCAAGAATAAGGCTGATGCCTTTGAGTAGAGTATGAGTTCTAAAAAAAATTCTGCATAAGCCTCATGTAGAAGCTACCTAGAGCTCCCTTTCCAAATTTATGATAGTAAGTGCTGTGAAATGTAGGGTAGGTAGGAACAGTATTATGGTAGCCTTGACCTGAGGTTCTTCTACTCGGCCCTTGATTCCTAGGGAACTTATACCAAGATGAAGTTGAGGTAGTTGGAAATTGATGGGTGCCTCGACCATTCTGTGGAGATTTGTCTATTTTCATTTTGGGGCTTCCTTGGACTCTAGCTCTAGAAGTCTGACCCCTATTCTCTCTCTTGGATTGAGGCGTGGGAATGTATGAGCATGATTCCCTAGGCACCTTCCCTTTGCCCTTGTCCTGGGCACTGGGCTTAGTTTTCTCAACATATTTCATCTGGTTCTTTTTCTGACTTTCTCCAGAAGTCATTTTTATCAGGGGTTGGAATGTCCCGTTTTCTATCACAAAGGAGATGGTTCTCATGTCAAACCTCTCCTTATTAGTTGGGTTGAAACCCAAACCTTCCTTTCTGTAATTTCCTTGAGCTCCCAAGATGGCGTTCAGATTTTCTGCACCTTGTGTCATGCCTTCAAGGGAATTTTGTTTGTCTTTGTTTTCTTTTTTTAGATTTTCAATGACCTTTTTTAGTTCAGCATTTACACCATTGATGGCTTCATACTTCTTAGTTGTTGTTCTGGTTTCTTCCTTAAATTCATGTATTTCTATTTTGAGTTCATCAATGGAGTTCAGCAAGTTTTCATTTTTTCTTTTTCAAATCATCTAACATGCTTTTACAGGATTCAGCTTCATTCAGGGAGTTTTTCAGTTCTGAATTTTCAGTTTGCAGACATGTAATTTTATCGGACAAGGAAGTATCATTAGCTAATGAGTTCATTTTCCTTTTTAAGTGTTTGTTCTTCCTACGCATGTCTTCATATTTCTCTAAAATTTCAGCATAAGCATCCTCCCATTCACTCTGAGTAAAATTGTCAAAGGGAGAAATTACCTCATCATCACCTTTTGCCATCAGGCAGATTCTATCTTATGTCTCACTATCAGAGGAGCTGCTCTGACTTCCTTCTTCTTCATCACTCCAGGTGCTAACCATAGCTTTTCCCTTTTTGTTCTTCCACCTGGGCTGCTTGTCCTTGAGCTCTGGACAGTCCGCTTTGAGATGTCCTACTTTTCTACAGTTGTAACAAACAATGGCATCTATTTTCTTGGCAGGTTCAGGTTTGTGTTTGGACTGTCTTTTTCCTGAGAAGTACTTTTTTCTTAGCCCTTTCCCTTCTTTCCTCGGGAATTTATTGAACTTCCTGGTGAACATAGCAAACTCATCCTGATCTTCCTCAGAACTAGTATAGCTGCACTCACTGGATGACCCTTTGCTAGAGCTAACCTTAAGGGATAAAGGTTTCCTTCTCTTCTCAGTTTCATCAGTTTTCTTTAGGTTCAACTCATATGTCATGAGAGAACCGATAAGCTCATCTACAGTGGTCGTAGCAAGGTTCCTAGACTCCTCTACTACAGTGGCCTTGGTATGCCAAATGGGTGTCAGGGACCTTAGAATTTTTCTAACAATTTCATACTCACTGTAGGTCTTTCCTAGATTTCTCAAACTGTTAGTGATCACATTCAAGCGAGCATACATCTCAGATATGGACTCTTCAGGCTTCATTTTGAAAGCCTCGTACTCAAAGACTAACATATTGGCTTTTGTTTCTCTAACTTGAGACGTCCCTTCGTAAATAATCTATAACTTATCCTACATCTCCTTAACAGTGGTATAGGAGGACACTCTGGAGAATGAAGTGGGATGGAGAGCATAGTGTAGAGTATTGATAGCTCCCCAATTCAAAGTGGACTTTCGGATATGCTCCTTAGTCTAGAATTCCTCATCTGGAGGTAAATCAAATGGACCTTTACTCACAACCTTCCAGATCTCATAATCCTTAGCATGGAGAAAAACCTGCATCCTATTCTTCCAGTAAGCATAATTACTACCATTAAAGAATGGTGGCTTGCTAGTTGAGTGACCCTCAGCGACTACACCTTTAGCATCCATATCTAACCTCTCCGGGATGTGAGGCCCTAAGGGAGAGTTAGGCTCTGATACCACCTGTTGGGAGGATGGACACTAAGATCTAGAGGGGGGGTGAATAGTTCTACCCCTTAGAATTCCACAGTAGTTAAAAAATAATAATGCAGAATAAAAATAAACTACTGTAGCTCAATCCAGAGAAGTAAATTTCAGCAATATTAGAAGAGATCAGATGATAGCACTAACAGTTATCCAAACATCCAGGTACAGTACGATGGCGGAGATTGATCCTCACGCAAGATGTGGAATTTCAGATAAGCTTTGCTTATCCTTTCAACCACACCTTTTGCTATACCTACTAGATGAGAGGCTTTACCAGCAATCTCAGATAGCAGTTATAGCGATTGAAGACATGTATTACTTAAGCATTCATCCAAATGCCAAACAGACAAGAGCAATAAAGATTCAGACTCACAATCCAATCACACAGAACACCAGGAATTTTAGGTGGTTCAGTTTTCACCTACATCCACCCCACACTTAACCAAGTGTGGCTTACTGTTGATTCACAGCTTCAAGCCGCTGATCTACAGCTTCGGGGATTAGATCCCTACACACCGCTAATCCACAGCTTTAGGGAAATGATCCCAGACCGTTGAGCCTCACAGCTTGCTACTGCTGAGCTTTACAGCTTCGCTGTCCGAGGTCTCAACCTCGCTCGTTGACTCACAGCTTGATAGAGTTCAGAAAACTTAAAACGAAAGAAAGGAAACAAGATAACAATGTAACTCTCTAGAAACAGATTGACTCTAGATTTGATCCACGAGTCAAGTACAATTACCAATACTCTCAAACTCTCTCAAAACTAGACTTACGATACTCTATTCTCCTTCAGATTTCTCCTCTCAGCTTCAGTCTCTCTTCAGGCTCTCTTCAGCTTCGTAGTCTTCTCCGTCTCTCTACGCTTGCTCTGCCAATCTTATCTTCTTCTCTTCAATTTTTGAGATGTTATTTTTTGAGAGGGATCATGTCCCTTTTATAGCCTCTGCGAGGGGAGGGCGCGTAGAAATCACATTTCCTGCCTAAAGAATCTCGACGCGAGCGCTTCACTGGAGGTCACCGTGTAAGAATCTGAATGCTCATAGTTCCACGTGGTTGAATCTCTTTTACAGCCTTACCTTGGATCACGTGCCAATAACTTGGTACTTTAACTTCCTCGTAAGTCAGGTTCGTAGGTTGTCAGCTCATCCATCAAGTGTTCGACCATATAGCTAACCTAGAAAAGAGACGACAGTATTGGCTTTTAAGTGAATGGAATGCTGCTAGTATCGACTCTATATATGTAGCACAGTGATGTGCACTGATGTTACATGCAGAACAACTAAGTGTGTACCGACCCTTAGCAGCAAACCATGTAAGTATGCATTGACTTTCTATGAAAGAGCAGAGATATGTTTGGACCAATGTGCTGGCCGAACAGAATATGCACGGACCTGCTGTACATAGAAAGACATAGATGCATCGACGTTGTCTATCTTAATAGAAAGATGCACTGACCTTTAGGTATGTAAGACAAACACTGCACTTACTTCTTGCCTGCGTAAAACAATGCATGCACCGACTATGGCTATGCACGACACAAATGTGCACTGACCTGAGTCCATGCATATATCAATATGCATCGACTTTATTCTGCCTTATAAAGAATGTGCACTGACTTTACTGAAAGTTGCACCGACTTATATGCACGATGCAAACCTGCACCGACTATAGGCACAATGCAAACCTGCACCGACTATATGCTTAATGCAAAACATGCACCGACCCTATGTGCCAATGCAAAACATGCACCGACCATATGTGCCAATGCAAAACATGCACCGACTGTGTGCAATACACAAACCTGCACTGACTATATGCCGACTGCAAGACCAGTACCGACTGTATGTTCAATGCAAATGTGCACCAACCCTATCAAAGACTTAAAGACTTAAGCCGATATGCACTGACCATTTACATCCTTCTATGAAAACATGCACCGATCTTGTATGGAGTTATACAAGACGTGCACCGACCTCAGATGCCGAAGGATAAAATGTCAATCAGTGTTGAAAGGCATTATTTATCAAAATCCAAGCTTTGACAAACAAAATGTACAGTTGCCAAACATTAAAACAAAATAGAGAATTTACTTCAGTGATTTAAGACAGAGGAGACATGACATGAAGTTTATTGTACCACACAAACAATGCACACCATTCAACAGTCCGGTCGACCAACGGACAAGGGCCGGTCGACCAGTTTTTCTAGCAATCAAAAATGAACAGAGTTGTTACAGTCTGGTCGACGTAAGGTTACAGTCCGGTCGACCAGAATTTCGAGGGATGAAATATCAATAGTCTGTTACAGACCGGTCGACCGCCCCATGTCGTCCGGTCGACTGCTTGCCCCGAAGCAGCTTATTTTGACTTTTTATTTCAAGCACGGGGAGAGGTCTTATTTCTCCTTTGTTTAAACCCAAACCCTCCATTCATGCCATGAATTATGGATCTGGTCCCTAGCTTGTCCCTTGACCATACAGATCTATAAAAACCTCTCATTGGAGTCAAAAACCCTAATCACTTAAGAAGATCAAGAAGGCTATCATAGGGTGGAAGAGAGCTGCTATTGTAGCTCCGTAAACAGTGTTGTGTCCAAGATTTCTTCATCCAAGAGCAAGATTTTCAAGATCATCTGTAGGCCATTCAAGTGAAGATCAAGCTGAGGAGCAAGCTTGATCCAAGATCATCTTCATCCACTAAGGGGGAGCTTAAATCAGAGTTTTTCATTTTGTGTTTCTCCCTTATTTTTCATCAAGCTTCAAGTGTGTGATCTTGAACATTTAAACACTTGTGTGTGTGTGGATCTACGCAGATCCGTGTGTGTGTGTATGTGTGTGTGTTTCTTCTTATCTTCACAACTCTTTGTGATTCGGTGCTTGTGCACCTTCGTGGGAGTTCCGAACTCCTCACGTGTGTGTGTGTGTTTTGATCTTGTAATCCTTTACAAGATAGTGCGGGAATCCTCGAAGATCATGAGGGGTGGACGTATGTTGCCGTTGTTGCATCTGAACCACCTAAAAATCATTATCCTTTGTGTGGTTTGTTCCTTTTCTTCTATCCCCATTCTGTGCAGCACACGCGTAGATTATTTTGGTTGCATTGTTTGAGTTAGATCTAGTGTAATTTATCGTTCTCATATTAGATCTTGGGTATATTAAAAGGTGGGTTCGAATCAGCAAGGTAAACCTTGTCTGGAAGATAACATCTTGCGTGAGTAGAATCTCCAGATTCCCACCTCCGCCATCGTACCTAAGATTGGTTGAGTGTGATATATTCTATTAGATCTGAGAGTTTTCATATAGATCTGAAATTCATTACAGTTATTATTCACACTTATTTAAATTGGGCAAGATTTTGTTAAAAGTTTGTAAATACCCAATTCACCCCCCCTCTTGGGTGTCATTGATCGCGGGACTTCAACCTACCTGTTGACTTAATATGCATGGAGATGGAAGGTTATGATATTATTTTGGGAGCTAACTGGTTATCTACACACGGTGCCAGTGTTAGCTGCAAGTTGGGTATGGTAACCTTTAGTGACTAGCCCAACCTCATATGTTTTGGTGTCAGGCATCCTCGACACCTATCCCTTATTTCGGCCCTTAAAGATGATAAATTATTAAAGAAGGGTTGCGTGACTTTCTTAGTTTCTATTATTATGGCCGAGCATAAGAAACTAAATCTGGAGGATATTCCAATCATTCGGGATTATTCAGATGTATTTCCAGACGAGTTAGAAATCTAGCCCGTGAGTTCATGTCACCGCTGTGAGAAAGAGAGTGAACCCGTCCCGTGACTCGATCCGAGCATGGAAGTGAGTCGACCACCCTAGACTCTGTCAGTTTCTCAACCGCGTGGATCCACGATTTCCCTCGCTTGGGACGACGAGTGAGCTCACATTTCTATTTGTGACGTATAGCCCATAGGAACTCTTAGTGTCGGGCCGAGTTAACTCTATTGTTCACGTGTCGCTGGTCACATCACCATTTAGAGTCCGAGGTTCGCATCAGTTGGAGTCGGGTCTCTCTATCCGTCCCGCATCAGTTTGGTATCAGAGCCAGGTTGAGTCTAGGGTCGTGTCTCATAGCATCCTTTGCCCGGTATCTAAAAAGGTGTCCCCGGAACGTTAGGTTATGCCTATCGGGAAGGAACACCCTTGCGAGAAAGGGTCTTCGGATCCCGCAACTCCGCCACGTACCGGATATCGACTAAGTCTAGGTTCATCCTCATTGCATTAGTCCGTGTCTCCTAGTCAGTGTGTCAGTTGCATGCCCACCCATCGAGGCACCCAATACTCACCACCACCACCTATGGCGGATCCCCTAGCCCGTAGTTCCGATGAGCCTTCGGTGGCTAAAATGTTTCGAGCTCTCATGGATCGTCTCGATACGCATATGGATAGGCTTAGTACGGGTCTAGATGGCGTAGAAACACGTCTAGAAGGGAGGATGAAAGCCATCAAGGATCGGGCCGAAGCTTCGGACTAGTCTATCCAGGGTCTTGTGAGGAGGATAGCTATCTTAGAGAGGGCCCCGGTTAAGGCGGCGCAACCTGCGCCGACCAATGGTCAACAAGAGCCGGTTCAACAACCCGCTGTTCCAAGGGCTCAAGGGGCAAATGATAGGAGGCAACAAGTGCCCGAGGTGGCTGATTATGCATCTGATAATGAACAAGGGAGTAATGGTCATGACCATCGAGCCAAACGACAGAATCGTGATTACGATGATGATCACCGCGTTCTTAGGAGCGTGCGTGCGGACCCTCCCCTTTTTGACGGGTCCTTGGACCCGAAGTTCTATTTAGATTTGGAGGCTGGCATGGATCGGTACTTCGAGTGGTTTGAGATGACGGACCACCGAAGAGTTCGCTATGCCAAGATGAAGTTGCAAGGACAGGCGCAAACCTATTGGACAAATGTGGAGAACCTGTTAATGCAGCGACATCAACCCCAGATCGGTACTTGGGTTGACATGAAACTCAAGTTGAGGAAGAAGTACCTTCATGCCACATATCGCCAGCATCTCATAGACAAATGGCAAAGTCTCTCCCAAGGGAACCGGTCCGTGACAGAGTACACCGCCGAGTTTGATGAGTATTATTTACGGTGTGGAGTTACGGAAGAGAGCACCATGACCATCTCACGCTTTCGAAGAGGTCTGCGGCCAAACTATCAATATGAACTTTTTCGCCGCAATGTGACCACTTTGGAGCAGGCATATTAGGTTGCTCTCGAATTGGAGCAATTTGAGGCCGAGTTCGAGCCTACCCAATGGATGGTCCCCTTCCCTCTTCATAGTGTCAAGCCCCGCAGCTCTACAGGCTCATATCAGAGGGCCACCATGGCTCGACCACAGGAGCCCGCCCGTCAGGAGCCATTCGCTCCTAGGCCTCACCCTCCACCTCCGAGGGACTTTGCTCGTCCCCAACAACCTCCGGCACCCATTGCCCGACCACCGACACCCGCACCTCTTGCCCGTCCCTTGTTGCCTTCACCCCCTATCCGTCGGGAGGACAAGGGTAAGGGACCTTTGATCGGGGAGCCTAGTGGATCCTAGCAGCAGTGTTTTCACTGCAATGGGTTTGGCCATTTTACCAACCAGTGTCCCACGCGCCAATCTCTAGTCATTGGGGACACACAGGTCGGGAACACCTCATCTTCCGAGCTTGTACCAGTCAGCTATGAGGCGGATCAAGAATTAGCTGACGAGTTCTTTGAGAATGGGGATGATGGTCAGGAGGTTCAACATCTAGATGATGCCCAGATAGGGGTCGTCAGGTGTATTCTCACCCAACCACATGCTAGTGATGACTGGCGTCTGACCACCATATTTCATACATACTGTAGCCTGGGCGGGAAAGTTTGTAAGGTGATTATCGATAGTGGGAGTTGTATCAATGCAATCTCCACGGGCACTGTTTCGCGTCTTGGTCTTACCCCCGTGGACCATCCTTGCTCCTATCGAGTATCATGGGTGGATTCGACCTCCATTCTGATCAGGCTGTGGTGTTTGGTCCCACTGCAGTTCCATGCCTACCGTGACGAGATCTGGTGTGATGTCCTCCCCATGGAGGTGGGCAGTATTATTCTTGGTAGGCCGTGGTTGTTTGATCGGGATGCAACTCTCCATGGCCAGTCGAACACATGTACCTTCAACCATGGTGGCCAACGGATTACCCTCCACCCCTCTCAGCCCAGGAGCCCTTCAGTTAGGGGTCTTACTGGTCCTAGTACTCCGGAGCCTTCCGTCCCAAGACCTAGTACCCCATCCCCAGCTCGGGCCATGACCGTTACATCTAGCACAGGCGAGCCCTTGTCTAGGAGATTGATGTTGATTAGCTCCCGAGAAATGGAGCGGGAGGCTAGTAGGGGCAGCCCTGTGTTTGCTATCACGGTCCGTGAGGTGGAGCAAAAGTCCGAGGGTGAACTCCCACCCGATGTCATTCCCATTCTGCAGGAGTTTGCTGATATCTTTCCCGAAGAGCATCCCGAGGGACTCCCACCTATGTAGGATATTCAACATACTATCGACCTGATTCCAGGCTCCTCATTGCCCAATCTTCCTCATTATCGCATGAGTCCCACAGAACATGCCGAGCTAAAGCGGCAGGTCGATGAGCTGTTGTAGAGAGCGTCTGTTCGAGATAGCATGAGTTCGTGTGCTACTCCTGCATTACTTACCCCAATGAAGGATGGTACGTGGAGAATATATATTGATAGTCATGCCATCAACAAAATCACTGTGAAGTACAGGTTCCCTATTCCCCGCCTAGATGATATGCTTGACATGATGGCAAGTGCAACAATCTTTTCGAAGATCGATCTTAAGAGTGGCCACCATCAGGTGAGGATTAGGCCAGGTGATGAGTGGAAGACCACATTTAAGACCAAGGATGGTCTATATGAGTGGTTGGTTATGCCCTTTGGGTTGACCAATGCCCCTAGCACCTTCATGCGACTCATGACTCAGGTCCTTCGACCATTTATTGGAGTCTTTGTGGTAGTGTATTTTGATGATATTCTTATATACAGTCGCACTAAGGGGGATGACTTGGACCATCTACGGCAGGTCTGCCTACTTTTGAGGTGAGAGTAGTTCTTTGCAAACCCACAGAAGTGTGCCTTTATGACTTCTCAGCTTACCTTCTTGGGTTTTATAGTGTCTAGTACTTGGGTCTCCGCTGATTCGTAGAAGGTCCGAGCCATTGTTGAGTGGTCGGAACCCCGTACGATCCATGATGTCTGCAGCTTCCATGGCCTCGCGACGTTCTATTGTCGTTTCATCCACGGATTTAGTTCCGTCACTGCCCCGACCACGGACTGTATCAAGAAGGGCACATTTGTATGGACGAAGGCCGCTGCTGCTGCCCTCAAGGACATCAAGGAACGCATGACCCAGACACCGGTCCTTCGATTACCAGATTTCTCGAAGGTGTTTGAGGTGTCTTGTGATGTGTTAGGTGTAGAGATTGGAGGAGTGTTAAGTCAGGAGACCCACCCGGTCGCATATTTCAATGAGAAGCTGAATGACGCGATACTGCGATACTCTAGTTATGATAAAGAATTCTATGCAGTTGTTCAGGCTCTTAGGCATTGGAGACACTATCTATTACATCAGGAGTTTTTCTTGTACTCCGATCATGAGGCTTTGAAGTTCCTCCATGCCCAATAGAAGCTTAATGCACGTCACAATAGATGGGTTGAGTATCTCCAGCAGTTCACATTTGTACTTAAACACAAGAACGGAGTGGAGAACAAGGTGGCTGATGCCTTGAGTCGGCGAGCATGTTTGCTGACTACCATGAGTGCCGAGGTTATAGGACTAGAGAGGACTAGAGAAGATAAGGGAGGATTATGTTGATTGTCCTGACTTTTGTCAAATCTTTGCCGCTCTCCAGGCTGGACCCTCGAGAGATCATATTGATTATGTGCTTCAGGATGGTTACCTCTTTCGAGGAGGAAGGCTTTGTGTTCCCCAAACTTCAGTTCATGACTTCTTAGTCTAGGAACTACATGCGGGAGGTCTAGCCGGCCACTTTGGTCGGAATAAGACTATCGAGGCTGTCGAGCATAGATTCTATTAGTCGAGCTTGAAGCGAGATGTTGCTCACATTGTGGCCCAGTGCCGTACATGTGTTACAGCCAAAATGAAGAAGCAAAGCTCGGGCCTCTACACACCTCTCCCCATGCCTGATGCCCCGTGGCATGATATTAGCATGGATTTTATCTTGGGATTGCCACGCACCTCTAGGAAGCATGATTCGGTCTATGTGGTAGTAGATCGATTCTCGAAGATGGCCCTTTTCATTCCCTGCTCGAAGACTTCGGATGCTTCGAGGGTAGCCCGCCTTTTCCTTACTCATGTGGTGCGCAAGTTCGGGTTGCCTCGTACCATAGTGTCTGACCGTGATGTTAGGTTCACCAGTTATTTTGGAAGACACTGTGGCATATGTTAGGTACTCACCTCAAGTTCTCCACTGCATATCATCCATAGACAGATGGTCAGACTGAGGTGGTCAATAAGAGTCTGGGTGACCTTTTGAGGTGTCTTGTCAGGGACCGTGTAGGGGATTGGGATCTTATGTTACCATTGGCAGAGTTTGCATATAATGATTCGGTCAACAGGTCTACCGGTATGAGTCCTTTCGAGATTGTCACAGGTCGTAGGCCTAGGAAGCCAGTGGAACTTGTTCCCATGCCCATTCATGCACAAGTGTCAGACTCTGCCGAGTCATTTGCTAGGCATGTTAGGAGTCTGCATGACGACATCCGTTGTCACATTGAGGCCAGCAATGCACGGTATAAGGAGTTAGCCGATGCCCATAGACACCACCGTGAGTTCCAAGAGGGTGATTATGTCATGATCAGGTTTAGACCTGAGCAGTTTCCCTTTGAAACCATCAAGAAATTGCAAGCTCGCGGAGCCGGTCCATTTCGAGTGTTGAAACGCATCGGATCTAACACGTATGTTGTGGACTTACCCGAGGAATATGGGATAAGCTCTACTTTCAATGTGTCGGATCTAGTTGCCTATAGGGACCCAGCGGTGATCCCTAGTGAGCCTTTCGAGCCATCTCCCCCCATTGAGAGTGACCCCACACCTGAGTGTCCACCACCAACCTCATTTCCACGGCAGCGAGAGCATATAGATCATATACTGGATGAGCATGTGACTGTTACCAGGAGTGGATCCTACACGCGCTACCTAGTGCGATGGAGAGGGCGACCTGCCACTGAGGATACTTTGATCACTCGGGGAGAGTTGCATAGAATAGATCCGGACCTACAAGAGCGCTACCAGAGCGATGCAGACCCTTACTCGACGGGGTCGAGTTTCTCCCACCCGGGGAGAATTGGTGCAGACACTAGAGCTAGCGAGAGATACGATACGGTGAGCCGTCGGTACTGTACGCGCAGCACCACTCGAGCTACATCGGCTTCCCTCTGGCTCGGAGACAGTCTGGAGTCTCCCTCTTGAGTCTTAGTATTTGTAGTATTTATTGGGATTTTATTTGTATGTAATTTGTGTTTATTTGGTTTTATTTGGATTGTAAAAAGGATAGTAGAATGGATTTATTTGTAAAATGGGACCACCTGGGTCCCGCGGGCCCCCTATCCCCTCTCTCATTGATCCACCTCAGCTCTAGGGCCCATGTTGGGCCAGTCAAACATCCAAGGTGGGCTTCTAGAAGAGTTGGACCAAGGGGAGACATGGTGTTAACAAAGTCCAAGAAGGAGGCCAACTAGTCAAGGGGGCGCCCCATATATATTATATTCTAATGGATTTATATTTTATTTTATTTGGTTCCAAACCACATAGGAGAATTAAATGTGAACTTCCCCATTTACCCCTCCCTAATCCTAGATCTAGGGATAGTTAGTGTCATTTTACATTTCACATAAAAGGCTTGTAATTCTCATTTTGGTGAAATTAATGCAAAGATTATTGTGAAATTTTTTCCAAAGAGCAAGGGCCGCCTCTCTCTCTCTCTCCTCTCCCCCTTCTTGCAGTTGGGAAGTCTGTATTCTGAGGTGAGACGTCTCCTCTATCGGTTCGTGAAGATCGCCACTGTCGCCGCCGTTGCACCGCCACTGTCGTCACCGGAGTTCTATCCACTCAGGACAGCAAGCTCTTCCCGAAATTTTAGCTCTCAACCTCGTGATCTGTTGGATTCCAAATTTTGAGGGTGAGTTCCTGAGGTCCATCGTCCCATAAAAATTTTCCACTTTTCTAGCCTTCGTTTTCCATTCTTCCCATTTCGTGTTCCCCAGCCCTCCAGATCTGCCTGTGTTCTGTCCTGTGTCACAGCAACCAAGTAGTTCACCCATGAACCCACCTTCCCCATGTCTGAATGAGTTTTAATTTTTATTGGGGATTCTATCCACCTAAGCCCCCTTCCACAAATATTTTTGAGAATTTTAAATCTCGTTTACATTTTCTAAAAATCTCTATCTTTTCCCAAATCTGTGCTACCCCCTGCAATCCAGATCCGACCACCCAGTGCTAGAAAATATGTTACCCCAACCAAACCTCCACCATAAATTCCACAAAAAATATCCCCGTCTTCCTTACTTCCCCCTCTCCAACTTTCATGAAGAACCCAACACCCAGATCCAAAGTCTGAGTCACGGTCAACGCCAACTCTCAGGTAGATCCAATTCTACCCGGCCAGATCTGAGACTAAGAGCAGTCCTTTTAAAAATTCCACCATCAGAATTACAGCCCCAACAAAATTCTTGGAACCACTAAGGATCGAAGGATTTCGAGTCAGCTTTCCATCGGCACTGGTTTCGCTCCGATCCGACGTCCGTGCCGATCACAGCAACTTCTGTCACCGGAGCGCGCGGGTCTAAAAAGGAAGTTCCGATCCGTGGACAGCAACTTCAACAATTGAAGATCGGAGCCGCCTCGCCTTCCACGAGGTGAACCAGGGCGTCCCTCTCTTAGGGATCACCCCTCCAGTAGTCCTCTTCGCAGCGGGACCCACCCCACTCAATTCGGAGGCCCGAGCAGCACGTGGGCCCCACAACCCGCGGAACGCGCCATCCGGGCAGCACCAAACTGAGGCTTGTCGGGACCGACGGAGCGCCCCAAAACGCTGCCCGTCAACCCAAACACGATACTCCAGGGCCCCACATGGGACCTATTACCTCCCTGCGTGGAGTGGGTTAATTTTGTAACTGTTGATTATTGTTAACCGGGAGTACGGATTTGGTCGGGGTTGTCTTCCCCACACCGGGTGCGTGGAGGTAACGATCTCAACTTCTTGGCAATTTGCTTATTTAGTATTTGATTGTATTCCGCTACTTGAGAGCGTTAGAAATCTAGCCCGTGAGTTCATTTCACCGCTGTGAGAAAGAGAGTTAACCCGTCCCGTGACTCGATCCGAGCACGGAAGTGAGTCGACCACCCTTGATTCTGCCGGTTTCTCAACCGCGCGGATCCACGCTTTCCCTCGCTTGGGACGATGAGTGAGCTCGCATTTCTATTTGTAACGTATTGCCCATAGGAACTCTTAGTGTCGGGCCGAGTTAACTCTATTGTTCGCGTGTCGTTGGTTGTGTCACCATTTAGAGTCCGAGGTTCGCATCAGTTGGAGTCGGGTCTCTCTGTCCGTCCCGCATCAGTTTGGTATCAGAGCCAGGTTGAGTCTGGGGTCGTGTCTCATAGCATCCTTTACCCAGTATCTAAAAAGGTGTCCCCGGAACGTTAGGTTACGCCTATCGAAAAGGAACACACTTGCGAAAGAGGGTCTTCGGATCCCGCAACTCCGCCACATACTGGATATTGGCTAAGTCTGTAGACTTGCCAAAATCGATACTATGTTGAGAAAATCTCATGTCACCACGTGACGCCCCAAAATGGACTTCAATATTGGCTTAATACGAAGTTTTTCTAATCATTTGACAATTTTTTTTCATGATAATTCTAATTTTTCATAACAATTGTAATTAACGTCTAGCGGAAGGGCATCATTTAACTGACGACCTGATGAGGGTCGTGATTTCACAAATTAACAATTGTTCAAACAGGCGTTGTTTCCTGGATTTTACGAATCCTAAAGAAAATAAAATTCAAAGAATTGACGCCCGCCTGAGGGGTGTTGATTATTTTACGCCCATTCAAACAGGTATCATTTGTCAATTTTAAATTAGGAAAGTCCTTTATTGCCAAAAATAAATGCAGGAATAAACGACTGTGTGGATGTCGTCATTTCAATTAACGCCCCTCTTCAGGTCATCATTTTCACTTCCGTCTCCATTTCGCCTGCTACCTTCCAGTAGTGATCCTTTCCCCATTTTACACCTTGTGTTCGATTGGGAAGAGGGATCCTTGTTGGAGGATTGATTCCTTTGTTTTAATCCTATTGATGCAAGGATTTTGGGCCTATAAATACCCCTTGAATCCCTCACGCGTGAACAGAGAAGGAGGACTGAAAACAACAACAACAGAACAAGAGCTAACAAGGGAGTTAAGGAGCTAACAGGAGAGCACTACAAAGGAAAAGAGAGTTTCTTTCTCTTTTGCAGGTTTTTCCTCCAAGCTTCCTCCACAGGCGAGCTTCCTCAAGCGTTCTCCTTCCCACGAGCGGCGTTTCTTCATCCCACGGTTCTTCATCCTGCAGCTGTAGCGGCCCTTGTTCTTTTCCTTTACTGCTGCACACACAGCAGCAGGGATTCCCCCTCTTAGCATTTTTTTGGCATCATACGCACTCTTTCTTCTAGTTCTCCGCTAGAGTTATCACCATACCATATATTGTTTTAGCTTTGCATTGCATTCATATTCCCCATACCTTGTTACTTCTCTTAGGGGTTTAAACTAAAACACACAAGGTGTGTTCATGCCCAATTTGTTTGATTTCATACTTTTAGAGCATTGATACTACACACTTGGCTAATCCATATCTTTATTTGTTTTGTGTGTTTTCTTGCAAGGGTGATCAAGCTATGAACCCCCTTCATCAGCCGGCCGATAGAAGGAGGAAGGAAGAACTTGCAATTTCCCCGCTTGACACAAGGTACATGCGATCATCTTTGGTATTTTGAGGTAACCCCTCTGGCGATCACCCTCCTTGGAGCATCTCATGCTCTCCCTTTTCCTCATGCCCCACATATTTTAGCACATTAATCACTTTTTTCTATTAAATCTTTTTTTTTATTTTCTCTTTAAAAAAATGTCAATGTGACACATTCACAAATTGGCGATCACGGTGGGACCCCTTTTACTTTTAGTTTGATTACCCTTCCCTTCGGCGCCCTCGCGTGCCCCTCCCTTCGGCGCCCTCGTGTGCCCCTCCTTTGGCACCCTCGTGTGCCCCTCCTTCGTGCTCCACGTAGCACACTCCCCTTGTGCACCACGTGCACACCCCCACTGGATTAGCCAATCTGAGAAGTGTTTATAGCATTTTTTCTAGAGGAGATTTGATTTCCGTCAGTTATCAGGGCCTTCGATTCTCTGAACTAAATAGCGCCCTCCCTTCCGTTGTCATTTCTGCGTACAGCGACTGTTCAAACAGGCACGGTTTCCATTTAATTTCTACATTTTTATTATTTTCATAATCCACGCCCCTCATAGAGGCATCATTTTCACATTTAACGCCTCACACCAAGGAGCCAGTTTCTTTGATTGCCATTGATTTTGGCCACTGCATTTTTTGACGCCCCCCACAAAGGCGTCTTTCACTGATACAGCGCCTTACTCAAAGGCATTATTTTGTTTATTCGTCATTTCGATCACTATTTACTGCCATCTGACGCCCCTTTACAGAGGCGTTATTTCTTCAGAAAGCGCCTCACTCTAAGGTGCTATTTCATTTTGGTGGCTTTCTGTTTGCTGATATAGCGACCTGCGCCAAGTCGTCATTTTGTTCTGCGTCCACAGAACCTTGGTTACTATTGTTCATTCACCTGCTGATTGCTATTACAGTCTGTTTGATCATTATCTGCTTGATTTGCCTGCATTAGACTGCATCTTAGGGCATTTGGCTGAGAGACCTCCTCTCTCTACACACTTAGGATCTCACCCCCTCTTGGTGAAGGAAGGACCCTCCTTTGAGCATTCCGTCTCATTGGACCGGAAATTCCTAAACCAACCCTCCGTAAGTCCCCGCACCCGTGGATTCCCTCACGGACATTGGGCAGGTTGTACCATTGAAGCACCCGGAGTATAGTTGACCCATACGTTGGTGAAGAGAGAGAAAGAACCTATTTAACCCGGAGATTACACCCAAACTCCCAACTAGGACCCACATTCAAAGGAGAGAATTTATTATAAACTCACTTTAATCTCAAAAGAAAGCATTAAAACTTTGGGTTCATCACAACTTGAGTGTATATCTTGTTTGAGTGGGTGATTATCTCTTGATTCTATTTGATTATTTGAAATATTTCTCTCTCTTTAAACATGAAACTCCATTCAGGTAAAATCATCAATATGGCCAACTACGGGTATACCTACCCACTCTGACCCATTTTATGAGGTTCCCCCTCAGGAATCCGTCTACTACGAGGGAAACTATGCTCCCTCTCCCACTCACTACCCTCAGGTCAACATGGTGGACACTACGTCTCAGGAGGTTGGGCCTTCTTCCCAAGCTCAACCTACCACCCAAAATACTTCTGGGGACACCTCCCCTTCTTTCAACTTTAATGATTTTATCAAAGCTCTCACTCAACTGGATGATTCCCAACGCCAGGCGGTCTACGCCGCCATAGAAGGAAAATCCGTCCCGTCATCTTCCAACCCTCCCCAGGCCGTGGGTGGCCACTCTGTTAACTTTCACAACGACCAGGCGGTCACACCTAGGGTGCCTTCGCGCCCACCAACTCCTGTTATGACTACGCCGGCCCAACAGGCAAGTCACTCCGCTGTTAGGCCTCAACAACCTCATGTTCCTCAATTCTTGAGAAGGCCTATGCCGAACCAATACTCTTCTCGTCCGGCCCCAGTCGAGTCTGATGCCCACACTATACTCCTCCAAAAGATTGCTAGTATGGAGGAGCAGCTGAAGAAGGTCACGGCACCGAAGACTACTTCTGAAATTACTCTTCCCACTTTGCCAGTCTTTCACTTACCCTCATCTGAGATGCCGAATTTCCGGCGGTACAATGGAACAGGCAATCCGTATATTCATTTGAAAGACTTCTTGTAGGAGGCGTCATTTTGGAAGGATAACAAGACCTCTCTAGCCTACCTCTTTAGGCAATCTTTAGATGGTCCGACACTAGAATGATTTTACTCTTTGGAGCCGGCTGATGCTGGCGATTTTGATGCTGTCCAATGAAAGTTTCTGCAGAAGTACAAGGACCGTGTGGGTCCCTCCCTGTCTGTTACCGATCTTGTTGCTGAAAAGATGAAGCCCGAGGAGGATTTCGTTTCATTTGCTGATAGGTGGAGAACTATGGCCGAAAGACTGAAGGACACACTGTCAGAGCCGGAGCAAGTAAAAATGATTATATCAAACTCCACTCCGCAGTTCCGCCACATCTTAGCAATGAACAAATTAAGCACAATGGAGGAGCTCTATGAAAGAGCAAGGTATATACAAACACAAATGAAAGATTCGCCCATTATGGGCATGTTTGAATCGAGGTCGAAGGTAATAAGAAAGAATGTCAATACTGGCAATACTAGTGCAACTACTGAAGGCACTGTTACCAATGAGCAAGTGAGCGCGTTTGACAACTCCGCACCTTTTCGCCACCCTACGAACCCAAGGTCGTCCCCACAACAGCCTGCCTTCCAGAACCAAGTCCACCAGCCAAACAACAATCCTCCTCAGATTTTCCAGCCTCTTCCACCACAACAGCAGCCACAACCTCACTTCCCTCCACAAAATCAACCCCCACAATATCATCAAGTACCCCCGCCGACTAATTATGCACCTCAACAACTGCAACAATCGAGAAGACCATTGGGTCCCCGAAGAGCCCAATATCCTCCATTGCTCGAAAGTCTACCCGATATTTTCAATGCCCTCATGGCCGCCAACGCGCTCACCTTGCCTAAAGAAAGAACGGTGTGGCCGCAACATGTAGACACCTCTCGATATTACGTCTTCCATCGGCAGCCGGGGCACAACATTGATCACTGCTTTCACTTCAAAGATTACATATATGACATGAATGATCAAGGTGATATTGATTGGGATGAGATGAGGAGATTCATTGCTACTTTAAAGGCGCGAAGGCCTCCTCAGCAACCACAGGCTCTGCAGCCTCCTCAGCAACCAGCAGTACCTCCTCCACAGCAACAGCAGGTTCCTGCACTCCAGCCGAATATGGGGATCGTAAATAATCCACTACCGGAGCACCCGGTTGTGGACGTGCAAAATTGCACGCCCGTATGTCCCAACTATCCCAGCATCAACAGCAACCCCAAACTGAAGAAACTGCGTGGAAGAGGGGCCATCCGGACTCCCCGAACGTACACACACTGTCGTGAAACTGTCTCCGGAATCACGACAGTGAAGAGAAATCAACCACCGGGAGCCCCACAATCCATGGGCCTCGAAGAAAATCAAATGGGCCACAACTCACGCTCACAACAGGCTCAGAACTACCCATTTAGCCTTCAGTGGCACGCCCCTGGCAGCCTTCAGCAGCACGCCCTGGCAGCCTTCAGCGGCACGCCCCTGGCAGCCTTCAGCAACACGCTCTGGAGCCTTCAGCGGCACGCCCTGGTAGCCTTCAGCGGCACGCCCTGGTAGCCTTCAGTGGCACGCCCTGCAGCCTTCAGCGGCACGCCCCTGGCAGCCTTCAGCAGTACGCCCTGGCAGCCTTCAGCGGCATGCCCCTGGCAGCCTTCAGCGGCACGCCCTGGCAGCCTTCAACGGCACGCCCCTGGCAGCCTTCAGCAGCACGCCTTGGCAGCCTTCAACTGCACGCCCCTGGCAGCCTTCAGCAGCACGCCCTGGTAGCCTTCAGCGGCACACCCTTTGCCCCCTTCAGCGACAGGCCCTTTGGGCTCTTCAGCGGCACGCTTGACGTGTTTTCCAGCGGCACGCCCTTTTGGCCCTCTCAGCAACACGCTTGTTTAGCCCGCCAGCGGCACGCTGTCCAGGCTCTTCAACGGCACGTTCCGGCAGACGAGATCTTGCGCCCATGCCCTATAGATCCTTGGCGCGCAGTGAGCTATCCGAGGTGTCGACCGGAGGCTCGGCCACGCAGGCTACTCCTCTGCCACCAAGGACGGGGAGGTCAAACCCCATTCAATGCCCATCACCTCCCGCCACCATCATTCGTGCCCGAACGCTCCCGCCGCTGGGGTATAAAACGCCCCCCTTCTTCGACTAAAAAAAAAGGAGGGGAAGAACAGACGAGAGAGAAAGAGACGGAGAGACACGCAGAGGCAGACGCAACAGAGAAAAGAGAAGAAGAGAAGAAGAAGAAGAGAGGAAGAGAAGAAGGAAGGGGAGAGGCTCCTGCTCCCCCTTGCTGCTCCACCATCACCGTCCACGCAAAGAGAAGAGTGAAGAGAGAAGGAGAAGAGTGAGTGAAGAGAGAGAGTGAGGTCTAGGAGGGGTGGAGTTCATACCCCGTTCCCCTCCCCCACTGTATTTCTTTCTTTCTTCTTTCTTTTCTTCTTTTTCTTCTTTTTCCTTTCTTTCTTCCTTCCTCCCCCGTCTGGGTTGGAATGTATGCTTTGAAGTACACGGCCAGTTATGGCCTTTTCTTTCCATGAATGAAAATCCCTCTTTTTGGGCGTCTTACTACCGTGCTTGATTTATACTCGGATGCGTGCGTTTGAACCCTCCTCCCCCTTTGTCTTGGCCCTCTTCATGAGACCCCTGGCCTTCACCATTTGTTTTCGCCTTCCTCGCCTGCCGTTCACGCACTTTAGCGACACACACCCAGGGTAGCCTCCAGTAGCACACCCTTTTTTTTGGTGCCCCAGTGGCAAGCTCCTGAAGTGCCCCAATGGCACAACACCTTCTTCGTGCCCTTCAGCGGCACACCCAGTTGTGCCTCCAGCGGCACACCCTGACAACGGCACGCCTTAATTGTGCCTTCAGTGGCCACTCCGAGTTTTCGAGGTTTTCTAAGGTTTTATTAAGGTGTTGCCGCTCTCGGGCGTCCACCTCCAATTGTCGGGATCCGCCACTCCATGTGGGCGCGTTCCCTGTATCTCCCTTACGCTCGGGTCAAGGGGAGATGCTGCCGAATTTTTGTTAGAAACGATAACATATTAAAAAGATAAAAGGAAGTAACAAACAAATGGGGTAATAACGAATCACAAGACAAAGAGAAAGCATCAAATAAATGAAACCAACAACAATAAAACATTCTAATCAACTAAAGGAACCCCCCTCAAACTCTCCAGCGGTACACCCCTCAACCCTCCAGCGGTAAAGCCCCAAACCCTCCAGCGGTACACCTTTCAAACTGTCCAGCAGTACACTCCTTAGCCCCTCCAGCGGCACACTCTTCACCCTCAGCGGTACACACCTTAGCCCCTCCAGCAGCACACTCTTCACTCTCAGCAGTGCACTCCTTAGCCCCTCAGCGGCACACACCCTTGGCCTTCAACAGCACTCTCGACCAGCCTCCAGCAACACACTCCCTTGCCCCTCCGCGGCACACTCCCTTGGCCTTCAACAGCACACTCTCCACCAGCCTCCAGCGGCACACTCCCTTGGCCCTCAGCGGCACACTCTTTAGGCCTTCAACAGCACACTCTCCATAACCTTTCAGCGGTACACTCTCCTCTGCCCTCTCTACACACATGCCGAATGCAACAGGCAATAATAATAATAACTGACTCATAAAAAAGGGGGGGATAAATAATAACAATAATAATAAAATTATTATAACGAAAAGGGGTGAATAATAATGATGACAAACCCAATAAATAAACAAATGATAACAATAAAAAAGGAGATAAATAATAATAATAATGATAAAATTATAATAATAAAAAGGGGGAAATAAGTAATAATAATTACCGATTCAATAAAAAGAATATAATAAATAAATACGTAAAAATATTAATAATAATATAATAATAAAGGAATAATAATGATAGACTCACCAGAAAAATATAAAGAAATAACAAATAGTAATGATAGAAATTTAAATAATAATAAAAAATGATGAGCTCCACTCCGCAGCCTCATTCTCCTCAAGACCCGGTATAAAGGGAACATTGACGCCGCCCCTCCAAGTCGGATTCGGACCTTGGGAGCTATCCCAATACGGTCGTAATCCGACATTGCTTTGGGCCGATAGTCTATCAAACCTGATGCTTTCCCGTTGGGATTTGTTCCCGCTCTTTCATTGAGATTCCCGTAAACTCGACATACATTTGTACGGGGTCGTTTCTATCTACGTCGTACCTTCAATATGGACTTTTGTCCGAATATCAAGTGGTCCGCGAGTGACCGAAAAAAATTGGAATAGAACGAGATGGCTCCCGTCATCTCTGGACTCTTTGCATGGGAATATCAATAAGGCCTCCGTGGGCCACGCTTAGACCTCGGGTCCGTCCCGATTATGGTCATCGTCTGACCCATATCCCCGGCCTATAGCTCGCTCCCTTTGAACACATTTTCGGTTTTGGAGTCTAGTCCCGAGACTCTTCCCCGTTGCCCACCGGCACCGAAAATATTAATGATGCCCGCGCAAGCCTCGTTCGGACCACGGGAGGCGCCCCCGGTATGGTCCTGATTCGATCTCGCACCGGGCCAATAAATCCACTAGCTTCCTACTACACTAGCCGAGATTTAACCGAATATTTTCAGTGTCTCGGAATAATATATTTGCCATATCCTGACATACATATGTCCCAGGTCCTCCCGCGACGATTACGATGTTCTCAAGCAGGACACCCGTCCGAATATTAAACGGTCTCCCAAACGACCGATACGTCTCGAACGTTCGCTTCCCTAGACATAGGGCTTTCCAACTGATTCAAGGGATATTCCCCCGTTGCCCCTTGGCACCGGAAATATTAATGACGCTCATGGGAGCCTGACTTCGACCGCGGGGGGGCCCACCGCAGTATGGTCGCAGCTTGCTCTTGCACCGGACCAACAGATTTACTGGGTTTTGACCGCTCCAACCGAGGCTTAGCCGATTATTTTCCATTCTTTCGAACAATAAATTTGCCGTACCTTGGCATACATGCATTCCGATTTTCCCGTGACAATCGCAATTTTCTCGAGACGGACATTCGCCCGAACATTAAATGGTCAGCACATGACCGACATGATCTCGAGTGTTTTCTTCCCGCCCTCGCGCGAGGATTTCAACGCCTCCTAGTAGACCTTTCATGCAATTAATTTCCTGGCCATGAGGCCCTGATTCCCAGTGATTAATCAAGGGTGTTCCCTCGCTTGGGGGATGAAAATGACGCCGTGACCTTCATGGCGCGGTGGGTTTTGGTCCTGACACGAACCATACAATCGTCTAACCGCATCAGATCGAGCGCACCATGGGCTCTTCGGAGCCCAAATAAATTGTCACTTCAGTGAGTGGCACGCCCACGCACTTAATAAACCAATAAACGAACCATAACAACTTAAGTGAACGAAAAGTGCGTCCACAAGTCTGGCACGCCCGGTGGGACCAAAACCACCCTTCATCACTTCGCCAGGATTCAGGGCCTCATGGCCTTCTAATAAACGATGTTTGCCTACTTTGATGAATTACAGGTGCTGTCTTCGCCAGCCCTATGGGGAGAAAAGCCGGACTAGGTGCAACTGCCTTTGTGGCCTCGAGGATGCTGCTTCAAAGCATATGTAGCTTCCAGGAATCTTGGGGGCTGTTATAAAAAAAGGAGGGAGAAGAGAAAGAGAAAAGAAGGGAGGGGAAGTCAAACCCCTTTTCCCTAAAAAGAAAAGAAGAAAAGAAGAAAGGAAAAAAAGGGGGAGAAGCAAAAATAGAGGAGAGAGAATTGGCGAGAGAGGGTTGTACGTCCATATCCGCCGACACCCGTGCTGAAAAAAGATTACCACTATGGGATTGGTGCGGTGGAGCGAACCACTCATCCCCTCCTGGGGGGGTGAGCGCTCTCCTGCGCTCCCACCTTGGCCTATTATGCAAAAAAAAAGAAGAAAGGAAAAGAAAAGACAAAAAGAAGAGTTGGCAAGCATCGCCGGCCAAAAGAACAAGAAGAAGGACGGCATCCCGCCTGGCTCCAGGAGGTTCCAAGTCCGCAGTGCAATGACCCGGCCCGTTCCTCTTTCCTACTGCCTCTATCCGGCATAAGACGGCCCCTCGAGTGACTGTTAAAAGACCCAGCAAGCCGTGACTGTAGCTTGATGAATTGCTGCCCGCTGCGGGGAAGGCTTTATAGCAATGAGGCCAAGCACGGCCACCACTCCCTCAGAGAGCCTGCATATACCCCGCCACGGGGAATAAGAAGAAGAAATATACCCCGCCATGGGGGCATAAGACGCAAGAAAAGCTAAACCCCGCCATGGGGGCATAGGAAGCAACAAAGAATTCACCCCGGCCCGGGGGCATAAGAAATAAAGAATACACCCTAGACTTAGGAGAATCTGAAGAAGAAACATAAACCCCGCACGGGGGCATGAGAAGCAAAAGATACAGCCCGCCTTGGGGGCATTTGAAGCAGGACAAACAACATTCCCCGGCTTAGGGGAGCATGAAGAAAGGAATGCACCCCGCTTAAGGGCACATAAGCATAAGAAGAAGAGACTACCCCGGCCTGGGGTCATGAGAAGAAGCAGAGTTGCACCCCGGCTTAGGGGGCATATGAAGAGAAGTGTACCCCACCCTGGGGCATAAGAGGCAGAAGAATCAACCACGACTCAGGGGTAACTGAAGAGAAATTCACCCCCGCCTCGGGGGGGACAAGAAGCAAGAATTTCACCCCACCTTGGGTGAACAAGAAGCAAACATCCCCCAGTGTGTCGGGCGGAAGAAGAAGAATTCCCCCCGCTTTAGGGCATAAGGAGCAAGAGATACACCCCCGCTCAGGGGCACATGAAGAGAATACACCCCGGCCTCGGGGCATTTGACAATAAATTCACTCCGCAGTGGGGGCATAAATAGCAAAAGAATACACCCCGGCTTGGGGATATTTGAAGACGAGACACACCCCGTCCGGGGGCATAGAAGTCGTGAAGAATGCACCCCACCATGGGGGCACAGAAGCAAAGAGACAGACATCCCGCTCTAGGGGGTATGTGAAGAGAAATGTGCCCAACCTTGCGGGGTAGAAGAAGCAGAACCTACCCCGGCCCCGGGGCATAAGTGGCAAAAAAACACACCCCGTCTGGGGGCACACAAAATAAGAAACCCACCCCCGCTCAGGGGGCATATGAGACAAAACTATACCCCAGTTTAGGGGCATTTGAAGAAGGAATATACCCCGTCATAGGGGCATGAGGAGCAAAGACTATACCCCGCCTGGGGGCACACAGAGAAAGAACACACCCCTGCCTTATGGGGGCATCAGAAGCAAAGAATACACCCCGGCTCAGGGGCATTTGAAGAAGAAGCATACCCCGCCTGGGAGATGCAGAAGCAAAGAGACAGAACACACCCCCGCCTGGGGGCACAGAGGCAAAGAGGCAGAATACACCCCAGTCTGGGGGCATCAATGAGAAAGGAAGAGCAGAACAAAAAGAACAGTCATGAGGTGGACGTGGTCTTTGAACCCGCCTCTTCATAATAAAAAAAAGAGCAAAGAAGAAAAGAATAGTCATCAGGCGAACATGGTCTCTGCACCCGCCTCCCCACAAAAGAAGGAAAGAAATATCAGTCAAGAGGCGAACATGGTCTTTGCGCCTGCCTCTCCACAAAAAAGAAGGACACACGAGGCAGACGTGGTCTTCGAACCCGCCTCTCCACAAAAAAAAGAGAAGAAAAGAAAGAAATGATCACGAGGCAAACATGGTCTTTGCACCTGCCTCTCCACGCAAAAGAAGAAGAGAAAGAAAAGAGACACGAGGCAGACGTGGTCTTCGAACCCACCTCTTGACATAAGAGAAAAAAAAAGAGAATAATCATGAGCTGGACGTGGTCTTTGAACCCGCCTCTTTACAATAAAAAAGAAGAACAAAGAAGAAAAGAACAGTCATCAGGCGAACATGGTCCTTGCACTTGCCTCTCTACAAAAGGAGAAGAGAAGAAGAGAAAGAAGAGTCATGAGGCAAACATGGTCTCTGTATCTGCCTCTCTACAAAAGAAGAAGAGAAGAGAAAAAAAGAGACACGAGGCGAACATGGTCCTTACACCTGCCTCTCCATAAAATAAGAAGAGAAGAAGAGAAAGAACAGTCACGGGGTGAACATGGTCTCTGCACCTGCCTCTCTACAAAAGAAGAAGAGAAGAGAAAAAAGACATGGGGCGAACATGGTCTCTGCACCTGCCTCTCTACAAGAGAAGAAGAGAAGAGAAAAAAGAGACATGAGGCAAAAATGGTCCTTGCACCTGCCTCTCCACAAAAGAAGAAGAGAAGAAGAGAAAGAATAGCCACGAGGCAAACATGGTCTTTGCACCTGTCCCTCCAAAAAAAAAGAAAAAAAATCTTTATGAGGTAAACTTTTACCTCCGACCTCCAGCCACCCAACAAATAGAAACCAATCAGCATTCCGCCGATGGAGCGTTAAACCGGAAAATATTCAGCCATCGGGGCTTCAAGCCGAGAGATATTCAGCCATCGGGGCTTCAAGCCGACAGAAATATCCAGCCATCGGGGCTTCAAGCCGACAGAAATATCCAGCCATCGGGGCTTCAAGCCGACAGATATTCAGCCATCGGGGCTTCAAGTCGACAGATATTTAGCCATCGGGACTTCAAATCCGACAGACTTTCCGCCGACGGGGCGTTAAACCGACTAAACCCGTCACCGACGGGGCGTTGAGCCGACTAAACCTTTCGCCGACGGGGCGTTAAACCGACTGAACCTTCCACCGACGGGGCGTTAAACTGACTAGACCTTCCGCCGACGGGGCGTTAAACTGACTAGACCTTCCGCCGACGGGGCGCTAAACCGACTAGACCTTCCGCCGACGGGGCGCTAAACCGACCAACATTCAGCCATCGAGGCTTCAAGCCCACAGTTACCCCTTCATCAGCCTTCGGGCTGACAGCTATATAATCATCGGCCCCCGAGCCGACAGCTACCTCATCATCGACTCCTAGCCGACAGCTACCTCATCATTGGCACCTCAGCCGACAGCTTCCCAGTTAAAAAAAAAATAATAGACCTCTCACTTTGCTTCGGATCCTTCCCCGGCCAGAGAATAAAAGAATAAATCTTCGGCTTTGGTTCGGACCCTTCCCCCGGCCAGAGAACAAAAGGAGACCCCTCTCCTCAGCTCTCACATCCTGCTACTCAACGCCCTTCGGCTCAGTTATTCCGGCCAAGGCCCACTATCAGGATTAATCCACCTGTCCCACTGTGCTCTCCGATATTCTTCAACTTTATTACCTACTTCGAACATCTCTCGACTTGTCAGCCTACTCCCAATATCCCTTGGCTTTTTAGCCTACTTTTCAGTTCCCTTTGGCTTTTGTAGCCTGCTTCCCAACTTTGGCTCTTGCAGCCTGCTTACCTTTGGTCTTCGTGGCCTGCTTCCCAATTCTGGCTCTCGTAGCATGCTTACCTTTGGCCCTCGTGGCCTGCTTCCCAACTTTGGCTCTTGCAGCCTGCTTCCCTTTGACTTTTGTAGCCTGCTTCCTAACTTTGGCTCTTGCAGCCTGCTTACCTTTGGCCTTCATGGCCTGCTTCCCAATTCTGGCTCTCGTAGCATGCTTACCTTTGGCCCTCGTGGCTTGCTTCCCAACTTTAGCTCTTGCAGCCTGCTTCCCTTTGGCTTTTATAGCCCACTTCCCAATTTTGGCTCTTGTAGCCTTCTTCCCCGATTTGGCTTCCGTAGCCTGCTTCCCATAATTTCAGCTCTTGCAGCTCGCTTCCTAATATCTTTGGCTCTTGCAGCCTGCCTCCCAGAATTCCGCCTCTACGGCCTGCTTCCCAGAATTCGGCCTTCACAGCCCGCTTCCCGTAACTTCGGCTCCTGCAGCCCGCTTCCCAACTTCGGCTCTTGCAGCCTGCTTCCCATAATTTGGCATTCGCAGCCCACTCTCCCCGATTTTGGCTATTGTGGCCTACTTCCAATGTCAACTTCGACTTTTATAGCCCGCTTCCCCAACGTTCTTTCGGCCCTTCGCGGTCTCCTTCCTCAGCACCTTGGCTGCTACTTTGATTCTATACGCACATACAAGATACATATATGTAATGACAGTATGTTCTTACACAAAAAAAGAGAGCAAAACAAAAGAGACAAAAAAAACTTGCTTGGCTACCCTACTTGCATGTTTGCTTAATATAGAATAGTACATCTCCTTGGAATTTTCTAGGACCGTGTTTCCTTGCTAAATAATAATGCCCCGATTCCGGATGCGCGCGCGTCACGGCATACGCTCGAAAAGAACCTAACTATGGCGGGTGCACACGTCAAGGGGAAGAGTCATGGCTGAACTGCTAAGTCAAATTCACAAAATAAACCTGAGGCAATGCTCCCACACTTCGTACTTAATGTGTTCAATGGCCTTAGACCATAGGGATTGCCCGAATTTCTTCTTAGCACTCTACGGAGACTTGAATTCCTGCACTCGCGTGAAAGGTAATCGTGAGGAAAAAGCTGCCTACCCCTACTGTAAAAAAAAAGAGAAAAAAAAGGAGAAAAAAAAGGGAAAGAGAAGAGAAAAAAAACATGAATCCGAGTAGTCGAGAATCTCCACTGAAACAAATGAGGAGACTCGCGCGAAATGGTGAAGCGAGTTACAATAAGGATGAAGCCTGGTAGTCGGGAATCCCCATTGAGACATATGAGGAAACTCGTGCCGAACGGTGAAATCCACTACAAATAATAAACAGATGGGGGCTGTGTGAAGCTACCGAAAGTCGAAAGCCTGAAACTCACGTGTAGGCACTAGAGTAACCTCGAGTGTCACTAGGAAAACCTGCATATCCCTATGGTTAGGGCTCTTTGTTCACTTATTTGTGTTTGCACCGCCACGCCACATAGAATTGTCTCGGGTGAAATGCGTGAATTTAAGCTATGCATGCAAGACATGCGATATCCTCTTGACGGGTGCACCACGCCTTAGCTGTGCCTTCTGGCCCGCACCGTGTCTGCGAATTATGGGCGATGTCCCTACCCCATCCTCTATATACTTATGGTATGCCTATTGACGAGTGCCTGTATGCTTGAATAAAGAAATAAATAATAATAATAAAATAAACTCAATTTCGACTATCGCAGCCTGCTTTCCCAGTTCTGGCTTGTACAGCCCAATCATGACCCTCACGGCCTACTTCCTGCCCTTGCGGCTTGCTAATATCCAAATTTTGGCTTTTGTAGCCAGCTTCCCGATTGCGGCTCTTGTAGTCTGCTTCTTCAATTTGGGCTCTCATAGCCTGCTCCCCAATTTCGGATTTTGTAGCCAGCTTCCCGATTGCGGCTCTTAAAGTCCGCTTCCCTGATTTCAGCCTTCACGGCCTACTTTCGCAACACCGATTCTGGCCCTTGCGGTCCACTTTTCCGGATTCGGATTTCACAGCCGGTGCTCCCGGCGCATTAGAGAACATCAAATCCTGTCACTCCAGATCAGACTTTCTGTCCGACTAGAGAACAAAAAGACTCTTCACTCTAGATCGGACCTTCCGTCCGGCTGGAGAACAAAAAGACCCTTCCACTTTGGTTCGGACCTACCGTCCAGCCAGAGAATAAAAAGATTCTCTCCACTCTAGATCGGACCTTCTCCCCGGCTAGAGAATAAAAAGATTCCTTTCACTTTGGTTCGGACCAACTGACCAGCCAGAGAACAAAACAATTCTTTCCACTCCAGATCGAACCTCCCGTCTGGCTAGAGAATAAAAAGATCCTTTCACTCTAGATCAGACCTTCCGTCCGACTAGAGAATAAAAAAGATTCCTTCCACTTTGGTTTGGACCCGCCGTCCAGCCAGAGAACAAAAAGATTATTTCCACTCTAGATCGGACCTTCCGTCCGGCTAGAGAATGAAAAGATCCCTCTCACTTTAGTTCGGGCCTACCACCCAGCTAGAAAACAAACATACCACCCTGCTCCAGATCGGACCTTTCGCCCGACTAGAGAATAAAAAGATCCTTTCACTCTAGATCGGACCTTCCGTCTGGTTAGAGAATAAACATATCCTTGTCACTTCAGCCCGGACTCTCCACGCATCCGAAGAATAAGAGACTCTCTTTCTCTAATCTGACTCGTAGACTTTCCGTCCAATTGGAGAACAAAAAGACCTTTCTTGGCCGATTTCCCCGGCGTGTTAAAGAACAAAACAACCTTTCCCCCTGACCCGAGCCTGCCGTTTGGGTAAGGAATCATCCCCTTTTACTTGCGCTAACACTAGCCCGTGTCAGCGACTTGACCCTCTCTCCGTCCCTTCGGGTGACGAATATCCCTTTTTATTTGGACCTTCCGTCCAGATCATGGAATCAACAAACCCTTCTCTCCGTCCCCTCGGACGATGAATATCCCTTCGATTTGGACCTGCCATTCGGGTCATCGAATCAATAGACTTTCTCTCCGTCCCTTCGGGTGATGAATATCCCTTTGATTTGGACCTGCCGTCCAGGTCACTGAATCAACAAACTCTTCTCTCAGCCCCTTTGGGTGACGAATGCCTCTTTTGATCTGGACCTGCCGTCCAGGTCACTGAATAAACAAACTCTTCTCTCAGCCCCTTTGGGTGACGAATGCCTCTTTTGATCTGGACCTTCCGTCCGGGTCATTGAATCAACAAACTCTTCTCTCCGTCCCTCCTTGTGACGAATGCCCCTTTCGACTTGGACCTTCCGTCCGGGTCATTGAATCAACAAACTCTTCTCTCCGTCCCTTCGGGTGACGAATGCCTCTTTTGATCTGGACCTGCCGTCCAGGTCACTGAATCAACAAACTCTTCTCTCAGTCCCTTTGGGTGATGAATGCCTCTTTTGATCTGGACCTGTCATCCAGGTCATTGAATCAACAGCCTTTCTCTCCGTCCCTTCGGGTGATGAATACCCATTTGACTTGGACCTGCCGTCCAGGTCATTGAATGAACATACTTCTCTCTCTATCCCTTCGGGTGACGAACATCCCTTCTGATTCGGACCTTTCATATGGGTCACTAAATGAATAAACCATTCTCTCCGTCCCTTCGGGCGACGAATATCTCTTTTGAATCAACAAACTCTTCTCTCCATCCCTTCGGGTGTCGAATAATCCATTTGATCTGAACCACCTGTTCAGGTCATTGAATCAACAAATTCTTCACTCCGTCTCCTCAGGTGACATGTAATCCATTCGATCTGAACCACCTATTCAGGTCATTGAATCAACAAATTCCTCTCTCCGTCCCTTCGGGTGACGAATATCCCTTTTGATTTGGACCTTCCGTCCTGATCATGGAATCAACAAACTCTTCTCTCCGTCCCTTTCGGGTGACGAATACCCCTTTGACTTGGACCTGCCGTCCAGGTCGTTGAATCAACAAACTCTCCTCTCCGTCCCCTCGGGTGACGAATACCCCTTTGACTTGGACCTTCCGTCCAGGTCATGAACCAACAAACTCCTCTCTCCGTCCCTTCGAGTGACGAATATCCCTTTTGATTTGGACCTCCCGTTCAGACCATTGACTAAACAAACCCTTCTCTCCGCCCTCGTGGTTTGCCTTCCAACAACTTTGGCTTTTACGGCCCACTCTCCAACGTCTGCCGTCTTTACGGCCAACCTTAGGAACTTTGGCTTCTATAGCACACCCCCCAACATCCTTCGGCTTTTCTAGCCTGCTTCCCGGGTCCTGGCCCCACGTGGCCCGATTTTTCAACCATCGGCCTCCTATGCCGACAACTTCCCAGTTATTGGCACTCGAGCCAACGACTCTCAACCATTGGCACCCATGACACCAGCTATCTAGAGTTGTTATAAAGAAGAGAGAAGAAAAGAAAAGAGAAAAAAAAGAAGAGGAGAAAAAGAGGAAAAAAAAAGAAGAGGAGAAGAAGAGAAGAGAGAAAGAGAGGAGAAAAGAATATATAAAAAAAGAGAAGAAGGAAAAGGGAAAGAAGGAAAAGAAGGAAAGAGAAAAAAATAACAAAAAGGAGTGAAGAGAAAAAGAAAAAAGATAACAAAAAGAGAAGAGAAGAAGAAGAGAAGAAGAAGAGAAAAGAGAGAAGAAAAGAAAGAAAAGAGACAAAGAGACCAACATATCATGTCAGCGCCCGGCACCCTGTCGGCACTGACGAAGAGACAAAGAGACCAACATATCATGTCAGCGCCCGGCACCCTGTCGGCACTGACGAAGAGACAAAGAGACCAACAAATCATGTCAGCTCCCGGCGCCCTGTCGACACTGACAAAGAGAAGAAAAGACCAACATATCACGTCAGCGCCCGACGCCCCGTCGGCACTGACAAAGAGGAGAAGAGACCAACATGCTATGTCAGCCCCCGACACCCCATCGGTACTGACGAAGAGAAGAAGAGACCAACATGCTACGCCAGCTCCCAACACCCTATCGGCACTTACGAAGAGAACAAAAGACAAATAAACCATGGCAGCTCCCGACGCCCTGTCGGCACTGATGAAGAAGAGAAGAGACAAGCATGCCACGTCAGCTCCCAACACCCCGTCAGTGTCGACGAAGAGAAAAGAGACAAGCACACCCACGGGCACCGCCCGGCTCATCCTTCGCTGCGCTACCCATGGGTGGGGGGCATTTGTGGACGTGCAAAATTGCACGCCCGTATGTCCCAACTAGTCCAGCATCAACAACAACCCCAAACTGAAGAAACTACGTGGAAGAGGGGCCATCCGGACTCCCTGAACGCATACACACTGCCGTGAAGCTGTCTCCGGAATCATGACAGTGAAGAGAAATCAACCACTGGGAGCCCCAAAATCCATGGGCCTCGAAGAAAATCAAATGGGCCACAACTCGCGCTCACAACAGGCTCAGAACTGCCCATTTAGCATTCAGCGGCACGCCCCTGGCAGCCTTCAGCAGCACGCCCTGGCAGCCATCAGCGGCACGCCCCTGGCAGCCTTCAGCAGCACGCCCTGGAGCCTTCAGTGGCATGCCCTCAAGGCCCTTCAGCGGCACGCCCTGGCAGCCTTCAGCGGCACGCCCCTGGCAGCCTTCAGCGGCACGCCCTGGCAACCTTCAGTGGCACGCCCCTGGCAACCTTCAGCGGCACGCCCTGGCAACCTTTAACGGCACGCCGCTGGCAGCCTTCAGCAGCACGCCCTGGCAGCCTTCAGCGGCACACCCTTTGCCCCCTTCAGCGGTAGACCCTTTAGGCTCCTCAACGGCATGCTTGCCGTGTTTTCCAGCGGCACGTCCTTTTGGCCCTCTCAGCGACACGCTTGTTTAGCCCGCCAGCGGCACGCTGTCCAGGCTCTTCAACGGCACGTTACGGCAGATGGGATCTTGCGCCCATGCCCTATAGATCCTTGGTGAGCAGTGAGCTGTCTGAGGTGTCGACCGGAGGCTGGGCCACACAGGCTACTCCTCTGCCACCAAGGACGGGGAGGTCAAACCCCATTCAATGCCCATCACCTCCCGCCACCGTCGTTCGCGCCCGAACGCTCCCGCCGCTGGGGTATAAAACGCCCCCCTTCTTCGACTAAAAAAAGGAGGGGAAGAACAGACGAGAGAGAAAGAGACGGAGAGACACGCAGAGGTAGACGGAACAGAGAAAAGCGAAGAAGAGAAGAAGAAGAAGAGAGGAAGAGAAGAAGGAAGGGGAGAGGCTCCTGCTCCCCCTTGCTGCTCCACCATCGCCGTCCACGCAAAGAGAAGAGAGAAGAGAGAAGGAGAAGAGTGAGTGAAGAGAGAGATTGAGGTCTAGGAGGGGTGGAGTTCATACCCCGTTCCCCTCCCCCACTGTATTTCTTTCTTTCTTCTTTCTTTTCTTCTTTTTCTTCTTTTTCCTTTCTTTCTTCCTTCCTCCCCCGTCTGGGTTGGAATGTATGCTTCGAAGTACACGGCCAGTTATGGCCTTTTCTTTCCATGAATGAAAATCCCTCTTTTTGGGCGTCTTACTACCGTGCTTGATTTATACCCGGATGCGTGCGTTTGAACCCTCCTCCCCCTCGGTTTTGGCCCTCTTCATGAGACCCCTGGCCTTCACCATTTGTTTTCGCCTTCCTCGCCTGCCATTCACGCCCTTCAGCGGCACACACCCAGGGTAGCCTCCAGCGGCACACCCTTTTTTTTGGTGCCCCAGTGGCACGCTCCTGAAGTGCCCAAGCGGCACAACACCTTCTTCGTGCCCTTCAGCGGCACACCCAGTTGTGCCTCCAACGGCACACACTGACAACGGCACGCCTTAATTGTGCCTTCAGTGGCCACTCCGAGTTTTCTGATGTTTTCTGAGGTTTTATTAAGGTGTTTCCGCTCTCGGGCGTCCACCTCCAATTGTCGGGATACGCCACTCCATGTGGGCGCGTTCCCTGTATCTCCCTTACGCTCGGGTCAAGGGGAGATGCTGCCGAATTTTTATTAGAAACGATAACATATTAAAAAGACAAAAGGAAGTAACAAACAAATGGGGCAATAACGAATCACAACACAAAGAGAAAGCAACAAACAAATGAAACCAACAACAATAAAACATTCTAATCAACTAAAGGAACACCCCTCAAACTCTCCAGCGATACACCCCTCAACCCTCCAGCGGTAAAGCCCCAAACCCTCCAGCGGTACACCCTTCAAACTGTCCAGCAGTACACTCCTTAGCCCCTCCAGTGTCACACTCTTCACCCTCAACGGTACACTCCTTAGCCCCTCCAGCAGCACACTCTTCACTCTCAGCAGTACACTCCTTAGCCCCTCAGCGACAAACTCCCTTGGCCTTCAACAGCACTCTCCACCAGCCTCTAGCAGCACACTCCCTTGGCCTTCAACAGCACACTCTCCACCAGCCTCCAGCGGCACACTCCCTTGGCCCTCAGCGGCACCCTCTCTTGGCCTTCAACAGCACACTCTCCATAACCTTTCAGCGGTACACTCTCCTCTGCCCTCTCCATACACATGCTGAATGCAACAGGCAATAATAATAATAACAGACTCATAAAAAAGGGGGGGATAAATAATAACAATAATAATAAAATTATAATAACGAAAAGGGGTGAATAATAATGATGACAAACCCAATAAATAAATAAATGATAACAATAAAAAAGGAGATAAATAATAATAATAATGATAAAATTATAATAATAAAAAGGGGGAAATAAGTAATAATAATTACCGATTCAATAAAAAGAATATAAAAAATAACTAAGTAAAAAATAATAAAAAAATAATAATAAATGGATAATAATGATAGACTCACTAGAAAAATAGAAAGAAATAACAAATAGTAATGATTGAAATTTAAATAATAATAATAAAAAATGATGAGCTCCACTCCGCAGCCTCATTCTCCTCAAGACCCGGTATAAAGAGAACATTGACGCCGCCCCTCCAAGTCGGATTCGGACCTTGGGAGCCATCCCAATACGGTTGTAATCTGACATTGCTTTGGGCCGATAGTCTATCAAACCTGATGCTTTCCCGTTGGGATTCGTTCCCGCTCTTTCATTGAGATTGTCGTAAACTCGGCATACATTTGTACGGGGTCGTTTCTATCTACGTCGTACCTTCAATATGGACTTTTGTCCGAATATCAAGTGGTCCGCGAGTGACCGACAAAAATCGGAATAGAACGAGATGGCTCCCGTCATCTTTGGACTCTTTGCATGGGAATATCAATAAGGCCTCCGTGGGCCACACTTAGACCTCGGGTCCGTCCCGATTATGGTCATCGTCTGACCCATATCCCCGGCCTATAGCTCGCTCCCTTTGAACACGTTTTCGATTTTGGAGTCTAGTCCCGGGACTCTTCCCCGTTGCCCGCCGGCACCGAAAATATTAATGATGCCCGCGCAACCCCCCGGTATGGTCCTGATTCGATCTCGCACCGGGCCAATAAATCCACTAGCTTTCTTCTACACTAGCTGATATTTAACCGAATGTTTTCAGTGTCTCGGAATAATATATTTGCCGTATCCCGACATACATATGTCCCAGGTCCTCCCGCGATGATTACGATGTTCTCAAGCTAGACACCCGTCCGAATATTAAACGGTCTCTCGAATGACCGATACGTCTCGAACGTTCGCTTCCCTAGACACAGGGCTTTCCAACTGATTCAAGGGATATTCCCCCGTTGCCCCTTGGCACCGGAAATATTAATGACGCTCATGCGAGCCTGACTTCGACCGCGGGGGGGCCCACCGCAGTATGGTCGCAGCTTGCTCTTACACCGGACCAACAGATTTACTGGGCTTTGACCGCTCCAACTGAGGCTTAGCCGAACGTTTTCCGTTCTTCCGAACAATAAATTTACCATACCTCGACATACATGCATTCCTGTTTTCCCGCGACAATCGTGATTTTCTCGAGACGGACATTCGCCCGAACATTAAATGGTCCGCACATGACCAACATGATCTCGAGCGTTTTCTTCCCACCCTCGCGCGAGGATTTCAACGCCTCCTAATAGACCTTTCATGCAATTAATTTCCTGGCCATGAGGTCCTGATTCCCGGCGATTAATCAAGGGTGTTCCCTCGCATGGGGGATGTAAATGACGCTGTGACCTTCATGGCACAGCGGGTTTTGGTCCTGACACGAACCACACAATCATCTGACCGAGTCAGATCGAGCGCACCATGGGCTCTTCGGAGCCCGAATAAATTGTCACTTCGGTGACTGACATGCCCACGCACTTAATAAACCAATAAACGAACCATAACAACTTAAGTGAACGAAAAGTGCGTCCACACCGGTGCAAAATTAACAAGTAAACCTTGTTACCACAATCCATGAAGTGGAGAGAGGGCATGGCTAGCATGAAGAGCGCGCCTCTGTCGGGGTTGTTAACCAAACTTCCAGTCAACCACCACAATTATTAAGAAGGCTCCAACCTACACCCTCTTCCCAACCGACACGTCCCCTCATACGTTCAACCGCCCAAGGGCTACTTAACTCTAATACCACTTCTTTGCGGCCTCTTCTTACATGCCAACCCATAAACTCTTCTTCACCGAATAGACCCCTCTTTATCCGCCCCCCGCCGACAACCGTTTCCCCTACTGTTTCACCACAACCTACCCTATCTACCACCACCATGCTTGCGAGGCCTCTCCTTGTTACCCGGCCTCCACCTCCACCTTCCGATAACCCTTAGCCGGCAAGGCCCCTTATAAGAACCCCTCCTTCTACCAATCTTCCCTCAGCATCCAACACACCTTCCATCGTTCCCTCTACCTTTTATAACCCTCCACCTACTCCAGGCACGACAGAGGCGCCGAAAACAATGGTGCTCCGTAGTGGACGGATGTTCCACCGAGTGTTTCCCCAACGGGAGCAGGAGCCGGTACAAGAGCAAGGAGAATAGGAGCAAGAGTCTATACCGGGTACAGAATATGATCTATTAAAGCATCTAGACAGAACACCGGCCCAGATTTCCATTCTAGAATTGATTAGAAGATCTACTACACATCAGTTGGCCCTGAAGTAATATCTACAGAAAGTAATGGTAAATGAAGATATCCTAGTTGAACAGGTCACTACAGTTCTAACTCCAGCCAGCAATCAACCGGCCATTACCTTTTATGAACATGAATTGGCTCCGCAGCCGGCCAGAAAATATGCACTGTGCATTACTATTGATATTAACAAAGTGCTAGTCAAACAATGCTTAGTGGATACTGGGGCATCAATTAATGTTTTGCCGCCAAGTACTTTGAAAATGTGTGGCATTCCGGAAAGTCAAATCCGGCCATCCACTATTACTGTCACGGCCTATGACAACACCAAGAAACCTCCCCTGGGGATGATTACTCTGAAAGTTGGTTTGGGTCCAGTCTCGATCACAGTGGATTTTCACATTCTAGACATGGATCCAACCTTCAATGGCATTCTAGGCCGCCCTTATATTCAAGAGCTTGATGTTGTACCCTCAACTAATCATCAATGTATGAAATTTCCACACAAGGGGCGTATTATCAAAGTCACCAGTGTGCCCATTTTACCGACAGAGGATATACATTCTGCAACATCAGTGCCTTCTATGTGGCCCTCCAATAGGCCTTTGCTCTCAGTATTAGATGTTGCCGACCCGCGGCAAGATTTGTTAAGACCTCCAATTGTTAAGCCGGCATCAGTTATGATAACACCCCTACCTTCCCAAGGGAAGAAAAAGAAAAGTATGTTGAATACCCCAGGATGGAATATCTTGATGAAAATGGGGTATAAGACTAGTAAAGGTTTGGGTGCTTGTTGGAACCCTGGTTTTGATAATGACATACTATGAGTCATGGTTTATGGTCTATGCATCATTTGATTTAAGTGTTCATCTGTCATATGACCTCGGTGCATTAACAGTAGTTGCATGCCATAGCACGATTGCATTGAGTATATAGTCAGCACACTCGTCTGCCTTAGGCGTACACTAAGCCTGCACACGGTTGCTTTGATGACTGAGCATGCCATAGTCAGTGCACATTATGTTACAAAGTCATAGTGTCACCTTGTGCTAACCAAGTCCATGCATTCATGCTCTTCACTGTTTAGAATGATGCATAAACATAGTCAGTGCATGCCTTCCACGAAGTCTGTGCATTGCACATAGTCAGTGCATACCTTACACGAACATACAAGTCCGTGCAGACTACAGCTGCAAGTCTGTGCATGACATGATCTAAGTATATGTCTGTCAGCATACGAAAAACTCGGTGCAATACACAATTTCTGCATCTGAACGTCCGTGCATTCGCATGCAAGCATCAGTGCAATTCTAGTTCACATGCATAATAACATCGGTGCACGGCTCATCTTTCACACAATGTGTCTGTGCAATTCTCTGTTTATACCCACTCTGCATCGGTGCATTCTTCAGTTACTCTACTCCTCATTGTGCATGTGTGCATGTCTACACATTCCTTAGTGGCTAGTCTGTACAACCTCCGGTTCATTCATTGATCAAGTCTCTACAGCCACAGCCAGTGCCTTTCATGCATTTAAAGTCTGTACAGCCCATGCTCAGGTTAAGTCTGTACAGTGTCATGTTGCATCGCATGCACATTGCATCTGACAAGTCTATACATTGCATATGTTTGTGCATCACTCAAAGTCTATACATTGCATAAACGCTCACACAAGTCTATACATCCATTTGCCTTGCTTCATGCACAAAGTCTATACATCCATAGCAAGTCTGCACATTGGTTGTCGCATGCACACAAAGTCTGTACACTGTCTAGTCGCACGCATTCAAAGTTTGTACAGCCACTGAGTCACAAGTCAGTGCATGTTAAGATCCGTCTCACTTAGCGTCTCATGTTGTGTCTCAACATGCCCAGCGTCTCATGCATTTAAATTCTGTACATTCTTCAAATGGCATTACACACTATCAAGTCTGTACACTCGATTGGTGGCTTGTTCATGCATCATCTCACTAAGTCTATACATTCGTTGTGGCTTGTTCATGCATCATCTCATCAAGTCTATACATTGCTGCATGAACACAAGTCTGTACAGTGGTTGACTGCATGTCTGAGCATCCATGATTCAATGTGTAGACTTCCCTATATGCATTTATGCAACCTCACAAATGAAGTCTACACACTCGTTAGCATTCATATTCAAAGTCCATACATTCCTATATGCATATGCATCCTTCAATACAAAGTCTGTACAATCCTTTCAATACATACAAAGTCTACACATTCTCGAACCAACTCTGTACATCTCTCTAATATCCTCTTATGGCTGATTGACAGGTATATCCTTCGAGAAGAAAAATGTTTGGGCACGAGATCCGAGGTTGGCACATGGCACGTGATCTGAGGTTATCTCTAGACAAAGAGGGCACAAGCCCTACACACGCCCTAGCTGCTGCTGCTATAAATGTAAGACTTCTCCATCTGGAGAAGACAGAGATCATGAGTGAAGTAGAAGAAGAGTGTAGCAGAGAGGCAGAGAGTAGCAGAAGAAGGAAAAGAAGAAGAAGAGAGAGAGAGAGAGAGCATGCATGATCCAGTGTCAAGAAGAACGAGAGAAAGAGAAAGAGAAGAGTAGACAGTGAGAGAAAGAAAAAGAGAAGCAGAGAGAAGAAGAAAGAAGAGGAAGAAAGGAAGAGAAAGATAGAGAGCTCGAGGAGAGAACTGAAGCCTTCATTGAATATTTGTTCTTCTGGTATTTGGATCATATCCAAACCAGATTTGCTCCTGCGAGAGCTACATTGTGCATTTCATTTTCCAGCTTTCAGTCCCTGTGATTTTTATTATTTATTGTTTTTCCTTTTATCTGTTCACCGTTGTTCTTCCGATTCTCTGGTTTGAGGTCGGGTTCCTCCTGTGGACTCAGGAGAAGGGAGACTTTGTGTCTCCGGTTGTAAGTGGCTGGGTGTCACTTGTGGGTTCCCTCCTAGGTGGAGGAAGAGAGACTTCGGTCTCTAGTTGCAAGTGGCTGGGTGTCACTTGTGGTTTCCCTCCTGGGTGGAGGAAGAGAGATTTCGGTCTCTGGTTGCTAGTGACGGGTAGTCACTAGTGGTTTCCCTCCGGTCTGGAGGAAGAGGGGAGGTTGTTCCCCTGGTCAAGCTGTTAGGCAGCATTTGTTTGCAGACTGAGTCTGCGGTTCTAGCTGTTGCTAGTGGAAGCCTCACTCCGGTTTGGAGTGAGGGGTGGACGTAGGTCTGTGGACCGAACCACCTAAAAATTCATTGTCTTCGTGGTTTGTTCTTGTATCTGATTGGTGTTAGATGCATGGCTAGGATCGCCTCAAATGAGTCATCTGGTTGAATGCTTCATGGCACACACTGTTTCAATTTGATTCTGTCTCGGCTTAGACTTTCTCAGGTGGCTGCATTGTTGCAGTCCAACTGGTTGATCAAGTGTGTCTTGGAATCTCGTCTTGAAGAGCTCAATTGTTTTTATTCCGCAACTGTGTCTAGCTACAGGGTTTGATTTGGGCAATTTTTAAGAGGGATACATTCACCCCCCTCTGTATCCATCGCACTGGTCCTATCAGTGCTAACCTCCAAGGCAGAGTTAAACATGTCAGGCACCAGAAGATGATTCCTCGAGGTGGCCTAGGGTACAAAGGGCCAAGCAAAGACAAAGATGAAGAAGGGCCATGGGCCATCATGACTTCGACTCTTAAAACAGACCGACAGCCTCTCACATGGACCCTACAAACACACTTTGTGAAAGGGGGTACTCAAAATGATGAGCAGACCACATTAGTTACTTCCATGCTGGACTGTCAATATGTACATGCACGGCAGTTTGCTCGCCACATAGCCCCATTGGCTACATACAAGGCCCTGGAGTCCTTACGGCCAGATAAAAGAAGAAAGATGAATGACCCCGAATGTGATTGGTACAGATGGTTCGACATGAACGATATCACCATTGCTCTAAGCCGACTGTTTATGCTGACTGATCCAGAATGGCTGCCATTGATTCATGAACTGATTGAAAAGCCAGCAGTAATCACTGACAAAAGGCAACTGTTGAGCAACTACACAGATACCGGGGAGTCGGATGTGCCGTATGAAGAAGGCTTCAATGTGGATAGGCTATGGGCCGGCCTTTTCTCTCTTAAATCCATCCATCCAACATTTTTTGTCCATTTGCTTAATGAAATGTTTTTCTCAGATATCCCTAGATCGCCTGCGGTCTTGATAACCTTTTCTCCAGATTCACTTCAAGTGTTCCCCCCGATTCCTCCTTTGCTCCTCGAGAAAATTTCTAAACTCTCCATCACGCCCCCGCATGGGCAATCACTTATTCAATGTTTCGCTAATCTCTCAATCTCAACACCACCTCCTATTCCTTCCTCTCATTGCTTCATTATTGAAAACGAAAAAAAATGCCAAAATTTAAACTCCCCAGTCTTCAATCTCTTTTGAAGAGATCTCCTATCTTGCTTCGGAGCGCGCCCCGATCCAAGGGCCGCTGTTTCAAGGTTCATTAGTGGACCTTCTTTTCTCCTCCGACAAGGAGGCTATCCCTGTATCCCCTCCTGTATCTGTTGCATCTTCATCTTCTTCTCCTCCACCTCATTTAGGTCGGGGTAGTTCATCCAGTTTCCCATCATGTTCCTCTCCCCCTTATTCTCATAAGAAATCCAAGGGTAGGCAGATTCCCCGTAGCTTCTTGCTAGATTTAGCTAGAAGGTGCCAGGCATGCTAAGCTCTTCCCGAATTTCTGGAGGATCCGATACTCCTGCCGGATTTAGAATGTGAGGATGTGTGTCCTTTAGATGAAGGGTTTGGTGTGTATGAAATTATGAATGATGAAGACCCTATTGAAGAGGGGGATGAAGATTACGAAGAATATGAGGACGAGGCTGATGCTTTTGCCAGTGGTATCAGAAGGTTCGATGAACCATCAGCCTCAGTAGAAGAGCCTACCAAAGAAATAAATCTAGGTACTGAGGAAGACCCTAGGATTGTCCTCATTAGCAGGAATTTGCCGCCCTCTAAAGAAGAGGCACTTATTTTGGTTATTCAAGAATACAAGGACACGTTCGCGTGGAGTTATGAAGATATGCCTGGACTAGACCCTGTGCTCGTTGAACATCGACTTACACTTAAGCCAGGGTCTATTCCGGTCAAACAGCGGTTGAGACATTTCCACCCTAACATGGCATTAAAAATGAAAGAAGAGGTCGATAAGCTCCATAAAGCTAGATTTGTTAGAGTCGTCCTCTATCCAAACTGGGTGGCTAACATCGTCCCAGTCATGAAGAAAGATGGAAAGGTTAGGATTTGTATAGACTTTCGGGACCTCAACCGCGCGTGTCCTAAAGATGACTTCCCCCTCCCTCATATTGATGTTTTAATCGACAATACGGTAGGGTATGAGACCCTCTCTTTTATGGATGGCTTTTCTGGATATAATCAGATTCGCTTGGCTGAGGAAGATCAGGAGAAAATCTCATTTACTACACCGTGGGGAACTTATTGTTACGTGGTCATGCCGTTTGGGCTCAAAAATCCCGGAGCCACTTATCAAAGGGCCATGATGGCTATTTTTCATGACATGATCCACATTTATATCGAGGTGCATGTGGATGACCTGGTAGTGAAATCAAGGACAAGGATTGAGCATCCCGGGGTTCTAGCCAAAGTCTTGCAGAGGTCGCGCAAATACAAGCTCAAGATGAACTCCAAGAAGTGCGTATTTGGTGTTTCATCAGGAAAGTTACTGGGGTTCATCATAAGTAAAAGGGGTATCGAGATTGATCCCAACAAGGCGAAGGCCATAAGTGAAATGTCTCCTCCCAAGAATTTGAAAGAAGTTCGAGGACTGATCGGGAAGTTGCAATTTATTCGCCGATTTGTCTCCCAGCATTCACAAATATGTAGGTTGTTCTATGAGCTTACTAAGTCGGGAGTCAAGTTTATTTGAGATGACAAGTGTCAGGCAGCCTTTGACGGATTGAAGGATTATCTCTCAAATCCTCCTGTCCTGAGGCCGCCAGTTCCAGGCAAACCGCTTGTTCTTTATATTTATGTTCTAGATGACTCTGTAGGTGTTGTTCTAGCGCAAGTTGATGAAGAAGGAAAGGAGAGAGCAGCCTACTACTTGTCCAAGCTTCTCAACCCCTGTGAGTAGAGATACTCAGCCATAGAGAAGACTTGTGCTGCTTTAGTCTGAGTAGTTCAGAAACTTAAGCATTATTTCTTAGCTCACGAGGTTCACCTCATTGCTCGTATGAATCCAATCAAGTTCCTTCTTGAAAAATTCATTCTCACCGATCGATTAGTACGATGGCAAAGCTTCCTTTCTCAGTTTGATATCATCTACATTCAGCAAAAAGTGATTAAAGGCTATGCCATAGAAGAACATCTCGCTCATCACCCTCTCCCCAGATTTGACCCTGTTCGCTCAGAGTTTCCAGATGAGGAACTAATGTCCGTCAATCAGCCCGATTCGATGTGGACGTTACATTTTGATGGAGCTTTGAATTCAAAAGGGAAGGGGATTGTCATTGTTCTCCTATCACCGGAGGGTATCACTATTCCACTCGCCTCTCAGCTTGCATTCCCAGTTACAAATAATATAGCTGAGTACGAGGCTCTCCTGGCCGGACTAGAGGCCGCTCATCAATTCGGTGTTACCCAATTGTGGATTGTAGGTGATAGTCAGCTTATTCTTCGCCAAGTGCTCACCAAGTGTCGCACACTCAATCCTAAACTCAAACCCTACCAGGAACTGACTTCTGCTTATGCCAAGCTTTTCACCAAATTAATCTTCGTCCATGTTCCTCGTGATCAGAATATTCTAGCTGATGCTCTTGCTTCTTCTTTGGTTTTTCTTCCCGAAAGGGATTTCCATTCCGTTATTGTTCATAAGTGTCTCACTCCAGCTATTAAGGATCCAGCTTTCCTTAGTGTTAAGGAGGAGGTGCTCAAGAAGGTTAAGTAAGGTGGAATCGTCGAGAATAAGGAGATCATGTTAATGGATCTAGAGGAAGAATTGGACGATGAGGAGAAGCCATGGTATTATGAAATTGCTAAATATTGCTAGGATCAATCCTATCCTGAGGAGGCCACTACCGAAGAGAAGAAAGCCATTAGAAGAGTTGCTCAGCGATACACTTTAGTTGGAGGTGTGCTCTATAGAAGAGGTCTCACCGGAGTTTTATTAAGGTGCCTGGAAGATGACGAATCTTGGACGGTTGTGGAAGAGGCGCATTCAGGAGTATGTGGTGGTCATGTGAATAGCCAGATGCTAGCAAAGAAGATCCTTAGGCTAGGCTTCTATTGGCCCACTCTAGAAGAGGACTGTTCCATCTATGTTCGAAGGTGTGTTAAGTGTCAACTGCACGTCGACAAAATCCATTCTCCTGCTTCTTCACTCCATCCAATGTCCTCACCACGATCTTTCTCCATGTGGGCTTTCGATATCATTGGACCTCTTTGATGCAGGATGAGACCACGGACACGACAACAGTCCTCGGACTCTAGGTGAGCTCGTGATTGTGCCTTAACGAGGGAAGCGTCGGACGTGCACGGTTGAGGAACCGACAATGAGCTAGGGTGGTCGGTTCTCTTTTGTGCTCGGATCGGGTCACGGGACGGTAACGCTCTCTCTCGCAGCAGCGGTGATATAAATATAAAGCGAGCTAATTATCCCTACACATGCTCTCTAGTAGCAGCATAAACAAATATATATGAAGTAAGTAAAATGCCGAGAAGGGAGCGAAAACGATACCTCCACGCGCTCGTCGTGGGGACGACGGACCCGGCCGAAACCCGTACTCCCGGAATAATATTACACACTTGTTACAGTAATGAATCACTACCCACTCCACGCAGGGAGGTAAAGGGCGACACAATGGGGTCCGGGAGGACCGAATTCGGGTTGACGGGCGGCTTCTCGCGTCTCTTCGGCAGCACCCGAACTTGTGATTGTGGGGCCCACGTGCTGTCCGGAGGGGCCGTGTGGTGCCCGGTGGCACCACTATGGTGGGGACACTTGGGGAAGCGTTCCCTGGGCTGGCGACACGCTGAAACGTCGACCGGAGGCCGGATGGCTCCGTTCGGCACCGGTCGGAATAACCGGCCACGGATCTGCCGGTTCTGTTTTCCGGCGCTCGCTCCGGCGAAAACGGACGCTGCGATCAGCCCCGATGTCGGATCGACACGAAACTAGTGCCGTTATAAAGCTAACTTGAAGTCCTTCAACCTAGGTCTAGAGATCAGACCTGGATCTGCACGGATCTGGGCTTTATTGAATTTTTGAGTTTCTGGTGTATAGTAGCCGAACTCTCAGATCTGCAGGGAACTTGTCTGAGAACTGCCATTGACCACGAGGTAGATGTCCGATTCAGCTCCTGAAATCTTCACAAAAGTTATAGGACTTCGAACAAGGAAGATGGAAATATTTTTTATTGACTGATTGGAGCTAGCTACGAATTGATATGAGTTTTGCACTGGACAGAGGTCGGATCTGGAAATAGGTGGACAGCACTGTAGCTATCTCTGAGAACGAATTTTGAAAAATAGGTGGAGGGATGATAAAAATTCAGGAAAATTCGTGGTAGGAGGGGTGGTGGACAGAACTCCCAGTAAAATTGGGAGCCCTATTAAAAATCAAAAGATGGATCTAAGATGCGAAACTCAGGAAAAATGAAATTAAGATCTGAAACTGGCAGAACTGAATTTGGGACTTGAACGAAAATGGGAACTTAGCAAATGGAGGATTTATGACCCACCAATTTTTTTAAGACGTGGGAAACACTTCTAGAACATCCCCTCAAAATCCTAAATCGATCTGAATTCGTGGCTGACAGCAAGAATTCGTGGAAGGGGCTGCTGTTGGCTGAAGACAGAACTCCGACGGTGGCTCGATGGCGGCACGAACGGCGGCGGCGGCGGCACCAGATGAAATCAGAGATTGGGGAAGGGGGATAGAGATGAATCCACTCTAGAAAGGGGGGTTGGAGAGGGAAGAACACCAGGGAGAGGGCTGGGGGCGCAAGGAGGCTTCAAGCTTCACACAATTTTCTATCTTTTTTCATTAATTTCCACATGAAAATACAACCTTTTATATGCTTCCAATCAAATCCAACCTCCACCCTTGGATCTAGGGATGGGAGATAGATGGTCTGGATTGCATGCTACCAACACACAAAAAAATTACATAAAAAATAAAGGGGGGGGGGGCCTATTGACTAGATGAAGCATGTTGACATGGTAGGTGGCCTACCATGGAAAAAATGATCCACTTGTCTCCCATCTGTCCATATGACTAGTCCAACCTTCTAGATGTCCACCTAGGATGGTTGACCAGTCCCACAAGGTGACATGGACCAATGGGAATGGGCTGAGGGCCCCCTAGCTGAACCTACTACACAATTGCACAAAAACCCACACAATCCATGGGAATGACTCATTGGCTTATAAAGCCTTACATTTGCGAACATACTTTCCCAAGGATATGAACACAAACTAAAAGGACATAAATGCAAAAAGAAAAGGTACATGCTCAGTGTCGATTCCCATCAACTCTCCCCGGGTGGGAGGAACTCGACCCCGTCGAGTAGGGGTATGGATGCTCGAGTACTCCGGCGGATCCGTCACTTTGCCAAGTAACGCGGGTACGCTCCACTCCAAGTGATTGTCACCTGCACATCCCATATATACTCGATATACGCGAACTGCTATGGGCTAAAGGTGGACACTCCGGGTGGGGCACTCTCAAAAGGGAAGGAAGCAGCTCGAAGACTCACTAGGAATCACCGCTGAGTCCATGTAGGTGACTGATCCGGGTATAGATGTAGAACCGATCCCATACTCATCGAGTGAGTCCAATCGCCTCTTACTCATAAGAGAATGACAACGAGCTTGTATAAGACACATGCAGACAGACATACCACACAAAGAAAAAGCACACCGACTCATCTATGACCCTAGACATACCCAATATTAGTCCGACCCGTACATGGGTGACGGCGGACCAGGACACCCGAACGTATGCCATGCATGCATCTGACGTAACCGGTGGTTGACATCATGCGAAAATCCTAGACCTCCTAAGGTGGGCCATGCATGCATATGGGATGTGGATGTGGGAGGACCAGGAGTATTACCCCTAGATGATGGTGTATCTTGTAGGTGTACGGGCTTGGTGGGCGTAGATGACCCGGCCCGTGGGGTAGGAGTGTGATAGTGGACTCCCTCTAAGAAGTGAAGTATATATGGAGGGTGTAAGGATCCACTAGGGAGTGGGTCAAAGGGATGAAAGAAGGTATGACCCCTTGTGGTGAGTTCCCACAAGTCACGGTCCCACGTGTAGAAGTTTTGAAGGTGTGGATAGTCACCTTCTTGAATTGTGATAGGTGGGACGGGGATCGTAGGCATCAAGTATGATTCCTCCCTCGGAGAAAAGGGTATGAATTCGGGCTCGTCCGGTAGCGGGAGAAGTAGAAGAACCTCTGTGGTGACACAACCCACGGTACACTCGAAGGTAATGGACCCGAAGGCCGGATGGGTGAAGCTAAGACTAGTGGGTTGGTCAAAGCCTCGGGCCAAAAGATGCGTCAACTCCCATTGTGAATCTAATCCCATGACAAGATCGTCCAACGTATCAACATGGTGACGAGATCGAAATGTGGTATGGAATGAGTTGACCGGCACTATAGGTAGGATGGGGTCCATAGATGGAAAGGGAGGTGGGACCAAGCCATCCTTGAGCCAACTAAAAAGCGGCTCGGTGATGTATAGTGTACCCGTTAGAAATACGGGTGGCTCGGGCCTTGGTGGTTCCAAATGAGATGGCGCCGAATCACATTCGGACATAGAGGGTGGTGGCATTGGAGCTCTCGAGGGTGATGGAGGCGTGGTCTCCATGGTGGGAAGAGGGCTTGGGGACGCTAGAGGTGGGGCCAGGTGAAGACTACCAGCTATGACCTCCTTGGGCTCAGGTTGGAGTAGTGACCTCTCAATCCTATCCAGCCCGTCCGTGAATTGTTTTAAGATCTCGGCAAGGGTGCGGGTTGGAGTAGGGACCTTGGGGTGGACTCGCTCCTCGTCCCTCGGCCTGGGTGTGGTCCTAGGCTCGGCTATAAGCGGGGTTTCCACTCGGTTGGAGGTACTTGAGTGGTTGGGATGGGGGTGCCAAGGGGAGGCTGGTTGGAGGTGATTGGGGGGGCCACTAGATTGGGGTCGCCTTCGTGGGCTTGGACGGCGGTGAAGGGGTGGGATTGGGTAGAGGTGTGGCCCACTTGATTGTGGGTGAGTTGGTGGGGTTGGTGAGTGGTATGACCTCCGTGGTTGGAGGTAGGTGGGCGGGGAATAGAGACCCTCCTAAGCGCTCTCTTCATTTCCCACCATGACTCGATGGGCCTTAGATTCCTATCCTCCCTCCAATATTTGATGTCCCTCCATGTTTCGGCGGCTTCACCAAAAAGTCACCTTTTGGCAACATCGACTTGCATGGGCCCGTACATATTCTACACCTCGAAGTAGTCATCCATAATGGCTTCCCACTCTAGGTAGTCACCAGGGTCATCGGACCCGTAGAAGTCCCGGGTTTCGGGCCTAGTGGGGTGATTCGGGTGGTCCTTCCATTTGAGATAGTATCACCACCATGGATAAGATCCGGGTGTTTGGTAATCCATGGGACACGGGGAATCTAGAGGATGGCCATGCCGACACTAGTAGACAAACCAACTAGACAATGGACTACAACCCTAGACATGACGACCAAGACTTGGTACGTGGCAGAGCTAACTGATCCAAAGATCACTCGCGCAAGTGTGAGGCCTTCCCGATAGGCGTAGCCTAACATTCGGACAACACTCTTTATATACCGATTAATGGTATGCAAATGCTACTCCTAAGACCGACTTAGACACTTAGACTTAAACGACTCTCTCCTTTTTTTTGTGACACCCTAGACTCAAACTCGCTCTGATACCAAATTGATGCGGGACGAGACCACGGACACGACAATAGTCCTCGGACTCTAGGTGAGCTCGTGATTGTCCCTTAACGAGGGAAGCGTCGGACGTGCACGGTTGAGGAACTGGCAATGAGCTAGGGTGGTCGGTTCTCTTTTGTGCCCGGATCGGGTCACGGGACAGTAATGCTCTCTCTCGCAGCAGCGGTGATATAAATATAAAGCGAGCTAATTATCCCTACACATGCTCTCTAGCAACGGCATAAACAAATATATATGAAGTAAGCAAAATGCCGAGAAGGGAGCGAAAACGATACCTCCACACGCTCGGCGTGGGGACGACGGACCCGGCCGAAACCCGTACTCCCGGAATAATATTACACACTTGTTACAGCAATGAAGCACTGCCCACTCCACGCAGGGAGGTAAAGGGTGACACAATGGGGTCCAGGAGTACCGAATTCGGGTTGACGGGCGGCTTCCCGCGTCTCTTCGGCAGCACTCGAACTTGTGATTGTGGGGACCACGTGCTGTCCGGAGGGGCCGTGTGGGGCCCGGTGGCACCACTGTGGTGGGGACACTTGGGGAAGCGTTCCCTGGGCTGGCGGCAAGCTGAAACGTCGACCGAAGGCCGGATGGCTCCGTTCGGCACCGATCGGAATAACCGGCCACGGATCTGTCGGTTCTATTTTTCGGCGCGCGCTCCGGCAAGAACGGACGCTGCGATCAGCCCCGATGTCGGATCGACACGAAACTGGCGCCGTTGGAAAGCTAACTTGAAACCTTAAATCTAGGCCTGGATATCAGACCTGGATCTGCACGGATCTATGCTTTATTGAATTTTTGAGTTCCTGGTGTATAGTAGCTGAACTCTCAGATCTGTAGGGAACTTGTTTGAGAACTACCGTTGACCGTGAGGTAGATGTCCGATTCAGCTCCTGAGCTCTTCACAAAAGTTATAGGATTTCGAACAAGGAATATGGAAATATTTTTTATGGACTGATTGGAGGTGGCTACGAATTGATATGATTTTTGCATTGGACAGAGTTCGGATCTGAAAACAGGTGGACAGCACTGTAGCTATCTCTGAGAACGAATTTTGAAAAATAGGTGGAGGGATGATAAAAATTCAGACAAATTCGTGGTAAGAGGGGTGGGTGGACAGAACTCCCAATAAAATTGGGAGCCCTAAGAAAAATCAAAAGATGGATCTACGATGCGAAACTCAGGAAAAATGAAATTCATATATGAAACTGGCAGAACTGAATTTGGGACTTGAACGAAAATGGGAAATTAGCAAATAGAGGATTTATGACCCACCAATTTTTTTAAGACGTGGAAACACCTCTAGAACATCCCCTAAAAATCCCAAATCGATCTGAGCTCGTGACTGACAGAAAGAATTCATGGAAGGGGCTGCTGTTAGCTGAAGACAGAACTCCGACGGTGGCTCGATGGCGGCACGAACGGCGGCGGCGGCGGCACCAGATGAAATCAGAGATTGTGGAAGGGGGATAGAGATGAATCCACTCTAGAAAGGGGGGTTGGAGAGGGAAGCACACCAGGGAGAGGGCTGGGGGCGCAAGGAGGCTTCAAGCTTCACACAATTTTCTATCTTTTTTCATTAATTTCCACATGAAAATACAACCTTTTATATGCTTCCAATCAAATCCAACCTCCACCCTTGGATCTAGGGATGGGAGATGGATGGTCTGGATTGCATGCTACCAACACACAAAAAAATTACATAAAAAAATAAAGGGGGGGGGGGGGCGGCCTATTGACTAGATGAAGCATGTTGACATCGTAGGTAGCATACCATGGAAAAAATGAGCCACTTGTTTCCCATGTGTCCATATGACTAGTCCAACCTTCTAGATGTCCACCTAGGATGGTTGACCAGTCCTACAAGGTGACATGGACCAATGGGAATGGGCTGAGTGCCCCCTCGCTGGACCTACTACACAATTGTACAAAAACCCACACAATCCATGGGAATGACTCATTGGCTTATAAAGCCTTACATTTGCGTACATACTTTCCCAAAGATATTAACACAAACTAAAAGGACATAAATGCAAAAAGAAAAGGTACATGCTCGGCGTCGATTCCCATGAACTCTCCCCGGGTGGGAGGAACTCGACCCCGTCGAGTAGGGGTATGGATGCTCGAGTACTCCGGTGGATCCGTCACTTTGCCAAGTAACGCGGGTACGCTCCACTCCAAGTGATCGTCACCTGCTCATCCCATATATACTCGATATGCACGAACTGCTATGGGCTAAAGGTGGACACTCCGGGTGGGGCACTCTCAAAAGGGAATGAAGCAGCTCGAAGACTCACTAGGAATCACCGCTGAGTCCCTGTAGGTGACTGATCCGGGTATAGATGTAGAACCGATCCCATACTCATCGAGTGAGTCCAATCGCCTCTTACTCATAAGAGAATGACAACGAGCATGCATAAGACACATGCAGACAGACATACCACACAAAGAAAAAGCACACCGACTCATCTATGACCCTAGACACACCTAATGTTAGTCCGACCCGTACATGGGTGACAGCGGACCAAGACACCCGAACGTATGCCATGCATGCATCTGACGTAACCGGTGGTTGACATCATGCGGAAATCCTAGACCTCCTAAGGTGGGCCATGCATGCATATGGGATGTGGATGTGGGAGGACCAGGAGTATTACCCCTAGATGATGGTGTATCTTGTAGGTGTACGGGCTTGGTGGGCGTAGATGACCCGGCCCGTGGGGTAGGAGTGTGATAGTGGACTCTCTCTAAGAAGTGAAGTATATATGGAGGGTCTAAGGATCCACTAGGGAATGGGTCAAAGGGATCAAAGAAGGTATGACCCCTTGTGGTGAGTTCCCACAAGTCACGGTCCCACGTGTAGAAGTTTTGAAGGTGTGGATAGTCACCTTCTTGAATTGTGACGGGTGGGACGGGGATCGTAGGCATGAAGTATGATTCCTCCCTCGGAGAAAAAGGTATGAATTCGGGATCGTCCGGTAGCGGGAGAAGTAGAAGAACCTCCGTGGTGACACAACCCACGGTGCACTCGAAGGTAATGGACCCGAAGGCTGGATGGGTGAAGCTAAGACTAGTGGGTTGGTCAAAGCCTCGGGCCAAAAGATGCGTCAACTCCCATTGTGAATCTAATCCCATGACAAGATCGTCCAACGTATCAACATGGTGACGAGATCGAAATGTGGTATGGAATGAGTTGACCGGCACTATAGGTAGGATGGGGTCCATGGATGGAAAGGGAAGTGGGACCAAGCCATCCTTGAGCCAACTAAAAAGCGGCTCGATGATGTATAGTGTACCCGTTAGAAATACGGGTGGCTCGGGCCTTGGTGGTTCCAAATGAGATGGTGCCGAATCACGTTCGTACATAGAGGGTGGTGGCATTGGAGCTCTCGAGGGTGATGGAGGCGTGGTCTCCATGGTGGGAAGAGGGCTTGGGGATGCTAGAGGTGGGGCCGGGTGAAGGCTACCTGATGTGACACAACCTAGGACTTAACAAGCAAGCACATTTGGCAATCAAGACGGACCGATAATGGCGGCCGCTCACCCGTCACTCACCCAAGACCCGGGGTAACTTGGCAATGCCAAGTGGAGGTTGTGTGGGCTGGGCCCTTGCTGGTATAGGGCCAGCAAGGCCACGGTTTGTTTCCCCAAGGGTGTGGAGGCCCAATTCAAGGGGGCCGACAAAGTGCCGAGGGCACCGGCTTCACTCTTCCCCACGGTGATCTCTCAAAGCAATGGGGCTTGAGGATCGAGCTCTCACTCTCACGGCCAGCGGAGTTTATGAACTAATATTAGAAAGAACAAGCACTAAATGGAGTTAGGAGTGGAGCACTTACTCGACCGGTTTGAAGAAACCGGTCCCGCTCGAAGACGTGGGCGAGCGGGGAAGCGTGGGTTCCCCACACGCCGCGCCGGGGTAGCTTGGCCTGCTCAAATTGTTACAACACTACACCCCATGCAAGGGGGGGATCTAGGGGTGGGGGTTAATTGATATTACAACTAAAACTACCTCCACACAGGGAGGGGCCTTCAGTCGGCCAAGCGGGGAGGAGAACTTGGACTAAAAGTAATGAAAAGATGGCGAAGCCGAATCTGCCTGCTCTCTGCGATAGGAGACAGGTAGACAGAGTTGAAGCCGTAAAACTTGATTGGGAATTTTGATGAAGACGGAACCAGTGGGGAACTCTTCGTAACTGGAAATGGAATGCCTCAGAATTTTTTTGATTTCTTCTGGCACCGATGCTGGTCTGGGTGGAGGCTCGAACAGGGTGGAAGATTCTCGGACTAACAGCTTCAGGTTTCCAACAGAAGGAAGAAGAGGATGCCCCGACAGCTCCCGGACTCAGAATCAAGAACTTCTGGAGTTGTTGGAACCGTGGATGAGTCTTCTTCACAGCAGAGCTGGTGGGGAAGCCAAACAATGCCGGAGAAGACCAGTGGAATCTGAACAATGGTGACAGGTCGGTGCAGATTGTGGGAAGCAGAACCGCGTAACCGAGGGAGAAAATTGATAACTATGGCCCACGGATGTCGATCGAAGTTCTGCTTCTTAATTCTGAAAGTAGACAGGACGAGGAACAACTTTACAGAAGACCTCTTGGCCTGATTCTTCCGAGGTTCGTCGTGGTAAAGCTTCTACTCCGGTTCAGGTGCTCAGCAGGGGCAGCTCTGCGCAAGTGTGGGAGAACAGATATCCCGGGCAGCACGGAGCTCGGATGGAGATGAAACAACCGCCGTTGCGAAGAAGACCAGTAGACGCTTCCGTGGATACCTCTTGGGCCTTCAGATTCACTGGGATGTGGTCGGGGTCGCCTCTGTAAACTGCTACTCTTCTGCTGCCTGCGAACTGAAAACTGGAGGTTGAAGATGATGGGGGAAAATGGGATATATGGGAGGGGAAATGGAGGTGGATGAGTGTGGGGAGAACCCTGGCTGTGAGGGGGTTTAGGAGGGGGTGTTCCAAGGTGTGGGAGAGGAAGAATAGGGTCTGGAAGGGGGTCTAACAGGTGGTGGGAGGAGGAGCTACGAATTTGGGCTTGGAGGGAGAAGGGGGAAGGTGAGGGGGGCACAAGTGGGTGGAGGGAATGTGAGTTTGAATTTCCTTTAATGTGGGGTGATCAATGGTGGTCTTGGGGATGGGAAGAGGTGCCTTGGGAAGGTGGAGGGCTACTTGGGAAAGGGGATGGGTAGTTGGGGGTTGGAGGGTGGGGTGTGGATTGGTGGAGGGTCTATTGGGACTAGGGGGAAGTAATGATGGCTTGTGGGAAGTTGTAGAGGAGTTAATGGAGGTAGGTGGGAGGGTGGAGGTGGTTGGGAGGGGAGGAGAGAGAAAATTTTTGAAATTAGGTGTGGAGGAGAGAGAAAGGGGAGTGAAAGAGAGAAATTAAGAGAGGGATGGGTGGGGAATCTCTCCCCTAGGGTCTCTCACCCAAATAATGGAATCTCTCCACTTGATAAGAAGTTTGAACTCTCAAAATGGCAAGTTTTTCATTCATTGATTCATTACCTTGAAATGGGGGAATGGGGCCCTATATATAGGCAACCGACATTTTACAATAAGACCCTGACAATTGACTCAATGACAAATAACCGAAGGGGTAGGGGGGAGCCCTTGGGCCAAGCCCAATGAATTGGGCCCAATAGCTAACTAGACAACCTAATGACACTCAAACTTAGGGAAATAAACACAAGACCTAGGAACATGACTCAAATAAAAGGGAAAATACATCAAATGACTCAAATAAAAATTACATAGGACTCAAAATTAAATAACTATACCATGTCGGATGCAACCGGGACGAGGAGACGAGCTGTGAACGTGGGCATGGGAGGTGATGTCCCCATCATACTCCCGGGGTGCGGACAACTCGACTCCGTCGAGTAAGTGTCCGTCCCTCCTTGGAGGGTGTAGAAGTGGTATTGCCCTCAAGTCTTCCGAACGAGACCGATCCATCCACCTGCCGAGATAGCGCTCGTATACCTTGCTCCTGGTGGTAGTGGCCTGTTCATCCAATATTCGTTCAATGCACTCACGCTGGGCTCTCTTGGCTGGTGGACTCTCCTCACGGGTGGGTGCTCTCTCAACGGAGGGAATAGGCTCAATATCTTCACTAGGTACCACCGTGGGTCCCTTATATGGCACTAGGTCGGCTACATTGAATGTAGGACTCACTCCATACTCCTCGGGGAGATCTAACTCACAGGCATTAGCGCCAATGCGCTTCAGGACCTGGAATGGACCAGTCCCACGTAGCCTCAATTTGGAGATGACTCCCGGGGAGAGCCTCTCCTTCCTCACCATCACAAAGTCACCCACGTGAAATTCTTGGTGACGCCGAAGGGAGTCAGCCTGCCTCTTATAGATCTCATTTTCCTTGCTTATGTGTTTGCAAAGGCTTTCATGCAATTTTGTGAATGTTGACATTCTAGGGGTGATGGGTGGACCTGGGCAACAAAAAGTAGACCAATCATGCTTTGACGCCAGGAAGACTTTGATGGAATGGGGAGGACCGGGGCATCCATAGGTGATCCGGTCATGCATGGGGGTGACAAATGCTGGGGGACCCGGACATCCATGAATACTCCTATCATGCCTATGACTCATGATGAGTGAAGGTGGACCACTACATCCGAATTTGGACCACTCATGCTTTCTACTTGACATGTGGGTGTTATGAATGAATGGACCCAACATAGTGTTCATGCCAAGGGGTGTGGAAAGCCTAGACACATGCATACTTTTCCCAAAAGTGACTTCCATGTGTATAGGTGTGGGACAACCTTTGAACTCCCATTGGAAAGGATCGAATGGATCTAAGAAGGTGGTCATCATGGGGTGTGGCACAACCTTATTACCTAGGGATATGTGGTCCAAGGTCATGGCTCCCAAGGTGTAACTCGGGTCTAGGATGGGGTGGATTGGGTCAAACATGGTGGGTTGGGATAGGGAAAGGTGGGTGGTGGATAAGGTGGTTGGGTCCCATGGTTTCTTTGACCCCCATTGGAAGGGATCAAAGGGATCATAAAAAGGGTTATCGAGGGGGAGGGGCCCTATGTCCTCAAGATCATCAAGTGGTGGTGGGTCATCCTCCTCTAATGAGATAATTGGGCCGAAGTTCTTTGTGAGTGGGTTGGCCATGAGGGGAGGGCTTGACTTTCCACCCGATATAAGAAGCTCTAAATTAAGGAGAAGGTCGGGCTCATCGGGTGTAGGGAGGAATAGAAGGAGGTCACTAGTGTACCAACCAATGGAACAAACCGAGGTGATAGACCCGACACAAAGGTGTAGGAGGTCAAGGCTCCTAGATTGGTGAGCCATGGGGGTCAACAAGCCGGTCAACTCATATTGCCAAGCTAAGACCTTGAGAAGGTCCTCTAAGGTTTCCACTTGGTAGGATGTTTAGATTATGGTGTGATAGGAGGAGATGTGCACTATGGGAAGGTTTTCCTTTATGGGAAGGCAATCGTGGGCCGTGATCTCTCTTATTGGGCTCTTCTTTAGCCAACTAATAAGGGACTCTTCCAAGATGAATTCGACCTTATCTAGAGGGGGTGGTGGAGGGTGAAGATCCTCGTGCGAGGCTTTCTCTTCAATTGGGACATGGGTGCTCTCCATGGAGGGGATAGGTTCCCGAGAGGTATTTGTCTTCATGTGGTAAAGTGGGTGGACTACTTCTTCCAAAGCTAATGGAGTGGGAAGGTTCTTTGATGGTGGGGTGATGATGGCTGGAGTATGGTGCACCCGGGGTGGTGAACAAGGGCGGGATTCCCGCGGGTGGGAGAATAGAAGGTTGTTGAATTTAAAGGTTCCCGAAAGGTGTGGCGGATGCACTAGGCAAGTCTGACATGTTGGGTCGATGTCGACATTCCTTTCATCTAACCATTTCTTACCTAGGATTATACATGGACCCGCCAATGTTCCCTTTTGACACCAAGCCCCATCCAAATACTCAGTCTTCCCGAACTATTTATGGAATTCAATAAAGACTTGGTCTCCATTGTGCACAATTTGTCTGGTCCTACAAAGAGAGGTAATGATATCGGGGGACACCCAATTTTCAGATTCTAGGTCAATGAAATCAATTTCTACGGGCTCTCCATTAGGTAAGCATGCATGGGATATGATTGGGAGAGGGGCCATGTGACCCAAGACTCAACGTTAACAATGATGGGTTTGACAATGCACGGTTCGGACAAGAATGCAAGCATGCCCTAGGACTTGACTTGTAGAGACAAGTCAATGACTTGCTCTGATACCAATTGATGTGACACAACCTAGGACTTAACAAGCAAGCACATTTGGCAATCAAGACGGACCGATAACGGCGGCCGCTCACCCGTCACTCACCCAAGACCCGGGGTAACTTGGCAATGCCAAGTGGAGGTTGTGTGGGCTGGGCCCTTGCTGGTAGAGGGCCAGCAAGGCCATGGTTTGTTTCCCCAAGGGTGTGGAGGCCCAATTCAAGGGGGCCGACAAAGTGCCGAGGGCACCGGCTTCACTCTTCCCCACGGTGATCTCTCAAAGCAACGGGGCTTGAGGATCGAGCTCTCACTCTCACAGCCAGCGGAGTTTATGAATTAATATTAGAAAGAACAAGCACTAAATGGAGTTAGGAGTGGAGCACTTACTCGACCGGTTTGAAAAAACCGGTCCCGCTCGGAGACGTGGGCGAGCGGGGAAGCGTGGGTTCCCCACACGCCGCGCCAGGGTAGCTTGACCTGCTCAAATTGTTACAACACTACACCCCATGCAAGGGGGAGATCTAGGGGTGGGGGTTAATTGATATTACAACTAAAACTACCTCCACACAGGGAGGGGCCTTCAGCCGGCCAAGCGGGGAGGGGAACTTGGACTAAAAGTAATGAAAAGATGGCGAAGCCGAATCTACCTGCTCTCTGCGATAGGAGACAGGCAGACAGAGTTGAAGCCGTAAAACTTGATTGGGAATTTTGATGAAGACGAGACCAGTGGGGAACTCTTCGTAACTGGAAATGGAATGCCTCAGAATGTTTTTGATTTCTTCTGGCACCGATGCTGGTCTGGGTGGAGGCTCGAACATGGTAAAAGATTCTCGGACTGACAGCTTCAGGTTTCCAACAGCAGGAAGAAAAGGATTCCCCGACAGCTCCCGGACTCAGAATCAAGAACTGCCGGAGTTGTTGGAACCGTGGACGAGTCCTCTTCGCAGCAGAACTGGCGGGGAAGCCAAACGATGCCGGAGAAGACCAGTGGACTCTTAACAATGGTGACAGGTCGGTGCAGACTGTGGGAAGCAGAATCGTGTAACCGAGGGAGAAAATTGATAACTATGGCTCACGGATGTCGATCGAAGTTCTACTTCTTGATTCTGAAAGTAGACAGGACGAGGAACAACTTTGCAGAAGAACTCTTGGCCTGAGTCTTCCGAGGTTCGTCGTAGTAAAGCTTCTACTCCGGTTCAGGTGCTCAGCAGGGGCAGCTCTGCGCAGTTGTGGGAGAACGGATATCCCGGGCGGCACGGAGCTCGGATGGAGATGAAACTACTGCCGTTGCGAAGAAGACCGGCAGATGCTTCCGTGGATGCCTCTTGGGCCTTCAGATTCACTGGGATGTGGTCGGGGTCGCCTCTGCAAACTGCTACTCTTCTGCTGCCTACGAACTGAAAACTGGAGGTGGAAGATGATGGGGGGAAATGGGGTATATGGGAGGGGAAATGGAGGTGGATGAGTGTGGGGAGAACCCTGGCTATGAGGGGGTTTAGGAGGGGGTGTTCCAAGGTGTGGGAGGGGAAAAATATGGTCTGGAAGGGGGTCTAACAGGTGGTGGGAGGAGGAGCAACGAATTTGGGCTTGGAGGGAGAAGGGGGAAGGTGAGGGGGGCATAAGTGGGTGGAGGGAATGTGAGTTTGAATTTCCTTTAATGTGGGGTGATCAATGATGGTCTTGCGGATGGGAAGAGGTGCCTTGGGAAGGTGGAGGGCTACTTGGGAAAGGGGATGGGTAGTTGGGGGTTGGAGGGTGGGGTGTGGATTGGTGGAGGGTCTATTGGGACTAGGGGGAAGTAATGATGGCTTGTGGGAAGTTGTAGAGGAGTTAATGGAGGTAGGTGGGAGGGTGGAGGTGGTTGGGAGGGGAGGAGAGAGAAAATTTTTGAAATTAGGTGTGGAGAAGAGAGAAAGGGGAGTGAAAGAGAGAAATTAAGAGAGGGATGGGTGGGGAATCTCTCCTCTAGGGTCTCTCACCCAAATAATGGAATCTCTCCACTAGATAAGAAGTTTGAACTCTCAAAATGGCAAGTTTTTCATTCATTGTTTCATTACCTTGAAATGGGGGGAATGGGGCCCTATATATAGGCAACCCACATTTTACAATAAGACCCTGACAATTGACTCAATGACAAATAACCGAAGGGGTAGGGGGGAGCCCTTGGGCCAAGCCCAATGAATTGGGCCCAATAGCTAACTAGACAACCTAATGACACTCAAACTTAGGGAAACAAACACATGACCTAGGAACATGACTTAAATAAAAGGGAAAATACATCAAATGACTCAAATAAAAATTACATAGGACTCAAAATTAAATAACTAGACCATGTCGGATGCAACCGGGGCGAGGAGACGAGCTGTGAACGTGGGCATGGGAGGTGATGTCCCCATCACTACCGGCTATGACCTCCTTGGGCTCAGGTTGGAGTAGTGACCTCTCAATCATATCCAGCCCGTCCGTGAATTGTTTTAAGATCTCGGCAAGGGTGCGGGTTGGAGTAGGGACCTTGGGGTGGACTCGCTCCTCGTCCCTCGGCCTGGGTGTGGTCCTAGGCTCGACTATAAGCGGGGTTTCCACTCGGTTGGAGGTACTTGAGTGGGTTGGGATGGGGGTGCCAAGGGGAGGCTGGTTGGAGGTGATTGGGCGGGCCACTAGATTGGGGTCGCCTTCGTGGGCTTGGACGGCGGTGAAGGGGTGGGATTGGGTAGAGGTGTGGCCCACTTGATTGTGGGTGAGTTGGTGGGGTTGGTGAGTGGTATGACCTCCGTGGTTGGAGGTAGGTGGGCGGGGAAAGTAGACCCTCCTAAGCGCTCTCTTCATTTCCCACCATGACTCGATGGGCCTTAGATTCCTATCCTCCCTCCAATATTTGATGTCCCTCCATGTTTCGGCGGCTTCACCAAAAAGTTGCCTTTTGGCAACATCGACTTGCATGGGCCCGTACATATTGTACACCTCGAAGTAGTCATCCATAATGGATTCCCACTCTAGATAGCCACCTGGGTCATCGGACCCGTAGAAGTCCCGGGTTTCGGGCCTAGTGGGGTGATTCGGGTGGTCCTTCCATTTGAGATAGTATCGCCACCATGGATAAGATCCGGGTGTTTGGTAATCCATGGGACACGGGGAATCTAGAGGATGGCCATGCCGACACTAGTAGACAAACCAACTAGACAATGGACTACAACCCTAGACATGACGACCAAGACTCGGTACGTGGCAGAGCTAACCGATCCAAAGATCACTCGCACAAGTGTGCGGCCTTCCCGATAGGCGTAGCCTAACGTTCGGACAACACCTTTTATATACCGATTAATGGTATGCAAATGCAACTCCTAAGACCGACTTAGACACTTAGACTTAAACGACTCTCTCCTTTTTTTGTGACACCCTAGACTCAAACTCGCTCTGATACCAAATTGATGCGGGACGAGACCACGGACACGACAATAGTCCTCGGACTCTAGGTGAGCTCGTGATTGTCCCTTAACGAGGGAAGCGTCGGACGTGCACGGTTGAGGAACTGGCAATGAGCTAGGGTGGTCGGTTCTCTTTTGTGCCCGGATCGGGTCACGGGACGGTAATGCTCTCTCTCGCAGCAGCGGTGATATAAATATAAAGTGAGCTAATTATCCCTACACATGTTCTCTAGTAACAGCATAAATAAATATATATGAAGTAAGCAAAATGTCGAGAAGGGAGCGAAAACGATACCTCCACGCGCTCGGCGTGGGGACGACGGACCCGGCCGAAACCCGTACTCCCGGAATAATATTACACACTTGTTACAGCAATGAAGCACTGCCCACTCCACGCAGGGAGGTAAAGGGCGACACAATGGGGTCCGGGATGACCGAATTCGGGTTGACGGGCGGCTTCTCGTGTCTCTTCGACAGCACCCGAACTTGTGATTGTGGGGCCCACGTGCTGTCCGGAGGGGCCGTGTGGGGTCCGGTGGCACCACTGTGGTGGGGACACTTGGGGAAGCGTTCCCTGGGCTGGCGGCACGCTGAAACGTCGACCGGAGGCTGGATGGCTCCGTTCGGCACCGGTCGGAATAACCGGCGACGGATCTGCCGGTTCTATTTTTCGGCGCGCGCTCCAGCGAGAACGGACGCTGCGATCAGCCCCGATGTCGGATCGACACGAAACTGGCACCGTTGGAAAGCTAACTTGAAGTCCTTCAAGCTAGGCCTAGAGATCAGACCTGGATCTGCACGGATCTGGGCTTTATTGAATTTTTGAGTTCCTGGTGTACAGTAGTTGAACTCTCTGATCTGTAGGGAACTTGTATGAGAACTACCGTTGGCTGTGAGGTAGATGTCCGATTCAGCTCCTAAGCTCTTCACAAAAGTTATAGGATTTCAAACAAAGAAGATGGAAATATGTTTTATGGACTGATTGGAGGTCGCTACGAATTGATATGATTTTTGCACTGGACAGAGTTCGGATCTGGAAACAGGTGGACAACACTGTAGCTATCTCTGAAAATGAATTTTGAAAAATAGGTGGAGGGATGATAAAAATTCAGAAAAATTCGTGGTAGGAGGGGTGGGTGGACAGAACTCCCAGTAAAATTGGGAGCACTAAGAAAAATCAAAACATGGATCTAAGATGCGAAACTCAGGAAAAATGAAATTCAGATCTGAAACTGGCAGAACTGAATTTGGGACTTGAACGAAAATGGGAAATTAGTAAATGGAGGACTTATGACCCACCAATTTTTTTTAAGACGTGGGAAACACCTCTAGAACATCCCATAAAAATCCCAAATCGATCTGAGCTCGTGGCTGACAGAAAGAATTCATGGAAGGGGCTACTATTGGCTGAAGATAGAACTCCGACGGTGGCTCGATGGCGGCACGAACGGCGGCGGCGGCGGCACCAGATGAAATCAGAGATTGGAGAAGGGGGATAGAGATGAATCCACTCTAGAAAGAGGGGTTGGAGAGGGAAGAACACCAGGGAGAGGGCTGGGGGCGCAAGGAGGCTTCAAGCTTCACACAATTTTCTATCTTTTTTTATTAATTTCCACATGAAAATACAACCTTTTATATGCTTCCAATCAAATCCAACCTCCACCCTTGAATCTAGGGATGGGAGATGGATGGTCTGGATTGCATGCTACCAACACACACAAAAATTACATAAAAAAATAAAAAGGGGGGGGGGCGGCCTATTGACTAGATGAAGCATGTTGACATGGTAGGTAGCCTACCATGGAAAAAATGAGCAACTTGTCTCCCATGTGTCCATATGACTAGTCCAACCTTCTAGATGTCCACCTAGGATGGTTGACCAGTCCCACAAGGTGACATGGACCAATGGGAATGGGCTGAGGGCCCCCTAGCTGGACCTACTACACAATTGCACAAAAACCCACACAATCCATGGGAATGACTCATTGGCTTATAAAGCCTTACATTTGCGTACATACTTTCCCAAGGATATGAACACAAACTAAAAGGACATAAATGCAAAAAGAAAAGGTACATGCTCGGCGTCGATTCCCATCACTCTTGGTGATGTGAACCTCCTCACAAAACTAAAATCGTTTATACGCACGGCCACGGAGTACTTCACCAAGTGGGCGGAAGCGGAAGCTTATGTAGAGATTAAAGCGTCAACCATCTGCAAGTTTATAATGAAGAACATCATTGCAAGGTTCGGCATCCCGAGTACCATCGTCACCGACAATGGACGGCAATTCATCTCTCAGGAACTTCAGGACCTCTGCAACAGGTACAACATTGCATTGCATCATTCATCTCCTTATTATCTACAAGGCAATGGCCAAGCAGAGGCAACCAATAAAACTCTGATTAAAATTATCAAGAAATTATGTGAGGCTAATAAATTTGCATATTGGCCAGAAAAGCTTGTTGAAGCTCTTTGGGCCTATCGCACTTTCATCCGCACTGCTACTGGATAAACCCCTTTCGCCCTTACTTATGGAATGGAGGCGGTAGTCCCTTATGAGATTCTTATTCCTTCTCTACGAGTACAATTGGACAAGGAGCTCCCTATTGATGAGCACCGAGAATCTCTCCTTGCTCAGTTGGAACTCCTAGATGAGAAGCGTTTGGCCGCCGCCGAGCATGCGCAAGTATATCAAAATAGGCTTTCACGTTTTTACCAAAAGAAAGTAATTGAGATAAAATTTAAAATTGGTGAGATGGTGATTAACAGAATCTTTGTAAAACCCGGTGGACCCCGTTCAAAGCTCCAACCGAACTGGGAAGGGTCCTATGTTATAAAAGACATTTACCCTGGCAATGCTTACAAGCTAATTAATGCTGAAGGAGAAGAGCTGGTGCACCCCAAGAATGGTCTTTACCTTAAGAAGTATTACCCCTAAGTCTTTGAAAAGAAAAATTTGAAGAAAAAAGGAGAAAAAAGAGGAAATAAAAGGGAAATAAAAAAGAAGAAAAAAAGGATGAAAAATTACAGGCTGGCATAGTGCATAGGTCGCAAGCCCGAAAGATCAAAATCCTTAATTCATTCTTTAGTCTTGGTGGTTTAACCTTGGGGTCAATTCCCGCACACACTACACGCTTTACTCGTAATATCAAGCGACCCAAAATTCGAGGAAAGTAAGACACAAACTGAAAGTGTAAAAACTTACATATTCTCTTCTCTTCAGCTCACGAGAGGGAGTACGAGTCAAGAAATGCTAACCAAACTTGCCCGCCGCCTTAGTAGGTGGAAGTCAGGGCCCAAAAGGAAACAAAATGCTTAAAGCCCAAGTACAATTAGGTCTTTATTTGTTTATAAAAAAAAAGAAAACCAACAAAAGAAAAGCATGTCAAGAGGGCAAAGTCCCCGCAGGGAAAACCCTGGTCGTAAGCATGCAGAAATAAGGGCAAAAAGAGCAATAAAATTTCCCTAAGCCGAAGACCGAACCCCAACAGGCATTAGGGCAGGGAAGGAAAAGTTTCCCGTTCTCAGAAACCTCTCGTGAGCTTCCTCGACTTATTCTTCACTTCTCCCTCCATGGTAGGTTATAAGCTCAAAGGATGGCAAAGACCTACTAAGAAGGATGGGCCGCGAGAGAATATGAGTAAAAGCATAAGTCAATAAGCATGTTGACCCTTTGTTAATACATTTAAGAAAGATTAATGAATTTAAGATGGTGATTGTGTAAGGCTCAAGACCCTCTGTGCTATGCTCAGCCCCATAAATAAAAAAAGAAAGAAAGAGATCGAAAAAATATATATGATTTAATTAACGCCTTCATATGTAGGCGTCATTTACATAATTAACGATAGTGTCTACGTCGTCATTTTCAAATAAAGAAAACAAATAAAAAAATAGTTTTTCAATTCACACCCGCTTAGGGGGCGTCATTTAATAAATTCACGACTTTGTCAATGTCATCATTTTAATAAAAATTCAAAAAAATACATTTTTTTCAATCAACGCCTGTGTGCGAGGGCGTCATTTTCAAAACGAAACAAAAAAATGAAAAAAGAGAAGAAGAAAAAATAAAAAAATGCATACCTGAAGGAAAGGTGAGAAGTCACTGACAGTCGTCTCTCGACCTGTCCCCGTGGACAGGTCGGCCATCAAGTGCGCTAGCAGAGCAGCTCCCCAAGTGTATCTGCCGACGCTCTCCAAGTCCTCAAGGATCCCTAGGAATCGGCAGTTGATGATGTCGCCCTTCGTGCCGAGCAATAACTTCCCGAGCATCAGGAAAAGGAATCTCCTCAAATCTCGATATGCTCTCTCTCTCTCAGCCGGGTCCTGGCAGTAAACGGCCCAAGCTCCCCCAATCAGCCTCTGCGAGAACTGCTCCAGAGAGTCCCTCGACCTCTATCTAGAATCACCCAACCCCATAGCAATGGTAAGATCGGTGCGGTAGATGGTCCTACACTCGCTAGGTGTCCCTGCTATCGTCTCTAACTCTAGCAGCCTCTGTGTCAACTCGCTATAGTCAGGTAGGGTGATCCCGCTCACAGCCTCGCCATCCACCCTTAACCCGGTAATCCTAGCAACATCCTCCAAGCTGGGAACCATGTGACCCCACAACATCAGAAATGCTCGGCAAGTCCTATCCCATCTCTCCCTAAGCATCTGGATCAGGGGTAGGTCAGGTCTCATTGGCTCTATGCTAAGGAAGGGTCCGAATCCCATAGCATCTACCCTATCCCTCTAAAAATCTGGGAGCCCGTAGTAAGCTGCTCGGACCTGGACCCAGGAGATCTTAGTCCTCATTCAACCCTGCCAACAAAGAACGGTTTGATATGAGTTTCATGGATATTCATTTGTTGTTGTTTGTTCTCTGTCTGAATTGGCGACCGGCCTGAGGTCGTTGTTTGTCTAATTGACGCCCCAGGGATAGGCATTATTTCAAAATATGTTTTGGTGATTTAATGAGTAATTTTAATTGACGACCAACCGTGGTTCGTTATTTGTTTAAATGACGCCCCAGTGGGGGGCGTTGTTTTGAAGGATAGTTTTGGTTCCAGAAATTATAAATGTGATTTTTCTCTAATTGACGACCACCCATGTGGCCGTTGTATGATGAATTGACGCCCCAATGGGGGGCATTGTTTTCTGAGGGATTTCAAAATAGACAGTGCACGAAATAGAAATAAAAATAGAAAGATATATCAAAAATCGAAAATGGCATGGAAAATAACAGCAAGTGAAAATTAAACATGAAAATTCTAAAATGATGACATATTGAAGGGCATGGTTTCATGGATTAATTATTTTCAGAAAAAATAAAAAAACTATTTAAATTGACGACCCAAGGTGGGTCGATATTTCAATTGACGGCACCTGTTGGGGCGTCATTTCACTGATCTACTGGTGTGAAGGTTCGCCCTCCACCGAGGGCTATGGAAAATTCATGAAAATGAAAATAAAATTGAAAATTGGAAGGCTGAGGTAGGGGACCTACCTTGCTTCGCTCAGGTGTTAGGAGCCCTCCACAGAGGGGCTGCCGTGGCTGACGGGGTTTCCGTGGTTGTCGAGGGGTCACCACCGGTGCCCTTTCTTCTTCCCCCTCTTCTTCTTCCCCTTCGTCTTCTTCCTCCTCGTCATCATCATCATCCTCATCACCATCTTCTTCTTCATCTTCACCTGCGTCTTCATCACCTTCTTCATTTCGTTCTTCGGTTGCGCCGCCGGAGCTTCTTTGGCCGGTGGTGCATCTTCGGCCGCTGCGGGAGGGACTTCCTCTGCGGCGAGCTCGTCGTCGCCCAAGTCAACGACGTCGAGGGCCGAAACCCTTTGACGCTTATGAGCACCGCCCGCCATGGGTATAGAGAGAGTAGAGAGAATAGAGAGAGAAATAGAGATGGGGAGGAATGAAATGGGGGCTCGGTTAGGGTTAGGGCTCACAGCAGAGAGAGAAAGAAGAGGGAAAGCGGATGAAGGAAGGAGAAAGAAGAAAGAAAAGAGGGAAATAGGGTTTAACGTTCGAAAGTAATTGACGCCCTGATGGGTGTCGTCACCCTCGTAATTAATGCTTTTGATCAAGGCGTGGTTTCAAGATCCGACGACACAATCCTAGTCGTCATTTAAGTTTGCATGGGAATTTGTAACTATCGTCAGAGGCATTAATGGGAGATTGATTGATGTGATTGGAAGTCATGATTGTTGTTTGGAATTGACGATAGCATGCGCGGGCGTCAGTTTGATAAGGCACGACGTGAGTCAAGGTGTTATTTGTAGAAAGTTAAGGAAGTATTTCGAAAAGAATTTATGGAATTTAAGTCAATTAACGCCTTCAATTGGGGCACGAATTAATCAACGTCGGTTTGAATAGGTGTCAATTGTGGTCTTTGCTTTTTTGAAATTGATTAAAAGAGATTGACGACATTGTTTTAGGCATTATTTTTAGAATTTGACACCATCATAGAAGGCGCGGCTCAGAACAGAGACCCGAAACTCAGTTAAATCAGACAGAATCACATGAAATTGGAAGACAAGATCATATAAAATGCTTTTTGGCTCAATTAAGGAAAGATCCTTCATTTCATTTGATGAAAAGCATTATTACATTCAATGAGCCACCATGGGCCTTATCTTCCTAAGTGCTATTACATAAGACTTGCATTTATCTTCTTCCTTTTCAACATGTTGCTTGGACCTATGTAGTAGTCCAACCTTCCATTGAGCCATAATTGTCTTGACTTCATCTTGATCCCCACTTGAGCCTAGTTCCCTTCTCTTGAGTAGTGGAAGGTGAGAAGCTTCTTCAAATGTGTGCCGAGGAAGACCAAGTTGTGGGAGGCACCGGTGAGCGTTATAGAGGACGAAGTCGGTCCCGCCGATTAGTCATAGCTCGATGCCAGAGGAGAGTCTTGAGTAAAGCTCTTGGGTCTTGAGGAACCCCAATGTGCATATAAAATCATTCTTTGGCATGGTCTTGCAGTAGTTCCTCCAATCACTTCTCTTCTTTAGCTTTGGCACCCGATTAGTCACCCTCTCACATAAGCCTAGAGAATCTATCATATACCGGAGAGGGCTCTTAGAAAAGATTTTTGAGGCCAATTGGGTTTCTTGGCATGGATCAAACTTTAGGAGGAGGTCCACCCAACAAGAGAGAAGAAGCATTGACCCATAGAGAGGCCGTCCCAAGGAAGCCGAGGTGAGTCCATTGTATAGATTGGCTAGCACCGCCGGACCTATCCTTTTTCCTTCCCAAATACTAGCTATGGCACTCAAGTGGCATTCCTCTAGGTGGTAATCTACTGAAGGGAAGAGTAGAGCTCCTACCATGCATATAACAAAGCCTTTCATTACTCTCTCTAACAAATCCTCATCTTCTTGGGCTTTATCCATATTCTTGTATACCCATGAAGCTAACTTTAGAAGATTGATCCCCTTATGAGCTTTGATTTGGTTCACTAGATTTGAGCTTGGTATGAGGTTAGTAAGCATGTCATGAGCATTTATTGGTTTAGTCATACTAGCCATCTTTGACTCTTCTCCTTGCTTCATCTTTCTTAACCCAAAGCGCATCTCTACTTCTTCTTGGAGAATAGTGGCTTCAAAGGTAGGAAAAAGGAAAGTATGAGTGTTTGGATGCCATAATTCTATAAGTGCTCCTATGGAGGCCCAATCTAGGTGGATATCATCAGAGTGGGTAGCATGGGTTACAAGGCCAAGTAGGTGCCATCTACTAAGAAAAGACCTCATATCTAAAGAGAGTTTAGAGAGGAGTAAGGGGATCCACTTGATTTTCAAGAACCTCCTTGGACCTGGTATATTTGAATGGTCCTGAAGAGAAATAAAAAAGAGAAGAAGAGAAGAGAATGCAATCAGAATTTTAAAGAGAAAAGGAAGAATGAAATAAAAAGCTTTAAAATAAAATCAAACTTACCTGGCCCATAGCTATCCTCACACTAATGTGGCTTGCAACTTCAGATATCCTAGGAAAGCTCATCCTAGGATTCTTTGAAGGAATCTGTAACATCCTGTCCATCTTTTGTTTTGAAAACAAGTGACTGTCTCTGCTGTTCTTCTCTTGCTATTCTTCGGTTCTCTGGTTCTTTGTTGTAGCTCTCAGGTGTTTGATGTATGCAGTAGAGGATGTGTGCTTCCTTTTATAATGATTTGGAGCTTTGGCTAGCCGTTTAGAACATCATAGTTTGAGTTCGAGTTCGAATCAGTCGCTGGAGTTTTGTTTCCGAGCAGGGAACGGAGCGCCAGTGAGACAGTTAATTGACGACATATACCTTGGCGTCATTTATTTGATTAACGACATTCACAGTGTCGTCATTTATTTAACGCCTCCTGTGCGGGCGTCAGTTTCAGTCCGATTCCAAGTCTAATAGTGATTATAATTAACGCCCCCATGACTGTCGTCATTTATGAATATGACGCCTCTTTTCAGAGTCGTCATTTCCTGAGCTTACACTTTTGAATTACTTTACAAGCATTATGATTATTCATAAACTTAAGTGCTATTATATCTTTTGCTTGTGTCGTGCACTTATGATCATATTCTGAGCTAACGGTCTTTTATGAGCTAATGATTTTTTAGCACAGGAAGCGCAGTCCATGCAGGTCTTGAAATGGTTGGATTTACCCCACTGGTAATATCATCCCATCCCTTGTATCTTTCATGTATGCATTTTTACTATATGGTATTTTACGCTATTATAGCATATCAAGGACCTTGTGGTTCTGATGAACCTGGAATCTGAGTTCCCCTTCATCAAAAATAGTGATAATTTCAGGGGAGTCTTGATCGCACGGATACGCCGTTGGGTCATTTAAGATTTGGGACGACGATTCCTCTTTCTGAGTTGATACGTGGACAAACGGGCTTCGGCTTAGTGTCAACTCAGAGATCTAGATTCCTGACCAAATCTAGATGATTTTACAATATTATCCTTGATTATTTTCTATTTTAGTTTGTTTTAATTTTTTCTTTTATCCTAGCATGCATCATGTAGGACTTTGAGCTTTCATAATGAAAATCCTCATATTACGACAATAATGAAGGCCGCTCGTTCTTAACCGAACTAACACGAGATATTCCATTCAAAATCGAGTACTATATTCTCCTTGAAGTCGCTCAGGCTGGTTCCTTGAAAGCATTCATTCGCAGGGTCTTTATCTCAATTCATTTTATTTTCCTGCAAACCCACCTTGGTTGTAGCACGTCCACATTGGCTGGTAACCGCTCTCCAATGGTGTCCTTCCTTCCGTGCCCTTGCACACATTTTCGTTTATTAGCTTAGTTTCTTCATCCAGCCAATCATTGCTTTCTCGTAATCATCCAAGGTTGTTTCATTCATAATCCTGGAAAGATTTCCAACACTTAGCGTCGGAGGCATGTCACATCACACCTTGGCATCTACTTATCAGTTCGTTCTACTTCATTCCGCTTGTTGCACTTTCGCTTCATTCCGTCTCACTCCCTTGTAAAGTAGACGCCAAGGCGGGACATCTGTAGACATGCCAAAATCGAGACTATGTTGAGAAAATCTCATGTCACCACGTGACGCCCCAAAGTGGACTTCAATATTGGCTTAATACGAAGTTTTTCTAATTATTTGGCAATTTTTTTCATGACAATCCTAATTTTTCATAACAATTGTATTTAACGCCTGGCGGAAGGGCATCATTTAACTGACGACCTGATGAGGGTCGTGATTTCACAAATTAACGATTGTTCAAACATGCGTTGTTTCCTGGATTTTACGAATCCTAAAGAAAATAAAATTCAAAGAATTGACGCCGCCTCAGGGGCGTTGATTATTTGACGCCCATTCAAACAGGCGTCATTTGTCAATTTTAAATTAGGAAAGTCCTTTATTACCATAAATAAATCCAGGAATAAACGACTGTGTGGATGTCGTCATTTCAATTAACGCCCCTCTTCAAGTCGTCATTTTCACTTCCATCTCCGTTTCGCCTGCTACCTTCCAGTAGTGATCCTTTCCCCATTTTATACCTTGTGTTTGATTGGGAAGAGGGATCCTTGTTGGAGGATTGACTGCTTTGTTTTAATCCTATTGATGCAAGGATTTTGGGCCTATAAATACCCCTTGAATCCCTCACGCGCGAACAGAGAAGGAGGACTGAAAACAACAACAACAGAATAAGAGCTAACAAGAGAGTTAAGGAGCTAACAGGAGAGCACTACAAAGGAAAAGAGAGTTTCTTTCTCTTTTGTAGGTTTTTCCTCCAAGCTTCCTCCACGGGTGAGCTTCCTCAGGCGTTCTCCTTCCCACGAGCGGCGTTTCTTCATCCCACGATTCTTCATCCTCCAGCTGCAGCGGCCCTTGTTCTTTCCCTTTACTACTGCACACACAGCAGCAGGGATTCCCCCTCTTAGCTTTTTTTTGGCATCACACGCACTCTTTCTTCTAGTTCTCCACTAGAGTTATCACCATACCATATATTGTTTTAGCTTTGCATTGCATTCATATTCCCCATACCTTATTACTTCTCTTAGGGGTTTAAACTAAAACACACAAGGTGTGTTCATGCCCAATTTGTTTGATTTCATACTTTTAGAGCATTAATACTACACACTTGGCTAATCCATATCTTTATTTCTTTTGTGTGTTTTCTTGCAAGGGTGATCAAGCTATAAACCCCCTTCATCGGTCGGCCGATAAAAGGTGGAAGGAACAACTTGCAATTTCCCCGCTTGACACAAGGTACATGCGATCATCCTTGGTATTTTGAGGTAACCCCTCTAGCGATCACCCTCCTTAGAGCATCTCATGCTCTCCCTTTTCCTCATGCCCCACATATTTTAGCACATTAATCACTTTTTTCTATTAAATCTTTTTTTCTTTTCTCTTTAAAAAAATGTCTATGTGACATGTTCACAAAGTCTAGGTTCATCCTCATTGCATTAGTCCATGTCACCCAGTCAGTGTGTCAGTTGCATGCCCACCCGTCGAGGCACCCAATACTCACCACCACCACCTATGGCGGATCAACGAGCCCGTAGTTCCGATGAGCCTTCGGTGGATGAGATGTTCCGAGCTCTCATGGATCATCTCGATATGCGTATGGATGGGCTTAGTACGCGTCTAGATGGCGTAGGAATGCGTCTAGAAGGGAGGATGAAAGCCATCAAGGATCACGCCGAAGTTTCGGACTAGTCTATCAGGGTCTTGTGGGGAGAATAGCTATCTTAGAGAGGGCCCCGGTTGAGGCGGCGCAACCTGCGTCGACCAATGGTCAACAAGAGCCGGTTCAGCAACCCGCTATTCCAAGGGCTCAAGGGGCAGATGATAGGAGGCAACAAGTGCCCGAGGTGGCTGATTATGCATCCGATAATGAACAAGGGGGTTATGATCGTGACCATCGAGCCCAACGATGGAATCGTGATTACGATGATGACGACTGTGTTCTTAGGAGCGTGCGTGCGGACCCTCCCCTTTTTGACGGGTCCTTGGACCCGAAGGTCTATTTAGATTGGGAGGCCAGCATGGATCGATACTTCGAGTGGTTTGAGATGACAGACCACCGAAGAGTTCGCTACGCCAAGATGAAGTTGCAAGGACAGGCGCAAACCTATTGGACAAATGTGGAGAGCCTATTAATGCAGCGACATCAACCCCAGATCGGTACTTGGGATGACATGAAACTCAAGTTGAGGCAGAAGTACCTTCCTGCCATATATCGCTAGCGTCTCATAGACAAATGGCAAAGTCTCTCCCAAGGGAACCGGTCCGTGACTGAGTACACCGCCGAGTTTGATGAGTATTAGTTACGGAAGAGAGCACCATGACCATCTCGCGCTTTCGAAGAGGTCTACAGCCAACCTATCAATATGAACATTTTTGTCGCAATGTGATCACTTTGGAGTAGGCATATCAGGTTGCTCTCGAATTGGAGCAATTTGAGGCTGAGTTCGAGCCTACCCAACGGATGGGCCCCTTCCCTCTTCGTAGTGTCGAGCCCCGCAGCTCTACAGGCTTATATCAGAGGGCCCCCATGGCTCGACCTCAGGAGCCTGCCCGTCAGGAGCTGTTCGCTCCTAGGCCTCACCCTCCACCTCCGAGGGACTTTCCTCGTCCCCAACAACCTCCGGCACCCATTGCCCATCCACCGGTACCCGCACCTCTTGCCCGTCCCTTGTTGCCTTCAAGGACCTTTGATCGGGGAGCCTAGTGGATCCCGACAGCCGTGTTTTCGCTGCAATGGGTTTGGCTATTTTGCCAACCAGTGTCCCACGCGTCAATCTCTAGTCATTGGGGACACACAGGTTGGGAACACCTCATCTTCCGAGCTTGTGCCAGTCAGCTATGAGGCGGATCAAGAATTAGCTGACGAGTTCTTTAAGAATGAGGATGATGGTCAGGAGGTTCAACATCTAGATGATGCCCAGATAGGGGTCGTCAGGTGTAATCTCACCCAGCCACAGGCTAGTGATGACTGGTGTCGGACCACCATATTTCATACATACTGTAGGCTGGGCAGGGAAGTTTGTAAGGTGATTATCGATAGTGGGAGTTGTATCAATGCAATCTCCACGGGCACTATTTCGCGTCTTGGTCTTACCCCCGTGGACCATCCTTGCCCCTATCGAGTATCATGGGTGGATTCCACCTCCATTCCGATCAGACAGCGGTGTTTGGTCCCACTGCAGTTCCATGCCTATCGTGACAAGATCTGGTGTGATGTCCTCCCCATGGAGGTGGGCAGTATTATTCTTGGTAGGTTGTGGTTGTTTGATCGGGATGCTACTCTCCATGGCCGGTCGAACACATGTACCTTTGACCATGGTGGCCAACGGATTACCCTCCACCCCTCTCAGCCCAAGAGCCCTTCAGTTAGGGGTCCTACTGGTCCTAGTACTCCGGAGCCTTTCGTCCCAAGACCCAGTACCCCATCCCCAGCTCGGGCCATGATCGTTACATCTAGCACAGTTGAGCCCTCGTCTAGGAGATTGATGTTGATTAGCTCCCGAGAAATGGAGCGGGAGGCTAGTAGGGGCAGCCCTGTGTTTGCTATCCCGGTCCGTGAGGTGGAGCAAAAGTCCGAGGGTGAACTCCCACCCGATGTCATTCCCATTTTGTAGGAGTTTGCTGATATCTTTCCCGAAGAGCATCCCGAGGGACTCCCACCTATGCGAGATATTCAGCATGCTATCACCTAATTCTGAGCTCCTCATTGCCCAATCTTCCTCATTATCGCATGAGTCCCGCGGAACATGCCGAGCTAAAGTGGCAGGTCGATGAGCTGATGCAGAGAGGGTCTGTTCGAGATAGCATGAGTCCATGTGATGTTCCCGCATTACTCGCCCCAATGAAGGATGGCACGTGGAGAATATGTATTGATAGTCGTGCCATCAACAAAATCACCGTGAAGTACAGGTTCCCTATTCCCCGCCTAGATGATATGCTTGACATGATGGCATGTGCCACTATCTTTTCAAAGATCGATCTTAAGAGTGGCTACCATCAGGTGAGGATTAGGCCAGGTGATGAGTGGAAGACTGCATTTAAGAACAAGGATGGTCTATATGAGTGGTTGGTTATGCCCTTTGGGTTGACCAATGCCCCTAGCACCTTCATGCGACTCATGACTCAGGTCCTTCGACCATTTATTGGAGTCTTGGTGGTAGTGTATTTTGATGATATTCTTATATATAGTCGTATTAAGGGGGACAACTTGGACCATCTACGGCAGGTCTGCCTACTTTTGAGGCGAGAGAAGTTGTTTGAAAAGCCACAGAAGTGTGCCTTTGTGACTTCTCAGCTTACCTTCTTAGGTTTTATTGTGTCTAGTATTAGGGTCTCCGCTTATCCGGAGAAGGTCCGGGCCATTGTTGAGTGGCCGGAACCCCATACGATCCACGATGCATGCAGCTTCCATGGCCTCGCGACGTTCTATCATCGTTTCATCTGCGGATTTAGTTCTGTCACTGCCCCGACCATCGACTGTATCAGGAAGGGCACGTTTGTATGGACGAAGGCCGCTGCTGCTGCCTTCAAGGATATCAAGGAACGCATGACCCAGACATCAGTCCTTCGATTACCAGATTTCTCGAAGGTGTTTGAGGTCTCTTGTGATGCGTCGGGTGTAGAGATTGGAGGAGTGTTGAGTCAGGAGACCCACCCTGTCGCATATTTCAGTGAGAAGCTGAATGACGTGAAACTGCAATACTCCACTTATGATAAAGAATTCTATGGAGTTGCTCAGGCTCTTAGGCATTGGAGGCACTATCTATTACATCAAGAGTTTATCTTGTACTCCGATCATGAGGCTTTGAGGTTCCTCCATACCCAAAAGAAGCTTAGTGCGCGTCACAGCAGATGGGTTGAGTATCTCCAATAGTTCACATTTTTACTTAAACACAAGGCTAGAGTGGAGAACAAGGTGGCTGATGTCTTGAGTCGGTGAGCATGTTTGCTGACTACCATGAGTGCCGAGGTTATAGGACTAGAGAAGATGAGGGAGGATTATGTTGATTGTCCTGACTTTTGTCAAATCTTTGCCGCTCTCCAGGCCGGACCCTCGAGAGATCATATTGATTATGTGCTTCAGGAGGGTTACCTCTTTCGAGGAGGAAGGCTTTGTGTTCCCCAAACCTCGGTTCGCGACTTCTTAGTCTGGGAACTATTGCGGGAGGTCTAGCCGGCCACTTTGGTCAGAATAAGACTATCGAGGCTGTCGAGCATAGATTCTATTAGTCGAGCTTGAAGCGAGATGTTACTCACATTGTGGCCCAGTGCCGTACATGTGTTACAGCCAAAATGAAGAAGCAAAGCTCGGGCCTCTACACACCTCTCCCCGTGCCTGATGCCCCGTGGCATGATATTAGCATGGATTTTATCTTGGGATTGCCATGCACCTCTAGGAAGCATGATTCGGTCTATGTGGTAGTAGATCGATTCTCGAAGATGGCCCTTTTCATTCCCTGCTCGAAGACTTTGGATGCTTCGAGGGTAGCCCGCATTTTCCTTACTCATGTGGTGTGCAAGTTCGGGTTGCCTCGTACCATAGTGTCTGACCGTGATGTTAGGTTCACTAGTTATTTTGGAAGACATTGTGGCATATGCTAGGTACTCACCTCAAGTTCTCTACTGCATATCATCCATAGACAGATGGTCAGACTGAGGTGGTCAATAGGAGTCTGGGTGACCTTTTGAGGTGTCTTGTCAAGGACTGTGTAGGGGATTGGGATCTTATGTTACCACTGGCAGAGTTTGCATATAATGATTCGCTCAACAAGTCTACCGGTATGAGTTCTTTCGAGATTGTCACATGTCGTAGGCCTAGGAAGCCAGTGGATCTTGTTCCCATGCCCATTCATGCACGAGTGTCAGAGTCTGCCGAGTCATTTGCTAGGCATGCTAGGAGTCAGCATGACGACATCCGTCGTCACATTGAGGCCAGCAATGCACGGTATAAGGAGTTAGCCGATGCCCATAGACACCACCGTGAGTTACAAGAGGGTGATTATGTCATGATTAGGGTTAGACCTGAGCGGTTTCTCTCTAGAACCATCAATAAATTGCAAGCTCGTGGATCTAGTCCATTTCGAGTGTTGAAACGCGTCGGATCCAACGTGTATGTTGTGGACTTACCCGAGGAATATGGGATAAGCTCTACTTTCAATGTGTCGGATCTAGATGCCTATAGGGACCCAGCGGTGATTCCTAGTGAGCCTTTCGAGCCATCTTCCCCCATTGAGAGTGACCCTACACCTGACTGTCCACCACCAGCCTCATTTCCACTGCAGCGAGAGCATATAGATCATATACTGAATGAGAAGGTGACTGTTACCAGGAGTGGATCCTACTCGTGCTACCTAGTGCGATGGAGAGGGCGACCCGCCACCGAGGATACTTCGATCACCCGGGGAGAGTTGCAGAGGATAGATCCGGACCTACTGGAGCGCTACCAGAGCGATGCAGACTCGACAGGGTTGAGTTTCTCTCACCCGGGGAGGATTGGTGCGGACACCAGAGCTAGCGAGAGATACAATACGGCGAGCCGTCGGTACCGTATGCATAGCACCACACGAGCTACATCGGCTTCCCTCTGGCTCAGAGACAATCTGGAGTCAGTCTTAGTATTTATAGTATTTATTGGGATTTTATTTGTGTGTAATTTGTGTTTATTTGGTTTTATTTGGATTGTAATAAGGATAGTAGAATGGGTTTGTTTGTAAAATGGGACCACCTGGGTCCCGCGGGCCCCCTATCCCCTCTCTCATTGATCCACCTCAAATCTAGGGCCCATGTGGGGCCAGTCAAACATCCAAGGTGGACTTCTAGAAGAGTTGGATCAAGGGGGGACATGGTGTTAACAAAGTCCAAGAAGGAGGCCAACTAGTCAAGGGGGCGCCCCATATATATTATATTCTAATGGATTTGTATTTTATTTTATTTGGTTCCAAACCACATGGGATAATTAAATGTGAACTTCCCCATTTACCCCTCCCCAATCCTAGATCTAGGGATAGTTAGTGTCATTTTGCATTTCACATAAAAGCCTTGTAATTCTCATTTTGGTGAAATTAATGCAAAGATTATTGTGAAATTTCTTCCAAAGAGCAAGGGCCACCCCTCTCTCTCTCTCCTCTCCCCATTCTTGCAACTGAGAAGGCTGTATTCTGAGGTGAGACGCCTCCTCTATCGGTTCGTGAAGATCGCCGCCGCCGCTGCCGTCGAGCCGCCGTTGCACCGCCACCGTCATCGCCGGAGTTCTGTCCACTCAGGATAGCAAGCTCTTCCCGGAATTTTAGCTCTCAACCTCATGATCTGTTGGATTCCAAATTTTAAGGGTGAGTCCCTGAGGTCCATCCCACGTCCCATAAAAATTTTCCAATTTTCTAGTCTTCGTTTTCCATTTTTCCCATTTCGTGTTCCCTAGCCCTCCAGATCTGCCTGTGTTCTGTCTTGTGTCACAGCAACCAAGTAGTTCGCCCATGAACCCACCTTCCCCATGTCTGAATGAGTTTTAATTTTTATTGGGGATTCTGTTCACCTAAGCCCCCTTCCAAGAATATTTTTGAGAATTTTAAATCTTGTTTACATTTTCTAAAAATCTCTATCTTTTCCCAAATATGTGTTGCCCCCTGCAGTCCAGATCCGACCACCCAGTGCTAGAAAATCCATTTCCCCTACCAAACCTCCCCCATAAATTCCAAAAAAAATATCCCCGTCTTCCTTACTTCCCACTCTCCAACTTCCATGAAGAACCCAACACCCAGATCCGAAGTCTAAGTCATAGTCAATGCCAACGCTCAAGCAGATCCAATTCTGCCCGGCTAGATCTGAGACTGAGAGCAGTCCTGTTCAAAATTCCACCATCAGAATTACGGCCCCAACAAAATTCCTAGAACCATAGAGGGTCGAAGGATTTCGAGTCAGCTTTCCAACGGCACCAGTTTCGCTCCGATCCGACGTCTGTGCTGGTCGCAGCAACTTCTGTCGCCGGAGCGCGCGGGTCTAAAACAGAAGTTCAGATCCGTGGATAGCAACTTCAACAATTGAAGATCGGAGCCACCTCGCCTTCCACGAGGTGAACCGTGGCGTCCCTCTCCTAGGGATCCCCCCTCCAGCAGTCCTCTTCACAGCGGGACCCACCCCGCCCAATTCGGAGGCTCGAGCAGCACGTGGGCCCCACAACCCGCAGAACACGCCGTCTGGGCAGCACCAAACCGAGGCTTGTCGGCACCGATGGAGCGCCCCAAAACACTGCCCATCAACTCAAACTTGATACTCCCGGGCCCCACATGTGACCTATTACCTCCCTGCGTGAAGTGGGTTGATTTTGTAACTGTTGATTATTGTTAACCGAGAGTACGGATTTGGCAGGGGTTGCCTTCCCCACGCCGGGTGCGTGGAGGTAATGATCTCAACTTCTTGGCAATTTGCTTATTTAGTATATGATTGTATGCCGCTGCTTGAGAGCGTTAGAAATTTAGCCCGTGAGTTCATGTCATCGCTATGAGAAGGAGAGTGAACCCATCCCGTGACTCGATCCGAGCACGGAAGTAAGTCGACCACCCTTGACTCTGCCGATTTCTCAACCGCGCGGATCCACGCTTTCCCTCGCTTGGGATGACAAGTGAGCTCGCATTTCTGTTTGTGACGTATAGCCCATAGGAACTCTTAGTGTCGGGCCAAGTTAACTCTATTGTTCACGTGTCACTGGTCGCGTCACCATTTAGAGTTCGAGGTTCGCATCAGTTGGAGTCGGGTCTCTTTGTCCATCCCGCATCAGGAAACGCGGGATCGTGCGCGGTTGAGGAATCGGCAGTGAGTCTCGGGTATTCGACTCTTTTGCGTGTACTCTGATTGAGTCACGGGACGGGTCACACTCACTCTCTCGCAGCAGTGATAACAATATATCGAGCTAATAATCCTATCACTTGCAGTGGCATATACAAATAAATACGAGTAAAGCAAATGCCGAGATGGGGAGTGGACACGATACCTCCACGCGCCAGGCATGGGGAAGACGATCCCGGCCAAGTACGGTAACTCCCGGTACAATGATAAACATTTAATTATAACATTGAATTATATTGTCCACTCCACACAGGGTGGTAAAGGGCAACAAGTGGGCCCAGGAGGACCGATCTTGGGTTGACGGGCAGCAAGCCGGAAGGGTGTTCGGGCCGAAGAAGGGCTGCTGGTCCGACTCGGCACTATTCCAACTCAGCTCGACTCGGTTCTACTCGCCGGACAGCAAGCAATGGCCTCCAAAGGGACGTCATCCTCCTGAGATCTTCTGAAGGCGGCACTTGGCTGGAACGATGGCGGGACGTCCTTGGTCGACTCCCTGAAGTGGCGGTTCCTGAAATTGAGCTTTGATATTTTTGCAAGATTTATTTTGCTGCTGCCTCTACTGGTCTGTTCACGTAACAGATTTGCGCGCCTCCACGACCAGAATTTCTGTGCTCAGATCCGGAGGCGGATTGAGGCGTGGTTGGTGCCGTTGGAAAGAGGACTCATAGATCTACAACATATTCATTTTTCTTGTCAATCTAGAGAAGGGATTAGAAATGGAAATCTTTGCAAACTACGGGTTTTCCTGTGGATCTGGTTACAGACTATCAGGACAGAAAGGGAGCTGCCTGAAAATGAATTTTGACCGAAGGGAAAATGAAATATCTAGACTCCATAAAAATTATGGTGGAAGGGGGTGTACGTGAGGAACACTTGATAATTTGTGGAGATTTTCTAGAGAGGGCTAAGGGGGTGGGGAAATTATGACAAGTGGACATTGTCCTGCAGATCTGTAAACTGGTAGATTACTGAGGGGAGGAACAAAAATAAGGGAAAAATACCAAACGGTGGCAGAATGACATAAAAATGAAACTGGAGGCTGTGGATAACAAGATGAACACACCCTCAAAATTTGGGGTCGATCAGACAACAGGAGAAAAGGATAAAATTTTGGCTTTGAGGTTCTGTCATGATTTGGACAGAACTCCGGCGATGGCGGTGGCGGCGCGATGATGGCTCGATGGTGGCGGCGGCGCTGAGCTTCAAACTCAGGAAGGGGGTTGGAAGGGAGGCCTCACACCTCAGAAGAATTGAAAGAAATCCATCTGTAAGGGGGAGGGAGGAGAGAGACAAGGAGCGCCCATGGCCATTCCTTGGCAAATTCACAAAATTTTCTTCATTAATTCTACAAATGACACTATACATCTTCTTATATAGAGCATGGCAAGGGGTGGGGGGTGGGAATTTCGTGAGAGAGAGGGGAGGGACCAAGGGAGGCACAAGGAAGCTTCCTTCCTTTGAATTTTCAAAGGAAGGAAGTCCAAGTTTGGTAGGTTGTCTACCTTGGACCAAGAAAGGGGAGAGAATATGGACTTTTTCCTCCCTTTGTCCCCTTGAATGGTCAAACTTTCTAGAAGCCCACCATGGACATTTGACTAGCCCCACATGGGCCCTAGAGCCTAGGTGGACCAATGGGGAAGAAGGTGGGGGCCCCTTGCTGGACCTACCGGACTTCTACAAATAAACCCAAACATCCTTAAGGACTAACAAATTGGCTTATAAATTCATACAATTGCAAACATGTTTTCCCAAGGATATAAATGCAAATAAAAGGAGACAAATGCAAACTAAAAGTTAGTGCCCAATGTTTATTCCCATCAATTCTCCCAGGGTGAGAAGAACTCGACCCCGTCGAGTAAGGGGTGCAGCTCGCACCGTTCGACGTGAAACTACGAGGAAATGTAGAATAGGAGTAGGGCTTCCATCTCCCTACCTCCACCGAAGATTCCGTGCGCCGAAGTGACTAAACCGCGCTGAAACAATCACGACGATCAAACCATGCCGGCTTTGAATCCACTGAGGGATCGCGCCAACGTATGCTCCATCCGTCACTCCATCGCATTCCACAATCACTCCATCGCGTTCCTACCTCGCCCAGCTCGCCAACGGTGCGCGCCCCGCATCGAGAGGACCAGAGAGGAGAGAGAACGAGAGAGAAAGGGAAACGTGAGAAATGAGAGGGAGGAGAGAGGAAAGGAAAATAAAAAGGAAAGAAATTAGGAATTTTCCTAATTTTTGAAAATCTGATTCTTATGCTGAAAATCCACTAATTCAAAAATTATGGAAAAATAGCCGAAGCGATCCTCTCAATGAGTACATCGCAGCTGTAGCGTCCTCGAGTCGATGAACTGAGAAACAAACTCACCACAGGGTTCTATAACTTGTACGGGAGAAAAATCCACGTGGATCATAAAACTCAACTCAGGACCCACAAAAGCGATCCGAAAGCACTCCGATAAGGATCCGGAAGATTCGATAACAATCCAGGGTATTACAAGATCCCTACACACCGCTGATCCACAGCTTTGGGGAAATGATCCCAGACCGCTGAGCCTCACAGCTTGCTACTACTAAGCTTTACAGCTTCGCTGTCCGAGGTCTCAACCTCGCTCGCTGACTCACAGCTTGATAGAGTTCAAAAAACTTAAAACGAAAGAAAGGAAACAAGATAACAGTGTAACTCTCTAGAAATAGATTGACTCTAGATTTGATCCATGAGTCAAGTACAATTACCAATACTCTCAAACTGTCTCAAAATCAGACTTACGATACGCTATTCTCTTTCAGATTTCTCCTCTCAGCTTCAGTCTCTCTTCAGGCTCTCTTCAGCTTCGTAGTCTTCTCCGTCTCTCTATGCTTGCTCTGCCAATCTTCAGCTCTCGCTTACTCGCTCTGTCTATCTTCTTCTCTTCAATTTTCAAGATGTTATTTTCTGAGAGGGATCATGTCCCTTTTATAGCCTCTGCGAGGAGAGGGCGCGTGGAAACCATGTTTCCCACCCAAAGAATCTCGACGCGAGCGCTTCACTGGAGGTCCACATGTAAGAATCTGAATGCTCACAGTTCCACGTTGTTGAATCTCCTTTAGAGCCTTGCCTTAGATCACGTGCCAATAACCTGGTACTTTAACTTCCTCGTAAGTCAGGTTCGCAGGTTGTCAGCTCATCCATCAAGTGTTCGACCATATAGCTAACCTGGAAAAGAGATGACAGTATTGGCTTTTAAGTCAATGGAATGCTGCTAGTATAGACTCTATATATGCAGCACAGTGATGTGCACAGACGTTACATGTAGAACAACTAAGTGTGCACTGACCCTTAGCAGCAAACCATATAAGTATGCATTGACTTTCTATGAAAGAGCAGAGATATGTTTAGACCAATGTGCTGGCCGAACAGAATATGCACGGACCTGCTGTACATAGAAAGACATAGATGCATCGACGTTGTCTGTCTCAATAGAAAGATGCACCGACCTCTAGGTATGTAAGACAAACACCGCACTTACTTCTTACCTGCGTAAAATAATGCATGCACCGACTATGGCTATGCACGACACAAATGTGCACTGACCTGAGTCCATGCATATATTAATATGCATCGACTTTATTCTGCCTTATAAAGAATGTGCACTGACCTTACTAAAATTTGCACCGACTTATATGCACGATGCAAACCTACACCGACTATATGCACAATGCAAACCTGCACCAACTATATACAAAACCTGCATCGACTATATGCTTAATGCAAAACATGCACCGACCAAATGTGCCAATGCAAAACATGCACCAACTGTGTGCAATACACAAACCTGCACTGACTATATGCCGAGTGCAAGACCTGCATCGACTGTATGTTCAATGCAAATGTGCACCGACCCTATCAAAGACTTAAAGACTTAGGCCGATATGCACTGACCATTTATGTCCTTCTATGAAAACATGCACCGATCTTGTATGGAGTTATACAAGACGTGCACCGACCTCAGATGCCGAAGGATAAAATGTCAATCAGTGTTGAAAGGCATTATTTATCAAAATCCAAGCTTTGACAAACAAAATGTACAGTTGCCAAACATTAAAACAAAATAGAAAATTTACTTCAGTGATTTAAGACAGAGGAGACATGACATGAAGTTTATTGTACCACATAAACAATGCACAACATTCTCCAACTTTTTGATGATGGCAACACATTTACATTTTGATGTCAACACTGTTTTATTAAGTATCAAGACTTATGCTATGCAAATGCAATGCACAACCAATGCAATGCGAAACTGCCTCCTTTAAACTATAAAACACTCTCCAAACAACATCAAACTCTCTCCCCCTCAAACTTTTCACATCAAACTCTCTCCCCCTTTGCCATTAGCAGAAAGGATGAACAGGAAGATATCGTGATGAATATCATATTTAAGAGGAAATCTGATGTGACAATTTGTGTAAACATTTCAATAATCAAGCAAGTAAAGCATAGATTCTTCTATTATAAGAAGGCATATAGTTTATTTCTGAACTTATGTGGTTTAAAGAGTATGAAAGTGAGAGACTAGCCACACCACTCTGTGAGGACTAGTCTGTACAAGTTCTTAATAGTAATGAACCAAGAGCACATGAAACACGACAGCTTTTGTCATGCATTATCTTGTATATCTGAGCCTCAAGGCATTATCCGGATTGATCGGAACTTGTATTGAGATTAAACAACCTTTACAGTTCTGAATTAAACTTTAGAGGAGCAGATATAGTTTCATATATTTCTTTTCTTTACTTCTTTAGAACAGTCAAGTGTTATCTAGCCTTTTTACATAAGAGTACATGTTTATCAGACGCCAGTACCCCTAGTTACTTGACAAGATCCACTATTCTGTCTCAGGTATAGTTTCCACCTTTTTGCATAAGGGTACACGTTTATCAGACGCCAGTACCCCTAGTTATTCAGTGGAACTAATCTTTTATTTTATGAACAGAGATAAATTGAGGCACTTCATGACATGGGTTTTTCTTCATTTCATTGACAAAGTACCCAGTTTCTCAGTGCATTCAATCAGTGCTCTGCCTTTAGAGTATATGATTCATTATTTTGATATATCTGTCCATTTCATTTCCAGAAAGTGTTGTTTAAGAACAATACAGATTTTCAGGTTCTCTTAACCAATTTAGCCTGAATCTAGATAAATTCAGATTTTGCAAGACTCATTTTGACATGACATGCACAAAATAGTTAAGAATTATTAGAGAGTATTCCACAGACTTTCTTCATTTAGTTTGGTTTCTAGTCTCTAAAGATCATAAAGTTTAAACCAACAATTTATTCAGGATTCATTATTGTTTCTTATAATAGAAGATTTCTGATTTTAGCAGCTTAGATTAATGATCATGTCTATCAGTTTGTCATTTGATCAGATTCAAAGAGGATTCCAAGAAGTGTTCAGACACTGAGACCAAGAGTGAGGATAGTTCATGATTGACTCAAGAAGGACATAGAGAGTTTTCAAAGAAGTTAGTACTGAAAGTCGACATTTCAGAGCAGTGATCAGGAGTGTGAATTGAAAGTCGATGTTATTCAGCAATAGTATGTTCAATCACTAAAGAATTTTTCTGAATTCCCACATCAACATGAATGAGATGAAATCAAGATGCATGAATGAAATTATAGGGATGATATGACAATGCACAAACTCCCCCTGACTGTGTACATGAGGTTTCAAATAAGAATGAGAAAGGCACACACCTATTCTAAACAAATGAGAATTGACCGATGGTACTAGGCGAAGGACTTGCCTCTACGCATAGTGTGGGTTTTCAGACAAAAGATATCTGTCCTTCCCCCATCTTCCATTTTATATTCCCATGGGCCAACAATGAAATGCAACAAACAGGCATTCAGTGACTCATATTCCATCAGAAGCAATCAAGAGATTACAATAAATCTAAATGAACATTCATGCAGAGAATTTACAAAGACCAAGTTCTCTTATTAAAAACTTAAATCTTTCATTTCCCTGTAGTTTTGTAAAAATGTCAGCAATTTGTCTTTCAGATTCAATGAATTCAAGCTCAATCTCCTTTTTACTAACTTCATCTCTAAGAAAGTGATGTTTGATTTCAATGTGTTTTGTCCTAGAGGTGAACAAGATTTTTAGTTAAAGAAACGGCACTAGTGTTATCACAGAAAATTGTAATGCAGCCAAGATTGATGATATAGTCAATTAATTGGTGTTTAATCCAAAGGACTTGGGCAGCACAGTTACCTGCAGCCACAAACTCTACCTCAGCAGTGGATAGGGCGACAGTGTGTTGTTTCTTAGATGCCCAAGACACTAGACATCCACCTAGAAATTGACAGTATCCACTAGTACTTTTCCTATATATCCTACACCCGACATCGTCTGCATCTGTGTAAGCTATCAGATCTAGCTCACACTTAGCAGGATACCATAAGCCTAAGTCTAGGGTGCCAGACAGATACCTAAAAATCCGTTTCACAACTATCAAGTGTGATTCCTTAGGACATGCTTGAAATCTAGCACACAAACATACTGAGAATTGAATATCAGGTCAAGAAGCAATAAGGTATAGCAAGGATCCAATCATACCTCTATACAATTTGGGTTCTACCATTTTACCTTCAGGATCTGAATCAAGACTGGTAGATGCTCCCATTGGTGTGGTTATTGCCTTGAGGTTCTCCATCTTGAATTTCTTCAGAAGATCCTTGATGTATTTCTCTTGAGTTATAAATGTTCCTTCTTTGGTTTGACATACCTGCAACCCCAGAAAAAATTTCAGCTCTCCCACTGAGCTCATCTCAAATTCACTGGTCAATAAAGCTGAAAATTCCTCACACATGGATAAATTGGTTGATTCGAATACTATATCATCTACATAAATTTGAATGATCAAGATTTCCTTTTCATATACCTTTATGAATAGTGTTTGGTCCACCTTACCTCTGGAGAATCCATTTTCCGTAAGGAACTTGCTCAGCCCGTCATACCAAGCTCGGGGAGCTTGCTTCAAACCGTAAAGTGCCTTATCAAGTTTGTACACATGGTCAGGAAATTCAAGACACTCAAAACTCGGGGGTTGCTTAACATATACATCCTCTTTTATTTCACCATTTAGAAAAGCAGATTTGACATCCATCTATTGTAGGGTTATTCCTAGACTGCATGCAGTGGCCAAAAGAATTCAAATGGCTTCTAGCCTAGCTACAGGGACAAATGACTCTTCGAAGTCAATACCAAACTCTTGGTTGTACCCCTGAGCAACTAGTCTAGCCTTATTTCTAACAATTTTACCTTACTCATCAGATTTATTATGAAAGACCCATTTAGTGCTTATTATTTTGCCATGAGAGGGTTTAGGAACTAGGTGCCAGACCTTGTTCCTATCAAATTGATTAAGTTCTTCATGCATGGCATTAATCCAGTGCTCATCCTGAAGGGCACTATCTATGTTTTTCGGTTCTACCTGAGATACTAAAGCAAATGAGTTCAATTCAATTTCAATTCTTAAGTGTGCTCTAGTTCTCGGTGGGTCATTTAATGTAGCACCTCGGTATATTATTAAATAAAACAAAGGGAAATTATAAGGAAATTCATGAAAATTACAATAGGTTAAGTTGCAATCAATTTATTAAAATCCAAAAAAATTATAATCGTGTAGAGGGCGAATAGTTTAGACTTCTATTCTTCTGGGTCTGACCCTAATTAAAATTTTAAGCCAACCGAATTAAGGGAATTAGGGCAAAATCCACGTTTTAACCTATCGGACCTTGGATCGTCGAATTCAAACCCAATACCCGACCATTTGAGCTCAGATCAGACCCAAACAGACGGCCTTGATGAGGAGATCGTTTCCCCTCTATTCCCAACCGCAACCCAAAACCCTAGACTTGAATTTTGAAGGCGAGCGACGACATGACCGGGTCAAGGCACGAATCTCGCGCGACCGGCATCGTGGACTCTATCCTAGCGATAGATCCATCTAGGAATCGATTCATCCTATAAAACTAACCCTAAGGACTCCTAGCATCGACGTTTGGTAGCTGCGGTCGACGAGGAGCTCGATCGAGAGAGAATTTAGGCGTGTTCTTGGGTGTTCTTCGCGCGACCGGCCGACGACCATCATCCCTCTTTTTCCCTTATTTAAGGTAGGTTCTAAGAGACCTAACCTCAAGCATAATATATGGTTAGATTCGTCTCCGATCCCTCTTTCTGATGATACCAAAAGCCGTAAATTTCACCTTGTATCATGAGAGTATTAGTCGTTTAGCCAGAGCATGTTAAAATTAGGGTTTATCATGTTGTTCTCAAATTAAGGTTAGGGTAGCAGGCTTATATGTCCTAATTAATCGTCCTATATCATGTAACTTTTTGTTCTCTTTCTAATGATATGCTTTTGCCCAAATTATATACATTGTATGTCACAAATTTCGTGTTGCAAGTAGAGTCTGTCATGGTCGTGGAGGTTCTGGCATGACGTTCTGAACACGGCTCAACAGGAACCGTCCACCATTAAGCGGCCCCTCGATAGACCATGTGGTCTTGGGGAGCGGTTGTGGTTTGACTATTTACTGTGTTTATGATGTTTAAATTCTTCCCGTATTTAGACAGTCCAACGACAGACCGTGGAGTTGGGCAGGCGGTGTTTTTATAGACCGCGCAGAGACCTCAACGGCCCTTCGATAGATCGCTCAGGGCATGTATGGCTTTCGGGCCTGCATGACCTGAACGGCCTATCGACAGATCGCTCAGTCATGTTCAGCGGTTCTGGATAGACCATCTTGGTCACAGAATTGTTTTAAATATTGATTTTTAAGCATGATTAGTAAGCTAATGATAGGACAGAAACCCACACTAAATTGGAACTTATGGAAGCTAATTAATGTCCATATCTTGATTTGGGTTACTTTTATTCTTCTTCCAATCATATCTCCTTCATTCTTATCAAGTGTAAAGCATGAACCTACATCATGATTGTTAATGAGAATAATGATATTAGGAATGTTTTGACAGTCACTCCACTCCGGTGGAACTGACTGACCGCTATATCTTGTTTTCCGATGGTTCACTAGCCCTCAATTTCTTGTAACGGTTGGGACTCTCTGCCGGATACTCCTTCCGTCGGACTAGGACCTCCATTATGAGACCTCCGTAAGCCCCCGCGAGCTTGGGATTACCACTAGGACGCCGGGTGGGTTATACTCCCAAAACTTGAACCTTTGGACTCTATCGAACCGCGTGATTTTGCCAAGCCCAGAATTGGGTTGTCTTGTTATGAGCGGCCCTTCTGGGACCGTTCTGTCATTAAGGGGTTCACGCTTGACTGTTTGTCACTATGAATGGCCCTTTCATGACCGTGTAGACCTTCTTTATGGGTGCGTCGAGCTCAGTTGTAAACGGCCCTTACTGGACCGTTCTATCATTTGAGGGGCCCATTTTAGGACCATTTAGTTTCATAACTCTGGGCATTGTTCTTTCAAACCCAAAGTGGCATTCAGCGGTCCATGTTAAACCGTTCAATTGTTGCACGGCCCAATTGAAGACTGTTTATCCTTTGACACCAAACTGGGCTTCCTGTGGCCCCGTTCACTTCCATGATCCAGTATTAGACCGTTTTGTTATAAGCGGCCCAAATGTGACCGTGTACCCTCCAGCTTGCGATTCCGCGTGGTTTCTTGTGTGCCTCGATAGTCAGGCCAAGCATGGCTTGTACTACTTATAACCCTTGATTATTCTCATTATATCTTGGAACTTTCATAGCTTTTCTGGCTGAATCATGTGAATGTCTAGACATAACTTGGGATCTTGGATCCACCAAATCAATGCCAACGCATCAAAAGGGCCCAGTCTGGTCCTGGGAAGAGCGCCCGAAAAGTACTAGTGCCCCGGGGAGTTGTAATGACATGGTGAGGCATTGCACCGAGTGCATGAGTAGCGTGATGTCTACGCTAATTCATTTACTTGACTCTTTTCTTGAATTCAAGGTATTAATTTCCTCCATGGAAATATTTACATGACTTACTTTTTACATGCTTAATCGGCCAGTCTCTGGATATGCTATATTCTTGTTCTTTTAGTCTGAGCAATTAATTGTCATTATTCTTGTCTTTTCTTGCATGGATTGATGTAATTGGTTAATTACTTAAACATTGCCTGCTATTACCTACTGAGCGTTCGCTCACCTAGTTGTTTCCCCCCTCTTCAGGTAGCTCAGGTGAGGACTCTCAAACTGATGGGGATGGGCAGGAGTGAAGACCCTAGAGCGAACCAGCTAGAAGGCCTCGTGGAGTCAATTTAGATAGTTTGAGTCTGAGTGATGTAGTTATGTTCTAGAGTTGTAATTTTGTTTAAGTCAGTGATTATGTTACTGCGTTAAGTTGGTGGATAATGAGATTTTCTTGGTATGTTAATTGGATGATCGTGAAACTCATTATGTATAATTAGTTGGCATTTAATGGTTATGATGAAATTAATTCTGGCCATGGTCTTGAGCTGAATGTATGGATTCGCTAACCCAAGACACAGCATGTCTGGAAATCAACATATTTTAACTATTTTTTTGCTGCCGCATTCTGATATTCCACGTCGGGGCGTGACAGTTTGGTGGTATCAGAGCCTAAGTTTTCTAAGGTTCCTAGGTTCTCTAATGGTGTCTTAGAACCATGACTGGTCAAAAAGTTTAAGAATCCAACCCAGTGACATTGGGTAGAGACTCGGGTTAAGTTAATAAATTTACTCTAGAAGATTCCTGCTATGTGGTTCTGAATTAATTATTCCACGTGTAGGGTTCGTGCAATGGTAGCTGAATGTGCGCAATGGAGAGACATGCAGGATACGGTGCAAGGATTAACTCGGGCCCTGTAGCAAGTAGCCTAGGGAGGAGTGGCTCACCAAGGAGCTGGTGATCTTCACCGGAACTTTCGAGGAATGAATCCCCCACGATTTAGTGGTTCAACGGATACTGATGAAGCCGAGCACTAGCTGAAGGAAATGGAGAGAATCTTTGAAGTTATGCAGTGTGGCGACCATGGGCGCGTCCTTTTGACTACTTTCCAACTAGAGCATGACGCTAGAATATGGTGGGATGCCGCGAAAGCCACCATGGGAGACCATCAAGTGACGCGGAAGGAGTTCGAGGAACTCTTCAACAGCAAGTACTTTTCTGATAGGGTGCAAGAGAAGAAGGCGGCGGAGTTCGTTGCTTTGAAACAAAGGAATCTATCTATTGCCGAATACGAAGCCCAGTTTTCTAGGTTGTCTCGTTATGCTACTCATCTAGTGTCTACCGAGAAGATGAAGGCCAAACAATTTCTTAATGGGTTGAAGCTGCATTACATCAACCAATTGGCACCTATGGAGATCCAAACTTATGTCGAGATGGTGAGAAAGGCTCAAGTTCTAGAGGATACCCTGGAGATGACGGAGAAGATCCGAGGGAAAAACCCCAAGAAAGAACGGACTACTAGTTCCGGGAACTTTAAACCCGGTAATGACAAGAAGAGACCCAACGGCGGGTCTAGCTCGTGGAAAGGTAAGATACCAAAAAATGATTAGAAGAAGCCTGGTCCGATTGTACCATCCAAGGCCCATTGCAAGTATTGTGACCGCCCAGGTCACAATATGGAGGAATGTTGGCGCAAGTTAGGCACTTGTTTACGTTGTGGAAGTCGGGACCATCGTATTCTAGAGTGTCCCCTCCTATCGGACCAAGCTACACCGACCAAAACAAAAGGAGGTCAGAAGCGCCAGGGCAAGCTCCAAGCCCTACAGGAAGATGAGACAGGAACCACCGAGGAGGGTGGACTTGTGGAAGTACACTTATTATTTGTGAAAAGCCAGCTTTTGTTCTATTTGACACGAGAGCAACGCACTCTTTTATTTCTCAGAATTTTGCTAAGTCTTTAGCTGTGAAACCTGTGTTAATGAATTCTCCACTAGAAATTTCAACCCCCATTGGTTCAAGATCATCAATTAAATATTACTACCCTTCTAGTAAGGTTATGGTTATTGGGCAAAATATGCCGGCAAATTTGGTTTGTATGGAAATGAAGGAATATGATGTAATCCTAGGAGCAGATTGGTTGGCTAGATATGAAGCCAATGTCCATTGCAGCACTAGCTCTGTGTCTTTTTCTGGACACCCCGAACTTTCTTTTACTGGGGTTAGGCATTCTATATCCGTGCCGCTTATTTCGGCTCTTCGAGCTGAGAAGTTATTAAAGAAAGGATGTCAGGCATTCCTAGCCTTGGTTTCTTTAGCCCCTGAGAAGGAGATTAAGATTAAAGAATTTCTTGTTGTTCAAGCTTTTCCTGATGTTTTTCTTGAGGACTTGCCAGGACTTCCACCTGAGAGAGAGGTCGTCTTTTCCATTGATTTAATTCCTGGCGCGTCCCCTGTTTCTAAGACTCGGTATCGTATGTCTCCTGCGGAGTTGAGGGAGTTAAAGCGACAATTAATGGAGTTACTCGAGAAGGGGTTTATTCGTCCAAGTACATCCCCGTGGGGAGCCCCAGTGTTGTTCTTTCGGAAGAAGAATGGTTCGATGAGGCTATGCATCGACTACCGGCAATTAAACCAGCGTACTATCAAGAACAAGTACCCATTACCGAGAATTGATGAACTGTTTGACCAGATAGCAGGAGCACAAAAATTTTCTAAGATCGATCTTCGATCAGGGTACCATCAGCTACGGATCAAGGATGAGAATATCTTTAAAACAACCTTCCATAGCAGGTATGGACATTTTGAATTTGTCGTAATGCCTTATGGACTAACGAATGCTCCTGCAGCTTTTATGCAGTTGATGAATAGCGTGTTCCGGCCCTACCTTGATCAGTGGGTCGTAGTGTTTATTGATGACATTTTGATATACTCTAAAAGTGAGGAGGAGCATGCTGAACATTTGAGGATGGCATTGCAATTATTAAGAGATCATCAATTGTACGCCAAGTTTAGAAAATGTGATTTCTGGTTACAGGAAGTGTCTTTTCTAAGACACATTATCACTAGGGAAGGTATTTCTATTGATCCTTCGAAAGTAGAGGCAATAAAGAACTGGGATAGACCTGCAAATGTAACTAAAGTAAGAAGTTTTCTAGGTTTGGCAGGTTACTATCAGAGGTTTATCAATGATTTCTCCAAAATTGTGGTACCTCTGACCAGATTGACCTACAAGGAGAACCGATTTGAGTGGTCAGAAGATTGTGAACAGAGTTTCCAGACTTTCAAAGATTGTTTAACCACTGCCCCTATTTTGGCCTTACCTTCTGGAGAAGGAGCTTTTGTCGTTTACACGGATGCTTCAAGTATTGGCCTAGATTGTGTGCTTATGCAGCATGGGAAGATGATAGCTTATTCCTCTAGGTAGCTAAGGAAGCATGAAGAGAATTATCCTGTCCATGATTTAGATCTAGTAGCTGTAGTTTTTGCCTTGAAGATTTGGAGGCACTACTTGTATGGAGAAACATTCACGGTGTTTTTGGATCACAAGAGTTTGAAGTATCTGTTTTCTCAAAAAAAGCTTAATATGAGGCAGAGAAGATGGCTTGAGTATTTAAATGACTTTAATTTTTCTATAGAATACCATCCTGGAAAAGGTAATGTAGTGGCGGATGCTTTAAGCCACAAGCCGATAGCAAAATTTTCAAGTCTCATGTTGTAAGAATAGAGACTGTTGGAACAGTTGGCTAGTTTAGATCTCAATGTTAGTGAGGATCGGGTCTTGATCCCACAGATACAGCTTCGTCCGGAGTTATTGATGGAAATCAAGCCCTTGCAAGAAAATGATCCGATGTTGGTAGAAATCAAGGAAAGTCTAAGCAATAGACCCTAAGCAATAGACCTGATTTTATGTTAGCCGATGACGGAAGATTGTTATTTCAAGGAAGGACATGTGTACCTGATGTAGCTGCAGTAAAAGGCAAGATCTTGGAAGAAGCCCATAGGTCCAGGTACACTATTCACCCTGGAGGTACTAAGATGTACCGAGATTTAAAGAGATCCTTTTGGTGGCCGAACATGAAAAAGGAAGTCGCAGATTTTGTAAGTAGATGCTTAGTGTGTCAGCAAGTTAAGGCTGAGCATTTTTAGACCTGCTAGGAAGTTGAAGCCACTTGATATACCACAATGGAAATGGGAGAGCATTGGCATAGATTTCATCATGGGTCTACCAAAGACTCGCAGTGGATTTGATGCAATATGGGTCATTGTGGATAGACTGACTAAGTCCGCTCATTTCTTGTCCATTAACTCCAAATGGACCGTTGACATTTTGGCTGCTTTGTATATGAAGAAAATTGTAAGACTTCATGGGATACCAGTAAGTATTGTGTCAGATAGAGACCCAAGGTTCACTTCGCACTTTTGGAGAGGATTACAAGAATCCTTGGGAACCCGTCTGAATTTCAGCACTGCCTTTCATCCTCAAACAGATGGATAGACAGAAAGAACAAATCAGATTGTAGAAGATATGTTAAGAGCTTGCGTGATTGCTTTTGGAGGCAGCTGGCATGAGCACTTAGCTTTGATCGAGTTCGCCTACAATAATAGTTACCAGTCCAGTATCCAGATGGCTCTGTTTGAAGCTCTTTATGGAAGAAGTTGCCGATCACCTCTGTGTTGGGATGACGTAGGCGAGAAGCAATGGTTGGGATCAGATCTCATTTCAGAATCAACCAAGAATATTCATATAATTCGAGATCGTCTGCAAGTAGCACAATCACGGTAGAAAAGTTATGCGGATTGTAGAAGGAGAGCTTTGGAATTCCAAGTCGGTGAACATGTGTTCCTGAAGGTTTCACCTATGAGAGGAATTCGAAGGTTCGACATTCGTGGCAAGCTAAGTCCGAGATATGTTGGCCCTTTTGAGATTTTGGAAAGAGTAGGAGAAGTTGTTTACAGCTTAACTTTACCACCTCAGTTATCTGGAGTACATAATGTTTTCCACGTATCTATGTTACGGAAATATGTTTATGACCCTACTCACATCATTCAGCATATGGATCTGGAGTTAAAGGAAGATCTGACTTATGAAGAAAGACCTATCAAGATTTTAGACCGCAAGCAGCAGCAACTCAGGAATCGTTCCATACCTATGGTCAAGGTTCAGTGGAGTCGACTAGGAACTGAAGAAGCTACTTGGGAATCTGAAGATGCTATTCGGAAGCAATACCCCAAGATGTTTTGAGGTCAGTTGTTTCACTCCCCAATTTTGACCAGAGCAGTGAATTTGGAGGACCAAATTCTTTAAAGTGGGGGAGGGTGTAGCACCTCGGTATATTATTAAATAAAATAAAGGGAAATTATAAAGAAATTCATGAAAATTACGATAGGTTAAGTTGCAATCAATTTATTAAAATCCAGAAAAATTATAATCGCGTAAAGGGTGAATAGTTTAGACTTTTGTTCTTCTGGGTCTGACCCTAATTAAAATTTTAAGCCAGTCGAATTAAGGGAATTAGGGTGAAATCCATGTTTTAACCTATTGGACCTAGGATCGTCGAATTCGAACCCAATACCCGACCATTTGAGCTCAGATTAGACCCAAACGGATGGCCTTGATGAGGAGATCATTTCCCCTCTGTTCCTAGCCGCAACCCAAAACCCTAGACTTCGAATTTTGAAGGCGAGTGGCGGCGGGACCGGGTCAAGGCGCGAATCTCGCGCGACCGGCATCGTGGACTCTATCCTATCGATAGATCCCTCTAGGAATCGATTCATCCTATAAAACTAACCCAAAGGACTCCTAGCATCGATGTTTGGTAGCTGCGGCCGACGAGGAGCTCGATCGAGGGAGAATTTAGGCGTGTTCTTGGGTGTTCTTCGCACGATCGACCGGCGACCATCGTCCCTCTTCTTCCCTTTTTTAAGGTAGGTTCTAGTAGACCAAACCTCAAGCATAATATATGGTTAGATTCGTCTCTGATCCCTTTTTCTGATGATACCAAAAGGCCTAAAGTTTGCCTTGTATCATGAGAGTATTAGTCGTTTAGCTAGAGCATGTTAAATTTATGGTTTATCATGTTGTTCACAAATTAACTTAAATGTCCTAATTAATCATCCTATATCATGTAACTTTTTATTCTCTTTCTAATGGTATGCTTTTGCCCAAATTATATACATTGTATGTCATAAATTTCGTGTTGCAAGTAGAGTCTGTCATGGTCGTGGAGCTTCGGGCGTGACGTTCTGAACACGGCTCAACAGGAACCGTCCACCATTAAGCGGCCCCTCGATAGACCGTGTGGTCATGGGGAGCGGTTGTGGTTTGACCGTTTACTGTGTTTATGATGTTTAAATTCTTCTTGTATTTAGACGGCCCAACGACAGACCGTGGAGTTGGGTAGGCAGTGTTTTTACAGACCGCGCAGAGACCTCAACGGCCCTTTGATAGACCGCTTAGGGCTCGTACGGCTTTCGGGCCTGCATGACATGAACGGCCTATCGACAGACCGCTCAGTCCTGTTCAACGGTTATGGATAGACCGTCTTGGTCACAGAATTGTTTTAAATTATGATTTTTAAGCATGATTAGTATGCTAATGATAGGGCAGAAACCCATAATAAATTGGAACTTATGGAAGCTAATTAATGTCCATATTTTGATTTGGGTTACTTTTATTCTTCTTCCAATCATATCTCCTTCATTCTTATCAAGTGTAAAGCATGAACCTACATCATGATTATTAATGAGAATAATGATATTAGGAATGTTTTGACAGTCACTCCACTCCGGTGGAACTGACTGACTGCTATATCTTATTTTCCAATGGTTCACTAGCGCTCAATTTCTTGTAACGGTTGGGATTCTCCTCCGGATACTCCTTCCGTCGGACTAGGACCTCCATTATGAGACCTCCGTAAGCCCCCGCGAGCCTGGGATTCCCACTAGGACGCCGGGCGAGTTGTACCCCCAAAACCTGAACCTTTGGACTCTATCGAACCGCGTGATTTTGCCAAGCCCAGAATTGGGCTATCTTGTTATAAGCGGCCCTTCTGGGACCGTTCTGTCATTAAGCGGTTCATGCTTGACCGTTTGTCACTATGAACGGCCCTTTGTGACCGTGTGACCTTCTTTCTCGGTGCGTCGAGCTCAGTTGTAAACGGCCCTTACTGGACCGTTCTATCATTTGAGCGGCCCATTTTAGGACCATTTAGTTTCATAACTCTGGGTGTTGTTCTTTCAAACCCAGAGCGGCATTCAGCGGTCCATGTTAAACCGTTCAATTGTTGCACGGCCCAATTGAGGATCGTTTATCCTTTGACACCGAACTGGGCTTCCTATGGCCCCGTTCACTTCCACGGTCCAGTATTAGACCGTTTTGTTATAAGTGGCCCAAATGTGACCGTGTACCCTCCAGCTTGTAATTTTGCGTGGTTTCTTGTGTGCCTCAGTAGTCGGGCCAAGCATGGCTTGTACTACTTATAACCCTTGATTATTCTCATTATATCTTGGAAATTTCATAGCTTTTCTGGCCGAATCTTGTGAATGTCTAGACATAACTTGGGATCTTGGATCCACCAAATCAATGCCAACGCATCAAAAGGGCCCGGTCTGGTCCTGGGAAGAGCGCCCGAAAAGTACTAGTGTCCCGGGGAGTTGTAATGACATGGTGAGGCATTGCACCGAGTGCATGACTAGCGTGATGTCTACGACAATTCATTTACTTGACTCTTCTCTTGAATTCAAGATATTAATTTCCTCCATGAAAATATTTACATGACTTGCTTGTTACATGCTTAATCGGCCAGTCTCTGGATATGCTATGTTCTTGTTCTTTTAGTCTGAGCAATTCATTGTCATTATTCTTGTCTTTTCTCGCATAGATTGATGTAATTGGTTAATTACTTAAACATTGCCTGCTATTACCTATCGAGCGTTCTCTCACCTAGTTGTTTCCCCCCTTTCAGGTAGCTCAGGTGAGGACTCTCAAATTGATGGGGATGGGCAGTAGTGAAGACCCTGGAGCGAACCAGCTAGAAGGCCTCGTGGAGTCAATTTAGATAGTTTGAGTCTGAGTGATGTAGTTATGTTCTAGAGTTGTAATTTTGTTTAAGTCAGTGGTTATGTAACTGCGTTAAGTTGGTGGATAATGAGATTTTCTTGGTATGTTAATTGGATGATCGTGAAACTCATTATGTATAATTAGTTGGCATTTAATGGTTATAATGAAATTAATTCTGGCCATGGTATTGAGCTGAATGTATGGATTCGCTAACCCAAGACACAACATGTCTGGAAATCAACATATTTTAACTATTTTTTTGCTGCCGCGTTCCGATATTCCACGTCGGGGCCTGACATTTAAACTACCAATTATGTTTTCAAGGGGATGGTCTTTAAGGAATTTAAGGTTAGTGACCTGATTACCTGAACTCTCACTTACCTCCCCCTGAGTCTCAGATTCCTCAACTTCTTCACCAGATTCTTTATTTTGATCTTCTTTGGTTTTCAGAATTGCTCCATCAATCTTGTCCCTACATAAATCAGTTTCAGTTCTAATTTCAAACTCATCAAAGACAACATGAAGAGACTCTTCTATAGTTTTGGAATTGAGATTAAAAATTTTGTAGGCTCTAGACTTATCAGAATAACCTAAAAATATCCCAGGTTCACTTTTAGGTTTGAACTTATCATGGTCTCTTTTGGAATTTATATGAACAAAACATTTACATCCGAAAACCTTGAAATGAGTTAGAGAGGGTTTCTTACCTTTCAGAATTTCATAACGAGTCATTTGAATTGTGGGTCTTACCAGAGCTCTATTAATACTGTAGCATGAAGTGTTAATAGCCTCTGTCCAAAACTTCCTAGGTAGGTTTCCCTCTACCAGCATAGTCCTTGCCATTTCTACCAAAGTTCGGTTTCTCCTTTCCACTACTCCATTCTGCTCTAGAGTTCTTGGTGAGGAGAACCTGTGAGTTATGCCATTCTCCCTGCAAAAATCATCAAAATGTGAGTTGACAAACTCACCACCATGATCAGACAAGATATTCAAAATAGCAAGCTCATTAGTCTATTTTATTTTATAAAAGAACTCTTGAAATTCTTCAAAGGCTTCATTTTTGTGAGACAAGTAAAAGACCCAAGTAAATCTAGAAAAATCATCAATAAGCACAAAACCATACCTTTTTCCAAATAAGCTGACTCACCTAGTGGGTCCAAATAGGTCCATGTATATTTGCTCATATGGTTTAGAAGATAGGTTTTCGGTTCTAGATTTAAATGATTTTCTAGTCTGTTTACATTGAGTGCATGCCTCACAGATTTTATTTTCATTTTTGAAAGAAATTTTAGGAAGTCCTTTTACCATGTTGTGTTTATTTAGTTTGTGTAGCACAGTATAGTTAGCATGACCGAATCTACGATGCCATAGATAAGCTAGGTCATCCTTATTAGCATTAAGACAAAGGTTAAAATGTGCTACATCATCTAAGTCTATCATGTAGATGTTATTGATTCTCTTACCAGAAAATTTTACAGATTCAGAATTAGGTTCAAAAATTGTGCATGCAAGAGAGTCAAAAAGCACTTTATGACCTTTATCACACAGCTGGCTAATGCTAAGCAAGTTATAGGCAAGGCCTTCTACCAACAACACTTCATCAATACAACAAGAAGAACACTTACCTACTTTACCTGAACCAATTATTTTCCCTTTGGTATTACCTCCGAAGGTAACATGACCTGCATCTTTCTTCACCAACATGCAGAATTTGTCTTTATCTCCGGTCATGTGCCTGGAGCAGCCACTGTCAAGATACCATCGATTTTGATTGGCTGCTAGGCATACCTGCAAGAGAATCAGGTGGAATGATTTGGAACCCAGAGCTTCTTGGGTCCCATAAAAGCATTCATTTCATGTAAGCTAGAAACAAGATGTTTTGATATCCACATTTGATTTGGTTTCTCTATAGTAGTTGTGGATTTCTTATCATTCAGTTTTTTCTGCCTCTTCTTGCCACTTTTATTCTTTAAGACTTGTTTCTTAGGTGTGGCCTATTTCTTACTTTTGAAGCCATTCTTAATGTTCCTTTGCTAGTGATCAATCCAATAGGTATTGGGAGCAATAGGTGCCCTATATATCCTGGACTTACTTGGCCTGGAGTTGATTAAACTATAAGAGTTCTGACTTCTGAAATTGTTAACCCCAGTCATATAATAGTCCCAAGAATAAGGCAGATGCCTTTGAGTAGAGTATGAGTTCTAAAAAAAATTCTACACAAGCCTCATGTAGAAGCTACCTAGAGCTCCCTTTCCAAATTTATGATAGTAAGTGCTGTGAAATGTAGGGTAGGTAGGAACAGTATTATGGTAGCCTTGACCTGAGGTTCTTCTACTCGGCCCTTGATTCCTAGGGAACTTATACCAAGATGAAGTTGAGGTAGTTGGAAATTGATGGGTGCCTCGACCATTCTGTGGAGATTTGTCTATTTTCATTTTGGGGCTTCCTTGGACTCTAGCTCTAGAAGTCTGACCCCTATTCTCTCTCTTGGATTGAGGCGTGGGAATGTATGAGCATGATTCCCTAGACACCTTCCCTTTGCCCTTGTCCTGGGCACTGGGCTTAGTTTTCTCAACATATTTCATCTGGTTCTTTTTCTGACTTTCTCCAGAAGTCATTTTTATCAGGGGTTGGAATGTCCCGTTTTCTATCACAAAGGAGATGGTTCTCATGTCAAACCTCTCCTTATTAGTTGGGTTGAAACCCAAACCTTCCTTTCTATAATTTCCTTTAGCTCCCAAGATGGCGTTCAGATTTTCTGCACCTTGTGTCATGCCTTCAAGGGAATTTTGTTTGTCTTTGTTTTCTTTTTCTAGATTTTCAATGACCTTTTTTAGTTCAGCATTTACACCATTGATGGCTTCATACTTCTTAGTTGTTGTTCTGGTTTCTTCCTTAAATTCATGTATTTCCATTTTGAGTTCATCAATGGAGTTCAGCAAGTTTTCATTTTCCTTTTTCAAATCATCTAACATGCTTTTACAGGATTCAGCTTCATTCAGGGAGTTTTTCAGTTCTGAATTTTCAGTTTGCAGACATGTAATTTTATCGGACAAGGAAGTATCATTAGCTAATGAGTTCATTTTCCTTTTTAAGTGTTTGTTCTTCCTACGCATGTCTTCATATTTCTCTAAAATTTCAGCATAAGCATCCTCCCATTCACTCTGAGTAAAATTGTCAAAGGGAGAAATTACCTCATCATCACTTTTTGCCATCAGGCAGATTCTATCTTATATCTCACTATCAGAGGAGCTGCTCTGACTTCCTTCTTCTTCATCACTCCTGGTGCTAACCATAGCTTTTCCCTTTTTGTTCTTCCACCTGGGCTGCTTGTCCTTGAGCTCTGGACAGTCCGCTTTGAGATGTCCTGCTTTCCTACAGTTGTAACAAACAATGGCATCTGTTTTCTTGGCAGGTTCAGGTTTGTGTTTGGACTGTCTTTTTCCTGAGAAGTACTTTTTCCTTAGCCCTTTCCCTTCTTTCCTCAAGAATTTCTTGAACTTCCTGGTGAACATAGCAAACTCATCCTGATCTTCCTCAGAACTAGTACAGCTGCACTCACTGGATGACCCTTTGCTAGAGCTAACCTTAAGGGATAAAGGTTTCCTTATTTTCTCAGTCTCATCAGTTTTCTTTAGGTTCAACTCATATGTCATGAGAGAACCGATAAGCTCATCTACAGTGGTCGTAGCAAGGTTCCTGGACTCCTCCACTACAGTGGCCTTGGTATGCCAGATGGGTGTCAGGGACCATAGAATTTTTCTAACAATTTCATACTCACTGTAGGTCTTTCCTAGACTTCTCAAACTGTTAGTGATCACATTCAAGCGAGCATACATCTCAGATATGGACTCTTCAGGCTTCATTTTGAAAGCCTCGTACTCAAAGACTAACATATTGGCTTTTGTTTCTCTAACTTGAGACGTCCCTTCGTAAATAATCTCTAACTTATCCTACATCTCCTTAGCAGTGGTATAGGAGGACACTCTGGAGAATTCAGTGGGATGGAGAGCACAGTGTATAGTATTGATAGCTCCCCAATTCAGAGTGGACTTTCGGATATGCTCCTTAGTCTAGAATTCCTCATCTGGAGGTAAATCAAATGGACCTTTACTCACAACCTTCCAGATCTCATAATCCTTAGCATGGAGAAAAACCTGCATCCTATTCTTCCAGTAAGCATAATTACTACCATTAAAGAATGGTGGCTTGCTAGTTGAGTGACCCTCAGTGACTACACCTTTAGCATCCATATCTAACCTCTCCGGGATGTGAGGCCCTAAGGGAGAGTTAGGCTCTGATACCACCTGTTGGGACGGATGGACACTAAGATCTAGAGGGGGGGTGAATAGATCTACCCCTTAGAATTCCACAGTAGTTAAAAAATAATAATGCGAAATAAAAATAAACTACTGTAGCTCAATCCAGAGAAGTAAATTTCAGCAATATTAGAAGAGATCAGATGATAGCACTAACAGTTATCCAAACATCCAGGTACAGTACGATGGCGGAGATTGATCCTCACGCAAGATGTGGAATTTCAGATAAGCTTTGCTTATCCTTTCAACCACACCTTTTGATATACCTACTAGATGAGAGGCTTTAGCAACAATCTCAGATAGCAGTTATAGCGATTGAAGACATGTATTACTTAAGCATTCATCCAAATGCCAAACAGACAAGAGCAATAAAGATTCAGACTCACAATCCAATCACACAGAACACCAGGAATTTTAGGTGGTTCAGTTTTCACCTACATCCACCCCACACTTAACCCAGTGTGGCTTACTGCTGATTCACAGCTTCAAGCCGCTGATCTACAGCTTCGGGGATTAGATCCCTACACACCGCTGATCCACAGCTTAAGGGAAATGATCCCAGACCGTTGAGCCTCACAACTTGCTACTACTGAGCTTTACAGCTTCGCTGTCCGAGGTCTCAACCTCGCTCGTTGACTCACAGCTTGATAGAGTTCAGAAAACTTAAAACGAAAGAAAGGAAACAAGATAACAGTGTAACTCTCTAGAAACAGATTGACTCTAGATTTGATCCACGAGTCAAGTACAATTACCAATACTCTCAAACTCTCTCAAAATTAGACTTACGATACTCTATTCTCCTTCAGATTTCTCCTCTCAGCTTCAGTCTCTCTTCAGGCTCTCTTCAGCTTCATAGTCTTCTCCGTCTCTCTACGCTTGCTCTGCCAATCTTCAGCTCTCGCTTACTCGCTCTGTCTATCTTCTTCTCTTCAATTTTTGAGATGTTATTTTCTGAGAGGGATCATGTCCCTTTTATAGCCTCTACGAGGAGAGGGCGCGTAGAAATCACATTTCCCGCCTAAAGAATCTCGACGCGAGCGCTTCACTGGAGGTCCACGTGTAAGAATCTGAATGCTCATAGTTCCACGTGGTTGAATCTCCTTTACAGCCTTACCTTGGATCACGTGCCAATAACTTGGTACTTTAACTTCCTCGTAAGTCAGGTTCGCAGGTTGTCAGCTCATCCATCAAGTGTTCGACCATATAGCTAACCTGGAAAAGAGACGACAGTATTGGCTTTTAAGTGAATGGAATGCTGCTAGTATCGACTCTATATATGCAGCACAGTGATGTGCACTGACGTTACATGCAAAACAACTAAGTGTGTACCGACCCTTAGCAGCAAACCATGTAAGTATGCATGGACTTTCTATGAAAGAGCAGAGATATGTTTGGACCAATGTGCTGGCCGAACAGAATATGCACGGACATGCTGTACATAGAAAGACATAGATGCATCGACGTTGTCTATCTCAATAGAAAGATGCACTGACCTTTAGGTATGTAAGACAAACACTGCACTTACTTCTTACCTGCGTAAAACAATGCATGCACCGACTATGGCTATGCACGACACAAATGTGCACTGACCTGAGTCCATGCATATATCAATATGCATCGACTTTATTCTGCCTTATAATGAATGTGCACTGACCTTACTGAAAGTTGCACCGACTTATATGCACGATGCAAACCTGCACCGACTATATGCACAATGCAAACCTGCACCGACTATATATAAAAACTGCATCGACTATATGCTTAATGCAAAACATGCACCGACCCTATGTGCCAATGCAAAACATGCACCGACCATATGTGCCAATGCAAAACATGCACCGACTGTGTGCAATACACAAACCTGCACTGACTATATGCCGACTGCAAGACCTGCACCGACTGTATGTTCAATGCAAATGTGCACCGACCCTATCAAAGACTTAAAGACTTAAGCCGATATGCACTGACCATTTACATCCTTCTATGAAAACATGCACCGATCTTGTATGGAGTTATACAAGACGTGCACCGACCTCAGATGCCGAAGGGTAAAATGTTAATCAGTGTTTAAAGGCATTATTTATCAAAATCTAAGATTTGACAAACAAAATGTATAGTTACCAATCATTAAAAAAATAGAAATTTTACTTCAGTGATTTAAGATAGAGGAGACATGACATGAAGTTTATTGTACCACACAAACAATGCACAACATTCAACAGTCCGGTCGACCAACAGATAAGGGCCGATCGACCAATTTTTCTAGCAATCAAAAATGAACATAGTTGTTACAGTCCGGTCGACCAGAATTTCCAGGGATGAAATATCAATAGTCTGTTAGAGACCGGTCGACCGCCCCATGTCGTCCGGTCGACCGCCTGCCCCGAAGCAGCTTATTTTGACTTTTTATTTCAAGCACGGGGAAAGGTCTTATTTCTCCTTTGTTTAAACCCAAACCCTCCATTCATGCCATGAATTGTGGATCTGGTCCCTGGCTTGTCTCTTGACCATACAAGATCTATAAAAACCTCTCATTGGAGTCAAAAACCCTAATCACTTAAGAAGATCAAGAAGGCTATCATAGGGTGGAAGAGAGCTGCTATTGTAGCTCCGTGAACAGTGCTGCATCCAAGATTTCTTCATCCAAGAGCAAGATTTTCAAGATCATCTGTAGGCCATTCAAGTGAAGATCAAGCTGAGGAGCAAGCTTCATCCAAGATCATCTTCATCCACTAAGGGGGAGCTTAAATCAGAGTTTTTCATTTTGTGTTTCTCCCTTGTTTTTCATCAAGCTTCAAGTGTGTGATCTTGAACATTTAAACACTTGTGTGTGTGTGGATCTACGCAGATCCATGTGTGTGTGTATGTGTGTGTGTTTCTTCTTATCTTCACAACTCTTTGTGATTCGGTGCTTGTGCACCTTCGTGGGAGTTCCGAACTCCTCACGTGTGTGTGTGTGTGTTTTGATCTTGTAATCCTTTACAAGATAGTGCGGGATTCCTCAAAGATCGTGAGGGGTGGACGTAGGTTGCCGTTGTTACATCTGAACCACCTAAAAATCATTGTCCTTTATGTGGTTTGTTCCTTTTCTTCTATCCCCATTCTATGCAGCACACGCGTAGATTATTTTGGTTGCATTGTTTGAGTTAGATCTAGTGTAATTTATCGTTCTCATATTAGATCTTGGGTATATTAAAAGGTGGGTTCGAATCAGCAAGGCAAACCTTGTCAGGAAGATAACATCTTGCGTGAGTAGAATCTCCAGATTCCCACCTCCGCCATCGTACCTAAGATTGGTTGAGTGCGATAGATTCTATTAGATCTGAGAGTTTTCATATAGATCTGAAATTCATTACAGTTATTATTCACACTTATTTAAATTGGGCAAGATTTTGTTAAAAATTTGTAAATACCCAATTCACCCCCCCTCTTGGGTGTCATTGATCGCGCGACTTCAACCTACCTGTTGACTTAGTATGCATGGAGATGGAAGGTTATGATATTATTTTGGGAGCTAACTGGTTATCTACACACGGTGCCAGTGTTAGCTGCAAGTTGGGTATGGTAACCTTTAGTGACTACCCCAACCTCATATGTTTTGGTGTCAGGCATCCTCGACACCTATCCCTTATTTAGGCCCTTAAAGACGATAAATTATTAAAGAAGGGTTGCGTGACTTTCTTAGTTTCTATTATTATGGCCGAGCATAAGAAACCAAAATTGGAGGATATTCCAATCATTCGGGATTATTCAGATGTATTTCCAGATGAGTTACCTGGTATTCCTCCGAAGAGAGAAGTGGTCTTCTCTATTGATTTGATTCCGGGAGCTGCATTGGTATCTAAGGCTCCTTATCGGATGTCCCCTGCCAAAATGAAGGAGTTGAGAGAACAATTGATGGAGTTATTGGATAAAGGATTTATCCAACCAAGCACTTCACCTTGGGGAGCTCCTGTTCTATTTGTCAAGAAGAATGATGGATTAATGAGATTGTGTATTGACTATCGACAGTTGAACCAGCTTACAATCAAGAACAAGTATCCATTGCCGAGGGTTGATGAATTATTTGACCAGATTTCTGGAGCTCGATATTTTTCAAAAATTGACCTCAGATCTGGTTATCATCAATTGAATATCAAGGAAGAGGATATTCATAAAACGGTATTTAGGAACAGGTATGGACACTATGAGTTCACGGTTATGCATTTGGGCCTAACCAACGCGTCTGCCGCATTTATACAGTTGATGAACAGTGTATTTAGGCCATACCTTGATCAATTTTTGGTGGTCTTTATTGATGATATTTTGATCTACTCCAAGTCTAAGATGGAGCATGAAGAACATCTCAATAAAGTCTTGCAGATATTACGAGATCACAAACTTTATGCTACGCTTACTCTGTGTGATTTCTGGCCAGAAGAAGTTTCCTTTCTAGGTCACATAATTTCCTAGAAAAGTATTGTGGTCGATCCTTCAAAGGTTGAGGCCGTGAAAAATTGGGAGAGACCTACTAGTATAATGGAAATTCAGAGTTTCTTGGGATTGGCAGGATATTATAGAAGATTTATTAAGGACTTCTCCAAGATCGATGTATCTTTGACAAGATTGACAAGAAAGGGGATTCCTTATATATGGTCCAAAGACTATGAGAAGAGCTTTCAAACTCTAAAAGATTGTTTGACTACTGCCTCTATACTCAAATTACCTACTGAAGGAGGAGGATTTGAAGTCTATACTGATGCCTCTATAATTTGCCTAGGCTGTGTATTGATGCAACATGACAAGGTAATCGCCTATTCCTCTAGACAATTGAAAAAGCACGTGGAGAATTATCCCGTGCATGACTTAGAGTTAGCGGCTGTAGTCTTTGCCTTGGAAATCTGGCGACATTATCTTTATGGTGAAGCATTTATTGTATATTCTAACCACAAGAGTCTCAAGTACTTATTCTCTCAAAAATAACTTAATATGAGACAAAGACGATGGCAGGAATACTTGAAAGATTTCAATTTCTCTATACAATACCATCCAGGAAAAGGTAATGCCGTAGCAGATGCTCTTAGGAGGAAGGCGATGGCAATATTATCAAGCCTGATGATTAAAGAATGGCACTTGTTAGAGCAAATGGCAAGTTTAGACCTCAATATGGAGGAGAAGGGAGAGAAAGTCTTAATTGAAAATCTTAGTTTTCAATCCAAGTTACTCTTAGAAATTAAAGAGCTACAAGGTGATGACCCATTGATTGTTGAAATTAAAGAGAAATTAGACCAACGACTGGACTTCCTTTTGGCTAATGATGGAGGGCTACTTTTTTGAGGAAGGACTTGTGTGCTTGATTATCCTACCATCAAGAACAAAATCATGGAGAAGGCACATCGATTGAGGTATACTATTCATCCTGGTGCTACAAACATGTACCAAGATCTCCAAAGAACCTTTTGGTGGCCTAACATGAAAAGAGAGGTAGTCGAGTTCGTGAGCCGATGTTTGGTCTGCCAATGAGTTAAAGCCAAACATCTCAAACCGGCTGGTAAGTTGAAACCTCTTAAAATACCAGAGTGGAAATGGGATAGTATTGGCATGGATTTTATTATTGGATTGCCAAAGACTCGAAGTGGATTTGATGCTATAAGGGTGATTGTGGACCGACTAACTAAGTCCGCCCACTTCTTACCCATCAAGAGCAAATGGACCGTGGATGTTCTAGCAGCCCTATATATTAAGGAGGTTGTAAGACTGTATAGTATCCCAACTTCTATTATTTCGGATAGAGATCTGAGATTCACCTCTCACTTCTAGAAATGTTTGCAATCATCTTTGGGCACCCAGCTGAACTTTAGCACATTATTTCACCCTCAGACAAATAGACAAACCGAGAGGACAAATCAGATTATCGAAGATATGTTGAGAGCATGTATGATTGATTTTGGTGGAAGTTGGCATGAGCACATACATTTGATGGAATTTACATAAAATAATAGCTATCGATCTAGCATTCAAATGACACCTTTCGAAGCACTGTATGGCAGGAGTTGTAGATCACCTCTATGCTGGAATGAGGTTGGAGAGAAAGGCCTATTGGGTCCGGATATTATTCGAGATACCACTCAAAGCATCCAGTTGATCAGGGAAAGATTGAAGATTGCTCAATCACGGCAAAAGAGTTATGTTGACAACAGGAGAAGAGACCTTGAATTCCAAGTGGGGGAGCATGTCTTTTTGAAGATCTCACCCACCCGAGGAATCAAAAGGTTTAGTGTCAAAGGAAAATTGAGTTTAAGATTTATTGGCCCTTTCGAGATTCTAGAAAGAATCGGGGAAGTGTCATATAAGTTGCTTGCCTCCACAATTGGTTAGTATTCATGATGTATTTCACGTATCCATACAGAGGAAATATATGTATGATCCCTCGCATGTGATTCAATTCGATGACTTGAAGCTACAAAATGATTTATCTTATGAAGAAAGACTGATCAAGATATTGGATCAGAAGTTACACCAACTCCGAAATAGGGCTATACCGATGGTGAAAGTCCAATGGAGTAGACGAGGATTAGAAGAAGCTACTTGGGAATTAGAGGATTCGAACACGAAAAGATATTCACATTTGATCTCAGGTTAGAAATTTGAACCCTCTATTTAAAATTTAAATTTTACAAATTACGTGATGTGAATTTGGAGGACCAAATTCTTTAAGAGGGGGAGGATGTAGTGACTCAAAAAATAATAATAATAATATTTCAATTGAGTTAAAAGAAATAAGGAGATTATATTAATTTTTTCTTTTTTTTTGGTAACGGGGAACCTAGCGCAGTGGTACGGTGAGCTGAGCAATTACTGGGCCACCCCTTTTTGTACCGTCGCCATAAAACCCCGGGCTCACATACCTCGAGGATTAAATGTGAGCCAGGTAAGCCCCCCCCCCCTATATTAATTTTTTCTTGAAGTTAAATAGCTTAAATTTCAAGAGAACTAATCAAATTCCCTAGAATTTATAATTTGGGCTAAGGAACAAACCATAATGGACTAAATTGCTTATGAATAGCATTTGGACCTTTGGACAACTCTTATTGGGTTAGGTTGGGAATAATGGGCCAAATAGAGAAAATGGGTAGCCCATCTTAAACACCCATTCTTTAGAATAAATTAATACAATTCTAGAAGGATGGCCCAAAAAGTAAAGCACCGAAATGTTGGTTGTACCCTATTGAAGGTGGGTTGGTGAAATAGTTTAACATGGGCCATGAATATTGAGTTAGGTGTTAGATGAGTTTAATTTGTGGGGGAGAGGAATCTTACTATTTTGGCCAATTTTTCTCTATAAATAGGCCCCTAAATCACCCTCTTTGCTTTACACGTTGGAAGGATTCAAAGGAAAAGTGGGCTCTGGGTAGTCATTCCGTTCTTCCTCTTCCATTTCAATCAGGTAGGTTTAATCTGTCCAGATCAAACATTAAAACCCCAGCATGCACGCAACATAGATTATCATTCATCACCTTATTCCATGCTTCTGTAAAGTCTTTTTTTTTCTCCCTGCGTTCTGCATATTTAAAATGGCCTGACGTTGGCTTTGGCTAATTAAATACACGCATCTTTAAAAATCTGTAATGAGGAAACTATGCCAATTAAAAATCTTGATATGCATATTTTTGGAATCCCCATAATTTTCTCTTAAGTTTTATATTTTTAGATCCATGAAAAACTTCATATATTAAAAGTGACCATGTTCAATGAATAGTAATGATCTTGTTGCACCGTATGAACATACCCACCTTTAAAATTTTATATCTATTAAACCAGATAAAATAAAATCTTGACATGCATATGGTTAGAATCCTTATATTTTTATTTTTATATATATTTTAATTTATTAAATTCTTCCTAATTAAAAGTGGCACTATTCACTCTAAATGAACAATAATGTGTTAAATGAATAGTAACTGTGACTTTTGATCATACCTCTAGGATACACTCTCACATTTTTAGAAGTTTCCACCTAACCTTACTATAAACCTATTTATCTTTATGCCTTATGTATTCTTTTCCCTTGTTCTCTTTATTCTTTAAAAAACCCTCAACTCTACCATTAATCTCTCAAATATATATATATATAATAGAAATATTAAATACGCATCTATATCCATGATGCCAATTCATATGATTAATTAATAAACCAAATAATTGGGAAAATATAGAATTAGTGTCTCCTTAAACGGACGCGAATTTAAAATTTAGCGCCCTTGCACACGGACGTCAATTTAAAAATAATTTCATTTTAAACTAAAGAAACATAATAATAGATGGATTTAGCACCCTTTTACAGTGACGTGAATTAAAGAAATAACGTCTTTTTGAACGGACGCTAATTTAAAATATAGTTTTTTTTCTAAATTAACTTAATCCTAGAATTGGCGCCCTTCATGTTGGACGTGAATTGTAGAATTAGCGGCGACCTGAGCGGATGCCTATTCTTCCAGTTTCTCACATTTCATGCTTTCATTGGATTATTCCCTAGGCTTTGGCCTATACCTTGAACTCTGTCATACCCTGGATTCTTCTTAAAATGATTTAAGCATTTCGGGTTTCTGACAAAGTCATGTAGCTAGCAAGATTATCAAGAAAGATCGGTGTCTAAGGAAAGAGGTCCACGGGTAAACGCTTTAAGTGGATACGTGGTTATTTAATTAGATCCTTACAAACGCAAGGGGTGTTGTGTCCCTGTTTTTTGATGATGTCAACACTATGACTCATCATTGAGTTTTATGAGTTTTTGATGAGTTTTATGTGGTTTTGATCTTAGAGTCTTATACGTCTTTAATTCTTCAGGTTCATGTGTTTTGATCTTTGAGTTGCATATGTGTTTGAATTTCATATGTTTTTGATGCTGACAAATATTTTTGATAATGTTAATACATGAATTTCCATGACCCTTGTGAAGACAGGCTCGATTTTGGATCAAGGAAATGATCAGAAGTGTGAAAATCATAGAGCAGTCTGAACAGCATGCTATCGCTGACAAATGGCCAGTTAAGGGTGTAAAATATCTGCTAAGGGTAAAAAATAGGTCACTAAGGGTGACAAATGACTCAAGAGGCTGAAGGGAGCTCACCGTTTTGAAAAGAACTAAAGGAGAGTCGACTCCTTGGTGAACTGGAGTCGACTCCACCCAGTTGGAATCACACTGCAAGCCTTCGCTGAACTACCCATATCGATGACAAATGGACCCATATCGAGGACAAATAGCTCCATATCGGTGACAAATAGACCAGTATCGGTGTAAAATAGGTTGCAACGCTGGAAATGTCAAAAGCAACAAAGTTGCATCGACGCAGTAGGTTCGTGGAGTCGACGCAGGCTTGTTATAGCTTGCAAAGTGAGAATTGGAGCTATAGCGACGGATTAAGGGTGACAAATAGCTCTTTAGGGTGAAAAATAGCCGATAAAAATAGTCGATAAGGGTGAAAAATAGCTAGTTAACGGTGACAAATGGGTTATAACAGTGAAACGTGAAGAATGATCATGCTTTATCGTTGAGAACTTCTATGCTTGTGTTTCTAAACTCTGTACTCTCATATTTTAAGCTTCATTAAGCCTTGGACGACACTGATAATCACCCTCAAGATCGAAGGAAGAATCTCGAGTTTTAATGGCCTTCTAAAGTGATAAGATTTAGCAGAAGCTGCAACAAGAAGAGTGCAGAAGCTGCGTTGACGCAGTGCTTAATGGCGTTAATGCAGTCAATGGCAGAGTTTAAAGAGTTGACAAATAAGTAGAAGAAGAAAGCTGAAGAAAGAGGGTCATCTTCACAGAGCACAACGAGTAACTCGATGGCTGTCTCACACAGGGCATAACAATGAAGATCAAGAGAGAGAGACAAAAGGCTGATAAGGGCAGCAAATCAAGACAAAGGGTGATAAATGACTTCTCTAGGCAGATATCTAACCAGGTTCGAAGCACTCAAACCTTCACAGTTCCTTAAGCTAACGTTTTTGTATGAAGGAAGAAGGCGACGGCTTATGAACGATAAGGGTGAAAAATAGCTTCGTAAGGGTAACAAATAAACAGCTAAGGGTGACAAATAGCTATGTTGTGGTGACAAATAGCTAGCTTCTGTGACAAACAACCAAGTATCCCTTATTCATTCTCGAACCCATTCAAACACTTACTGGATACCTTATTGGGACCTGAATCCACGTACAATCATTGGAGGTCATGCATGTATGTACGAGGTAGCAGCTTCTCGAAGCACCTTTTTTGGAGGGAATCATTCCCTACCTCTGGCATGATCCGCAGTGGACCCCACAGGAATATTTGATCGCTTTTCTCATCCGGGCGCATGGAGTGCATATGAAAGGCACGTAAAAAGGATGCACAAAAAGAGTGTGCTTGCAGAAAAAGAAAGATCCCAACCAGAGCATCCAGAAGGGCAGAGAAATGAAGAGGAGAGGCAGCAAAGAAGAAGAAAGAAGGTAGTGAAGCAAAGAGAGAAAAAGAATGCTATAGAGAAGAAAAGAGTAAGGCTACCAAGGGCTGAAAGAGTGAGCTGAGAGAAGGAGAAGAGCTGTGGCGTAAGAAGGAAAAGAGAAAGAGAGAGTGAGCAACAAAGAAGAAGGAGAGAGAGCAGCTGAGCTCAAAGGGGAGTTCAAAAAAAGAGAAGAGAAGAGAGGAAGATTGGCAAAGCTACGGAGACTATAGTCAAAGTGCTTCCATAGGAAGATACATTCCTTTGTTTCTCGATTGAGTCTTTCATTGTGCTATTTTGTTCAGCTTTCGTTTTGTTTTCTTTACATCTTTTGTTTGGTTCTTGCCTTGGTGTGCTTGGTGTACACAAGGTGGTTGCGCACAGTTCACCACCGTGCGTGGGTTGTTCTGGGAAACCAGAATGTGGAGGATTGGTTCCTCTGGTTCATTCTGTGTAGCAGAAGAAGAGAGGTTGTTCCTCTGGGTTGTGAGCAGTAGGGAGCTATTCACGGTTCCTTCTGAGTCTTCAGAAGAAGAGAGGATTTGTTCCTCTGGGTTGTGAGCAGCAGGGGTTGTTCACGTTTCCTTCTGTGTAGCAGAAGAAGGGAGAATTTATTTCTCTGGTCACTGCGTGTAGCAGTGGGTCTGATCTTGTGGGTTACAAGGTCAGTGTGTGAGGGATTTGTTTCCCTCGATCCAAGCTGTTAGGTAGCGTTTGTAGTGGAGGTGTCTCCACGTTCTTGAGTAGCAAGGGAAGCCTCACTCGGTTTGAGTGAGGCTTGAATGTAGGTCTGTGGGTAGCAGATCGAACCACCTAAAAGTCATCATCCAGTGCTTTGTGATTGTGTGATTGATCCTTTTCTCCTTCCTCCCTTCACATGTTGTTTGGTGAGCTAAATGTCGTGCTTGAATTTCTGAGATACCGTGGTCATTTCTATTACTGTCTCCTAAGTGTTTGAGATTGTATTTGACAGAACTTCTAACTGTCTGATCTAGCTCTGCTTGATAGATTAATTTCCGTGAGCACATTGGTTTACTTAGTTAAGACCGAGGAGTAAAAGAACTATGCTCAGTTGAGATTGAGCTCTACCTAGTTAAGAGTAGGGAACAAAACACTACTCGGTTGAGATTGAGAAGCAGAGGAACTATGCTCGGTTGAGATCGAGCTTTACCAGGGAAGATAATTCTACTCAGTTGAGATTGAGGAGTAAAAGAACTATGCTCGGTTGAGACTGAGCTCTACTTGGTTAAGACTAGAGAATAAGGCTCTACTCGGTTGAGACGGAGGAGTAAAAACTAAGCTTGGTTGAGACCGAGCTCTGCCTTGTTAAGACTAGGGAAGGGAATTCTACTCGGTTGAGATCAAGGAGTAATAGAACTATGCTCGATGAGATTGGCCTCTACTTGGTTAAGACCAGAGAACAAAACTCTACTCGGTTGAGATCGAGGAGTAAAAACTAAGCTCATTTAGTACCAAGGAAAGAATCTCTATTTGGTTAGCATCGAGGAGTTAAGTATCACTCTATTAATATTGAGGGAAGAATCTCTACTCAGTTAGCACCGAGGAGTTAAGTATTGCTCAATTAATACTGAGAAGAATTCTACTTTTTTTTCAGTAAGTAATATATTATGTATAAAATGTACAAAGACAGGCAATGCTTGGACATGCCCAAGCTACTTGCCAATAATCCACACACTAGGGCATCTTGAGCACACAGACCGTGGACTATGATCCCATAAAAGCAAGATAACAAGAAGATCGAAGATCTGAAATAGAATCATCTCTCATGAACATTAGTCATCTCTAAGGAGAGTAAAGTCAGTAAAAATAATCAAAGGAGCTAGGAATTGATTCACAAGGATATTCCTATGAGAGATATTGGGGTCATCCCCATCCTTTAACATATAAGAACCATAATTTAGTACGTGTCCTTCGGCAGACTTATTCCAATTCTCATTCAGGTTTATAATCACTGTGAGGGCACTCTTAATAGAAGTTAAGTTTCAAATAAATCACAGAAGCACAGAAACTAATGGAATGAAGTTCACCAAACATAATTAAGATTAATGCATAAAAAGAAGCTAAAGAGGAGGCCAAGCAAAGCAAAGTTATTAAAATTATCATTTGGCCAAATGCTAATTTTATAACGGAAGATAGCAGCATCCTCGTTTAATGAGGAAACAAGATAGGACCCCTTCCTCTTTCCTACAAGGGCACCCCTTCCAAGGTTTGGACTCTATACAGTGATGAAGATTAGAGAGGATAAGAAGAAGGAGATGCATCCCATTATGGCTCTTACCCTCAAAGACCCTATAGCACCTCTCTTTCCACACCCACCAAATGGTAGTTCTGATCGCAATTTTGGCCATTGTCGAGAGGATGTGTCACGTCCCGACGTGGAATATCGAGGCACGACGAGTCGAAACATTCAAGTCGATCAAGAGCATGCACATTAGGGGTCCAACCATAATGGAGAAAAGATACTATTATTTCATCAAATAGGGTTTTACAACACCACTAAGCCTCAAGAGGCATAATTACATCTTCCAAATACACTTAATTCTGCCAAGAGTAATAATCAAATCTAGGGAATCTAATTTAACTTGGTCTCTCTCTTCACTTTTGCCCTTCCCCGTTTGTTTGGGGTTCCTCATCAGAACTACCTGAAATATTAACCGAAAACGCAAGGTGAGCATAGGGCTCAGTAGGACTTATATCTCTATATCAGACATCTTTAAGTAATTAAACATTTTTAGACAAGGTACAAGTGCTATGACGAGAATTGTGATTAAAAAATTAAACAAGAGCATGAGAGAGAGTAAAGTAATGCTGGTATATATGATCACAAGTAAGTAAGTTGAAAAGAGTAAGATTTCAAGAATGGTTATGTAGCATTTATAATAATTAAATTGGCTATTTCACGTAAGCATGTGCGAGTATTTCATGTAAATCAAGCAAGTCAAGTATTTCACGAATGAGTGGAATGTCATAAACGAATCTAGCAAGCAAGTACGTGGTGCAATGCCACACCAGGTCAATATAGCTCCCATGGGCACAAGTACTTTCGAGGGCGCTCCCCCCAGGACCAGATCGGGCCCCATTAATGTCAGGCATTGGTTATTGTGGATCAATGATCTCAAGTATTTATTTAGACATCCACATAAGGTACATGGCCAAAGAATTTTCAAGAAAAGCTTAAGAAGCGTAGTATAGTGCGCAACAAGTCATTTAGTTATGGAGGACTCTAGAGGTGACCCCTACAGGCTCAAGAGGTGGGTCCCATCATGTAGCACTTTACATCATTCCGGACTTAAGAGGTGACTCCCATAACGTAGCACTTTGCCCCACATGGCAATTACCTCCTACACCCCCAAATGGTAGTTTATGGCTAAAGTATAGATTTTCATTTTCATTTCCAAGGACATGAAGAGTAATTGAAGTTTACAAGAGAATTTGAAGGATGATTGAGGGCATAATATTTAACGACATTAAGGTAATGAGGAAAAGAGTTGTCGAACAAAGCACGATCAACTCTTCCAAAAATTCGTGTAAGGTATTTTTAGATCGAGTTTTTTCTTAGTCAGTGTTTAGCGAGAACACCAAGAATTCACGGCCAGGTAAGAGGAGAGACAGTGAGAGGCTCCCCTTATTAGGTGGGCTGCTGGGATCTAGAGGGGGGGGGGGTGAATAGATCCCCTATAGAAATTTATGCCCAATTAAAAACTCTATACGGATAGAGATGAGAACCACCAGATATAGACAGACCAAGCAGTAAACCAATGTGCTCACGGAAACTAATCTATCAAGTAGAGCTAGATCAGACAGTTATAAGTTCTATCAAATACAATCTCAAACACTTAGGAGACAGTCACAGAAATAACCACGGTATCTCAGAAATTCAAGCACGACATTTAGCTCACCAAACAACATGTGAAGGGAGGAAGGAGAAAAGGATCAATCACACAATAACAAACCACTGGATGATGATTTTTAGGTGGTTCGATCTGCTACCCACAGACCTACATTCAAGCCTCACTCAAACCGAGTGAGGCTTGCCTTGCTACTCAAGAACGTGGAGACACCTCCACTACAAACGCTACCTAACAGCTTGGATCGAGGGAAACAAATCTCTCACACCCTCGATAGGGGTTCTATTCACCCCCCTCTAGCTCCCAGTAGCGCACCTAATAAGGGGAGCCTCCCACTGTCTCACCTCTTACCTGGCCGTGAATTCTTGGTGTTCTCGCTAAACACCGACTAAGGAAAAACTCGATCTAAAGATACCTTACATGAATTTTTGGAAGAGTTGATCGTGCCTTATTCGACAACTCTTTTTCTCATTACCTTAATGTCATTAAACATTATGCCCTCAATCATCCTTCAAATTCTCTTGTAAAGTTCAATTACTCTTCATGTCCTTGGAAATAGAAATGAAAATCTATACTTTAGCCATAAACTACCATTTGGGAGTGTAGGAGCTAAGTGCCATGCGGGGGAAAGTGCTACGTTATGTGAGCCACCTCTTGAGGTCGGAATGGCGCAAAGTGCTACATGACCGGAGCCACCTCTTGAGCCTGTAGGGGCCACCTCTAGAGTCCTCCATAACTAAATGACTAGTTGTGCGCTATACTACGCTTCTTAAGCTTTTCTTGAAAATTATTTGACCATGTACCTTATGTGGATGTCTAAATAAATACTTGGGATCAATGATCCATAATAACCAATGCCTGGCATTAATGGGGCCTAGTCTAGTCCTAGGGGGAGCGCCCGAAAGTACTTGTGCCCATGGGAGCTATATTGACCAGGTGTGGCATTGCACCGAGTACTTGCTTGCTAGATTCGTTTATGGCATTCCACTCATTCGTGAAATACTTGACTTGCTTGATTTACATGAAATACTCACACATGCTTACGTGAAATGGCCAATTTATCTATTATACATGCTACATAATCGTTCTTGAAATCTTACTCTTGTCAACTTACTTACTTGTGATCATATATACCAGCATTACTTTACTCTCTCTCATCCTCACGTTTCATGTTTTAATCATAATTCTCATCATAGAACTTTTACCTTGTCTAAAAATGTTTAATTACTTAAAGCTGCCTGATATATAGATATAAGTCCTACTGAGCCCTATGCTCACCTTGCGTTTTTGGTTAATATTTCAGGTAGTTCTGATGAGGAACCCCAAACAAACGGGGAAGGGAAAAAGTGAAGAGAGAGACCAAGTTAACTAGATTTGATTATTACTCTTTCCATAATTAAGTGTATTTGGAAGATGTAATTATGCCTCTTGAGGCTTAGTGGTGTTGTAAAACCCTATTTGATTTTGACAATATGCAGAGAAGGTCCTGCTGTCTTTGTGCGCTATCATTGTTTTAATTGTCCGAGTTTTCAATGGCTCATCCACCGCTGTTTAATGGTTCTTATCTCTCTAAGTGGTTAGGCAGTATGTGCACATCTATAAATGCAGTTAATCCAAACCTATGGAACATCATTTCCAAAGGTCCACACAACTGCCCAAAGATATGTCCAAATGGATAGACAGTCATAGCATGAAGAATAATGAAAATCTTAGAGCTCTAAATATTTTGAAAAATGCTATTGATCATAATATCTTTCCATTTATTTCTTCATCCAGGTCTGCGAAGGAAATCTGGGACAAACTAGTTGCTATCTACAAGAAGGAAGAACAACACAAGTGCCTCATGGGTGAAAGCATGCAAAGCCATGAAGAAAGTGATAATGAAGAGGAGGTAAACTCTATGTTTGAAAACTTCTCTATAGATGATTGGCAAGATGCTTATGCTGAATTGCTTGAGATGTGTGAAAATTTAAGAAAATAAAATAAATCCTTGAAAAAGAAGTTAAATAATTCAGCTCACATTGATTCTGACAATGAAAGCTTGAAAGTATTGAAGTCATAAAATGAAGAATTTAGAAATCAAATTGAAAAAGTTGAAAAGAAACTTAAAAATTTTGAGGAGGAAAATGAATTGATTTCTGAAAAACTTGAAGCCGTTGAGGTAGTAAACGCAGAACTTCAGAAAAATCTTGATAAATCTGAAACTCGGAACATAAAGCTAAGAAGAGAAGCTGAAAACACTTGTTCTGATAACTCTGTATGCATTGAGTGTTCATTTGTGAAAGAACTAAATGAAGGTCTCCTCTCGGACCTTGAATGGCAGAAAGACCTAATTGGTTCATTGAGAGAGGAAAATAAAAGTCTGCTAGATACGAAACTTGAACTGGAACTGGAACTGGAACAAATAGAGGAGCAGCTAAACGAAAAGGTAAGTTCAATGGCCATTAATGAAAAACAAGCTGAAGAAAATCAGAAATTGAAACAAGAAAATGAAAAGCTTAAAGAATTGAATATGGCCATATATGAAAGACTTCTTGTGTTGGAAAAAGGGAAATCTGTATGCTTAGATGATTCTAAAAAATTGAACCATTTGCTAAAGGAAAATGATGATTTCAAATATGTTAATGAAGCTTTGAAAATTAGAGTTGCTGAGTGCGAGGAAGAAATGGCTAATTATGAACTCAATCCAACAAGAGATTGATGATCTTAACGACTCATTGTCAAAATTTGTGGAGGGAAAGGATAATCTGGACAACCTTCTTGGAGCTAAAGTCAATTTTCAAAGAAAGGGACTGGGCTATAACCCAGTGAATAAGAAAAAGTTTGAGAACAAACTTTATACTTCGTTTGTGGCAATTCTGGGCCAACCAACACCCCTAATTCACAAATCTTTCAATTCACTGCCCAAAAGAATTCCAAACAAATTGAAAATCGAAAAAATGTGAAACAAAGTGAAAAATAGAAAAAGTTAAAAAAATGTTTATGTTGCCACAATGCATGTTGTGCATGAGTCTGCCACAATCACACAAGCACATAAAAATAGAATTTCATGTCATTATTGTGGTAGAGTAGGTCACATGATGCATGATTGTAGTATCATGAAAGTTGATGATTCAAAAGCATGCAAGAAATTGAATGGATTCAAAAATGCCAAGATAAATTCAAACAAAAAGGGTTCATTTCAAAATCCACATGTGCATGCTAGAAAAAGTCATGTTCAAAATCATGTTGTGCAGAAAAAGATAATTCGATGTTTTTACTGTGGTAGATCTGGTCATGTGATGCATAATTGTGTTGTTTTAAAAAATGATGAATTTCAAATTCATAGAAAACCCACAGGCTCAAAAAGGCCAAAATTGTTTTCAAACAAGAGGCCTTACTGTCATAACTGTAAAAAAGTCGGCCACACAGTCCAGGACTGTTGGCATTTGAAAGGAAATTTCAAGTCCCATGATAGAAATGGCAGAACCACTGCCTTCCCATAGAAACCTCATGCCTATCCTCTTAAGAAGAGTTTGAATGCATTTAATCACTGTCATTACTGTGGGAAATTAGGACACACTATGAATGATTGTGTTGTTATGAAGTTTGATGATTTTAATGCTTTGAAATCATGGAAAGCACCAATGAAAGGTGCAGTTAATCTTTCAGGACCCAAGTGATCTTGGTACCTTTCAATAGGAAATGAGAATTTGTCTTTACAGGAGTGTCTTGAAGCAAGGAAATAAAGGGGGTTCAACAAATAAACAAGGCACCCTGGTTTGGTAAAACTCATTCAGTACATTCACTGCTTTTTGCTTGTAGGTTTGTTTTAATTGCATTTATTGTCAAATCTGCATATCTTGTCTTTAGTCAATGAGAATTCATGCTTATTTTGTTTGATTGTTTTTACTGTGAAATCTTGAAGTTGGTTGCATGAAAAGCCCAATGGTATGTCAAATGGTGCTGGGAGAAGGATAGATCATGTCTGTCTGAAAACCCACACTATGCGTGAGGTGGTCTTCGGACCTAAATGCTCCGCCAAGTACTAAGGGCTATTTGTGAAGCTAGCTTTGAATCATTATCTGAATACCTTCTTATACTCACATGCAGTGTCATGCATTGCCATATGCATAAAATTGGAATAAATCTCCCATGCTGAACAATTGCACCTATTTCAAATCTGTTGCATGAAACTTCAACAAATGCTTGTGGTTGTTTATACATATCACTCCTTGAATCACATGTTGAAATTTGCTAAACTTGTTGTGTGAAGTCTCAACACAGACTCATGTTTGCATATGCATATCATTCCATGATCTCATGCTGAAATTTGATGAATCTGCTTTAAAAATGAAATTGCATCATGAATTGTCATAAGCAATCCTGCATGTAAGATCCTGAAAATTTGTTTGAGTCAAGCTAACTCACTCCCTGCATGTTCTTCATGATAAAATTGGTATTTCAGAGTATTTAGTTAGGGGGAGCTAAAAAGTTCTTGTATCAACTCTGCATTTAAGTCTTGCATATCCTCTTGAGTCAAGCTGTCTGACTTCCTTGCATGTTTTTCATGTATAAATCAGTCACACAATACATTTAGTCAAGGGGAGCTACTGTCTCATGCCCCGATTAGCATTTCTCTCATGCATAATTTGCATTTAGTTAGGGGGAGCCAATATTAACCTGGCATCATTTAAATGCATGTCATTGATAAAAGAAAATTCAAAAATTCATGGTTTCATTTAGAGTTAGTCTGAATTGAAAAATGCCACTAAAAATTCTCAAGCCAACTTGTAGATTGCTCAAGTCGACTTCCCAACTGTATTCTGAAAATAATGTCTTCTGTTTGGAACTCAAGTCGGCTTAAACGGCTTCCCAATTTGACTTCCCAGTTGTATTCTTAAAACAATGTCTTCTGTTTGGAACTCAAGTCGACTTAAACGGCTTCCCAAGTCAACTTCATCTGATTACCCTGGAAATTCTGAACAATTTGTCTCTCTAATCTATTCTTATTACTTCCCATTCCATGTCTCTCTAGATCTAAGATTGAATGACCTATTCAAGTTATTTCTGATTTCAAACTTTCTGCATTTGCTGAAAAGGGCCATTCCTTGAAAAACTTTTGATCATTCTTCTCTTAAGCCTTAACTCTGAATAATTGCTTCCATATTCCAGCATCCTCTGAGGGGGAGTCTCTCTTAAGGTCTTTAGCCTACATTTCTCAAGAGGAGTATCTTCCTAGTGGCTTTAGTCATTCTAAAAATTGACAACCATTTCAATCTCCTGCTAAAGCTTGAAACTAGTCTGCTTAAGCATTATTGAAAAATTGTCTCTTTTGTTGACCCTAACTGAAAATTCACTGAACCACAAATTGGTATCAGAATGATTCCAATCTGTTCATCCAATTCAGTGATCTGAGCAAACCTATTAAGGAATCTTCTTTTATAAGACCTTATGATAACCCATGAACAAAACTGATGGTTTGAGCTTAATGAATTCAAGAGTTCAAAAATTGAATTTCATGATAAACATTGTACTCAGAACATAATAGACCTCAACCAATTCACACATGTTGTGTCCTGTGCAATCTCTCAAAATCTAAAAATTTAAGGTTAAGGCAACCTTGGTTGAGAAACTTAGATTAAGTATTGTTCTTAAACATAGAATGATCTGAAAAATTCCAAAGGGTAGCACATAATAAAAATTGTGAATTAATGCTCAAGGTAGAGCAATGGCAAAGGGTTCACTGAGAAACTAGTCTCTTCATGAAAGAAATGAAGTGAACTATGTCATGAGGTGCCTTTGCTATCTCTGCTCAAAATGAAACAGGATGGTGAGTCTCACTGAGTAATTAGGGGTGTTGGGGTCTAAACAACGTGCATCCTTATGTAAAAAGGTGTTGGCTATACTTGAATGCTCTTAAAAAATTATGAGCCAAAAGAAAAATCTAAAAATGTGACCAAAAGGTCAGCAAAAGTGCTGTAACCCTGAGGTAAAAACTAGAAATGTTAAATATGTTTAATCTCAATACTTGTCTTGAGTTAATCCTAAGGGAGTCATTGATTTCAAATGAGTAGGATAAAGGGAGGTTAAACAAGATTTAAACATGTAGCCTTGATTTATTTCTATTAAGTTTGAGTGCAAAATGCTTCAAAGAGTTTAATTGATAAACTCTAAATTCATTTCACTTAAACCAAGCAGAACAATAAGGGCTACATCATAAGAGTTCATATAATTGAAGAGTCTGAAAATTGAAAGCTTGATTAATGAATGTTACTTCAGCTTGTGATTTTTACTGATGCAATGTCTTTTTGAATTCCATGAAATAATTTTATCATCATTCTGATGCAATGATTTCTTGAGCTCCATGTCTACCGAACTTCACTATTTGATTCTTGTCTACTGCTAATTGATATTGCCATTGTTGGAAATTTCTTCACTTGATTACACTGATGAACATTCCTTATTCTCAATTGATATCTGCACCTACTACTTTTGATGAGATGTCATTCAGTTTTCAACACTCATTGTCTGCAATGTCTGCCAACTGCTCACCCATTTCTAGTGATCACCCAATATTGTGATGTTCTTGCCTTCACTCAATTGGCTTCTGAATTCAGCTGCTACTATAATTCGTGTTCATTCATCTTCTCCTGGATATTGCTCACTTATCACCTTGATTGGTATCAAAAAACTCGTCCAAAAAATAATTCCTACACTTTACTTGCTCATCTTCATCCTCTCCTGCCCTTGCCTCTGAATATCTTTGCACAATTCTGCTTGATATCCCCTTCTGTGGTTTTGATCTCTGACTATTCTTCTAAAGATGGTCTCATACTCCCTCCTTTTTTACTGATGTCAAAGGGGGAGAGTGTTTGTTTGAGTCATTTAGTTTGAGTCATTAAGGGGGAGATTGTGAGATGTTGTGTAAAGGGGGAGAACAAGTTGGAGTCAATATTCAGAGTCAGTATTCATCATGGGGGAGAGTAATTTGAGTCTTCATTTGAGTCTTCATACACACTTGGTCCTGTGCATAATTGCATACATTCATTGAATGAATTGTTTCCATTTGATCATAACAATTTACTCAAATTGATCAATCATTACTCACAGTGTTGCCATCACCAAAAAGGGGGAGATTGTTGTGTCCTTGTGTTTTGATAATGTCAACACTATGACTCATCATTGAGTTTTATGAGTTTCATGTGGTTTTGATCTTAGAGTCCTATACGTCTTTAATTCTTCAGGTTCATGTGTTTTGATCTTTGAGTTGCATATGTGTTTGAATTTCATATGTTTTTGATGCTGACAAATATTTTTGATAATGTTAATACATGAATTTCCATGACCCTAGTGAAGACGGGTTCGATTTTGGATCAAGGAAATGTTCAGAAGTGTGAAAATCATATAGCAGCTTGAACAGCATGCTATCTGTGACGACCCAGAGTTCAGGATACCGATATACCGATAACATCGATACACCGATACCAAGAACTGGGGAAGCCATCCAAGAGGATGATGAGGCCCCTGAAGGGTTAGAAGAAAAGTGCTGAGGGATATGCATAACGAATTGGAATTTGGAACGCGCAATTTAAAATTAAGTAAAGAAGTTAACACAAGTGCGGAAGCAATTCAAAATAACCAGAGTGATATGTATATACTAGTCTAGAGAAACAAGAGTACTAGCCCAAAAAGGTACAACTACGCGGGGCATACCCCGGCAAAAGTACAACAAGCCTCAACAGGCGCCTCGACTAAAGCTGGGGGCTAACACGGTCTCCGAACCGACTCACAAGGCACCGGGAGACGACGGGCGCGGCTCACCTGAAAGGAGAGGGGTGAGTCACAGCCAGACTCAGTAGGGGTCACGCGGATCCCTACCTCGCACTAAACAAGCAGACATGTATAAATAACAGCAATAGCATGATTAACTAATAACAAGAAAGCTGTAACTCTAACTAAGCAGGTATAACAGCTAACACATGCCAATAATAATTAAATGCAAGTGACCAAAACTAAAACTACCAAATGGAATGAGTCTTAACTAATCCAGGCAACAAGAAAGGACAACCACTGGAGCAGAAATCAGAAGCATCCACTAACGACTTACACTGCGTCTCAAGCACTCGCAGTCGGCAAACGACAAGCTGAGCGCGTAAACAGTACCAGACCAAGTGACCAATCGGTGTCAGTCCTCAGTCTCCGACCACGTGTGCACACACTGACTCTAGCCTGAGCCAGGCCCTCTAGCTAGTTTTCTCCCTTGGTAGGACGCTACCATTGGCTGGGAGCCCACGGAACTAGCTTACAAACTGTGCATGGGAAATATACCCCTCCGCCATCGTCAAGCGGGTCGGCACTCAATAGACCTTAGGGAAACAACAGTGGCTCCATTGCTTGGAAAGAAAGGCTACTCTAATGGTAATAAAACACACCACTATACATTAAAACAATACGAATGTGGCATAAGTATAAAAGGGAACGCATAACGAAAGGGCTGGGAACGTATTACAACCATCAGGGAAGCGGCGGTCGAAGACCCACACGCTACCTGGAAGTGGCGGTCGGGGACTTGCGCGTTACATCAGAAGTGACGCGCTGGTCTCCAGCCGTTACTTCCACCTGAGTTCCAGCTCAAAGGTGCAAGAGGGGATGTAACGGTAGGGGCCCTATGCGTTACTTCCAAGCAACGCGGTGGATCACCGCCGTCACATCCACCCGAGGCCACCAAAACAACTAACAGCGTTGAAAGCCACAGCAGGCGAAGCGACGCTCCGGTCTAAGCGCGTCAGAAGTGAGCGACGGTCGGCCGATAGACCGCCGGGCTCACCGCCTCACCTGGCTAACGGAAAACAACGGGCGAGTAACGGATGGGACTCCCACCGTTACTCTCCAAATGACGCACCCCCGATGGGCCGTTAATTGGAAGCGACGCGTCCACTATGGACCGTCAGGCAAGTGACGGTTCCTGGCAGGACCGTCACTTCACGTGGGTTACGGGCGGGTACGGTTTGTAAACCGAAGCCCTCCCAGATGACAGAAATCACCGGGTATCATCGAAAAACCTGATATCCTGCCAAACCATACAGTTTATACAACTAAATCTAGCACATACAAGGCTTAAAACGCATTAAACTCAAAGATTTAAGCTAAAACCCCAAAAATGGAAACATGGGCATCATGCATGCTACGGGGTGCTAATCAACAAACGGGCTAAGGGAAACGATCCTAGCAAGATCGGGATTCCATCCCCCTACCTTTTGCAAGCCGAAACCAACGAACGGGCCGCATGCAAGGAGGAAGAGCCACGAAGCCTTCAAGCTCCACCCCGCTCCCACGATCACCAAACCATGCCGAAGTGGACACCTACGCGCTCCTCTCGACGCGAGGAATCCAACGGCGCTAACCACGCCTCAATCCGACCTCGTCTCGCCCGTGTTCCCTAAAGAGGAGAGAGGGGCGATCGCACGGAGGAGAGAGAGAGAGAGGGTGAGAATGAGAGATCGACGGGGACAGAGAGAGGGTGAGGGATTATAAAAATAAAAATAAAATTAATATATATAATATAATCATTATATATATAAAAATCTTATTAATATCAAATAATCCTCAAACAACTCCAAATAAATCCGGAAAAATACCAGACAAATTCCTAAAAAACCAGGAAAATCACCGAAAATTCCAGAATAAACAATAGAACAAAAACCAACAAGGATCCATTAAGGCACGGGCCTTACAGTCCCTCCCTCCTTACAGAAATTTCGCCCTCAAAATTTACAACAATCGTAAAGGAGGAAACTGAGAAAGGACTTATACCTCACTGGAATAAAAAGGGAAAAAGCTGACGCATCTCATCTTCACGCTCCCAAGTAGACTCATTGCCAGAGTGACGCTGCCAAGCAACCCTTACCAGAGGGATAACCTTATTTCTCAACCGCTGCTCACGATGGTCTTCAATTCTAATAGGAAACTCTGGCGCGGACAAATCAGCAGTCACCTCAGGCCATACTGAATCATCGAGAACATGAGAAGCATCAGGCACATATTTCCTCAACTGAGACACGTGGAACACATCATGAATAGCTTGCATAGCCGCAGGAAGTTGCAAACGATAAGCCACCTGACCAATAACTTCAACAATCGGAAAAGGGCCAACATACCGCGGACTAAGCTTTCCACACTTCCCAAACCTGGAAACACCTCTCATCGGAGATATTTTAACAAACACCACATCTCCAGGCTCAAATTGTAGTGGACGTCTGCGCTGATCTGCATAGCTTTTCTGTCGACTCTGAGCCGTCAACAATCTCTGCCTGATCAGATGAACCACATCAGAACATTGCTGCACCATGTCAGGTCCTGTCAATAATCTGTCACCAACATCAAACCAATTCAGAGGAGTACGACAAGGACGACCATAAAGTGCTTCATAAGGAGCCATTCCAATACTGGTGTGAAAACTGTTATTATAAGCAAATTCAACAAGTGGCAAACGCTGACTCCACGAACCCTGCCAATCAAGGCAACACAATCTCAGCATGTCTTCCAGAGTCTGAATAGTCCTCTCTGACTGTCCATCTGACTGAGGGTGATACGCTGAACTGAAAGCTAACTCAGTGCCCAAAGCTTTCTGGAAACTACGCCGGAAGCCAGAGGTAAAACGTGGGTCACGATCTGACACAAGTAAAACAGGAATTCCATGCAGTGGCACGATCTTCTACACATACAGCTCGGCCAACCTCTGCACATTCCAAGTAACTTTAATCGGCAACAATCTGGCAGTTTTAGTCAATCTATCGACAAGCAACCAGATACCATCAAAACCCTGAGAAGTCCGAGGCAAACCCACCACAAAGTCTGTAGTAACATGGTCCCATTTCCACATTGGAATCTCTAATGGCTGAAGCAAACCACCTGGCTTTTGATGTTCGGCTTTAACTAACTGACAAGTCAAGCACTTAGAAACAAATATAGCCACGTCTTTCTTCATACCTGGCCACCAGAACTGCTTCTTCAAATTCTGATACATCTTGGTGACACCCGGATGAATAGCAAAACGAGAACCATGGGCATCACTCAGAATCTCAAGTCTCAAATCATTATCAGCGGGAACATATAATCTGCCTTGAAAACTGACAACTAGCTCCATGTCAAAATCCACATCATATCTTGATATAACACGAGCCAAATCAGAATCAGCTCGCTGAGCATCTTTAATCTGATGATATAAAGCTGAACCCAAAACCAAGCTAGCACAAACTGCCATCTTCGGATCAGCAGGAAACTCTGCACTAAATGCCTCACTTGGAAGCTGTTCCCACAATTTCCATTCATGAAGCAACAAATGACTGACCTGCACTTTCCTGCTCAGAGCATCGGCCACAACATTCATTTTACCTGGCTGATAGAAGAGTGTAAAGTCAAAGTCTTTCATGAATTCCATCCATCGCCTCTGCCTGAGATTCAAATCTTTCTGGGAGAATATATATTGTAAACTCTGATGATCAGTAAAAATCTAAAATTTCTCACCATACAGATAATGTCTCCAAATCTTTAAGGCAAAAATAACTGCAGCTAGCTCCAGATCATGAGTGGGATAATTCTCTTCATGCTGTTTCAACTGCCGGGATGCATATGCGATAACATTACCATGTTGCATCAGCACTGCACCCAGACCTACTCGAGAAGCATCAGTACAAACTAGAAAACCACCCGAGTCGGAAGGCAAAGTCAACACAGGAGAAGAAGTCAATAGCCTTTTCAATTCAACAAAGCTAGCCTCACACTGATCCGACCAGACAAAAGACACATCTTTACGAGTCAATCTAGTCATCGGTGTTGCAATCCTCGCAAAATCCTGAATGAATCTGCGGTAATACCCAGCCAAACCTAGAAAACTTCGAATCTCTGTTACAGTTCTCGGTCTCTGCCAACTCAAAACAGCATCAATCTTTGCAGGGTCCACTGCCACTCCATCACCAGAAATCACATGACCAAGAAAATGAATTTCCCGAAGCCAGAATTCACATTTACTGAGCTTCGCATAAAGCTCGTGATCTCTTAGAGTCTGCAGAACGATCCTCAAATGCTGCACATGATCTTCATCAGAGGCAGAATAGATCAAGATGTCATCAACAAAGATCACCACAAACTGGTCTAGAAACGGACGAAAGATACGCTGCATTAGGTCCATGAAAGCTGCTGGGGCATTAGTCAAACCAAACGGCATGACTAAGAATTCAGAATGACCATATCGAGTACTGAAAGCCGTCTTCTCCACATCGGATTCCCGGATCCGTAACTGAAAATAGCCAGATCTGAGATCTATCCGTGAAAAGATAGTAGCAGACTGTAACTGGTCAAACAAATCGTCAATCCTGGGAAGCGGATACTTATTCTTAACAGTCACCTGATTCAGCTGCCTGTAATCAATACAAAGCCTCAGGCTTCCATCTTTCTTTTTCACAAACAACACTGGAGCACTCCACGGAGAAAAACTGGGGCGAATATAACCTTTTTCCAGTAACTCTAGTAGCTGTGCTCGCAGTACTCTCAATTCAGCTGGAGCCATTCGGTACGGCGGCTTTGCTAAGGGGCTGGTACCTGGAATCAATTCAATTGCCATCTCAATCTCTCGCTCTGGGGGCAAGCCTGGCAACTCGTCAGGAAACACATCAGGGAACTCACAGACAACCGGAATATCATAAACATCCCGTCGTGGTTTTTCAACAACAACCACTGAAGCAAGGAATCCCTGGCAACCTGCGCTAAGCAACCTATAGGCTCGAATAGCAGAAATAATCATACGAGAAGATCGGGATCGAATACCTTGAAAATAAAAGGCTGATTTTCCCTGTGGCTGAAAATAGACTTTCTTCGATCTGCAGTCAACCACAGCTCCATAATGCTCCAACCAATCCATTCCCAGAATAACATCATAATCTGCCAGCTGCAACGCATACAATCTTGCCGGCAACTGGTGATTATCAATCATCACAGAAGATTCTTCCAGGCACAGAGGCGTAACCATGAAATCTCCAGAAGGCAATTCGACAAACATCTCACAAGACATCTCAGAAGTCGGCTCATCAATACAGGCCATGAAATCCTCAGAAACAAAAGAGTGAGAAGCACCAGAATCAAATAAGACACGAGCTGAATGACCATAAAGCATAATCGTACCTTCCACAAGATGGGATGCAACAGCATCAGCTCTAGTCAAATGAGAAACCTTGCCTTTCTGCTTCTTAGAACCAGCTGAAGATTGCTGAGAAGACGCCGACGCCTGAGAATAAAATTGTTGAGCTTGGGGTGCAAGAGGTCTGAACTACGGCTGAGGTTGAGAGAACTGAGGAACTTGCACTTGTTTCGGCCTCAGCAGGCAATCCCGAACCACATGACCAGGCTGGTCACACCGAAAGCAAACAACAGGAAGAGAACACGGCTGGCCCTTGTGATGGCCACCGCATCTCCTACACGTCCATGGCTGACCCTCGGCTGAGCTCTGACGAGTCTGAGAAGAAGGTGCTGTCGGCTGCTGAACAGAATCTGTACCGGACGGCTGCTGGAAAAACTTCTTCTTCTTCTTCGTGAACCGCTTGAACTTGGGCTTGGAAGGAGAGGAAGCACTGGAAATTTCTGACTGGACCGAGGGAATACCTGGCACTGGCGGTCGGTAAGTCAGCAGCGACTGAACTACCGGCTGCACTGATCCTGCCTGAGGATACCCACCTGGTCTCGTCATCTCCAGCTCAAGTGCCACTGCTGTCTGGCACGCACTATCCAAATCTACAACACGACTGGCGATAAGAGGCATCTTCAATTCAGGCCTCAAACCTCGCAGAAATTGCTGGGTTTTCAAAGCTTCACTGGCCAGCACATGGGGTGCATACTGACCCAATTCCATGAACTTATTCTGGTACTGAAGCACCGTCATACTGCCCTACGTCAATTCCATAAACTGATACATCTTATCCATCTGCAAGCAGGCAGGAGTTTAAGCACGCTCAAAAGCAGCAACGAACTCTGCCCAAGTGATCTGCCGAAGAGGTCTTGAACGAAAGGCAATCTGCCACTCGGCTTTCCACCACGTGATGGATGTACCCTGGAGTTGAAAAGCAGCAAGCATAACTTTTTCATCTTCAGCACACTCCATTGACACGAACACACGCTCGATCGCATCCAACCATTGCCTTGCCACCTCTGGATCAGCTTGACCATCGAAAGCAGGCGGATTGAACATAAGAAATTCTTTCAATGCCTTGCCTCGACTGCCAGGCGCTTCAACAGGAGGAGCAACAATCGGCGCTGGAGGAGGAACAACAGGAAGAGCAGGAACTGCAGGAGGAGGTGCAGAACCACTATCTTCCCTGGGTGCATCTCGAGGAACACGAGGAGCTCGAGGGGGTCTTCCTCGACGAGGAGGCATAATTACGCTGCCAAAACACAAATCAATCGCAATTAATCAATCATACGGAAAACATCCTATGCCAGCAATGGACGACGCAATGGACTAGCTCTGGACAAAGCGCACATTTCAATTCCTTATACAAATCCTCAACTAAAGCTCTGATACCAACTGTGACGACCCAGAGTTCAGGATACCGATATACCGATAACATCGATACACCGATACCAAGAACTGGGGAAGCCACCCAAGAGGCTGATGAGGCCCCTGAAGGGTTAGAAGAAAAGTGCTGAGGGATATGCATAACGAATTAGAATTTGGAACGCGCAATTTACAATTAAGTAAAGAAGTTAACACAAGTGCGGAAGCAATTCAAAATAACCAGAGTGATATGTATATACTAGTCCAGAGAAACAAGAGTACTAGCCCAAAAAGGTACAACTACGCGGGGCATACCCCGGCAAAAGTACAACAAGCCTCAACAGGTGCCTCGACTAAAGCTGGGGGCTAACACGGTCTCCGAACCGACTCACAAGGCACCGGGAGACGACGGGCGCGGCTCACCTGAAAGGAGAGGGGTGAGTCACAGCCAGACTCAGTAGGGGTCACGCGGATCCCTACCTCGCACTAAACAAGCAGACATGTATAAATAACAGCAATAGCATGATTAACTAATAACAAGAAAGCTGTAACTCTAACTAAGCAGGTATAACAGCTAACACATGCCAATAATAATTAAATGCAAGCGACCAAAACTAAAACTACCAAATGGAATGAGTCTTAACTAATCCAGGCAACAAGAAAGGATAACCACTGGAGCAGAAACCAGAAGCGTCCACTAACGACTTACACTGCGTCTCAAGCACTCGCAGTCGGCAAACGACAAGCTGAGCGCGTAAACAGTACCAGACCAAGTGACCAGTCGGAGTGGCACCCGTCAGTGTCAGTCCTCAGTCTCCGACCACGTGTGCACACACTGACTCTAGCATGAGCCAGGCCCTCTAGCTAGTTTTCTCCCTTGGTAGGACGCTACCATTGGCTGGGAGCCCACGGAACTAGCTTACAAACCGTGCATGGGAAATATACCCCTCCGCCATCCTCAAGCGAGTCGACACTCAACAGACCTTAGGGAAACAACAGTGGCTCCATTGCTTGGAAAGAAAGGCTACTCTAATGGTAATAAAACACGCCACTATACAATAAAACAATACGAATATGGCATGAGTATAAAAGGGAACGTATAACGAAAGGGCTGGGAATGTATTACAACCATCAGGGAAGCGGCGGTCGAAGACCCACACGCTACCTGGAAGTGGCGGTCGGGGACTGGCGCGTTACATCTGAAGTGACGCGCTGGTCTCCAGCCGTTACTTCCACCTGAGTTCCAGCTCAAAGGTGCAAGAGGGGATGTAACGGTAGGGGCCCTATGCGTTACTTCCAAGCAACGCGGTGGGTCACCGCCGTCACATCCACCCGAGGCCACCAAAATAACTAACAACGTTGAAAGCCACAGCAGGCGAAGCGACGCTCCGGTCTAAGCGCGTCAGAAGTGAGCGAGGGTCGGCCGATAGACCGCCGGGCTCACCGCCTCACCTGGCTAACGGAAAACAACGGGCGAGTAACGGATGGGACTCCCACCGTTACTCTCCAAATGACGCACCCCCGATGGGCCATTAATTGGAAGCGACGCGTCCACTATGGACCGTCAGGCAAGTGACGGTTCCTGGCAGGACCGTCACTTCACCTAGGTTACGGGCGGGTACGGTTTGTAAACCGAAGCCCTCCCGGACGACAGAAATCGCCGGGTATCGTCGAAAAACCTGATATCCTGCCAAACCATACAGTTTATACAACTAAATCTAGCACATACAAGGCTTAAAACGCATTAAACTCAAAGATTTAAGCTAAAACCCCAAAAATGGAAACATGGGCATCATGCATGCTACGGGGTGCTAATCAACAAACGGACTAAGGGAAACGATCCTAGCAAGATCGGGATTCCATCCCCCTACCTTTTGCAAGCCGAAACCAACGAACGGGCTGCATGCAAGGAGGAAGAGCCACGAAGCCTTCAAGCTCCACCCCGCTCCCACGATCACCAAACCATGCCGAAGTGGACACCTACGCGCTCCTCTCGACGCGAGGAATCCAACGGCGCTAACCACGCCTCAATCCAACCTCGTCTCGCCCGTGTTCCCTAAAGAGGAGAGAGGGGCGATCGCACGGAGGAGAGAGAGAGAGAGGGTGAGAATGAGAGATCGACGGGGAGAGAGAGAGGGTGAGGGATTATAAAAATAAAAATAAAATTAATATATATAATATAATCATTATATATATATAAATCTTATTAATATCAAATAATCCTCAAACAACTCCAAATAAATCCAGAAAAATACCAGACAAATTCCTAAAAAACCAGGAAAATCACCGGAAATTCCAGAATAAACAATAGAACAAAAACCAACAAGGATCCATTAAGGCACGGGCCTTACACTATCGCTGACAAATAGCCAGTTAAGGGTTTAAAATGTCTACTAAGGGTGAAAAATAGGTCACTAAGGGTGACAAATGGCTCAAGAGGCTGAAGGGAGCTCACCGTTTTGAAAAGAACTGAAGGAGAGTCGACTCCTTGGTGAACTGGAGTTGACTCCACCCAGTTGGAATCACATCGCAAGCCTTCGCTGAACTATATCCCATATCAGTGACAAATGGACCCGTATTGGTGACAAATAGCTCTGTATCGGTGACAAATAGACTTGTATCGGTGTAAAATAGGTTGCAACATTGGAACTGTCAAAAGCAACAGAGTTGCGTCGACGCAATAGGTCCGTAGAGTCGATGCAGGCTTGTTATATCTCGCAAAGTGAGAATTGGAGCTATAGCGATGGATTAAGGGTGACAAATAGCTCTTTAGGGTGAAAAATAGCCGGTAAAAATAGCCGATAAGGGTGAAAAATAGCTGGTTAACGGTGACAAATGGGTTATAATAGTGAAACGTGAAAAATGATCATGCTTTCTCATTGAGAACTTCTATGCTTGAGTTTCAAAACTCTGTTCTCTCAGATTTGAAGCTTCATTAAGCCTTGGACGACACTGATAATGACCCTCAAGATCGAAGGAAGAATCTCAAGTTTTAATGGCCTTCTAAAGTGATAAGATTTCGCAGAAGTTGCAATAAGAAGAGCGCATAAGCTGCGTTGACACAGTGCTTAATGGCGTTAATGCAGTATATGGCAGAGTTTAAAGAGTTGACAAATAAGTAGAAGAAGAAAGCTGAAGAAAGAGGGTCATCTTCACAGAGCACAAGGAGTAACTCGATGGATGTCTCACACAGGGCAGAACAATGAAGATCAAGAGAGAGAGACAAAAGGCTGATAAGGGTAGCAAATCAAGACAAAGGGTGATAAATGACTTCTCTATGCAGATATCTAACCAGGTTCGAAGCACTCAAGCCTTCACAGTTCCTTAAGCTAACGTTTTTGTCTGAAGGAAGAAGAAGACGGCTTATGGAGGATAAGGGTGAAAAATAGCTTCGTAAGGATAACAAATAAACAGCTAAGGGTGACAAATAGCTATGTTGTGTGACAAATAGCTAGCTTCTGTGACAACACCCAAGTAGCCCTTATTTGTTCTCGGACCCATTCGAACACTTACTGGATACCTTATTGGGACCTGAATCCACGTGCAATCATTGGAGGTCCTATCCGTACGAGGTAGCAGCTTCTCGAAGCACCTTTTTTGGAGGGAATCATTCCCTGCCTCTGGCATGATCTTCAGTGGACCCCACAGGAATATTTGATCACTTTTCTCATCCGGGTGCGTGGAGTGCATATGAAAGGAACGTAAAAAGGATGTACAAAAAGAGTGTGCTTGCAGAAAAAGAAAGAGCCCAACTAGAGCATCCAGACGGACAAAGAAATGAAGAGGAGAGGCAGCAAAGAAGAAGAAAGAAGGCAGTGAAGCAAAGAGATAAAAAGAAGGCTACAAAGAAGAAAAGAGTAAGGCTACCAAGGGTTGAAAGAGTGAGCTGAGAGAAGGAGAAGAGTTGTGGCGTAAGAAGGAAAAGAGAAAGAGAGAGCGAGCAACAAAGAAGAAGGAGAGAGAGCAGCTGTCACGCCCCGAGCGCGGAAGATACTCGGATATGCGCGACGAGTTTATATCAATCATGTCAATCAGAGTAGTAGTGTATTCGACACCAAAACAGAGATGCGTAAAATAGAAAGATAACCCAATCCTTTATTTCATAATGGATAGACTATTACAAATCCAATACTCTATTCAAAAGAAAAAGTACATAGTTGACTCAAGAAAATAGGAAAAAGACTAGATGACACTTGGAGAAGTTCTATCACTTTCACTCTTGACCATTCCCATCCGATTGACTTCCCTCGTCGTCGGAATTACATGAAAAGTAGGGAACACACGGAGTGAGCGAACGCTCAGTAGGAAATTATATCTCAGGAACTAGCAAGAGGTTTAAGTATTTATATCTTTCATGAATGCACTATAGCTATGCATGCTCGCATAAAATGGCAAGATAGAGAGAGAATTTATCAATAAGACAGCAAGATGAACTAGTCATGAGCTTTCAAGAAAAGATAACAAGATATTCAAGCAAGTACTTTTTAGCAAGTCATGTCAAGAACTTTGGCTATCATGTATCAAGCAAATAAGTAATTAATTACCCTTTCTCGGGTCACGCAATTCATGTCATGTCAAGTACGAGTCAAGTACAAGATTTGTGTGGAATGTCCAATCAAGCTAGTCATGCACTCGGTATAATGCCAGATACCATATCATTCAACTCCCATGGGCACAAGTACTTTCGGGTGCTCCTCCCAGGACCAGATCGGGCCCTATATGCGCAGGCATTTATCATGTCTTTTGACATCCACTCTTGTATATATAGCCAATATGGAATTTCAACAATTTAAGCTTGTAGACACGTAGGATAACTTTGAGAGAATGGAGTCCAAAAATACGACATTGGACATAGATAGGCGATAACAACGGTACAATCACGATGAACGATGAAACTAGGTGGAATTAGGTTCCCTTAACTCGGGTACCATGACAAGTATGGACATTCTTTATATAGAATTGAGGTCCACATGAACAGTATATCAAAGGCAAGATACCCTCATTCTTATTAGAGAATTGAGGTCCACAAGAACATCAACAAATGGCATGATATCATCATCCCATTAAGAATTCTCATGATATACTCTTTGCATATCATAAGGGCCGGTATACCATGTTCCTTTTAGAGTGACATGACATTCAATAGTGTAATGGGTTTTTAGGGTACAACCAGCTCAGTCGGTCTTGAGGGAATCCAAGGCTCGAGGTGTCTTACGGAGGTCTCTATGACTAACTTGCTAGTCCAAAGGAACGGAATGTCCAATGGAGAGCTTGTATGTCAATGAGAATTGAAGGTGATCGATAAAACATCATGAAAATGTGGGACTATACTCACGGATTGGAATATAGTGCCGATATACATATATATAGATATACTGAAACCATCGATTATCAGAAACAGGGTAAAAACATTTTTACATGAAAATAACGACTTAAGTAAAGTCACTACTCAAGTAATTAACGCCTTACATAAGGGCGTTTATCTATTTTTCCTATTTTGTAGGAATTTCAATAATTCAGTGTTTTACCAAAAACGTGCCCTGGTGAGGGGCGTTTAATTACAAGTTGACGATGTGTACAGCAGTCGTCCCTTCAATATTTCTAGTTTGCAGAATATTATAAATCTGCGAATTTCAATGAAACGCGCCCTGGACAGGGGCATTAGTTTACAGAAAGCGCCCTGGTATGGGGCGTCAGTTCAATAAAAGATGACCTGGACAAGGTCGTGATTTCAAGAATTCATCGACTTCGAGATAACATGGTATATAGTCAGGACCAGAAAATATCAGGATCTCAATAGAACAGTCATGCATTTATTTAGAATCATGTTTGCATTGATAATATATTTTTAAACATGCTATTTATCAATTAACAGGAATTAACGTCCGTGTGCGGGGCGTCAAATCTGGAATTGACGACCTAGACAGGGTCATGTATTTTAAATCAACGCCCTTGTTAGGGTCGTTTCTTTCAAAACTCTGTAGAAAATACACAGAACACATGAAAACTATATGCATGAACTACCAATGACAATCATCTATAATTATATGGCGGTTTGGGCTACGTTCCATGAGAAAATCCTACCTTGATAAGGATTTGAACGGATGCAGGTTCTGTGAGGAAAGAACGATACTCTATTTTATAAACAGAGTCTTTTTGAAGCTTTCGATCTTAATAGCAGCAGCACGCACAGAAGAGGATGCAGATGAAGAACCCACAATTCTTCAATCAACCGGGTTCACTTCTACAGACAACCTGTAGAGACAGAAGAAAGGAAGAAGAAGATATTAAAATCTTCTTATACGTAACCGAAAGCAAGGGGAAAGAACTTACTTGTTCTTCGGAAGACAGAAGCTTTCAACCTGTAATCAGAAGTAGATGAAGAATCATCAGTATTCTTCACAAATTCGATAGACAGAGTAAGGAAAAAGAACATGTTGTTCTTTACGTACCTTAGAAGAGTCCGAACGCCAAATAGCGTTCTCGGTTCAAGCAGTAGGTTATTTATAGGATTTCTAGAATCCTAATAGAGTTAGTGTTTGATTGGAAGTAATACTTCCATATTAGAGTTATTACTACGTTCGAACTCTTTCTCATAGTTATCAACTTACCCTGGATAGACTCCCGGTCGAACGAAACTCAAACTGAATTAGCGTCCTAAGTAAGGGCGTCGAATTTTGAATTGACGCCTTGTCAAGCGTCGTTACTTGTTGAAACGCGTCCACTCAAAGGACGTTATGCAAATTGGCCCTTTTTATTTATTTTGGTCGTTTGAAATTTGACGCCTTGATGTGTGGGCGTCCTTTCTTAAAAACACGCCTTAGGTGAGGGCGTTTATTTACAAATTAGCACCTTTTCCTGAGGCGTTACTTTCATTGGATTTTAATTCTTTTTATTCCAAGCTCTTTCGTTTATTTATTAAATCTTTTAATCTATTTTTATTTATTTATTCCTTTTTATTTTATCCGGGTTGCTACACCCTCCCCCACTTAAAAGAATTTGGTCCCCAAATTCCATATCATACATTTACATATGGAGAGTGTAGAGTTCATACCTTCTAAAATAACTCTGGAAATCACTTCCTCATAGATTCCTCGGTCTCCCATGTAGCTTCATGTTCTGAATTCTTATTCCATTGTACTTTTAGCATGGGAATAACCTTATTCCTTAGGGTTCGTACTTCTCGATTTAGTATTCTTATGGGCTTCTGCTCGTATGTGAGATCTTTCCGGATTACTAGATTTCCATGCTCAATAATATGTGATGGATCGTGCACATACTTCTTCAACATAGATATGTGGAACACATCGTGTACTTCGGTCAGTTGAGGTGGCAATGCGATGCGATAAGCAACCTCGCCAACTCTTTCTAGTATCTCAAAAGGTCCGATAAATCTTGGTGTAAGCTTGCCCTTAACACCAAATCTTCGTATTCCACGTCCAGGCGATATCTTGAGAAATACATGATCTCCAACTTGGAATTCAAGATTTCTTCTTCTTGTGTCAGCATAAGCCTTTTGTCTAGACTGAGCAATTTGTAGTCTCTCTTTGATCAATTGTATCTTCTCGGTAGTGTCCTTACCATTTCTGGACCTAACAGTTGTTTCTCTCCAACTTCGTCCCAGCATAAGGGTGATCGACAACTCCTTCCGTATAAGGCTTCAAAAGGTGCCAGTTGTATACTTGCCTGGTAGCTATTATTGTATGCAAATTCGACCAGAGGCAAGTGATCATGCCAGTTTCTATCAAAATCAGTAATGCATGCTCTTAGCATATCTTCAACTACTTGATTGGTTCTCTCGATCTGACCATCCGTTTGTGGATGAAAAGCGGTACTAAAGTTAAGTCTCGTTCCCAACGAAAGTTGTAGTCCTTTCCAAAAATGAGAAGTAAAACGGGGATCTCTGTCAGACACGATTGAAACAGGAATACCATGTAATCTGACTATTTCCTTGATGTATAGTGCAGCTAAGACATCAACTGACCATCGACTCTTGATTGGCAAGAAATGCGCTGATTTAGTCAATCGGTCAATGATAACCCATATTCCATCATGTCCTCTTTTTGATTTAGATAAACCCATGATGAAATCCATACCAATATTCTCCCACTTCCATTTAGGGATATCTAGAGGATGTAGTTTTCCAGCAGGCTTTTGGTGTTCTGCCTTGACTCGTTGGCACGTGAGACAGCGTGATACGTAGTCCGCTATTTCTCTTTTCATGTTAGACCACCAAAAATTTCTTTTTACATCTTGGTACATTTTGGTAGATCCAGGATGAATCGTATACCTTGACCTATGAGCTTCATCTGAGACCTTCTTCTTCAATTCTGGGCAGTCCGGTATACAAGTTCTATTCTTGAACATTAATCTTCCATCAGAAGCTAATTGGAAATCCGATTGTCCTTCTAATCTACCCTTGATTTCTACTAATGTAGGATCATTATTCTGAAGTGCTTGTATTTCAGACAATAAATCTGACTGTATGCTTACATGAGATAATGTGACACATCTAGGGTCCGTGTCCATGCTTATATTGAGTTCAGAGAATTGTTCCAGCAACTTCCATTCTTGAATCATACAATTGGCTAACAGTGCTCTCGGCTTTCGACTAAGGGCATCTGCTACATGATTACCCTTTCCGAGATGATATTGTATATTGAAGTCGAAATCCTTGATATATTCTAGCCAGCGTCTTTGCCTCATATTTAGTTCCTTCTGTGAGAAAAGATATTTGAGACTTTTGTGATCGGAGTATACAGTAAACTGTACTCCATAAAGATAATGTCTCCATATTTTGAGTGCAAATACTACCGCGGCCAATTCTAAGTCATGGACGGGGTAGTTCTCTTCATGTTTCTTCAGTTGACGAGAAGAGTATGCTATGACCTTCCCTTGTTGCATTAGGACACATCCGAGGCCAATGCCAGAAGCATCAGTGGAAACCTCGAATTTCTCTCCTTCTATTGGCAATGCTAAGATAGGAGCTGTAGTAAGATGATCCTTGAGAGTTTGGAAGCTTCTTTCACATTCCTCATCCCATTCATAACGGATCTCCTTGCGAGTTAACCTCGTAAGTGGCACGGCGATTTTAGAGAAATCCTTGATGAATCGCCTGTAATAGCCGGCAAGACCTAAGAAACTTCGGATCTCGCTAGCATTGGTCGGTCTTTCCCAGTTCCTTACAGCTTCAACCTTTGATGGGTCTACAGATAAGCCATCCTTTGATATAACATGTCCGAGAAAAGTCACTTCTTCAAGCCAGAATTCACACTTGCTAAGTTTTGCATATAATTGGTTTGTCCTCAATATTTGTAATGCAATCCTCAAATGTTCCCCATGCTCTTCCTTGGTCTTAGAATAAATCAATATATCATCAATAAAGACCACCACGAATTGATCCAAATAAGGCCTGAATATACTATTCATTAACTGCATAAAGGCAGCAGGGGCATTTGTTAGTCCGAAAGGCATAACAACGAATTCATAATGGCCATACCTGCTTCTGAATGTGGTCTTATGAATGTCATCATCCTTGATTCTTAATTGATGATATCCCGACTTGAGATCAATCTTGGAAAAATATTTGGATCCTGAAATCTGATCAAATAATTCATCTATTCTCGGCAGTGGATACTTATTCTTGATAGTGAGATGATTCAACTGTCGATAGTCGATGCATAATCTCATGGATCCGTCTTTCTTCTTTACAAATAATACAGGCGCTCCCCACGGGGAAGTACTTGGTCTAATGAATCCCTTCTTAATGAGTTCCATCAATTGCTCCTTTAACTCCTCGAGTTCAGCAGGTGACATCCTATAAGGTACCTTTGAAATTGGACCAGCACCAGGGACTAAGTCAATGGTGAAGGCCACTTCTCTTTGCGGGGGTAATCCCGGCAAATCTTCCGGAAACACGTCCGGAAATTCTTGTACCACAGGAATGTCTTCTAGCTTAGCTTCCTTAGCTTCTTTAACTATGACAAAGGCAAGGAAAGATACACATCCTTTCCTGATGAGCTTGCTAGCTCGGAGAGCTGAAATAAGAGGGTTTTTGCTCCGACTCTTGGGGCTAGTAAATATTAGTTCTGGAAATTCCTTGAAAGTAACCTTGCTATTGCGGCAATCAACCGTTGCCTGATACTTGGATAACCAATCTGCCCCTAGTATAACATCATACTCTTTCAGATCTAAACATATGAGATCAATAGGGAGATTTCTACCCTGAACCAATACTTCGCAGTTTTGGTAATGATGTGTAATATCAGTCTCATCATCCAGAGGAGTAGACAAAACTAACTTTATCCATTCCGGTTCTAGGGGTAATGGGTCAGCAAACTTCTTAGAAACAATAGAATGCGATGCACCAGTATCAATTAAGACATATGCATTCCTGGAACAAACTTTCAATGTACCTTCCACTAAGCCGCCTTCTTCTTCTTGCTCGGTCTCCTTGATTGCATGAAGACGAGCATTCTTGGTTACTGGGCGTTTCCCGACATCGGCTTGATTGTTAAGTAATGGGCAATCGGGAATCCGATGCTCACGACTCCCACAACGGAGACATGCTCCTAGTTTCCTCCAGCATTCTTCTGCTCTATGACCCGCTTTATCACAATGTTTGCACACTGTATTTGGAGAGGTAGTGGTGATAGAGAAGGGCTTGGTCTTCTTGAACTTTTGGTCTTGTGAGGATGCTCCTCCATTGCTAGGCCTTTTCTTGAAGTTGGGTTTAAAGGAACCCGATCCTATAACTTGTCCCTTTTTATCCTTACCACGAATCCTATCAGACAGTTCCGTGGCATCTTCTAATAGTTGAGCTCGGCGTACTATCTCCGAGTAGACTTGAATGTCCATCGGCGCCAGTTGAGTAATAGCTTGGGGCCTGAGCCCATTAAGAAACCTCCTTGCTTTCATTTTCTCGGTGCTAACTAGATGCTTAGCATACCGAGATAATCTAGAGAATTGGGCCTCATACTCGGCCACTGACAAGGATCGTTGCTTCAATGCAGCAAATTCTGCAGCTTTCTTTTCCTGAACTCGATCTGAGAAATATTTCGCGTTGAAGTGTTCAAAGAAATCCTCCCACGTAACTTGGTCTTGATTTATAGTAGCCTCTATTGATTCCCACCAGCATCTAGCATCCCTTTCTAACTGAAAAGTAGCTAATAAGACCTTATCTTGATCCGTGCATTGCATAACACGGAATATTCGTTCTGTTTCCCTAATCCAGTGTTCAGCGTCATCTGGATCGGTAGAACCCGTGAACTTGGGCGGGTTCATGTTCTTGAAAGTCTGGTGGAGACTTCCTGCTCGTTGTCCACCTCCTAGTGTTACTTGCTGCAGCACTTGAGTCATGCCTTGCAGTGTACGCTGCATGTTGCGCCATTGAGCACGTTCGGCAGCCATTATCCTACAATTATAATAACTAGATTAATACGTGATTCGTATCTTAAAGACTAGCATTCTATGTTAACTTTAACCCTTGGTTCTACCCAATCTCACTGGTTAAAGGTTTAAACATATCCTTGGACTTGGGTTTTCCTAGGAATTGAATACCCTAGGCTCTGATACCATAAAAACTGTCACGTCCCGAGCGCGGAAGATACTCGGATATGCGCGACGAGTTTATATCAATCATGTCAATCAGAGTAGTAGTGTATTCGACACCAAAACAGAGATGCGCAAAATAGAAAGATAACCCAATCCTTTATTTCATAATGGATAGACTATTACAAATCAAATACTCTATTCAAAAGGAAAAGTACATAGTTGACTCAAGAAAATAGGAAAAAGACTAGATGACACTTGGAGAAGTTCTATCACTTTCACTCTTGACCATTCCCATCCGATTGACTTTCCTTGTCGTCGGAATTACCTGAAAAGTAGGGAACACACGGAGTGAGCGAACGCTCAGTAGGAAATTATATCTCAGGAACTAGCAAGGGGTTTAAGTATTTATATCTTTCATGAATGCACTATAGCTATGCATGCTCGCATAAAACGACAAGATAGAGAGAGAATTTATCAATAAGACAGCAAGATGAACTAGTCATGAGCTTTCAAGAAAAGATAACAAGATATTCAAGCAAGTACTTTTTAGCAAGTCATGTCAAGAACTTTGGCTATCATGTATCAAGCAAACAAGTAATTAATTACCCTTTCTCGGGTCACGCAATTCATGTCATGTCAAGTACGAGTCAAGTACAAGATTTGTGTGGAATGTCCAATCAAGCTAGTCATGCACTCGGTATAATGCCAGATACCTTATCATTCAACTCCCACGGGCACAAATACTTTCGGGTGCTCCTCCCAGGACCAGATCGGGCCCTATATGCGCAGGCATTTATCATGTCTTTTGACATCCACTCTTGTATATATAGCCAATATGGAATTTCAACAATTTAAGCTTGTAGACACGTAGGATAACTTTGAGAGAATGGAGTCCAAAAATACGACATTGGACATAGATAGGCGATAACAACGGTACAATCACGATGAACGATGAAACTAGGTGGAATTAGGTTCCCTTAACTCGGGTACCATGACAAGTATGGACATTCTTTATATAGAATTGAGGTCCACATGAACAGTATATCAAAGGCAAGATACCCTCATTCTTATTAGAGAATTGAGGTCCACAAGAACATCAACAAATGGCATGATATCATCATCCCATTAAGAATTCTCATGATATACTCTTTGCATATCAAAAGGGCCGGTATACCATGTTCCTTTTAGAGTGACATGACATTCAATAGTGTAATAGGTTTTTAGGGTACAACCAGCTCAGTCGGCCTTGAGGGAATCCAAGGCTCGAGGAGTCTTACGGAGGTCTCTATGACTAACTTGCTAGTCCAAAAGAATGGAATGTCCAATGGAGAGCTTGTATGTCAATGAGAATTGAAGGTGATCGATAAAACATCATGAAAACGTGGGACTATACTCACGGATTGGAATATAGTGCCGATATACATATATATAGATATACTGAAACCATCGGTTATCAGAAACAGGGTAAAAATATTTTTACATGAAAATAACGACTTAAGTAAAGTCACTACTCAAGTAATTAACGCCTTACATAAGGGCGTTTATCTATTTTTCCTATTTTGCAGGAATTTCAATAATTCAGTGTTTTACCAAACACGCGCCCTGGTGAGGGGCGTTTAATTACAAGTTGACGACGTGTACAGCAGTCGTCCCTTCAATATTTCTAGTTTGCAGAATATTATAAATCTACGAATTTCAATGAAACGCACCCTGGACAGGGGCGTTAGTTTACAGAAAGCGCCCTGGTATGGGGCGTCAGTTCAATAAAAGACGACCTGGACAAGGTCGTGATTTCAAGAATTCATCGACTTCGAGATAACATGGTATATAGTCAGGACCAAAAAATATCAGGATCTCAATAGAACAGTCATGCATTTATTTAGAATCATGTTTGCATTGATAATATATTTTTAAACATGCTATTTATCAATTAACAGGAATTAACGTCCGTGTGCGGGGCGTCAAATCTGGAATTGACGACCTGGACAGGGTCGTGTATTTTAAATCAACGCCCTTGTTAGGGTCGTTTCTTTCAAAACTCTGTAGAAAATACACAGAACACATGAAAACTATATGCATGAACTACCAATGACAATCATCTATAATTATATGGCGGTTTGGGTTACGTTCCATGAGAAAATCCTACCTTGATAAGGATTTGAACGGATGCAGGTTCTGTGAGGAAAGAACGATACTCTGTTTTATAAACATAGTCTTTTTGAAGCTTTCGATCTTAATAGCAGCAGCACGCACAGAAGAGGATGCAGATGAAGAACCCACAATTCTTCAATCAACCGGGTTCACTTCTACAGACAACCTGTAGAGACAGAAGAAACGAAGAAGATGATATTAAAATCTTCTTATACGTAACCGAAAGCAAGGGGAAAGAACTTACTTGTTCTTCGGAAGACAGAAGCTTTCAACCTGTAATCAGAAGTAGATGAAGAATCATCAGTATTCTTCACAAATTCGATAGACAGAGTAAGGAAAAAGAACATGCTGTTCTTTACGTACCTTAGAAGAGTCCGAACGCCAAATAGCGTTCTCGGTTCAAGCAGTAGGTTATTTAGAGGATTTCTAGAATCCTAATAGAGTTAGTGTTTGATTGGAAGTAATACTTCCATATTAGAGTTATTACTACTTTCGAACTCTTTCTCATAGTTATCAACTTACCCTGGATAGACTCCCGGTCGAACGAAACTCAAACTGAATTAGCGTCCTAAGTAAGGGCGTCGAATTTTGAATTGACGCCTTGTCAAACGTCGTTACTTGTTGAAACGCGTCCACTCAAAGGACGTTATGCAAACTGGCCCTTTTTATTTATTTTGGTCGTTTGAAATTTGACGCCTTGATGTGTGGGCGTCCTTTCTTAAAAACACGCCTTAGGTGAGGGCGTTTATTTACAAATTAGCGCCTTTTCCTGAGGCATTACTTTCATTGGATTTTAATTCTTTTTATTCCAAGCTCTTTCGTTTATTTATTAAATCTTTTAATCTATTTTTATTTATTTATTCCTTTTTATTTTATCCGGGTTGCTACAGCAGCTGAGCTCAAAGGGGAGTTCGAGCGAAGAGAAGAGAAGAGAAGAGAGAAAGATTTGCAAAGCTACGGAGACTACAGTCAAAGTGCTTCTAAAGGAAGCTACATTCCTTTGTCTCTCGATCGAGTCTTTCATTGTGCTATTCTGTTCAACTTTCGTTTTGTTTTCTTTACATCTTTTGTTTGGTTCTTGCCTTGGTGTGCTTAGTGTACACAATGTGGTTGCGCACAGTTCACCACTGTACGTGGGTTGTTCTGGGAAACCAAAACGTGGAGGATTGGTTCCTCTGGTTCCTTCTATGTAGCAAAAGAAGAGAGGATTTGTTCCTCTGGGTTATGAGCAGTAGGGAGCTGTTCACAGTTCCTTCTGAGTCTTCAGAAGAAGAGAGGATTTGTTCCGCTGAGTTGTGAGCAGTAGGGGCTGTTCACGTTTTCTTCTGTGTTGCAGAAGAAGGGAGAATTTGTTTCTCCGGTCACTGTGTGTAGCAGTGGGTCTGATCTTGTGGGTTGCAAGGTCAGGGTGTGAGGGATTTGTTTCCTGCGGTCCAAGCTGTTAGATAATGTTTGTAGTGGAGGTGTCTCCACGTTCTTGCGTAGCAAGGGAAGCCTCACTCAGTTTCAGTGAGGGGTGGATGTAAGTCTGTGGGTAGCAGGCCGAACCACATAAAAATCATCGTCCAGTCGTTTGTGATTGTGTGATTGATCCTTTTCTCCTTCCTCCCTTCACAGGTTGTTTGGTGAGCTAAATGTCGTGCTTGAATTTCTGAGATACCGTGGTTATTTCTGTGACTGTCTCCTAAGTGTTTGAGATTGTATTTGATAGAACTTATAACTGTCTGATCTAGCTCTGCTTGATAGATTAGTTTCCGTGAGCACATTGGTTTACTGCTTGGTCTGTCTATATCTGGTGGTTCTCATCTCTATCCGTATAGAGTTTTTAATTGGGCATAAATTTCTATAGGGGATCTATTCACCCCCCCCTCTAGATCCCAGTAGCCCACCTAATAAGGGGAGCCTCTCACTGTCTCTCCTCTTACCTGGCCGTGAATTCTTGGTGTTCTCGCTAAACACTGACTAAGAAAAAACTCGATCTAAAAATACCTTACACGAATTTTTGGAAGAGTTGATCGTGCTTTGTTCGACAACTCTTTTCCTCATTACCTTAATGTCGTTAAATATTATGCCCTCAATCATCCTTCAATTTCTCTTGTAAACTTCAATTACTCTTCATGTCCTTGGAAATGAAAATGAAAATCTATACTTTAGCCATAAACTACCATTTGGGGGTGTAGGAGGTAATTGCCATGCGGGGCAAAGTGCTATGTTATGGGAGTCACCTCTTAAGTCCGGAATGACGTAAAGTGCTACATGATGGGACCCACCTCTTGAGCCTGTAGGGGTCACCTCTAGAGTCCTCCATAACTAAATGACTTGTTGCGCACTATACTACGCTTCTTAAGCTTTTCTTAAAAATTCTTAACCAATGCCTGACATTAATGGGGCCCGATCTGGTCCTGGGGGGAGCGCCCTCGAAAGTACTTGTGCCCATGGGAGCTATATTGACCTGGTGTGGCATTGCACCAAGTACTTGCTTGCTAGATTCGTTTATGACATTCCACTCATTCGTGAAATACTTGACTTGCTTGATTTACATGAAATACTCGCACATGCTTACGTGAAATGGCCAATTTAATTATTATAAATGCTACATAATCATTCTTGAAATCTTACTCTTTTCAACTTACTTACTTGTGATCATATATACCAGCATTACTTTTCTCTCTCTCATGCTCTTGTTTAATTTTTTAATCACAATTCTCGTCATAGCACTTGTACATTGTCTAAAAATGTTTAATTACTTAAAGATGTCTGATATAGAGATATAAGTCCTACTGAGCCCTATGCTCACCTTGCGTTTTCGGTTAATATTTCAGGTAGTTTTGATGAGGAACCCCAAACAAACGGGGAAGGGCAAAAGTGAAGAGAGAGACCAAGTTAAATTAGATTCCCTAGATTTGATTATTACTCTTGGCAGAATTAAGTGTATTTGGAAGATGTAATTATGCCTCTTGAGGCTTAGTGGTGTTGTAAAACCCTATTTGATGAAATAATAGTATCTTTTCTCCATTATGGTTGGACCCCTAATGTGCATACTCTTGATCGACTTGAATGTTTCGACTCGTCATGCCTCGATATTCCACGTCGGGACGTGACACATCCTCTCGACAATGGCCAAAATTGCGATCAGAACTACCATTTGGTGGGTGTGGAAAGAGAGGTGCTATAGGGTCTTTGAGGGTAAGAGCCATAATGGGATGCAGCTCCTTCTTCTTATCCTCTCTAATCTTCATCACTGTATAGAGTCCAAACCTTGGAAGGGGTGCCCTTGTAGGAAAGAGGAAGGGGTCCTATCTTGTTTCCTCATTAAACGAGGATGCTGCTATCTTCCGTTATAAAATTAGCATTTGGCCAAATGATAATTTTAATAACTTTGCTTTGCTTGGCCTCCTCTTTAGCTTCTTTTTATGCATTAATCTTAATTATGTTTGGTGAACTTCATTCCTTTAGTTTCTGTGCTTCTGTGATTTATTTGAACTTAACTTCTATTAAGAGTGCCCTCACAGTGATTATAAACCTGAATGAGAATTGGAATAAGTCTGCCGAAGGACACGTACTAAATTATGGTTCTTATATGTTAAAGGATGGGGATGACCCCAATATCTCTCATAGGAATATCCTTGTGAATCAATTCCTAGCTCCTTTGATTATTTTTACTGACTTTACTCTCCTTAGAGATGACTAATGTTCATGAGAGATGATTCTATTTCAGATCTTTGATCTTGTTATCTTGCTTTTATGGGATCATAGTCCACGGTCTGTGTGCTCAAGATGCCCTAGTGTGTGGATTATTGGCAAGTAGCTTGGGCATGTCCAAGCATTGCCTGTCTTTGTACATTTTATACATAATATATTACTTACTGAAAAAAAAGTAGAGATTCTTCTCAGTATTAATTGAGCAATACTTAACTCCTCGGTGCTAACTGAGTAGAGATTCTTCCCTCAATATTAATAGAGTGATACTTAACTCCTCGATGCTAACCAAATAGAGATTCTTTCCTCAGTACTAAATGAGCTTAGTTTTTACTCCTCGATCTCAACCGAGTAGAGTTTTGTTCTCTGGTCTTAACCAAGTAGAGGCCAATCTCGACCGAGCATAGTTCTATTACTCCTTGATCTCAACCGAGTAGAATTCCCTTCCCTAGTCTTAACAAGGCAGAGCTCAGTCTCAACCAAGCTTAGTTTTTACTCCTCCGTCTCAACCGAGTAGAGCCTTATTCTCTAGTCTTAACCAAGTAGAGCTCAGTCTCAACCGAGCATAGTTCTTTTACTCCTCAATCTCAACTGAGTAGAATTATCTTCCCTGGTAAAGCTCGATCTCAACCGAGCATAGTTCCTCTGCTTCTCAATCTCAACCGAGTAGTGTTTTGTTCCCTGCTCTTAACTAGGTAGAGCTCAATCTCAACTGAGCATAGTTCCTTTACTCCTCGGTCTTAACTGAGTAGAGTTCCCTTCCCTGGTCTAAACCAAGTAGAGCTTGATTCTACCGAGCATAATGCCTTTACTTCTTGATCTCAACCGAGTAGAGTCCCCTTCCAAAGTCTTTACCAAATAGAGCTTGATCTCAACCAAGCATAGTTCTTTCACTCCTCGGTGTCAACCGGATAGAGTCATCCCCCTTGGTCTTAACCAGGTGGAGCTCAATCTCAACCGAGCTTAGTTTTTACTCCTCGGTCTTAACCGAGTAGAGTTCCCTTCCCTTGTCTTAACCAGGTAGACATCGATCTCAACCGAGAAGAGTTTCTTTCCCTAATCTTGACCAAATACAGCTCGATCTCAACCGAACTTCGTTATTACTCCTTAGTCTCAACCGAGTAGAGTTTCTTTCCCTAATAATAACCAGATAGAGCTCAATCTGAACTGATCTTAATTTTTACTCCTCGGACTTAACCGAGTAGAGTTCTTTCCTTGGTCTTAACCATGTAGAGTTCGGTCTCAACCGAGCTTTGTTTTTACTTCTCAATCTCAACCTAGTAATATCTTTCTCTGGTCTTAACCAGGTAGAGCTCGGTCTCAACCGAGTGGAGCTCAATCTCAACCGATCTTAGTTTTTACTCATCGGTCTTAATTGAGTAGAGTTTTCTTCCTAGATCTTAATCAAGTAGACCTCAGTCTCAATCGAGTAGAGTTTCCTTCCTTGGTCTTAACCAGGTAGAGCTCAATCCCAACTGATCAAAGTTCTTTTACTTCTCAGTCTTAATCGAGTAGAGTTCTCAACTCGGTCTCAACCGAGTATAATTTCTTTCTTCTTAGTACAAGCTGAGAGAAATCGCAGGATGTAGGAAGTTGTGTGGGTGCAAATCCCCTGAAAGCAGAGTCGACAATCAGAACCATCGTCCCTAACCCGATACACATGTTGTCAACTGTGCCAGGGGTTGAGGGCAAGTGACGTGTACGCCTCTCCGATACTGGCCACGTGACCCTTATCCCGCTAAATCTGCCATTCCATCTTGGTTTCTAAGATTCAAACGTGCCAACATTTCCCTGACAATGTTAATGGATAAACATCGTTCCCGAGGCCACGATACACCCCAGCCCTTTCACCTTCTGTGCATTGAACGCAAGTCTGGTCGCTCCAACTACTACGCTACTTTAGGCGGCCTTTTCAGGTTCGAGGCCTTATCGCCGTAAGGGCCTTTTAGCAGCTATAAAAGAAGATCTCATTAGCCTCCTCCAGATTTGTGAAGGTAGTGCAAGCAAAGGCAAGGCAAGTGCAAGGCCATAGAGCAAAGAGTTCACTCAGAGCGGAGTAGAAGCCACGTCACCTTAGCCATGGCTATCCCCCTCCACCTTCGCCTAGCTGCTCACTTTGACCTAAGCCACCTCCATCATCTGGGAGCCCTTCCACCTTCCTCCTTCAAGCTTATTTAAGCATCAGAGAGTTCTCCCAAAGAACTCCAACCCCAGTGAAACTTTCATGTAGGGAAAAGAATTAGCATGGTTCTCTTAGGGTGTCAGTCACTACAGCCACTAGGAAGGAGAAGCCCGGCAAGGTTCTCTCATGCCCCCTTGTCCGAGTGCACCAGCGCGACCAACCCAGCACCATTGACAATAACCTGTTGGGTTGTGCCCTCCAACTCCATGACTCGGCCGCCCCGCTCCAAACCCGTGGTCTCCAGTTCAAGTTCCAGGAACCATCTCCTTTGACCTCAGCCCAACGCACAAGGGATGTCATCCAGAGAGTGTGGTGCCTAAGCCCCGCTCTACTCTTAGGGGTCGTTTGATATCAGGATACAATGAGGATATCCCCGATTAAATCTCATTCTTCATATGGTATGGAAAGAAAAGATGAGGATATCTTGGATTAACAAAAATCAGATTAACCCCAAAAACGGGGTTAAATTTGAGGATAATTCATTCCAGCAAATAGTTGGAATGAGTTATCCCCATCTCGCATCCTCGTTTTTCTCTCACCACTAAAAACTCTCGCTCGATCTTTTGCCCTTTCTCTTCTCTCACGATCACATCTCCCGTCCTCGAAACCCCTCTCCTCGCGAAGGTCAGCCCTCTGCAGAAGCCCTCCAATCATCTCCGGCCATCTCTGCTAAGCTTCTGTCGGCCCTCTTCTCTCCATCCTAACAAGCTCGTTCTCCACATCGCCGCTAGAAATCACTGTCGAGGTAGATTTTGAGGGTAGGGTGAAGGTGAATGATTCACTACAAGAAAAAGTGGCTATAGCGACCGAATTAGAGACCGATTAAATCGGTCGCTCGTCGGTCCCAAATAGAGACCAATTCGGCGACCGAAATAATCGGTCGCATATCTGAGACCGTTTTGGCGACCGAATTTATTTCGGTCTCCAATCGGTCGCTATATTTAGCTCGAATTTATTCCGGTCTCTTTTTTTTCAAAATCGACCGAATTGGAGACCGATGTTGCGACCGAATATATTTCGGTCTCTAATCGGTCGCTGATATGACTGCATTTACCCCGCGACCATCTCCCCCCTGCATTGATAACCCTTCCTCCACCGGAGCTCTCCCCTCCCCCTCCGGCCCCCTCGCCCTCCCCCCCCCCCCTCTGCCTTGCGGCCACGGGCGTGGCGAGCGGCGTGGTGGTGGACGGACGCCGGAGCTCGCTGTCTCGGCCAGCCCCGCACCATCCTCGCCGTCGACCTCGTCGGTCCCCGTCGTCCTCGTCGTCACCCTCCTCGGTCTGGTAAGTCCTCTCCCTCTCGATCTCCCCCCCCTCTCCTCTCCCTCCAGCCCCGCGCCTCTCTCCCCCCCCCTCTCCCTCCCCGCCGGCCATCGACCATGCCCTATTTCTCATTTTTTTTCTTCTTGGAGGGGTTCCAGTGAGGGGGGTTTCGGTGGGAGGGGGTGGCGGGGGAGGTTGGTCTGGGAGGGGGGGTGGAGCTCGGGTGAGGGGGAGGGGGCTCCGGTGGAGGGGAGGGGGTTGCGCAGGGGGAGGGGCTCCGGTGGAGGGGGGGCTGCGCAGGGGGAGGGGCTCCGGTGGAGGGGGAGGGGCTCCGGTGGAGGGGCTCCGGTGGAGGGGAGGGGGCTCCGCAGGGGTGAGGGGGAGGGGGCTCCGGTGGACGGGAGGGGGCTGCGCAGGGGGAGGGGCTCCGGTGGGGTGAGGGGGAGGGGGCTCCGGTGGAGGGGAGGGGGCTGCGCAGGGGGAGGGGCTCCGGTGGAGGGGGGGCTGCGCAGGGGGATGGGCTCCGGTGGAGGGGAGGGGGCTCCGCAGGGGTGAGGGGGAGGGGGCTCCGGTGGAGGGGAGGGGGTTGCGCAGGGGGAGGGGCTCCGGTGGAGGGGGGGCTGCGCAGGGGGAGGGGCTCCGGTGGAGGGGGAGGGGCTCCGGTGGAGGGGCTCCGGGGGAGGGGCTATGCTCGTGCAATGAACCTGATTTATTTAAGACTCTTGAGATGGTGTCCACGTATCATTTGTTCTCCTGTAAAATAGTGTGAAATATTATAAGATTATCTTTTTAGTTTGTCCGGTCCGTTATTAATGTACTGGCTTCAATATGCAGTCCATTTATTGTGTCATGTATTTTCCCCAATTCTTATTTTTCGATTTAAAACTGTAGCAAACCCAAAATCCAAGAACTTGAGAACCAACAAATCCAAACATTGGATTATGAGAATTTTAAAGCAAAGGTACAAGATGAACTCTACATATGACCCCATCATTCTTATGAGAACCAAAAATAGTGTAAAAATTCAACAGATGTAATACGTGTCACTAGAGTTTTATTTAAAGACTGAGGCTTAAATAATCATTCCATGGCCTCTTTTTCTATCTGCGTTCTCAAACGCAATCTTAACGTTTGAAGGCACTTTGTCACGACCCGCAAGCGATGGACTAATTTCGTAGGGCCACTTTGATAAAGAAGTAAATCCGATTACGATAGATTAATTAGGGTGAGACGAGTTATTCTTATTTAGTTCGTTTTTTTTTCTTAATCGGAGTCGGTTAGAGATAAAGTTAGGGTATGTGAATTCTTAAAAAGGGGTGAAATAAATCACCCGAGGTGGGTTAGGAGTGGGTCAGTCGGGGTGATATACCCGCCCCTAATTCACTCCAAAAATATCTCGGAGATGACAATCAAATATTACACTAGAGAATCTTAATCATGCCAATGGACAATACTATCACTCTCCAGATCAAATATTCCTGAGCTGTCAACACTTTATTCAAGGAGAAATTCATGGGTAATCTATGTTTTATTCAAGGTCCCTTACCAACTCAGTTTCTGTTTTAATCCGAATTATTTGCCGACTCCTCGTGTCATTTCGGCACAATTTTCTCATTTACGAAGAGAAAATGGCATCTTGTTACCCACAGAGAAAAAAAAAAGCAAGACAAATGCCATCCAAAAATCTGAGACACACTGATCAGCACTTGAAAATGGAACACCTAAAGACAAAAAGATGGAGGGACATACAAGCAGTTTGGAACCAAAGGTTTACCTGTTGCAAGGTACTCAGGAGCAGCATATCCGTATGTTCCCATGACCCTAGTTGACACATGGCTCTTGTTACCAGTTGGTCCATCTTTTGCCAAGCCAAAGTCGGAAAGCTTGGCATTATAATTTTGTAGGTTTGCAAAGAAGGGATTTGAGAGGCAGAACATCATGACGGGGAACGTTAATCAAGAAAACATATCATCCATCAACTATAAGACAAGGGTCTCCACTTACTGAATCAAGAAGCACATTTGATGTCTTAAAATCCCGATATATAACCTTTGTTTCAGCACCATGCAGAAAGGCCAGCCCCTTTGCGGCTCCAAGAGCAACCTTCATCCTAAGGTTCCAGGAGAGAGGCTGGAAGTATGAACCCCCTGCAGAATCGACATTGTGGGGTTCAAAAACTGATTCAAAAGAACTACGTAGGTAACCATTGGGTAAAAGGTGAGGCCACTGCGCATTGCAATTTTTTTTCTTTAAGAAAACAGGTGCCTAAATGAGTCAGCAAACCAAACGGTGCAGAGAATAATCGAAACAGACATACTCCTAAAAAGATGGTTCTCCAGGCTTCCCCGTGGCATGAACTCATACACCAGCAGCCGGTGGTCATCCTCCAAACAGTACCCTATCAAACTCATAAGGTTGGGATGGTACAGCCGACCAAGAAAATTAACTGAATGTGTTGGATGTTACAATAAAATTCATGTTTTCATTGTGTACATGTATTGTCAATTTCACATGTTATTGCTATGTTTTTAGAATGTGTTAGTATCTTGTCAATATTTAATTAGTTGGGTGTTGTATGTTAGCTGAGATGCGTGGGTGCAACCTAACATTGCACGTATCTTAGGAGAGCGTGTTAAGCCCGTGTCAATCAATCTACCCGTTCAAGACTTTGGGATTGATGTGCACGTTCTCATTTTGAATGATGAGAATGTGTATATCTAACTCAAAGTCTTGAATTGTCCCGTTTGGACAGTCTGTGAATGTTTGATCGCACTTAGGTGGTTAATTACTATATGTGTTTGTGTTGTTTGTTAAAAATTTTGGCTGGATGCGTCTTCTCATTCCTCTCTGATATACCTTTATTGATTTTGATTATTTTCTTAACCACTTATTAGTAAGTGTTTAAGAAAATTTCTTAATCAATAAATATTTTGTGGTATATCGGAGAGGTGTGAGGAGATGCTGCCGAAATTTTTAGCAAATAACACAACACATATAGTAATTAATCGTGCGATCAAACCTTCACAGATGGGTTAAAAAGTGAAAATCTAAATGATATTTCCTTCCTATTTAAAATGGCAGAGATGGACGATGTGAGGAAAGGGTTGGAGTTTTTATTTTGTTAAACATGTTAAAGTTTTGTGTGTTTACATTTCATTTGCATAGGGAAAATGTCTGAAGATCGTTCATGGATGTACCGTAGAGTAGTTAAAATTTGAAATACCGGTCGGATGGCCGTGCCGGTCATTCCAATACGACTTGTGATCGGCGGCGAAGAACAGGGACGAGAAGCCGGCGGCGGCGGATGCGTCGGGTGGTTCTTCCGCCAAGAGGTCTGCTATCCCTGGATTTTTTTTATTTGGTTTTTTTGGAGTTTCGTTTCTTTGATTAGTTTTGTTGCGTGCATAAGGGGAGTGCATGGTCCCGCTTGATTAATAAGATAAGATTGTCAGAGGTTTGAGGTGCGGAAGAAGTGCTTAGCACGTTTCTTTGGCAGGTTGCTGTCAGTCTCTGACTAAATCGTACGTGCGTCATACTGGAATTGGAAGCTAGTAACATATATTCTGATCAATGAAGGTGTGAATAGAAAAATGGGAATTGCTTGCACGACCGGATTTTTATTGCTATAAGAATGGTTAACGTTCTTCACCTTTCTTTCTTGTTCTTTTCCTCCCGGAAGGGTTCTGTAATTCTAATGCCTGCTCTTGAAGTCTACTTTTCTCATCTCTTGGAGACATGATGATAGATATAGAGATGTTTAGATATTGGATACCTGCTGGAATATTGCTGCAAATTATGAAATGTACCCCTCCGTTAAATTATAGTAATATAGATGATTAGACATTGGATTGTTATGAACTTCACATGCTTAGCCATTAACTTAAGATTGCTAAATTTTGCTCCTCGGTTTAGTATAAATTTGTACCACAAGCACTCAACCTACCATAAGCATTCGACTCAACTCTCAAAAGGTTTGCAGGGATGCCACTGCTCTGTTTATACAGAAGCTCGTTGTTAATTCTATTCTGCCGTTTGATATAGTCCTACTGAAAGGCGAAAGCACCCCTAATAGCTCCACAAATGGCATTATGTGCATGGAGAGCGATCATGTCAAGCTTTACTCATTGGTGTCTGATTTATTGAGGAGTTATCATCAAGTGTGTCGGCATTATTTGTAGACTTAAATGACACAATTCCATGATGATTGCTTTGTGTAGATCCAATTAAACTGTCAATGTGTGATGATTGCTTTGTAGATTCAAACAGACTGGTTTTATATGCATCAACGCATGGGAGTATGCTATCCATTCTGAACCAGTTAAACTTCCCTATCACTTTGGATCGATCATCATTATCCCTTCTTTCTGACTACACGGATTAACTATTGGTTTTCCAATATTTTGGTTTGCTATTTATCAATGAGTAATTCAATGCGATTTAGCTCCACCACTGTTTCCCAATGATGATGCGAAGGTGATTCTGATCATCTGAGGCATTTCAGTATGGGCTGCTGTTACTATATTCCAATACGACCGGGGAGATGAAAGTGACTTGTCAGAACTGACGGAATCCAAATCGGATGCCCGGTTTGAGCTCGGCGCTCAAACTTCATTTTTAAAATACACTTAGTTCAAATGAACTGTTAGGACGGGTCCGGGGGTCTAAAATTCGAAATACCGGTCGGATGGCCGTGCCGATCATTCCAATACGACCGGGGAGATGAAAGTGACTTGTCAGAACTGACGGAATCCAAATCGGATGCCCGGTTTGAGCTCGGCGCTCAAACTTCATTTTTAAAATACACTTAGTTCAAATGAACTGTTAGGACGGGGCATTTGGTTCTAAAATCTGAAATACCGGTCGGATGGCCGTGCCGATCATTCCAATACGACCGGGGATATGAAAGTGACTTGTCAGAACTGACGGAATCCAAATCGGATGCCCGGTTTGAGCTCGGCGCTCAAACTTCATTTTTAAAATACACTTAGTTCAAATGAACTGTTAGGACGGGGCATTTGGTTCTAAAATCTGAAATACCGGTCGGATGGCCGTGCCGATCATTCCAATACGACCGGGGATATGAAAGTGACTTGTCAGAACTGACGGAATCCAAATCGGATGCCCGGTTTGAGCTCGGCGCTCAAACTTCATTTTTAAAATACACTTAGTTCAAATGAACTGTTAGGACGGGTCCGGGGGTCTAAAATTCGAAATACCGGTCGGATGGCCGTGCCGATCATTCCAATACGACCGGGGAGATGAAAGTGACTTGTCAGAACTGACGGAATCCAAATCGGATGCCCGGTTTGAGCTCGGCGCTCAAACTTCATTTTTAAAATACACTTAGTTCAAATGAACTGTTAGGACGGGGCATTTGGTTCTAAAATCTGAAATACCGGTCGGATGGTCGTGCCGATCATTCCAATACGACCGGGGAGATGAAAGTGACTTGTCAGAACTGACGGAATCCAAATCGGATGCCCGGTTTGAGCTCGGCGCTCAAACTTCATTTTTAAAATACACTTAGTTCAAATGAACTGTTAGGACGGGTCCGGGGGTCTAAAATTCGAAATACCGGTCGGATGGCCGTGCCGATCATTCCAATACGACCGGGGAGATGAAAGTGACTTGTCAGAACTGACGGAATCCAAATCGGATGCCCGGTTTGAGCTCGGCGCTCAAACTTCATTTTTAAAATACACTTAGTTCAAATGAACTGTTAGGACGGGGCATTTGGTTCTAAAATCTGAAATACCGGTCGGATGGCCGTGCCGATCATTCCAATACGACCGGGGAGATGAAAGTGACTTGTCAGAACTGACGGAATCCAAATCGGATGCCCGGTTTGAGCTCGGCGCTCAAACTTCATTTTTAAAATACACTTAGTTCAAATGAACTGTTAGGACGGGTCCGGGGGTCTAAAATTTGAAATACCGGTCGGATGGCCGTGCCGATCATTCCAATACGACCGGGGAGATGAAAGTGACTTGTCAGAACTGACGGAATCCAAATCGGATGCCCGGTTTGAGGTCGGCGCTCAAACTTCATTTTTAAAATACAAGATGAAATTTGAACTTATATTGTGTGTGTGTATTTATATATATAAAAATGAGCTGGCTTAAACTATTGGCATACTCTTGTTAATGCTTGATTTCTTTATTAAGTCTTGTTAATGCTTGATTTCTTTATTAAGGATTTGATTATAATTTTTTTAAATGATATACAGGATCATCCGTCGCGAGATGTTGGACGAGACGACGACCAGGATGATGTTGGACGAGACGACGACCAGGATGAGACATATGTGGAGGATTTGTGATTTTATTTTAGTTGTGTATGTTGTCATTTTATTATTATGGATGTATGATTAATTTGTGATTTTATTTTAATTGTGTGTAATTTGAGGTTCGTGGAGATTGTGATCCGTGTAGTTGATTTATTATTGTTTTATGAAATTGTTATTTATCAGGTGTTTGTATGTGATGAATTTGAGATTTGTCGATATTGTTGTCTGTGTAGTTGATTTTATATTTATGTTATGAATTTGTTATTTATCAGGTAATTTATTTATCAGTTTAAATAAATTTTTAAAAAAAAAATAATGCAAAATTAGCGACCGCATGGAGACTGAATTGCGACCGAATAGCGACTATACGTTATATTTCTTTTATTAAATAATTATACTTGGCGACCGACTGGCGACCGAATTGAGACCGAATAAATCCGATAGGTTAATTTTATTTTTAAAAATACAACATAATTAGAGACCGGATAGCGACCGAATTGAGACCAACTTAATTAGCGACCGATCAGGCGACCGATTATAATCGGTCTCTGGTAACGACTGATACTGCGACCGAATTATGTCGGTCGCTATATAGCGACTAGTATATAGCGACCGACATATTCGGTCGCTAGATAGTCTCTGTTCGGTCGCAATGTAGATTTGCGACCGATCTAAGACTGAATAGCGACCGCTAGGTCGGTCGCTATCCGCGATTTTTCTTGTAGTGATTGGCTCGCATGGCTGGCGAAGATGGGAGTGGGCGACTAGCTGACGGAGCAGTAGGCTCGGCAACTCCACTTCGATCTCGAGTCATCGTACAATGGCATCATGGCTGCTCTGCCCAACTCCAAGTGTTGATAATGTATCAAAAATTTTGTTCGGATGAATCCATGGTAAAGTGACGTGTTTTAACAACTTTCAAGTTAGTTTTAACGAACACGTCTTCTATTCGTTGAAATTCCAAGGAGGAGTTGGATAAGGAAAAATGTTAGCAATGTCGTGCTTGTGCCTATTGTATGTGTTTATTGCTATAAAGTTATTTTGTTTAAAAATAGAATCTTTGTGAAAGCATGGTAGAATAATAGTCATTTATTTTGCATAACATTTGTCAAATAAATGTGCTTCATGTGCTTGAGTTTTGAAAATGCTAAATTGAAATTTAAGATAGTTTTGACATCCAAATTGTGTTATGTTTGTTGAAATGTTAAGGTAGGTCGGATATGAAAAAATGTTAACTGTGTTAGTTAAGCCTTTTACATGTTTTTATGGCCATAAAGATATTCTATTTCTAGTAGAATCCTTATGAGATATTGGTGAAATGGCAGCTCATGCCTGAGTATGAGAATGGTAAATTAAAATTCTAAGTTGGTTTTGACAAGCCCATGTTCTGTTTGTTGAAATGTCGAGTGAGAGTTGGATATGAAGAAATCTTAACTATAGTAGTAAGCATTTTATGTGCACTTCTGGAAATCAAGAAATTATGTTTCCAATTTGATTCTTTGTGAATTAACGGTGGAACGACAATTATTCATTTTGGATGGTCCTTTGTCAGGGAACTGCTAAATGTGATGGCTATTTAAATTAAACTATTTCCATTTCAATGTATGTTTTACATTTAAGAATTAATGGCACATGGATATCTTTTATTTTGTGATAAGGACTAACAAGAAATGAATCATAAATTTCCATCTTCATGATATGCGTATGAGATTTTAAGTAGATGTACGTAGTTGACACTCTCTGCCCCTCTTGTGAATGATGCATTGTTTCATAGGATAAATACTATCTTGTTAATATCTATTTTTATGTATGGATTACGAGCAGAACAAAACCAACACCATCACACCACCCCCAAAACACACACATTTGTGTGCGAGGAGGATCAGAATTTGCCCATGATTCAAGGTGCAGTTCATAGGGGCTGTAATAACCATTGACAACAGTGGGAATTGATTCTGGTTCTGTAATACATATATTATATTTTTTGCTCCGTGTTCTCTTTCTTATGGGTAATTTTTCAAAGTTAGGAAATTATAGCACAGATTTGTGTTTCAAAAAATATAATGATTTTATTTATTTGATAAATACATGTATTCAGGAACCGTGAATACATCAAGGGGGAGGCATGCAACATTCGACCAGGGACAAGAGCTTGCAGCAGAGGAGAGATATCTCTTCTCTTGTAGTTCAGTTCAGGAGCGTGAAAAACTCAATGACATCTCTATTTCTCCAAGAAAAAAATGCATGTTGCACGGTCCCCATACTTTTTCATATAGAATTGGATCACATAGCAAAACAACTGTGGAAGGCCCAACTAATGGTCGGCCAAGGAGCCCTGGCACTGGATCAAGAGGATAAAATCTTTCTAGATAAGTTACTTTATGCCTCTATCTGCTCTAGTTAAAATATTTCTTAGACCCAGCCGAGACATGCAGACAATGATGGTTATAATTGTCATTATACATTTGATGATAACTATAGTTACTCTTAAGTCATGCCAAGATGCTATAGAAGATCATATATTTTAATTTTTTCCCCTCTTTCTTGGATTACCCGATGTTTGCTTTATCTACAATGTGTAAATTTGATCAATTGACAAAAGTTGATCAATTGAAATTGTGTAATATAAAGTGACTGACTTTTGTTGTACACTTTAGCTCTTGTGAGAAAATGGTGTCTCATTTACTTCAAATCTCTCTATTCAAGGATAAAATGATCAATTGAAGATCATGTTATATTGGAAGACTTGCGGCTAACAATCGAGAAAAAGAAATTTGTTGTTAATCGGACACTTAAACTTTGTGAAATTTTGTTAGAAAATTTTGATCAATTGAAATTATTTAATAAGAAGTGATCGAATTTTTTTAAACTAATTTATATTTTTATTATTATTGTTAATTCATAAATGTGTGTGAGACAAATTAAATAATAGACACATTATTCTTAATGATTATGTAATATTGTTAATAAAAATTTGCAAGGATTTTTTTTATTTAAAAATTTATTTATTGCTAATGATGATTATTGATGATGAACTAAAAATAATTAAGAGAATAATTTTAAGATTAATTATTGTTAATGATTTTAGCTAGTAACAATACATAGTTGATAGAAGTGTATAATTATTACCGAGCATGTTTGTTGGCATCGACTTATTTTCTCGAATTAATCAAAGATTAAGTATAGAGAAATACTCCCTAAATGGAGTAAAACAACACATCACCAAAGTTGCTCTACCAGTCGAGTTGAGCTTGGAAATCGAGACACTTCGATGTGTCAAGCGGTGTAACATAACAACCGGGGATCGGCCCCGAGCAAATGGCATTATGCCAGCCAGTTTCCTGACAACCGGGTCAGTTTCGGGATTCAGGACAACTTGCCGTACCTTACGGCACTCTGTGAAGATTCGGGGATCACCCCCGGACACCCTGCATACGGAATCACACCGCCGATGCTTCAACAACAGGGTTAACTCGGGACTCAGAACCTGCCGCATCATACGATTCTTCGCCAAGGAGTGAGGGTCACCCCGACCACCAGACAAATGGCATCGTCATGTCGACGCCCCAGTCACCGGGCCCAACCAAGGGTCCTAACCAGCTCGCCGTGACCCATGGCAACATCAACAATCAATCGGGCCTATCCCCGATCACTCAGTTTGCCGGTTTGTCATGTCCCGACGCGGAATATCGAGGGCGCGACGAGTCGTAAACACGCGTGTCGATCAGAGCATGTACAATTTTATTTCTAAAGATAGAAATGAATGGGAAAACACTACTTTTATTCCATCAAAATGAAGTTTACATCACTAATTCATAAGCCATAAAGGCAATTACAAACTTCCAATCCCAAAGTACATCATTCTTGTAAAAACACTAATGATCTACATAAACCTAGGTAAAAAGGAAAATCACTCTCTCACTCTTGTCTATTCCCTTGTACATTTTCATTTCCTGCAATAATTAACCAAAACGTAGGGTGAGCTAAGAGCTCAGTAGGACTTTATATCTCAAAAAACCATGTAATCTTGAAATATTTAGCATGTTGAACCATTTTCCAAGTTGAATAGGGAAATGTTAAATCATGAAATTTGAATAGAATTTTGTAAAAGGAAATTTCAAGTACCAACAAGATAACAAGATATCAAGAGAAGTTTTCAAGTAATAACCTTTGAACAAGTAAAGAATTTCACGAATTTGGCCATTTCACGCAAGTCAAGTAATTCATGTAATTTTTCAAGTAGTCATGTAAACAAGTAAACAAATACGAGTAGTGGAATGCCGTATCAAGTAAATCTATCATGCACTTCGGTGCAATGCCACACTGTTGGTCAATCAACTCCCACGGGCACAAGTACTTTCGGGCGCTCCCTCCTGGACCAGACCGGGCCCCATTAATGCCAGACATTGAGTCATATGGATCCGAAGATCCCAAGTACGTTTAGACATCCACTTTAATGTATATGGCCAATGATTTTTAAGAATATGCTGTTTGTAATAAGCACAGATTTGACAAAATTTCAGAAGTTGCAAGAAGGTAGATAACAATTTTAAGGCATCATGTTTAACGACATTAAGTCGTAGAGTCCAAAAATGAACGGTAAGTAGGAAAAAAAAATTAGATAGTAGTTTTATTTTTAAATATCTTAGCTTAATCTCAGAATCATAAAACATCAAGTTTTAGTTATGGAAATATATGCTTATGAATTAAAATCATGAGTTTAGATATTAATATTTAATCATACATTAATTAACCAAATGATAAGAAAATAGATTTAACATGCTGAAAGTAGTTTTTTTTTATACATCGATATGATAGAAAATACTTTTTTACATTCTGAAATAATTTCGTACGTCACTATGATAAAAAATGGAATAGTTATAGGCTGAAAAGATGTTACTGTCTGTGAACGCGCTATAGCTCAGGGTCGCGTTCATACAACATATATAAATACAGTATATATATATTCAAAATATTATATTTTTGATCACCAAAATTTTTGAGAAAATTTTTATGAACGCACTAGCCGAGACTAGCGCGTTCATGAAGAACACGCTAGTCAAGAGTGGCGCGTTCAGGAACATATGTATATATTTAAAAATTTTAAAACTAAATGAAATAGATAGGTTCTATATAAACCATAAGAGATATAGACACCTGATATATATATAAACACTTTATGTATTATATATATTAGAAATATTATACTTTTGACCCCTAGTCATCCGGATTTAAAAGTATGAATGCGCTAGCCGAGACTAGCGCGTTCATGAACAGATGTATATATATATAAATTTTGAAAACTAAATGAAAGAGATATGTTCGGTATAAACCATAATAGATATAGACTCCTGATATATATATAAACACTTTAGGTATTATATATATATATTAGAAATATTATACTTTTGATTTCTGGTCATCCGGGTTTAAAAGTATGAACGCGCTAGCCGAGACTAGCGCGTTCATGAACAGATGTATATATTTAAAAAATTTGAAAATTAAATGAAATAGATAGGTTCTGTATAAATCATAATAGAAATAGACTCCTGATATATATATATACACTTTAGGTATTATATATATATATGGAGAGGGGGATTTCTGTAGCCCAATTAAGAGCAGCCGAACTAGGCCCCTCAGGGCCCAACAAGGCTCAGCTCAGCCAAGTGATAGCCCCCTGGGGCCCACTTAGGTGAGAAAGCCCAATAAAAGTTTTCGCTCGAGGATACTACCTTCCTAGGCGGCCTCTAGGCTCGGAAGGCCCGAGCGTCGGTCAGGTCACAGGAAAGGTCCATGCCCGAGCCATCTCTCTGCCCAGGGGAAGAAGGCGCATGTCGACCAATCCGACCCATCTTCGTCCGAGCTAAGCCTACCGCCCGGATAGGGATGGCCTCTCTGAGCTCGAAACGGTCGACAATTGCTTATCCATGCAGCCGTTAAGAGTCCTCTGTGGGTAGGAATTTATAAAGGTGAGGGACTCTAGCTCCCCAAGGTGATAACGCTCCCACGATAAGGCAATGAAAGCCCACGTCGAGGACGTAACCCCCTCCTGAAACTCCTCGACTTACAGGACTCCAGAAGACGGCGCACTATTTAACCCAGGGATACCCTCCGGCGAAAGGTAAGGGCAATCACACGCTCAAAAGTCCAGAGCAGGAACCACTTCACCTTTCTGGTGGAGAGGGATCTCGCACAGAAGCTACTTCCTCCCTATATTGCTCCCACCATAGCTCTACTGACTTAAGCATCGGAGGGTTTTCCCCAGGGACTCATCCCTGGGCCCCCTGATCCGTTTCCCTTTCTTACAGTTCACTATCCGGTGATCCACTGCCCGCTCAGGACCAACGCGAGATCTTACCTCTTCATCTGGCGCCGTCTGTGGGAAACGTACGAGAAGCCAGTATGGTGCGAAGGAGCTCAGGGAGGAGGTCCACCGGCGACAGGGGAAAGGCCATGGTAGTGGCGGGGGATGGCCCCTCTCAGGCCTCGCAGAACCCCCCTCCAATGCCAGTGCCCCCGCCGACGGACCACCACCACCACCACCACCCCTGCGGCGGTAGGGCTACCGCCCAACGGTGGTACGGACGCCTTCTAGGCCCTCAACGCGAAACTGGATGTCCACGTGGAGCTCATGAGGACCCAGGCGGCTAGGGATGGAAGGTCCCGCGCCCCGTCAGGGAGCCCTCCCCGCGAGAATGCATCCCAGCACACTGCCGGAGTTCGCTTCACTCTCCGCGGCCAACAGATCATCGACAACAGGATTGGAGGACCCTCGCAGGCTCCGCCTCCGGAGCAAGAGGCTTCCTTCACACCAAGGCGGGGAAAACCTGGGGCGCGCCGTCTGAACCCGGAGACCGATGTTCCCGGGGATCACCAAGACGCTCCTCCCAGCCCCACGGCACGACAACAGCCGGAGTTATCCCTCCGACTGCGAGATTTCGAGAGGCTTTTCGCAGAGCAGGAGTGCGCCCTCCGCGCCCTGCAGAAGACCTCTTTCCAGGAGGATGAGGAGAAATCCCCGTTCTTCGAATACATCTTGAAGGCAGAGGTGTCTCCCAGAACCTCCATCCCGACCTTCAAGCTCTATGACGGCCAGGGTGACCCGGCTGATCACTACGACAGCTTCGATGCGTTGATGACCTTGCACGGGACGTCGAACGCCATCAAGTGCCGAGCCTTCGCGACCACCCTGGTCCAGGGCGCCCAGGCGTGGTTCCGGGCCCTCGCCCCCGGATCCATCCGAGACTTCAAGCAATTTGGGCGAGTCTTCAAAGAGAGTTTTGCCGGAAGTGCCCCCCCAAGGTCGGTAGCGGGGCTCCTGGCCCTCAAACAGGCGCAAGGGGAAAGACTCTGGGCTTATATTCACCGATTTAAGTCGGAAGCCCTGAGAATCCCCCGCCTGGACGTGGCCTCAGCCATAACCACGCTGACTGGGGGCACCCGGGACTAGAATCTCTGCCGCAAACTTGTCCTCCACCCTCCCTCGACCCTTGTCGAGCTAGTGTGTAACGACCCATAGTTCAGGATACCGATATACCGATAACATCGATACACCAATACCAAGAACTGGGGAAGCCACCCAAGAGGCTGATGAGGCCCCTGAAGGGTTAGTAAGGTTATGTCGAGGGAATGTATAACGAACTGCAATTTGGAACGCGTAGATTACAAATAAGTAATAAAATTAACACGAGTGCGAAGCAATTCAAAATAACCAGAGTGATATATATATATACTAGTCCAGATAAACAAGAGTACTAGTCTACAAGGGCACAACTACACAGGGCATACCCCGGCAAAAGAACAACAAAAGCCTCAAAAAGGCGGCTCGACTAGAGCTGGCAGCTAGACGCGGTCTCCGAAACAGCTCACGAAGCACCGGGAGACGACGGGCGCGGCTCACCTGAAAGGAGAAGGGTGAGTCACAGCTAGATTCAGTAGAGGTCACGCGGATCCCTACCTCGCACTAAACAAGCATTCATGCATAAATAAAAGTAATGAGAGCATGCATTTAATTGGAATAACAGGCAATGGCATGAATAAACTACTCAAGTAAAGCTGTAAACTCTAACTAAGCAAGTAGAACAGCTAACACATGCCACAGCTAAATAAATGCAAGCGACTAAAACTAAATCTACCAAAATAGAATGAGCCTTAACTGATCCAAACAATAAGGAAGGACAACCACTGGAGCAGAAACCAGAAGCGTCCACTGACGACTTACACTGCGTCTCAAGCACTCGCAGTCGACAAAGCGACAAGCTGAGCGCGTAACCAGTACCAAACCAAGTGACCAGTCGGAGTGGCACCCGTCGGTGTCAGTCCACAGTCTCCGACTACGTGTGCACACACTGACTCTAGCCTGAGCCAGGCCCTCTAGCTAGTTTTCTCCCTTGGTAGGACGCTACCATTGGCTAGGAGCCCACGAAACTAGCTTACAAACCGTGTATGGGAAACACCCCTCCGCTATCCTCAAGCGGGTCGGTACTCAACAGACCTAGGGCAACAACAGTGGCTCCATTACATGGAAAGAAAAGCTACTCTATTGGTATAAGAAACATGCCATCGAACAATGAAACAACATAAACATGGCACAATTACGTAAAGGAACGCATAACAAATGGCTGGCAACTTATTAAACCCAACAGGCAAGTGGCGATCGGATGCCCACGCGCTACATGGAAGTAACGGTTGGAGGCTGGCGCGTTACACCAAGAACGACGCGTCTGTCTCCATCCGTCACTCCCGCCTGAATTCCAGCTCAAAAGGCCAAAAAGGGAATGTGACGGTAGGGGTCCTGTGCGTTACATCGATGCAACGCATTGGGTCACCGCCGTTACATCCACCCGAGGCCAAAACCCAACGTACAGCATTCGAAATCAGACGCAGGCGAAGTGACGCGCTCGCTCAGGCGCGTCGGACGGAAGGGAGGGCTAGCCGACTGGCCGTCGGGCTAACCGCCTCACCTGGTCAACGCAAAATGCAAGACGAGTAATGGATGGGAACCCCACCGTTACTCTCCAAATAACGCACCCCCATCGGGCCGTCGTTTGGAAGCGACGCGTCCTCTAAGGACCGTCAGGCGTGTGACGGTTCCTGGCAGGACCGTCACGCCACCTGGAACACGGGCGGGTACGGTTTGAAAATCGGAGCCCTCCCGGATGATAAAAATCGTCGGGTAACGTCATAGAAACCTGTAACCTGTCAAACCATACAACCCAAACAACAACATAATACCCAAATACCACACATGCAAAGCCCACAATGCATCAAATTCAAGAATTAAGCTAAAACCCCAAAGTTATGAAATATGAACATTAAGCATGCTACGAGGTTCTAATCAAACGAACGAGCTATAGGAAATGATCCTAGCGAGATCAAGATTCCATCCCCCTACCTTTTGCAAGCCGAAACGGTCGAAAAGGCCGCATGCAAGGAGGAAGAGCCACGAGGCCTTGACACTCCACCACGCTCCCACGAGCCACGAAACACTTCGAGGTGGGCGTCCACGCGATCCACGCGACGCGAGGAATCCACCGGTACCTCCCACGCCTCAATCCGGCGCCAAAAAGCCTGCTTCCCAAGGGGAGGGGAGAGAGGCGATCGGCGAGAGGAGAGAGAGAGTGAGGTGAGATCGACGAGGGAGAGAGAGAGAGTGAGGGTGAGGGATTAAAAGAGAAGAAAAATAAAAATAAAATATATATAATATAATTATTATATATATTAAAATCTTATTAATCTCTAATAACCCTCAAAGCTCCAAATAAATCTGGAAAAATACCAGAACAATTCTTAAAAATACAGGAAAATAGTCAGAAATTCCAGAACAAATATTAGAACAAAATCCATTAAGGATCCATCAAGGCACGGGCCTTACATAGTGACTCTGGCATTACGCCACACCGAGTGCGAAGAGGTGCTCAGCGCTTGCCGAGACGCAACCGGCTCGGGTCGGGAGGGAGACAAGAAGCGGGCTTCCGAGCCAAGCTCAGGTTCAGGGAAAAGGCCAAACCACGTTGGGGAACACAAGGAACCATCGCGGAAGTACGAGAGGTACACCCCACTAGCCGCGCCGGTCTACGAGATCTACGAAGGCATCAAGGACTCGGGCCTCCTCCGCCAACCCGAGCCAATGAGATCGAAGAACCGTAATTGCAACAAGCACTGCTTGTTCCACAGTGATCACGGGTACCACACCGGCGACGGCCACCAGCTCCAGAACGAGATTGAGCGCCTCATCCGTCAGGGACATCTAGCTCGGTTCATAGCCGAGCGTAAAGAAAGACCGAGGCGCCCCAGAGGAGATCGACAATGCCCCCCGCGGGGTACACATCAATGTCATCTCCGGAGGAGCAGCATCAGGCGGCGACAGCAGCCGAGGAAGGAAGCGTCATGCCGAGCGGGTGAGCCGAGCCATAGAGCCTCCCAAGGCCCCGCCGAGTGAGCCCCAGGTCATAGTCTTCTCCGACCGAGACCTGGAAGGGCTGAGCACCCCGCATGACGATGCCCTCGTGATTTCGGCTACGATAAACCATTGTAACGTAGATAGGATTCTAGTTGACAATGGGAGTGCCCCTGATGTACTGTCTTAAGATTGTTTCCTTAAGATGGGAGAGGAACCATCCAAACTCCGCCCGATCCGAACCCCTCTCTGCGGGTTCAATGGCCTGGCCACCTATCCCGAGGGAGCCCTAAGCCTGTCAGTTACCCTCGGCACCCCACCCAATACCGTTACGATCATGGTGGACTTCATAGTGATTAAAGGTATGATAGCATACAACGCCATCTTCGGCCGGGGAATCCTCAGCCGAATAAAAGCGGTGCCGTCTACCTATCACCAGAAAATGAAGTTCCCCACCAAAAATGGGTTGGGGGAAGTCCGAGGTAACCAGGCCGCGGCCAGAAGGTACTACAATATCTCAGTAGAGGCCACAAGGCCGGACGGGAAGGACAAGGGCCCCCGGGGAGTCGAGGATAAATCCGCAATGTCACGCCCCGATGCGGAATATCGAGGGCGCGACGAGTCGTAAACAAGCGTGTCGATCAAAGCATGTACAATTTTATTTCTAAAGTCAGAAATGAACGGGAAAATGATACTTTTATTCAATCAAAATGAAGTTTACAACACTAATTGATAAGCCATAAAGGCAATTACAACTTCCAAATCCAAATTTCAACATTCTTGTAAAACACTAGTTGATCTACATAAACCTAGGTAAAAAGGAAAATGACTCTCTCACTCTTGTCCATTCCCTTGTACATTTTCATTTCCTGCAACAATTAATCAAAACGTAGGGTGAGCTAAAAGCTCAGTAGGATTTTATATCTCTATGAACCAGGCAATCTTTAAGTGTTAGCAATTTAAACAATTTTCTAACTTGTATCGAGAAGTGTATAAACATGAATGGAATTTCTAAGTAATTGAGATGATATGATATCAAGATGAATTTCCAAGTAATGACTTTGAACAAGTAAAGAATTCCATGTAATTGGCCATTTTCACGCAAGTCAAGTAATTCATGTAATTTTCAAGTAAACAAGTAACAAGTAAACAAGTACGAATAGTGGAATGCCGTATCAAGTAAATCTATCATGCACTTCGGTGCAATGCCACACCATTGGTCAATCAACTCCCATGGGCACAAGTACTTTCGGGCGCTCCCCCCAGGACCAGACCGGGCCCCATTAATGTCAGGCATTGAGTCATATGGATCCGAAGATCCCAAGTATGTTTAGACATCCACTTAATGTATATGGCCAAGAATTTCAAGAAAATGATGTTTGTAATAAGCACAGAATTGACAAAATTTACAGAAGTTGCAAGAAAAGTAGATAATAATTTAAGGCAGAATGTTTAACGACATTAAGTCGTGTAGTTCAAAGATGAACGGTAAGTAGGAAGAAAATCAAGTAATTAGAGTTTAATAGAATTAATTTGATTCCATGGTTTAATCTTATGTGCATTTGATTTACAAGTGTTTAGACATGTTTACAGGAAGTTTTTGTTCATTAAAAATACATTAGTTAGCCAAAACGGTGATTTATTATAATAATCAGAATTTTATTATGAAAATAACTTTTTATGTTGAAAATAATTCTAACTTGATGAAAATAATATTAACATGCTGAGAATGATTTTCATATGTTACCTTACTGGTAAGATGATAAAAATAAATTTTTCATGCTGGATTTAATTTTTACATGCTGAAAATTAATTATTAACATGCTAAAATTAATACTTAACATGCTAAAATAATCAACTTACTGATAAGATGATAAGATAAGTTTACCATGTTGAATACATAAATTTTCTGATAACAACATAATTTTTATCATGCTAAAAATCATTTTTCTCCATTTATTTGCTAATTATTTGATAGGAAAATAGAATTATCATGCTGAAAAATAGTTTTAATACACTGAAAATAATTCTAACATGCCAAAAATAATTTTAACATGCTGGAATAATTTTACTATACTAGAAGAATTTTTATCATGCTGGAAGTAATTTTCATGCATCAATTTACTAATTATTTAATAGGAAATTAAGTTTTATATGCACAAAATTAGCTTTAAATAGATTTTAACATGATGAAAATAATTTTTATGTCTCAGCATGTATAAAATAATTTTATCATATTGGAAGTCACTTTTAACATGCTGGAAATAGTTTTAACATATTGGAAACAATTTTTAGTATGTATAAACTAATGTGGTGAAAATTAGATTTGTACATGTAAAAATAATTTCATTCTACAAAAATAAATTTTTAACATGCTGTAAGAATTAAAACATGCTCATCTTACATTTTCTTACTTTTGGTGACTAATTACGTACAATTAACGTGGACTTCCAAAAGATATAGTTCCTATTGTAAAGTGACTTAAGTTTAGTCCCACATTGGAAGTTACAAAAACTTGCATAGCTTTATATGTTGGAGAGCTCACCCTTGGGTCAGGACCCAAGGGGCATAGGATGTGGGCTTGAATTGTGAGTTGATACAAAACTAGTTATGTATATTTATTTATTTATTTGTGCCGTGTCGAGTCGAGTCGAGTCGAGTTGAGTTGCGGTGCGGTGCGGTGCGGTGCGGTGAAGGCCAATTATATATATATATCGCGCTACCCTAGAGGGGCGGGAAGAACACTGTGTGAACGCACTACCCCAGAGGGGCAGGTAGAGCGTTCTGAAAGTATAATTTTTTTTTAAAATGTTTGACCCCAGAGGGGCGGGAAGAACACTGTGTGAACGCGCTATGTAGGGCCGGCGCGTTCAGAACGCGCTATTGAGGTATAGCGCGTTCTAGACCTGATTATAAAAACGAACAAGATGGCATGATTTTATTGAAATTTAGCCTGAGAGACACCTACCTTTTGACGGATCTAAGATTATCCCCAAATATATAAAGAAAACCCTTGATCTTCCAAATCCTCCTTCAAATCTCCACGAATCTTCGCAGCAGCATAAACTTAACTTACAGGGATGGTTTGAGGGTCGAATGGGGTTCTATTTATAGCCAAAACTTGGCAAAATGGGTCAAAATTTCCTTACCTAAATCCACCAACCCCATGAACTCGTTTTAGAAAAAAAAATACAATTTCTCCTCTTAATTTAGACCATCTTAAGTGTGAATTCAGTGTAAAAACGGCTGGTCCAAGGTGGCTGGTAGGTAAGGGTCCATTTTTGAGTCAAATCTTCTAGAAATGGGATTATTAAAATCCCTAAAATTGCATATTAAACACATGTTACGAATTTAGGTCAATTTATCCTTTAACAAATCCTTTAATCCATTAATTCAGCCCATTATGGATTATCCAATGGGCCAATTGTAACCCTAATCCATTACATGGACTTTTATTGGGCTTACTATGATTTATCTAAGGTCTAAAGCATTTAATATCTATTTACTTCTAGTTAATTCAAGTAATTTCAATAAACTAGTTTATTTCATATAGTAAAAATGTAATTTGATTATTTCATGAAAATTTTAATTACATAATCAAATTGAAAATATTATTTCTCATTTTTAAATTTTGGGTTTCTACACGCAACCACCGAACCTGGTGGCGAATTGTTGGCGGTTTTCCTAAACGATGACCCGACCCTAGGAGTAAAGATCGGAGCCGACCTACCGTCTGAGGTTCAACAGCAATATAAAAAGTTCCTTTCTGAGTACATCTGAGTTTTTGCTTGGGCTGATGATCAACTCTCTGGGATACCATAGGAGACTGTAATGCACAAGCTCAACCTCGACCCCGCCGTGAAGCCCGTACAGCAGCGCAGGAGGAAGCATGTAGCGGAGAAACCGGCGACCATCAAGGCGCAGGTCACCAAGGGACAAGAGACTGGCCTTTTTAGGCCAGTCCTGTACCCGACGTGGCTAGCCAACGTCGTCCTGGTACCGAAAGCTTCAGGCAAGTGGCGGATGTGCGTGGATTTCACCGACCTGAATAAGGCCACCCCTAAAGACTGTTATCCGTTGCCGAGCATCGACCAATTGGTTGACTCAACCTCGGGCAACGAGATACTCAGCTTCCTAGACGCCTATTCAGGTTACCACCAGATCAGAATGGATCCAGAAGATGTAGAGAAGACCGCCTTCATCACCGACTACGGCGTATACTGCTACACCCGGATGCCTTTCGAGTTGAAAAACGCCGGAGCCACATACCAGAGACTGGTCAACCACATGTTTGAAGGACAGCTAGGTCGGAACGTCGAGGCCTACATCGACGATATGCTCGTCAAGACCCCCAAGGCCGAAGACCACTTCACCAACCTCGCTGAGACCTTCGACACCCTCCTGAGGTACAACATGAAGCTCAATCCTGCCAAGTGTGACTTTGGAGTGAGATCCGGGAAGTTCTTGGGTTTCCTAGTCACTCAGCGTGGGATCGAGGCCAACCCCGACAAGGTCCAGGCCATCCTGGACATGCGCCAGCCAACTTGCATCAAGGACGTCCAACGCCTAACTGGGCGTGTCGCCACTCTCAGCCGGTTCATGTCCCGTGCGGCCGAACGATGCTTGCCCTTCTTCAAGCTATTGAGGGGGCCCAAATTGGCATCTGCTACATTCTCATGGGATGAGAAATGCCAGAGAGCGTTCACCGAGCTCAAGGAGTTCTTGGACTCGCCCCCGGTGCTCTCCAATCCCGTTCTGGGTGAAGTCTTGCTGCTCTATCTCTCGTCAACACCATCTACGGTTAGCTCGGTCCTAGTCAGAAATGACTCGGGAGTCGAGAGGCCGGTCTACTACACCAGCAAGGTGCTCAACGAGGCTGAAAGGAGGTACCCCGCAATAGAGAAACTCGTGCTAGCGTTGGTTACCTCCGCCAGGCGCCTCCGGCCCTATTTACAGGGTCACCCCATCACCGTCCTAACCGGTGAACCATTGAAGAAGATCCTGGCCCACCCCGAAGCCTCGGGATGACTCGTCAAATGGGCCATTATGCTTGGGGCCTACGATATATCCTATCGGCCGCGCTCAGCTGTGAAGGGCCAAGCGCTCGCCGACTTCATCGCCGAAACCACCATCCCGACTGAAGAAACATCCCCGTCCGCTCCTGGGCCGACCTGGGAATTGTTCGTTGATGGATCCTCCAACTCGGTCGGTAGTGGGAATCCTCCTGAAGTCCCCCGAAGGAGCAGAACTGTAATATGCCTTGAAGTTCAGCTTTCAGGCATCCAACAACGCTTCCGAGTACGAGGCCCTTATCTCGGGAGCGCGCATGGCCCGACGGTTAGGGCCTGAGCGAGTCAAAATCCATACTGACTCCCAGCTGGTCGCTAGCCAAGTCAACGGCGAGCACGAAGCTCGAGAGGCACCAATGATCAAATACCTCCAACTGGTCAGAGACCTGGCCCAACAGTTCGAGAGATTTGAGGTAGTCCGAATAGCTCGAGAGGAAAACTCCCGAGCGGACGCCCTCTCTCGGCTGGCCTCCTCTCTCGACCCCGAAGGTACCCGATCGGTCCTCCTTGAAGAGCTAGAGCACCCGAGCATTGACTCGGAGCTCCTTACTGTTGACTCAGCCATTCCGAGCGACTGGCCCACCCCCTACCTATCGTGGCTCTGGGACTCTCAAGAGCCTTCCGACCCTCAGAGGCCCGCAGATTGAAGTACCAAGCCCGGTGCTTCATCGTTCTAGACGACACTCTCTACCGGAGATCTTTCTCCGGTCCCATCCTGAAGTGTCTCGGCCCCGACGAAGCCAACCGAGATATCCAAGATATTCATGAAGGCATGTGTGGAGCGCACTCAGGAGGAAGGTCACTCACCTGGATCCTGCTACGGCAGGGTTACTGGTGGCCCACTCTGCAGCGCGACTGCACGGCCTACGTGCAACAGTGCGACCGATGCCAGCGATTCGACCACTTAGTCCATCAGCCGGCTACGGAGCTCGTCACCCTGACCGAGCCATACCCCTTCGCTCGGTGGGGGATCGACATTCTTGGGCCGTTCCCTACGGCTCAGGCCCAAGAGAAGTTTATCATCATCGCCATCGACTACTTTACCAAGTGGATCGAGGCCGAAGCCACGGCGAGGATCACCGAGACAGCCGTCTGGAGTTTCGTCTGGAAGTCGATCATTTGTCGTTACGGCATCCCCCGGGTGATAGTGAGCGATAACGGTCGGCAATTTGACTCTCTTTATTTCTGAGATAGATGTGCCGACTTAGGTATTCGCAACCACTTCACTTCGGTCGCCCACCCTCGGGCCAACAGACTAGTCGAGAATGCCAATAAGACTATCTTAAAAGGCATAAAGACTAGACTCGGCAAGGCCAAGGGCAACTGGCTCGAGGAACTGCCTAGCATACTTTGGTCCCATAGAACGACTCCCAGAACGGCAACCGGTGAGAGTCCTTTCCAGTTGGTATATGGAACCGAGGCCGTCATTCCGTTGGAGATCGCCAATCCCTCCCTCCGAGTCATCTGCTTCTCGCCCGAGGTAAACGAGCAAAAATTACATGAGAACCTCGACCTAGCAGATGAACTCTGAGAGATTGCCAGCATCCGAGCAACGGAGTACCATCGCCGCCTCACTCGATACTACAACGCCAAAGTCTGAGACATGCACTTCCAACCGGGAGACTTCGTCCTTAGGAAAGCCGAAGCCTCTCGACCACTGGAGGCGGCGGGCAAGCTATCCCCTAACTGGGAAGGCCCCTACCGAGTGGTCGAGACGCTTGGGAAAGGAGCATACCGGCTATCTACAATGGAAGGGGAACCCATCCCTCGGAAATGGAATGCAGCCACACTATGCAAGTTCTACTTTTGAAGTTGTGCAAACAATTTGAGTGAAATAAAATTTTCTCATTTTTCATTCAAACGATTATTGGTACATCAGAAAGGCAAAAGCCAATACATTACACAACAGAAAGCAAAAAATCCATCTGGCACCACTGCAAGAGGCCATTGCTCGGCTGACTCGGTTGATCTCCTTACGTCCAGCCACTAACTCTGCCTCGCGTAGAAACTGGCTCGGATAAAAGGCTGTCGACCCAGTTGGCTCGGGTGGCCCATGACAAAGGTGACAGAAGGGACTGCGGAGAGGAAGGCTACCTTACAAGTTGATAGAGGCTGGGGAAGAGGGAACGCCTATGAAGGCCTCTTCTCTTCCAACCTGCCAACTCTTTGGAATGTACAGAGAGCAAGCACCCTCCGAAGAGTGAAAGAAAGAATGAGCAGAAGAGGAAAAAAGAGGCTGCCAGAAAGAAAAAGAAACCAGCATAGCTGGACGAGGAGGTAGGGGAAGGCCCGGAAAGGAGGGAGCTTAATTTACTTCTCCCCCATCTCTGAAGCGAGCAGAGAGGGATGGGCGACGGAGAGGCCGGATGCCCCCATCCGTCTTCCATCTCGCCCCCCTCCGGGAAGTCTCGCCGGAACTGATAGAGGAAACGGCGTGATTTCTCCGTCAAAATCCTCTCCAGATCCGCGCGACGACCATCGGACCCGCTTCAAACCCGCGCGAGGACCGTCGGACCTGCTCAAAACCAGAAGCGGCAAAAACCTGCCGCCCTCTATCATCGGCATCATCGTCTTCCGAAGGATCTTCCATGCTCTGAATGCAAAGGCTCAACGCTACGAGAAATGGAGAGAGGAAAGACCGCCCTAGAAAACCCTAAAGCGATGTAGATGGAGAGACGCCCCTAAGTCCCTTATAAAGGCGAGGGGAGGCTGCTTGCCTTAAAAGACTCTCTCCTCGAAAGCACGCCGAAGGGATTTCCCCTTTATGACTGGTCACCTCAAACTCCTCGTTTCCGCCCCCAGCGGGACACACGAAGCGGCTGAGCATTCAAGGCGTGATCAAACGGAAAGACACCCTGGCAGACGCTCACCCAACCATCATGCGAGATCTGCGCAGAAAGTATCGGTCCTTTCCAACTACTACGGATACGCTGATCAAATCACGGCAAGGATAGCGTGAAGCAAGTAAGATTTTATTTATTGCCTTACAAAAAGTGGAAGTCCTTTTTTGAAAAAAGAAAGAGACAAACAAAGAAGGAGGAAAAACAGGATGATACATCAGGCCTAGGGCCCACTTTGAAGCTCGGAAGTGGAAGGCGCAGGTGTTTCACCCCCAGTGCCCTCAGTGACGGCCGGCCCTGGCACTGACCCTGCCTGCGCGGGAATTGCCTCGGTCGCGAGCCCTCCCGAGGCAGCCAGAGTTGACGACCCCTCAGGAGAAGAGCCCTTTGGATCCTCCCCGCCCGATGCAGAGGAGCTGGAAGACGACATGTCTGAGTCATAACATTGGCCAGAGGGGAAGTCGATCCCAGAATCTTGTTCCCCGGCATAAGCTACTGCCCGGCGGTAACCCTACTTAAACCCCTTGCGGATGCCTCGGCGAAGTGCTGACTCATAGTAGGGAAGGGCAGCTTCCTGCAGGTCGGCCCGGTAGGCCTCTGAGCCCTTGTATTGCTCGATCGCCTCCGCCCCGGCCAGTCCCATCATATCAGCAACCTCGGCCTTCTCCCGCTCCGCCTCGGACGCCCGCTCCTCGGCCTCCACCGATCGTTTCTCTACCTCGGCCGACTTCCATTTGGCATCGGCCGCCCACTCCTCGGCCTTGACCGATCGCTTCTCCGCCTCAGCTCGGTCGGCCTCGGCTGTAGACACGCTATTCCTGACGTCTCTTGAGAAAGTCTCATATCACTATACAACGCCCCGCGACGGCTTACGCGTTTTGAATCACTTGAGTGCTTCCTTTTCTTGAGTCTTCTTCCGCCCTTTTCGGCATCCGGAATCGTCTCGTCACGGCATTCGGACGGCATCAACACCAGTCAGACGCATCAGGAGGTTCCGGAACCAAGAAGGGTATCTGTCGGGCAGCCACCAACGCCTGAACTGAGGACCCGGGTGGGTCTTTATAGGGGCGTCCAAGCCCCTGGACGCCCCCATTCTTTTAATTTATTTTTCACATCCCAAAATCAAAAAAAAATAATATATTAATGGAGGCGTCCAGGACCCTGGACGCCTCCATAAAAATAAGTATAAAAAATATAAAATGCCAACTTTGGCATAAAAACAAAACAAAAAACAAAAAATAATATATTAATGGAGGCGTCCAGGCCCCTGGACGCCTCCATAAAAACAAGTATAAAAATTAATGTGCCAACTTTGGCATAAAAAACAAAACAAAAATAATAAAAAATATTTTCTTGGAGGCGTCCAGGACCCTGGACGCCTCCATCAACTCCCTCACGGGCGCCGCCCACCGAACGACAGTTTGTCGTGTGTGAAAAAATCCAAATTGTGGAGACGTCCAGGCAGCTGGACGCGCCCATTTCAAAATCACGAGGCGTCGCTCACAAAACCACGCGTTGTGTCAAACCGCGTGCGGCCGGCGGTGGGGTTCGGTGGACCTGTTTGAGGCGTCCGGGGCCCTGGACGCCTCCACAAAATATTCCAAAAAAATAAATAAAAATAGAATAAAATATTAGTTCGGCCTTGATGGAGGTGTCCAGGGTCCTGGACTCCTCCACCCTCCGGAGCCCTATAAATAGAGGCCCACCCCCTCAGTTCTGGGAGAGCTTCTAAGAGATCCGATAGGCTGCCGGAGCCTAGAGGCTACCGGAGTCATTTCTAACCCGTGGGGTCTTTTGTAGGTGGAGGTTCTGCCGGCTTCTCAGGTGCCCACGCTTGCGAGAGGAAGGTTATCTTCATCCACCGCGCTTCCACGTCATCCCTACGTTGCCGGAGCTCCGCCGGATTTCACCCTTGGCTCATCCAATAAGCCATTTCTTCCCCTTTTTCTCCATAGTTCTTTACATTCATCATACTGCATCCTCTATCTCCCTATATAAGGGCGTCGTCTCTTACATACTTCTTGCATTCATCATCGCATTATCCTCCCACTTGAGTCCGAGAGGGGTTTAAAACCACACCAACCAGGTGTGTGTCAGGTCATGATCTCGTTACTTTTATTGCAGGGAATTGTTACTACACTGCCATTTTCTAATTTCGTTCGTTTATTATCTACTATTTTGCAAGGGTAACCAAGGAAAGCCCTCTCCGTCGGCCGGCCGAACGGGGAGGAAGAAGCAACCCGCCATCTCCCGCTCTTGAGGTAGGCGCGATCACTTTCTGTATTTTGGGGTCTTTTGGCCCCTGGCGATCACATCTTGTTCTCGAGGCCGCGGCGAGTCACTTCCCCAATGGCCGTTTAAATTTTCGTTCTTATATTCTCTTTATATTCTGTTATATTCTGCTCATATTCTCGAGTCCGCGGCGAGTCACTTCCCCAATGGCCGTTTAAATTCCCGTTCTTATATGTTATATTCTTATCTATTCATATTCTCGAGGCCGCGGCGAGTCACTTCCCCAATGGCCGTTTAAATTTCCGTTTTTATATTCTCTTTATTTTCTGTTATATTCTGCTCATATTCTCGAGGCCGCGGCGAGTCACTTCCCCAATGGCCGTTTCAATTCTTGTTATTTAATTTCTGCACCATTCCCGTCCCCCCCGAGACCGCGGCGAGTCACTTCCCGCTATGGCCGTTTAACCCCCATCTTGCTATATTACATTTGTCCCGCTCACCCCGCCGGAGCAATCTCCCGTGGTGGCCCCTTCTCTTTTCTCTTATTTCTGTGTTGCAGCAAACAAAAGAGGAGCCCGCGCGCTCCGCATCCTCTTCGCTCCCCGAACCGCGTGACGTCGCTCACAGATTGGCGATCACGGTGGGACCACTACTGCTTCCTTTTGGCTACGCTTGCAAGTTCGGCACCGTCCGTGCCTCTCCACCTTGGCGCCCTCGTGCGCCCCCGTTGTGCTCACGGCAGCACTGTCAGTTGTGATTGGTTGGGTGTTTATTATATGTTTGTTATTTCTGTTGTTTTCTTACTCTATATCTCTGTCAGCATTCCATTGCATACATTCATCCCTCTTTTATATCCTTTTTCATTTTTTCTAAGGATCACCCTTTCCCGGTGAAGGAAGGACTCTCCGTTTGAGAATTCCTCTCAACGGACTAGAATCTCCTCCACTGGGACCTCCGTAAGTCCCCGACATCGAAGAATCTCCTCTTCGTTCACTGGGCTGGTTGTACCATTGAAGTTCCCCAGAGTTAGTCATCCCATTCGTGGTGAGACGAGAGACCCTAGCTGACACGGCGGTGAAACAAAAAAAAACTAGGGTCCCTATTTTGTGTGAACTTCGGATCTCGCTAAAAACACAAAAAAATCATCAAAATCAAAACACAAAAAAAGGCGTAAAGGCATCCACTTGTTTGATAATCTCTGCTACCTGCTTGCTAGTGTATGTTTTTACGTTCTGGGAAAACTGTGAGCATGGCTCACGAGTCTTTTGAGGAGAACCACCCTAGTCGTGGTTTGTCAGCCGACTCGCGAGTCTATGCTATGGACTCGGGTCCTTCTCATGAGCCCTCGCATGAGGTGCAGGTTATTGCCGGGGACACGTCCCCACCACAGGATATCTCTTCCTTACTGGGCGTCCTCGCCAACACGGAGCTTACCTCTGAACAGCTCCGGGCCTTCCAGGCCATTCTAAAGGGGAAATCTATTTCCCCCACGCCCCAGGAATCAACTCCGGCCATCGCACCTCTCCAAGAGTCCGTGCAGGCCATTCCATCTCCTTCATTGGCGCAAGCCATCCAGTCTCCCTCGCTTCAAGGACAAGTGAGCCAACAACCACCCTCATTCCAATTCCCGTCACAATCTCAAACTCCCGTTGTTCCCCACACACCGCTTCAGCCAGGGCCAACTGTCGGCGGTCCGACAGCTCCCTCTCATTCGGGGTTCCCCCCTCAAGTCTCCGGGAGACAATTTCTCCCCCAGTGGCAAGTGCCACCTTCACCTCCAGAGGAGCTCGCCCAATCGCTCCTCAATAGGTTCAATCGTATGGATGAGCAGTTTCAAAATCGGAGAAGAATGGTGGACGTGAAAGCCACCCCGGAGGTTGCTTTGCCAATCCTTCCCATCATTCATCTTCCTCCCTCCGAAATGCCCACGTACCGCAGATACAATGGTACCGACAACCCCTTCATTCACCTCAAGGATTTCATGTATGAATCCTCCTATTGGCAAAATGATCAGAGGTCCCTGGCATACCTCTTTCGGAGATCATTGGATGGTCCCGCGCTAGAGTGGTTCTATTCTTTGGAGCCCCGCGAGGCCGAGAATTTTGAAATAGTCCAGAGAAGGTTCTTGCAGAAATATAGGGATAGGGTCGGTCCCTCACTCTCCATTACCGACCTAGTGGCCGAAAAGATGAAACCCGACGAGGATTTTGTCCGCTATGCTGATAGATGGAGGTCTCTGGCAGAAAGAATAAGGGACACCCTCTCCGAGCCCGAACAAGTGAAGATGATTGTGTCTAATGCAACCCCACAGCTCAGACACGTCCTGGCCATGAATAAACTTACTACAATGGAGGAACTCTATGAAAGGGCCCGGTACATCCAAACTCAGTTAAAAGACTCCCCCATTATGAACATGTTTGAGTCACCAAAGCCCAAAGTGGTCAGAAAGACAGGCGCTGGTGTCCCGGGCGGAGCCACAGAAGGGGTTGTGACAAATGAGCAAGTGGGTGCGGTCAACAATGCCAATTATGCAGTCAACCCAAGGCCTCCACAAATGCCCCGACTTTCCCTCCAACCAGGTCCTTTCCCTCTTCGTCCTCCACCCCAAAATAATCCACCCCAGGATAATATGCCTCCATTACGTCAACCCCAGTAACAACAACCACAACCTCAGCAACAACAACCACCGCTTCAGTACAACCAAGTTCCACCCCCGGGGAACTATGGTCCCCAACAGCAACAAAGGAGGCCGATCGGTCCCAAGAGAGCCTACTATCCACCATTGCCAGAAACCTTAGCAGACATTTTTAATGCCCTCATGGCATCAAACCAACTCGCCCTACCCAGAGAAAGGCCCGTGTGGCCCCCGAATGTTGATACCTCCAAATACTGCGTCTACCACAGGCAGCCAGGACACACAGTAGATTACTGCTTCCATTTCAAAGATTACATCCACGATATGAATGATGAACATCAAATAGATTGGGATGAAATGAGACGATACGTCGCGGCTCTCAAGGCTAGGAGACCTCCTCATAGGCTACAGCAGCAGTTACAATAGCAGCAGTAACAGCAACCACAACAACAACAACAGCTTCAGCATGCCCCACAACAACAGCCCGACATGGGCATAATCCAGAATCCATTACCGGAGCACCAACAGCACAATCATCAGGTTAACCCCATCTCCTCCTTCCCGGAAGTCGGGTGAGAGCAGGTGTGGCACCAGGAAAGTACCTCCATTCTTTCTACCGCCAATCCTATCATCACGCAACACCCTTGCCTTGCCCGGGTAGCACCTCTCTCTCATCAACCCGCGTCAGTATCACCTTCACCATTTCCACTACCATTACGTCCTCTCATCCGTACCCCGATCCCCTATCAACCGACACTCTCCACTACGCCTTCACACCCTCTCATCTTCACCCACTCCCCCACTTTACCATCCACCTCTACCACATTTACCCCTACGCCTTCTAAACCCCTTATCATCCGTCAACCATACATAACCATGTCTTTCTCCACCGTATCACCACTAATGCCTTCAAAACCACTCATTAACCATCACCCACCTCAAAATCATTGCCCGCTTCAAGCCCTACCCACTTCTACTTCGTCTCCACCTCCACCTTCCAGACCCCTTATCCTTCACAATCCGCGCGATATCCCCTCTACCTCCACCATGCCTCCACCTAACAAACCCCTCATCAGAATCCCTGCTCCCGTCATCACCCCTGCTTCATCGACCATTCCTCCACCACTACCCCTCAAACCTCTGTTAAAACCCACTGCTACCCCCACAGAGGTACAAAAGCCGCAGGCAATGGTGCTCCGGAGTGGAAGGATTTTCCACAGGGTTTTCCCCCACAATAGTCAGAATCCTGAGCAATCTCAGCCAGAGAAGGATGATGGAGAACAACCAGAAAGAGCTATCCCTGGAACACAGTATGATCTATTGAAACACTTGGACAAGACACCTACTCGGATCTCCATACTGGAGCTACTTCAAAGATCCACATCCCACCAGGCGACCTTGATGGAATATCTTCAAAAAGTCATGGTTAATGAAGACCTCCCCGTGGAGAAGATTTCGACCGTCCTGACCCCAACAGACACACAGCCGGCCATCATGTTCCACAACTACGAGCTCGCTCCCATGGAGGCTCGAAAATATGCACTGTGCATTTCAATAAAAATTAATGGGGTATCTATAAACCCATGTCTTGTGGACACGGGTGCGTCCATAAATGTGATCTCTATGAGCACTCTTCGGTTGTGTGGGGTGACGAGGAACAAATAAGACCTTCCTCGATCACGGTCACGGCTTATGACAATAGCAAAAGGCCGCCGTAGGGGATGATTATTCTGAAGGCAGAACTAGGCCCCATGTCAATTCCCACAGAATTCCATGTCCTCGACATGGACCCCACATTCAAGGCTATACTGGGTCGCCCTTACATCGAAGCCATGGACGATGTGCCTTCCACCAACCATCAGTGTCTGAAGTTTCCTTACAATGGGAGGATTATTAAAGTGGTCAGTACACCTGTCCTTCACACAGTGCATGCTATCAACACCTCTCTGCCCTCTGTGTGGCCATCTCATCGGCCCATATTGTCATTGTTGGACGTGCGTGATCTATCTCACGTTCCACTAGCACCAAAGAAGCCGGTCAGGGCAACCACAACATCATATCTCCCTTTTCACTCCAAAGGGTGGGAGATTATGAGGAACATTGGCTACCAACAGGGTAAAGGTCTGGGTGCACAGTTACAGGGTAGGCTCAAACCGCCAAAGGAAATTAGGCCGAACCGTAGGTTCGGCCTAGGCTTCAAAGGACCGTTCAAGGCGGATTGGAAACCCCTCACATGGACTCTATCAAACCACTTCAACAGAGGGCCCGTTGTTCAGATGGGAGATTACCCATGAGAAGCATATGGGGGATCACATGCTGTATATTTGGCAGAAAAATGTCCGAGGATCACCAAAAGAGGCAAGATCAAAGATCCGGAATGCGAGTGGGACAAATGGTTCGACATACGGGACATTTCCGTTGCACTGGAAAGGATGTTCTCGTCTCCACAGCTTGAAGGACCACCATTGATCTCCGGAATACCAGAGAATATTACCACTCTTGCCAAGGTTCCAAACTATCCTCGTCCTCGCCAGAAGGACCCTGTCATCAACGGACCTTCATCCGTCCTTAACATTGCCCTCAACGGCTCATTAGCCGCCATCTTCTCCATCCACTCATCTCAGCCTTTGCTGATATCTTCTTCCTGGGCCAGACAGTTGTCTGATGATCTTCCCAGATCCCCTTCTTTGCTTACATACCTACGCGGGCTTCTCAACCCGTGCCAGGTCTTCAACCATGATCTGCTCTATGAGCCTCACAATCCTCTAGCCATAACCACTTCTGTCTCTCCTCCAATCTCTTTTCACTGCTTTGTCATTAAAAATGAAAATGAAAAAAAAACGTCAATTTTCAAACTCCTCAACAACACATCTTCGTTGAGGAAACCTCTTACATCTCCCACGGGTGCGTCCCGCCCTGCGGACCACCCGTCCAAGGTCCGATGAGCGACCTTTTCTATCCCTCCTCTGAGGGGTCTTCTCCTGTACATTCTACACCATCCTCTTCGTCTTCCTCTTCTTCTGTAAATATTGTCAGTCAATCTAGGAATGATAGGCCAAGGGTAGTACCTAGGAAGAAATCCAAGGGTAGGCAGATCCCTCGTCGATTCCTTCTGGATTTGGCCGCCAGGTGTCAGGCCCTTCTTGCCATCCCCCAGTTGTTAGAAAATCCCATCCAGCTACTGGAAATAGAATATGAGGGCGACTGTGCATTTGATGAAGGGTATGGAGTCTACGAGATCACGGATGAAGAATGCCCCACTGAAGATGAGGGTGAAGAATATGAGGATGCGGCGGGTGCATACGCAAGTGGAATGAGGAGATTCGACGAGCCGTCAACCGCCGTAGAAGAATCCACCAAAGAAGTCAACTTGGGAACTGAGGAAGACCCTAGGATCATCCTCATAAGTGACAACCTACCACCCTCTGAAGAAGAGGCATTAATTGAAGTTCTCAAGGAATATAAGGACACGTTTGCATGGAGCTACAAGGATATGCCGGGTCTAGATTCAACCTTGGTCGAACACCGTTTAACCCTAAAACCAGGGTCCGTCTCGGTAAAATAAAGGTTAAGGCGTTTCCACCCTCAGATGACTTTGAAAATGAAAGAAGAGGTCGATAAGCTCCACAAAGCCAGGTTCATTAGAGTCGTCCTTTATCCTCAATGGGTGGCGAACATTGTCCCGGTCATGAAGAAAGATGGGAAAGTCAGGATTTGCATCGACTTCCGGGACCTTAACCGCGCGTGTCCAAAGGACGATTTTCCCTTGCCTCACATTGATGTGTTGATCGATAACACGGCAGAATATGAAACCCTCTCATTCATGGATGGATTTTCAGGATACAATCAAATTCGTTTGGCAGAAGAAGATCAAGAAAAGACATCATTCACTACCCCTTGGGGAACATATTGTTACGTGGTCATGCCGTTTGGGTTAAAGAATGCCGGAGCTACTTACCAAAGAGCTATGATGGCCATATTTCATGACATGATGCACATATACCTGGAAGTGTATGTGTATGACTTGTTGGTGAAATCAAGGATCAGGATGGAACATCCAGAAGTTTTGGCTAAGGGCTTGCAGAGGTCAAGGGAGTTCCAATTGAAAATGAATCCGAAAAAGTGTGTGTTTGGTGTGTCGTCGGGTAAATTGCTGGGTTTCATTGTGAGTAAAAGAGGGATCGAGATAGATCCCGACAAAGCCAAGGCCATCAGGGATATGCCACCTCCCAAGAATTTGAGGGAAGTCCGAGGTTTAATTGGGAGGTTGCAGTTTATTCGTCGGTTTGTGTCCCAACATTCACAAAGGTGTAGACCTCTCTACGAGTTGACCAAGCCAGGAGTAGAATTCAACTGGAATTCTAAATGTCAGAAAGTTTTTGAAGGGTTGAAGGAATATCTGGATAGTCCACCCGTTCTCATTCCACCTAAACCAGAAAAACCTCTGATCCTTTACGTCTCAGTCTTGGATGACTCCGTGGGAGCCGTCCTCGCACAAGCTGATGAAGAAGGCAAGGAACGGGCAACCTATTACTTGTCCAAACTTCTCAATCCCTATGAGCAGAAGTACACCGTCATGGAGAAAACCTGTGCTGCCCTCGTTTGGGTAGTGCAGAAATTGAAGCACTACTTCTTAGCTCATGAGGTCCATTTGATTGCTCGAATGAATCCTATCAAATTCCTTCTGGAGAAATCCGTCCTTACGGATAGGCTAGCACGCTGGTAAAGTTTTCTCTCTTAGTTCGACATCACCTACATCCAGCAAAAGGTGATTAAAGGCTATGCCATAGCCGAGCATCTTGCTCACCATCCTCTTCCCAAGTTCAATCCCGTCCAATCAGAGTTTCCAGATGAGGAACTAATGTCCGTCAACCAATCAGAGGAGCCAATGTGGACGCTATATTTTGATGGAGCTCTGAATTCTCAAGGGAGAGGAATCGGCATCACCCTCCTGTCGCCTGAAGGCCTCACATTCCCATTGGCATACCAACTCAAATTTCCAGTCACCAACAATATAGCCGAATATGAAGCCCTTCTAGCTGGCCTAGAACTCGCCCATTCTTTTCGTATCACTGAGTTGCGAGTCGTAGGTGATAGTCAACTCATCCTTCGCCAGGTGCTCACTAAATATCACACTCGCGATCCCAAACTCAAGCCATACCAAGAACTCACTTCTGCCTTTGCCAAACTGTCCACAAAACTGATCTTTGTTCATGTCCCTCGTCATCAGAATATTCTCGTCGATGCCCTTGCCTCGTTGGCATCATCCATAAGGTTCCATCTAGGAAGATGGTTTAAGTCCATTTCCATCTACAAACTTCACGCCCCAGCAATCGATGATGCTTCCTATGTAAATATCAAAGACGGGATAGCAAGAAAGATCCTGCAGGAAGATATCCTTGAGAAGAGGGAGATCATGTTGGTAGAGGCCGAAGAAGAACTGGCTGATGAAGAGAAACCATGGTTCTATGAAATCGTCAAATACTGCCAAGATCAGTCTTATCCTGAAGGGGCCACCACAGAGGACAAGAAAGCCATAAGAAGGGTGGTTCAGAAATACACATTGGTTGGAGGTCTACTCTATAGGAGGAGCCTTACTGGTATTCTATTAAGATGTCTTGGTGACGATGAGGTTTGGAAATGTGTAGAGGAGACGCACTCGGGTGTGTGCGGTGGCCACGTGAATAGTCAGATGCTCGCCAAAAAGATCATTCGGCAAGGCTTTTATTGGCCCACTATGGAAGAGGATTGTGCTGTCTATGTCCGTAGGTGTGTCAAGTGTCAACTTCACGCCGATAAAATCCATTCACCATCTTCCTCACTTCATCCAAAATCCTCCCCATGGCCTTTCTCCATGTGGGCATTCGACATCATTGGTCCCCTAGGTGATCCCAATTCCCTCACCAAGCAGAAATCTTTCATCCTTACTGCGACGGAATACTTCACCAAATGGGCCGAAGCCGAAGCTTACGCGGAAATCAAGGCATCAACAGTCTGCAAATTCATCATGAAGAACATCCTCGCCAGATTCGGCGTCCCAAGCACAATCGTCACTGACAATGGGCCACAGTTCATTTCTCAGGACCTACAGGACCTCTGCAAAAGGTACGCAATTGCATTGCATCATTCATCGCCTTATTACCCACAAGGTAATGGCCAAGCGGAGGCCACCAATAAAACATTGCTCAAAATCATCAAAAAAACCTGCGAGTCTAGTAAGTTTTCAGACTAGCCAGAAAAACTTATCGAAGCCCTATGGGCCTATCGCACTTCAATCCGTACCCCCACCGGGTAGACTCCATTTGCCCTTACTTATGGTATGCAAGCGGTAGTCCCGTACGAGACTCTGATCCCTTCTCTCAGGGTACAATTGGACGAGGAATTTCCCCTCGACGATCGTCGTAATTCACTCCTCGCCCAGTTGGAACTCTTGGATGAGTAGCGGCTGGCCGCTGCCGAACACGCGCGTGTGTATCAAATAGACTCGCTCGCTTTTACCAAAAGAAAGTCGTTGAGAGAAAATTCAAAGTCGGTGAGATGGTCGTAAAAAGAATTTTTGTCAAACCTGGAGGGCCGCGTTCTAAGCTCCAACCCAATTGGGAAGGACCATTTGTAATTCAAGCCGTGTACCCTGGCAACGCCTACAAGCTAATCAACGCCGAAGGGGCCGAGTTATCCCACCCTTGGAATGGGCTTTATCCTAAGAAATACTACCCTTAGCACAAAATAAACAAAAAAAATGATGAAAAGATAAAAAACATCAAAAACAAAGAAATACCGAAAACCACTAAAAATATGGAAAATTCAAAATGTCGATGCTTGGTGGTCACCATGTAGTCAAGTCCATGCATCTAGCCTTCATGTTAGGATAGGGCCCATTAAGGCTTCGTAGGCACTGGGTCTTGGTTTGCCAGAACCGTGGAGATCCCTGTCCGACCACGTCGGCCTATGCTCGCTCGAAGGAAGCTAACATGTGCTCACTTATGTATTTTATTCAAAAAAGTTGGTAGCATCACCTACGGTGGGGCCCCACCCAGAAGATCTTCGGAAGCTGTAATCTTTATTCTTTTCTCTTCAACCAAACGAGACAGTCGGCGCCCTTAAAACGCTGAGCATGAGAAACCGAAACTCAAACCCCACAGGCAAGAGTAGGATCCATTTCCTCGAGCATCGATCAGAGCACGAGAAGAGGGCAGTGTCCCCGCAGGTATATGAAAAGGGAGCCCACAAACGTCAAACGACTATATCTCCCTCACAAAAAGAAATACAAAGTCAAAATCAAGAGAAAAACCTGATCGTGACCGTGCCTGATGCGATAAATGGAACCCCTCAAAGCAAAAGTTTGAATCCACAAAAAGGGGGGGGGGGCTATGGAATGTAAATGCTCGAGATTTGATCCGAAGTTGTCCGAAAGGAAAGAGTTAATGGGCCCTTATTCGCTCGCCGGGTTAACCGCTTTGCCGGTCCTCTCAGGAGGTTTATCCCCTACACTCTTCCTTCTCCCTCTGAAGATGAAGGTTCGATGGAGTTTCTGAAAAGGTGAAAACTGCCCAGGGCCTGCGACCTTATTTTAATATACACGTTTGGTTGCCTACTTTGAAAAGCAAAAGCTGTCGCTGCGAAGGAGTCTCTGTGTTTCTGGCTGGTCAAGACCCATGTTTACCGCCTTGATGTCTTCATGTTTAACCTCGGGCTTAGGCCAATGCAAGCGCGTCACCTATGGGTGCGACGGCGTCTGATTCCGGGTCAGCGTCGCGCGGTTGGTCGTTAGGGTTCCAGGGTGTTCCATCATATACCATCTAGAGTTGTGAGGAAACAGACCCGGGTCGGGCAAATCTTTTACCTCAAACATCTTTTGCGTGAATCCCTGTGGTCGGAAGCGACTGGGAGCCTAAGCATGGCATGACGGTATTGTCATCAGGGTAAGTCTTAGCCGGCGGGATCATCATTCGAGGGGTCTAGAGGCCCAAATCAACTTAGATGTGCACTTAGGATATCTGGGAGGTTAGTAAGAAACCCCTGTCTCACGTAGGTTAGGTGCCATTTGGGTGCTTGCCAGGCGTTAGCAAGAAAAAAATTGAAATGATAAAAACAACAAAAAATAGAAAAGAGAAAAGAGAAAATGTACATATTTACAAACAATTTTTGTTTATGATAAAACAAAAAAATGCCAAATATATAAAAAATAAAACAAATCAATTTTGCATTTGCGTGCAGCATCTCACTTTTAATAACGCTAGCATTCGTGTGCTTTCCTGTCGCATTTATCATCACTACATCTTTCTCTCGCCTTCCTTAAATAAAGGCTTGGCCCCTTGACCAGTTATCAAGGACAGTCACAGTGACCATTTACTTATTGAGCAAGGGGCCAAGTCAGAACAGAAATTCTGATTTGTTTGTTTCAGTGATGTGTGCAGGGATTCGAGGCGACAAAAGTAAAGGTGAAAACCAAACAAACCGAACCTTGTATTTTATTCCAAAAACCAAAAATTACATCAAGTTCTACCCTCTCTCTCTGCATCACTCGTCCCACTACTCTCCGGGCAAAACGCTCTCAAAGGTGCTACCCAACTACGAAAAGCGGTACTCCTACCACTCTGTACTCCCCTTCCTATTCCCACACCCCGGCGTTGATCCACGGAAGCAGCATAGAAGCTACCAACACGAAAGCCACGCTCTCGTGCTCTTCGGTAGCGCTCCTCACCATCTCTCAGCCACTGTTCAGCAAGACCAAGGCTGGTTCGGAGTTCGAACAACTGGGCCTCCATGGCCCTTCGTTCCTCTCTTTCAGTTAATCTGTTGGCTCTTTCTCTCTCTCTGCGTCTCTTTCTCTCTCTGCCCGTTCTCTCTCACGGTCTTCCCTCTCCAACTGGAGAGTGATCCTCAGTTCCATAGCATCCCTAGAAGAGTCATCATCAGGATGATGCCGCAGTTCCCTCTCCAGTTCTGCTATCCTAGCCTCCCTCTGCGCAGCTTGGGCAAGCGCTTCTTCCGTCTCCTTTTCCTGCCGAGTGTACCATCTCAGATACGCGATAAGGCGCAAACAAGGAGAACTCAACACTGAAACTTTTACCTGTATACAGAGCATCCCTTCTGCCTCCGCAGCACGCTGCGTGGCGTGAGCAAGTTACTCATGAAGCAAGTCAAGTTCTGAGGTGGGAATCCACAAGCTGGAATAGGCACCACCTACTCCCATCGCTGGGGAAGCCGCGCCAATCTGGGCAAGCTACGACCGCGTGAATTAGCAGCCAACATCTGGAATCAGTGGTTTTAATTAGGAACGCACTGTACACCTACCAAGGCGCTCGTAGCTCCGCGGGCATCGCCCAACCGTTGCTCCATCTCTGCCAAGCGAGTTCGTAAAGTCGCTATCATCGTATCACGGATATCCTACAGCCATACGAGTCAGCATTTCCACCAGAAAACCAAAAAAAGGAGAAAGAAGAAAAGAGAAAAAGGGGAGACCTACCTCCGCAAGTCCCCGGGGTTGGAACCGCTCTGCGCACCTTGTCTTGTATAGACGCAGGTAATCCTCGCTATCCCGTGCATGCAATTCCACGATTATGCCACCCCGTTGCCAGTCTTCGTACTGTTCGGGGAATCGCACACGCCAGTCAACTCAGGTCGCCAGTCCTCGCGTCTCTCTCCCAACGCGAGGTGGCACAGCTGAATCCACCCATTCTTGAGTCAGTCCCAAAGTCCTCATAACCAATCGTAGCCGAAGCGGCTCGATTTCATTCAGGCAGTGCATCCATAATTCCTGTCCGAATCGGGCACGACTTGCTAGAACCCACGGCTGGTCGGCATCGACCATGTCTGAGTAGGGTCTCCAGTTTACCATCGCTGCAGGGAACTCCTGTAGCTCCCGCCTTAGCACCATCAGTTGGTAAGTTAGGGGTGCCGCACTCATGATGGGTTCCCACCGCCTGGCTAGCGGCACCATCGCGGGTCGCCAATGCCGAGCTCTCCCCATGGGGAGGTAATAATAGCTCCACAGCTGCTCAGCGCAGGTCATCAGTACCTTGCAAAAACATAAAAAAAATATACAAAACAAGCAAAACCAAAAATACCTGGATGAATGGTGTGAAACCACTCACAGTCATCTCACGGTCCGCTTCTTGGAACAGACCTGCAAACAAGTGTGCCAGCATGGAAGCTCCCCAGGCATAGTATCATACTCTTTCAAGGTCTGACAGTAGCTCCAGGAAGCGACATTGGATACCGTCCCCTTTCGAGCTCTGTACCAATCTCCCCAAAAAGAAGAGGAGAAATCTTCTTAAATCTATGTTGCATCTTTCCCAGTTGCCGAAATCTGTGCAGTACACGGCATGACATCCTATTTCCATCCTTTCCATGAACTCTTGTGAGGATTCATCGTCCCGCCGACGAGTGTCATTGAGCCCTAATGCATCCATGAGGGACGCCCTAGCTACCGACCTGTTTTTCCGACCATCTAGGTCCAAACCCAGTAACTTCTGGGCACCTTTTCGGTAATCCGCATAAGTGACCCCGGTCACTGCCTCGCCCTCCACCTTCAGGCTTGTGATCCGGACCACGTCCTCCAAGCTGGGCACCATGTGCCCCCAGGGCATCAGGAATGCCCGACTCACTAGGTCCCATCTCTCACACAAGGCTTGGATCAGGACCAGGTCGAGCTGGATCGGCTCGATCCGAAGAAAGGTGCCAAAACCCATCACGTCTAGCCTGGCCTTCTGAAAATCTGGGAGACCTCGGTATGCTGCCACTACCAACTCCCATGAGATCTGTGATTTCATCACACTCTACGCATACAGGGAATGGAGAGGAGGTTTGGTCAGAAAGAAAGGAAAAAAAAGAATGGAAAAAAGGGCAAGAAAGCTCAGCTTACGAGTTGTGATTGGGCCCTTTCGCTGAAGTACCCTTCAAGGTCCGAAAGCCTCCGGGAACTACTACCACTGGACCTGCTTCTCTTCGAGGAGTGGGAAGATTCGCCCTCCATCCAACTCTAGGAATTTTGAACTCCTCCTCTCCCGTGAGAACTTGCGCTCCTCGAGTTAGCTCTCGATATAACTGGGAGGATAAAAGGGACAAGAATTTATAGAAATGGAAGGAGTACAGGCCAAGATTGCCTCCATCACCTTTGATGATAGCCCTTGCAATGAGGCACCTACCATGCGGTCCCGTGTGTCACTTCGCCGCTCGCACAGGGTGATTGATTGGATGAAGAATATGACGACTAGCCCCCTATGTTGTCTAGGGATACCCTATCATATTTTGGAGGACGTCCGCAAAATTTGACACAACATCCAAGAAAAGGGACTAGGGCCGTCATTATTGACTTCGACGGCAGATTCCCATGAAAAATGGTCACAACAAGACGTGATTCTCTGCTTGGGGTGGAGTCTCGATAGACCCATCACATGGGAACAGTGCAAAGGAGAAGAAGTGTAGGGAAGAAGGAACGCACAAGAGAACAAACAAGCAGCAGAAAATCAAATCACTCCATTCATAATTCTACATAAGCTGTCATAAACACTACAATCATAGAGAGGTGGCGGGTCCACTAGCTCGCCAACTCTTGCCATTATCTTCATGCTCATCCCTCTAGGCGTCCCTCTCCTCTCCCCTGAGGTGAGGGTCCCTCAGAAGCCTCCGGGATCCCCGTGCAGTAGCACCCGCCTCGCCTCATGGCGTCGGCTCCACAGCAATGACTCGCTGCTCCTCCCCTGGCGTGGCAAATAAGCCACTAGCGGCAAAGCGACCAGACTGGCGCAGTCGCTCCCCGAACTCTCGCGCTCTCTCGTAGCGCGTCTCCATCCCTCCAAGTCTCTGCACGATGGCCTGAAGGCCCAGTTGGAGCTCCCTCACTTGGGCCTCCAAGGCCCTCCTCTCGGTCTGATCCCGCTGTCGCTCGGACCTTCTCTCGGCTTTATCTCTCTCTGCCTCTCTCCTCATCATCTGTAGAAGAACCCTTAACTCCAGGATGTCTGGAGAAGGTCTCTCCTCACCGCAATGTCGCAGCTCTGCTATAGTCGCCACCCAGGCATCACGCTCCTCTTCCGCCCGGGCAGCCCGAGCCACCGCACCAGCAAGTTGCTCCCGGAGGGAGGCAATCTCAAGAAAAGGGGCCGAGGAACTGGAAGATACGCCGCCAGCCACTCCCCCCATCGCTGTCTGCTGGGCACGCTGGAACGAACAAACAACAACCGTCAGCTAAGCTCCACATTTAAAAATAGAAAATGCAGCACTTAGCTTACCAAGAGCGACAGTTCCTGTTGAGTGGCGGCCAGCTGCCGCCTGACCTCGGCAAATTGGGCACGCGACCCGTCGACATCGCGCGTATCCCCGGCTTGGGGAAGCCCCGCATAACTCTCTCTCTGTCGCCGCAGGAAGTTGGCACTATCCTGCACCAGTACGCTCCCTTGCTGCCCAGGGAGATGTATGCGTCAGTCTTCAAGTTTCGCCTTGCCGTGACTCTCCTTCCTGACGCGGCTCGACTCATCTGCACTCGCCCACTCATCGGCTAGGCCCAAGGTCCTCGCCATGTCCTGCACCAAGAAAGAAGGACCTCGCATCATAACAAAGAACGCATCCCCTGTCTAGGACGCGTCCATCATTTGAGTGCAACACTCGCCGAACCCTTTCCCCCCTCGCGCGGCTCGCTTCAAAACTCAAAGTGGATCGAAAGAGGAAGAGATCGGAGGACCTACTAGACCATGTGCACCTCCCTCCGCGACATCGGGCCCCTCGGGTCCCTCAGGGGCCCGAAGCGGCCCTTCCTCCTCCATAGACGCCGTTCCGTGCTCTGGCGCGTCCCTCCTTGGGTGAGGGGTCCCGCGTCCCTCTTCACCTTTGCCGTGGTCCAGACCGCCGAACTCCATCGATCGAGGGGAAGAAGACAAAGATGGGCAAGCAAGTTTCGGCGGAAGGCGGGCTCGTTTGCGGGTAAGGCACGGGAGAAGAAAGGCCACCCGACGCTTTAAATTTGAATTCAAGGATTAAGACGCGTCCTCGAGCCTGGACGCGCCCAAAAAGGGAGAAAGGAACATAATCCCCCCGTGCAAAGTAGTTCCCTTCTGTCCAGGGCAAAAGTCTCGTGAAGCGTAAACAACGTGGTGCAAAAGAAAGTGCGGGAAAGAAAAGGGCACGCCACACGAAATCCATTTCATATAATAGTCAAAGTACATCATACAGTGAGAAGGGTGATGTGTACAAGTAACTCTCTAACTCTCGCTGCCACCCTCCTGGTCATCTCTCTCCTCCCTCCTCTGCCGGGGATCCCTAGGGGGCCTCTGCGAACCCTGAGAAGCCGTGCTCGCCTCGCCCTGCGGTGGCACTCCAGCCTCGAAGGTGCAACGACGCTCCTCGGCCGAAGAAACCAGATAGCTGCCCATGGAAAAAGAACCAGACTGACGAAGTCGCGCCCCGCGTTCCTTCGCCCTCTGGTACCGCTCCTCGCTCTCCTGAAGCCTCCCCTCCGCCGTGGCGAGACTCAATCGGAGCTCCAGTAGCTGGGCCTCCAGAGCCCTCCTCTCGGTCTGATCTCGCTGTCGCTCCTCCCTCTCTCTCTCCCTTTCCTCTCTCTCTCTCACCGCCTCCCTCCTCGACAGCTCGAGGGCGATCCGCAGATCCAGCACTTCACGAGGGAGCTCCTCAGCCTCCCGTCGACGCTCCTCCTCCAGCTCCACAATCCGGGCGTCACGCTCCGCCACCTGAGCGTCGCGCTCCTGCTCGGCACGAACAGCACGCGCCAGGGCCTCTCGGATCTCGGCCATCTGTCAAAGCACGCATGCACCGTAAGAGAACAGTGATAGAAGGAGAGCAGCCAGAAGGAGAGTTGAGGTCAGGCAAATGCTCACTCGAGCCTCACGGTCACGCTCGGCCTCCTCAGCCCGAGTCACCGCATACGCCAGCTGCTCCTGGAGGGCAGAAACCTCCGGAGGAGGGCCCCGCGAACTGGAACCTGCCCCACCAGCCATCCCAGCTGCCGCTGTCTGGTGGGCCCGCTGAAACACAGAGCAAACGACAGTTAGAGGCCAAGTATCAAAAATCCAGGTCACAAAAAATGCTTCGCATAAACTCACCAGGATCTCCAACTCCTGTCGGATGGCCACCAACTGCCGCCTGGCGTCCGCCAACTGGGCCCGCAGGTCGGCGATCATGTTGTCACGAGCATCCTGCATTACACATAAGTTAGTGCCACATGCATATACATATAGAAGGGTGAAGCATTTTCATTTCACTTACCCCTGCCATACCACCAAGGAAGAGGCGGTCCCCGTACGTAGCCCGGTACCGTCTCAGGTAATCAATACTGTCCTGTACATGGGACACCACTGGGACCCCGCCCTGCTGCCAGTCCTGGTACTATGCTGGGAAGCGCGTACGCCAGTCCACAATCTTCTCCTTCCCCTTGGTCTTCCGCCCGATGCAGGCCGGCTCATCTACATCAACCCACTCCTGGGCTAGCCCCAATGTCCTCATAACCAGCCTCAGCCGAAGCGGCTCGATCTCGTTCAGGCAATGGACCCACACGTCCCACCTGAAACGAGGAAGACCCGCTACAACCCAAGGCTGGCCAGCGTCGCCCATGCCTAGGTAGGGTCTCCACACCACCTGCATCACCATACATACATCATGTTAGTTACCATTCAGTCACATGCATAAACACAAAAAAATCATACGCATCATACCATGGCCTCGGGATACTCGCTCAGCTCCCGACGAAGTGACGCCAGCTGGTAGCTGTGTGGTACCGCTACCACGACCGGCCTCCACTGTCGCGCTAGAGGAACGGCTCTCCTGTTCCCATGCCTAGCCCTCCCCATCGGGAAGTAGTAATAACTCCACACCTGCATCCATCATACATCATTAGCACGAGTAATTGCATATTTAACTACGGTAAAATGCATAAATAAATTGTGTACCTGGAGAAAAGGTGCGAAGCCGCTGACTGTCGTCTCCCTCTCTGAAGTCTGGGAGAGATCAGCAATCAAATGGGCAAGCAGAGCCGCTCCCCACGCGTAGTGCCCCACTCTGTCAAGGTCCGCCAGGATCCCGAGAAAACGGCAGTGGATGCCATCCCCCTTCGTCCCCAGCAGAAGGCGGCCCAAGAAGAAGAAAAGAAACCTCCGGAGGTCTAGGTCCACCAGCTCCCGCTCGCTCGGGTCCTGGGTGAAAGCTGCACGGGCATCTCCCTCCAGTCGTGCTAGAAACTCTGCTCCAGTCTCGCTAACCCGCTAGTGCGGGTCAACGAATCTGAGCGCCTCCATAATCTGCACTCGGCCAACTACCCTGCTGTCTCTATCAGTCACGCTCGTCTCTAACCACAGCAGGTCCAGGGCACTCTCTCGGTAGTCGGGGTAGGTGACCCCACTCACCGCCTCTCCGTCCACCCGTAGCCCGGTGATCCGAGCCACGTCCTCCAGTGACAGCACCATGTGCCCCCAGGGCATCAGAAACGCCCGGCTCGGCGCGTGCCACCGCTCCCTCAATGCCCGGATAAGAGGAAGGTCGAGCCGAAAGGGCTCGATCCTAAGGAAAGCTCCAAAGCCCATGGCGTCCACACGCGCCCTCTGAAAGTCTGGCAGCCCACGGTATGCTGCCACCACTAGGGACCAGCTGATCCGGCCCTTCATCACGCCCTGCACACCACAAAACCAACAAAAGAACACATCAGCATCATGGATAGTAATAAACAATAACATTGTATATGCTACTTAGTTATTTTATTTTTATTTTTTTTAAAAAAGGTATTTATATTTTTTTTTGGAGGCGTCCAACTCCTAGGACGCTTCCTTTTTATTTTCTTCATTTTATTTTTAGAAAAACCCAAAAACCAAAACAAAAATAAATAAAAATATATATATATATATATATTATCATGGAGGCGTCCCATTCCCAGGACGCCTCCTTATTTTTAATTCTATTTCTATTATTATTTACGTAAATAAATAAATAAAAAAGAAAAAAAAAAGAAAATGTGGAGGCGTCCAGGCCCCTGGACGCCTCCATCCCTCACTCACTGGTCCTCACCGCATGGCCTCTCGTCCACCTATCCGGCCTATTAAACCAACAGATTGAAGTTCCGAAGAGCTTACCGGATCGTGCTCGTCCTCTCCCGCGTCGCCAGCATCCACTGCAGCCTCCACGGCCAAAGGTGGAGCCTCCTCCTCCACGGTAATCTCCTCCGCCGCAGCAGCCTCCTCGGCATAGTCTCTCAGCCTCCTCGGACGACGAGCCCGTCGTTTGCGCTTCTCTCCACCCTGGCTCGGGCCTCCTAGCTCCATTGGGACGAAGAATGGGTCGTCTGGATTGACTGGGTCATTTAAATGAACAGTAAATGAGCAAAGGGGGGGAGGCCCCCCCCCCATATATATAAAATCCATCTTTTTTGGGGCGTCCAGGCGCCTAGACGTCCCCACCTTTTTTTATTTTTTTCAAAATTCAAAATTTTAGGGGCGTCCAAGCGCCTGGACGCCCCCCAAACAAAAAACCAAAAAAAATAAATAAATAAAAATTAGGGGCGTCCAGGACCCTGGACGCCCCCAAAATAAAAAAAAACTAAAAACTAAAAAAATTATTATAAAATTAGGGGCGTCCAGGACCCTGGACGCCCCCATAATAAAAACTTCAAAAAAAAAAATAATAAAAGAAAAAAGGTAAGAGTATGTATATAATCCAAACAAAGCACAAAATAAAAACACAAAGAAAAAGAAAAACCACAAAAAAGATAATAATAATAAAGGGGACGGGGGTCCAAAACATCCATGCCAGATTTTATTCCATCAGAAAAGCAGAATGAGCTACATCAGGGGTTTAGGCGCCTTAGGCCTTAACTTCCCCAGTTCGGTCACATAAGCTCTCCACAGCTCGCATTCTTCCCCCACACGCGCTAAGGCCTTTCCCGCAACACTTGTCTTCCAGGGTGCTTTGACGGCCTTCGCTTCCTTCGCATCCGCTTCAGTGCCCAACTCTCTCTTCTTCAAAGGAACGATGCCAGTCGGTAGTGGGAACGAATGACGTGGAATGCCGATCTGGAGGCAGCACCGATGCGCGTTGTAAAGGACAAACTCGGTCGCACCAATCAGTTGGAGATCAACTTCACAAGAAGACCTCATGAGGAGCTCAAGCGAGAGTAGACATGCCAGTGCGCAAGTGAAGAAGCTTTGTGTCACGGTGCGGAAGTGAGACCGCCAGTCTTCACGTTTCTTTAGCCACGGAACGCGGTTCACTACAGTACCACCGAAGCCTAACACGTCGGCTATGTGATGAATAGGGCTTTGTTGGAAGAGCTTCGAAGCGGTTGGCATTCCCTCACGGTGATCAAATTTGAAATGCAAATCTAGCCAGCAACTCAGGACAAGTGCGCAACCAAAAGGAGGCTTACCCATGCTCGAGGCAGTAAGGCCACTATACAGGTAGGCAAGGACAGCGGGTCCCACCCTCTTTTCACGGCAGATCCCGCAGATAGCACTTAGTTGGTCTTCCTCCACCATGTTGTCGGTATAAGGAAACAAGAGAGCACCCGCCAGACAAATGGTGAACCCCTTCATGATTCCCTCCAAATAGTCATCGTCTGGTGACCCTCTCAGGGCTTCCATGACCCACTCCGCGAGCTTTTGGAGATCGATCCCCTTTTGAGTACGGACCTTTCGGGCTGCGTCGGGTGGCATGAAGCTTCCAAGGACGCTTTCAGAAGTCCCCCGTGTCAGCATCCGCATAGCCTTCACCTTCCCGTCACTCTTGAATTTCTTCAATCCGAGCAGAAGTTCCACCTCCTCGAGGAGGATGGTCACCTCAAAGGTCGGGAAGATAAAAGTGTGGGTCTGGGGATGCCAGATCTCCACTTGTGCGCCCATAGCCGTCCAGTCCATACGAATCTTCTCGTAGTGTTTGGCGTGAATAAGGAGCCTCTGCAGATGCCACTTCGAGAGTATAGCCCTCATGCCGATGGAGATGTTGGAACTTAGCTTTGAAAGCCATGGCAGTTTGGAAAACTTCCACGGACCTGGGAAGAGTGGATATGGCTGGAAGAGAAAAGAAAGAAGAAGAAATGAAGGAAGTAAGAAGAAGGCTCACGTGGAGAAATTTGAAAAGAATCAGCTTACCATATGCGACATGATCGTCCCACTCAGATGACCCTCGAGGTCGGAGAGTCGCCTGATCTCGCTGCTAGGCCTGCTCCTCTTCATAACGCGGGAAGACTCTCCTTCCATCCTGAGATCTCTAGATCCCCCTCTCCTTCCTCTCCTGAGCTTCCAAAACCCACCTTGGTGCATTTGAATGAACTAGCCTAAGGGGAGTTCTTATAGGAAGGAAAGATCGCTACAGGACAAAATATGTCACATCAGTGGTCATTGTCAAGATTTTGTCTGGATCTCCTTTGTACTGTGGTGCGATTCTGCTATGATTCTACTACTTTCTGATGTTGCTAACCTTTGCTAGTCTGTGCAGGTTTTACTAACGGACGTCTCTGTCCTGTCTCCTGTCCCACCTTTCAATGGTTGGTCCCACCATGTCATGCATCATAGTATATGATACCTACTCTACTAGAACATGTCAAGGACCTTGCCGCCTGAACGAATCTGGGATTTGAGTTCCCCTTCATCAAAAACAGTGATGATCCCGAAGAAATTAGGTTGTACGGATAGGCCGTTAACTTGTGGTAGCGTGGGGACGACGGTTCCATTCAGTGAGTTGGTCCGCGGATAAATGGGCCCCAGCCCAGTGTCGGCTCACCGGATCGGTATCCTGACCCGTTCTTAACAAGTTGACAATATTATCCTTGGCTATTTTCTATTTTAGTTTGTTTTAAATTTTTCTTTAAGCCCAGCATGCATTCATATAGGACTTTGATTTATTGCGGAAGATCATTCAAGTGATTTGATTGCGAAGGCCGTTGTGCTTCAATTCTTACAAATATGAGATATTCCACTCCGAATGAAATACTGAATTTCCTTGAAACGGCCCTACGCTGCTCTTTCAAAGGAGACCCTTGTTTGGACAGACCCTCAGATATTCCTTTACTTTTTACCTTGTTTGACCCACCTTGGCCGCAGCACTTCCACATCGGCTGGTAACCGCTCACCAAAGGTGAAACATGCGGGTTTATGACCCAGGTACTTCCACACCGAGAAGTTGGTCTCCTTTATTTTTCGTGCTTGAGCGCACATCTCACCATCCCTTATTTGATCTCCGTCCAAGCAATCGTCAAGATTTGAAAGACCTTCTTCAAAGGTTGCCTCATTGAAACTCCAGGAAAAATTCCAGACAGTAACGTCAAAAGCGTGTCTCATCACACCTTGGCATCAACTTATCAGTCCGCTCCCACTTCATTTCACTCCACTTCAATACCATTCCACTACGTGTCGCTCCCTTGCAAAGCAGACGCCAAGGCGGGGCAGCTATAGACACGCTATTCCTGACGTCTCCTGAGAAAGTCTCATATCATTATACAACGCCCCGCGACGGCTTCCACGTTTTGAATCACTTGAGTGCTTCCTTTTCTTGAGTCTTCTTCCGCCCTTTTCGGCATCCGGAATCGTCTCGTCACGGCATTCGGACGGCATCAACACCAGTCAGACGCATCAGGAGGTTCCGGAACCAAGAAGGGTATCTGCCGGGCAGCCACCAACGCCTGAACTGAGGACCCGGGTGGGTCTTTATGGGGGCGTCCAGGCCCCTGGACGCCCCCATTCTTTTAATTTATTTTTCACATCCCAAAATCAAATAAAAAATAATATATTAACTGAGGCGTCCAGGACCCTGGACGCCTCCATAAAAACAAGTATAAAAAATATAAAATGCCAGCTTTGGCATAAAAATAAAATAAAAAATAAAAAATAATATATTAATGGAGGCGTCCAGGCCCCTGGACGCCTCCATAAAAACAAGTATAAAAATTAATGTGCCAACTTTGGCATAAAAAACAAAACAAAAATAATAAAAAATATTTTCTTGGAGGCGTCCAGGACCCTGGACGCCTCCATCAACTCCGTCACGGGCGCCGCCCACCGAACGACGGTTTGTCGTGTGTGAAAAAATCCAAATTGTGGAGACGTCCAGACAGCTGGACGCGCCCATTTCAAAATCACGAGGCGCCGCTCACAAAACCACGTGTTGTGTCAAACCGCTTGCGGCCGGCGGTGGGGTTCGGTGGACCTGTTTGAGGCGTCCGGGGCCCTGGACGCCTCCACAAAAATATTCCAAAAAAATAAATAAAAATAGAATAAAATATTAGTTCGGCCTTGATGGAGGTGTCCAGGGTCCTGGACGCCTCCACCCTCCGGAGCCCTATAAATAGAGGCCCACCCCCTCAGTTCTGGGAGAGCTTCTAAGAGATCCGATAGGCTGCCGGAGCCTAGAGGCTACCGGAGTCATTTCTAACCCGTGGGGTCTTTTGTAGGTGGAGGTTCTGCCGGCTTCTCGGGTGCCCACGCTCGCGAGAGGAAGGTCGTCTTCATCCACCGCGCTTCCACGTCGTCCCTACGTTGCCGGAGCTCCGTCGGATTTCACCCTCGGCTCATCCAATAAGCCCTTTCTTCCCCTTTTTCTCCATAGTTCTTTACATTCATCATACTGCATCCTCTATCTCCCTATATAAGGGCGCCGTCTCTTGCATACTTCTTGCATTCATCATCGCATTTTCCTCCTACTCGAGTCCGAGAGGGGTTTAAAATCACACCAACCAGGTGTGTGTCAGGTCACGATCTCGTTACTTTTATTGCAGGGAATTGTTACTACACTACCATTTTCTAATTTCGTTCATTTATTATCTACTGTTTTGCAAGGGTAACCAAGGAAAGCCCTCTCCGTCGGACGGTCGAAGGGGGAGGAAGAAGCAACCCGCCATCTCCCGCTCTTGAGGTAGGCACGATTACTTTCTGTATTTTGGGGTCTTTTGGCCCCTGGCGATCACATCTTGTTCTCGAGGCCGCGGCGAGTCACTTCCCCAATGGCCGTTTAAATTTTCGTTCTTATATTCTCTTTATATTCTGTTATATTCTGCTCATATTCTCGAGGCCGCGGCGAGTCACTTCTCCAATGGCCGTTTAAATTCACGTTCTTATATGTTATATTCTTATCTATTCATATTCTCGAGGTCGCGGCGAGTCACTTCCCCAATGGCCGTTTAAATTTTCATTTTTATATTCTCTTTATATTCTGTTATATTCTGCTCATATTCTCGAGGCCGCGGCGAGTCACTTCCCCAATGGCCGTTTAAATTCCCGTTCTTATATGTTATATTCTTATCTATTCATATTCTCGAGGCCGCGGCGAGTCACTTCCCCAATGGCCGTTTCAATTCTTGTTATTTAATTTCTACACCATTCCTGTCCCCCCGAGGCTGCGGCGAGTCACTTCCCGCTATAGCCGTTTAACCCCCATCTTGCTATATTACATTTGTCCCGCTCGCCCCGCCAGAGTAATCTCCCGTGGTGGCCCCTTCTCTTTTCTCTTATTTCTGTGTTGCAGCAAACAAAAGAGGAGCCCGCGCGCTCTGCGTCCTCTTCGCTCCCCGAACCGCGTGACGTCGCTCACATCGGCCTCCAAACAAAGGCGCTCCGCTACCTCCGCCCGGTCCACCAACTCGGCGCGCTCGGCCTCCCAACGGCCATCCAGCTCGAGACGAAGAAGGCGCTCCTCTTCGAGGAGTTTACTTTTCCTCTCGAGCGATTCCCGGGCCTTGGTTAGTTGCTCAGTCAGCACTCCGACCTCCAGCCGGCTCGACCGCGACAACTCCCTGATCGCGGAGAACTCCCGTCGGAGCCCCTCATGCGCCTCATTGAGTCGAGCTAGTTTCCTCTCACACCCTCCGAGGGTCCAAGCAAGATTCGACCGCTCTGACTCCGACCGGGCATAAGTCTCCGCCATTGTGGCCCCCATCTGGGCCATTACCAGGCCGCCCTCCATAATGATGTCGAGGACCCAAGGTGGAGAATGACGCTTGTCTCCCCCTTTCATCCTCGCGGACACCTCGCGGCAAAGCTGGTATAAATTGCTCGAGATGCCGAGCCTTTCCAGAGCCACTGGCATGGGAACCCTCTCCGCACTTGGCGCCTCGCCGGAAGGCCCATATCGAGCTGCAGGCTCAGCCGCCCCACGCGCTACGGTCGGTTGGGGTTGCGACGCCCCCGCAGGCGAACCCCCGACCTCGATCGACTCTACGAGCTCGGTCGCCCGGTGCGCCACGGACGGTTGGGGCTACGACGCCTCTGTCGGCGAACCCCCAACCTCGACCATCTCGGCCCGCGCATCACCTCCCGAGACATCGCCAGCCTCGACCGGGGCCCCGGCCTCGGCCCCGGTTGTTTCAACTTCGGCCCCCTCTGTTCCAGACAAGGGGAGAGCCAACCCATCACCGTCACCCCCCGGGGTGCCCCTGGTCTCCTCGGCCCCCTCTCGCTCAGCAGATGGGAGAGCTGGCTCGGTAGGGTCGGCCCTATCTTGCCCCAGAGAGGGGAGCGCCGCCGAGCCAGAATTGCCCCCAGCGGCGGGGATGGCCCCGGCCTTCCTGGCCCGTTTCCTAGCCTTCACGGCCTCCGTCAACCTTCCCTCCATGGGATCCTTGCGCTTCACCCCGCACGGCCGAGAAGTCCCCTCGGAGGCCGCCCCTTTGCCCTTGTCCCGGGCTTGGGAGCGACCCACAGGCGCACCCGGTTCATCAGCCGCCGAGTCGTCGCCAAGGTCAATGATCTCAGCGGCCTCCTCCAGAGACTCCTGCCTGGTGTCTGCACAAAGAAGAAGGCGTGATCAGGAAAAGGAAGGATGACCCCCACATCCGAAGGAGGATCTAAGTTGTGGCACCTGACGGCTTCAGACATGTAAGAAGACACCGCTCGATATTCTCCGGCGTCACCAGCTCTTCGGTAGACTGGCGATGTTTCAGCAAACGAGCAGTATACTCCTCCACATGTGGAGGGAACTCCTCCTGCCGGGGAGGGATATTCGGGTGAAAATTGGGCATTACTTGGCACCTCCAAGTCTCCTCCACCGAGTTAATCCCCGCCCAGAAAAATTGGGTCTTCCACCCTTTATCCGAAGAATCCTTCGCCGCCAGCGAAATACAGCTCCTATTCCTCCTCGCCTGGATGAAGTAAAAACCCTTCCCCGCCGAAGGGTGTGCCTTCAACTCGAATAAATAGTGGAAGAGGTCCAATGAAGGAGGAACCCCGCACTGACGACAGAGGATTCAGAAAGCGGAGAGGAGAAGGTACGAGTTGGTTACCAACTGAATGTGTGCCAACTGGAAAAAGTTGAGGAGCGTGAGGACGAAGGGCTCGAAGGGGAGGCGAAACCCGCTCTTCCACGCCAGAAGAAAGGTGCAGATGTGGCCCGTGCGAGAATCCACGCTCGTCTCATACGGGGCAGTAGCAGTAAAGCTATACTTGTGAGGCAGGCGAAACTGATGCTCCAACCTCTTCACCTCGGCTTCCCCCAACTCGCTGCAGTTCTGGACCAGCGCTCACACCACCAGTTCGTCGCCCCATCCCTCGGCCCCCGAACGCTGGCCCGCCATAGATTCCGAGGAAGAACTTGAGGAAGAATTCTCTCGAGACCTCAAAGATTCCGGGGGAAGAGGAAGTTGTCGGACCACCTCTGCAGTTATCTTCACCAACTCCTCAAACGCCGCCGCAAGTTTTTGCTCCTCCGCTGTGTTCTCACGGTGCATCAAAGAGCCCCAAAAGTAAAGAAGCGAAGGAAAGCCAAAACCCTAACGACGGAAAGAGTCTGGGATGACAACCATCGCCTAACGTCTATAAACCCACGCGGGAGGCGGCGCGTCGTTCCGACCTCCGAGAAAAGGGGGCCCCTTCATTTCAAATCCGTCAGGATTGCAATTATTATGGGCCCAGGTGACCACGACATGTGGCTTCATAACACCTCCAGATTTCCACCCACCTGAGCCACGCTGGTCCAAAACCCCAAACGACTACTCCTCCGAGCTTATTAAGGCTCGGGAATAGGAGGGGGACAAGTGGAGAGGGGGATTTCTATAGCCCAATTAAGAGCAGTCGAACTAGGCCCCTCAGGGCCCGACAAGGCTTAGCTCAGCCAAGTGACAGCCCCCTGGGGCCCACTTAGGCGAGAAAGCCCAATAAAAGTTTTCGCTCGAGGATACTACCTTCCTAGGCGGCCTCTAGGCTCGGAAGGCCCAAGCGTCGGTCAGGTCACAGGAAAGGTCCATGCCCGAGCCATCTCTCCGCCCAGGGGAAGAAGGCGCATGTCGACCAATCCGACCCATCTTCGTCCGAGCTAAGCCTACCGCCCGGATAGGGCTAGCCTCTCTAAGCTCGGAACGGCCGACAATTACTTATCCATGCAGCCGTTAAGAGTCCTCTGTGGGCGGGAATTTATAAAGGTGAGGGACTCCAGCTCCCCAAGGTGATAACGCTCCCACGATAAGGCAATGAAAGCCCACGTCGAGGACGTAACCCCCTCCTGAAACTCCTCGACTTACAGGACTCCAGAAGACGGCACACTATTTAACCCAGGGATACCCTCCGGCGAAAGGTAAGGGCAATCACACGCTCAAAACTCCTGAGCAGAAACCACTTCACCCTTCTGGTGGAGAGGGATCTCGCGCAGAAGCTACTTCCTCCCTATATTGCTCCCACCATAGCTCTACTAACTTAAGCATCGGAGGGTTTTCCCCAGGGACTCATCCATGGGCCCCCTTACCCGTTTCCCTTTCTTGCAGTTCACTATCCGGTGATCCACTGTCCGCTCAGGACCAGCGCGGGATCTTGCCTCTTCAATATATATTAGAAATATTATACTTTTGATTTCTGGTCATCCGGGGTTAAGGGTATGAACGCGCTAGCCGAGACTAACTGTAGCACCCCGTAATAAATAATAGGGAACACAATTATTTTTCTATGAATAAACATATTCTAAATAAATTAAACTTGCATAAGAAGGCCAAATAGAAATAAATTAATCATATATATGCACTTAATGGGCTTTAACCCATAAATTATCTTCTTCCATTAAAACAATATATACAAAGTCTTAGCCAAAACAACCCACATATACATATAAACCTTGGCCCAAAAAGAAAACCCAAAATAATATAACCCATGTATATAAATACACCTTAAATGGGCCTTTACGTATAAGCACATATAGAGGCCATGAGACCCTCGTGAGCCTTCTTAACAAAGCCAACCCAACCCATGATCACCTGGTAGCCCAACATGCAACCCATATGACCAACCGACAAGTGAATAGCCCAAATGCCATTCGGCAAGACCCAAACCCATGTGCAAAATCACCCGAACCCAACCCATGTGCATGGTCGATCCTGCATGGAGTTTAGCATTAGGGTTTTAAGTTGTAAAACCAAGCATGTGGCTGTTAAAATGGAAGGGCAAATGGAAAGCACGGAAGGTTTTAAATCCTTCCGTTTCTGAACAATAGAAGCCTCCAGAACATTTCGTTCCTATAAAACCATGCCCTCTTCGAACAGAGCAACCCATGTTGCTGCGTCTTCTTCCTCCTGCGAGCGTGGTCGTCCTTCTTCCCCTTCCTCCTGCTGATCGTCCAGGCGCGAAGGGCTTCTTCCCCTTCATCCTCTTCAACCTGCCATCTTCATCCTATTAAACGTGGGTTGCCTGCACAAGAAGAGGAGCCAACTTCTTCCTCCCTTTCACCCTGTTTCGAACAGGTATCGCTTCGGCAAGACCCTCATTGTTCATCATCACCGTAACCCACTCAAAAGGTAGGTGTTCTCTCTGATGGCTAAACTCAATTAACAAAGATGATACATGCTCTTATGATCATAAATAGCATGCTCATGTTCGAGTTCATAGTCTCTAGTTTCTCATAGGTGTTCTCTCTGACGGCTAAACTCACTTAACAAGGATAATAAATGCTCTTATGATCATATACAGCATGCGTATATCTCGTGTGTTCGAGTTCATAGTCTCTAGTTTCTCGTAGGTGTTCTCTCCCAAGTCGAATCGTTAATAATAAGGTTTGCATGATCTCTATGCATGTTTCATGAGTACTTGGAGCATGTTTGTTGTAGTTTTATAGGTTATCTCTACATCAGGTTCATCGGTTTGAATGCTTTATTTTTTCTTCGTTAAGTAATACGTATAACATGTTTTAAAAAATTTTTCCATATAAGCACCTATCTAAAAATTGAAAAATATAGATGATGAAATCTTCATATTTTTATTTAAATTTTGATACCCTTTATGCTAACAATAACCAGAAATATTAATTAATTGGTAATTTAATAGAGTTAATTTGTTGACACGGTGAATTACATATTTCACTGTAGTATGCTAGTTATGGATTTTTACTTTGTCGGCCTGTTCATGGACGTCGGAGTGACTTTTGACCATGAAAATTTATGGGCGTACTAGTGGGATGGAGATCGAGATAGTGAGAGTGGTTGTACCGTTTTTCGTACCTCTTGTCTCAAGATCCCCCATCTCTCAACGAAAAATTATTTTGAACATCCGGTTAGGTAGAGTTTTTTGAGCCTGTCATTTCGGTATATCATAGGCTCGATTCCGACGTAGTTACGTCGAGAAACGAGAGGACTAAAAGTTGAGATAATTTGTTAATGAAATGACGACAAGAGACTTGTCGTCAAATCTTTTTGACGACGTAACACAAAATCGTCAAATTATATATATATATATCTTGTAACAATATCTTTGAAAATTGATATCTATTAAGATATGTAACAGAAAATTATAAAAAATATATATTTGGAATCCTTGAATTTTCGCCTAATTATCATATATTATATTTCTCTAAATTATTTTATATAAATAAATGTGTCTTTGAATGTATGTTTTAAAATTATTCAATTAAATAGATATTGACGTGAATTCTTGTTAAATAAATTAAGTTAAAAATCATAGAATTAACGTCCCTCCAAGTGGACGCTAATTAATAAATGACACTACATACGGACGTCAATTAAAATAAGTTTATTTAATTATAGTTAATTATAGAATTAGATGGACGTGAATTCTATAATTAACGCATTCATGTTCTCACCGTTTTCTTCCGATTTTGACCCATACCTCGGGTCTTTTGGCACTCTCATCTCACGTCCGTGGATGGAGTCCATTTTCATGATTGGTTCACGTTATACACCTCAACTCTCGGTGACATACGAGTCCTCCGTTGGACATTCCATTCCTTCGGACTGGCAAGTTAGTCATTGAGACCTCCGTAAGTCTCCGCTGGCCTTGGATTCCCTCAAGGCAGCTGAGCTGGTTGTACCCTAAAAACCTCGGGATCCGATCCGTGTCACTTTGGTTTTCCATTAGTCTTGACTCTCTACTCCTTTTGGAATCTTCTTGTCATCAATTCGAGAACATAACCCTTTGACTCTGTGTTTGGCCAAATCTGATTCTGAAACATTAAGGGCTGTGGGTCCGCGACTTTTCAGTGCCAGGTAGGACGAAAGTCCAATTCTGTAAACCATGGTAATTCTGGGTGTGGCATTGCACCAAACTCTGTACATCTGTTATATTCTGTTATTCTGTTATATCTGTTATTCTGCAAACTCTGTTATTTCTGTTAATTCTGTTATTCTGATATTTTGTTGTTCGGTTATTCTGATAATTTAGATATTCTGCTAGATTGTTTAATTCTACTTATATTTATTAAAACTCTGTTATATTCTGGCCAAATATGAAGTTATGTTCATCTAAGTATCTGTCCTTGTTATATTCTGATAGCTTGTCCTACTCTACATGGGAATTCATCCCTATTTCTCTTGAGCTCGTAACTACCTTTGACTTTAATATTTGTCTTTCCTGTTAGATTGATCGTCATGATTTTCTAGTTCCATGCCTTGCATCTTCATGAACATGTTAATTGGCTAATCACTTATATTCTGCTTGATGAGAGATGTAATTCCTACTGAGCGTTTCGCTCACCAGCCTATCTTTAACGTTTTTTTTCAGGTAACGACATTGAAGTTAGTCCAACAGATGGGGAAGGGCAAGAGTGATAAGTGAATGGAGAATCGTGTCGGTGTCTTTCTTTGAGTCTCGTCCTATTATTTGAGTCCTTTCTCTTTATTAGAGTGTAATAGTGAGTCCTTTCTTCACTTATGTAAGTTGAGTCAAGGTACGTAATTCGAATATTTGAATATCAATAAAGGTTAAATTGGCCCACATTGTCCAGGTTGTAATTTTGTGTCATATGTTCGCTCTGATTATTCACGACTGTATCACTGCCACGTTCCGAACTACACGATCCGCTGTTATCGATTCGGGGCGTGACACTAGCGCGTTCATGAAGAACGCGCTGGGTCGGGCTGGCGCATTCAGAACGCGCTATTGAGGTATAGCACGTTTTGGACCTGATGAAAAAACGGGAATACCCCTCCAATAAAATGACCATAACTTGCTCATTTCATAACGGAATTTAATAAATGAGCTATCAATGGAAAGAGGACCGAAAAACGAACAAGATGGTATGATTTAATTAGAGTTTAGCCTGAGAGACACCTACCTTTAGACGGATCTAAATAAATATCTCCAAATATAAGAAAACCCTTTGATCTTCCAAATCTTTCTTGAAATCTCCACCAATCTTCGCAGCAGCGTAACCTAAACCTCCAGGGATGGTTTGAGGGTCGAATGGGGTTCTATTTATAGCAAAAACTTGGCCAAATTTGTCAAGATTCCTCACCTAATTCCACCAAACCCATTAAGTCAGAATTAGAAGAAATATGCCATTTCTCTTTTTAATCTAGCCCATCTTAGGTGTGAAAACAATGTAAAAACGGCTGGTCCAAGGTGGGCTGTTAGGTAAGGGTTGATTCTTGAGTCAATCTTCTAGAAATGGGGTTATTTTAATCTCTTAAATATCATATTAAACACATGTTACGAATTTAGGTCAATTTAACCTTTAATAAATCATTTAATCTATTAATCCAGTCCATTATAGATTATCCAATGGGTCAATTGTGATCCCAGTCCATTATATGGACTTTTATTGGGCTTTCTATGATTTATCTAAAGTTTAAAGCACTTAATCTCTATTTACTTCAAGTAAATTCAATAAACTATTTTATTTCATATAGAAAAAAGTAATTTAATTATTTCATGAAAATTTTAATTACATAATTAAATTGAAAATTTTATTTCTCATTTTTAATTATCGGGTTTCTACACGGTTTATCTGCGTTCAACATAGCTACCTGAGTTGCCCCGAGGGCGCCCTGACTACAGGCCACGCCATGTGGCACCCAGCAACGAGGTCGGGGTCTACCCTCGAGTCGCCTCCCTCCAGCCCTCTGAAGTCAAAGGAAGACCCATATGGGCCAACCACAAGCTTCAAAAGCTCACAACACCCTTATACGGCCCACGCACGCGTGTTGGGAATTTCCCCGTGCACCTGGTGGGCGCGTATGCTCCAGCCACTCTACAGCAAGTTCGAACCCAACTCGGGACTCCCAACAACCCATCGCTTCATGCACCACCATCGTGCGACCTTGGACGTGGATTGACCTTGCGGGGGTTTCTGGGGGCGGAGCCCCCGGAAGAAAATTCCTATTTATAACAGGGGCATTGCCATCTTTTGGTAACCTAAACCCCCCGGTCAAACCCAGTCAAACCCGCCTAACCCCCCCCCCCCCCCCCCCGGGGGGGGGGGGGGGGAGAGAGTTTAGGCAGACCATCCTGGACCTCCAGGCTGATCCTCCTAAACCCTCTGGGGGGAGGGGTTTAGGCGTACCAGCCTCACCCCTAAGGCTGGTCCGCCTAAACCCCCATAAAATAAAAAAACTGTTTTTAATGAAAAAAGCCCCCAGCCCATGCCCAGTCTGCCTAAACCCATGGTTTAGGCGGACCAGCTTGGACTCCCAGGCTGGTCTGCCCAAACCCCTCCCAAAACAAAAAAAAAGAGATTTTTTAATGAATAAAAAACCCCTCCGTGAGGGGTTTAGGCGGACCAGACTAGCCCATTGGGCTGGTCCGCCTAAACCCCCCTAGGGGAGGGGTTTAGGTGGACCAAACCAGCCCCTTAGGCTGGTACACCTAAACCCTCCCTCCCCCACTCCGTAAACAGCAAAAAAAATGTTTTTTTCTTTTTTTCTTCAAGGGTTTACCCGGACCAAGTTGTGCCCTCAACTTGGTCCGCCTAAACCCCCCATGACCCTTCATCTTCCCCTATAAAATCCCCCTAAGGGCTCAATGGATGGATGAAAAGAACCTATGACCTAACCGCTGCACCCTCGGAGTTCTTCCGTAGGCACCCAGCGACGGTCGTAAGTAGAACGCAAGGAACTAAGTGCGCGCATGGTTGCCTTGTTGATCGGCTCATACACACCGAGGGTATGTCACACGTACTCCCCTCACGCGGCTTCTAGCCATCGCACACATGTCAACTCTCGTCGCACCTAAGGCGTTATGACAACGACGAACACACCCGCATGATGACATTCGCCTTCCGAGGCCCGGACCCGACCGCTCACCTTGAGCCGCGTCCAACCTCCGTCAGGCGCCAGCCCACGACCGCCCCTGCCACCTAGGTTGTCAGGCTTGTCTCGATCTCCTCATAGGCAGCCTCTGTAAAACACGCGGATATCTGCCTTATCCAGCATTGACTCGGGGACCGACCCACATGTCGGAACTGTCCCGCGGCTTGCGCCCATTGTACTTCGACCTCCTCGGCCCATTTGTAAAGCCCACGCGGCTCTCATACAGCATGCAACCAGTTGAACACATGCACATGTACACGGGTCTCAGCCTCTTCACGGCGCCCAGTGACTTCAGTCACAACGGTGCCTCCGGCCCCCGACTGCCAGTCACACCGAGCCTCGAGCACGACCATCGACGTCTCCCGGCGCCTGCCTCCTTCAGTCACAACGGTGCCCCCGGCACCCGACTGCCAGCTACTCCAGTCACATCGGGGCCCGTGGCACCCGATCACTCAACAACTCCAGTCACAACGGTGCCCCTGGCACCCGACTGCCAGTGACTCCAATCACATCAGGGCCCACAGCGCCCAACCATTCAACAACCTCAGTTACAACGGTGCCCCCGGCACCCGACTGCTAGCTACTCCAGTCATGTCGGGGCCCGCGGCACTCAATCACTCAACGACTCCAGTCTCAACGGTGCCCGCGGGACCCGACTGCTAGCTACTCCAGTCACATCGGGGTCCGCGACACCCGATCACTCAACAACTCCAGTCACAACGGTGAACCCGGCACCCGACTGCCGGCTACTCCAGTCACATCGGGGCCCGTGGCACCCGACCACTTAACTTCCCCCACACAACGGTGCCCACGGCACCTGAATGCCAGCTACTCCAGTCACATCGGGGCCCGCGGCATCCGACCACTCAACTTCCCCCGCACAACGGTGCCCACGGAACCCCTATTGCCCCGACCTTGACACTCTTGTTGACATATTTTCCCCCCTCCCTTCTTCCCTCTACCTTTCTATATCAAGGTATAAGAACAAGCAAAGCGAAGCTAGAAGGGTGGAGAGGTGTGTATGATCGTGATCGCCACCAAGATACAGAATGCAAAGGAAATGCACCCGTACCTTGGAAAGGGACAAGACACTCGCCTGAAGTGCAGTACTGGCAGTCGTAAACGGTCCAAGACGAACCGCTCAATGGATGGCACGGCCGCTCGATAGGCCGCTTGTTACGCGGGGTTTTTATGCCAATTACCGGGGTGAGGGAAGGGATAGAGTGGTGAAGGAAAATACGGGAGTTTGATGTATCTCGGGTATCCTCCTTACGGGTGCATGCCTCTCACGGCGGTACCGGGCACTCTCCTTTCACGCAAAGTCGGAAAGGGTCGAATGGCACGGAAGTGTCGGGATAAGGGTTAACCGGACAAGATGCGGGTGTGCCAGTCGATCTCTCGACAATCACTCATGGAACCAAGGTTTGACCAGGGAAGCACCACCAGGGCGCGGCACGTGGGCTCGGGCGATCGGGTGACACGTGGAGAGAAGGGGTTCCATGGGTGCGAGTGTGTAGGCGATTGCAGGAATTGTGTACAGGACATCTTTCCCCACCGGTCGCAAGCAACCAATGTTTATTTACATCGGATTGAATCTGAATACCTTCGTTCTAAGATGAAGAGAAGTCTGTATGTGTGTCTGAAGCCATGGGTGGAGGGCCGGGGGCGTCCAGCAGCTAGGGGTAAGCGTAAGACCGAGGGGTGTTAACTTGGATCAGGGTGTTGGGCACGGATGCCGAGTGGAGTGGGTAGGAAGCTGGAGGCCCGAATACGAACGTATGTATTTCACTGGTTTTATGATGAGCCAGATGGGCTTTACAAGCGGGCCTTAATAGGCCGAAGTACAACTGGAGCAAGCCGCGGGACAATTTCGACATGTGAGTCAGTCCCCGGGTCATTGCGTGACAAAGCGGATGTCCGCGTGTTCTGCTGGGACTCTTTACAGAGGAGTTGGTGTGGGTCCAACTGCCTTGGTGGTCAGAACGGACCCGGGCTGGCGCCTGGCGGAGGTCGGACGCGGCACGATGTGAACGGTCGGGTCCTGGTCTCGGACGGCCAGCGTTGTCAAGATGGAGAGACGAGGTCGGCCCCATGATTGTGATTCCCGAGCCAGAGGTCCGACTAGACTCGATTTGTCAATCTGAGGGGCCGATGGCCGGCTGGGAGGTGAACGGTGGGCACGCGGTTCCGTGTCAAGGGCTGACGCGGCGTTATGAAGTACCCTTCATCGCCGGCGTAAGTGTCGTAAGTTGCCGTACACAGGCGGACTCGGGATGCGGGCATTCTTGCCATTGGTACGATCATCTTACACGCGACGGGGATGGACTTGATATGAGACGGCTAAACACCACGTGAGGGGAGTACGTGCGACATACCCTCGGCGTGAGGGAGCTGACTAACAAGCCAATCGTGCGCGCACTTGTCTTCTCGCATTCCCGACCCTTGCCGAAAGCCTCGGGGATCCGAGGGTGCGACAGTTAGGCCGGGGAAGTTTGCTCGATGCGTTGCTTCCTTCCTTTTTTGCATGCCTTTGTAGCTTGTTGGTAAGGGGGCCGATCCAAATTCAGCAAACTGGAAATGAAGGTAGGGGGTCTGGTCAAATTTGAAGGAAAGAATAGAGGTAAGATTGTTGGAATAGGAACAGTTGGTAAGTCTTCCACAAACTCTGTTGAAAAAGTTTTGCTTGTAGAGGGTCTTCAACAGAACTTGCTTAGTATTAGTCAGTTATGTGCCAAGGGTCACAGAGTTGTGTTCGATAATAATGTATGAAAAATACTTGAAATAAATTTTGACAAGGTCAAGTTTGAAGCACATAGAGTCAATAATATTTACATTATAGATTTAAATGAAAAACCTGAATCAAATCTTTGTTTGGCTGCTGATCTTGAAAATAATGCATTTAATTGGCACAGACGTTTAGGACATGCTAGCTTCTCTACATTGAATAAATTGGTTAAACATGATTTAGTTAGAGGCATGCCTAAGATTAAATTTAGTTTCATCTTAAAAATTTATGATGCATGTGTTCTAGGCAAACAAACTCGTAAATCATTTAAACTCAGATCTGAGTCTTTGTCCTCCAAGCCAATGGAGCTTTTACATATAGATCTCTTTGGCCCAACCAGGACTCAGAGTCTAAATGGGAAGAGATTTGGGTTTGTGATTGTAGATGATTTTACCAGATTTTCATGGTTATTTTTCTTAGCAAATAAAAGTGATGCTTTTCAAAAATTTGAACACTTTTTCAATAAAGTCAAACAAGAAAGAATTCACAGAATTTTCATGATTCAATCTGACCATTGAGGAGAGTTTGAGAACTCTATATTTTCTGAATTTTGTAACAATGAAGGACTAACTCACAGATTTTCTTCTCCCAGGACTCCGGAGCTGAATGGCATAATGGAGAGAAGAAACCGCACAATCATTGAAATGGCAAGACCTATGCTGGTGGAGAGTTAGCTACCTAGAAGGTTTTGGGCAGAGGTAGCTAACACCACTTGCTACACCATCAACAGAGCCTTGGTAAGACCCGTGCATAAGAAAACCCCCTATGAACTCTTGAAAGGTAAGAAGCCAAATGTTTCATACTTTAGGATTTTTGGTTCAAAATGCTTTATTCATAACAATGATAAAAAGGACCTAGATAAATTTGATGCAAGGAGTACCCCAGGAATTTTTCTAGGATACTCTGAAACAACTAGGGCATATATGATGTGAGACAAGCTATTGGGAATGCAGCAGCTAGCTGTGATCCCTTGGACCTATATCGCAAACACAATCGCAAGAGTTGAGATTTTTGGAAATCGCCAAACCACCGTGCGCATACGCTTCCCGGGGTGACTCAGTGATGCCGAGTGGAGGTAGTGGAACAAGGCCATTGCTGGTAGAGGGCCAGTAGGGTTATGGTTGCCCTCCCAAGGGTACGGTGCCCATAATCAAGGGGCTGGCTAGGTGCCTAAGGGCACCGGGTCACTCTCTCGCACAAGTCCACGGTGATCACACGCAAACTGGAAGCTTCAGGGTCAAGCACTCTCTCACCGACCAGAGGAATAGTTTCACGGATATTAAAGGAACAAACACTGAGGGGAGCAAGGGCTGGAGCTTACCCGGTTGGTTTGAAGAAACCAACCCCGTTCGGAGACGAGGGCGAGCGGGGAAGTGTGGGTTCCCCGCACACTGCGTCGACTGAAGCTTCGACCTGTTAAAAGATTACATGTGCTACGCCTCACGCAGGAGGGGGGATCTCGGGGTGGGGAGAATTGGATTACAAACAAACACTACCTTCACACAGGGAGGGGCGGTAAGCCGGCCAGGCGGGGAGGGACGTGAAGCTAAGGACGGAGCCGAGCTGCCCCTTCGAGGTTCTGCCCGCCTATTCTGCTTGTTGATAGGTACCCGCTGTTGGATTTCCTAAGGACACTCCCAAACTTGAAAATTGATGTGACCAGTGCCAAAACGTCGCTGGCTGGTCCAGGATGTGGCCTGAATTTTGTCGGGATGTCGGGTTGTCGCTGTCGGCTGAGGTGGGGGCTGGACCGGTGCTGCTTGGTTCTGGTTCGGGCTGAGTCCAGACTGTAGCATCAGGTTGGCGATGCTACCACGATCGCTCCCGTGATCCGATCGAGGCCGAACTAGGATGGTTGCGAGCGTGGTTGAGTCTTATTCGTTCAGCAACAAAGAATGTCCCCAGACGAGGTCGGGGTCGAGAGATATGTCCAGAAGAGCGGGAGGGGGTCTGGATGGATCTCGACTGACCTGATTTGTGACCTTGGAGTAGAAAAATCGGAACGACCTGCTCCGGGCTTCAATCGGTGCCCCGCTGGATGCGTTGGACAGTCGACTGGTGGAAATTCACTCCGGCCAAGTGGCGCGCCAAGGGGAGTTCTGGTGTGGTCTCTGTAGCTTCTGAACTGCAGCTCTGGTCCCTGCTCAGGTCCCAGTTGCGCAGTCGGACGAAAATGCGCCTCCCAGGTGCCTCCGAACTTGGATAGGGGTGAGACCTACTCGCCTGCGAAGCTAGCTGGGAGAGCTTTCCGTCGATGTATGGCACACCTCCAGGAACACCGGGATGTGGGAGAGTCTGGCGTTGCAACATGAGGGTGGTCCTGCAGATCTGCAGCTGCTCACTGGTATATAGAAAATGGGGTGGAGGAAGTGGATTCTTGGTGGTGGGTTAGTGGTTTTGGGAGGGGAGGCTGTTGCAGGTGGTGTTCTGGTGTTTTGGAAGGGGAGGGGCGATGGAGGGTGGGGGGTTTCATGGGGAGAGAGGGAGTGGTGGTGTGGGGGGGTCTTGGGGGTTAGAGAGGGACTTGATGGGAGTGGGGGTCGCCCAAGGGCCAAGAGAGGGGGTAATGGGGGTGGGGTTCGCAGCCAGGTGGGGAAGGGGGGTTCAAATCCCCTAGGGGATGTGAAGAGGTGTGTGGGGAAGAGGGAGGGTGCTTGGGGGAGAGGGAAGGGTGCTAGGGAAGTGGGAGGGTTGCCTTGGAATATGAAGGGTTGCTTGGATAGTGGTGAGAGTGAATGGGGGTTTATGAGCCATGGGAAGGTGAAGGGTTGTATTTTATGGGGTGGGGTGATGTGGCAAGGGGGGGGGAGGAGAGAGAGGGGGGGGCGAAATGGGGTGAGAGAGAGGGGAGGAGAGAGAGAGGGGTTCGCCCCCTTCAAGAGAGAGAGGGGGAGAGAGAGAGCTAGAGAGAGAGAATGAGAGGTAGAGAGAGAGGGGGATTCTCACAATGGCTTTGTGGAATGCTTAATTCAAATTCTTCATTAGTTCACCAAGGGGGGTTTGGGGTCCTATTTATAGGGACCCAAACTTTTACATGACAAGACTACCCCTCGCTTTACACATAATGACCAAGCTATCCAAAAAGCAACCAAGGGGTAGATGAAGACTAAAACATAGGGAAATGACTTAGGACCTAGGATGATGACTCAAATAAAGGGGAAAATTACATCAAAATAACTCAAACAAAAGGCAAGAAATACATCAAAATGATCCAGGTAGAAAAGCAAAGGGTCGGGGGGGGCCCTGCTCGACATGGAGCTCGATCCTATTCCTCTCCAGGAGGAAGTGAAGTCTCGAGCCAGAACGAATCGTGGGTGATGTCCCCATCAATTCCCCCGGGCTGCGAAAAGCTCGACTCTGTCGAGTAGGGGCCCGCTCTACTGTGATACTGCTCCAATATGTCAGGGCCCATTTGCTGGAGATCCTCCCGACTTACCCATGTGTCATCCGACGGAGGCCGTCCCTTCCACCTAACCAGATATCGCTCATATGCCCTGCTCCGGGTAGTAGTGATCTGTTCATCTAATATCCGCTCCACTTTCTCACGCTAGTTCCTTGGGCCGGGTGGAGCTCTCTTTTGGGTAGGGGCTCTCTCAAGGGATGGAACAGGCTGGATGTTCTCACTGGGTGTCACCGTGGGACCCTTGTATGGCACCAGGTTAGTCACGTTGAAAGTGGGACTTACTCCGTATTCCTCAGGGAGGTCTAACACATAAGCATTACTGCCAACGCGCCTCAAAACCTGGAAGGGCCTACTCCACGAGGCCTCAACTTTGAGACATTTCCAGGGAATAATCTCTCAAGCCTCACCATCACCAAATCACCTACATGGAACTCTTGGTGGCGGCGGTGGGAATCGGCTAATTTCTTGTATACCTCATTGCTCTTGTTGATTTGTTTGCGAATGGTGCCATGCAGTGTCATGAATGATGATCCTCAAGAGATGAAGGGAGGGCCTGGACAACCAAATTCAGCCCTATCAAGTGTTACATTGGTTTTGACGGACTTAGGAGGACCGGGGCATCCATAAATGGTTCTATAAGGTATGGGTGCAGTGAATGCCGGAGGACCCGGACTTCCATGTATACTCCTATCATGTATAAGATGGATGATGAGTGGGGGAGGACCTGCATATCCAAATGTAAACCTGTCGTGCACTGGACCTAGTGTGTGTGTGACACAAATGAGATGACTTGACTTACTATCCCTACCAAATGATGCAAAATGTAGTGACACATGCATTTCCATCCAAATGGCATCTTCTATGTGTGTGGCTTGGTGTGGGAGTTTTCACTCATAGGGGTCGAAGGGGTCTAGGAAAGTGGAGTGGGCTTGGTCCAATAAGGTGGGTGAGGGTAGGAAGGAGTGGGTGGTGAGTGATGCAGGTTGGTCACATGAGTACTTGGAAGCCCATTGGAAGGGGTCAAAAGGATCAAGATGGGTCGAGGGGTGGGTGAAGTCGAGGTGGGCCTCAATCCAAGAGATAGACCTGGGGTCCCTAGCGCACGTGGGGAAGTGGAAATCATGAACCCGATGGGACCTAGCGTAATGCTCCTTGCAAAGGGGCGAGGGGTAGGGAAAGGTGTAGGAGGGCAAGGAGGTGGGTTGGCAATGAGGGGCTAGCGGGAAGGGATCATGCGGATCTAGGAGGACTTGGGTTGAAAGGAATGAGGCTTCTTCCCATCCTAGACCTTGAGCACTCCAAAGCATACACTCCCTAGTGTGGCCTAGGCACTCGTCTCCTAATGGGGTAAGTACCAAAGTGGATTCCCTAGGTGGAGTGCCCTTTCCTTGTGGTAGGGGGGTGGTGTAAAACTCATCGGGGTCGGGTAGAAACAATAAGAGCTTACTCATGCATGGACCCTTGGTGTAAATGGAGGTGATGGACCCTATAGAGGGGTGTGAGAAACTAAGGGACCCCATGTCGCTTGTTCCTAAGGCCAGCATGTTTGTCACCTCTATTTGCCTTAGTATACCCTTAATCAAGTCCCTCAGGGTTCCTACAAAGCAGAACGAATGGTAGGTTGCGTGGAATGGTGGGGTGGGCACGATTGGGTTGTGGTTATCCATGGAGGGGCGCGTGACATGGAGGAGGAGGTTTTGCTTTAGCCACTCAATGAGGGGTTCCCCTAAAGTCACAATTCTCATGGAGGGAGGGGTGGGGGGACTTGGTTGGTCATCTTGTAACTCTCGGGGGAGGGTGCACCCAGTTAGGCTCAATGGAGTTTCTTTGGGTAGGGATGAGTTCTCTTGACCCAACTCTTAGCATTGGGATTCGTATTCCTCTTCCCAATCTAGGGGAGCCTCATGGACTTCGGTCACCTCCTCAAGTTCCCCTTGGATAGGGGTAACTATTTCTTCAATCAGTATGTTGGACATCTCTCGTGAAGGGCATTGATTGATGAAGTGTCCAAAGCCTCTACACTTAGAGCATTGTTGTCTATTTCCCTGAGTGGTCTCACCTACACTTGGCCCATTGGAACTCCCTTCTCGCCGGGGTATGGGTTGACTAGGGGTGACTCTTGTCGGATGAGGGGTGGGAGGAAGATGAGTGGGACGAAATGGGGTACTTCCATTTGGACTTGGCGTGGGGTCTTCAAAAGAGGGGCTGGGTTGGGGCAGGGTCCTATGTCCTTGGGATCATCCAGTCGTGGGGTGAACCTGGGAGGCCTAGAGTACCGCATCATTCTTAAGGGATGATTATCCAGGTTATCCCAAGGACGCCTTTCCTCACGCCCGTAATGTCGGGGTCTCTCATAGTTATAATAAGGATCATATTCCATTTCGTCCGTATCAAACCCTTCCCATGGAGATCGAGCTCTGAGGCCATGGTTCCTAGGTGGTGGTTTATTGACTTCCCTCTCAAATTCATCCAGTGGGGGCTGAGCTCTAGAGCCGTAGTTCCTAAGTGGGGGTTCATTGGCTTCCCATCCAAATTCATCCCGTGGGGGCCGAGCTCTAGGGCCGTGGTTCCATTTTGCTTCAACCCGGTCAAGTCAGGTGGTGATGGTATCAAGCTGATCAAGAAGGTTGTTGACGGCAACGTCAAATCGGTCCATGGGTACTTGGGATGTCTCCCTAGGGTGGTCATGCAAAGGAGCGATGGAAAACACGATGCAAGGGAGACCCAAATGCCAATGCCCTAGGACTAGACTCGTAGAGACAAGTCTAAAACTTGCCCTGATACCAAATTGATGTGACACAAGCTATTGGGAATGCAGCAGCTAGCTGTGATCCCTTGGACCTATATCGCAAACACAATCGCAAGAGTTGAGATTTTTGGAAATCGCCAAACCACCGTGCGCACAGGCTTCCCGGGGTGACTCAGTGATGCCGAGTGGAGGTAGTGGAACAAGGCCCTTGCTGGTAGAGGGCCAGCATGGTTATGGTTGCCCTCCCAAGGGTACGGTGCCCACAATCAAGGGGCTGGCTAGGTGCCTAAGGGCACCGGGTCACTCTCTCGCACAAGTCCACGGTGATCACACGCAAACTGGAAGCTTCGGGGTCGAGCACTCTCTCACCGATCAGCGGAATAGTTTCATGGATATTAAAGGAACAAACACTGAGGGGAGCAAGGCCTGTAGCTTACCCGGTTGGTTTGAAGAAACCAACCCCGTTTGGAGACGAGGGCGAGCGGGGAAGTGTGGGTTCCCCGCACACTGCGTCGACTGAAGCTTCGACTTATTAAAAGATTACATGTGCTACGCCTCACGCAGGAGGGGGGATCTCGGGGTGCGTAGAATTGGATTACAAACAAACACTACCTCCACACAGGGAGGGGTGGTAAGCCGGCCAGGCTGGGAGGGACGTGAAGCTATGGACGGAGCCGAGCTGCCCCTTCGAGGTTCTGCCCGCCTATTCTGCTCGTTGATAGGTACCCTCTGTTGGATTTCCTGAGGACACTCCCGAACTCAAAAACTGACGTGACCAGTGCCAAAACGTCGCTGGCTGGTCCAGGATGTGGCCTGAATTTTTTCAGGATGTCGGGTTGTCGCTGTCGGCTGAGGTGGGGGCTGGACCGGTGCTGCTTGGTTCTGGTTCGGGCTGAGTCCATATTGTAGCATCAGGTTGGCGATGTTACCACAATCACTCCCATGATCCGATCGAGTTGGGACCAGGACGGTTGCGAGCGTGGTTGAGTCTTCTTCGTTCAGCAACAAAGAATGGCCCCAGACGAGGTCAGGGTCGAGAGATATGTCTAGAAGAGCGGGAGGGGGTCTGGATGGATCTCGACTGACCTGATCTGTGACCTTGGAGTAGAAAAATCGGAACGACCTGCTCCGGGCTTCAATCGGTGCCCCGCTGGATGCGTTGGACAGTCGACTGGTGGAAATTCACTCCGGCCAAGTGGCGCGCCAAGGGGAGTTCTGGTGTGGTCTCTGTAGCTTCTGAACTGCAGCTCTGGTCCCTGCTCAGGTCCCAGTTGCGCAGTCGGACGAAAATGCGCCTCCCAGGTGCCTCCGAACTTGGATAGGGGTGAGACCTACTCGCCTGCGAAGCTAGCTGGGAGAGCTTTCCGTCGATGTATGGCACACCTCCAGGAACACCGGGATGTGGGAGAGTCTGGCGTTGCAACATGAGGGTGGTCCTGCAGATCTGCAGCTGCTCACTTGTATATAGAAAATGGGGTGGAGGAAGTGGATTCTTGGTGGTGGGTTAGTGGTTTTGGGAGGGGAGGCTGTTGCAGGTGGTGTTCTGGTGTTTTGGAAGGGGAGGGGCGATGGAGGGTGGGGGGTTTCATGGGGAGAGAGGGAGTGGTGGTGTGGGGGGGTCTTGGGGGTTAGAGAGGGACTTGATGGGAGTGGGGGTCGCCCAAGGGCCAAGAGAGGGGGTAATGGGGGTGGGGTTCGCAGCCAGGTGGGGAAGGGGGGTTCAAATCCCCTAGGGGATGTGAAGAGGTGTGTGGGGAAGAGGGAGGGTGCTTGGGGGAGAGGGAAGGGTGCTAGGGAAGTGGGAGGGTTGCCTTGGAATATGAAGGGTTGCTTGGATAGTGGTGAGAGTGAATGGGGGTTTATGAGCCATGGGAAGGTGAAGGGTTGTATTTTATGGGGTGGGGTGATGTGGCAAGGGGGGGGAGGAGAGAGAGGGGGGGGCGAAATGGGGTGAGAGAGAGGGGAGGAGAGAGAGAGGGGTTCGCCCCCTTCAAGAGAGAGAGGGGGAGAGAGAGAGCTAGAGAGAGAGAATGAGAGGTAGAGAGAGAGGGGGATTCTCACAATGGCTTTGTGGAATGCTTAATTCAAATTCTTCATTAGTTCACCAAGGGGGGTTTGGGGTCCTATTTATAGGGACCCAAACTTTTACATGACAAGACTACCCCTCGCTTTACACATAATGACCAAGCTATCCAAAAAGCAACCAAGGGGTAGATGAAGACTAAAACATAGGGAAATGACTTAGGACCTAGGATGATGAATCAAATAAAGGGGAAAATTACATCAAAATAACTCAAACAAAAGGCAAGAAATACATCAAAATGATCCAGGTAGAAAAGCAAAGGGTCGGGGGGGCCCTGCTCGACATGGAGCTCGATCCTATTCCTCTCCAGGAGGAAGTGAAGTCCCGAGCCAGAGAGAGTCGTGGGTGATGTCCCCATCAATATAGGGTGTTAAATGTTTGAGACCAAACAGTAGAAGAATCTCCTCATGTTATATTCAATGAAACAAACACTGTTACTAATTTAGATGATGATGACAGGAGCTCAAAGCATGATGGAAACTTTCTGGAGGATATATTGGAGGAAGAATTTGAAGCACCTGAAGAACCAAATGCTCCAAATCAAGTAAGGTCAGACGAAACAGGTGAATCCTCAACTAATGTTAGAATCTTGAAAGATCACCCTGTGAATAACATCATAGGTAACCTAGGAGATCCCCCTAGGACTAGGTCTTATCTTAAAAATGTAAATCATCAAGATCTAGTTGCTTTAGTGTCACAGATTGAGCCCATATCTGTTGATGAGGCTTTGAATGATGAATCATGGGTTAATGCTATGAGTGAGGAACTAGGTCAATTTGAAAGAAATAATGTTTGGGAACTAGTTCCGAGACCTGAAAATACAAATGTAATAAGAACTAAATGGGTCTTCAAAAATAAAATGAATGAGGATGGAATAATTTCAAGAAATAAAGTCAGACTAGTAGCCAAAGGTTACTGTCAGGAATTTGGAGTTGATTTTGATGAATCCTATGCACATGTTGCTAGGATGGAGGCAATAAGAACTTTAATGGCTTTTACATGTTCCAAAAATATAAAACTTCATCTGTAGCAACCCGTATAAAATTAAAAGAAATAAATTTAGATAAAATGAAATAAACTAAGAGATTAAGTGAACAAATGAAAAAGGTTAAAACAAGAAGAACAAAGCCCTGATGAAATTAACGCCTTGGAGCAAGGCGCTACTTGACAAGAAACGCCCTCACCTAAGGCGTGTTTTTAGAAGGGACGCCCACATTTCAAGGCGTCAAATCTTAAACAACCAAAATTACATAAAAAGGTAAGTATTTGAAACGCCCTTTGCTTGGACGCGTTTCCACAAGAAACGACGCATGCCAAGGCGTCAATTTAAAATTCGACGCCCTAGAATAAGGCGTTAATTCCATTCCAGTTTCGTTCGAACTGGGAACTTATCCAGGGTAAGTTGATAACTATGAGAAAGAGTTCGAATGTAGTAATAACTCTATCATGGAAGTGTTACTTCCAATCAAACACTAACCTTATTAGGATTTCCAGAATCCTATAAAAACCCTTGACTATCAAACCCTAAAGCTATTTGGTCGATCTGCTGCTGCTACGGTACGTAAAGAACAGCAGTTCTTCTTATATCTTTTTATCATTACTTTCGGTTGCATGAAGAATTAATGATTCTTCATCTCTCCTTACAGGTTAAGAAGCCCTGATGTTCTGAAGAACAAGAGTTCTTCATCCGGATAAAGTTATTCTCTTTACCTTTAGTTCTGGATGTGTAAGGTGAAGAAACTAATATCAGTTTCTTTTTTTTCTGTAAGACTTACAGCAAGTTGATCAGTGAAGAACAAGGATTCTTCAATCAAACGATCTCTTCATCTGCATCATCTTTGCTTGGTGCTGCTGTTAAGTTCGTAGAGGTTCAGAACCCGTCACGTTCATCTTCAGATTATTATTATTAAGGTAGGTTTTCTCAAGTACTGTAGCCCAAATCACCATAATAACTATGTTAAACCATATATATTAGTTCATGCATATAGTTTTCGCGAGTTTTAAATGTTTCTATTGTTGGAAAGAAACGCCCTTTCCAAGGGCGCTACCTTTATACGCGACCCAGACAAGGGCGCTACTTTTAAAGAAACGACCATGACCAGGTCGTCAATTCCAGATTCGACGCCCTGTACACGGACGTCAATTTTCTCAATTGTTAATTACCCATGTTAATTATCCAATATTCACTTAAACATGATTCTAAATCAGTGCACGATCATATTTACTTGAATCCCGATATTTTTCCTGTCATGACCATGTCTCTTGTTTCGGGAAATTATAATACTTGAAATCAAAAAAAAATTCTTGAATTCACGACCCTGTATAGGTCGTCTCTAGCTTGACTAACGCCCCTGTTTAGGGCGTGAATTGAAAAGTAACGCCCCTATCTAGGGCGTGTTTTTGATAAATTTCTGAATATATATATACTGCAAAAATAGAACTAAAGAATGAACGACCACTGTATACGCCGTCAACTTGTAAAGAAACGCCCCTCACCAGGGCGCGTTTTTGGTAAAATACTGAAATATTGAAATTTTGCAAAAATGGAAAATAGATAAACGCCCTTACTGAAGGCGTTAATTATGTGATTAATGACTTAGTTAAAGTCGTTATTTTCTATAAAAACTATTTTTTTACCCTGTTTCTGTAACCGAGGGTTTTATTATATATACATATATATATTATATTGGCACTATATTCCAATCCGTGAGTATAGTCCCACGTTTCATGATGTTTTATCGATCACCCTCAATTCTCATTGACATACAAGCTCTTCATTGGACATTCCGTTCCTTTGGACTAGCGAGTTAGTCATAGACACCTCCGTAAGACTCCTCCCCGTCTTGGATTCCCTCAAGGCCGACTGAGCTGGTTGTACCATAAAAACCCATTACACAATCTTTGCCATGTCACTCCAAAGAAATATGGGATACCGGCCCTTATGTTATACCAAGTGGATATCATAAGAATTTCCTAATGGGATGAGATTATCATGCCATTCAATGATGTTCTTGTAAAACCTCAATTCTATGAAAAGAATGAGGGTATCTTATCTTTGATCTACTGTTCATGTGGACCTCAATTCTATATAAAGAATGTCCATACTTGTCATGGTACCCGAGTTAAGGGAACCTAATTCCACCTAGTTTTATCGTTCATCGTGATTGTACCGTTGTTATCGCCTATCTATGTCCAATGTCGTATTTTTGGACTCCATTCTATCAAAGTTACCCTACGTGTCTACAAGCTTGATCATTGAAATTCCTCATTGGCTATATATATATATATATATACAAGAGTGGATGTCAAAATACATGATAAATGCCTGCGCATATAGGGCCCGATCTGGTCCTGGGAGGAGCACCCGAAAGTACTTGTGCCCATGGGAGTTGAATGATAAGGTATATGGCATTATACCGAGTGCATGACTAGCTTGATTGGACATTCCACATAAATCTTGTACTTGACTCGTGCTTGACATGACATGAATTGCGTGACCCGAGAAAGGGTAATTACTTGCTTGCTTGAAAACATGATAGCCAAATTCTTGACATGACTTGTTAAAAGTTCTTGCTTGAATATCTTGTTAGCTTTTCTTGAAAGTTCATGGCTTGTTCAAATTGCTATCTCATTGATATACTCTCTTTCTACCTTATCGTTTTATACAAGCATGCATAGCTATAGTACATACATGAAAGATGTAATTATTTAAACCCCTTGCTAGCGCTTGAGATATAATTTCCTACTGAGCGTTCGCTCACTCCGTGTTTGTCCCTTACTTTTCAGGTAAGTCCGACGAAGAAGGTCAAACTGATGGGGAAAGTCAAGAGTGAAAGAGCTAGAGCTTTTCCAAGTGTCATCTAGTCTTTTTCCTATTTTCTTGAGTCAACTATGTACTTGTCTTTTTTAATTGAATAGAGTATTGGATTTGTAATAGTCTATCCATTATGAAATAAAGGATTGGGTTATCTTTCTATTTTGCGCATCTCTGTTTTGGTGTCGAATACACTACTACTCTGATTGACATGATTGATATAAACTCGTCGCGCTTATCCGAGTATCTTCCGCGCTCGGGGCGTGACATCATCAAATGGATGTCAAAAGTGCTTTTTAAAATGGATTCATTAAAGAAGAAGTCTTTGTAGAACAACCCCCCGGATTTCAATTATCTTCACATCCTAACAAGGTTTTCAGATTAAATAAAGCTCTATATGGTCTAAAGCAGGCTCCTCAGGCCTGGTATGAGAGGCTGACAGAATTTCTGATCAGCAAGAGCTACAACAGAGGTAAGGTGGATCAAACCCTGTTTACCAAAAGTTTGAGTAAGGATCTCATCATAGTTCAGGTATATGTAGATGACATAGTCTTTGGCTCAACATGCATTGAACTATGTAATGAATTTGCTCAATTGATGTCTGCTGAATTTGAAATGAGTTTGGTAGGAGAATTAAAATACTTCCTTGACGTGAAGGTACAACAGCTGGATGATGGATGCTTCATTAACCAGACCAAGTACACCTTGGACATTCTCAAGCGCTTTGGCATGAACAATTTGAAGCATATCTCAACTCCAATGGGTACCAATACATCATTAGATGCTGACGAATTAGGTAAAGAAGTGGATGCAAAATTATATCGAGGTATGATTGGATATCTACTCTATTTAACTGTCTCGAGACCTGATATACAATTTAGTGTAGGTATGTATGCTAGGCATCAATCTAGGCCTACTGAATTGCATCTAGCTGCTGTGAAAAGGATTTTTAGATACATCTGCTACACACACTCTAGAATTATGGTTTTCTGCATCACATACCCTAGATCTGATTGCATATAAGGATGCAGACTATGCTGGGTGGAGAGGGGGATTTTTGTAGCCCATCTAAGAGCAGCCAAACTAGGTCCATCAGGATCAAACGAGGCCCAGCTCATTCCAAGTGACTGCCCCGTAGGGCCCACTTAGGATAAAAGGCCCAATAAGTTCACTCGGGATCACACCCTTCCTCGGCGGCCCTTAGGCTCGGAAGGCCCGAGCGTCGGCCAGGTCGGAGAAAGACCCATACCCGATCTATCCCCTCGCCGGGATAAGGGCAGGCGATCAGCGCCCACTCCGACCTATCCTCATCCGAGCTATGCCTATCGCCCGGACAGGGTTGGCACCTTTTACGCTCAGGACGACCGACGATTGCTTATCCATGCTATCGTTGAGAACCCTCTATGAGTAGGAGTTTACGAGGATAAGAGGCCCATGATCCCTCAAGGTCATAAAGATCCCACGATGAGGACGTAAAGATCCCACGTTGAGGACGTAACGCCCGCCTGAAACCCCTCAGCTTACGGGACTCATAAAGCCAGTGCACTATATATACCTGGGACTCCCTCCAACGAAAGGTAAGGGCAATATAAAACCAAAACTCCCTGAGCAGGAACCACTTCACCACCTTGGTGTAGGGGGATCTCGTGCACCACTTTCTACCTCCCTCCATATCTTCCACTATTACTCTACAGACTTAAGCATCAGAGGGTTTTCCTCGGGGAACCTTCCCTGGGCCCCCCTGATCCGCTTCCCTTTCTTTACAGTTCACTGTTCGGAGATCATCCTCCCAGCTCAGGAGCCGCGCGAGATCATGCCCCTTCATCTGGCGTCGTCTATGGGAAGCGACCGGAGAGCCAGTATGGTGCGAAGAAGTTTAGGGAGGAGGTCCGCCGGTGACAGGGGAAAGACCATGGTGGTGGCGGGAGAAAGCCCCTCTCAAGCCTCACAAAATCCCCCCTCCAATGCAAGCACTCCCACCGACGGACCGCCCCCTCTCGCCACGACGGTAGGGCTACCGCTTAACGGCGGCGCTGACGCTTTCCAGGCCCTCAACGTGAAACTGGATGTCCTCGTGGAACTCATGAGGACCCAGGCGGCCAGGGATGGAAGGTCTCGCGCCCCTCCGGAGAGCCCCCCCCCCGCGAGAACGTGTCCCAGTACACTGCCGATGGTCGCTTCACCCTCCGAGGGCAGCAGCTTACTCGCAACAAGATTGGCGGACCTTCACAAGCCCCCCCTCCAGAGCAAGAAGCCTACTCCACACCAAAATGGGGGAAACCTGGGGCACGCCGTCCACACTCGGAGACCGAAGTCCCCAGGGAGCGCCAGGATAGCCTGCCATCACGGCCCCTTAGCCCTACAGCGCAACAACAGCCAGAGTTGTCCCTCCGTCTACTAGAGTTCAAGAGGCGCTTCGTAGCACAGGAGCGCGCCTTACGAGTTTTGCAGAAGACCTCTCCACCAGAGGATGAGGAGAGATCCCCGTTCTTCGACTATATCTTGAAGGCAGAGGTATCTCCCAGAACCTCCATCCCGACCTTCAAGCCTTATGACGGCCAAGGTGACCCGGCCGACCACTTCGACAGCTTCGACGCCCTGACGACCCTTCACGGGGCGTCCGACGCCATCAAGTGCCGAGCTTTCACGACCACCCTGGTCCAAGGTGCCCAAGCATGGTTTCAGGCCCTCGCCCCCAGATCCATCCGAGACTTCAAGCAGTTTGGGCGAGTATTCAAGGAGAGTTTCGCCGGCAGCGGTCCCCCGAGGTCGGTAGCGGGGCTTTTGGCTCTCAAACAAGCGCAAGGGGAGAGACTCTGGGCTTACATCAACCGATTCAAATCGGAAGCCCTGAGAATCCCCTGCCTGGATGTAACCTCGGCCATAACCGCGCTGACTGGAGGCACCCGGGATGAGAACCTCTGCCGCGAACTTGTCCTCCACCCTCCCTCGACCCTTGCCGAGCTAGTGACTCTGGCCTTACGCCATGCTGAGTGCGAAGAAGTTCTCAGTGCATGCCGAGGCGCAACCGGCTCGGGTTGGGAGGGGGACAAGAAGCGAGCACCCGAGTCAAGGTCGGGCCAAGGAAAGAGGCGGAACCGAGACGGGGAGCACAAAGAACCGTCCCGGAAGTACGAGCGATACACTCCCTTAACCACTCTAGTGTACGAAATATATGAAGACATCAAAGGCTCAGGCCTCCTCCGCCAACCTGAGCCAATGAGGTCGAAAAGCCGCAATCACATCAAATATTACCGGTTCCAGAGTGACCACGGGCATCACACCAGCGATTGCCATCAGCTCCAGGATGAGATCGAGTGCCTCATCCGCCAGGGACACCTATCCCAGTTCGTGGCCGGGCATAAGGAAGATCGAGGCCCCGAGAGGAAATCGACAACGCCCCTCGTGGGGTCCATGTCAACGTCATCGTCGGAGGAGCTACATCAGGAGGAGACAGTGGCCGAGGAAGGAAGCATCATGCTGAGCAGGCGAGCCGAGCCATCGAGCCTCCCAAGGCCCCGCCAAGTGAGCCTCAGGTCATAATCTTCTCCGACCATGACCTGGAAAGGCTAACCACCCCGCATGACGACGCCCTAGTCATATCAGTCACAATAAACCATTGTAACGTAGACAGGGTTCTAGTTGACAATGGAAGTGCCCCCGATGTATTATCCTATGAATGTTTCCTCAAGATGGGGGAGGATCCGCCTAAACTCCGCTCGATCCAAACCCCCCTATGCGGGTTCAATGGCCATGTCACTTATCCCGAGGGAGCCCTCAGCCTGTCGGTTACTCTTAGCACCCCACCCAAGACCGTTACAGTTATGGCAGACTTCATAGTGATCAAGGGTATGATAGCATACAATGCAATCTTCGACCGAGGAATCCTCAGCCGAACGAAAGCAGTGCCTTCTACCTATCACCAAAAGATGAAGTTCCCTACCAAAAATGGGTTGGGGGAGGTCCGAGGCAACCAGGCCATGCCCAGAAGGTGCTACAATATCTCGGTTGAGGCCACAAGGCCGGACGGGAAGAACAGGGGCCCCCGGGAAGTCGAGGAAAAATCCGCAACCTCCGAGCCTGGAGGCAAATTGCTAGCGATTTTCCTAAACGACGACCCGACCCTGGGAGTAAAGATTGGAGCCGACCTAACATCTGAAGCCCAATAGCAATACAAAGAGTTTCTTTCCGCGTACGTCCGAGTCTTTGCGTGGTCTGATGATCAACTCCCTGGGATACCAGAGGAGACGGTGATGCATAAGCTCAACCTCGATCCAACCATCAAAGCCGTGCAACAATGCAGAAGGAAGCATGCGCCAGAGAAGCAGGCGATCATCAAGGAGCAAGTCACCAAGGGGTAAAAGATTGGTCTTTTCAGACCGATCCTGTACCCGACATGGCTGGCTGACGTCGTCTGGGTGCCAAAAGCTTCAGGAAAGTGGCGAATGTGCGTGGACTTCACCGACTTGAACAAGGCTGCCCCAAAGGACTGCTATCCATTACCGAGCATCGACCAACTAGATGATTCAACCTCGGGCAATGAGATGCTCAGCCTCCTAGACGCCTATTCAGGTTACCATCAGATCAGAATGAATCCAGAAGATAGCGAGAAGACCGCCTTTATCACCGACTTCGGCGTATACTGCTACACCCGGATGCCTTTCAGGTTGAAGAACGCTGGAGCCACATACCAGAGGCTGGTCAATCATATGTTCGAGAGACAGCTCGGTCGGAACGTCGAGGCCTATATTAACGACATGCTCGTGAAGACCCCCAAGGCCGAGGACCACTTCGCCGACCGAGCTGAAACATTCGACCCCCTCCTAAAGTACAACATGAAGCTCAATCCTGCCAAGTGCGCCTTCGGAGTAAGGTCCGGGAAATTCTTGGGCTTCTGAGTCACCCAGCATGGGATAGAGGCCAACCCCGACAAGGTCCAGGCCATCCTGGACATGCGCTCACCCACCTGTATCAAAGATGTTCAACGCCTTACCGGGCGCATTGCCGCGCTCAGCAGATTCCTGTCCCGCGCGACTGAACGATGCCTACCCTTCTTCAAACTATTGAGAGGGCCTAAAATGACATCTGCTACATTCACGTGGGATGAGGAATGCCAAAAAGTGTTTGTCGAGCTTAAGGAGTTCCTGGCTTCGCCCCCGATGCTTTCCAAGCCCGTCCCAGGTGAAACCTTGCATCTCTATCTCTCGGCGACTCCATCTACAGTTAGGTCGGTCCTAGTCAGAACTGACTCGGGAGTCGAGAGACCAGTCTACTACACCAGCAAGGTACTCAATGAGGCTGAAAGAAGGTACCCCGCAACTGAGAGACTCGTGCTAGAGTTGGTTACCTCGGCTAAGCGCCTCCGACCCTATTTTCAAGGGCACTCCATCACCATGCGAACCGGTGAACCATTGAAGAGGATCCTCGCTCACCCCGAAGCCTCGAGACGCCTCGTCAAGTGGGCCATCATGCTCGGGGCCTATGATATATCGTACCGGCCTCGCTCGGCTATCAAAGGCCAGGCGCTCGTTGACTTCATAGCCGAGAGCATCATCCCGACTGATGAAAGATCTCCGTCCGCGCCCGGGCCGACCTGGGAACTGTTCGTCGACGGATCCTCCAACTCATGCGGAAGCGGCGCCAGGATCCTCCTGAAGTCTCCCAAAGGAGCAGAGTTACAGTACGCCCTGAAGTTCAACTTCCAAGCATCTAACAATGCTTCCGAGTATGAGGCCCTCATATCGGGAGCCCGCATGGCCCGGCGGTTGGGGGCTGAGCGAGTCAGAATTCACACTGACTCCCAACTGGTCGCTAGCCAGGTCAACAGCGGTTATGAAGCTTGAGAAGCACCGATGGTAAAATACCTCCAGCTGGTCAAACCGTGGCACAACAGTTCGAGAGTTTTGAGGTAGTCTGAATAGCTCGGGAGGAAAACTCCCGAGCGGACTCCTTCTCTCGGCTGGCCTCCTCTCTTGACCCCGAGCGTACTCGATCGGTCCCTCTCGAAGAGCTAGAGCAGTCGAGCATCGATTCGGAGCTCCTAGCTGTTGACTCGGCCTCCCCAAGTGACTGGCGTACCCCGTACCTGTCGTGGCTCCAAGATTCTCAAGATCCCCCCAACCCTCGGGAAGCCCGAAGGTTGAAGTACCAAGCTCGGTGATTCGTCACTCTGGATGGCACTCTCTACCGGAGATCCTTCTCCGGCCCTCTCTTGAAGTGCCTCAGGATTGATGAAGCCAACCGAGCGATCGAAGAAGTTCACGAAGGTCTGTGTGGAGCGTATTTAGGAGGTAGGTCGCTCGCTAGGATCTTGCTACGGCTAGGTTATTGGTGGCCCACTCTGCAGCGCGACTGCTCGACCTACACACAACACTGTGACCGATGCCAGTGATTTGACCACTTGGTCCATCAGCCAGCAACGGAGCTCATCACCCTAGCCGAGCCTTATCCTTTCGCTCGATGGGGAATCGACATCCTCGGGCCATTCCCCATGGCCCAGGCCCAGAAGAAGTTCATTATCGTCGCCATCGATTATTTCACCAAGTGGATCGAGGCCGAAACCACAGCAAAGATCACCGAGACAGTCGTCTGGAATTTCATCTGGAAGTCGATCATCTGTCGTTACGGCATCCCCCAGGTGATAGTAAGCGATAATGGTCGGCAATTTGATTCTCATTATTTCTGAGATATATGTGCCGACCTGGGCATTCACAATCACTTCACCTCGGTCGCCCACCCTCAGGCTAACGGGCTGGTCGAAAATGCCAATAAGACTATCTTAAAAGGCATCAAGACTAGGCTCGGCAAAGCCATGGGCAGCTGGCTTGAGGAATTACCGAACGTACTTTGGTCACACAGAACGACTCCCAGAACGGCAACCGGTGAAAGTCCCTTTCAGCTGGTGTATGGTACCGAGGTCGTGATCCCGTTGGAGATTGACAACCCCTCCCTCCGAGTCATCTGCTTCTCATCCGAGGCAAACGACTAGAAACTGCTCGAAAACCTCGACCTAGCTGATGAAGTCCGAGAGATTACCAGCCTCCGAGCAACGGAATACCAACGTCGCCTCACTCGATACTACAACGCCAAAGTCCGTGATAGAGACTTTCAACCGGGAGACTTCATCCTCAGGAAAGCCAAAGCCTCTCAACCACTTGAGGCGGCGGGCAAGTTATCCCCTAATTGGGAAGGCCCCTACCGAGTTGTCGAGACGCTCGGAAAAGGAGCATACCGTCTATCCACGATAGAAGGAGAGCTCATCCCTCGGACCTGGAAGGCGACTACACTATGCAAGTTCTACTTCTGAATACTGAGCATTGTGTAATCGACATGAGATAAAACAAAAGCCTCCTTTCTTTTATTCAAACAACTCGCTTGTACATCAGGAAGGCCGAAGCTGAGAAAATACATGTCAAAAAAGCAAAAAATCCATCTGACGCCACCGTATGAGCCCATCGCTCGACTGACTCGGTTGACCTTCCTGCGTCCAGCCACTGACTCTACCTCGTGTAGAAACTGGCTCAGATAAAGGGTAGTCGACCCCGTTGGCTCGGGTAGCTCGGGACAAAGGTGACAGAGGGATTAGGAAGGAGAAGGCAACCTCCCAAGTTGAACTTGGAAGAGAAAGGAGAGAGGGAACGCATATGAAAGCATCCTCTCCGCCAACCTGCCAACTCTTTGGAAGGAAGAGAGTGCAGGCACCCTCCGAAGAGTGAAAGAAATGATGAGAAGAGCAGAAGAGGGAAAAAGAGGCTGCGAGAGGGAAAAAGAAACCAGCAGAGCTGGACGAGAAGGCGGGGGAAAGCCCGAGAAGGAGGGAGCTTAACTGGCTTCCTCTTCCCCTCCATGGAGCGAGCAGAAAGGGACGGGCGGCAGGGATGCCTAATGCCCCCATCTGTCCGCCATCTCGCCCCCCCCCCCTTTCCCGCAAGCGCCGCCGAGACTGATAAAAAGAAGACGACGTGCCTCCGTACGTCGGACCTTCTTCAAACCTGTCCACCAGCCGTCGGACCTCCTTCAAACCCGAAGCAGGAAGGACTCTCTGCCCTCCGTCATCGGCAGCTTCATCTTCCGGAGCGTCTTCCATGCTCCAAATATAACGGCAAAACGCTACGTGAAGAAAGAATGAGGAAAGACTGTCATGGAAAACCCTAAGCAGTGGAGAGGTAGGGATGCCCTTCAGACCTTTTATAGGTGAAGGGAGGCTATTTGCCTTAAATGATTCTCTCCTCGAAAACACGCCAAAGGGATCTCTTCCTATGAACGGTCACCTCAAACTTCTCGTTTCCGCCCCAGCGGGACACACGAAGCGGCCAAGCATTCAAAGCGTGAGAAAATGAAAAGACACCCTGTCAGACGCTCACCCAACCACCAGGCGAGATCCACGCAGAAAGTATCGGCACTTTCCAACTACTACAGATACGCTAAACAAAATACGATAATGGCGATACGGAACAGTTAAGTCTTCGTCATAACGCTATTGCCTTATCTATTTTTCTACACAACGGAGAAAGTTTTTTCTTCAAAAGGAAAAAGATATACAAAAAGAGAAAGCAAAGCAGATACATTAGGCCTCTGGCCCACCCTGAAGCTCGGAAGTGGAAGGCTCAGGCGGTCAGCCCCCGGCATCCTCGGCGACGGCCGACCCTGGCACTGACCCCACAGGCGTGGGAACTGCCTCGGTTGCGTGCCCTCCTGGGACGTTCGGAGCTGGCGACCCCTCAGGCGAAGAGCCCTCCTGATCTTCTTCCTCCAACGCCGAACCAGAAGAGCCGGAGGATGATAGATCCGAGTCGTAGCATTGCCCGGATGGGAAATCGATTGTCCCGGGCGCCTGCTCCTCGGCATAAGATACGGCCCAGTCGTAGCCCTGCTTGAACCCCTTACGGATGCCCCAGCAAAGTGCTGACTCGTAGTAGGGAAGGGCAGCCTCCTTAAGGTCGACCCGGTAGGCCTCCGAGCATTTGTACTGCTCGAGAGCCTCCGCCCCGGCCGATCCCACCCTACCAGTGAGATCGGCCTTCTCCCGCTCTGTCTCGGCTAACTTCCGCCTGCTTCCCCGCCTCGGCCCGATCAGCCTCGGCCTCCCACCGAAGGCGCTCGGCTTCCTCCGCTCGGTCCACCAGCTCTGCACGTTCGGTCTCCCACCGGCCATCCAACTTAACACGTACAAGGCGCTCCTCTTCAAGAAGCCTATTCTTCCTCTCGAGCGATTCACGGGCCTTAACTAGCTGCTCGGTTAGCACCCAGGTCTCCACCTGACTCGACCGCACCAGCTCCCTGACTGAGGAAAGCTCCCACCGAAGCCCATCATGCTCCTCGACAAGCCGAGCCAACCTCCTGTCAGACCCACCAAGGGTCCAGGCCAGGGTTGCTCGCTCTGACTCCGACCGAGCGTACGCTTCTGCCAGAGTGGCCCCCATCTGGGCCAGGACCAGGCCGCCCTTCATAACCCCCACGAGGGCCACGGATGGAGAGTACTGCCTACCTCCCCCCCTCACCTTCGTGGCTATACCGCGGCATACTTGGTGCAGAGGACCCGGGATACCAAGCCTCTCCAAGACCGCCGGAATAGAGAACCCCCCATCGGCCGAAGCCCCACCGAGTGGCTCGGACCGAGCCGCAACCTCGGTCACCTCTCGTGCCTCGGTCGGATTTTCTTGCGGCCCCCCAACCTAGATCGGCTCAGCACCTGCACCACCACCTGAAGCGCCAACCTCGGCCGCGGCCCCAACATCCCCCGCCTTGTCTACGGCCCCCTCGGCTCCTACAGAGGGGTGAGTCGGGCCAGCACCGTTGCCAGTCGCAGGTGTAGCCCCGGCCCCCTCGGCTCCGGCCGGAGGAAGAGCTGAGCCAGCATCATCGCCGACCGCAGAAGCAGCCCCAACCCCCTCGGCCTCCTCTTGCTCGGCGGGTGGGAGAGCCCGCCCAGTAGGGTCGGCCCGATCGTGCTCGGCCGAGGGGCGAGACGCGGCAAGGTCGCCTTCAACTGCGAGCATGACCCCGGCTTTCTTGGCCTGCTTCCTGGCCTTTGCGGCGGCCCGGATCATGCCCTCCACAGGATCCTTGCACTTGGACCCCCGCTGCCTGGAGGATTCACCCTGGGCCGCTCCCTTGCCCTTATCTCTGGCTCGGGAGCGACCCGTGGGAGCAGCCGATTCATCACCAGCCGAGTCATCTCCAAGCTCGATCACCTCAACGGCCTCCTCCAAAGCCGGCCGCCTGGTGTCTACACAAAAAGGAAGACATGGTCAAAAAAATAAAAATGGACCCGGCATCCAGAGAAGAGTCTAACTTGTGGCACCTGAGCCAGACGGATGCAGCCGCGTGAGGACACACTGCTCGACGTTCTCTGGGGTAACCAGCTCTTCTGTGGATTGGCGGTGCTTCAGCAAGACAGTCACGTATTCCTCCACATGAGGAGGGAACTCATCATGCCTGGGAGGGATATTCAGGTGGAAATTAGGGATTACTGGACATTTCCAGGTTTCCCCCACCGAACAAATCCCCACCCACAAGAATTGAGTTTTCCACCCCTTATGCGAAGAATCCTTCGCAGCCAAGGAGATACAGCTCCTATTCCGCCTCGCCTGGATGAAAGAGAAACCCTTCCCGGTCGAAGGATGTGCTTTCAACTCAAAGAAATAGTGAAAGAGGTCCAAGGAAAGAGGAACTCCACACTGGTGGCAGAGAATGCGGAAGGCGGAAAGAAGAAGATAAGAATTGGCTACCAACTGAATGGGCGCCAACAGGAAAAAATTGAGAAGCTGAAGAATGAAAGGTTCGAAGGGAAGGCGGAACCCACCCTTCCACGATAGAAGGAAAGTACAGATATGGCCTGTACGAGAGTCCAAGCTCGTCTCGTATGGAGAGGCCTCAGCAAAGCAGAACTTGTGGGGCAGGCGATACTGGTGCTCCAACCTTCTCACATTCGCCTCCCCCAGTTCACTACAGTTTGGAACTGGCATCTTCACCACTGGCTCATCCTCCCACTCCTCAGCATCCGAACGGTGGTCCGCCATGGAATCCGGAGAAGAGTTTGAGGAAAGGCGATCTTGGGATCCCGAAGATTTTGGGGGAAGAGGAAGCCGCCGGACTGCCTCTACGGTTATCTCCACCAACTCCGCAAACGCCGCTGCAAGCCTCTACTCTTTCGCCGTGTCCTCACGGCACATCAAAGCGCTCAAAGCGAAGGTGAGCCAAGCCCTAAAGATGGAGGAAGTCTGGAACAACGGCAAGTGCACAACGCCTATATTCCCACGCGGAAGGCGGTGCGTCGTTCCGACCTCCGAGAAAAGGGTGCCCCTTCAGTTCAAATCCGTCAGGATCATCATTATTAAGGGCCCAGGCGACCACGTCACGTGGCTTACAAGCGCCACCAGATCTCCACCCACCCGAGCCACGCAGGTCCAAAACCCCAAACAGCTACTCTTCCGAGCTTACTAAAGCTCGGGAGTATGAGGGGGACAAGTGGAGAGGGGGATTTATGTAGCCCATCTAAGAGCAGCCGAACTAGGTCCATCAGGACCAAAAGAGGCCCAGCTCATTCCAAGTGACAGCCCTGTAGGGACCACTTAGGATAAAAAGCCCAATAAGTTCACTCGGGATCACACCCTTCCTCGGCGGCCCTTAGGCGGAAGGCCCGAGCGTCGGCCAGGTCGGAGAAAGACCCGTACGCGATCTATCCCCTCGCCGGGATAAGGGCAGGCGCTCAGCGCCCACTCCGACCTATCCTCATCCGAGCTATGCCTATCGCCCGAACAGGGTTGGCACCTTTTACGCTCAGGACAACCGATGATTGCTTATCCATGCTGCCGTTGAGAACCCTTTATGAGCAGGAGTTTATGAGGATAAGAGACCCATGATCCCTCAAGGTCATAAAGATCCCACGATGAGGATGTAAAGATCCCACGTTGAGGACGTAACGCCCGCCTGAAACCCCTCAGCTTACGGGACTCATAAAGCCAGTACACTATATATACCTGGGACTCCCTCCAATGAAAGGTAAGGGCAATACACGCCTAAAACTCCCTGAGCAGGAACCACTTCACCACCTTGGTGTAGGGGGATCTCGTGCACCTCTTTCTACCTCCCTCCATATCTTCCACCATTGCTCTACTGACTTAAGCATCGGAGGGTTTTCCGCAGGGAACCTTCCTTGGGCCACCCTGATCCGCTTCCCTTTCTTTACAGTTCACTGTTCGGTGATCATCATCCCAGCTCAAGAGCCGCGCGAGATCACACCCCTTCAGATTCTTTGTAAATTAACGGTGGAACGGTATTTATTCATTTTGGATGGTCCTTTGTCAGGGAACTACTAAATGTGATGGCTATTTAAATTGAACTATTTCCATTTCAATGTATGTTTTACATTTAAGAATTAATGGCACATGGATATGTTTTATTTTGTGATAAGGACTAACAAGAAATGAATCATAAATTTCCATCTTCATGATATGCGTATGAGATTTTAAGTAGATGTACATAGTTGACACTCTCTGCCCCTCTTGTGAATGATGCATTATTTCATAGGAAAAATACTATCTTGTTAATATCTATTTTTATGTATGGATTACAAGCGGAACAAAACCAACACCATCACACCACCCCCAAAACACACACACATTTGTGTGCGAGGAGGATCAGAATTTGCCCATGATTCAAGGTGCAGTTCATAGGGGCTGTAATAACCATTGACAACAATGGGAATTGATTCTGGTTCTGTAATACATATATTATATTTTTTGCTCCGTGTTCTCTTTCTTATGGGTAATTTTTCAAAGTTAGGAAATTATAGCACAGATTTGTGTTTCAAAAAATATAATGATTTTGTTTATTTGACAAATACATGTATTTAGGAACCGTGAATACATCAAGGGGGAGGCATGCAACATTCGACCAGGGACAAGAGCTTGCAGCAGAGGAGAGATATCTCTTCTCTTGTAGTCCAGTTCAGGAGCGTGGAAAACTCAATGACATCTCCATTTCTCCAAGAAAAAAATTCATGTTGCACGGTCCCCATACTTTTTCATATAGAATTGGGTCACATAGCAAAACAACTGTGGAAGCCCCAACTAATGGTCAGCCAAGGAGCCCTGGCACTGGATCAAGAGGATAAAATCTTTCTAGATAAGTTACTTTATGCCTCTATCTACTCTAGTTAAAATATTTTTTAGACCCAGCCGTGGCATGCAGACAATGATGGTTATAATTGTCATTATACATTTGATGATAACTATAGTTACTCTTAAGTCATGCCAAGATGCTATAGAAGATCATGTATTTTAATTTTTTCCCCTCGTTCTTGGATTACCCGATGTTTGCTTTATCTACAATGTGTAAATTTGATCAATTGACAAAAGTTGATCAATTGAAATTGTGTAATATAAAGTGACTGGCTTTTGTTGTACACTTTAGCTCTTGTGAGAAAATGGTGTCTCATTTACTTCAAATCTCTCTATTCAAGGATAAAATGATCAATTGAAGATCATGTTATATTGGAAGACTTGCCCCTAACAATCGAGAAAAAGAAATTTGTTGTTAATCGGACACTTAAACTTTGTGAAATTTTGTTAGAAAATTTTGATCAATTGAAATTATATAATAACAAGTGATCGACCTTTTTTAAACTAATTTATATTTTTATTATTATTGTTAATTCATAAATGTGTGTGAGACCAATTAAATAATAGACACATTATTCTTAATGATTATGTAATATTGTTAATAAAAATTTGCAAGGAATTTTTTTATTGAAAAATTTATTTATTGCTAATGATGATTATTGATGATGAACTAAAAATAATTAAGAGAATAATTTTAAGATTAATTATTTTTAATGATTTTAGCTAGTAACAATACATAGTTGATAGAAGTATATAATTATTACCGAGCATGTTTGTTGGCATCGACTTATTTTCTCGAAATAATCAAGGATTAAGTATAGGAAAATACTCCCTAAATGGAGTAAAACGGCACATCACCAAAGTTGCTCTACCAGTCGAGTTGAGCTTGGAAATCGAGACACTTCGCTGTGTCAAGCGGTGCAACATAACAACCGGGGATCAGCCCTGAGCAAATGGCACTATGCCAGCCAGTTTCCTAACAACCGGGTCAGTTTCGGCATTCAGGACAACTTGCCGTACCTTACGGCACTCTGTGAAGATTCAGGGATCACCCCTGGACACCCTACATACGGAATCACACCGCCGGCGCTTCAACAACAGGGTTAACTTGGGACTCAGAACAACCTGCCGCATCATACGATTCTTCGCCAAGGAGCGAGGGTCACCCCGACCACCAGAAAAATGGCATCGTCATGTCGACGCCCCAGTCACCCGGCCCAACCAAGGGTCCTAACCAGCTCGCCGTGACCCATGGCAACATCAACAATCGATCGGGCCCATCCCCGATCACTCAGTTTGTCGGTTTACCTGCGTTCAACATAGCTACCTGAGTTGACCCGAGGGCGCCCTAACTACAAGCCACGCCATGTGGCACCCAGCAACGAGGTCGGGGTCTACCCTCGAGTCGCCACCCTCCAGCCCTCTGAAGTCAAAGGAAGACCCATCTGGGCCAACCACAAGCTTCAGAAGCTCACAACACCCTTATATGGCGCACGCACACATGTTGGGAATTTCACCGAGAACCTGGTGGGCGCGTATGCTCCAGCCACTCTACAGCAAGTCCGAGCCCAACTCGGGACTCCCAGCAACCCATCGCGTCATGCACCACCATCGTGCGGCCTTGCATGCAGATCGACCTTGCGGGGGTTTCCGGGGGCGGAGCCCCAAGAAGAAAATTCCTATTTATAATAGGGGCATTGCCGTCTTTTGGTAACCTAAACCCCCCAGTCAAACCCAGTCAAACCCGCCTAACCCCCCCTGGTCCGCCTAAACCCCCTGGGGGGAGGGGTTTAGGAGGATAAGGCTGGTTCGCCTAAACCCCCATAAAACAAAAAGAACTTTTTTTAATGAAAAAAGCCCCCAACCCATGCCCAGTCCGCCTAAACCCATGGTTTAGGCAGACCAGCTTGGACCCCTAGGCTGGTCCGCCCAAACCCCTCCCAAAACAAAAAAAAATTAATGAATAAAAAACCTCTCCGTGAGGGGTTTAGGCGGACCAGACTAGCCAATTGGGCTCGTCCGCCTAAACCCCCCTAGGGGAGGGGTTTTGGCTGACCAAACCAGCCCCTTGGGCTGGTCTGCCTAAACCCTCCCTCCCCCACTCCGTAAACAACAAAAAAAAATGTTTTTTCTTTTTTTCTTCAAGGGTTTACCCGGACCAAGTTGTGCTTTCAACTTGGTCCGCCTAAACCCCCCATGACCCTTCATCTTCCCCTATAAAATCCCCCTAAGGGCTCAATGGATGGATGAAAAGAACCTATGACCTAACCGATGCACCCTCGGAGTTCCTCCGCAGGCACCCAGCGAGGGTCGTACGTAGAACGCAAGGAACTAAGTGCGCGCGTGGTTGCCTTGTTGATCAGCTCATACACACCGAGGGTATGTCACACGTACTCCCCTCACGCGGCTTCTAGCCATCGCACACATGTCAACTCCCATCGCACCTAAGGCGTTATGACAATGGCGAACACACCCGCATGACGACATTTGCCTTCCGAGGCCCAGACCCGACCGCTCACCTTGAGCCGCGTCCAACCTCCGTCAAGTGCCAGCCCACGACCGCCCCTGCCACCTAGGTAGTCAGGCTTGTCTCAATCTCCTCATAGGGAGCCTCTATAAAACACGCGGATATCCGCCTTATCCAGCATTGACTCGGGGACCAACCCACATGTCGGAACTGTCCCACGGCTTGCACCCATTGTACATCGACCTCCTCGGCCCATTTGTAAAGCCCACACGGCTCTCATACAGCATGAAACCAGTTGAACACATGCACATGTACTCGGTTCTCAGCCTCTTCACGGCGCCCAGTTACTTCAGTCACAACAGTGCCTCCGGCACCCGACTGCCAGTCACATCGAGCCCTGAGCACGACCATCGAGGTCTACCGGCGCCCGCCTCCTTCAGTCACAACGGTGCCCCCGACACCCGACTGCCAGCTACTCCAGTCACATCGGGGCCCGCGGCACCCGATCACTCAACAACTCCAGTCACAACGGTGTCACCGGCACCCGACTGCCAGCAACTCCAGTCACATCAGGGCCCACAGTGCCAAACCATTCAACAACCTCAGTTACAACGGTGCCCCCGACACCCGACTGCTAGCTACTCCAGTCACGTCGGGGCCCGCTGTAGACACGCCAAAATTGACGTTTTGTTGATCAAATCTCATGTTATTATATAAATGCCCCAAGTGGACTTCAATATTCCTATAACATGAAGTTTTTCTATTTTTGTGAGTTTTTCTGCATTTTTCCTGTGTTTTTGTGAGTCACGACTTGATTAAGGGCGTTAATTTAAAAAGTAACGACCTGTTATAGGGCGTTTTCAAAGAAAGGACGACCGTATGTGAGGGCGTCAATTCCTGGTGTTATCCCTTAATTTCTGGAATTATCTATTTTCAAAATAAAAGGCATTTTGTGAGTAACGCCTTTCCTCAGGGCGTGATTTTAATTAACGCCGTTATCTCAGGCGTTTTATCTCAGTTTTCAAACAAGGCAAGGTTTTATTTCCAAAATTATATCCAGGAAGAAACGCCCTTTCCTAGGTCGTGTTTCAAGAAAACGTCTTTGTGAAGGTCGTCAATTCATAAAAGACGCCCTGTATTAAGGCGTGTTTCACTCCAGAGTCCTTCCTTTTTCCATCTTTCCCTCACAGCTCCCTACCATCTTTGGACTCTTGCTCGATCTTGATCCTTCCCTGGATGCCTCATTGCCTGTTCTTATCATTCCTTGGTTTGATCACATCCGCTTGAGGCACTATAAATTGAAGCCTTGACCGATCGTGTTGAAGGTTAAGCACTTTAAGCATTCAGAGGGTTAAGCGCTCAGAAGCTTGAATATCCATCACGAGCAGAGCCTTCTTCGTCCTTTGCTGCCTCCCCTCTGCATCCTTCGATTGGGCTGCATCCGGTGCTTCGTCCATCTACATCCATCAACACATTCATTCGATTTTTTCCCTTTACTGTCGCCAGGGACAGCAGGGTTTCTCATCTTTTTATCTCTTTTGTTTTACTTCATTCATACCATCATCCCTCCGTCCTTTATATCTCTATTCACTCTTCACATCTGTTCACGTCTTGTTGCATTTCTTTTTATCATCAAACTCCCCTTCCCTTAAGTCTTCTTAAGGGGTTTAAAAAGAAAAAAAAAAAGAAGGTGCGCATGTTGATGTCTTTTCATCATTTTTATGTTGGTTTTTGACTGATACTACTGCACTTTGGCTGATCCCCTTTCTTTTGCTTGTCTTTCATTGTCTTTCTTACAAGGTAATCAATCAAGAAAACCCACTTCGTCGGCCGGCCGATTGGAGTTGGAGGAGGAGATCCACATTCATCCCGCATCACATCTTTCACCAGGTACATGCGATCTTATTCTTTTTTTTATTGAGGTAAACCCTCTGGCGATCACACACTCCCCTTGTGCACCTCGTGCATTATTTCATCTCCACCATTATTTAATGTTATTTTCCCTTTTCCTTTCCTTTTTAACCTCACTCCAAAAGTGTGGATTTTAAAGGGATCTACAAATTGGCGATCACGGTGGGACACCCACTGTTTTCTTTGTTGATTACCATCTCCATTGGCACCCTCGTGTGCCCTTTCCCCTTTGACACCCTCGTGTGTCCTTTCCCATTGACACCCTCGTGTGTCCTTTCTCCTTAGGCACCCTCGTGTGCCCTTTCCCCTCGGTACCCTCGGTACCCTTTCCTTTGTGCCCCTCGGGCACCTTCCATTGTGCACCCTGCACACTCCCCGGATCAGTCAATTGTTGCTTATTAACGCCTTCGACGAGGGCGTCTTTTGATTTAACGCCCCTCACAGGGACGTGTTTTTATTAATTAACGCCCCCTTCAAGGGCGTGTCTTTATTGCATCTGCTTGCCTGATCTTCACTATTTTCTCGTCTAATATTTAGCACCCCTTACAGGGACGTGTTTCATTGATTAACGCCCATCTCCAGGGCGTATGTTTCTATAACTGCGGTGTGTTGCATGCTGATTATACTGTTTGTGGAATAACGCCCCTCTTCAAGGCGTTTCATTTCTTATCAACGGCTGTCATTAAGGCGTTTCTCTTTATCATAACTGCTGTTCGCTGCATACTTGTCATATTGCCTGTGAATTAACGCCCCTCTCAGAGGCGTTTCATTTATTATCAGCGCCTTCCATCAGGGCGTGTCTCTGAGTTTTGACGCCCTCCTTTGCAGCGTCCTTTATTTATAACGCCTCATCCTAAGGCGTTTTGTTCCCTACGGTCTGTGAGCCCCTCACAGAATTTACGACAGCCACGCTGCCGTGTTTTCATTTAGTCACGACCTGCCACAGGGCGTGTCTTTCCTCTTGCTGTGAACACGACCTTTCCAAGGGCGTGTCTTTACTGTTCTTTTTCACAGATTGGCTATTATTCATTGCTTAGCATTTGTCTTGACATTATATTACTGCTTGGATCATCTTGGTTTGCTGGCTTGGTTGAGAGACCTCCTCTCTCTATCCTAGGATCCACACACCCTTCTTGGAATCGGGACGACCCTCCATTGAGCATTCCGTCTCTTTGGACTGGAAATCCCTTTTCCAAGACCTCCATAAGTCCCCGCACCCGTGGATTCCCTCACGGACGCCGGGCTGGTTGTACCCTCGAAGTACCTGGAGTTTAGAGAACCTATACGTTGGTAAAAGAGAGAAGAACTTAGTTGACCCGGAGGTTACATTCGGATCAAACTAGGTCTCATTTGGCAAAAAGAGTGAACCTTCACAAATAATCCACCCTAAATTCGAACATCAAACATTAAAATCTTGCGTTTCTTGCCAACCTTGTTTGCATAAACATAGTTGAGTGACTTGATTGCCTTGTTTGGATTGTGTATTTTGTGCCGGTTCCTTCATTGAACATCCTCTTTCTTAAGAATGAAGCTCCGTTCAGGTAAAACCATCAACATGTCAGGCCACGGGTACTCTTATGATGATGAGAATGAGAACATATTTGGTCAATATGAGGACCCTCCCCAGGATTCTTTTTATTATGAGGGGAACTACCTTCCTCCTCACCCCCATTACTTACAAGTCCATGTGGTCGATACCACTGTCCATGAGGCGGACCCTTCGTCTCAAGTTCCATCTTCCAACACTTCGGGGAACCCTTCCCCATCCATTAATGTCTTAGATTTGATCCAATCTCTCTCCCAGTTGGACGACTCCCAACGGCAAGCCATTCAGGCCGCCTTAAAGGGGAAATCTGTCCTTTCTTCTTCTTCTAATCCCCCTCCGGCCGTGAGTGGCCATCAAATCATTAATGACCAGGCGGTCTTACATCCTCCCTCCTCTCGTCCACAAACGCCTACTGCGGCCGTGCCGGCCCAGCAGGCGAGCTATTCAGCAGTCAGGCATCAATCCTCCCAACCTCCTCAGGTTCTACGAACGCCTATACCACATTCTTTTATTCAAAACCAGGCCCCAGTCGAGCCCGATACCAACACTCTCTTGCTTCAGAAGCTAGCCAGCATGGAGGAGCAGCTCAAGAAGGTTACAGCAACCAAGAATGCTCCGGAAATTTCTCTTCCTACGTTGCCAGTGTTCCATTTACCACCTTCTGAAATGCCGAATTTCCGGCGATATAATGGGACCGGTAACCCATTCATTCATTTAAAGGACTTTCGATATGAGACTTCTTTCTGGCAAGACAATAAGGCCTCTCTGGCCTATTTATTCAGAAGATCTCTTGAGGGACCCGCCCTCGAATGGTTTTATTCTCTGGAGCCAGCTGATGCCGGTGACTTTGATGTTATCCAAAGGAAATTCTTGCAAAAGTACAGAGACCGGGTGGGACCTTCCCTTTCTGTTACAGATCTGGTCGCTGAGAAAATGAAGCCCGATGAAGACTTCATTATATTTGCTGACAGGTGGCGGTCTATGGCCGAAAAATTGAAAGACACATTGTCGGAACAAGAGCAAGTAAAAATGGTCATTTCTAATGCAACTCCTCAATTCCGGCACATTTTGGCCATGAATCGGCTGACAACGATGGAAGAGCTCTATGAAAGAGCTCGTTATATACAAACACAAATGAAGGATTCGCCCATCATGGGCATGTTTGAGCCGAAGCCTCGGCTGTTTAAAAAGAATACAATTGTCAACAGTGGGCCCACGACTGAGGGCACTGTCACAAACGAGCAGATTGGCGTAGTTGGTCACCCTCACCACCAGTCAAACCCACGACCCCCGCCACCTCCACAGCAAAACCCCCATTTTACCTCCGCTCCACAGCGCCACTTCACACCCCAACCTTCTTTTGCTCCATCACCGAGCCAAGCGCCTCGCAACGACCCTCCAGCACCACCTCAATACCATCAGGTCCCCCCACCTTCCAACTATAGCCAACAACAACGGAGACCACCGCTTGGCCCCAAGAGGGCCCATTATCCGCCACTCCCAGAGAGTCTCCCTGACATTTTTAATGCTTTGATGGCCGCCAACCTGCTCGTCCTACCAAAATAAAGAACGGTGTGGCCCGAAAATGTTGACACATCCCGTTACTGTGCATTTCATCGCGCCCCTGGTCACAATCTTGATCGTTGTTTCCATTTCAGAGATCATATTTATGATTTGAATGACCAGGGTGGCATTAATTGGGATGAAATGAGGCAAGTCATCGCCACCATGAAAGAGAGAAGGCCACATCGGCAACAGCAAAATCAACAACAGCCAGCTCCGCAGCAAGCTCAACCACAGCAAGCTCCAGCACCCCAGCAGGATATGGGGATTGTCCGTAATCCATTGCCGGAGCACGCTCCTAATCAACACGTGAACCCTGTCACGTCTCTCTACGAGGTGGAGAGAGGGCAGGGATGGCACGAAGAAAACGCCTCTGTCGGGGCATTCCACCATGATCCAAACCAAAATCAAACTCCGCGCCTTTTGTGCGTTCCTCCTTCTCCTTCTAGTCTCCTATCGGGACGTTCTCTTTTACGCCCCGTCAACCCACCTACCACCACCAATTCCGCGACCTTGCCGGCTCGCTCTCTTCTTAACCGCTTACCACCACAGCAACCTGCCATTCCACCTTCCACCACCAATCCTACATCCGCAACCTCCAGGCCACTCCTACTCCGCTCACCGACAGCACCCGCTACCCCCTCTACCACTCCTACACCGGCAAGAGTTCCTCCACCATCAGTACAACCACCTTTTGTGCCACGATCTCTCCTTATTCCACCACCTGCCAATACCCCTCGCATTCGGATATCCCTTTCTTCTTTCACGCCTCCGGCGAGGGCACCTTCTTCAAATACTCCTCCCATGCCTCCCGCGGGGGCATCTCTATTAAACACCACTACTACGCCTCCCACAGGGGCGCCCCTTTCATTGAATTCACCTTTGGTATCCCCTAGCAGGATCTCTGCTACCGACATTCCTTCCTCCTCTTCCAACCCTCCCCCTAATATTGCCCCGACAGAGGCGCGTCAAGGCGTAGCGCCGCTCCGTAGTGGACGGATGTTCCACCGTGTTTTCCCACAGAGAGAGCTAGAGCCCGTACAGGGGACGCAAGAGCAGGAACAGGAACAAGATTCAGTGCCGGGAACGCAGTATGATCTGTTAAAGCACCTGGATCGCACTCCAGCCAGAATCTCCATTCTTGAATTAATCAAGAGGTCCACCACTCATCAGTTGGCCTTGAAGGAATACCTGCAGAATGTTATGGTCAATGAGGACCTCCCGGTTGAACAGATAATTACAGTCTTAACCCCTACCAGCAGTCAGCCGGCAATCACATTCCATGAACATGAGTTAGCACCTCTACCGGCAAGAAAGTATGCCCTATGTATCACGGTTGATATCAACAAAGTGGCTGTTAAGCAGTGTTTGGTAGACACCGGTGCATCTATCAATGTGTTGCCTCCGAGCACTCTGAAGCTATGCGGTATCCCTGAGAGCCAGATACGGCCATCCACCATTACTGTCACAGCATATGACAATACAAAGAAACCCCCTCTGGGTATGATTACTCTCAAAGTCAGTTTGGGTCCAGCCACCATTACGGCAGATTTCCATATTCTGGATATGGACCCGACCTTTAATGGTATCCTGGGTCGCCCTTCTATTCAGCAGCTTGACGTTGTGCCCTCTACAAACCATCAGTGCCTTAAGTTTCCGCACAAGGGCCGCATTATCAAGGTGACCAGCGTGCCGATCTTACCAGAGGAGGACATACATGTAGCTTCATCAGTTCCTTCCATGTGGCCAGCCAACAAGCCGTTATTATCTGTGTTGGACATTCACTGTCCACGACCGATGCTATCTGAGACTGTTACCACCGTTGCCATGACACCCCTGCCTTCTAAGGGGAAGAAGAAAAAGAAAAATATGATGAATACCCCCGGCTGGAACATTCTGATAAGAATGGGATATCAAGATGGCAAGGGCCTGGGTGCCAAACTCCAGGGCAAGATTAGGCCCATTAAGCCTCAAAAAGTGATTGCACGAGGCGGCTTAGGCTACAAAGCGTCGGACAAGAATGAAGGAGAGCCGTGGGCTGTTATGACGTCCACCTTTAAGCCAGATCGCCAGCCACTCACCTGGACTTTAAAGACACATTTTGTCACCGGTGGCGTTCAGAACAATGAACAGACTACCGTCGTTACTTCATTACTTGATTGTCAGGATGTGCACGCTAGACAGTTTGCGCGGCACATTGCCCCGCTGGCCACTTACAAAACCTTGGAGACTTTAAGGCCAGATAAAAGAAGAAAAATGGGTGACCCGGAATGTGACTGGTACAGGTGGTTTGACATGAATGACATCACTTTCTCTTTAAGCCGCCTGTTCATGCCGACAGATCCAGAATGGCCGCCATTGATTCAAGAACTGATTGAAATGCCTGCCGCAATCACAGATAAAAGGCAGATGTTAAGTGACTACACAGATACGGGAGAGCCAGATGTCCCCTTTGAAGAAGGATTTTCCGTCGATAGGCTGTGGGCCGGCCTTTTCTCCCTCACTTCTGTGCATCCGTCTGTGTTGGTTTCTCTCTATTCCCGTGGGTTTGGTCACGTGCCGCGACCACCACCGATTACCATCAACTTATCTCCTAATTCAATTCAGATTTCCTTCCCTACTGCTCCTTCGCTCCTCGAGCGATTTTTCAAAATCTCCATCTCGCCCCCGAATGGGCCATCTTTGATTAAATCTTTCTCCAAACTTGCAATCTCCACTCCTCCCACTATTCCCCCTTCACATTGCTTTTTACTTGAGAAAGAAAATAAAAACGACGAAAAAGATAAAAATGAAAAAAAAACGCCGATTTCCCAACTTTCCAATCCTCCATTTCTGTTGAGGAGACTTCATACTTTTCTCCCGAGCGCGTCCCGACCCAGGGGCCGCTCTTCCAAGATTCCTTGGTAAGTCTTTTCTCCCCCTCCGATGAGGGGTCCTCCCCTGTATCACCTCCTGTATCCACTTTATCACCTCCTTCTTTCCCTTATAATCAAGCTAGTTGCTCTTCCTTTCTTTCTTCCTCTTCTTCTAATAAAAATCATGGGGTAAATTCACACAAGAAGGCCAAGGGTAAGCAGATTCCTCGCAGATTTTTGTTGGAATTGGCCATTAGATGCCAAGCTTGTTTAGCTCTCCCTGAGTTTGTGGAAGATCCCATTATCCTGCCAGAATTAGAAATTGAGGACTTTGTTGCTTCTTATGAGGGTTTGGGCGTTTATGAAATCATGAATGATGAAGACCCTATTGAAGAAGGGGATGAAAGTTATGAAGAATATGAGGATGAGGCTGATGCTTTTGCTAGTGGTATGAGAAGATTCGACGAACCATCAGCCTCAGTAGAAGAACCTACCAAAGAAATCAATTTGGGTACCGAGGAAGACCCTAGGATTGTCCTCATAAGCAAAAATTTGCCGTCCTCCGAAGAGAAGGCGCTCATCTTAGTTCTTCAAGAATACAAGGACACGTTCGCATGGAGCTATGAAGATATGCCTGGATTAGACCCTGCGCTCGTTGAACACCGTCTTACACTTAAGCCAGGATCTGTCCCGGTAAAACAACGGTTGAGGCGTTTCCACCCTAGCATGGCTTTGAAAATGAAAGAAGAGGTCGATAAACTCCATAAGGCTAGATTCGTTAGAGTCGTCCTCTATCCCAATTGGGTGGCTAACATTGTCCCGGTTATGAAGAAAGATGGAAAAGTTCAAATTTGCATAGATTTTCGGGACCTCAACCGGGCGTGTCCTAAGGATGACTTCCCCCTCCCTCATATTGATGTGCTGATTGATAACACGGCAGGATTTGAGACTCTTTCTTTCATGGACGGCTTTTCAGGCTACAATCAGATTCGTCTGGCTGAAGAAGACCAAGAGAAAACTTCATTCACTACACCATGGGGCACATATTGTTATGTGGTCATGCCCTTTGGACTTAAGAATGCTGGAGCCACTTATCAAAGGGCCATGATGGCAATTTTTCATGACATGATTCATATTTATATTGAGGTGTATGTGGATGACCTGGTTGTGAAATCAAGGACAAGGATTGAGCATCCTGGGGTTCTGGCTAAGGTTTTGCAGAGATCACGAGAATTTCAATTGAAAATGAACCCCAAGAAGTGCGTATTTAGCGTTTCTTCAGGGAAATTACTTGGATTTATCGTTAGCAAAAGGGGAATTGAAGTTGATCCCAACAAGGCGAAGGCCATTAGAGATATGCCTCCTCCCAAGAATCTGAAGGAAGTTCGAGGATTAATCGGGAGGTTGCAATTTATTCGCCGCTTCGTCTCCCAGCATTCACAGAGATGTAGGCCGTTTTACGAGCTTACTAAGCCGGGAGTCAAGTTTAATTGGGATGATAAATGTCAGGCAGCCTTTGACGGATTGAAGGATTATTTGGTCAATCCTCCTATCCTGAGGCCGCCAATTCCAGGCAAACCACTTATTCTTTATGTTTCAGTCCTGGATGACTCCGTAGGTGCTGTCTTAGCTCAAGTGGATGAGGAAGGTAAAGAGAGGGCAGCATACTACTTATCTAAACTCCTTAACCCCTGTGAGCAGAGATACTCAGCCATGGAAAAGACTTGTGCAGCTTTGGTTTGGGTAGTTCAGAAGTTAAAACACTATTTCCTAGCTCACGAGGTTCACCTCATTGCTCGCATGAATCCAATCAAATTCCTCCTTGAAAAATCTGTCCTCACTGATCGATTAGCACGCTGGCAAAGCTTCCTTTCTCAATTTGACATCACTTACATTCAGCAAAAAGCTATCAAAGGTTATGCCATTGCCGAACATCTTGCTCACCACCCTCTCCCCCGCTTTGATCCTGTCAATTCAGAGTTCCCGGATGAAGAATTAATGTCCATTAATCACCCCCCAGATCCTATGTGGACATTACATTTTGACGGAGCTCTTAATTCTCAAGGAAGAGGGATCGGCATGGTTCTCTTAACACCCGAAGGAGTCACCATTCCATTTGCTGCTCGGCTCACTTTTCCCGTCACCAATAACATAGCCGAATATGAAGCTCTTTTGGCCGGTCTTAAAACCGCTCATCAATATGGTGTCACCCATTTGCGAATCGTCGGTGACAGTCAGCTTATTCTACGCCAAGTGTTGGTCAAGTGCCGCACTATCAATCCTAAGCTCAAGCCCTACCAAGAACTCGCTTCAGCTTATGCCAAACTCTTCACTAAATTGATTTTCGTTCATGTCCCGCGTAGCCAGAACATTTTGGCCGACGCACTTGCTTCCTTAGCCTCCGCTTTAGTCTTCCCTCCTGAGCGTGATTTTCATGTCCCCCTGATTCATCAGCGTGATACTCCAGCCATTAGGGATCGTGCTTTTCTTGATATTAGGGATCAGGTGCTTGAGAAGGTTAGACGGAAAGAAGCTCTTGAAGGCAGAGAGGTCATGCTATTGGATTGGCAAGAAGAGTTGGCTGACGAAGAAAAACCTTGGTATTATGAGATTGCCAGATACTGTAATGATCAGTCTTATCCCGAAGAAGCCACTGCTGAAGAAAAGAAAGCAATTAGGAGAGTGGCTCAACGTTATACTTTGGTTGGAGGTGTGCTCTACAGAAGAGGGCTCACCGGTGTTTTGTTGAGATGCCTCGATGATGATGAATCTTGGAAAGTTGTGGAAGAGGCGCATTCTGGTGTGTGTGGTGGTCATGTGAACAGCCAGATGCTTGCTAAGAAGATTCTTAGACTAGGGTTCTATTGGCCCACTCTTGAAGAGGATTGTTCTATCTATGTTCGAAGGTGTGTTAAGTGCCAACTGCACGCCGACAAGATTCATTCTCCTGCTTCTTCACTCCATCCTACGTCCTCCCCATGGCCTTTTTCCATGTGGGCTTTTGATATCATTGGACCTCTTGGTGATTCGAACCTCCTGACCAAGCAAAAATCATTCATTCTCACGGCAACGGAGTACTTCACCAAGTGGGCGGAAGCAGAAGCTTACGTGGAAATTAAAGCATCAACCGTCTGCAAATTTATCATGAAGAACATCATCACGAGGTTCGGCATCCCAAGCACCATCGTCACCGACAATGGACCTCAATTTATCTCCCAAGATCTCAAGGATCTCTGCAACAGGTATAACATTGCATTGCATCATTCTTCTCCCTATTATCCGCAGGGCAATGGCCAAGCAGAGGCCACTAATAAAACCTTAATCAAGATTGTTAAGAAGACGTGTGAGGCTAATAAATTCTCGGATTGGCCAGACAAGCTGGTTGAAGCTCTTTGGGCCTACCGCACTTCCATTCGAACCCCCACTAGGCAAACTCCTTTTGCCCTTACTTATGGAATGGAGGCCGTAGTCCCTTATGAGATTCTTATCCCCTCTTTGCGAGTACAATTGGATGAGGAGCTCTCTATCGATGAACGTCGTGATTCACTCCTTGCCCAATTGGAACTCCTAGATGAGAAGCGTCTGGTCGCCGCTGAGCATGCGCGCGTTTACCAAAACAGGCTCTCACGTTTTTATCAAAAGAAGGTAATTGAGAGGAAATTTAAGGTCGGTGAAATGGTAATCAAAAGAATTTTCGTAAAGCCGGGTGGCCCTCGTTCAAAGCTCCAACCAAATTGGGAAGGGCCGTTTGTCATAAAAGATGTTTATCCTGGCAATGCTTATAAACTGGTTAATGCTGAAGGAGAGGAATTAACTCACCCCTGGAATGGTTTGTATCTCAAGAAATATTACCCCTGAACAAAAATCCAAACAAAAATTGAAAACTTCACAAAAATCCAAAGAAAATAGAAATCTCCCAGATAATCCAAAAAAATCTGAATATTTCCAAAATCCAAAACAAAAGAGTTTTCTTTCATGGTTCTCCCTTTTGGGCTGACATAACATGCAAAGGTCACCGGTCCGAAAGGTCAAAATCCAAAATCCATTTGTCAGTCTTGCTAATTTAAAATGGGAGTTGACCCCGCACACACTACACACTTTACTCTTGAGCTCAAGCAGTGCAAAATCTGATGGAAAGTCGAAATCAAACTAAAGGCGAAAGACGATATCCATTCTTTTCTTCTTCGGCCCACAAGGGAGGAAGGGAGGTCTTGAGGTAGACACGCCAAGCCTATCCGCCGCCCTAGTAGGAGGAAGTCAGGGCCCAAAAGGGAACAAATGCCATAAAAGCCCAAGTACAATTAGGTTGTTCATCAGTTCAAATCTATTCAATGCAAATCAATTCCGAAGTGAAAGTCAAATGGTGAAAAAGAAAAGCATGTCAAGAGGGCAAAGTCCCCGCAAGGAAAACCTTGGGCGTATGCATGCATTATGAAGAGGCAAAAAAGGCAACAAAGCGTCCCTACGCCAAAGACCGAACCCCAACAGGCATAAGGATAGGGGAGGTAGCTTTGCCTCAGGCATCTTTGAATCTTTTGTGAGCTTCCTCATAGCTTCTCTTTTATTTTTGGAAAAGTCATGAACCAGCAGAATGGTCGAGACAAACTGAAGAGAATGCACTGTACGAAATCTTGTGTATAAGTTTAACCATATTCACGCCAATTCCCCTTTTAATTATTCAAGAAAGGTTAATGGAACTTAGAAGATGACCAAGTAGGGCCCACCACCTTGATTTCTTTATCAGCCCAATTTGGGAGGAATAAAAATTAACGCCTTTGTTCAAGGCGCTTTTATGTTGATTCACGCCTAGATCATAGTCGTTTCTTTAAAAATAACGCCTCCTGGAAGGTCGTGTTTTCAACAAAATTCAATAATCTTTGCACGGTAACGCCGTCTCCAAGGGCGTCTTTCACGATAGTAGCGGCCTAATCTAAGGCGTGTTTTTTAGAAAAATCTTCAAAAAAAATATATATTGAAAAGAACAAAAATAAATTCTTCATGTTGCATGAATTGCATTCTTGCCTGGACATCTTTTAATTATTGTTTGCATACGTGTGATTGCATGAGGCATCCCCGAGTTTTGATTATTTCATTTTGCCTTATTAAAGGCTTGGCCCCTTGACCCATTATTAAGGTCAAAATATTTACACCCTTTGCTCACCGGGCAAGGGGCCAAGTCGAACAGATGAATTAACCTGTTTGTTCAAGTGAAAACCGCAGCCACGGATAAAGGGGAAAGTAAAGCAAACAAGAGGAACGAGAGAACGAAAAAAGTACACAAACACAAGTCCACAACCACACAAGTGCTCAGGTAACAAAAGCTCAAATCTCATATATATATGTGTATCATCATGTCTATCATGTACAGGTGTGAAGGTGGAGGAGTACAAGTATAGAACTCTCAACTCTCGCCTCCACCCTCCTCTACTCTCCTGCTCTCAACCTCCTCCTCACCATCCCGAACTGGCGCCGGTGGAGGAGGCATAGGCCCCCGTGAAGAGGCCGGAACCCGAACGTGTCCTCCTGCCTCGCTCCTCTCTCGGAGGGAAGAACCCGCCACAAAGGTGGAGCTGGTGAAGGAGTACCCCGCAGCCCGTGCTCGCTCACGGCCTCGCTGCAACTGCTCCTCGGACACTCGAAGCCGCTCCTGGGAAAGGATCAACTGGGTCCTCGAGTCCGCCAGCTCACGCTCTCGTGCCAACAACTGCTCCTGGAACCGGGCACGCTCCGCCTGGTGCTCCTCCCGCTCACGAGCCCGCTCCTCGCGCTCCCGAGCACGCTCCCTCCTCTCCAGCTCCAGGGCAACCCGCAGCTCGGCCACGTCCTGAGGAAGCTCACTGCGTTGCTGCAAGGCCCGCTGAAGCTCTACAATCCGCTGATCGCGGATCGACAACTCGGTACGTATCGCCTTCAGCTGAGCAGCCTACAAACAGGTAAACAAATCATCAGTTCCACAGTTCAATAATTCATGAAATGAAATAACAACATGTGAATAAAGGTAGGTCACGCACCTGTGAGCTCGTCGCTCGGAAGCCCTCATCTACGCAGATAAGAGTGGCTCGAAGCTCTTCACTCTGTAAAAAATGAATTTTTATCAGTGCACAATTTATATCTAATCATTATTTGAATGAGGTTTCAAGTTCAGAATTTACCCGTGAAGCAAGGTCACGCTCCGCCACCTCGGCTCGCGCTATCGCACCAGCCAGCTGCTCCGTCAGTGCAGTCACCTCTACACTAGGCCCCCTCGAGCTGGAGGCCTCCCCTGGATCTCTCCTCGCTACTCCCTGCTGGGCACGCTGCATTCATTAAGACCGTCAGTGGCTAATCATTAATTCAACACAACAAAAGAAAAAAAATTCATTTGCATATAGGAATAATTTAAACACTCACCAGGGTCTCCAAGTCTGCCCGTATGGCAGCTAGCTGGTCCTCCAGGATGTGGAGGTGGGCCTGTGCATCTATCGCCGCTATGTCCCTCGCATCCTGCATTCATTACATGTTAATCGCATAATAGTTACATAAGCATTTGCATTTAATTTAGAAATAAGTGCATTCATACATACCCCTAAGACCCTCATCTGAGGTCTGCCGGCGTGAACCTCCCAGTAGCGCCGGAGGTACTCGGAGCTGTCAGTCGCGTGGGAAACGACTGTGGTCCCACCTCGCTGCCAGTCGGCGTACTGCTCCTCGAATCGCACCCTCCAGTCGGTCGTCTTGGTGCGACCGCGGGTCTTCTTGCCAATCCCTCGAGGCTCTCCGACCTCGATCCACTCCTGGGGCAGGCCCAGGGTCCTCATCACCAATCGAAGCCGTAACGGCTCAATCTCGCTCAAGCAGTGTAGCCACAGCTCACGCCCGAAGCGAGGTCGCCCCGATACGACCCAAGGCTGGCCCTCATCGGTCATCCCCTCATATGGTCTCCACTGCACCTGCATTCATGAACACACATCATTATCATTTCATCATATTCAAATAAACAACAAAAAGAAATGCATATCATTCATTCATACATACCAGCGAGGGAGGGAAGTCGCGGAACTCTCTCCGCAAAACCTACAACTCGTAGTCAAGCGGGGCGCCAAAGATAACAGGCACCCAGCGTCGCGCCAGGGGGAAAGATCCCTCAGCTCCTGGCCGTGGGTCAACGCGCCCCATCGGCATGTATAGGTGGCTCCACACCTGCATCCATGCATTGCAATTAGTACTATATTCACATGCATCATAACAAAGAAAAGATAAGAAATGAGAAATTGCATACCTGAAGAAGAGGTGAGAAGCCACTGACGGTCGTCTCACGGCCTGTCCCCGTGGACAGATCAGCCATCAAATGCGCCAGCAGGGCCGCTCCCCAAGCATATGTGCCAACCGTCTCCAGATCCTCAAGGATGCCTAAGAAGCGGCAGTTGATGACATCGGCTTTCGTCCCCAGCAATAATCTCCCGAGCAGCAGCAGCAGGAACCTCCTCAGGTCTCGGTCCGCTCTCTCATGGTCAGTCGGGTCCTGGCAGCATGCCGCTCTCACCCCGTCGGTCAGTCGCTGTGCAAACTCACCTAAGGTCTCCCCCGATCTATGCCTGGCATCTCCTAGACCCATCACCATAGTCAGGTCCGTACGGAAGATGGTCCTACACTCGCTAGGTCCCACGTAGACCATCTCAAGCCCTAGTAACCTCTGGGCCATCTCTGAATAGTCAGAATAGGTGAACCCACTCACGGCCTCACCATCTACCCGTAAACCTGTAATCCTGGCTACATCCTCTAAACTAGGAACCATATGCCCCCAGGGCATCAGAAAAGTCCGGCTAACCCTATCCCATCTCTCCCTCAAAACCTGGATCAGTGCTAGGTCAGGTCTAAAAGGCTCAATGGATAGAAAAGCCCCAAATCCCATGGCCTCTACCCTAACCCTCTGGAAGTCGGGGAGACCCTGGTATGCTGCCCAGACCATGACCCATGAGATACGGGTCCTCATCAGCCCCTGCATGTATTAAAAGAGAATTATTTTTCTTAATTATTTGAGTATCCATGTGGAATTACATTTGATTTGGGTTAAATATTGAATTTTAGCATTTTTGGAATTCACGGCCACCCTCAGGTCGTTTCTTGATAAATTCACGCCCCTGTGGGGGGCGTTTTTCAGAATGAACTTTAATGTAACGCCCTTAATGAGGGCGTTTTTTATGTTAATCACGCCTCAGTCTTAGGCGTTCTTTGGTGGCTATTTTGCTATTTCTGAAACATATTTCTAATCACGCCTCGGTGTTGGGCGTTTCTTGTTGAATTAACGCCCTGTGGTAGGGCGTTTTCCTAAAGGTGGTTAATTTTGGGTCGTTAATGAATGAAGCGACACCCTCTGGTTTGGGCGTCTCTTGTTGAATTAACGCCCTACTGGAGGGCGTGGGTTTCTCAATTTAACAGAAAAATCAAATAACTGACAGCATGCGAAATAATTCATGAAAATATTTTTGAAAATTGTTTAATGAGCATGGAATTCATGAAAAATCATAAGTTTTAAGAAACGACATGCTTCAGGGCGTTTTTCATGAAGGATAATTAATTTTCAGAAATTAAAAATAATTAACGCCCTGGATTAGGGCGTTGCGTTTGTAAGTAACGCCCCCATGGGAGGCGTGTTTTTTCTGAGTTGCAGGTTTAATGCCCGAGGGCCATGAAAAATCAAGAAAAATATAAATAAAATAAAATAAAATGGAATTGGGGAGGGGGAACCTACCTTCTTGTGTTTCTGGGGTTGTGGCCGTGGCAGTGGCCGTCTGGGCCGCCGGAGTTGCCCCCGGGGAGCGACCGCCGCCGTGCACGGCGGTCCTTCTTCTTCTCCTTCTTCTTCTCCTTCTTCTTCTCCACCTTCTGCATCTTCTGTTTCTTCTATTGCTTCGCCCGTTGCTCCGTCGGCCTCGTCGCCGCCGGCCGTCGCCGGCTCTTCTTCAAAAGCCACGACGGCGAGCTCCTCCACGGAAATCTCTTCCTCTTGGGCGTGGGAGGCGTCGAGGTCAACCACGTCTGGGGCACTAACTCTTTGGCGTTTGGCCATGGCTAGGGGGAGTGAGTTGGAGAGAGTGAGGGAAGAGAACGAGAGAGAGGCTTTGAGGGCTTCGGTTAGGGTTTGCAGAGAAAAGGGCGAAATAGAATGGAAGGAGGAAGGAGAAGGAGGCCTGATGGCTTTTGGGTTTCGAAAAGAAGACACGCCCTTGAGTAAGGCGTTTATAATAGAATTCACGTCCATTCTCTGGGCGTTTTATGGAAATTGACGATGATGATTAAGGCGTTAATTTATTTTGCATGGGGAACGATAACCGTCGTCAGACGCATTGAATGGGCGTTGATTGATGTGAGGGAAGTCATCATTGCTGTTTGAAGTAACGCCTCTGGTAAAGGCGTGTTATTCTTGAAACGTGACTTTGGAAAAGGCGTTATTTTTGATGAGTCAACGATTATGTTCTTTTGGGTTTGAATCTGTTCACGCCTTTCTTGAGGTCGTTATTCAAAGTAACGCCCACTATCGCAGGCGTCAATTGTTGACGAAGGGCCCGTTGAGGCGCCTTGAAATAAGGCGTGTATTTGTTAATTCGCGACGCTCTTGGAGGCGTTATTCACAACAGAAACACAGTTTTTTTGGATGATTTCGATCCTAATCACAGTGGCAGTTGGCTCAATCAGAAAACAATCTTTATTATTTTGAAAAGAGGAACTACAATGACTAATGAGCCACTTTGGGCCTTAATTTTCTCAATGAAGTTATATAATTTTTCCACTGTTCCTTGTCTTCATCCAAGTCTTCTACAGGTTGATGAAGCTTGCTTAGCCTCCATAAAGCTTGAATGGTGATAACCTCCTCACCATCTTCATTGTTGCCTAGATCCCTTGATTTGATTGGAGGAAGATGAGAGATGTCTTCTAAGTGTTGCCTTGGGAGCCCAAGCTGAGGAAGGCACCGGTGTGCATTATATAAAACGAAGTCCGAAGCACCGATAAGACGAAGGTCCGTCCCGATGGAGAAGCGTGCACGAAGTTCCTGCATTTTGAATACACCCGGGGCGCAAGTAAAAAGATTCTTTGGCATTACCTTTAAGTGCTCCCTCCAATCCCCTCTCTTCTTGATTTGAGGAATTCGGTTGGTCACTCTATTGCTTATACCTAATGAGCCGGTTATATATGAGAGTGGGCTCTTTGAGAAAATTCTTGAGGGTTGTTGGGCTTCGTGGCATGAGTCGAATTTGAAGTGTAGATCAACCCAACTTGAGAGTGCTAGCATGCACCCATAAATGGGCCTTCCCATAGACGTCGCTGTGAGCCCGCTATAGAGATATGCTAGGATCGCCGGTCCAACTCTCTCTTCTTCCCATAAGCTCACCACTGCGCTCAATTGGGACTCCTCTAGAAAGTCCTCCGTGGATGGGAATAGGAGTGCTCCTGCCAAGCACACCACGAAGGCTTTGGCCACTCTTTCTATCTCCTCTTCCTCTTTAGCTTGATCCGCTCTCTTGTACACCCACGAGGCGAGCTTCAAGAGGTTAACTCCTTTAGTAACCTTGATTTGGTTCACTATATTCGGGCTAGGTATTAACGAGGTTAGCAACTCGTGGGAGGAGATGGGCCTTGGCATGATGGCCATCTTTTCTTCTTCTCCGTGCTTCATCTTTTTCAAGCCTAGGATCATCTCTACTTCCTCCAGCAAGATGGTGGCCTCAAAAGTGGAAAATAAGAAAGTATGGGTGGAAGGATGCCATGTCTCAATCAATGCTCCTATGGCAGCCCAATCTATGTGGATTTGATCATAATGCTTGGCATGGGTTATCAACCCCAAGAGATGCCATCTAGCTACATATACCCTCATGTCTGATGTGAATTTGGATAGGATGAGGGGCAACCATTTGATTTGGACATATCTTCTAGCCCCTGGAAGATTTGGGTACTCCTGTGAGAGGAGGGGAAGAAAACAAAAAGAAGAGGTACATGAGCATATGACATGTTCAGCAACAAAGAAATAAGCATGTGAGCAGTTCGCTAGAACAGTACGCACGATAAAAAAGTTGAAACTAACCTGATGCATGCATATCCTGTTGCTTATATGACCTTGGATATCGTTAATCCTGGGAGTTGAGAATTTTGGCCTTTTCAGTGCCCTGTCCATCGTCAGGAGAAGCTTGGACGGTGCAACCTGCAGGGCAGATGAAGAAGAAGAAGGACAAGAACACAGAGTTTCGGCGGCTGCAGGGTTGTGGTTGTTTATGTTGAAGGAGGGCCTCCTATTAATAGAGATTTAGAGAGTCGTAAGGCTGTTGGAAGTTAGAAATTTGATTGGGTTAAGGACTGTGCTGTCAAATTAGGAAACGGCAGTTCGTGCTGAATTAACGACGTTGGTTAGGGCGTCGATTTTTAAATTGACGACTTGACTGACGACGTTTTATATTTAACGCCCTAGCATGGGGCGTGTTTTTCTAAGCTTCCGTTACTGTTTACGCCTTTGAGTAAGGCGTGTTTTAAATGTTTAACGACTTATGGTCAGGCGCTTTCATGCTGTTAACGCCCTATTCTTAGGCGTGTTTTATTGGATTACGAATTTTGACCTCTTCATGCTTTGACGCTTTAATGAACCTAAGTGCTATTATTTTGATGAAATTGTCTATGATTAAGCACTTATGATCATGTCATGTTCTGAATTGATGGAAAAAGGCTAATAAGTTTAAAAGTGCAGAAGTTTGCAGGATTCGAGACGTTTGGATCACTCATAGGAGCAATATCTTGCCACCGTGTATCTGTTTCTTGTAAGCATTGTTACTATAAGATATCTACGCTATTATATTATGTCAAGGACCTTGTGGTTCTGATGAACCTGAAATTTGAGTTCCCCTTTATCAAAAACGATGACGATTTTAGGAGAATCTTGATCACACGGATAGGCCGTTGAGTTGTTAAAAGTTTTGGGACGATGGTTCCACTTTCTAAGTTGATGCGCGGACAAACGGGCTTCGGCTTAGTGTTAGCTCAGAAATATGGATTCTTGACCAGACCTAAACAGCTTAGCAATATTATCCTTGATTATTTTCTATTTTTTTTAATTTTAACCTTTTCTTTTAGCCCAGCATGCATCATGTAGGACTTTGAGTTTCATGCTGAAAATCTTCATATTATGGCAATAATGAAGTTCACTCGCTCTCGATTGAATTGACATGAGATATTCCACTTTAAATCAAGTACTTCGTTCTATTTGAAGCCATTCAGGCTGATTCCTTGAAAGTGTTCCTTTTGTTGGATCTTTATCCCAATTCTCTTTACTTTTCTGCAAAATTTACCTTGGTTGCAGCACGTCCACATTGGCTGGTAATCGCTCTCCAATGGTCTTTCCCTGTCGTGCCCACGCGCACACCCTTTATTACTTAGTTTAACCTCCTTTTATCCAACAAATCGATTGTTTCCTTGGAACCACTCAGAGTTGTTTCATTCAGAATCTTGGAAAGATTTCCAATGCTTAGTGTCGGAGACGTGTCACATCACACCTTGTCGTCTCCTTATCAGTTCGTTCCACTTCATTCCTTTCATTACACTTCGCTCCATTTCCGTCTCACTCCCTTGCAAAGCAGACGCCAAGGCGGGGCAGCTGTAGACACGCCAAAATTGACGTTTTATTGATCAAATCTCATGTTATTATATAAATGCCCCAAGTGGACTTCAATATTCCTATAACATGAAGTTTTTCTATTTTTGTGAGTTTTTCTGCATTTTTCCTGTGTTTTTGTGAGTCACGACTTGATTAAGGGCGTTAATTTAAAAAGTAACGACCTGTTATAGGGCGTTTTCAAAGAAAGGACGACCGTATGTGAGGGCGTCAATTCCTGGTGTTATCCCTTAATTTCTGGAATTATCTATTTTCAAAATAAAAGGCATTTTGTGAGTAACGCCTTTCCTCAGGGCGTGATTTTAATTAACGCCGTTATCTCAGGCGTTTTATCTCAGTTTTCAAACAAGGCAAGGTTTTATTTCCAAAATTATATCTAGGAAGAAACGCCCTTTCCTAGGTCGTGTTTCAAGAAAACGTCTTTGTGAAGGTCGTCAATTCATAAAAGACGCCCTGTATTAAGGCGTGTTTCACTCCAGAGTCCTTCCTTTTTCCATCTTTCCCTCACAGCTCCCTACCATCTTTGGACTCTTGCTCGATCTTGATCCTTCCCTGGATGCCTCATTGCCTGTTCTTATCATTCCTTGGTTTGATCACATCCGCTTGAGGCACTATAAATTGAAGCCTTGACCGATCGTGTTGAAGGTTAAGCACTTTAAGCATTCAGAGGGTTAAGCGCTCAGAAGCTTGAATATCCATCACGAGCAGAGCCTTCTTCGTCCTTTGCTGCCTCCCCTCTGCATCCTTCGATTGGGCTGCATCCGGTGCTTCGTCCATCTACATCCATCAACACATTCATTCGGTTTTTTCCCTTTACTGTCGCCAGGGACAGCAGGGTTTCTCATCTTTTTATCTCTTTTGTTTTACTTCATTCATACCATCATCCCTCCGTCCTTTATATCTCTATTCACTCTTCACATCTGTTCACGTCTTGTTGCATTTCTTTTTATCATCAAACTCCCCTTCCCTTAAGTCTTCTTAAGGGGTTTAAAAAGAAAACAAAAAAAGAAGGTGCGCATGTTGATGTCTTTTCATCATTTTTATGTTGGTTTTTGACTGATACTACTGCACTTTGGCTGATCCCCTTTCTTTTGCTTGTCTTTCATTGTCTTTCTTACAAGGTAATCAATCAAGAAAACCCACTTCGTCGGCCGGCCGATTGGAGTTGGAGGAGGAGATCCACATTCATCCCGCATCACATCTTTCACCAGGTACATGCGATCTTATTCTTTTTTTTATTGAGGTAAACCCTCTGGCGATCACACACTCCCCTTGTGCACCTCGTGCATTGTTTCATCTCCACCATTATTTAATGTTATTTTCCCTTTTCCTTTCCTTTTTAACCTCACTCCAAAAGTGTGGATTTTAAAGGGATCTACACCCGCGACACTCAATCACTCAACGACTCCAGTCTCAACAGTGCCCGCGGCACCCGACTGCTAGCTACTTCAGTCACATCGGGGCCCGCGGCACCCGATCACTCAACAACTCCAGTCACAATGGTGCCCCCGACACCCGACTGCCAGCTACTCTAGTCACATCGGGGCCCGTGGCACCCGACCACTTAACTTCCCCCACACAACGATGCCCACGGTACCCAACTGCCAGCTACTCCAGTCACATCGGGGCCCGCAGCATCCGACCACTCAACTTCCCCGCACAACGGTGCCCACGGAACCCCTAATGCCCCGACCTCGACACTCTTGTTGACATATTTTTCCCCCTCCCTTCTTCCCTCTACCTTTCTATATCAAGGTATAAGAACAAGCAAAGCGAAGCTAGGAGGGTGGAGAGGTGTGTATGATCGTGATCGCCACCAAGGTCCAGAATGCAAAGAAAATGCACCCGTACCTTGGAAAGGGACAAGACACTCCCCTGAAGTGCAGCGCTAGCAGTCGTAAACGGTCCAAGATGAACCGCTCAATGGATGGCACGGCCGCTCGATAGGCCGCTTGTTACGCGGGGTTTTTATGCCGATTACCGGGGTGAGGGAAGGGATACAGCGGTGAAGGAAAATACGTGAGTTTGATGTATCTCCGGTATCCTCCTTACGGGTGCATGCCTCTCACAGCGGTACCGGGCACTCTCCTTTCACGGAAAGTCAGAAAGCGTCGAATGGCACGGAAGTGTCGGGATAAGGGTTAACCGGATAAGATGCGGGCGTGCCAGTCGATCTCTCGACAATCACTCATGGAACGACGGTTTGACCGAGGAAGCGCCACCAGGGCGCGGCACGTGGGCTCGGGCGATCGGGCGACACGTGGAGAGAAGAGGTTCCATGGGTGCGAGTGTGTAGGCGATTGCGGGAATCGTGTACAGGACGTCTTTCCCCACAGGCCGCAAGCAACCGGTGTTTATTTACATCGGATTGAATCCGAATACGTTCGTTCTAAGCTAAAGAGAAGTCTGTATGTGTGTCTGAAGCCATGGGTGGAGGGCCGGGGGCGTCGAGCAGCTAGGGGTAAGCGTAAGACCGAGGGGTGTTAACTGGGATCAGGGTGTTGGGCACGGATGCCGAGTGGAGTGGGTAGGAAGCTGGAGGCCCGAATACAGATGTATGTATTTCACTAGTCTTATGATAAGCAACATGAGCTTTACAAGCGGGCCTTAATGGGCTAAAGTTGTCATGCCCCGAGCCTTTATTACAGCGGAAGACTCGCTCGGGGAGCGCGAACAGCCGGCATGGTAAGCCTCTTGCAAGCAAGAATCAATCAGAGCGCAAGACAATCACACAAGTAAATGCAATTGGACAAGATTTAATCAAACTTCAACTTTATTTCATAATGCTCAATATTCAAGATACAATCACTAATTTGATTTCCATTCTACTAGACTCAAGAAATAGTAAAATTACATTGACTCAATCTAGACATTTTAACTTCCTCAGTCTTCACTCTCATCTTTATAACACTTTCACTCGCTTTCGGACCCGCTACTAGTATATCCCGAATCCGAATCCGAACTATTTCCATCTCCTAAAAAAAATATTGGAAAATAGGTCATGAGCACACTTGCCCAGTAGGTATCTTCGCATCAACATGAAGGCACTATTTAAGTAATTATCATTTTAGCTCTAAAGAAATAAGGTAAAATCATGCGATTGCGAATCAATCATGCGATCAAATCAATAGAAACAAGATAACCATGTAAGATAGAATGATCAAGAATGAGCTAGCAAGAATATAACAAGAACATGATATTGGCCTTCCATGAACGAGAATGTAACGAGATTGTACTAGCAAGCCACATATTCCTCACTTTAGCATCTTATGCTTAAGAGCAAGTGCTTCGTGAATTTATGTGGAATATCAAGCAAGAATGTCATGTCGTGCCGTGGATCTTCACTTATTTATAGAAATAGTACTCCCAGCTCAATGCGACGCCAGTAGCATCATACCCCATGGTTTATAAAATAGTATGTTTCTGACAATCAGCCGAGGGGACTAGCATAGAGCCCTTGAACACAATCAGTGCTCGATCGCATCTTCAGTTATAAATTAAACTACTTCCACGCAGTATAACAGTAACGTATGGCCAAGAATATAGCACTTCCAAAAATTCCATGATAACTAAAATCAATGAATGAATGCTTCAACATAAGAATGTAGGAGTCAAGAAATAGACTTTAAACAATGTCATGCTCACAGAAATAAATCGACAGCATAACGGTATTTTCCTTAACTTCCATTTCTTTTAGATCAATTTAAACAATATGACAAGTTCTAGATCATCAAGGTTTGTCTAGAATCATTGGAATATCAACCCTTGGTCAAACCTTGGGTTAACATAAACAAGCTATGTAACGGTCATTTGCTGGGCCGTTACATTATGTAACGTGCCAGTAATAGGCCGTTACAGTGATCCGAGTCTAGAAGGATAAAAATAGACCCAGAGGAATGTGACGGTCTGGCACTGGGCCGTTACGTGATCCTGACGGTCTAGTTCAAGGCCTTTACATTTCAAGAATCAAAACCACGATAGAGTGTTCTAATTAATGGGCTTTCTTTGGTACAACCAACTCGGCGTCCTAGTGGGAATCCCAGGCTCGCGAAGAATTACGGAGGCCTTGAAACAATGATTTCCTAGTCCATTGGAAGGATTATCCAATAGAGAGGTCCTCATGTCCAAGATTGTGTTCGTATAGTGCAAACTGTGAACTAATGACGACATACCGGAATATGTGCCATGTACTTATAGAATTGACTCTATTGACAAAGAGAGACATGTATAATCAAAGTGAAAATCGTGGTGAACTCCGTCAATACAACGTCTAAAAGTCATGCTTTATAATACAAGACTATAGAATTTTGGCATGAAATTAACATATCCTTAAAATATCATTAAGATATCAAAACATGCAATACCTATCATGCGCAATCAGATATCCAAAAAAATCATATAATCAGGTTAAAACTTAAGTAACTATGCTTAATCAATAAATAATATTGGCAAGTTATTTTCTGTCTTAGGGTTGACAGAACGCAGGATATAACGGTCTTAAGAGGGGGCATCACAGTGAAAGTGACGGTCATGATCAAGCCGTTACTTGAATGTAACGCGTCTGTCCAAGCGCGTTAGAAACATCAGTGCAATTCAAATACTACAGAGTTTGTAACGGTTTGTAGTAGGGCCGTTACTTGAAAGTGACGGTCCTATGATAGTGCGTTACAGTATCTGTTAATAGAAAACAATCATAGAAACTAAGAGATCAACTCACATCATGTCTTTTATCAAAACATGATGAGTTTCTAGTCATGTTAACGAAGTAAGGCCATCTACATGCATAGGTAATCATGAATAGATGAATAGTCATGTTTTAATTTCTTAATTTGGCTAAGAGGTGCATGATGTGCATAGAATAAATAAAACATGAAATCAATGCTCTATAATGCATGGACTTCAATCAAACCAGAGGGCTTTTAGTCCTATCATGCTGTTTTTGCCGTTCATGAGATAACCTACCTCTTACTTAGACTGTAGTTTCTGAATTTGGTTGAGAACCTTGCCCTAGATCCCTTCCTTCTCTTATGACTTTTTCAGCAACTTCTTTAGGCTCTAACTCCACGCCCTCTTGACCTAAAGATGTGAAATTCGGAGGGGAGTTAGTCTAAAGCATTGTAAACAAATACCTCTAAAGAACTTACCTGAGATAATGATTCCTTACCTTGCTTCTTTACGTCCCAAAAGTAGGGGTCGCACAGTTCAGAACTACGCCCTATTTATAGAGTTTAGACTAGGGTTTGAGGATTAGATCAGGTTTAGAGTCCTTATTTCATCAAATCCTAATCTCTAAGAGTCCTTAGCAATATTACAAGCCTTCCCAAGTCGATCCTTAGTGGATAAGATCATCAAATTCCAATCTTTTCATGAGTTCCTTCACTCATGAAACTTACAGGCATGTAACGGTCTGGAGACCATGCGTTACATGGATGTAGCGGTCTTACGATAGACCGTTACAGTCATCGTAGGTAGAATTTCTAAATCATTAAAACTCTTTTGTTAATTATCCACATCATTATATATATATAATTAATACTTATCCTAAAATCCGTGGATAGGCTTGAATACCTTCTAGAATATGGGCCTAACTTAATGGGCCAGAGTTAAAAACCTTTTAGACTTTAATTAAGTGGGTTGGGTTAATTGATCAACACTACTTGGCCTTATAATGACTTATTAATCACATAAACCATTTATAAATTTATTTAGGCCTTTATTATTTATGAAGTTCTGGGGCACTACACCCTCCCCCACTTAGAAAGAATTTGGTCCCCAAATTCAATACATGGATTGAGGAGAGTGTACTTACAGTCAAACAATTTCGGGAATCTTTTCTTCATGGCTGATTATGTTTCCCATGTTGCTTCATAAGGCCATGCTTTCTTCCATTGAATCTTAACCATAGGAATGACCTTATTTCTGAGTTGACGTACTTCTCGTTCCAAAATCTTCATTGGCGTTTGTTCATATGTCAAGTCCTTCTGAATCTCCAGATTGTTATAAGTGATAATGTGATCTGGATCATACACATACTTCTTCAGCATCGAGACGTGAAATACGTCATAAACTCCTGCTAATTGTGGTGGTAAAGCCAATCTATAAGCCACTTCACCGATCCTTTCGAGGATTTCAAATGGACAGATAAATCTTAGAGTTAGCTTTCCTTTAATGCCAAATCTTCGAATACCACGACCCGGAGAAACCTTTAGATATACATGTTCTTCTACTTGAAATTCTAAGTCGCGCCTTCGATTGTCAGCATAAGATTTCTGCCTATCTTGTGCCATTTTCATCCTTTCCTGAATGAGCTTGATTTTCTCTGTAGAATCCCTGATTAAATCGGGGCCTAAAAATTACCTTTCACCTATTTCATTCCAACATATTGGTGATCGGCAACTTTTCCCATATAGAGCTTCAAAAGGTGCCATTTGTATACTTGCTTGATAGCTGTTGTTATATGCAAATTCTACCAAAGGCAAGTGATCATGCCAACTTCCTCCAAAATCAATGACACAAGCCCTGAGCATATCTTCTACCACTTGATTTGTCCTTTCTGTTTGACCATCAGTTTGTGGATGGAAAGTGGTGCTAAAATTCAATCTAGTCCCAAGTGAATTTTGTAGGCTCTTCCAGAATTATGATGTGAATCGGGGATCTCTATCTGATACAATAGCGACATGGACTCCATGTAACTTGACAATTTCTTTTATGTATAATGCTACTAGAATATCTACAGACCATCGACTTTTTATTGGTATAAAATGTGCAGATTTAGTCAATCGGTCTATAATTACCCATATTCCATCGTGTCCACCTCTTGTCTTAGGTAGTCCCATAATGAAATCCATTCCTATGCTCTCCCATTTCCATTCAGGAATACTTAAGGGATGTAATTTACCTGCGGGTCTGAAATGTTCCGCCTTCACTTGTTGACATGTGAGACACCGAGATACGAAGTCAGCTACTTCCCTCTTCATATTGGGCCACCAAAAGTTTCTTTTGAGATCCTGATACATTTTTGTATCTCCTGGATGAATGGTATACTTTGATTTATGTGCTTCTTCTAAGATCAATTTCTTTGTATCTTCATGGTCGGGTATACACATTCAGCCCTTGAATAGCATTCTTCCATCTTCGGATATAGAAAAATCCGGTCTTTGTTCTTGATTGTAAGTTGATTCAATCGCCGGTAGTCAATGCATAACCTGAGAGAACCATCCTTTTTCTTGACAAATAGAACCGGCGCACCCCAAGGGGATGTGCTAGGTCTGATAAAACCCTTGTCTAGAAGTTCATGTAATTGCTTCTTTAATTCCTTGAGTTCTGTGGGGGACATCCTGTAAGGGGCTATAGAAACAGGTGCCGCACCTGGAATGAGTTCAATGGTAAAGTTTACTTCCCTCTCGGGCGGAAAACTAGGCAGTTCGGATGGGAACACGTCAGGGAATTCATTTGCAATAGGAATGTTTGCTAGGATAATTTCCTTAGATTCGGTGACAATGACTGAAGCAAGAAAAACTTCACATCCTTTCGAGATAAGTTTGCAGGCGTGAAGAGAAGATATAATGGTAGGATGCTTCTTGTATTTGATGCCAAGAAAAGAAAATCTTGGAAGACTAGGCTTTCGGAAAGATATAATCCTATTTCGGCAGTTGATGTAAGCATCATGGTCTACAAGCCAATCTACCCCTAAAATGGCATCATATCCTTTCATGTCAAGGCATACTAAGTTTGCGGGGAGATTGTGTCCTTCTACCACTACCTCACAATCAGGATAATAGTTGGTAAGCTTAGTTCCAGATCCTAAAGGTGTAGTAATAGCGAGATCTGAAGGTAGGGGAACTGATGCAGTTGGTAAGGTTTTTGCAAAAGTGGTGGAGATAAAAGAATGAGAAGCACTAGTATCAAATAGCATGAATGCAGGACGAGAACAGATTTGAAGAGTACCTTCCATGAGCCCATCATTCTGATCCATGGGCGCTTCTTCTTCATCTATAACTGCATTGAGGCGAGCCTGCCTCCTAGGTCCTCCATTATTTGGTTGGTCTTTCATAAGGGGGCAATCTGGCACACGATGCTCCCTACTTCCACAACGCAAACAAGCACCTAGGCGCTTCCAGCATTCTTCAGCCGAGTGGCCGAATTTCTCACAAAAGGTGCACGCCGAGGCGACTTGCTCCTTTTCTTCCTTCACCTTTTTACTACTCTTTTGAGAACTTCCATCGTTCCCGTTCCTTGATCTTTTCTTATTATCACGGCTTTTGTATGGTTCCGTGATGCTAAACTTCTCCTTCTTATAATGCCGATCAGAGCGCCGGTTAGATTCTTCTCCCTTTCCTTTCAACATTTCGACCTTCTCTAAGGTCCTCTCGCATAAATATGCCCTTTGAACCATCTTCGCATAAGTGCGGATATTCTGTGTCCCCAGTTGTTGAATGAAACCGGGCCGTAACCCGTCCATAAATCGATTTACTTTTAATAAGTCTGTACTAATCAAATGTGGTGCATACGGTGCTAGTCTTGAAAACTGCAATTCATACTCTGCAACTGACATCATCCCTTGACGAAGGGAGGCAAACTCCATAGCCTTCCTTTCCTTTACATGCTCAGAGAAATATTTGGCACGGAATAAAGTGAGAAAAACATTCCGTGTATGTGGCGCATCGGCCGGAGGTGCCAGAACCGATTTCCACCAAGTGCGAGCATCCTTGTTTAATTGGAACGTAGCTAGATGGACTTTCTCCTGATCAGTGCATTGAATAACATCAAATATCCTATTCATCTCGTCGATCCAATTTTCTGCTTCGTCTGGATTGGAAGATCCATAGAAACGCGGAAGATTTAGACTCCGGAAATTACGATGAAGGTCTCCTGCCCTTGCCCCCGCACCACCTTGTGCTATAGTTTGCAGTGCCTGGGTGAGGCCGGCAACAGTTTGTTGCATACCGTCCCAATCTACGCGATGAGCCATGATAAGAATAATAAGGTACCTGAGAGAAAATAACAACTTGTTATTTCTCATGAATATTGGAATAAGTAAAATAATTCTTAAACTAATAAGCTATCTTATCCCGAGCTCTACCCAATTCTCACATGGGTACGGAAATTTTCTTCCTTAGTTCATAGGAATGGGTCCTTAACCTTGGACTTATCCCATGACATGACTCCTTCCCTAAGTCCTGAGATTTAGGCTCTGATACCAACTTAACTGTCACGCCCCGAGCCTTTATTACAGCGGAAGACTTGCTCGGGGAGCGCAAACAGCCGGCATGGTAAGCCTCTTGCAAGCAAGAATCAATCAGAGCGCAAGACAATCACACAAGTAAATGCAATTGCACAAGATTTAATCAAACTTCAACTTTATTTCATAATGCTCAATATTCAAGATACAATCACTAATTTGATTTCCATTCTACTAGACTCAAGAAATAGGAAAATTACATTGACTCAATCTAGACACTTTAACTTCCTAAGTCTTCACTCTCATCTTTATAACACTTTCACTCGCTTCCGGACCCGCTACTAGTATAGCCCGAATCCAAATCCGAACTATTTCCATCTCCTGAAAAAAACATTGGAAAATAGGTCATTAGCACACTTGCCCAGTAGGTATCTTCGCATCAACATGAAGGCACTATTTAAGTAATTATCATTTTAGCTCTAAAGAAATAAGGTAAAATCATGCGATTGCGAATCAATCATGCGATCAAATCAATAGAAACAAGATAACCATGTAAGATAGAATGATCAAGAATGAGCTAGCAAGAATATAACAAGAACATGATATTGGCCTTCCATGAACGAGAATGTAACGAGATTGTACTAGCAAGCCACATATTCCTCACTTTAGCATCTTATGCTTAAGAGCAAGTGCTTCGTGAATTTATGTGGAATATCAAGCAAGAATGTCATGTCGTGCCGTGGATCTTCACTTATTTATAGAAATAGTACTCCCAGCGTAATGCGACGCCAGTAGCATCATACCCCATGGTTTATAAAATAGTATGTTTCTGACAATCAGCCGAGGGGACTAGCATAGAGCCCTTGAACACAATCAGTGCTCGATCGCATCTTCAGTTATAAATTAAACTACTTCCACGCAGTATAACAGTAACATATGGCCAAGAATATAGCACTTCCAAAAATTCCATGATAACTAAAATCAATGAATGAATGCTTCAACATAAGAATGTAGGAGTCAAGAAATAGACTTTAAACAATGTCATGCTCACAGAAATAAATCGACAGCATAACGGTATTTTCCTTAACTTCCATTTCTTTTAGATCAATTTAAACAATATGACAAGTTCTAGATCATCAAGGTTTGTCTAGAATCATTGGAATATCAACCCTTGGTCAAACCTTGGGTTAACATAAACAAGCTATGTAACGGTCATTTGCTGGGCCGTTACATTATGTAACGCGCCAGTAATAGGCCGTTACAGTGATCCGAGTCCAGAAGGATAAAAATAGACCCAGAGGAATGTGATGGTCTGGCACTGGGCCGTTACGTGATCCTGACGGTCCAGTTCAAGGACGTTACATTTCAAGAATCAAAACCACGATAGAGTGTTTTAATTAATGGGCTTTCTTTGGTACAACCAACTCGGCGTCCTAGTGGGAATCCCAGGCTCGCGGAGAATTACTGAGGCCTTGAAACAATGATTTCCTAGTCCATTGGAAGGATTATCCAATAGAGAGGTCCTCATGTCCAAGATTGTGTTCCTATAGTGCAAACTGTGAACTAATGACGACATACTGGAATATGTGCCATGTCCTTATAGAATTGACTCTATTGACAAAGAGAGACATGTATAATCAAAGTGAAAATCGTGGTGAACTCCGTCAATACAACGTCTAAAAGTCATGATTTATAATAGAAGACTATAGAATTTTGGCATGAAATTAACATATCATTAAATATCATTAAGATATCAAAACATGCAATACCTATCATGCGCAATCAGATATCCAAAAAAATCATATAATCAGGTTAAAACTTAAGTAACTATGCTTAATCAATAAATAATATTGGCAAGTTATTTTCTGTCTTGGGGTTGACTGAACGCAGGATATAACGGTCTTAAGAGGGGGCGTCACAGTGAAAGTGACGGTCATGATCAAGCCGTTACTTGAATGTAACGCGTCTGTCCAAGCGCGTTAGAAACATCAGTGCAATTCAAATACTATAGAGTTTGTAACGGTCTGTAGTAGGGCCGTTACTTGAAAGTGACGGTCCTATGATAGTGCGTTACAATATCTGTTAATAGAAAATAATCATAGAAACTAAGAGATCAACTCACATCATGTCTTTTATCAAAACATGATGAGTTTCTAGTCATGTTAATGAAGTAAGGCCATCTACATGCATAGGTAATCATGAATAGATGAATAGTCATGTTTTAATTTCTTAATTTGGCTAAGAGGTGCATGATGTGCATAGAACAAATAAAACATGAAATCAATGCTCTATAATGCATGGAATTCAATCAAACCAGAGGGCTTTTAGTCCTATCATGCTGTTTTTGCCGTTCATGAGATAACCTACCTCTTACTTAGACTGTAGTTTCTGAATTTGGTTGAGAACCTTGCCCTAGATCCCTTCCTTCTCTTGTGACTTTTTCAGCAACTTCTTTAGGCTCTAACTCCACGCCCTCTTGACCTAAAGATGTGATATTCGGAGGGGAGTTAGTCTAAAGTATTGTAAACAAATACCTCTAAAGAACTTACCTGAGATAATGACTCCTTACCTTGCTTCTTTACGTCCCAAAAGTAGGGGTCGCACAGTTCAGAACTATGCCCTATTTATAGAGTTTAGACTAGGGTTTGAGGATTAGATCGAGTTTAGAGTCCTTATTTCATCAAATCCTAATCTCTAAGAGTCTTTAGCAATATTACAAGCCTTCCCAAGTCGATCCTTAGTGGATAAGATCATCAAATTCCAATCTTTTCATGAGTTCCTTCACTCACGAAACTTACAGGCATGTTACGGTCTGGAGACCATGCGTTACATGGATGTAGCGGTCTTACGATAGACCGTTACAGTCATCGTAGGTAGAATTTCTAAATCATTAAAACTCTTTTGTTAATTATCCACATCATTATATATATATAATTAATACTTATCCTAAAATCCGTGGATAGGCTTGAATACCTTCTAGAATATGGGCCTAACTTAATGGGCCAGAGTTAAAAACCTTTTAGACTTTAATTAAGTGGGTTGGGTTATATGATCAACACTACTTGGCCTTATAATGACTTATTAATCACATAAACCATTTATAAATTTATTTAGGCCTTTATTATTTATGAAGTTCTGGGGCACTACAAAAGTACAACTGGAGCAAGCCGCGGGACAATTCCGACATGTGAGTCGGTCCCCGGGCCATTGCGTGACAAAGCGGATGTCTGCGTGTTCTGCTGGGACTCTTTACAGAGGAGTTGGTGTGGGTCCGACTGCGTTGGTGGTCAGAACGGACACGGGCTAGCGCCTGGCGAAGGTTGGACGCGGCTCGAAGTGAGTGGTCGGGTCCTGGTCTCAAACGGCGAGCGTTGTCAAGCTGGAGAGTCGAGGTCGGCCCTGGGATTGTGATTCCCGAGCCAGAGGTCCGACTAGACTCTATTTGTCAATCTAAGGGGCCGACGGCCGGCTGGGAGGTGAACGGTGGGCATGTGGTTCCGTGTCGAGGGCCGACGTGGCGTTATGAAGTACCCTTCGTCACCGGCGTAAGTGTCGTAAGTTGCCGTACACGGGCGGACCCGGGATGCGGGCGTTCTTGCCATTGGTACGATCATCTTACACGCGGCGGGGATGGACTTGGTATAAGATGGCTAAACACCACGTGAGGGGAGTACGTGCGACATACCCTCGGCGTGTGGGAGTCGACTAACAAGCCAATCGCGCGCGCACTTGTCTTCTCGTGTTCCCGACCATTGCCGAAAGCCTCGGGGATCCGAGGGTGCGACAGTTAGGCCGGGGAAGTTTGCTCGATGCGTTGCTTCCTTCCTTTTTTGCATGCCTTTGTAGCTTGTTGGTAAGGGGGCAATTTATAGAAGTTGAAGGGGTGGGGGTGGGGTTTAGGCGAACCAAGTTGAGGATCCAACCTAGTCCGGGTAAATCTCCCAATAGTGTTTTTATTTTCATTTTATTTGAATTTTTTTATGTGTTTTGTGTGTGTGTGTCGCAGTGGAAGGGGTGGGGTTTAGGCGGACCAGCCCAAGGGGCTGGTCTGGTCCTCCTAAATCCCTCCCCCAGGGGGGATTTAGGTGGACCAGCCCCAAGGGCTGGTCTGGTCCGCCTAAACCCCTCTTCGGAGGAAGAAATTCTTTTTTTTTTATTTTTGGAGGGGTTTAGGCGGACCAACTTAGGGGTCCTAGCTGGTCCGCCTAAACCCCCTCCCCCAGGGGGTTTAGGCGGACCAAAGTGGACCTCTTTTTTAATTTTAAAAATCTTTTTTTTATTACCCACGGGTTTAGGCGGACCAGCCTGGGGGTCCAGGCTGGTCCGCCTAAAACCCCCCCCTTGGGGGGTTTAGGCGGACCAGCTTGGAGGCCCAAGCTGGTCCACCTAAACCCCTCCCCAGGGGGGTTTGAGCAGACCAGGTAGAAGAGAGAGAGGGGGAGTGGTCCCACCTCTATAAAGCCTGGTTTTTTGTGTTATTTTCTTCTTAAATTGGCTAAGAAGAAAAGGACAGGAGGATACTGGCAGGATACTGGTTGACCGGCCACGTGCGTGTGAGGAACGTGGGTGTTGTGATTGACGTAATCTCGGGGCTTCGTCTTCGCGAGTTCTTCCACGTACGGGTACGACGAACGAACCTTGCACGAACCCCGGATCGTGAAACTGAGAGTTTGCATGAACTAGGACTGGGGAGGGCCGTCGAGCCTCCGAGCTGAGGAGAGGGCATGGCCCCCCGGGTAGTTCGCCCTTCCAGGGGGAGCGGCCACGCCCTGGGGCGCACGGGCCCCGGGCAAAGCCATAACCCCGAGGGATGGCCCCCGGGGGTCTTCCTTCATCGTCTGGGGATATCCCTTGGGGGATATGAAGTTCGGGGGTATTGAAATGGCCCATGGGAGCCATTATTTTTCAAGTTGTAGTGGTCGCTCGCAAGGTGTTTGGGTGAATGCCCGACACACCCCGGGTTGCCGAATGAGCCGCGTAGGTGGCCGACGGGCCTTGGATTTGGCCGAGGGCCAAGGGTAGAAGCCCGTAGGGGCTGGGAAGAGGCACCTTGGGCCGATGGGCCTTGCCTCATACTACGTGCCATGTTGTATGGTGGGTTGGAAGAGTAGCCTCGGGCTGGCCCGAGAGCTAAGTACAGTGGCTCGTTGCCACGTGTCTGAGGGTCGGGGGTGGCCCCGACTTGCTGGGGGGTCGTCATAGGACCCAAGTGGTGTACTGGAATCACGGGGTGACCCATGGATTGGTGTAGAAGGGTTGAAACACGTGCGCCCACAAGGTGTTTGGCAGAATGCTAAACACGCGTGTGTGAGCCGTACACGCGTACTACGGGCCTCCTGAGCCTGTGATTGACCTATTTAGGTCTTCCTTTGACCTTGGAGGGTTGAAAGAAGGCGTCCCGGGGTAGGCCCCTGGCCTTTTCACTGGGTGCCATGTGGTGTGGCTTGCAGTCGGAGTGTCCCCGAGATGGCCCGGGTGGTCGTGTAGAAGGCGGGCAAAGTCCGCAACTTAGAAGTCGGGAGTGGTCCCGATCGATTGCTACTGCCGCCGTACGCTTCGGCTAGCGGGTTGGGGCCGTTGGTCGGGCCCACTAGGTTGTCGGAGGGGCTGGGTAGCCCATGCCTTGAAGGTGTTCGAGGGGATTCCCGAACCCTTATTTCTGGGTATTTTGCTGGGGAATAGTTCGGGTACAACAAATGACCCCATGGGTCGTGCGTCGGAGGCGGAGACGAGGGCGTACGGCCCGTGAACCTCTCCTTTTGAGTTGTTGTAGTTGCATTTTGACGTTTCATATACTTGTGATTTGTTGTATTGTATGTGTTGAATTTCTGGAAAAAAGTTTAGTGAATCTCTCTCTAGTTTTTTTTCTAGTGTAAGAAGCTCCGGATTCTCCCGCCTTGCTTTCTTCTTTCCAGGTCCTCCCCTCCCTGCCGGCCATGGCTGGCGAGGCCGGGACTTTACCTTCCACTTTGGCACCACCGGAGATTGGTCTCTCATCCTCCCAAGCTACATCCCGCCGGACTTTTGCGCAGGCTCTTATGGATTCCAAGCAGAGGCTGCCGAGGATCACGATTCTAGTGAAGGATCCGGCGTATACTGACCGGGGTGAGCCTGTGGTGTTTTTCACCAAGGCGGAGGTTCAGGCGTCCATTCACTTTCTGTCTTTCTCCATTGTGGCCAAATGTGCTTATGGACGACCTTCCTTCTCTAAAATCAAGAGCTATCTGGTGCAGCGATTGGCGTTATCCTCTGACTTTGTTATTATTAAGCTTAATCCGAGGCATCTACTCATCCGTTTTGATAGTGAATCTGATTTCACAAAGCTGCTGATACTGAAGAATCTTTATATCAAGGGGTTTTTGTTTCGGTTCTTCCATTGGACACCAAAATTCAATTTTGATGCTGATCCGCCGATGGTGCCGGTGTGGATTGGCTTTCCAACCTTGTCGGCAAACTTGTACCACGAGGATTGTTTGCATTCAATTGCTGGGAACTTTGGGATGGTTCTACGCATTCATGAAAAAACATTGGCCATGACAGACACCTCGGAGGCTCTTGTTTGTGTCGACATGGATCTATCAGCTCCGCGCAGGGAGCGGCTATGGATCGATTTGGATGGTTTTGGCTATTGGCAATCGATTAGTTATAACCGTGTTCCTGCTCTCTGCTCATTCTGCCACAAGCTTGGCCACTCTGTTGATGGATGTAAGAAGAAACTGGGAAGACTGGCCCGAAATCAATTGGTTAAGGATCAGGATCCTAAGAATTCTAGGCAGGCCTTTAGGCCTAGGCCAGCAGGATCCCTGGCCGTTCGACACAATGTGGCAACGGATAATAAGTTTGAGATTCTTCACCAGGTTGCTGAGATTATAGAGAAGCAGCAAGTTAACTCAGAATTAAATGATTCTATTGGGATTATTCAGGATCTTGAGGGGGAGGAGATTATTCCTGCTAAACAGCAAATGATTATTGTGGAGTCTCCCCCTTCTCCTAAGTCATTTTTTGGTGTTTCTGATGGGCAGGAACATGATGCTATGCAGGAATTAGATGGCAGTGTAATACCTAATAGAAAAGGGGAAGGCAGTGCATTACTCGTACTCCCTTCCTCTAATGGTCCTGGTGATGGAGTTGATGATGCTAGTCAACAACTATGTACTGATTCAGTGGTAAAGGCTAAAGGGGATTTGGAAGGCTATGCTGCGGCCCCTGATGTGAAGGTCCCAAATAATGTGGTGATACAAGATTTATTAATGGCCAGTAAGCAGGTAGCGGACAAGGCATATCTTGATAATGAGCTGTTACAAACCAAGCTGATTGGGAGGGAGGATCAGAATTTGAGCAGGCACCAAGATGGTGGGGTAATTATCAGATCTAAAGCTAGATCGATGGAGGACATTATATGGAACCCTTAATGATTCAGCCCATTCTTATATGGAACATTAGAGGAGTTGGGAACTCTAGTTCCCGAAGAAGTTTGAAACATACTGTACAGTCTAATAAGGCAATTCTGGTTGCCATTACTGAACCAATGCTTAAATTCAATAAAGCCCCCTTATTGGGAAGATATCTCAAGCTTGGGGGTTATGGAGGTAACAATTCTTTAGATTCTGATATTTGGGTTTTTTTGGCATGATAGCATCATTTTGGAGGTGATATATTCCTCTTCACAATATATTACTCTTGGACTGAAGATTGACAATTCCTTCTGTACATACTATTCTTTTGTATATGCCTCGTGTGATCCCCATTATAGACAGTCCCTTTTTAATGATCTTGTCCTTTTTGTTGGTTCTGTATTTGTTCCCGGCTGGTGGGGGGAGATTTTAACTGTGTGCTAAAGCCATCTAAAAAGGTGGGTGGTGACACTCCGAATTTAACATCTATGGCAGACTTGAATAACTTTCTTTGTTCTGTTGGCCTTATAGATGCTGGTTTTCAAGGGTCAATTATGACATGGACCAACAATAGATCAGGTCCTGCCAATATTCGGGCAAGGTTGGATCGGGTATTAGTGAATAATATCTGCCTTACTGCTTCCTCTCAATTGACTGTTAAGCACCTCCCAAGAGATCCCTCGGATCATGCTCCCATGCTCATCTCTGAGGACAGTTTACCACTAAGTCCTAGTCGCTTTATTTTTCAGAAAATGTGGTGCACCCATATCTCATTCAAGCAGTTGGTCACTGATGTATGGCAGCAAACTCAGAGTAGTCATCCAAATGCTTTGGTTAGGCTACTCCTTAAGTTGAAGGCTGTCAAGGCTTCACTTTGCAAATGGAACAAAGAAGTCTTCGGGGATATCTTTATGAACAAAAATCTTGTTGAAGCTGAAGTTGAATTAAAACAGAACACTTATGATTCAGACCCATCTCTTGAGAATAAAGAGGGTTTAAATGCTGCTAATGCTAGACTTCGCCAAGCTTTGTTCAGAGAGGAGCTGTTTTGGAATAAAAAATCCCAGGTAGACTGGATAGAAAGTGGAGACAGAAATACATCATTCTACCATGTTGTTGCTCAGTGTAATAGAAGAAGGAATGTCATCAAAAGACTCAGGGTTGGAGACCCAGCTGATTGGTGCAGTGATCAAAAATCCTTGCAGTCCCATGCAGAGGCATATTTTAAGCAGTTATTTTCTTCTGAGAATCACCTAATAGATTCATCCATGCTTGATTGTATCCCTCAGGTAGTTACTGAGGTCCAGAATTCAGCTCTGTGTGCCTTACCTGATGCCTCAGAAATCTGTAAAGCAGTTTGGTCTCTTAAGGGCTCTAGCTCTCCTGGTCCGGATGATTTTTCTGGGGAATTTTTTACTCATACCTGGGACATAGTTGGACAGGATGTAATTGAAGCAGTTTGGACTTTATTCAAAGGATTTCCTCTCCCTAGAGGTATTTCCTCCTCTCTCATAACATTAATACCCAAGGTTCAAGAACCTAAGTCTTTCAATGACTTTAGGCCCATAAGTCTGTGCAATTTCTCATATAAAATCATTACTCGAATTATATCTGAAAGGCTGGCACTGCTTTTGCCTAGTATAATCTCTATGGAGCAAGGGGCCTTTGTGAAAGGGAGATTCATCCTTGATAATGTTGCTCTTTCCCGGCCGTTAATGATGGATCTTAATAGAAAGGTGAGAGGCCACAATGCTATCTTTAAATTAGATATGGCTAAGGCCTATGATAGAATGGAGTGGGATTTCATTTTAGCTGTCATGAGAAAATTTGGTTTCAACACTAGGTTTACTTCCTATATTGGTATGCTCCTCTACAATAGCTGGTTTTCGGTTAACTTTAATGGTGCGGCTACTGGTTTTTTCAAGTCTAGTAGAGGCATCAGGCAAGGGGACCTTTTAGCTCCTTTTCTGTTCATTATTACATCAGAAGTCCTCAGTAGAGGCCTCACTGCTTCATTTCAATCAGGTAGTTTGAAAGCATACAAAGGGCCAAGGCAATCCATGCAGGTTTCTCATTTACTATATGCAGATGACACCCTAGTTTTCTTGAATGCTAGTAGACATAATATAGAAGCTTTCCAACATTTCATTAGTGCTATTAGCACTGCTCAGGGTAGAAAGTTAATGCAACCAAGAGCTACTTTATCCTTTCAACTAAAGCCCCTCTCTCTCTTAGACAGTCTATCCGCGCCCTCACTGGCTACAAGTATCAGACTGCATGCCTTAGCTATCTTGGGATCCCTGTCAAGAAGGGCAGATATATTTGTTCTGATTTCAAGTTCTTAATTGAAAGGACCCAAGTCAAATTGGAAGGCTGGCAATCCAAGCTCTTGTCTCCAGCAGGCAGAGCAATCCTTATTGATTCAGTCTTGCGTAGCATGCCAATTTACCTTGCTTCAGCATGTTTTATCTCGAAGAAGGTATTAAAATTCATTAAAAGCCAATGTGCAAACTTATTTTGGAATGGTGACAAAGGCACCAATCGTAGACACTGGGTTGCTTGGTCAGTTATACAGAAGCCCCGTTTAGACGGAGGACTGGGTATAAAGGACTTGCAGTGGGTTCAGAAATCTCTGGCAGTTAAAATTTTGTGGAACATTCTTCATGGGACATCCCTCTGGTCCTTGTATGCCCGGTGCCGCTTCATCAAATACCATTTTGCTAATTGCATTAAACCCTTTCCTGCTGGAATGCCTTTGGCAGTATCCAGGCAGGCAAGAGAAATTCTACTTTCTAACAGCATGTGGTTTATTGAGAGAGGGGCGGATGCTGATTTTCTTAGGGACAATTGGACAGGGAATGGTCCAATTCCTTATATGGCCCAGCCCTATGGTAGCAGTAGGGATATTGGTCCTTCCTTGGCCTCTGTCAGAGAAGTGTTCCAGGATCCACAGCATGAGGCTAGGGGCACTCTCAGCAACAATTTTCAATTCCCTGATATTCAATTTACTAGTGAAGCTGATATTTGTGTATGGACTGGTTCTCTAAAAGACAACTTTTCAGTTAAGTCAGTGTACAATTTGATCCGGACTAAAGGATTGCGGAGGGCAGCTTGGGCTAAGCTGTGGCATTCTGCCTTTGCTCCGAGGGGTGCTTTGTTTGGTTGGAAGCTCCTCTACCGGGCTATGCCTATTGATGACAGGATTGCTGACTGTGGTATCTCATTGGCTTCCAGGTGCAGCTGCTGTTCTTCCCCTTGTCAAGAAGAGCTAAACCATGTTTTTATATCTAGTGAGTTTGCTATAGAGCTGTGGGGTTGGCTGAATCCTTTGATCAGCAACAGGGTTTGGCTAAATTAGCAGATTACAAATCGGCTATGGAACTTATTATCAGTCACAAATCTGCATTCAGCTTTTGACTTCATTGGGTTGTATGCGGTAGTATTGATGCTATGGGAAATCTGGAAGCTCAGGTGTGCTGCCAGATTTGAAGGTGTGACCCTGAGTAGTGCTATTATCAAGAGGAAAATTCTCTCCTCCATAGCAGTGACTCTGGACAGGCTCAATTTTCATAAGCAAATATCCCTTGCTAAGTCCAGATGTCTGGCTTCCTTCCAACTGTTTCCTCAGGTCACAATTAAATTACCCCTCATGGTATACTACAGATTGGCACCATAGGAGCATACTTTGCATGCAGACGGGGCTTCGAAGGAAAACCCAGGTAAGAGTGGAGGAGGTGGTTGTATAAGGGATGCCGCTGGAAGATTGATTATAGGTTTTGCATTTTATTATGGCTATGGCAATAGTCTGCTGGCTGAGACAAGGGCCTTGCACGAAGGTTTAGCAATTGCACAGCAGTGTGGGATAAGTTTGGCTGCAGCCTTCTCAGACTATGCTCTCCTAGTTGAGGCTGCTGGGAAGGGAGAGCCCCCCAGTTGGATGGCTCTACCGTGGTGGAAGAAAACTCTAGTTTTACTTCAAGACTGTGGCTGCCAGCTCCAGCATATCTTTAGGGAGGGGAATCAAGTGGCTGACTCCTTAGCATCATATGCTTGCAATGCTTATGGAAATGCTATTTTTGTCCATGAAAGGGATCTGCCGAGATTGGCCAAGGGGGCCCTCGGGATGGATAAGGCTGGTTTGCCAGCCATCCGATCCTTATAGTACCTCCTTTATTTATTTTTAGCCTTCTTCAGCTTGTAGCATCTTAAGGGCCTTTCTTGTTCGGCCCTCTATTTTCCTCAGGGGTGATCCCTTTGTCTTTGTAATTTTCCCATCCAAAAGTAATAAAATCTAGGGCCACGGGTACAGCCTGGGGGAGTGAGAACATTCTCCCTCTATGAGGGAGGGTGCACTCAACCAGTATCTGCCCGGTTTGGTCGGTCTTTGATTAAAAAAATGTGTTGAATTTCTGGCCTACTGACCATTTTTGTGCTATGTCTTGCAGCTATGGCCCGATTTGGCAAGGACGAGAGGGTCCCAAGGTGTGTGGTCCGGGAGGAGGACCACTGGGTGAGGAGGACCGAGCGTCCCATGCCCCCTTTGGGCTCGCCAGTCATCACTGCGGCCAACGTGGAGCAGCTTGATGGTGGGCAGATAGTTGTGGCAGAGGGCCCCGCCGGTGAGCGCGGCAATGGGGTTGGGGTTGTGGAGCTGGCCCGCGCATCGGAGGTGGGTGGGATTTATACTTATGACCGCAGCGGTGGCTATCCAGTGGAGTTTCCTCTGGACCGACACTTGTTTGAGTTTATCAGGCACTTCGTCCCGTCAGGTCTTGAGGAGAGTGACTCACAGGTTGTTGGACCCCGTCGTCGATTGGAGCGGGCGATCTTGGTGGGCCGAGATAGCTTGCACGGAATTGTCCTTTGCGACTTCCCGAGTTTCTCTGTGGATTACTGGAGGCAGAGTTAGTTCCCAGTGCTGAGTTCCTGGGCTTCTTCAGCAGAGTAGACCAGTTCGGAGTTCACGCCAGAGTGATGGGTCCCACTTTCTGGGATTTACATGGACACCATCGAGCAGAGACAGAGGGCAATCCAGGATTAGCACTAGAGCCATCAGGGCTGGAGTATGTCGGGGAAGGCTTTGACGACCACAGCCTCTTGTCCGGGATTCTGCGACAGACCGCCGTTAGCTGGTATGGCCGCTGGGCGGTGATTTCGTCACACCGGTACCGCCAGGGAGATACCGAGTGGTTAATGGGTATAGTACACCACTACCGGGTGCTGATAGACCGAGCTGATATCCAATAAGATGTGACTGCGGCTCTGTATGGGTATCCTTGCTACACAGGACTTCTACAGGCGTTGACAGAGCGCTTCAACCGCAGGTGGAACACCATGGCAACGGCTGAGGGAGAGACCTCGTTAGACCTGTGGTCCCTATGTTGGATCTCTGGGTTGCCGATCAGCGGCGAGGGGTACAAGGAGGTAGTGCTGGATGACCTCCACCGTGGCCACACTAACGGACATGGACGATACTGAGTTCCTTATAGGTACCGGTATTTGCTGAAGACCTGGAGGGACTTGGCCATGGCTGGGAAGGAAAGAGCGGCGTAGACTCCCCGGGTGCCGCTGAACGCGTGGATTCGCCACTTTTATGACGGACCCTTTTGCTTTCACCAGGAGTTCACGAGGGACCAGACCCCCTGAGAGGAGTATACAGAGGTGGAGCTGCGCTTCCGGACATACACAAGGTATATCTACGCACCACAGAAGGGATGGAACCCCCAGAGGCTGCCGGACGTGACCCACTTGGTCACGTACCTGGCATACTGGTTGGTGATGTTTGTGGTCCTCCACGGGGAGGACGGCCAGCTGAGAGTAGAGCTGTTGTGGCCTGCGTGCCAACTGGCAGAGGGACGGAGGTTGGCCTTAGCCCCAGCGGCTTTGGCTAATATCTATCAGGGACTGGGGGTACTGGCGACGCACCCGGTGCCACGTGAGCGGAGCTTGCTTCTGTCGACTCACTACCTCAGCACATGGGCTGGGCTACTATTCCCAGGGTTGATGTCTCGCGGGTCCTTAGCGAACCAGGCGGCACCTTTGTTGTTTAGCTTCACCGGACATCCCGATGGGGACGCAGTTGTGCAGTTGGAGGAGGCCAGCAGAGTTTTGTGTTACTTTCCCGGCAGGGGAGAGGAGGGTATTCCCTTTGATGGTGCCACGAGGGACTCCCACCTGATCATGGTGCCTTCGGATGGTGGGGCGGCCTGCGCCCTACCTTACCAGCATGAGCCGGACGCGGCATTGTACACAGAGTGGGTGATAAGCACCCGACCAGCGGTGCTACCTTTACATCGGTCTGTGACGAGCTTCTTAGAGCTGTACTACTCGCACAGGTTCGCTCGAAACTTCAGGTATGACCAGGGGATCCTGCCAAACCAAGAGTTTCCTTTGGCGGGTCGTTAGTATAGAGGCCGGGACACCCACTTGCTAGCCACGGCGTGGTGGGACTTTTACTGTCACCGAGAGCCGGAGCGACTGCCGACGCCTGTGCCGAGACGCAGGGGACGGTTTGACGTCCACTACGCCAGGTGGTGGTTTGAGCATAGTCATCAGTACCGACAGAAGGCCTCGGCGATCCGAAAAGCCAAGGAGACTCGTCTGTTGAGGGAGGATCTGCCTCTCATCGCACTAGATGATGGGTATCTACGGGCTCACTTTTCTCGGATCTGTCGAGAGGTAGAGAGGCTGGTGCAGCAGGCGCCCCGGGGGAGCCGAGGCTCTTTGTCGATGGGGCGGAGCGACAACGGGGCATTGAAGTCCCTTAAGCAAGCGCGGGCGGCGCTTGGAGGTACCAAAGTCTGGGCACCTCGACCTGGGACGTCGAGGACTTGGTGGACCGAGTTTCTGGCGGACTGTGGGTTCGAGCAACGGGGTTCATTGGACTGAGTGCTCCCTGAGGGGAGCTTTGCAGATACGGTGGCTGACGACTAGAGGCGTCATATTGCCCACGCGATCGGGTCAGCTGGACCTGTAGAGCTCGTGTCCCTCATTGAGTGCGCCTACACCCTGAGGGACGTGAAGGAGGCGGTCGTGAAGGCCGCACGGGTTGTGGGTTCGAAGCCAGAGCAGCTAGTTCCTCTGCCACTGACCCCCTTCGTGACTTCAGGTAAGACCTCTTTTCTAGCCTACTAGCCCTACTTTGTTGTTTTCTAGGACATACGGCTGAGAGATCTTGTGTGACTGTGTTTGGAAGGTTCTGCAGCAAACAGGGATCCCCTCTCCACATGGACATCTTCTGGGGATGGTGACAGGGCCCTTCAGCCTGAGGCGAGGTGCCCCCACCTGTTGACGGGCCGGAGCCTGCAGCTACCCAGGATGGCTCGGGTGAGCATTGAATCGCTACGGAGGGCATTGCCCTTCCTTTGTATAGTCGCGGGGATGCCGATACTGACTGACTTTATGATGTCATTTGTCAGGTGAGGATCCAACCCCCACTCTGGAGATTATTCAGGAGCTGGTCCGTACCGGCCCTTCAGTGTCCCTTCCCTCCTTTGAGGGGGAGCTTGAGGGGAGGAGTGCTTCGATGCCACCCGCGACCGAAGAAGTGTATAGCTTGTTGCCACAGCTGTTGGCAGGGGTGGAGCGAGCTTCCCTGCCAGCTGTGGTGTCGGCCTGTACTGTGGGTCTGGTCGGGTCCTCGAGCATGGGACCCTCAGGTACGTAGCTGGGGACTTAATCATCTCTGTTAAGCCTTTTGTGTTGATTGTCTTCTAGGGCTAAGGTCCTGTTGGTATTGTTTACAGGTGTACCTTCGCCTCTAGAAGAGGGTGAACTACCCCGCAACGGGGCTGAGGTGGTAGAAGAGGGGACAACGGAAGTGGCTCCTGCTGAGGGCGACGAGGAGATCGTTGATATCGAGAAGGTTTCAGAGGGGAGTGCTCCAGCCTGTGAGTTTTCTGTTTGCAACTCTTAGCTGGAGAACCACTTTTGTATGGAGCTGGGTCTGGTGATGACCTTGTTTGCTGCGTTGGCTGGCAGGAGCTTCATGTTCAGCCACCTCTGGGAGTCTGTCGGGGACCTCGTCGAGCTCTTCAGACGATGGCGGCTCAGAGATGGAGACAGAGGAGAGTTCAAGCTCGAGCTCTTCATCCTCCGGGGCCTCGGCTGGTAGGGAGGTTCCGATGAGGACCGCTTCTGGAGGTATGCAGTGGTCCTCTCCGCCTTTATTTAGTGCTTGCACGCTCTATAAGGTAGAGTGCTGACGTTCTTGAGTTACTTACAGCATCAGATTCTGGGGAGGAGCATGCATCGGCTCCTGATGAAGGCGGGTAGGAGGGGCCTCCTGTCCCACCTGTGCTTGCTGGAGATGACCGGATGGTGGAGGAACCATTGCCCTCTCCAACCCCGGTAGGTGATGCTATGGAGGCGGAGGTGCAATTGCCTTCCCCGACCCCGACAGGTGATGCCACAGAGTCGGCTAGACTTGCTCCAGGTAAGGAGTCAGGATTTGTCTCCTTCTTTTTGTCAGGTTTTTCACCTTGTTTGTCGAAGGAAGCCTTCTATGTGTCACTGACTCCCTTTGGTGTTTGTTAGAACTATGCAGGTTCCACTGGAGTGCAGGCTGCATCCGGAGGCCTCTCCCTAGATTTAGGGGTGGAGTGGCCTCCATTTGCTTCTCCGCCAGAGCCGTTGCTGGAGGCGAGTGCAGGTGCCGCCCTGCTCCAGCGGGCGCGAGACTACTCACAGAGTGAGCCCCTCTCTTCTCTGGAGGACCTGAGGTAGCGATTGCGGGAGTGCACCCATGGCTATCATGCACTTGGATTCCCACGCGAGCTCTGGATGTCCGGGTTAGCTGGAATCTGGGCCGAGTACCTACGGCTCCGCGAGGTGCAGGAGCAGAGGTCTCAAAGACTAGCGGCGATCCGAGAGGTGTAGGAGCAGCAGGCTCAGCTCATGTCAGCCATAGCTGAGCTGAGGAGTCACGCCGAAGTGACTGCGTCAGCATCTCAGGAGCGAGCCGCATAGCTGAGGGAGGTGGAGAGTAAGGCTGAGGCCTTAAGAAAGGCCTAGGAGGAGCGGCAGGCAGTCACCGAGCACGTTCGTGCCGAGTGGCAGGTGGCTGAGAGCACAGCCGGAGCCACTGCCCAGCTCTTGTCCACCTTGGAGGCAGAGCTTGCAGCGGCGGACTTTCATCTTGCGGCGCTGGAGGGGGCTGAGGCGGAGCCCTGATTGTATCTTCCCCCCCCCCTTTTTTTTTGTCTGGAGTGTATGGATTTTGCTACCCCAAGGGCATGTCTTGGGCTCCTTTTACAGAGTATTAATGACAAATTCCAGCTCCTTTGTCTACTGGGTTGTTCCCTCCCCTCTTTGATGGAATGGAATGATACGTGTGAACTGACGACCACTTATTGTTAGTCGTGCTTGCTTGTCCTACGACACATTGTCATGAGTGATAATAGGGATCGGTTTTAAGGAACTCGGTGTTAGAAGCTGGTGGTTGAGTGCTGGGTAGTAGAGGAAAGAAAGGGTATATGTAGGGGCCGATCCTCCCGGGGGATGAAAGCCCGCATACCGGAGAACCAACGTAGGCCCGTAAGAACGGGGTAGCTTACGTGGTTTAGGGTTGTAGAGGTGATTCTGGAGGGTGTATATTGACCCTAAACTGGATGGTGAAATGTCGGCTAACATTATGCCGTTAGTCAAAGAATGGGATTCGTATGTGCCTGGGAAACTGGGATTGAGCTGGCTAGACAGCCTAGGCGGGCATGGTGACCAAGATCGGGACTAGGAGAGGGACTAGAAATTGAAGCTGGGACTGCGACCGGGAATGGGGACTAGAGCTGAAGCCAGCTGGGTGACCTAGAAAGGTGCAATGGTTGGGAACTGGAACTGAGTCAGATAGCTAGCTGGGGAAGGCGTTATAGCCGAGACTGGGACTGGAGGCTGGGAGACTAGCCTGCGAAGGCGTTATAGCCGGAGACTGGAAGCTGGAGACTGGCGACTAGCCTATGAAGGCGTTGTAGCCGCAGCTGGGAGCTAGAAACTGATGGCTGGCTTGTGAAGGCGTTGTAGCCAAAACTGGAAGCTGGAGACTGGCGGCTGGCCTGTGAAGGCGTTGTAGCCGAAACTGGAAGCTGGAGACTGGCGACTGGCCTGTGAAGGCGTTGTAGCTGAAACTAGAAGCTGGAGACTGGCAGCTAGCCTGTGAAGGCGTTGTAGCCAAGAACTGGAACTGGAAACTGGCGGCTGGCCTGTGAAGGCATTGTAGCCGAAAGCTGGAGTCGAAGGCTAGCGGCTAGCCTGTAAAGGCGTTGTAGCCGACAACTGGAACTGAAAGTTGGCGGATAGCCTGTGGAGGCGTTGTAGCCGAAAACTAGAACTGGGAACCGGTGATGACCGACCCTCGGGGTGTAGTGGCCATCATTGTTGTGGAGTGATGTTGAGCTTGCCATCGGGGCGTGTCGTAGCCGGTGGCTTTGTAAGTGAAGAGTGGAGAGGGAGAGAGTTTTTTTTTCTTTCTCTTTACCAGCCCTACCGCCCTTGCGGGTTTTCGTCAGGGCTGGCCCCCTTTAGCTTTTTCCGGTGTGCCCTTGCGGGTTTTCACACTGAGGGGTTACCCGATTTTACCTAAGGCGCCCTTTCGGGTTTTCACCTTAGCTGGGTTGGTGGCAATTTTTACCCCCAGTCGCCTCGTAGAGAGAGTTGACTGAGGCCGCCGGGGTATCTCTATTCTTAACCCCATTTATATATATATATATATATATATATATATATATATATATATATATATATATATATATATATATTGAGACTATCGTCCATAGCATATTGCTGTCAGGGGACGTAACCTGAAATTGGAAGGTGTGGATGGCCGAATATTGTTCGGCCATTCATAAGGGTTTTTAGAAGTCCTCACGCCATGGTGGCGAAGGGAAACCTTGTCATGGCAAGATATGACCGGAGTTATGGCTATTGGATCAGGTATTGTATGGGGGAACTGGGACTATGATGAACTGGAAGGCTCTGGATCTGCAGGGTATGTGGGATGTAGGGGCAGGGGATGATAAATGTCTCAGAATGCATTGGGATATGAGTTTACCGAGACGGTGACTGGAAGCTTGGCTGTCACAGGGACTGGTTGAACTGTGATGTTGAGGTAAGGGCCCGATTGGGATAACTGCTTCTATCCCGTAAGCGAGGGAGAATGGCGAACATCCGGTGGGGGTTTTATAGACCATCCGATAGGCCCATAATGCTTCGAAGACCTTTTCACCCCAGTCGCATTTGCGGTGGCTAACCATCTTAGCCATGAGCTTACAGAGGGTTTTGTTGAAGGCTTCCGCCAAGCTGTTAGCCTGAGGGTTGTAGACCGAAGAGGTTCTCCAGTCGATATGGAATTTGGCTGCTAGTTGGTACACGGTCTTATTCTTGAATGGTGTCCCGTTGTCGGACACAATGCGATTGGGAGTACCGAATCAGTATATGATGTGGTGCCAGACGAATCTGGCAACCACCTCGCTGATGACCTCTCGCAAAGGGAGAGCCTCCGCCCAATGAGAGAAGTAGTCAGTGGCGGCCAAGATGTATTTATGGCCCTTGGTAGATGGCGGAAAAGGCCCCGCGATGTCCATGCCCCATTCAGCGAATGGCCAAGTCGGGGCTGTAGGACGCAATGGGTTGGGAGGTCTTCTGGGTACTGGGCCAAAGGCTTGGCATTGATGGCATGTACGGGCATACTGGATGCAGTCCACGTACATGGTTGGCCAGTAGAAGCCTTTGAGCTTGATGTTGTGCTTCATTCGATCTTTGGCCTGGTGCGCACCGCATAATCCGGAGTGGACCTCCTGGATAATGTCTCGAGCCTCGACGAGGGAGACACATCTCAAGAGAATTGACTTGTCCTTCTCGTGGACGAGCCGATACAGGGAGTCGCCAATCAACTCGTAAGAGGTTGCTCGACGGAGTAGCTGGACCCTTTGAGCTCGGTTAGGAGGAAGCCACCCTTTCTTGAATTTGATGATGCGCGCACGCCAATCATCCTCTTCTTCCGGACGTGTGCTCTGGTCAAGGTCGTGGACCTCGTAAATGGTGAGATCGGTATTACCTTCGAGTGAGCTCGGCATCAGTCTTCTATGCTTGATGACGATGTTGACCTCGCCCTCGGGCGGAAGCTTGATGGCCGCGGCCAATTTTACTAAGGCATCCGCCTGAGCGTTGCTGCTTCTGGGAATATGATCTATTTCGAAGAAATAGAATTTCTGGGCTAGTCTGGTGATGGCGGCGTGGTATGGAACCAACTCTGGCTTCCGCACGTCATAGATGCCAAGGACCTGCCGGACTATTAGCTGGGAGTCCTCGTAGACTTTGAGGCATTTAATGCCTATGTGCAGAGCCATCTAGAGCCCAATGAGTAGAGCTTCATAGTCGGCTTCATTGTTGGTCAGGGACTTCATGAGGGCGCAAGAGTTGTACAAAACTCCACCCTAAGGAGTCAGAAAAACAATGCTGGCACCTGCCGTAGTGGCTGGATCCTGGTTGCTTCTGGTGATCCCTCGGGAAGCACCGTCGAAGTAAAGCTCCCAGCGAGGCACGCTGGTTGTGAGAGCGTTTCGCTGCCAATAATGCAAGACATCTCCGCTCTGTTCAACTGGTTGTTGTGATTAAACAATAGTGGTTGTGAGAGCGCTTTGCTGCCAGTAATGCAAGACATCTCCGCTCTGTTCAACTGGTTGTTGTGAATGAGCAACAAGGGATTTCTCGTCTGGGAGCTCCGAGTTGAAGGGTGAATCGTCTGGCACTAGATGGGCTTCCAAGAATTCAGCCATACCATGTCCCTTGATTACTTTTCTGGGGACATAGGTAATGTCGTACTCCATCAACAGGAGAGCCCACCTCCCCAGTCTGCCCGAGAGGACAGGTCGTTGTAGACACGCCAAAATCGATGCTATATTGAGAAAATCTCATGTCACCACGTGACGCCCCAAAGCGGACTTCAATATTGGCTTAATATGAAGTTTTTCTGATCATTTGGTAGTTTTTCCATGATGATTCTAATTTTTCATAAATAGTTATAATTGATGCCTAGAGGAAGGGTGTCATTTAACTGACGACTTGATGGGGGTCGTGATTTCACAAATCAGCGACTGTTCAAACATGCGTTGTTTCCTGGGTTTTACGAATCCTAAAGAAAATGAAAGTCAAAGAATTGATGCCTGGATGAGGGGCGTTGATTATTTGACGCCCATTCAAACAGGCGTCATTTGTCAATTTTAAATTAGGAAAGTCCTTTATTGCCGTAAATAAATCCAGGAATTAACGACTGTGTGGATGTCGTCATTTCAATTAACGCCCCTTGTCAGGTCGTCATTTTCACTTCCGTCTCCGTTTCGCCTGCTACCTTCCAGTAGTGATCCTTTCCCCATTTTACACTTTATGTTCGATTGGGAAGAGGGATTCTTGCTAGAAGATTGACTTCCTTTTTTTAATCCCATTGATGCAAGGATTTTCGGGCCTATAAATACCCCTTGAATCCCTCACGCGCGAGAGAGAAAAAGAGGACAATAACAACAACGAGAACGAGAGAACAGGAAGAAGAATAAGAGAGTTTTTGCCTGCGGAATAGAGAGAGAGGAGGGTTTTATTTTTTTGCAGGCTCTTCATCAAGTGGTCTTCTTCATCAAACGTTCTTCTCCCAGTAGTGGTCTTCTTCATCAAACGTTCTCCTCCCAGAGCGGTGTTTCTTCATCCTGCAGTAGCCGCTACTTGCTTTCTTCCTCCCTCTACTGCTGCACACACAGCAGCAGGGAGTTTCCCTCTTTAATCTTTTAGTCTGTTAGTTATTAGTATATCATCATATGCCTCCTTCTTCTAGCTCTTTGCTAGAGATCTTCTCAGCATGTCATTCATTTGTTTACTTTGCATATCATTGCATTCACATAATCCCATACCTTGTTACTCCTTCTTAAGGGGTTTTAAAACCCAAAACACACAAGGTGTGTTCATGCCCAATTTGATTGATTCTATATTTCTAGAGCATTGATACCACACATCTTTGGCTAATCCACATCTTTGTTTATTTTGTGTGTTTTCTTGCAAGGGTAATCAAGCTATAAACCCCCTTTGTCGGCCGGCCGGTAGAAGGAGGAAGGAATAACTTGCAATCTCACCCGCTTCATACAAGGTACATGCGATCATCTTTATATTTTTGAGGTAACCCCTCTGGCGATCACCCTCCATAGAGCATCTCATGCTCATCCTCTTTTCCTTCATGTCCCTCATATTTTAGCACATTTTTCCCCTATTTCCATTTTTAAATTATTTTCCTCTCTTTAAAATATCTATGTGACACGTTCACAAATTGGCGATCACGGTGGGACCTTTTTTATTTTTAGTTTGATTACCCCTCCCTTCGGCACCCTCGTGTGCCCCTCCCTTTGGCACACTCGCGTGCCCCTCCTTCGTGCTCCACGTAGCACACTCCCCTTGTGCACCACGTGCACACCCCCCCACTGGATTAGCCAATTTTGAAGTATCCATAGGATTTTTCTTAGAAAGGAAAATTGATTTCTGTCAGTTATCAGGGCCTTCGGTTCTCTGGAACTAAATAGCGCCCTCCCTTCCGACGCCATTTCTACATACAGCGACTGTTCAAACAGGCGATGTTTCCATTTATTTTTTGCATTTTTTTATTATTTTTATAATCCACACCCCTCACAGAGGCGTCATTTTCACATCTAACACCTGACACCAAGGCGTCAGTTTCTTTGACTGCTATTGATTTTGGCCACTTCCCTGATCACTGTTTACTGTGTTTCAACGCCCCTTTCAGAGGTGTCACCTTCTCATTTAACGCCTCACCCCAAGGCGTCTTTTCTTGCTACCTGTTTACTACATATTTGATGCCCCTCACAGAGGCGTCGTTCACTGGTTCAGCGCCTTACTCCAAGGCGTCATTTGGATTATCATTATTTTTATTCATCATTTCGAATACTATTTACTGCCATCTGACGCCCCTCTCCAGAGGCGTCATTTCTTCATACAGCGCCTCACTCTAAGGCGCTATTGCATTTTGGTTGCTTTCTGCTACTTGTTAATATAGCGACCTCAGCCAGGTCGTCATTTTGTTCTGTGCCCACAGAACCCTTGTTGCTGCTGTTCATTCACCTGTTGATTGCTATTACTGTCTATTGATCATTATTTGCTTGATTTGCCTGCATTAGACTGCATTTAGAGCATTTGGCTTGAGAGACCTCCTCTCTCTACACACTTAGGATCTCACCCCCTTTTGGTGAAGGAAGGACCCTCCTTTGAGCATTCCGTCTCATTGGACCGAAAATTCCTAAACCAAGCCTCCATAAGTCCCCGCACCCGTGGATTCCCTCATGGGCACTGGGCAGGTTGTACCATTGAAGAACCCGGAGTATAGTTAACCCATACGTTGGTGAGGAGAGAGAAAGAACCTAGTTAACCCGGAGATTATACCCAAACTCCTAACTAGGACGCACTTTCAAAGGAGAGAATTCATTATACTTTAAAACTCACCTAATCTCCAAACAAAAACCTTAAGATTTTGGGTTCATCACAACTTGAGTGTGTATTTTGTTTGATTGGGTGATTATCTTTGGCTTACACTTGCTTATTAGACATATCTTTCTCTCCTTAGGCATGAAACTCTGTTCAGGTAAAATCATCAACATGGCCAACTACGGGTATACTTACGATGGTTACGAGGAGGGTCAATCTGACCCATTTTATGAGGTTTCCTCTCAGGATTCCGTCTACTACGAGGGAAACTATGCTCCCTTTCCCACTCACTACCCTCAGGTCCACATGGTGGATACTACTTCTCCGGAGGTTGAGCCTTCTTCTCAAGCTCAACCTAGCACCCAAAATACTTCTGGGGACACCTCCCCTTCTTTCAACTTCAATGATTTTCTCAAAGCTCTCACTCAACTGGATGATTCTCAACGCCAGGCGGGCCAAGCCATCTTAAAAGGAAAATCCATCCCTTCATCTTCCAACCCTCCCCAGGCCGTGGGTGGCCACTCTGTTAACTCTCCCAATGACTAGGTGGTCGCACCTAGGGTGCCCTCACGCCCACCAACTCCTGTTACGACTACGCCGACCCAACCGGCAAGTCACTCCGCTGCTAGGCCTCAATAACCTCATGTTCCTCAATTCTTGAGAAGGCCTATGCCGAACCAATACTCTTCTCGTCCTGCCCCAGCCGAGTCTGATAACCACACTATACTCCTCCAAAAGATTGCTAGTATGGAGGAACAGCTCAAGAAGGTCACTGCACCCAAGGCCGCTCCCGAAGTTACTCTTCCCACTCTGCCAGTCTTTCACTTACCCCCATCTGAGATGCCAAATTTCCGGCGGTACAATGGAATGGGCAATCCGTACATCCATTTGAAAGATTTCTTATATGAGGCATCATTCTGGCAGGATAACAAGACTTCTCTGGCTTATCTCTTTAGGCAGTCTTTAGATGGTTCGGCACTAGAATGGTTTTACTCCCTGGAGCCGGCTGATGCCGGTGATTTTGATATAGTTCAACGAACGTTTCTGCAGAAGTACAAGGACCGTGTGGGTCCCTCACTATCTGTTACTGATTTGGTTGCCGAAAAGATGAAGCTCGAGGAGGACTTCATTTTATTTGCTGATAGGTGGAGAGCCATGGCCAAAAGACTGAAAGACACACTATCGGAAACGGAGCAAGTGAAGATGATTATATCAAACTCCACTCCGCAATTCTGTCATATTCTAGCCATGAATAAGTTGAGCACCATGGAAGAGCTTTATGAAAGAGCAAGATACATACAGACACAGATGAAAGATTCGCCCATTATGGGCATGTTTGAACCAAGACAGAAGATGATAAGGAAGAACATCAATGTCAGTAATACTGGCGCAACTACCGAAGGCAGTGTTACTAACAAGCAGGTGAGCGCGTTTGGCAATTCCACACCTTTCCGCCACCCTCCGAACCAAAGATCACAATAGCCTGCCTTCCAAAACCAAGTCCACCAGCCAAATAATAATCTTCCTCCGACCTTCCGACCTCTTCCACCTCAACAGCAACAACAACCTCACTTCCCACTACAAAATCAACCCCCACAATACCACCAAGTGCCCCCGCCAGCCAATTATGCACCACAACAACCGCAGCAGCCGAGAAGACCATTGGGGCCTAGAAGGGCCCAATACCCTCCGTTACCAGAAAGTCTACCAGATATCTTCAACGCCCTCAGGGCCATCAACTTGCTCACCTTGCCTAAAGAAAGGACGATGTGGCCGCAACATGTAGACACCTCTCGGTATTGCATCTTCCATCGGCAGCCGGGACACACTATCGACCATTGTTTTCACTTCAAGGATTACATATATCATATGAATGATCAAGGTGATATTGATTGGGATGAGATGAGGAGATTCATCGCTACTTTAAAGGCACGAAGGCCTCCTCGGCAACCACAGGCTCAGCAGCCTCCTCAGCAACCAACAGTACCTCCTCCATAGCAACAGCAGGCTCCTGCACCGCAGCCAAGTATGGGGATTGTTAATAATCCACTACCGGAGCACCCTGTTCAAAATCAACAAGTAAACCATGTCACCTCAATCCATGAAGTGGAGAGAGGGCAGGGCTGGCATGAAGATCACGCCTCTGTCGGGGCCATTAACCAAAGTCAACCACAACCACCGCAATTGCTAAAAAGGCTTCAACCCACACCCTCCTCCCAACCGCCACGTCCCCTCATACGTTCCACCACTCCAAGGCCACTTAACCCTAACCCTACTCTTTCACGGCCTCTTCTTTTACGCCAACCTATAAATTCTCCTTCACCTCAAAACCCCCCACTAAATAGACCCCTCCTTATCCGCCCCTCGCCGGCAACCGTCTCCCCTCCTCTTTCACCACAACCTACCTTGTCTACCACCACCATACTTTCGAGGCCCCTCCTTGTCACCCGGCCTCCACCTCCACCTTCTGATAACCCTCAGCCGGTGAGGCCCCTTATAAGAACCCCTCCTCCTACCAATCCTGCCACAGCATCCAACACGCCTTCCACTGTTCCCTCTACCTCCTCTACCCCTTTACCTACTCCGAGAACGACAGAGGCGCCAAAAACAATGGTGCTCCGTAGTGGATGGATGTTCCACCGAGTGTTTCCCCAATGGGAGCAGGAGCAGGTACAAGAGCAAGGAGAACAAGAACAAGAGTCTGTACCAGGCACGGAGTATGATCTACTGAAGCATTTGGACCGAACACCGGCCTGAATCTCTATTCTAGAATTTATTAGAAGATCCACTACACATCAGCTGGCCCTGAAGCAATATCTGCAGAAAGTAATGGTAAATGAAGATATCCCAGTTGAACAAGTCACTGTAGTTTTAAGTCCAGCAGGCAATCAACCGGCCATCACCTTTTATGAACATGAATTGGCTCCGCAGCCGGCCAAAAAATATGCATTATGCATTACTATTCACATCAACAAAGTGGCAGTGAAGCAATGTTTGGTTGATACCGGGGCATCAATTAATGTTTTGACACCAAGTACTTTGAAAATGTGTGGCATTCCGGAGAGTCAGATCCGATCATCTATGTTGCATCCCTACGGTTTTGATGATGTCTCACACTATAAATCAATCGGTTTCTATCAATAGATTAATTCATGCTTCATGTAGGACAGTGCAGTTCATGTGGTTGTCATATAGACACACATTACTTGTTCAAGTCCGTACTCTGTCAGCATAGTCTGGATAGTAGTGGGTCGACCCCCCTTCCAGATGGGTCGACCCCCCAGATTCGCAAGTCAGTTCATTGGCGTTGGGCATCCAAGTCTATACATTGATTCACTGTTCATGCCTTCCTTCAAAGTCTGTACAGCCATTCCTTGAGATCAAGTCTATACATCGGTCTGTTTGATCAAGTATGTACAGCGGTTGCATTCATTGGAAGTCTATACATTCCCAGCCTTTACCACAGTTGAACCCCAAGTCTGTACATCGCCTCATATCTTCCAAGTCTATACATCCACAGTTGAACCCCAAGTCTGTACATCGCTTGCATCTTCAAAGTCCATACATCCATAGCAAGTCTGTACACTGACACTTTACCTACGTTCAGAACTTCAAGTCTATACAGTGGTAAACTCTGCACATTGTGCTTTAAAGATCACCAAGTCTATACATTGCTCACAGCACACACATTCAAAGCCTGAAGTCTGTACAGCCTTGACATATGCTCCTAAGTCTATACATCACAAAGTCTGCACATCGCAGTGTTCAAGCCTTTCAAGTCTATACACTGGTTCAGGGTTCCCAAGTCTATACATCGGTCCTCAAGCGTTACAAGTCTGTACAGCCTGCTTCATCGTTCAGAGTCTGTACATTCCTCAAGCGCCAAGTGTATACATTGTCCACGTGTTCACATTTACAAAGTCTATACATCGTGGGGCTTCGAATCTTCAAGTCTGTACATCCTTCAAGGGCCAAGTCTATACACTGTCTCGCTCACATCTTCAAGGGGTAAGTCTATACATCATTCGCTCAACTTCAGCTTTTGCATTAAAGTCTATACAGTGGATTGAGCATAGTGAAGTCTATACAGTGATTGAGCATCGTGAAGTCTATATAGTGGCTGAGCATCGTGAAGTCTATACAGTGGCTGAGCATCGTAAAGTCTATACATTGGTTAGGCTCGTTCATGCAGCGTTCATCTCAAGTCTGTACACTGCCTTTCACATGCACTCATTCATCAAGTCTGTACAGTCCCTTGGTTGCAAGTCTATACACTCGATTGCTTCATGCATTACCAGAAGTCTACACATCCCCCTCTCCTATGTAATGCATCAGTTTTCAAGTCTATACACTGAGGACGCTGAAGGCCCTCAAGTGTATACATTCTCACATTGTACACACTTATTCATTTGCTGCTTCTAAAGTATATACACTCGTTGTTATAAGCCTGAACTAACTAATTCGATTCATTTCTTTTGTCTCTGTCTGCAGATGACTCAGGTTAATGATTGGGCACGTAAACCGAGGATGATGCCTGGCACGTGATCCGAGGATGCTCTGGAAAAGGAGGGAACGAGACCCACTTGGGTGAAGTCCTAGAATTCAGGTCGGATGCCATATAAAAGGTGTCTTCTGCGAACAGGAGAAGTGAACGAAAAGAAAAAAGTGGCTGAAGTGAAGAATCCCTGAGCAGAAGAAGAAAAGAGAGAGCCTCCACGTTCCAGAGAAAAGACAGAGAGAAGAATTTGAGAGATATCAATTGAGAGAAAAGTCCTTGAGAGATAGAAGAAATCGTGCTGTGAAGATTTGCTTCTTCGGAAGCTACATTTGTTTTTGGTTTTCAGAAACGATTGTCGTTCATCATTGGTCTTGTTTTCCTTTCTGTTTTTCATTTTTTCATTTCTGATTCCGAATTGTTACCCTCTAGTGTTTGGAGGAAGGGAGAGTTACTCCAGTTCCCCTCTGGGTTGCAAAGGAAGAGAGATATGTGATCTCTGGTTTTTCCAGTGACGGGCTGTCACTAGCTGGTTCCCTCCGGGTTGGAGGAAGGGAGAGCCATCTCCGGTTCTGGTCTTGCTGGTTGCAGGTCCAGGTGTCAAGCTCTGTGGGTAGCAGAGTTTGGTTGAGGGATTTGTTTCCCTTGGTTTTTCAAGCTGTGTGGCAGCATCTTGTTCGCAGACTGAGTCTGCAGTTTTCTAGCAGTGGCTAGTGGAATCCTCACTCTAGTTGGAGTGAGGGGTGGATGTAGATTGTGGACTACAATCAAACCACCTTAAAATTTCTTATCTCCTCTATGGTTTGCTGTTATCGGTTGTGCTCTCCATCTGCTTGGCATTGTGTTTGACTGTGGACAGCCTTTTTCAATCGCACCTTCTTATTATGTCTTAGTTATTCACTGCGTTAGCTATATTGTTTTGCTGTATCTAAAGGGTCAAAATTCGAAGTAGTGATTTTCCACTGAAGTTTTCTAAATCGGGTGTGATCTATTCATCCCCCCCTTCTATATCACTCTTCGTTGCGCTAACATTTGGTATCAGAGCAGGTTTGCATCATGTGGACGAACGGTCAGGAAAATGCTAATGGTCCTAGAAGCTTCATGCCTGAAGGTCAATCCATTAGTCGCCCTCCATTTTTGATGGTAATAACTATCTCTTTTGGAAGAACAGGATGGAAGTGTTTATCAGGGCACAGAGCCACAAGCTCTGGAGGGTAATTACTGTTGGGCCGTATGATCTGCCACCGAACGAGGACGCGTGGACAGATGATCATGTCAAGCTATCTTCACTCAACTGGACGGCGCTGAACATCATCCAGTGTGCTGTTCACCCAGAGGAATATGCCCGCATATCTGCCTACAAGACTGCCAAGCGAATGTGGGATGAGCTATAATTAATCTACGAAGGTACAGCTCAAGTGAAAGCCTCAAAGGTAAATCTCTACACCTCTAAGTATGAATTGTTTAGGATGAATGCAGAAGAGAATATTACTAAAATGTATGCCAGGTTGTCCTTGATCATAAACACTCTTAAGGGGCTAGGGAAGGATCTAGTTGGGGCAGATATAGTCAGGAAAATTCTTAGATCTTTATCCCCAGCATGGCACACTAAGGCCATAGTGATAGAGGAGTCAAAAGATCTGACGACCTTGACAGTGAATGAACTCATAGGATCCCGTGGTGAAGGAAGTGACAGGAAGGGTAAGAATGTAGCTCTCAAGGCATCCCGCAACAAGAGTAGCAGTAGCAGCAGCAGCAGCAGTAGCGGTAAGTCCGATGGTTTTTCCGATCTCGACCAGAAGGAGCAGGCAATGCTCACTCGACAGTTCAGTAAATTTTTAAGGAGAAAGGGGAAGACCTTTAGGAGGAAGATGCCATACTCCTTTAACAAGAATGTTGAATCTACCAATCATAAGGACAGAAATTTTAAGAGACTTACTTGTTTTCATTGTAACAAATAGGGACACATGAAAGGCGAATGCCCAGATCTCCAAAAGAAGGGTCCCTACTTTCAGAAGAAGAGCTCAAAGGTGCAGAAAAAGAAGAAGCCACAGGCGATGGTCTGTACGTGGAGCGAGGAGGAAGAAGATCCTGAAGACACTTCCTCAGAGGAGTATGAAGAAGGAATTTACCTTATGGCAAATAGCGAAGAGGAGGTAATAAATGTCTTTGAAAATTTCTCTATTGATGACAGGGAAGATGCTTATGGTGAATTGTTAGATAAGTTTAATTCTCTAAGTAAAGAGCATAGGGTCCTCAAAAGAAAATTTAATACTAATGTTGAAGAACAAACTCAGGTCTGAGAGGAAAATCAGAAACTAAAAGAGCAACTAGAAGAAATGACCTCACTAAGAAAAGAAAATGATAAGCTCAAGGGAGAAAACCAGGAGAGTCACACCCAGCTCAATGAACTGAAAACTAAAATTGAAGAAAGCCTGAATGTAATTAGAGTGAACTCAGAGAAATATGAAGCTGTTAAGATAGTGAATGTTGAACTGTTAAAAAATTCTGAGTCACTGCAAAAAGAGCTGGAAGACAAACAAAAGGTTTTGGCAAGATTTGTTCAGGGAAAAACTAGTTTGGATGCTATTCTAGGGATAAGGGTTAACTTCAATAAGGAGGGTCTAGGCTATGACCCAACTAACAAGAGACCCCTACAATTCAAGACCATCACCTTCTGCCCAGAGAAGGGAAAAGAGAAGCTGGACACATCATCCAACTCAAACAGCAGTAAAGGAGCTCAATGTCCGAAAGAAACTTTAAAGAACAGTGCTGGTCAACCATTTAAAATGGGAATGAATTTTGTGAATAACTTCACTAAGCCCACTCATCAGAACATAAATGGTAAATGGATCAAGTAAGTGGATCAGAAGAAAAGCTGGAATTACTACAATCAGATGGGTCCAAACAGGACCTACTGGAGAAATAATTATCATCTTCAAAAATCTGTTAATCAACAAGCTCACAGGAGATTTCCTAGGAATGGGAAACCTAATGAATGGAATAGAGCTTACTTCTCCAGACCAGTTGGACTTAATTCCAATAAGCCAGAAGTAAAGGTGCCAGAGAAAACCATGCTGAAGCAAATCTGGATACCTAAACATTTGATCAGAGATTTGAACAATGTCTTTGGACCCAACTCATCTTGGGTTCCAAATCACTTTGCTTGATTTTGTTTGTGTAGGTCGGCCTGGCAGTTGAAGACAACAAGTGGTACCTCGTCAGTGGCTGCTCCAGGCACATGACAGGAGACCGATCCAAGTTTAGCAAGATAGAGATGAAGGTAGGGGGTCTGGTCAAGTTTGGAGGAAAGAACAAAGGTAAGATAATTGGAGTTGGCACAGTAGGTAAGACTTCTACAAACTCCATTGAAAAAGTTCTACTTGTGGAAGGTCTTCAATACAACCTGATTAGCATTAGTTAGTTATGTGACAAGGGTCACAAGGTTGTGTTTGATGATAATTCATGCAAAATCTTTGAAATAAATTCTGATGTGGTGAAATTTATAGCCAACAGGATTAATAATGTTTACATGGTAGACTTAGATGAGGAATCTGAATCTAATATTTGTTTATCTGCCAATTCTGAAAATGATGCTTTTGAATGGCATAGACGTTTAGGCCATGCTAGCTTTACTACTTTAAATAAATTGGTCAAGCATGATTTAGTTAGAGGCATGCCTAGAATTAAATTAAATTCTATTTCAAAATCATGTGATGCCTGTGCTCTAGGCAAACAGACCAGGAATTCTTTCAAGCTAAGATCTGAGCCATTATCCTCTAGACCAATGGAACTTCTCCATATGGACCTTTTCGGTCCTACTAGAACTCAGAGTCTTAATGGGAACAGGTTTGGCTATGTCATCATAGATGACTTCTCTAGATATTCATGGATCTTTTTCTTAGCAAATAAAAGTGATGCATTTCAAAAGTTTAATCAGTTTTTTAATAAGGTCAAACAAGAAGGAAAACACAAGATCTGTTCTATTCAATCTGACCATGGAGGTGAGTTTGAAAACTCCATATTTTCTGATCTTTGTGAAAGAGAGGGACTAACACACAGATTTTCTTCTCCCAGGACACCTGAACAGAATGAAATTGTGGAGAGAAGAAATAGAACTGTTGTGGAGATGGCCCGAACCATGCTAATTGAAAGTCAATTACCAAGGAGGTTTTGGGCAGAGGCGGCCAATACATCAACTTACATAATCAACAGGGCTATGGTAAGACCCATTCACAAGAAAACACCCTATGAGCTTCTAAAAGGTAAGAAACCAAACTTGTTTCATTTCAGAATTTTTGGAGCTAAATGCTTTATTCATAACAATGACAAGAAAGATTTAGATAAGTTTGAAGCTAAAAGCTCCCCTGGAATATTTTTAGGATACTCCGAAGTGTCTAGGGCATATAGGGTCTTTAACATATCAGACCAGAAAGTTGAAGAGTCTCCACACATCATTTTTAGTGAAAAGTAAGGTGTCACTAACATTGAAAATGTTGACAGGGATTCCAATCATGATGGGGAATTCCTAGAAGACCAAGAAGAAGAGAAGACTCAGCCGAGTGGAACAGTAAATCCTCCCAACCAGGAAGAGCCAAGAGAAACAGGTGAGTCTTCAATAAATGTTAGATTTCTTAAAGATCATCCGATAGATAATGTCATAGGCAATCCTGAAGATCCTCTTCGGACTAGGTCTCATTTTAGGAATGTGAATAATGAAGACTTAATTGCTTTAGTCTCACAAATTCAACCCAAATCAGTAGAAGAGGCCTTAGCTGATCAAGCTTGGGTCAATGCTATGTGTGAGGAATTGGGCCAGTTCGAAAGAAATAATGTCTGGGAACTTGTTCCAAGACCAGATAATGTTAATATCATAGGAACTAAGTGGGTGTTCAAAAATAAAATGAATGAAGATGGAATCATTTCTAGGAATAAGGCCAGATTAGTAGCCAAGGGCTACTGTCAGGAATTTGGTGTAGATTTCGATGAATCCGATGCACCTGTTGCTAGGACGGAAGCTATAAGATTGTTGCTTGCTTTTGCATGTTCAAAGAATATAAAACTCCAACAAATGGATGTTAAAAGTGCCTTTTTAAATAGAGTCATTAAAGAAGAGGTTTTTGTTGAACAACCCCCCGGATTTCAATTCTCTCCTCAACCTAACCAAGTTTTCAGGTTAAACAAAGCCTTGTATGGTCTAAAGTAGGCTCCTCGAGCATGGTATGAAAGATTGACTGAATTTCTGATCAGCAAGGGCTACAAAAGAGGTAAAGTTAATCAAACCTTATTTACCAAGGGTACAAATAAAGATCTCATCATAGTTCAGGTATATGTAGATGACATTGTATTTGGATCAACTAAGCATGAACTATGTGATGAATTCTCTAAAATGATGTCTGCTGAATTTGAGATGAGTTTGGTTGGTGAACTAAAGTACTTTCTTGGCTTGCAGGTACAACAGTTAGAGGATGGATGCTTCATCAACCAGACCAAATACACAATGGAACTATTCAAGAGGTTTGGTATGGAAAACCTGAAGCACATTACAACACCCATGGGTACCAATACCTCACTGGATACAGATGAGACAGGTAAAGAAGTAAATGTCAAGCTCTATCGAGGTATGATTGGATCTCTTCTTTACTTGACAGCTTCTAGACCTGATATACAGTTCAGTGTAGGAATGTGTGCAAGGTATCAGTCTAGACCTACTGAATTACATTTAGCTGCAGTGAAAAGAATTTTCATATATTTGTCAGCTACTCATTCTCTTGGTTTATGGTTTTCTGCATCACACATATTTAACTTAGTTGCATACACAGATGCTGATTATGTAGGATGTAAACTAGACAGGAAAAGCACTAGTGGTCATTGTGAATTTTTTGGTGGGTGTTTAGTGTCTTGGGGTTCCAAGAAACAACATTCTGTGGCCCTCTCCACTGCAGAAGCTGAATATGTGGTTGCAGGGAGTTGTGGTACACAAGTCATTTGGATTAAACACCAGCTTCAGGACTACCAAGTAGACCTGGGGTGCACACCTATCTATTGTGATAATACCAGTGTCATTAATCTTGCCAAAAATCCTATTTTACATTCACGCACCAAACACATAGAGATAAGGCATCATTTCATAAGAGATGAGGTTTCTAAAAATAACTTTGAACTGATTCATGTAGGCACTGATAATCAGATTGCTGACATTTTCACTAAACCTCTGGATAATGAAAAATTCACATCACTGAGAAGAGAATTAGGCTTATACAAATTGTCTTAAATGTGAAGTATGTTCTTTTTGTGAGGGGGAGTTCTGTATGTCTGTTGGTTAGCTTTCAGGAATGATTTGAGTGAGGGGGAGCTGGTTGAGCTGTGAGAGGAAGAGTTCTTTGACATATTCGAAAAGATTGACCAGATGTGTGTCATTGCTGGTTTTCATGACAGATCTAGTGTGGTTCTCTCAGATAGTAGAATGTCACTTATTTCTTAAGTCTATAAGTCAGTGATACTAAAGTCCAGTTAGAATCTTTCCTCTGGTATTCCTTCAGAGATCTGGATTAATTGTATAAATTATATCTTCTTACATTGTCAATGATTCTGGTTCAGGCCAAAACATGTATGTCTTGATATCTGACCCAATCAGCTTGAAATATAGACTTCAAGATTCACTTCAAGAAATAGTCCTTCTGGTATTATTTTCAATCATTCCATCTCTTCAACACAAGGGCTTAACTGAACAAACATGTCTTGTTTTGGTCACTGAGAAACTGGGAGCTTCATCAATGAAATGAAGTTTTCTCCTATGTCATGAGGTGTCAAATGCTTAAAATGAATGAAAAGTCATGACAGAGCAATGGTGGCTAGCTGGTGAGTAACTGGGGACTCTGGCCTCTAATCAAGGTGTTTCCTCATGTCAAAAGCCACAGTTACTAACTCTGTTCCTTTAATAAAAAAAAGGGAGGAAGTAATGAGGTACTCACACTTAGTAACTGGGGATTCAGGCCTCTAATCAAGGTGTCTCCCTAATGTCAAAAGAGTGAATTACCAACTTACTCATTGATCTTATTGAAAATCATCTCAAAAAATTCCTTGTTGTTATGCAACTAATGGATTGCTTGTCCTCAATACCTTGAGAACACCTCTCTGACTTTGTCTCTTGTTGTCATGTGGGATAGTTGACTGTTCAGCTATATCTGGCCATACTTGTTAACTCCTGCTCTAAATCATACATTATGTATGCTGATAAACTTTTCTATCATTCTATTTCTCTATTGTTTACTGGAGTTCAAGAACCTTCACTTGAGTTTAGCACCTCACTTATTCTCTTAAGACTTGCTCGTGCCTTTCTGCACTAAGAAGTTACTGTACTTCTTCTTCATGTCTCCAGCACTTTCATATATTCTGCATTTCCTTTTGATGATGTCAAAGGGGGAGAGAGGTTCTGCAATATCTATAGGTCATGAATTGTCATGAGCTTTGGGGGAGTTTTGTTTATGAGCTGTGGAGGAGAATTCATGTCATGGAAATTTCTGAGAATGAGTTGTGAGGGAGCTGAGAGTGTGTTGTAGGGAGTGTTTAAATCATCTGCATGAGCATGCCTTGAATTTGCTTTGATTGTTGAAACTGCAGTTAATTTCTTGTTAAGCTTTGATATTGCTTGATTCATAGTGTTGCCATCATCAAAAAGGGGGAGATTGTTGCATCCCTATGGTTTTGATGATGTTTCACACTATAAATCAATCGGTTTCTATCAATAGATTAATTCATGCTTCATGTAGGATAGTGCAGTTCATGTGGTTGTCATATAGACATGCATTACTTGTTCAAGTCCATACTCTGTCAGCATAGTCTGGACAGTAGTGAGTCGACCCCCCTTCCAGATGGGTCGACCCCCCAGATTCGCAAGTCAGTTCATTGGCGTTGGGCATCCAAGTCTATACATTGATTCACTTTTCATGCCTTCCTTCAAAGTCTGTACAGCCATTCCTTGAGATCAAGTCTATACATCGGTCTGTTTGATCAAGTCTATACAGCGGTTGCATTCATTGGAAGTCTATACATTCCCAGCCTTTACCACAGTTGAACCCTAAGTCTGTTCATCGTCTCATATCTTCCAAGTCTATACATCCACAGTTGAACTGCAAGTCTGTACATCGTTTGCATCTTCAAAGTCCATACACCCATAGCAAGTCTGTACACTGACACTATACCTACGTTCAGAACTTCAAGTCTATACAGTGGTAAACTCTGCACATTATGCTTTAAAGATCACCAAGTCTATACATTGCTCACAGCACAAACGTTCAAAGCCTGAAGTCTGTACAGCCTTGACATATGCTCCTAAGTCTATACATCACAAAGTCTGCACATCGCAGTGTTCAAGCCTTTCAAGTCTATACACTGGTTCAGGGTTCCCAAGGCTATACATCGGTCCTCAAGCATTACAAGTCTGTACAACCTGCTTCATCGTTCAGAGTCTGTACATTCCTCAAGGGCCAAGTGTATACATTGTCCACGTGTTCACATTTACAAAGTCTATACATCGTGGGGCTTCGAATCTTCAAGTCTGTACATCCTTCAAGGGCCAAGTCTATACACTGTCTCGCTCACATCTTTAAGGGGTAAGTCTATACATCGTTCGCTCAACTTCAGCTTTTGCATTAAAGTCTATACAGTGGATTGAGCATCGTGAAGTCTATACAGTGATTGAGCATCGTGAAGTCTATACAGTGGCTGAGCATCGTGAAGTCTATACAGTGATTGAGCATCGTGAAGTCTATACAGTGGCTGAGCATCGTGAAGTCTATACAGTGGCTGAGCATCGTAAAGTCTATACATTGGTTAGGCTCGTTCATGCAGCGTTCATCTCAAGTCTGTACACTGCCTTTCACATGCACTCATTCATCAAGTCTGTACAGTCCCTTGGTTGCAAGTCTATACACTCGATTGCTTCATGCATTACCAGAAGTCTACACACCCCCCTGTGCTATGTAATGCATCCGTTTTCAAGTCTATACACTGAGGATGCTGAAGGCCCTCAAGTGTATACATTCTCACATTGTACACACTTATTCATTTGCTGCTTCTAAAGTATATACACTCGTTGTTATAAGCCTGAACTAACTAATTCGATTCATTTCTTTTGTCTCTGCCTGCAGATGACTCAGGTTAATGATTGGGCACGTGAATCGTGGATGATGCATGGCACGTGATCCGAGGATGCTCTGGAAAAGGAGGGAACGAGACCCACTCGTGTGAAGTCCTGGAATTCAGGTCGGATGCCATATAAAAGGTGTCTTCTGCGAACAGGAGAAGTGAATGAAAAGAAAAAAGAGGTTGAAGTGAAGAATCCCTGAGCAGAAGAAGAAAAGAGAGAGCCTCCACGTTCTAGAGAAAAGACAGAGAGAAGAATTTGAGAGATATGAACTGAGAGAAAAGTCCTTGAGAGGTAGAAGAAATCATGCTGTGAAGATTTGCTTCTTCGGAAGCTACATTTGTTTTTGGTTTTCAGAAACGATTGTCGTTCATCATTGGTCTTGTTTTCCTTTCTATTTTTCATTTCTTCATTTCTGATTCCGAATTGTTACCCTCTAGTGTTTGGAGGAAGGGAGAGTTACTCCAGTTCCCCTCTGGGCTGCAGAGGAAGAGAGATCTGTGATCTCTGGTTTTGCCAGTGACGGGCTGTCACTAGTAGGTTCCGTCCGGGTTGGAGGAAGGGAGAGCCATCTCCGGTTCTGGTCTTGCTGGTTGCAGGTCCAGGTGTCAAGCTCTGTGGGTAACAGAGTTTGGTTGAGGGATTTGTTTCCCTTGGTTGTTCAAGCTGTGTGGCAGCATCTTGTTCGCAGACTGAGTCTGCAGTTTTCTAGCAGTGACTAGTGGAATCCTCACTCTAGTTGGAGTGAGGGGTGGATGTAGATTGTGGACTACAATCGAACCACCTTAAAATTTCTTTTCTCCTCAGTGGTTTGCTGTTATCGGTTATGCTCTCCATCTGCTTGGCATTGTGTTTGACTGTGGACAACCTTTTTCAATCGCACGTTCTTATTTTGTCTTAGTTATTCACTGCGTTAGCTATATTGTTTTACTATATCTAAAGGGTGGAAATTCGAAGTAGTGATTTTTCGCTGAAGTTTTCTAAATCGGGAGTGATCTATTCATCCCCCCCCCTTCTATATCACTCTTCGCTGCGCTAACAATCTACAATCACTGTCACAGCCTACGACAATACATAGAAGCCGCCTCTAGGTGATGCGGGACGGACACGGGGACCGACTCTACGTGGTTTGGACCTCAGACTCTAGATGCGGACACGACCAGTAATACATGATAGGAGAGACACTAAGCCCGACACGGAGAGCTCCTATGGGCAATACGTCGCTAATAGAAACACAAGCTCACTCGTCGTCCCAAGCGAGGGAAACGGGGATCGTGCGCGGTTGAAGAACCGGTAGAGTTCAAGGTAGTCAGACTCACTTCCGGACTCGGATCGAGTCGCGGGACGGGTCACTCTCATACTCACAGCGGTGACATGGACACACGGGCTAGTACCTAACTGATGTGACACAACCTAGGACTCAACAAGCAAGCACAATTAAGCATTCAAAAACGGACCAATAATTGCAACCGCTCACCCGATGCTTACTAAGACCCGGGGTAACTTGGCAATGCCAAGGGGAGGTTGTGTGGGCTAGGCCCTTGCTGGTAGAGGGCCAGCAAGGCCAAGGTTTGATTCCCCAAGGGTACGGCTGCCCAAATCAAGGGTCCGACGAAGTGCCAAAGGGCACGGGTTCCACTCTCTTCCCACGATGATCACTTATAGCAAATGAGCTTAAGGATCGGGCTCTCGTCACGGCCAGCGGAGTTTATGAACTAATATTGAAAGAACAAGCATGAATTAGAGTAAAGTTTTAGAGCGCTCACTCGACCGGTTTAAAGAAACCGGTCCCGCTCGGAGACGAGGGCGAGCGGGGAAGCGTGGGTTCCCACACGCCGCGTCGGGGTAGCTTGACCTGCCCAAACAAGTTACACCACTACACCTCTCGCAGGAGGGGGATCTTGGGGTGGGGGTTAATGAGATTACAAACAATACTACCTCCACGCAGGGAGGGGCCTTCATCCGGCCAAGCGGGGCGGGGAAATTAGACTAAAGAGGGATGACTAAGTAACGGCACCGAATCTGCTTGCTGTCTGTGAACAGGGACAGATAGTCGGTGTTGCTGCTGTAGAACCCGCTCAGGAATTTTTCTGGTGGCGAGACTGGTGGGAAAATCTTCGTAGCTGAGAAGGGAACGCCTCAGAATTTATTTAATTTCTTCTGGAGTCGCTGCTGGCCGGGATGGAGGTTTGAACAGAGCCTCAGATTCTCAGACCGGCAGCTGCAGAGTTCTAACAGCAGATTGCAGAGAATGCCCCGGAAGCTCCCGACCTCGGAATCAAGCGCCGTCAGAGTCGTTGGAATCGTGGATGAGTCCTCTTCAGAAAAACTGACGGGAAGCCAACCGATGTCGGAGAAGACTAAGGGATGCAGAACAATGGTGACTGGTCGGTGAAGACTGTGGGTAGCAGATCTGCGTAGCTGAGGGATAAAAATGAGAACTCTGGATCACGAATGCCGAATGAAGTTCTGTTTCTTGATTCTGGAAGTAGACTGGGCGATGAAGAATTTTGAAGAAGAACTCATGGGCTGATTCCTCCGGGGCTCGTCGTGGCAGAGCTTCTCATTGGGCTCAGGTTCTCAGCCGAGGCAGAACTGCGCAGTTGTGGGAGAATGGACCTCCTGGACGGCTCGGAGATCGGAAGAAGATGAAACTACTTCTGTTGCGAAGGATACTGGTAGACGCTTCCGACGATGGCTCTTGGGTCTTCAAACTCGTCCGGAGGAAGTCGTGGTGGCCGCTGCAAGTTACTGGTTCATCTGCAACCTCTGGACAGCAAACTGTAACTTTGAAGTAGCTTCCAATGACCAAGAAAGAAGAAGGGGAAGGGGGTAGATGAGTGTGGGAGTGACCCCTGGTTGTAAGGGGGTCTTGGAGGGGGTGTTCTAAGGTGTGGGAGGTGGAGAATAAGGTCTGGAAGAGGGTCCAACAGATGGTGGTAGTGGGGGCTGCGAATTTGGGAAGGTGGGTGAGAGGGAAAGGGTATTTGAAAATGGGTTTAAGGGTGGGGTTAATTTGTTTGTCTTGGGAATGGGGGGGTTGTGTTGGGGAAGGGAAAGGGTGCTTGGGAAAGTGGGAAGGGTGCTTGGGAAAGTGGGAGGGGTAGTTGGGGGTTGGATGGTGAGGAGAGGATTGGTGGAGGGGGTCTTGGGAAGGGATGGAGTATTGATGAGGGTTGTGGGGAATGGGAAGATGCTTAAATGGGGTAGGTGGGGAGTGGAGGTGGTTGGGAAGGGAGGAGAGAGAAGAAAATTCGAATTTGGGTGTTGAGGAGAGAGAAAGTGGAGTGAAAAAGAGAGATTAAGAGAGGGAAGGGTGGGGAATCTCTCCCCTAGGGTTTCTCACCCAAAAAATGGAATCTCTCCACTAGATAAGAAGTGTAAACTCTCAAAATGGCAAGTTTTTCATTCATTGATTCATTAAGTTGAAATGGGGGGGAATGGGGTCCTATATATAGGAAACCCACATTTCTACAAAAGTCCCTGACGATTGACTCAATGACAAATAACCGAGGGGGTAGGGGCAGCCCTTGGGCCAAGCCCAATGAATTGGGCTCAATAGCTAACTAGACAACCTAATGACACTCAAACTTAGGGAAATAAACACAAGACCTAGGAACATGACTCAATTAAAAGGGAAAATACATCAAATGACTCAAATAAAAATTACATAGGACTCAAAAGTAAATGACTAGACCATGCCGGATGCAATGGGAGGTGATGTCCCCATCATACTCCCGGGGTGTGGAGAACTCGACTCCGTCGAGTAAGTGTCCTTCCCTCCTTGGACGGTGTAGAAGTGGTACTGCCCTCAAGTCTTCCGAACGAGACCGATCCATCCACCTGCCGAGATAGCGCTTGTATACTTTGCTCCTTGTGGTAGTGACCTGTTCATCCAATATTCGTTCAATGCGCTCACGCTGGGCTCTCTTGGCTAGTGGACTCTCCTCACGGGTGGGTGCTCTCTCAATGGAGGGAATAGACTCAATATCCTCACTAGGTATCACCGTGGGTCCCTTGTATCGCACTAGGTCGGCGACACTGAATGTGGGACTTACCCCATATTCCTCGGGGAAATCTAACTCATAGGCATGTGCACTAATGCGCCTCAGGACCTGGAAGGGACCAGCCCCACGTGGCCTCAATTTGGAGATAGCTCCCGGGGAGAGCCTCTCCGTTCTTACCATCACAAAGTCACCCTCATGGGATTTTTGGTGACGTCGATGAGAGTCGGCTCGCCTTTTATAAGTCACATTCTTCTTGCTAATGTGCTTGCGGATCTCTTTATGCAATGTTGTGAATGCAGACATTCTGGAGGTGATGGGTGGACCTGGGCAACCAAAAGTAGACCTATCGTGTAATGTTGCAGTGTAGACTTTGGTTAGCCTAGGTGGGCCGGGGCACCCGTAGGTGGCCCTATCATGCAAATTGGTGATAAATATAGGAGGACCCGGACATCCGTAGATGCCTTTGACATGCTTAAGACCCATGATGAATGAAGGTGGACCATGACATTCGAATATGGACCACTCATACTTTCTACTTGACATGTGGGTGATATGAATGAATGGACCCAACATCATGTTCATGCCAAGGGGTGTGGAAAGCCTAGACACATGCATACTTTTCCCAAAAGTGACTTCCATGTGTATAGGTGTGGGACAACCTTTGAACTCCCATTGGAAAGGATCGAATGGATCTAAGAAGGTGGTCATCATGGGGTGGGGCACCACCTTATTACCTAAGGATATATGGTCCAAGGTTATGGCTCCCAAGGTGTAACCCGGATCTAGGATGGGGTGGATTGGGTCAAACATGGTGGGTTGGGTAAGGGAAAGGTGGGTGGTGGATAAGGTGGTTGGGTCACATAGGGGTCTAGGGTCCCATAGGAAGGGATCAAATGGATCATAAAATGGGTCACCTAGGGGGAGGAACTCCATATCCTCAAGATCCTTAAAAGGTGCTAAGTCATCCTTCTCCATGATAGTTGGGCCAATGTTCTTGACAAGTTGGTCGGCCATGAGTGGAGGGCTTGGCTTTCTACCCGAGATAAGAAGCTCTAAATCGAGGAGAAGGTTGGGCTCATCGGGTGTAGGGAGGAATAGAAGGAGGTCGCTAGTGTAGCAACCAATGGTGCAAACCGAGGTGATAGATCCTATGTATAGGTGTAGGAGGCTAAGGCTCCTAGGTTGTTCGACCATAGGGGTCAACATGCTAGTCATCTCTAATTGCCATGCTATGCCCTTGAGAAGGTCCTCTAAGGTCTCCACTTGATAGGATGCTTGGATTGTGGTGTGATAGGAGAAGAAGGGCACTATGGGAAGGTCTCGTTCTATGGGAGGGAAAACATGGGCCGGGGTCTCTCGAATTGGGCTCTCCTTTAGCCAACTAACAATGGGTTCCCCTAAGATGAGATTGACTCCAACTAAAGATGGTGATGTAAGGTGAAGACCCTCGTATGTTGTTTCTTCTTCAACTTGGACTTGGGTTTCCTCCAAGGTGGAGAGTGGGTTTGGAGTGTTCACCACTATGGGGTGGGGTATGGGTTCTTCTTCCAAGGAGGTGAGAGGGGCTTTTGAGGGTGTGGTGATGATTGGGGCATAGTGTATCCGGGGTGGTAGGTAGTGGGAAACTTGGGTTAGGATAGGTAAGGGTAGTAGTGGAGGCTTTGGTGGGAGTTGGATTGGGGTAGGGAGAGGAAGATGGGTGGGTTGAAGGGGTTTGGGTTGATTGGTTTTGGGAGGAGTGTCCCCTTTTGGGGGCGATGGAGAGGTAGTGGTGGGGGTTACCACGGGCCTAGGTGGAGAGTTGGCCATGGGGCCCAATTGGGTATGGGGACCTATGGTTGTGGTGTGGACTTAGAGGTGGGGTGTAAATGTAGTGATTGGGGTAGGAGAGATGGGAAGTCGTGGGGAATGGGTGATTGGGGTCTGGGATTGATCGGGTGGAGTTGAAGTGCTCCTTGGACTTTGGTGATTTAAGTAGGAGGGAGAGGGTTAGAGGGTGTAGGTTTTTCTAAGCTCGGTCTTCATCTCATCCCAAGTGCTAATTGGGGCCTCCCTACGGATCTTTCTCAAACCTTCCACAACTAACCAATGAGTTTTAGCTTGTTTGGAGAGGTGTGCCTTGGCTAGCCTCATTCTTCTTCCTTCGTTCAAGGGGCAACTTTTAAAGAATTGGTCCATGGAAATCTCTCAATCTAGGTAAAGGCTTGGGATGTTGGATCCATCAAAGGCGGGGGTTTTGATTTTCATGTGTTCTAAAAATATGGTTTCTAGATTTTCCCAAAGGTCACTCTCATTCACTCTTGGTGCACGGCTATTTCCTTCAAGTCGGTCGAGTCGAGACATGATATCTTCAAGCCGATTAAGGACATTAGGTAGGGCTTCTATGATAGAGGTGTTGCTACCCACTTTGTTGGCAATGGAACTTCCATGAGGATTTGGGCTTCTTGGGAAAGTTGATGGGGATGGATATGACGGGTATGAAGTGGCCATTCTAGTTGACATGGGAGATGCAACTGAGGACTCTAAATGCATAAACATGCCCTAGGACCAACTTGTGGAGAGACAAGTTGTGAACTTGCTCTGATACCAATTGATGTGACACAACCTAGGACTCAACAAGCAAGCACAATTAAGCATTCAAAAACGGACCGATAATAGCAACTGCTCACCCGATGCTTACTAAGACCCGGGGTAACTTGGCAATGCCAAGGGGAGGTTGTGTGGGCTAGGCCCTTGCTGGTAGAGGGCCAGCAAGGCCAAGGTTTGATTCCCCAAGGGTATGGCTGCCCAAATCAAGGGTCCGACGAAGTGCCAAAGGGCACGGGTTCCACTCTCTTCCCATGATGATCACTTGTAGCAAATGAGCTTAAGGATCGGGCTCTCGTCACGGCCAGCGGAGTTTATGAACTAATATTGAAAGAACAAGCATGAATTAGAGCAATGTTTTGGAGCACTCACTCGACCAGTTTGAAGAAATCGGTCCCGCTCGGAGACGAGGGTGAGCGGGGAAGCGTGGGTTCCCACACGCCGCGTCGGGGTAGCTTGACCTGCCCAAACAAGTTACACCACTACACCTCTCGCGGGAGGGGGATCTTGGGGTGGGGGTTAATGAGATTACAAACAATACTACCTCCACGCAGGGAGGGGCCTTCATCCGGCCAAGCGGGGCGGGGAAATTAGACTAAAGAGGGATGACTAAGTAACGGCACCGAATCTGCTTGCTGTCTGCGAATAGGGATAGATAGTCGATGTTGCTGCTGTAGAACCCGCTCAAGAATTTTTCTGGTGGCAAGACTGGTGGGAAAATCTTCATAGCTGAGAAGGGAACGCCTCAGAATTTCTTTAATTTCTTCTGGAGTCACTGCTGGCCGGGATGGAGGTTTGAACAGAGCCTCAGATTCTCGGACCGGCAGCTGCAGACTTCTAACAGCAGATTGCGGAGAATGCCCCGGCAGCTCCCGACCTCGGAATCAAGCGCCGTCAGAGTCATTGGAATTGTGGACGAGTCCTCTTCCCAGAAAAACTGACGGGGAAGACAACCGATGTCAGAGAAGACTAGGGGATGCAGAACAATGGCGACTGGTCGGTGAAGACTGTGGGTAGCAGATCTGCGTAGCTGAGGGATAAAAATGAGAACTCTGGATCACAAACGCCGAATGAAGTTCTGTTTCTTGATTCTGGAAGTAGACTGGGCGATGAAGAATTTTGAAGAAGAACTCATGGGCTGATTCCTCCGGGGTTCGTCGTGGAAGAGCTTCTCATTGGGCTCAGGTTCTCAGCCGAGGTAGAACTGCGCAGTTGTGGGAGAATGGACCTCCTGGACGGCTCGGAGATCGGAAGAAGATGAAACTACTTCTGTTGCGAAGGATACTGGTAGACGCTTCCGACGATGGCTCTTGGGTCTTCAAACTCATCCGGAGGAAGTCATGGTGGCCGCTGCAAGTTGCTGGTTCATCTGCAACCTCTGGACAGCAAACTGTAACTTCGAAGTAGCTTCCAATGACCAAGAAAGAAGAAGGGGAAGGGGGTAGATGAGTGTGGGAGTGACCCCTGGTTGTAAGGGGGTCTTGGAGGGGGTGTTCTAAGGTGTGGGAGGTGGAGAATAAGGTCTGGAAGAGGGTCCAACAGATGGTGGTAGTGGGGGCTGCGAATTTGGGAAGGTGGGTGAGAGGGAAAGGGTATTTGAAAATGGGTTTAAGGGTGGGGTTAATTTGTTTGTCTTTGGAATGGGGGGGGGTTGTGTTGGGGAAGGGAATGGGTGCTTGGGGTAGTGGGAAGGGTGCTTGGGAAAGTGGGAGGGGTAGTTGGGGGTTGGATGGTGAGGAGAGGATTGGTGGAGAGGGTCTTGGGTAGGGATGGAGTATTGATGAGGGTTGTGGGGAATGGAAAGAGGCTTAAATGGGGTAGGTGGGGAGTGGAGGTGGTTGGGAAGGAAGGAGAGAGAAGAAAATTCGAATTTGGGTGTTGAGGAGAGAGAAAGTGGAGTGAAAAAGAGAGATTAAGAGAGGGAAGGGTGGGGAATCTCTCCCCTAGGGTTTCTCACCCAAAAAATGGAATCTCTCCACTAGATAAGAAGTGTAAACTCTCAAAATGACAAGTTTTTCATTCATTGATTCATTAAGTTGAAATGGGGGGGAATGGGGTCCTATATATAGGAAACCCACATTTCTACAAAAGTCCCTGACGATTGACTCAATGACAAATAACCGAGGGGGTAGGGGGAGCCCTTGGGCCAAGCCCAATGAATTGGGCTCAATAGCTAACTAGACAACCTAATGACACTCAAACTTAGGGAAATAAACACAAGACCTAGGAACATGACTCAATTAAAAGGGAAAATACATCAAATGACTCAAATAAAAATTACATAGGACTCAGAATTAAATGACTAGACCATGCCGGATGCAATGGGAGGTGATGTCCCCATCATACTCTCGGGGTGCGGAGAACTCGACTCCGTCGAGTAAGTGTCCTTCCCTCCTTGGACGGTGTAGAAGTGGTACTGCCCTCAAGTCTTCCGAACGAGACCGATCCATCCACCTGCCGAGATAGCGCTTGTATGCTTTGCTCCTTGTGGTAGTGACCTGTTCATCCAATATTCGTTCAATGCGCTCACTCTGGGCTCTCTTGGCTAGTGGACTCTCCTCGCGGGTGGGTGCTCTCTCAATGGAGGGAATAGGCTCAATATCCTCACTAGGTACCACCGTGGGTCCCTTGTATGGCACTAGGTCGGCGACACTGAATGTGGGACTTACCCCATATTCCTCGGGAAAATCTAACTCATAGACATGTGCACTAATGCGCCTCAGGACCTGGAAGGGACCAGCCCCACGTGGCCTCAATTTGGAGATAGCTCCCGGGGAGAGCCTCTCCGTTCTTACCATCACAAAGTCACCCTCATGGGATTTTTGGTGACGTCGATGAGAGTCGGCTTGCCTTTTATAAGTCACATTCTTCTTGCTAATATGCTTGCGGATCTCTTTATGCAATGTTGTGAATGCAGACATTCCGGGGGTGATGGGTGGACCTGGGCAACCAAAAGTAGACCTATCGTGTAATGTTGCAGTGTAGACTTTGGTTAGCCTAGGTGGGCCGGGGCACCCGTAGGTGGCCCTATCATGCAAATTGGTGATAAATATAGGAGGACCCGGACATCCGTAGATGCCTTTGACATGCTTAAGACCCATGATGAATGAAGGTGGACCATGACATCCGAATATGGACCACTCATACTTTCTACTTGACATGTGGGTGATATGAATGAATGGACCCAACATCATGTTCATGCCAAGGGGTGTGGAAAGCCTAGACACATGCATACTTTTCCCAAAAGTGACTTCCATGTGTATAGGTGTGGGACAACCTTTGAACTCCCATTGGAAAGGATCGAATGGATCTAAGAAGGTGGTCATCATGGGGTGGGGCACCACCTTATTACCTAGGGATATATGGTCCAAGGTTATGGCTCCCAAGGTGTAACCCGGATCTAGGATGGGGTGGATTGGGTCAAACATGGTGGGTTGGGTAAGGGAAAGGTGGGTGGTGGATAAGGTGGTTGGGTCACATAGGGGTCTAGGCTCCCATAGGAAGGGATCAAATGGATCATAAAATGGGTCACCTAGGGGGAGGAACTCCATGTCCTCAAGATCCTTAAAAGGTGCTAAGTCATCCTTCTCCATGATAGTTGGGCCAATGTTCTTGACAAGTTGGTCGGCCATGAGTGGAGGGCTTGGCTTTCTACCCGAGATAAGAAGCTCTAAATCGAGGAGAAGGTTGGGCTCATCGGGTGTAGGGAGGAATAGAAGGAGGTCGCTAGTGTAGCAACCAATGGTGCAAACCGAGGTGATAGATCCTATGCATAGGTGTAGGAGGCTAAGGCTCCTAGGTTGTTCGACCATAGGGGTCAACATGCTAGTCATCTCTAATTGCCATGCTATGCCCTTGAGAAGGTCCTCTAAGGTCTCCACTTGATAGGATGCTTGGATTGTGGTGTGATAGGAGAAGAAGGGCACTATGGGAAGGTCTCGTTCTATGGGAGGGAAAACATGGGCCGGGGTCTCTCGAATTGGGCTCTCCTTTAGCCAACTAACAATGGGTTCCCCTAAGATGAGATTGACTCCAACTAAAGATGGTGATGTAAGGTGAAGACCCTCGTATGTTGTTTCTTCTTCAACTTGGACTTGGGTTTCCTCCAAGGTGGAGAGTGGGTTTGGAGTGTTCACCACTATGGGGTGGGGTATGGGTTCTTCTTCCAAGGAGGTGAGAGGGGCTTTTGAGGGTGTGGTGATGATTGGGGCATAGTGTATCCAGGGTGGTAGGTAGTGGGAAACTTGGGTTAGGATAGGTAAGGGTAGTAGTGGAGGCTTTGGTGGGAGTTGGATTGGGGTAGGGAGAGGAAGATGGGTGGGTTGAAGGGGTTTGGGTTGATTGGTTTTGGGAGGAGTGTCCCCTTTTGGGGGCGATGGAGAGGTAGTGGTGGGGGTTACCACGGGCCTAGGTGGAGAGTTGGCCATGGGGCCCAATTGGGTATGGGGACCTATGGTTGTGGTGTGGACTTGGAGGTGGGGTGTAAATGTAGTGGTTGGGGTAGGAGAGATGGGAAGTGGTGGGGAATGGGTGATTGGGGTCTGGGATTGATCGGGTGGAGTTGAAGTGCTTCTTGGACTTTGGTGATTTAAGTAGGAGGGAGAGGGTTGGAGGGTGTAGGTTTTTCTAAGCTCGGTCTTCATCTCATCCCAAGTGCTAATTGGGGCCTCCCTACGGATCTTTCTCAAACCTTCCACAACTAACCAATGAGTTTTAGCTTGTTTGGAGAGGTGTGCCTTGGCTAGCCTCATTCTTCTTCCTTCGTTCAAGGGGCAACTTTTAAAGAATTGGTCCATGGAAATCTCCCAATCTAGGTAAAGGCTTGGGCTATTGGATCCATCAAAGGCGGGGGTTTTGATTTTCAAGTGTTCTAAAAATATGGTTTCTAGATTTTCCCAAAGGTCACTCTCATTCACTCTTGGTGCACGGCTATTTCCTTCAAGTCGGTCGAGTCGAGACATGATATCTTCAAGCCGATTAAGGACATTAGGTAGGGCTTCTATGATAGAGGTGTTGCTACCCACTTTGTTGGCAATGGAACTTCCATGAGGATTTGGGCTTCTTGGGAAAGTTGATGGGGATGGATATGACGGGTATGAAGTGGCCATTCTAGTTGACATGGGAGATGCAACTGAGGACTCTAAATGCATAAACATGCCCTAGGACCAACTTGTGGAGAGACAAGTTGTGAACTTGCTCTGATACCAATTGATGTGACACAACCTAGGACTCAACAAGCAAGCACAATTAAGCATTCAAAAACGGACCGATAATAGCAACCGCTCACCCGATGCTTACTAAGACCCGGGGTAACTTGGCAAAGCCAAGGGGAGGTTGTGTGGGCTAGGCCCTTGCTGGTAGAGGGCCAGCAAGGCCAAGGTTTGATTCCCCAAGGGTACGGATGCCCAAATCAAGGGTCCGACGAAGTGCCAAAGGGCACGGGTTCCACTCTCTTTCCACGATGATCACTTGTAGCAAATGAGCTTAAGGATCGGGCTCTCGTCACGGCCAGCGGAGTTTATGAACTAATATTGAAAGAACAAGCATGAATTAGAGTAAAGTTTTGGAGCACTCACTCGACCAATTTGAAGAAACCGGTCCCGCTCGGAGACGAGGGCGAGCGGGGAAGCGTGGGTTCCCACACGCCGCGTCGGGATAGCTTGACCTGCCCAAACAAGTTACACCACTACACCTCTCGCAGGAGGGGGATCTTGGGGTGGGGGTTAATGAGATTACAAATAATACTACCTCCACGCAGGGAGGGGCCTTCATCCGGCCAAGCGGGGCGGGGAAATTAGACTAAAGAGGGATGACTAAGTAACGGCACCGAATCTGCTTGCTGTCTGCGAATAGGGACAGATAGTCGAAGTTGCTGCTGTAGAACCCGTTCAAGAATTTTGCTGGTGGCAAGACTGGTGGGAAAATCTTCATAGCTGAGAAGGGAACGCCTCAGAATTTCTTTAATTTCTTCTGGAGTCACTGCTGGCCGGGATGGAGGTTTGAACAGAGCCTCAGATTCTCGGACCGGCAGCTGCAGACTTCTAACAGCAGATTGCGGAGAATGCCCCGGCAGCTCCCGACCTTGGAATCAAGCGCCGTCAGAGTCGTTGGAATTGTGGACGAGTCCTCTTTGCAGAAAAACTGACGGGGAAGCCAACCGATGTCAGAGAAGACTAGGCGATGCAGAACAATGGCGACTGGTCGGTGAAGACTGTGGGTAGCAGATCTGCGTAGCTGAGGGATAAAAATGAGAACTCTGGATCACGAACGCCGAATGAAGTTCTGTTTCTTGATTCTGGAAGTAGACTGGGCGATGAAGAATTTTGAAGAAGAACTCATGGGCTGATTCCTCCGGGGTTCGTCGTGGCAGAGCTTCTCATTGGGCTCAGGTTCTCAGCCGAGGCAGAACTGCGCAGTTGTGGGAGAATGGACCTCCTGGACGGCTCGGAGATCGGAAGAAGATGAAACTACTTCTGTTGCGAAGGATACTGGTAGACGTTTCCGGTGATGGCTCTTGGGTCTTCAAACTCGTCCGGAGGAAGTCGTGGTGGCCGCTGCAAGTTGCTGGTTCATCTGCCACCTCTGGACAGCAAACTGCAACTTCGAAGTAGCTTCCAATGACCAAGAAAGAAGAAGGGGAAGGGGGTAGATGAGTGTGGGAGTGACCCCTGGTTGTAAGGGGGTCTTGGAGGGGGTGTTCTAAGGTGTGGGAGGTGGAGAATAAGGTCTGGAAGAGGGTCCAACAGATGGTGGTAGTGGGGGCTGCGAATTTGGGAAGGTGGGTGAGAGGGAAAGGGTATTTGAAAATGGGTTTAAGGGTGGGGTTAATTTGTTTGTCTTGGGAGGGGTTGTGTTGGGGAAGGGAATGGGTGCTTGGGAAAGTGGGAAGGGTGCTTGGGAAAGTGGGAGGGGTAGTTGGGGGTTGGATGGTGAGGAGAGGATTGGTGGAGGGGGTCTTGGGAAGGGATGGAGTATTGATGAGGGTTGTGGGGAATGGGAAGAGGCTTAAATGGGGTAGGTGGGGAGTGGAGGTGGTTGGGAAGGGAGGAGAGAGAAGAAAATTCGAATTTAGGTGTTGAGGAGAGAGAAAGTGCAGTGAAAAAGAGAGATAAGAGAGGGAAGGGTGGGGAATCTCTCCCCTAGGGTTTCTCACCCAAAAAATGGAATCTCTCCACTAGATAAGAAGTGTAAACTCTCAAAATGACAAGTTTTTCATTCATTGATTCATTAAGTTGAAATGGGGGGGAATGGGGTCCTATATATAGGAAACCCACATTTTTACAAAAGTCCCTGACAATTGACTCAATGACAAATAACCGAGGGGGTAGGGGGAGCCCTTGGGCCAAGCCCAATGAATTGGGCCCAATAGCTAACTAGACAACCTAATGACACTCAAACTTAGGGAAATAAACACAAGACCTAGGAACATGACTCAATTAAAAGGGAAAATACATCAAATGACTCAAATAAAAATTACATAGGACTCAGAATTAAATGACTAGACCATGCCGGATGCAATGGGAGGTGATGTCCCCATCACTAACGCTCTCGACAGCGACAAAGACCATATACTAGCTAAGCAAATGAACGCCAAGAAGTTCGGGCCATTACCTCCACGCACCCGGCGTGGCGAAGACAACCCCGGCCGAATCACGGACTCCCAGTCAGCAATTATTACAGCAATACACTAAGTCGACCCACTCCACGCAGGGAGGTAAAAGGTCACATGTGGGGTCCGGGAATCACGCAACTCGGGTTGACGGGCAGCATCTTGATGTCGCCCGACGGTGTCAAACTCCGCGTTCTCATGCTTTCCGAACGGCGGCTTCTACGGGCCCGTGGGACCCACGGATGGCGCTGTCCTCCGGATCTGCGGGGGTGGGACCCACTGTGATGGGGGCCCTTGGTGGCGCGCCTCCACGGACGGCGGTCGGCCGAGAACACCGATCGGGGGTCGATCGGCCCCGATTCCCAATTCTGGAACTAACTTCCCAAGGATTTTGGTTGCTGTCTTCCGGCGCGCGCTCCGGTAAAAATGGCCGCTGCGATCAATCCCGACGTCGGATCGGGACGCATGAGCTATCGTTGGAAACCTATCTTCAAATGCTTCAATCTGGAGCCAGAGAGATCTGTTGGATCTGGTTGGATCAGAACTTTATTGAATTTACAAGTCCCTGTTATACAGTAACCGAAGTCTCAGATCTGCAGGGAACTTGTCTGAGAACTACCATTGACCGCCTAGTAGACCTCCGATTCAGCTCCTGAGTTCTTCATCAAAGTTATGGGAAATTGAACCATGCAAACGGGGATATTTTTTTTGGACTGAGTGGAGGTGTTTGTGATTTGTTATGATTTGTTTACTGGAGGGTGGTCGGATCTGGGAACTGGCAGAAAGTACTGTAGCTAGAGAAGAACTCGATTTTTATAAAATAGGAGATGGCCTCACAAAACTTCAAGAAAATTTGGGGACGATGGGGTTGGTGGACAGAACGCCCAGTAAAATGGGGAGTTCCAACAAAAATCATAAAGAGGTCCGAAACGTGGAAACACAGGGTGGGTGGAAATGGAAACAGACAGCAGACAGATCTGGAAATTAAGATTGGACGAAAATGAAAAAATATCAAATGGGATCTTTATGACCAACCAAATTTTTTGGGACGTGCTTGACACCTCTGGAAAATGCCCTAAAATCCCTAGGTCGATCTGAGCTCGTGGCTGATGGCTGAATTTCGTGGAAGCTGCTGTGGTCGGATGAAGGTAGAACTCCGGCGATCTCGGCGGTGATGCGATGGCGGCTCGTGGCGGCGGCGGCGGCAACCGAAATGATAAGGGGAGGAGTCACACCTCCAGAGGGAAGCCTTCACAGCTTCAAGGGGGAGAGAGGGGCGGCCTAGGCCTTTGCTCAAGCAATTTTCCAAGTTCAAATGGCATTAATTCATCAAAATGGGAAATTACCAGTATTTATGTGTTACATCTCACATCCATTGTCCACCGTTGGATCTAGGGGATGGGAATGGGTGGCCTGGATTGAGTGTGACACACACACACAAAATACAATAAATATTTAAGGGGGGGCGGCCCTTGGACCAAGGGGAGTGGGCTTGACTTGGTAGGTGGGGTGGGTGGCCAAAATGTGGACTTTCCAAGCCACTTGTCCCCCACTTGGCCCACCCTTCTAGAAGCCTCCATGTGGAAGGTTGACTGACCCCACATGGGACCCTAGGTTAAGGTGGCTCAATGGGATGGGGCCTGGGGGGCCCGTGGGGCCCACGGGGTCCAAATTGCACATAAGCCCCTCTTACAATCAAAATAGCAAACTGAATACAACGAAATAAACACAAATTACACACATAAAGTCTAACTAAATATGATAAATGGGGAGGCTCAAGGCGGAGTCTCCAGGCTGTCTCCGAGCCAGATGGACGCTGAGGTGGCTCGAGTAGTGCTCCATGTGCGGTACCGGTGGCTCGACGTATCGCGCCGCTCAACTGCTCGGGTGTCCGCACCACTAGGGATGATCACTTCAAAAGTTGGTTTGGGTCCCGTTTCAGTCACAGCGGATTTCCATATTCTAGACATGGACCCGACATTCAACGGCATCTTGGGCCGTCCTTACATTCAGGAACTTGATGTTGTGCCCTCCACGAACCATCAATACATAAAATTTCCACACAAAGGGCGCATTATCAAAGTTACCAGCATGCCCACTGACGACATACATTCTGCTACCTCAGTTCCTTCAATGTGGCCGACTAATAGGCCCATATTGTCAGTCTTGGATGTTGCCGATCTGCGGCAAGACTTGGCAAGGCCGTCTCCTTCAACCCCTCCTACTATGCAAATGTCACCACATCCATCCAAAGGCAAGAAGAAAAAGGGTTTGATAAACACACCTGGATGGAACATTTTAAAGAAAATGGGGTATAAGACTAGTAAAGGCCTGGGCATTAATCTCCAAGGTAGAGTCAAACATGTCAGGCACTAGAAGATGATTCCCCGGGGTGGCCTAGGGTACAAAGGGCCAAGCAAAGACAAAAATGAAGAAGGACCATGGGCCATCATGACTTCCACCCTTAAAACAGACCGGCAGCCTCTTACATGGACCCTGCAAACACACTTGTTGAAAGGGGGCACTCATAATGATGAGCAAACCACGCTAGTTACTTCCATGCTGGACTGTCAAGATGTACATGCACGGCAGTTTGCTCGCCACATAGCCCCATTGGCTACATACAAGGCCCTGGAGTCCTTACGGCCAGATAAAAGAAGAAAGATGGATGACCCCGAATGTGACTGGTACAGATGGTTCGACATGAACGACATTACCATTGCTCTGAGCCGACTGTTTATGCCAACTAATCTGGAATGGCCGCCATTGATTCATGAATTGATTGAAAAGCTAGCAGTAATCACTAACAAAAGGTAGCTGTTAAGTAACTACACAGATACCGGGGAGCCAGATGTGCCGTATGAAGAAGGTTTCAATGTGGATAGGCTGTGGGCCGGCCTTTTCTCTCTTAAATCCATCCATCCAACAATTGTTGTCCATTTATTTGATAAAATGTTTTGCTCAGATATTCCTAGACCGCCTGCGGTCTTGATAACCTTTTCTCTAGATTCACTTCAAGTGTTCCCCCCGATTCCCCCTTTGCTCCTCGAGCAATTTTCTAAACTCTCCATCACGCCCCCGCATAGGCAATCACTTATTCAATCTTTCGCTAATCTCTCAATCTCAACACCACCTCCTATTCCTTCCTCTCATTGCTTCATTATTGAAAACGGAAAAAAAATGCCAAAATTCAAACTCCCCAATCTTCCATCTCTTTTGAAGAGACCTCCTATCATGCTTCGGAGCGCGCCCTGATCCAATGGCCACTCTTTCAAGGTTCATTAGTGGACCTTCTTTTCTCCTCCGACGAGGAGGCTCTCCCTATATCACCTCCTGTATCCATTACATCTTCATCTTCTTCTCCTCCACCTCATTTAGGTCGGGGTAGTTCGCCTAGCTTGTCATCTTGTTCCTCTCCCTCTCCTTCTAATAAGACTTATGGGGTAATTTTACATAAGAAATCCAAGGGTAGGCAGATTCCCCGTAGATTCTTGCTAGATTTAGCTAGAAGGTGCCAGGCATGCTTAGCTCTTCCCGAATTTCTGGAGGATCCGATACTCTTGCCGGATTTAGAATGTGGGGATGCTTGTCCTTTAGATGAAGGGTTTGGTGTGTATGAAATTATGAATGATGAAGACCCTATTGAAGAGGGGGATGAAGAGTACGAAGAATATGAGGACGAGGCTGATGCTTTTGCCAGTGGTATCAGAAGGTTCGATGAACCATCAGTCTTAGTAGAAGAGCCTACCAAAGAAATAAATATGGGTACTGAGGAAGACCCTAGGATTATCCTCATTAGCAAGAATTTATCACCCTCTGAAGAAGAGGCGCTTATTTTGGTTCTTCAAGAATACAAGGACACGTTCGCGTGGAGTTATGAAGATATGCCTGGACTAGACCCTACGCTCGTTGAACATCGACTTACACTTAAGCCAGGGTCCATTCCGGTCAAACAGCGGTTGAGACGTTTCCACCCTAACATGGCATTAAAAATGAAAGAAGAGGTCGATAAGCTCCATAAAGCTAGATTCGTTAGAGTCGTCATCTATCCTAACTGGGTGGCAAACATCGTCCCAGTCATGAAGAAAGATGGAAAGGTTCGGATTTGTATAGACTTCCGGGACCTCAACCGTGCGTGTCCTAAAGATGACTTCCCCCTCCCTCATATTGATGTTTTAATCGACAATACGGCAGGGTATGAGACCCTCTCTTTTATGGATGGCTTTTTTGGATATAATCAGATTCGCTTGGCTGAGGAAGATTAGGAGAAAACCTCATTCACTACACCGTGGGGAACTTATTGTTACGTGGTCATGCCGTTTGGGCTCAAGAATGCCGGAGCCACTTACCAAAGGGCCATGATGGCTATTGTTCATGACATGATCCACATTTTTATAGAGGTATATATGGACGACCTGGTAGTGAAATCAAGGACAAGGACTGAGCATCCCGGGGTTCTGGCCAAAGTCTTGCAGAGGTCGCGTGAATACAAGCTCAAGATGAACCCAAAGAAGTGCGTATTTGGTGTTTCATCAGGAAAGTTGCTTGGATTCATCATAAGTAAAAGGGGTATCGAGATTGATCCCAACAAGGCGAAGGTCATAAGAGAAATGCCTCCTCCCAAGAATCTAAAAGAAGTTCGAGGATTGGTCGGGAGGTTACAATTTATTCACCGATTTATCTCCCAGCATTCACAAAGATGTAGGCCGTTCTACGAGCTTACTAAGCCGGGAGTCGAGTTTATTTGGGATGACAAGTGTCAGGCAGCCTTTGATGGATTGAAGGATTATCTCTTAAATCCTCCTGTCTCGAGGCCGCCAGTTCCAGGCAAACCGCTTGTTCTTTATATTTCTGTTCTGGATGACTCTGTAGGTGCTGTTCTTGCGCAAGTGGATGAAGAAGGAAAAGAAATAGCAGCCTACTACTTGTCCAAGCTTCTCAACCCCTGTGAGCAGAGATACTCAGCCATGGAGAAGACTTATGCTGCTTTAGTCTGGGTAGTTCAGAAACTTAAGCATTATTTCTTAGCTCACGAGGTTCATCTCATCGCTCGTATGAATCCAATTAAGTTCCTTCTTGAAAAATCTGTTCTCACCGACCGATTAGCACGATGGCAAAGCTTCCTTTCTCAGTTTGATATCATCGACATTCAACAAAAAGCGATTAAAGGCTATGATATAGCAGAACACCTCGCTCACCACCCTCTCCCCAGATTCGACCCTGTTCGCTCAGAGTTTCCAGATGAAGAACTAATGTTCGTCAATTAGCCCGATTCGATGTGGACGTTACATTTTGATGGAGCTTTGAATTCAAAAGGGAAAGGGATTGGCATTGTTCTTCTATCACCTGAGGGTATCACTATCCCGCTCGCCTCTCAGCTTGTATTTTCAGTTACAAATAATATAGTTGAGTACGAGGCTCTCCTGGCCGGACTAGAGGCTGCTCATCAATTCGGTGTTACCCAATTGCGGATTGTAGGTGATAGTCAGCTTATTCTTCGCCAAGTGCTCACCAAGTGTCGCACGCTCAATCCTAAACTCAAACCCTACCAGGAACTAACTTCTACTTATGCCAAGCTTTTCACCAAATTAATCTTCATCCATGTTCCTCGTGATCAGAATATTCTAGCTGATGCTCTTGCTTCTCTTGCATCTTCCTTGGTTTTCCTTCCCGAAAGGGACTTCCACTCCGTTATTGTTCATAAGCGTCTCACTCCAGCTGTTAAGGATCCAGCTTTCCTTAGTGTTAAGGAGGAGGTGCTCAAGAAGGTTAAGCAAGGTGTGTTGTGCCCCTGTGGTTTTGATGATAGCAAACACTATAAGTCACCATATGCATGTGTGCATGAAAGACCTTGTTGATTCATTTAAGTGCATTCATATGTGTTCATGTATTTGTGAATGTGTGCTTGTGAATGACATTCCATTATATCTGTCTGACATCTGGTCGATGCATTCATGTAACAGAGTCAGCACGTACAAGTCCATGCATTCAAGCCTGTACAGCCATGCACTGTTTTGCTTGCAAAATAGAGTCTGCACATTGCCTGTAGACTGCACAAAGTCTGCACATTCGTTGCTGCATAGTCTGCACATCGCTGCATAGTCTACACATCCTTGGCTGTGCGATCCTTCATCAAGTCTATACATTGCTCATAGCATGCACACTGCAAACATAAAGTCTATACATCGTTTGTTCATCACACACAAAAGTCTAAACATTCTTCTGTTAAGTCCATGCATTGTTTTGTCTGCACGTTATTAAGTCTGTACAGAGTCTTGCTGCATAAACGTAAAGTCTGTACAGAGTCTTGCTGCATCTTGTGCATGGATCATTTAAGTCTATGCATTGGATTGTCAAGTCTGCACATTCCTTAGTGGCAATTGCTTCAAGTCTGCACATTGGTCAAGTCTGTACATCGCCACTTGTTCATGCATATGTGCAAGTCTATACATTGTCTGGTCATCCACGCAAAGTCTATACATTGTTCACAGCACACGCTAAGTCTACACATTACATTATCTCTCAAAGTCTATACAGCCTGCATTGTCCTGTAGCTTGCACGAAGTAAAGTCTGTACATTGCCCAGTCTGCATCTTCCAAAGTCTATACATTCCTTAGCTTTACCTATGTTCAGAACACTAACTCTGTACATCGGTAAAGTTTGCACATGGTTGCTTTGAAGCCGCATCAAAGTCTATACATTGTCGCCTGCTCGTGCAAGTCTATACTTTGGCAAAGTCTGTACATTCCAATGTCTGTACAGCCATTGCTTAGGTGAAGTCTATACATCCGTCACACTCCAGCCTTTGCATTGAATTCTATACATTGGATATGGTTGTGCATCAAAAAGTCTATACATTGTTGTCCATTGCATCGCTAAGTCTATACAATGCATTGCCCTCATGCATACACAAGCATCCAAAGTCTGTACATCATTTTGGCTAGAATGCAGCGTTTCATGTTAAGTCTGTACAGCATGCATCGTCTCCTTCTGTACAGCGTTTGCCTAAGTCTATACATCCATTATGTGATAATTGATCAAGTCTATACATCGTGTGCTTCATTCATTCTAAGTCTGTACATGGTCCTGGCGCTCGCAAAGTCTGTACATCGGCTTGGCGCTCACAGAGTCTTGATGCGTCTATGTGCATAGTCCATGCATTGTCAAGTCTATACATCGTCTCTCTTAGCGTCTTGTGCATGCAGCATAGAAAGTCTGTACATTCGTTGACAGACTCATGCATAAACACTAAGACAAAGTCTGTACGTTCGGTGACAGCTTGTCTGAGCATCTCATGCATTCAATGTGCATACTTTCATTCTATTGTGCATCCTTCAATACAAAGTCTGCACATTTACTGCTGATATGGTTATGCTTCTGTTCAGCAAGTCTATACATGCTCTGCTCGTGGCTTAGTCTTTCAATCCATGTTCATTGTGCATATGTGCATCTCCTTCAAGACGAAGTCTATACAATCCTTTCCAAGCATTCAAGTCTATACACTCTTTAGCTCAGTTCGCAGCTGAGTCTGAAGTCTGTACAGTCAATTCTTCATACAAGTTTGTTCATGCATTATTTCATTAAGTCTATACATTCTTTGTTGAACGACTGAAGTAACTCTGTCATTGTACAGGCTGATGAATGGGCACGTGATCCGAGGTTGGCACCTGGCACGTGATCCTAGGTTATCTGGACAGAGAGGGCATAAGCCCTGCACACGCCCTACATCTACTGCTGCTATAAATAGAAGCCTTCTCCATCTGGAGAAGACTGATCGAGACTGTGATAGAAGAAGGTGAGAGCAGCAGAGAGGCAGAGAGAAGAAGAAGAAAGAGATCCAGCAAAAGAAGAAAAGAGAGAACAGAGTGAGAAGAAACTAGAGGAGGGGCAGAGAGGCAGAGAGGCAGAGTGTGAAAGCAGAAGAAGAAAAAGAGAAAGAGAGAGAGTTCGTGGAGAAGAAGAAAGAAGACTCTATTGAAGATCTGTCTACTGGAACGTGGATCAAATCCAGGCCAGTCAGCTCGATGGGAGTCACATCTATGTTATTATTCTTTACAGCTTTCTGATCGCTGTGTATTTTTCATTTCTTGTTTTTCCTTTTCATTTGGTCACTATGTTTTTCGATTCTCTGGTTTGAGATCGGGGTTCCCTCTGGTGTGGAGGAAGAGAGGTCCGTGACCTCGGGTTTGCAAGTGGCTGGGTGTCACTTGTGGGTTCCCCTCCGATTTGGAGGAAGGGAGATTCGTCTCCGGTTCTGGTCTTGTGGGTTGCAAGTCCAGGTGTTCCCTCCTGGTCTGGAGGAAGAGAGACTTCGGTCTCTGGTTTGCTAGTGGCTGGGTGTCACTAGTGGTTCCCTACGGTTTGGAGGAAGAGGGGAGGTTGTTCCCCTGGTCAAGCTGTTAGGCAGCACCTGTTGCAGACTGAGTCTGCGGTTCTAGCGTTAGCTAGTGGAAGCCTCACTCCAGTTTGGAGTGAGGGGTGGACGTAGGTCTTGGTGACCGAACCACCTAAAAAGTCTTCTGTGCAGTGTGGTTGGGCTTGTGCGTTTGCTCCTTGTCTTCTACCTCCTTCACAGGTTGCCTTGAGCATTCTTGTTTCTATCTGTGCAGTGGGTTGATTGCTTTCTTCTGTTTCCGTTAGTTGATTGTTTAGGGACGCAATACATATTTGTTCTTTGGTTCAAAAGAGAATTTGATTAGATTTTCAGTTTGTCTATCTTGCCTTGTTAGCGTTCTAAATTTTTATTGAGCGAAAAGTTTTTAAGGGTGGGATTCATTCACCCCCCCTCTGAATCCATCGCACTGATCCTATCATTTGGTATCAGAGCGGTTTCTGACTTTCCAGATCCAACGATCTGTAGATCCGATCCTGCTGTCTTTGGTACATTTTTGTTAGATTTGATTTATTGGTTTGAATCCACTGCTTTGAATTAGTTTTGATCTGCTTCAATGGCTCATCCACCCGTCTTTAGTGGTTCTGATTTCAACCAGTGGCACAGTGCTTTCCGTGCTCATGTTAAATCTGTTGATCCAGACCTGCGGAAAGTGATTTCACATGGTCCACATAGACTACCAAAAGATCAATCCAAATGGACTAACAAGCATCGATCTATGTCTGAAGAAAATTAGAAAGCACTGGAGTTAATGAAGGCCACGACTAATCGAGCTCTTCATTCATGTTTCCTTGGTTGCAGATCTGCAAGGGATATATTGAAGATGATAAAGAGAGCCGAGAAAGAAAATCAAACGAGGTGCATGATGGCTCGAGGAAGTAAACAAAGTAGCAATCAAGAAGAAGACGATAATGATGAGGAGGTAAACCCTTTTGAGAACTATACTTTAGATGATTGGGAGAATTCGTATGCTGAGTTGCTTGAGTCTCATGATCAGTTAAGAAAATAATACAAAAAATTGAAGAAGAGTAGTAGGTCATACAGTTTGAATTCTGATTGTAAAAATTGTGTTGAACTGAAAAATGTTCATGATGCTTTTATGTCTGATATTCAAACGTTGAAAAAAAAAAATTCGTTGCTGAAAATTGAGAATCAAGACCATGTAAAAGAAATCTCTTAACTTGAGAAGAAGCTTAGCCTAACTTGTCATGATTCTGTTCAGAGTAAGGATTTGCTGAAAGATTTTGAATGTGTAAGTCTAATTTAAACAAGCTGAAAAGTGAGAATGACTCTCTCAGAAAGTTCTCCAAAGAAAATGAAGAAAGTTTAGAGAAACTTAAAAAGGAGAACACGTTGCTGATTGAAAATTTTGACGCCATCAAATCTGTAAACATGGAGTTGCATAAAAACATTGAAAACTTGCAAAGGGAGTATGAAACTCTAAATAATCCAAAAGTTTCTCAAGATGACCAGATTCTTCTTGATGAGTTAATTCAAAATGATACTCTGGTTAAAGAAAATGAGAAGTTAAAATAGCTGAACTCCACTATGTCTGAGAGACTTCTAGCCTTAGAAAGAGGAAAAACTGTTTGCGTTGAAGATCCTGAAAAATTGAGCAATCTGGAACAAGAAATTTAAAAATACAAAACAGCTAACAAAGTTTTGAATGAAGCTGTAAATTACAGTGAGCAAGAGATTGCAAGTTATGAAATAAACGTTGCATCTCTTGAAAATGAAATTCAGGATTTGAAAAGCTCTTTGTCTAAATTTGTTAGTGGGCAAGATAATCTGAACAAATTGCTGGGAACAAAAGTCAATTTTCAGAAGGAGGGGTTAGGCTATAACCCTGTAAATAAAAAGAATTTTAAAAATAAAATTCAGACATCCTTTGTCTCTAGCTCTACTTCTCACATTTCTCAGAACCCACCTGTTTCTCAGTTTACAGTTCAGAAAATGCAGAAACAAACTGACATTCAGAAACGAAATGAAAAAGTGAAAAAATATGTTCATGTGAAGAATACGCAAAGGAACAATCATGTTGATGTTGTGCATGTTGATCACAGTCCTCACACACACTCACATGTATCTAAAAAGAAAATGATCTGCCATTACTGTCATAGATTTGGACATCTGATGCATGAGTGTAAATTGATGGAGAATGATGATATGAGGGCCGGCATAATGAATGCTAGGAAATTTCATGATAAAAATCCTTCACCTCAAAAAAAGAAAACTGAATGTCTGCACTGTGGCAAATTAGGACACAGCATTACACAATGCTGGTTTGCAAATGGTAAGAAAATATCTCTTTCACATCATGCTAAATTCCCTGCAAGCCAACATGGTTTTAATAAGAATAAATTTGTTAAAAATAGAAAATATTCTGCATGTTTCAATTATGGAAAGATAGGCCACAGGGACATTGAATGCTGGGACACTCGGGGTAGAAATGGTTTTAAAGGTAAGCATATCAGATGCTTCGAGTGTGGGAAGAATGGCCATACAGTCAAGGACTGTTGGCATGTTCAGAAGAATTCTACTAAACCCCATGTTGCAAAATTTACATGCCATAACTGTGGGAAGCCAGGCCATAGAGCTGCTGACTGTTGGGTGGCTTATTTTGGTAAACAGAATTTCAATTCTGTTAACAAAAATTTTCATGCATATGCACATAGAATTCATGCTAATAAGAATGTGCATAAATCAAATCTGAAATCTGCTGCATCTTGCTATCATTATAGTAAACAGAGCTCTCTCTCTGCCAATAAATTTCATGACAACAGTAATTTGCATAAAAGGAATTTAAAATCTGCTGCATCATGTCATTACTGTGGTCAAATAGGTCATTTAATGAATAATTGCTATTTGATGGAGTTTGATGACAAGGTTGCCAAAAGACCGTTCAGAACACCATCTTGTGGTGTTAGTGATAAATCAGGACCCAAGGTTTCTTGGGTACCTGTTACATCAAAATGATGTATTTGTTACAGGTATGCCTTGGAAGCTGAAGAATAAATAGGGGTAATAAACCAAGACATTCAAGAATGAAACCCCCAGGATTGCAAAATTCTGGTCAGTTCTAAAAACTTGTCTTAAACTTTGTTATTTGAACTTGTGAACCTTGGATAACAGCATATCTGGTTTGATGTGTTCTTGCATATTTGTCATCTTTTGAACACTATGAGTATTCATGTCTCTCAATGCTCATATGAATTGTCTGTTTAGATATTGAAATGAGAATAAACTTGTAATTTCTGAAAATATGAACTGCATATGAATGTTGTTTGAAATCTGTCTGGAGGTTCTTACTATGTGTGAGATGGTCTTTTAGACCAGGTTCTCCGCCTAGTACCATGGGTCATATTGCTTGATAGGGCAGTCTATTTGTGCATGAGTCACAAAGACATATGTTCAGTTTTCATGGCAAACATTGCATGTTTTCAGGGGGAGTTAATTACATGTCTTTGCATGGCAATCAATGTTGAGTCTTTGCATGTCTTTGCATACATGTAGTTAATTGCATTGCATCTCATTACATTGAAAATGCCAAAAATATTGATTGAATGCATATGGTCAGGGGGAGTCAATGCATTGCATGCAGGTTGTCAAATGCATACACTTGTCAGAATTTATTGCATGTTATCCTTGAAAATCCTGAAACATGCCAGACCTCCTGTTATCTTACTTGGTGTGCATATCCTCCTTATTGATTCTATTGATAAACCTTGATCATATCAGAAAACTTTGGGCTTCAAAATCACTTATCTTTGCTGGATTTCTTCTATCAGTCATTCATGAAGATTTCAATGGGGCATTGTCTAAATCATAAATCTGAAAACCCTTGAACTAAGAATCTTCTATTATACGATTTTATGAATGTCTGAAATAACTCAGGTGGTTTAAGTTTAATGTATCCATTGAGTTTGACTTTAAAATCTCTTAAAAAATATCTGAATCATGTTTTAATAAACTTTAACCAACTGTTTCATGCTGTGTCTTGAAAAAACATCTGACATCTGCACTATTGAATACATGGCTTTATTTGGTTAAGTACATGAAATTAGTATTGTTTTGAAGCAAATGAGTTCTCAGAAATGTCTAAAGGGTAAATTCTGTCAGAGCAATGATTTTGGTCACTGAGAAACCATGTCCATTGACCAAGAAGTCTAGTGGACTGTGTCATGAGGTGCCATAGTTAACTCTGCTTAAGAATGCTTGATAATCTGGCAGAGCAATGGCATGCACACTGAGAAATACATCTCACTCATCAAGAAATGAGTTGAGGTATGTCATGAGGTGTAAATGTTAACTCTGTTAATATAAAGCATGACTGTTAGTCACACTAAGCGCTTAGGGATATTGGCGTCTGATCAACGTATATCCTCTAGTTACAAGGTGTGCACTGAACTAGAGTGCTCGTAAAATTTGTAGCATAAAAATTTGTTGAACAAATTGTAATATTTGAATATTGATGCAAAAAAATCAAATTGCTATAACCCTAGACAAAATCACATGACTTCATAATTGCTTGATCTCAATACTAGTGAATGTTATTCCGAAAGAAGTCAGTAAATTTGATGGTGTAAGAGAAAGGGATGCTAATCAAGACATAATTATGAGAGCTTGGTTCATTGTTATTAAACCATGATTTTAGATATAAATACAGAATTTTACTGACAAACTTTGCATACATCATGTTTAAACCATGCTGATCAATAAAGTTCATTCATAAGTCCTTATAATGGAAGACTTTGAAAAATTATGTTTTGGATTTATGAGATTGATATCTCCTTGAAAATCTTGTTGAATTTCTTATGATTGGAGCCTATTTGAAATTCTTTTCCTCACTGTCCTTGATTCATCTGTTGGATTTTTGTGACTACCCTAGTGTTTTGATGATGAGCATCACTATGTTAAATATTGTCTTCCTTAATCAGATATCTTGAGTAATGTTATGCATTTGAAATTTCCATGATTAACAGGAAAACTGTCATGAGATAATACCTTGCATGTCCGTACTGATCCGTCCACACTTCGTGTTGTCCTTTTGTACGTCGTGTTGTTCCAACTATGTTTGTTGGTTGTCTTCGTGTCGTTATTTGTTCCATCGCGTGCTGTACACTGCAGTACCTCGTGCTGCTTTCTGTGCCACCTCGTGTCGCTCCTTCTGTGTCACCCCTATGTCTTCGAGTCTTATGTTCTGGCCAAGTCTATACAGCCTCATCTTTATCTTCGTTCCAAGCCAAAGTCTACACATTGTCTTAGCATCATGCATCAGTCTTCAAAGTCCATACAAATGCACTATAGCATGTTCGAAGCTAAGTCCATACACTGGTTTAAGTTTCCAAGTCTATTCTTTGGCCGCTGAACTTTGAAGTCTATACATTGGTCTTCACTTCAAGTATGTACAGCCATTGTCTTGCCAAAGTATATACGTTGTGAACCCTCAAGTCTGTACAGACTTTGCCTTATTCAAGTCTGTACATCATCCAGTTCTTTGGCAAGTCTATACCTTGTGAAAGTCCATACATTCGATTGCATTGCCTTGAAGCCGTTCCAAGTCTATACATCCAGTTGAACGCAAAGTCTTCACATCGCCTCACATCATATGAAGGTTGTACGTTGCAAGTATCTTTCTTGCTTTGTGACCACACTTCGTGTCAGTTTCTGTGTTCGTCTTCGAGTTGGTTTCAGTCCGTGTCGTTTCGTGTCGTCCTCGACTTCGAGTCGTTCGTTAGTTCGAGCAATCTTGTATTCGAGTCGTGTTTTATGTCTTCATGTTATCTTCTGTGTTTGTGTCTTAATGATTGTTTTTATGTCTTCGTGTTGCTTCTTTCTATCCTCGTCCAGGTTTCCTCTGATCACGTGTCTTACTACCGTTTTTATTCCGTGTTATTTTCCTTCTCACCTCGTGCTATTCTCATCTGACTTCGTGTCGTTTCCTTTGTAGTGTTAGCTTTATTAGTGAGTATCTCGTGTCGTTCTCTTTTTACCTCGTGCTGTTTTCTTCTGACCTCGTGTCATTCTCTCTTTATAACGTAATGTAGTAATCTTGTGTATCTCGTGTCGTTCTCAGAATAGTGCATTTCGTATTCCTACCACATACCTCATGCAGTTTTAGTTTTTGTAGCCCTGAGTTTTAATGTTCTTAATTTCTTTACAGGAGAAAAAGAAAAAATAAAAAGAAGAAGGTGGTCCGAGGAAGAACATTCACCGGTGTCTGGGCTGCACGTGATCCGATACTAAAGGAACCAATGCTATAAGGGCACGTGGCAAGAAGGTTCTGGATCGAGCGCGGGAAGCACACGCCTTACATGCACCCTCCTGATCGCTTATAAATGTACTGCCTCATCATCTACGAAAGGAGGAGCTCCGAGGTTACAGTGAAGAAATTTGAGTGAGAGCAGAAGAGAAAGAGCCTCCCTGAGAAACTAGAGTGTTCTAGTTGAGAGAAGAGAGAGCAGAAGAGTGATCAGAAGATGGGTATTGACTTACGGATCAAATCCGAAGTCTGCTGCTCAGTTTGAGCTACATTGTTTCCAGTTTCTGAGTTTTGGATTCCTTCTTTCTTGTTTTCGTTTTTATCTATTTTTCTTTCTTGATTGAGAGTTCTCTGTGGTTCCTCCTGGTGTTCAGGGGAAGAGAGAGACGTGTTCTCTCTGGTTCACTTGCAACAGAGGTTGCAGTATTGTTCCCTCTCGTAGAAGAGGTGTTCCCTCTAGGCTTCAGAGGAAGAGAGACCTTGGTCTCTGGTTCTAGTGACTGCAGATCACTAGTGTTCCCTCCGGTTGGAGGAAGAGGAAATTGTTTCCTGTTTCTAGGGACTTGGCGTCCTTAGGGTTCCCTCTGGGTGTGGAGGAAGAGGGGAGGGTGTTCCCCTGTGAAGCTGTGAATCAGCCGTTGTTGCAGACTGAGTCTGCTTTGCTAGCAGGTGCTAGTGGAAGCCTCACTTCGATTTGAAGTGAGGGGTGGACGTAGGCAGACTGGAGGTCTGACCGAACCACCTTAAAAACCTCTGAGTACTCGTGTGATTATCTGTGGTGATTGTGTGGTGTGCTTTCTATCCACTCGAGCTATTGTCCGCACTGCGTGTTTGTGGGTTCAACTCCGAGATTGCTTGTTTTAAGTGAATCATTCTTCAGTAATTTTTTTAATCGGTTGAAAACAGTGATCTATTCATCCCCTCCCCTTCTAGATCATTTCATATTTCTTGTATCACTTGGTATCAGAGCGGGTATTTCCCAATATGTGGTCCAACGGCCAGGGAAACGGATCTGCTGGTCCTCGCAGCTACATTGCTGAAGGGCAGTCAATCACCCATCCCCCTTTCTTCGATGGTAATAACTATTTCTTTTGGAAGAACATGATGGAAGTCTTCATCAGGGCTCAAAGCCACAAGCTCTGGAGAGTAATTACAGATGGTCCGTACCAACTTCCACCGAACGAAGACATATGGACAGAGGAACAGGTTAAACTCTCCGCACTGAATTGGACAGCTCTTAGCATCATACAGTGCGCCGTCCACCCGAAAAAGTACTTGAGGATTTCAGCGTGCAAGACTGCAAAGAAAATGTGGGATGAATTGCAGTTAATTTATGAGGGCACATCTCAAGTGAAAGCTACCAAGATCAATATGCTTACAACTCAGTATGAGTTGTTTAAGATGAAGCCAGAGGAGTCGATCACAGAAATGTATGCTAGATTGTCTGTGATCATCAATAGTCTGAGAGGATTTGGAAAGGAGATTCAGCAAGAAGACATTGTCAGGAAGATCCTTAGGTCCCTAACTCCCATCTAGGATACTAAGGTGACCGTCATAGAGGAATCTAGAGATTTATCCACCATGTCAGTAACCCAGCTGATTGGGTCTCTCATGACCCACGAAATGAACTTCAGACAAGGGAATGATGGACATGACAGAAAGGGAAAGAATGTTGCTCTGAAAGTCTCACGACATACTAAGAAGAGCAGCAGCAGCAGCAACAGTGGTGGTAGCAGCGAAGACTCTGACGGATTCTCAGACCTGGACAAGGGCGAGCAGGCCATGCTCACCAGGCAATTCAGAAAGTTCTTGAGAACTAAAGGGAAATTCTACAGGAGTAAGAGATTTAATGCTACAAGGAAGTCTCCTGAACGAGAACTTGAGAAGAACTGGTTTGGTAAGAAAGTTACATGCTACCATTGTCAGAAACATGGTCACATGAAAAGTGAATGTCCAGAGCTGCAAGCTAAGGCTCCCGGATACCAGAAGAAGATGGTGCACAAGAAGAAGAAAGCCATGCTGTGCACATGGAGCGACGAGGAGGAGGATCCAGAAGCCACCTCGTCCAGTGAAGGTGAAGAGAAGACTTGCCTCATGGCCAACCATGAGGAAGAGGTAACAAACTTATTTGAGAATTTTACTTTGGATGATTGGGAGGACGCCTATGACGACCTGTTAGCTAAATATAATTTTCTAACCAAGGAGCACAGAATGCTTAAACAAAAGTTTCACTCAGTTTCTGAGGAACACTCTATTGCTGTTACGGACAACATGAAAACCAAGGAGATGGCCATTGAGCTAGATCAGTCTAGAAGTGAGATCGAGAAGTTTAGAATGGAAAGAGAGGAAAATCTAGCTAGGATGAATGAGCTGAAGAGTAAAACTGAAGAGAGTAAAAAGGAGTTTAGACTGATTGCATAAAAATATGAGGCGGTTAGAAAAGTTAATCAGGAACTCCAGGACCAATGTAATGAACTTCAGAAGGAGATTGAGGATAAAGGAAAAATGCTAGAAAAATTTACAGAGGGGAGAAACAATCTGGATGCCCTTCTGGGGTCGAGGGTAAACTTCAATAGGGAGGGATTAGGATACAATCCCACAAGTAAAAAACCCTTTGAATTCAAAACTGTCACGTTCTGCCCCGCCAAGGGCAAAGAAAAACTGGAAACCCCATCCAGCTCCAAATCTGTCTCTACATTGAAGGTTTCGACCAGCAAATCTATTCAATCCACTGGTCAGCAGACTAAGTCAGGAAATCCTGAGACTAGAACTGTTCCTGTGCAACAGTTGTGGAACAAGGGTTTTCACACGACCATTCCTATTGATGTCACTAGAAAGGTGAACAGTTTTGCTAAGAAAATTCAGCATGATAGTTATCAAGGAAAGCATGCGAACATGCATCACCTTCAGCACAATTTTCATTTGAATAAAAATGGTTACATGAATTATGCTCAGCACACACGTGTTTCCTATAAGAGGCCAAACAACAATTTCTCTGCTCGGAAACAGCATAATTTTAATAGGAATAGGCTCATTCAACACCCACTGAGAAATGCCAAGAAGGAAGAATCAATCTACATGAAATCTCTGAAAAGAACAGTAAAACAAATGTGGGTTCCTAAGTGTGATTTGGATAAATTGAAAACTGTCTTTGGACCCAATTTGAATTGGGTCCCACATTACCTTGTCTGAACTTTCGCAGGTTAGCCTGGAAGCCGAGCATAACAAGTGGTATCTTGACAGCGGCTGTAGCAGGCACATGACAGGAGACCGGTCCAAATTTAGCAAACTGAAAATGAAGTTTGGGGGCCTGGTCAAATTCGGTGGAAATAACAGAGGAAGAATAATTGGAATTGGTACTGTTGGTAAGTCCTCTACTAACTCCATTGAAGATGTGTATCTTGTAGAAGGACTTCAGCACAACTTGATAAGTATAAGTCAACTCTGCGACAAAGGACACAAGGTACTCTTTGACCACAATTCCTGCACTATTTTTGAGCTGAATTCTGATAACGTCATGTTCAAAGGTCATAGAGTAAACAATGTATACATCGTAGACTTGGATGATAATCCTGAAACTCACTTGTGTATGTCTGCTAATTCTGAACATGTTGCTTTTGACTAGCATAGGCGTCTAGGCCATGCTAGTTTGTCTACAATGAATAAACTGTCTAAGCATAACCTAGTTAGAGGTTTACCCCGAATAAGATTTCAGTTAGGGTCCAAGCTATGTGATGCTTGTGCACAAGGTAAACAGACTCGTGCAGTTTTTAAGTTGAGAACTGAGAGTCTTTCATCTAAACCGCTGCAGCACTTGCACATGGATCTCTTTGGTCCTACTCGCATACAAAGTTTGTCAGGTAAGAGATATGGATTAGTCATAGTTGATGACTTCACTAGATTTTCTTGGTTGTTTTGTTTAGCAAATAAAAATGATGCCTTTGTTCACTTTGAAGAACTTTTCAATAAAATCAAATTGCAAGGTGAACATAACATCATTACAATTAAGTCTCACCATGGAGGAGAGTTTGAGAACTCTTCATTTTCTGAATTTTGCTCAAGAGAGGGAGTGACTCACAAATTCTCTTCCCCCAGGACACCGGAGCAGAATGGAATTGTTGAGAGAAGAAACAGGTCAATCATTGAAATGGCCAAGACTATGCTGATTGAGAGTGGACTTCCAAGGAGATTTTGGGCTGAAGCTGCGAATACTGCATGCTACATTCTAAACCGAGCCTTGGTAAGACCTACTCATAGGAAAACTCCTTATGAACTTCTCAATGGTAAGCAGCCAAACATTTCTTACTTTAAAGTTTTTGGCTCCAAATGTTTTATTCACAATAATGGTAAGAATGGTTTGGACAAATTTGAAGCTAGAAGCTCTCCTGGAATTTTTCTCGGATATTCAGAAACCTCAAGGGCCTACAGAGTTTTCAATAAAGATGATCAAACTATTGAAGAAACACCGCATGTAGTGTTTGATGAAAATGATTTCTCTAACAAAGTGATGAATGATGACAGGGAGCCATCTAATGAGGGAGATTTCTTGGAGAGAATTGAAGAAGAAGAGATGCAGCTAGCTGCTCAACCAGAAAACTCACAGCAAGAAGGAGCAGCTGAGGTAGGTGAACCCTCAGGTGAGATAATATTTCACAAAGACCACCCTAGTGAAAATGTCATAGGCAATGTGCATGATCCTCCTAGGACAAGGTCTCATTTTAGAATTGTCCAAGAACAGGACTTAGCTGCATTGGTATCTCAAGTGGAACCCAAATCTGTGGAAGAAGCCTTAAGACATGATTCTTGGGTATCCGCCATGTGTGAGGAATTAAATCAATTTGAGAAAAATATTGTATGGGAACTAGTTCCCAGACCTGATAACACTCATGTCATTGGCACTAAATGGATTTTCAAGAATAAAGTTGATGAGAATGGAGCTATTTCGAGAAACAAAGCAAGACTTGTAGCTCAAGGCTACAGTCAGGAATTTGGTGTGGATTTTGATGAATCCTATGCCCCAGTGGCTAGGATGGAAGCTATACGAATTCTGCTTGCATTTGCATACTCTAGGAACATTCGGCTGCAGCAGATGGATGTCAAAAGCGCATTCTTAAATGGGGTATTGAAGGAAGAGGTATATGTTGAACAACCTCAAGGTTTTAATTTTTCTGTTCAGCCTAACATGGTTTTTAGGTTGAATAAAGTCCTCTATGGATTGAAGCAGGCTCCCCGAGCCTGGTATGAGAGACTTTCTGAATTCTTCTTGAGCAAGGGCTACACTCGAGGTAAGGTTGACCAAACCCTCTTCACCAAAAATCTCGGAAAGGATTTAATAGTGGTCCAGGTATATGTTGATGATATCATCTTCGGATCTAACAATTCAAAATTGTGTAAAGAATTTTCTGAATCTATGTCTCATGAATTTGAAATGAGTTTAGTTGGCGAACTAAAGTATTTTCTTGGGCTGCAGGTCAAACAGATGGAGGATGGTTGTTTCATAAATCAAACCAAGTATACCCTGGAGATGCCGAAGAGGTTTGGGATGACCAACCTCAAGACCATCTCAACACCCATGGGCACCAACTCCTCACTAGATTCAGACGAAAAAGGTAAAGAGGTGGATGCTAAATTATATAGAGGTATGATCGGTTCACTCCTCTACTTAACAGCATCCAGGCCTGACATTCAATTTAGTGTAGGGATGTGTGCCAGATACCAGTCTAGGCCTACTGAATTGCATTTGGCAGCTGTAAAAAGAATCTTTAGATACTTATCTGCTACCCATGATTTAGGTCTTTGGTATCCTGCATCATGTAGTTTAGATCTCATTGCATATACAGATGCAGATTATGCAGGATGTAAATTGGACAGGAAAAGTACTAGTGGTCACTGCGAATTTTTAGGAGGATGCCTAGTCTCTTGGGGATCCAAGAAGCAACACTCTGTGGCTCTTTCTACTGCTGAAGCTGAGTATGTGGCAGCAGGGAGCTGTGGCACACAGGTTATATGGATAAAACACCAGCTTCTGGATTACTCAGTTGAGCTAGGTTGCACTTCCATCTTTTATGATAATACTAGTGCAATAAACATAGCAAAGAATCCTGTACTTCATTCTCGAACTAAATACATCAAAATCAGGCATCATTTTATTCGAGATGAAGTAGCTAGGAAGACCTTTGAGTTGATCCATGTTGGCACTAACTCACAAATTGCAGATATTTTCACTAAGCCACTGGATACTGAAAAATTTAGCACATTGCACAGAGAATTAGGTATTTACAGAATTTCATAATTGAATAATTGATCTCTGAATAATCTGTCATGTGCTCTTGTTCTTACCTATACTCATTGTCTGTTGCTGAAAATAACCTCATTATGAGTGTTTGCTGATTCACTCGTATTGATTGATATCACTTTGTTTTTCCTTGAGTTATTTTGAGGTATGTCTTGGTTAAGTCTGAGTTGGTGTCAAGGTCTCATGGGGAGCTAGATTAATAATTGGTGTCATGCTCTTTTGGCCAAATCTGAACATACTTTGAACCGACTTTTGCTGACCTTATAAGAGAATCAGTTTGAGTAGGTGGATAAAAGAAATTTTTTGAATGTTTTATCCGTTAAGACTGTTCATCTAATTTCTTGTTGGAATTTCAGCTGTTAGTCCCACTAAGACCAAAATCTGAATTCAAGACTATCTTCCTACACTGTAACTGACTTCTGATCTAGCCAGTACAGCATACCTACTTAGTCTAGTTAAGTCCGAAATGAGGTATATAGTGCTTTTGTCTGAAAAACTTTGGAGCTGGTGTATTGTTCTCAAACTGAATCAAGACTAATTTACAAGGTTTCAAGTGCAGTTTAATGAAAAATTCATGAAAGAAGTTTTAACAACCTTGTTAACTGTTCATTGAGAAACTGGGACTTTCATCAATGAAGTGAAAGTATCCCATGTCATGAGATGGCAGTATAAATCAGGCTTAATTAGCTGTCTTGATCATACAGAGCAATGGTACATATCTGGTTAGTAACTGGGGTGTCTGGCCTCTGGTAAAGGTGTCACCTTAATGTCAACACCAGTTAGAATACTATCTCTGTCCTCTTGTCAGAAGGGGCAATGTGGTCTTGCCACCAAGTAACTGGGGATTCCTGCCTCTAAACAAGGTGTCTCCCTAATGTCAAAGGTGTACTTGACAGATTTATCTTTGATCTTGACCATCTTTGAAAAATTTTCTCCCTCTTGGTATCCAGATTCTGTTCACTTGGCATTTAGGTCTTGGTTTGTTTGTTTTCAATACCACAGGTCTTTGTTTTTCCTGACTTCCTTGCTTTATACTCTCTGAGTAAAGACTTACTCTGACCATACTGGTATCTTGTACCTTACTTGCTTAGAAACTGGTTCTGTGTATGGAGCGGATCTTCATTCACCATTTTGCACACAGTCTGACTAACTGATCCTCAAAATCCTCACATAAAATTAATGGCTTTCTTAATTGCTTAAACATCTCAATAACTCTCCTTTATCAGCCATACTCTCTATTTTTTTCTCTCCACTGTCAGCAAGTTTCTTTTCGTGATATCTTCAAACCTGCCCCTAGTTTTGATGATGTCAAAGGGGGAGAGTGTCTTGCTGCTGAGGGGGAGCTGAGGGGGAGTGAAAGATAAGTGCTGAAGGGGAGCGAAAGATAAGTGCCCTGAGTTATCTAGTCAGAGGAAAGTAGATGTTGTGTTCAGGGGGAGCTCTTGGGAGTCGTCAGAGGAGGCGAGTGTGTTGTGCGTCTGCTTTGCTTATCCTCACAGCTTATCTTCACTTAATATCATTGCACTTCATCTCTGTTATTTAATATAGTGTTGCCATCATCAAAAAGGGAGAGATTGTTGGATTTTTGTGACTTCCCTAGTGTTTTGATGATGAGCATCACTATGTTAAATATTGTCTTCCTTAATCAGATATCTTGAGTAATGTTATGCATTTGAAATTTCCATGATTAACAGGAAAACTGCCATGAGATAATACCTTGCATGTTCGTACTGATCCCTCCACACTTCGTGTTGTCCTTTTGTACGTCGTGTTGTTCCAACTATGTTTGTTGGTTGTCTTCGTGTCGTTATTTGTTCCAACGCGTGCTGTACACTGCAGTACCTCGTGCTGCTTTCTGTGCCACCTCGTGTCGCTCCTTCTGTGTCACCCCTATGTCTTCGAGTCTTATGTTCTGGCCAAGTCTATACAGCCTCATCTTTATCTTCGTTCCAAGCCAAAGTCTACACATTGTCTTAGCGTCATGCATCAGTCTTCAAAGTCCATACAAATGCACTGTAGCATGTTCGAAGCTAAGTCCATACACTGGTTTAAGTTTCCAAGTCTATTCTTTGGCCGCTGAACTTTGAAGTCTATACATTGGTCTTCACTTCAAGTATGTACAGCCATTGTCTTGCCAAAGTATATACGTTGTGAACCCTCAAGTCTGTACAGACTTTACCTTGTTCAAGTTTGTACATCGTCCATTTCTTTGGCAAGTCTATACCTTGTGAAAGTCCATACATTCGATTGCGTTGCCTTGAAGCCGTTCCAAGTCTATACATCCAGTTGAACGCAAAGTCTTCACATCGCCTCACATCATATGAAGGCTGTATGTTGCAAGTATCTTTCTTGCTTTGTGACCACACTTCATGTCAGTTTCTGTGTTCGTCTTCGAGTTGGTTTCAGTCCGTGTCGTTTCGTGTCGTCCTCGACTTCGAGTCGTTCGTTAGTTCGAGCAATCTTGTATTCGAGTCGTGTTTTATGTCTTCGTGTTATCTTCTGTGTTTGTGTCTTAATGATTGTTTTTATGTCTTCGTGTTGCTTCTTTCTATCCTCGTCCAGGTTTCCTATGATCGCGTGTCTTACTACCATTTTTATTCCGTGTTATTTTCCTTCTCAGATCGTGCTGTTCTCATCTGACTTCGTGTCGTTTCCTTTGTAGTGTTAGCTTTATTAGTGAGTATCTCGTGTCGTTCTCTTTTTACCTCGTGCTGTTTTCTTCTGACCTCGTGTCATTCTCTCTTTATAACGTACTGTAGTAATCTTGTGTATCTCGTGTCGTTCTCAGAATAGTGCATTTCGTATTCCTACCACATACCTCATGCAGTTTTAGTTTTTGTAGCCCTGAGTTTTAATGTTCTTAATTTCTTTACAGGAGAAAAAGAAAAAACAAAAAGAATAAGGTGGTCCGAGGAAGAACATTCACCGGTGTCTGGGCTGCACGTGATCCGATACTAAAGGAACCAATGCTATAAGGGCACGTGGCAAGAAGGTTCTGGATCGAGCGCGGGAAGCACACGCCTTACATGCACCCTCCTAATCACTTATAAATGTACTGCCTCATCATCTACGAAAGGAGGAGCTCCGAGGTTACAGTGAAGAAATTTGAGTGAGAGCAGAAGAGAAAGAGCCTCCCTGAGAAACTAGAGTGTTCCAGTTGAGAGAGAAGAGAGAGCAGAAGAGTGATCAGAAGATGGGTATTGACTTACGGATCAAATCCGAAGTCTGCTGCTCAGTTTGAGCTACATTGTTTCCAGTTTCTGAGTTTTGGATTCCTTCTTTCTTGTTTTCATTTTTATCTATTTTTCTTTCTTGATTGAGAGTTCTCTGTGGTTCCTCCTGGTGTTCAGGGGAAGAGAGAGACGTGTTCTCTTTGGTTCACTTGCAACAGAGGTTGCAGTATTATTCCCTCTCGTAGAAGAGGTGTTCCCTCTAGGCTTCAGAGGAAGAGAGACCTTGGTCTCTGGTTCTAGTGACTGCAGATCACTAGTGTTCCCTCCGGTTGGAGGAAGAGGAAATTGTTTCCTATTTCTAGGGACTTGGCGTCCTTAGGGTTCCCTCTGGATGTGGAGGAAGAGGGGAGGGTGTTCTCCTGTGAAGCTGTGAATCAGCCGTTGTTGCAGACTGAGTCTGCTTTGCTAGCAGGTGCTAGTGGAAGCCTCACTTCGATTTGAAGTAAGGGGTGGACATAGGCAGACTGGAGGTCCGACCGAACCACCTTAAAAACCTCTGAGTACTCGTGTGATTATCTGTGGTTATTGTGTGGTGTGCCTTCTATCCACTCGAGCTATTGTCCGCACTGCGTGTTTGTGGGTTCAACTCCGAGATTGCTTGTTTTAAGTGAATCATTCTTCAGTAATTTTTTTAATCGGTTGAAAACAGTGATCTATTCATCCCCTCCCCTTCTAGATCATTTCATATTTCTTGTATCATCATCATGACCGGAACTTATCCTTGATTGCCCCCGTGGTCTCCTTTTCATTCATTTCATAAGGTTCCATTTATTGAGGGGGAGCTTCCTTGTCATATGAATCATGCTACATAGAAATTCTTTAAGGGGGAGAATTGTCTTCAATTCATACATTTAGGGGGAGTTCTTGTATTTCTTGTTGCATCTGCATCTCTGCATTCATACCTCTCCCATGATTTTTTTTTTCAAAAACAAAGGGGGAGAAATTGGTATGAGTCATATTGCTCTTTGGGGAAGAATGTGCTTTCATGTAGTTAAAGGGAGAAATGTTATATCAATCGTTTTATACATGCTTAATTTTCATCTCTCTAACTAATGTCTTTTTGCCGAAGTCAAAGGGGGAGAATGTTTTTGACTTAAGTCAGTGTGACTCATAGTGTTGCCATTATCAAAAAGGGGGAGATTGTTGTGCCCCTGTAGTTTTGATGATAGCAAACACTATAAGTCACCATATGCATGTGTGCATGAAAGACCTTGTTGATTCATTTAAGTGCATTCATATGTGTTCATGTATTTGTGAATGTGTGCTTGTGAATGACATTCCATTATATCTGTCTGACATCTGGTCGATGCATTCATGTAACAGAGTCAGCACGTACAAGTCCATGCATTCAAGCCTGTACAGCCATACACTATTTTACTTGCAAAATAGAGTCTGTACATTGCCTGTAGACTGCACAAAGTCTGCACATTCGTTGCTGCATAGTCTGCACATCGCTACATAGTCTACACATCCTTGGCTGTGCGATCCTTCATCAAGTTTATACATTGCTCATAGCATGCACACTGTAAACATAAAGTCTATACATCGTTTGTTCATCACACACAAAAGTCTGAACATTCTTCTGTTAAGTCCATGCATTGTTTTGTCTGCACGTTATTAAGTCTGTACAGAGTCTTGCTGCATAAACGTAAAGTCTGTACAGAGTCTTGCTGCGTCTTGTGCATGGATCATTTAAGTATATACATTGCATTGTCAAGTCTGCACATTCCTTAGCGGCAATTGCTTCAAGTCTGCACATTGGTCAAGTCTGTACATCGCCACTTGTTCATGCATATGTGAAAGTCTATACATTGTCTGGTCATCCACGCAAAGTCTATACATTGTTCACAGCACACGCTAATTCTACACATTGCATTGTCTCTCAAAGTCTGTACAGCTTCCATTGTCCTGTAGCTTGCACGAAGTAAAGTCTGTACATTACCCAGTCTGCATCTTCCAAAGTCTATACATTCCTTAGCTTTACCTACGTTCAGAACACTAAGTCTGTACATCAGTAAAGTCTGCACATGGTTGCTTTGAAGCTGCATCAAAGTCTATACATTGTCGCCTGCTCGTGCAAGTCTATACTTTGGCAAAGTCTGTACATTCCAATGTCTGTACAGCCATTGCTTAGGTGAAGTCTACACATCCGTCACACTCCAGCCTTTGCATTGAATTCTATACATTGGATATGGTTGTGCATCAAAAAGTCTATACATTACTGTCCATTGCATCGCTAAGTCTATACAATGCATTGCCCTCATGCATACACAAGCATCCAAAGTCTGTACAGCGTTTTGGCTAGAATGCAGCGTTCCATGTTAAGTCTGTACAGCATGCATCGTCTCCTTATGTACAGTGTTTGCCTAAGTCTATACATCCATTAAGTGATAATTGATCAAGTCTATACATCGTGTGCTTCATTCATTCTAAGTATGTACATGGTCCTGGCGCTCGCAAAGTCTATACATCGGCTTGGCGCTCACAGAGTCTTACTGCGTCTATGTGCATAGTCCATGCATTGTCAAGTCTATACAGCGTCTCTCTTAGCGTCTTGTGCATGCAGCATAGAAAGTCTGTACATTCGTTGACAGACTCATGCATAAACACTGAGACAAAGTCTGTACATTCGGCGACAGCTTGTCTGAGCATCTCATGCATTCAATGTGCATACTTTCATTCTATTGTGCATCCTTCAATACAAAGTCTGCACATTTACTGCTGATATGGTTATGCTGCTGTTCAGCAAGTCTATACATGCTCTGCTTGTGGCTTAGTCTTTCAATCCATGTTCATTGTGCATATGTGCATCTCCTTCAAGACGAAGTCTATATAATCATTTCCAAGCATTCAAGTCTATACACTCTTTAGCTCAGTTCGCAGCTGAGTCTGAAGTCTGTACAATATGTTCTTCATACAAGTTTGTTCATGCATTATTTCATTAAGTCTATACATTCTTTGTTGATCGACTGAAGTAACTCTGTCATTGTACAGGCTGATGAATGGGCACGTGATCCGAGGTTGGCACCTGGCACGTGATCCTAGGTTATCTGGACAGAGAGGGCACAAGCCCTGCACACGCCCTGCACACGCCCTACATCTACTACTGCTATAAATAGAAGCCTTCTCCATCTGGAGAAGACTGATCGAGACTGTGATAGAAGAAGGTGAGAGCAGCAGAGAGGCAGAGAGAAGAAGAAGAAAGAGATCCAGCAAAAGAAGAAAAGAGAGAACAGAGTGAGAAGAAACGAGAGGAGGGGCAGAGTGTGAAAGCAGAAGAAGAAAAAGAGAAAGAGAGAGAGTTCGTGGAGAAGAAGAAAGAAGACTCTATTGAAGATCTGTCTACTGGACCGTGGATCAAATCCAGACCAGTCAGCTCCATGGGAGCCACATCTATGTTATTATCTTTTACAGCTTTCTGATCGCTGTGTATTTTTCATTTCTTATTTTTCCTTTTCATTTGGTCACTATGTTTTCCGATTCTCTGGTTTGAGATCGGGGTTCCCTCTGGTGTGGTGGAAGAGAGGTCCGTGACCTCTGGTTTGCAAGTGGTTGGGTGTCACTTGTGGGTTCCCCTCTGATTTGGAGGAAGGGAGATTCGTCTCCGGTTCTGGTCTTGTGGGTTGCAAGTCCAAGTGTTCCCTCCTGGTCTGGAGGAAGAGAGACTTCGGTCTCTGGTTTGCTAGTGACTGGGTGTCACTAGTGGTTCCCTCCGGTTTGGAGGAAGAGGGGAGGTTGTTCCCCTGGTCAAGCTGTTAGGCAGCACCTGTTGCAGACTGAGTCTACGGTTCTAGCGTTAGCTAGTGGAAGCCTCACTCCGGTTTGGAGTGAGGGGTGGATGTAGGTCTTGGTGACCGAACCACCTAAAAAATCTTCTGTGTAGTGTGGTTGGGCTTGTGCGTTTGCTCCTTGTCTTCTACCTCCTTCACAGGTTGCCTTGAGCATTCTTGTTTTTATTTGTGCAGTGGGTTGATTGCTTTCTTCTGTTTCCGTTAGTTGATTATTTAGGGGCGCGATACATATTTGTTCTTGGGTTCAAAAGAGAATTTGATTAGATTTTCAGTTTGTCTATCTTGCCTTGTTAGCGTTCTAAATTTTTATTGAGCGAAAAGTTTTTAAGGGTGGGATTCATTCACCCCCCCCCCCCTCTGAATCCATCGCACCGATCCTATCAAGGTGGAATCGTCGAGAATAAGGAGATCATGTTAATGGATCTAGAGGAAGAATCGGATGATGAGGAAAAGCCATGGTATTATGAAATTGCTAAATATTGCCAGGATCAATCCTATCCTAAGGAGGCCACGGCCGAAGAGAAGAAAGCTATTAGAAGAGTTGCTCAGTGATACACTTTAGTTGGGGGTGTGCTCTATAGAAGAGGTCTCACCGGAGTTTTATTAAGGTGCCTGGAAGATGACGAATCTTGGAAGGTTGTGGAAGAGGCGCATTCGGGAGTATGTGGTGGTCATGTGAATAGCTAGATGCCAGCTAAGAAAATCCTTAGGCTAGGCTTCTATTGGCCCACTCTAGAAGAGGATTGTTCTATCTATGTTCGAAGGTGTGTCAAGTGTCAACTGCACGCCGACAAACTTCATTCTCCTGCTTTTTCACTCCATCCTATGTCCTCCCCATGGCCTTTCTCCATGTAGGCTTTCGATATCATTGGACCTCTTGGTGATTCGAACCTCCTCACAAAGCTAAAATCGTTTATACTCACGGTCACGGAGTACTTCACCAAGTGGGTGAAAGCGGAAGCATATGCGGAGATAAAAGCGTCAACCGTCTGCAAGTTGAAGAACATCGTTGCAAGGTTCGGCATCCCGAGTACCATCGTCACCGACAATGGACCGCAATTCATCTCTCAGGAACTTCAAGACCTCTACAACAGGTACAACATTGCATTGCATCATTCATCTCCTTATTATCCACAGGGCAATGGCCAAGCAGAGGCAACTAATAAAACTCTAATTAAAATTATCAAGAAAACGTGTGAGGCTAATAAATTTGCGGATTGGCCAGGAAAGCTGGTTGAAGCTCTTTGGGCCTATCGCACTTCCATTCTCACTCCTACTGAGTAAACCCCTTTCGCCCTTACTTATGGAATGGAGGCGATAGTCCCTTATGAGATTCTTATCCCTTCTCTACGAGTACAATTGGACAAGGAGCTCCCCATTGATGAGCGTCGCGAATCTCTCCTTGCTCAATTGGAACTCCTAGATGAGAAGCGTTTGGCCGCCGCTGAGCATGCGTGTCTTTATCAAAATAGGCTTTCACGCTTTTACCAAAAGAAAGTAATTGAGAGAAAATTCAAAATCAGTGAGATGGTAATTAACGGGTGGACCTAGTTCAAAACTCCAACCTAATTGGGAAGGGCCCTTTGTTATAAAAGATGTTTATCCTGGTAACGCCTACAAATTGATTAATGCTAAAGGGGAAGAGTTGGCGCACCCCTGGAATGGTCTTTACCTGAAGAAGTATTATCCCTAAGTCTTCGAAAGAAAAAAAAAGGAAAAGGAAAAAAGAAAAAAAATGATGAAAAATTGCAGACTGGCAAAGTACATAGGCCGCAAGCCCGAAAAATCAAGATCCTTAATTCATTCTTCAGTCTTAATGGTTTAACTTGGGAGTCAATTCCAGCACACACTACACGCTTTACTCGTAAACTCGAGCGGTCCAAAATTCGAGGAAAGTGAGACCCAAACTAAGAGTGTAAAAACTTTACATATTCTCTTCTCTTCGGCTCACAAGAGGGAGTACGAGTCAAGGAATGCTAACCAAACTTGTCCGCCGCCCTAGTAGGTGGAAGTAAGGGCCCAAAAGGGAACAAAATGCTTAAAGCCCAAGTACAATTAGGTCTTTATTTGTTGGCAAAAAAAAAGAAGTTACAAAATCAAAAAGAAAAGCATGTCAAGAGGGCAAAGTCCCCGCAGGAAAAACCCTGGTCGTAAGCATGTTTAAATAAGGGCAAAAAGAGCAACAAATTTCCCTAAGCCGAAGACCGAATCCCAACAGGCATTAGGGCAGGGGTGGAAAGTTTCCCCGATCTCGATAACCTCTCGTGAGCTTCCTCAACTTATTCTTCCCTTCTCCCTCCATGGTAGGTTATAAGCTCAAAGGATGGCAAAGACCTACTAAGAAGGATGGGCCGCGAGAGAATATGAGTAAAAGCATAAGTCAATAAGCACATTGACCCTTTTGTTAAATCTTTTAAGAAAGATTAATGAATTTAAGATGGTGATTGTGTAAGGTTTAAGACCCTTGTGCTATGCTGAGTCTCAAACAAAAACCCAAAAAATGTTTTTATAATTAACGCCCCACTTTAGGGCGTCATTTCAGTAAATAGCGACAGTGTCTACGTCGTCATTTTCAAATAAAGAAAACAAATAAAAAATGGTTTTTCAATTCATACCCGCTTAGGGGGCGTCATTTAATAAATTCACGGCTTTGTCAATGTCGTCATTTTAATAAAAATTCAAAAAATATATTTTTTTTAATCAACGCCTGTGTACGAGGGCGTCATTTTCAAAACGAAAATAAAAAAAGAAAAAAAAGAGAGAAAAAAGAAAAATGGAAAAGAACAAAAATTAATGTAGTGCCCCAGAATTTATATAATAATTTTTAAATTATTTATAGAATTTTTTGGAATTTATTAGGAATTTCTAAAGGCTAAATAGATTAATATTAATAAGTCATTATAAGGCCCAATTGTGTTAAATAATTAACCTAACCTATTTAAATAAAATCTAAAAGGTTTAAGGACCAAGCCCATTAAGTTTGGCCTATATTCTAGAAGGTTATTTAGCCTATTTACGTATTTTAAGGATAAATATGATTTTTATAGATAATGATATGGATAATTAACAAAAGAGTTTGATTTATGTTGAATTCTGTGCACGTTGGATGTAGCGATCTATCGTACGACCGCCACAGCCGTGTAACGCACCAATCTTGATGTGTTACACCCTGATAGTTCCGTGAATGGAAGAACGAGCAAAAAGATTGGAACTTTGGGATCCTATCTGCAAGAGATCAACTTGGGAGAGCTTATAACATTACTAAGGACTCTTAGGGATTAGATTCTTGCAAATTAAGGACTCCAGAATCGATCTAATCTTCAAACCCTAGCCAAAACCCTATAAATAGGACCTAGTTCTGAACTGAGCGACCCTTACTTTTGGCTCGTGAAGAATCAAGGTAAGGAGTCATAATTTCGGGTAAGTTCTTTAGAAGATTTTGTTTAGTATACTTTAGACTAATAGTTCTCCAAATTTCATGTTAGGAGATCAAGCAACCAAGGAGATTGAAGCTTCCAAAGTTGTTGGTTCGACCATAATAACTCAGGAAATTGAAGGCAAGACCCTTGAAGATCAAGAGATTAGGACGTCTAAACGATGTAATTAGAGCTCAATCCTTTAGAACTTTTTGTTCACCTTAGTTTCATCTTCTTATCCTCAAATTTTCACATCTTTAGGTCAAGAGGTCATGGAGTTAGAGCAGCAGGAAATTGCTGGAAAATCACTGGAAAAGGAGAACTAGGGCACGGTTTTCAGACTCAAATTAGAAGTATAAAGCCTAGTTAAGAGGTAGGTCGACAAAAACATCTTGTTAGGGATAAAAGCCCTCTGGTTTTGATTGATTTCATGCATCATAGATCATGAATTTCATGTTTTAGTAGGTCATGCATACATGTATACTCTTAACCCTAACTAAGTTAAAAAGGAACTCTCTTGTCAAATTCACATAAAACCCATGCATACTAGTAGGTTGGCCTTCATTCTATCATGTGGAAGTTTATATATGATTTCCAGACATGATGTAAGTTGAAACCTTAGATTTTTTAATATCTTTTCTGCCAGCAGATGATCTGACGCATCAAGGTAAGATCGTCACAATGATCTAACGGCCTTACGAAAAGCTGCCACACCTTCTGTTGTTTTTAAATTTCTCTGTTATCTCTGACGGCCCAGACTCAGTGCGTTATAACACTGTAACGGCCCTACGATAAACCGTCACAATCACTGTAACGCGCCTATCCGAGACCGTCAGACACCTGTGTTCTGTCAGCCCGAGGCAGAATCATAACCAGTTATGTTTACTTATAAATTAGCTTAGATAGCTAAGTTTGGACATGTTATCATGACTTTAAGTTAGTTATTGATTCATAATCGAAATTGCATGATTAAGGTGTCTTAAGTTGTTTTAAGTTATGTTAATTTCATGTGCCAAAATTCTATAGTTTGGTATCTAAATCATGATTTTCAATGATGTATTGACGGAGTTTATCTTGGTTTCGCACATTCTCTCTCTATCTATAGAGTCATTCTTTAAGTACATGACACATATTCCGGTATGTTGTCCATTAGTTCATACTTTGCACTATAGGAACATTATTCTTGGACTTGAGGACCTCTCTATTGGATATTCCTTCCAATGGACTAGGAAATCTTGTTTCAAAGCCTCCGTAATTCTCTGCGAGCCTAGGATTCCCACCAGGACGCCGAGGTGGTTGTACCATTAAAGCCCATTTAGTAGATTACACTGTCGATGTTTCTGGTTCTAGCAATGTAACAGATCTATACTGGACCGTCAGGAGCATCTAATGGCCAATATACGACTGTCACATTTCACTAAGTCTATTTTACTATTTCTGGATTCAGACTAATGTAACTGCTGAATACTGGAGCGTCACATCATGTAACGGCCCAGTCCTTGACCGTCACATTGTTTGAGTGCTTAACCTGAGGTTTGACCCAAGGGTTGATGTTCTAAAGCTTCTAGATAGATTATTGATGATCTAGAACTTGCCATATTATCCAAAGAGGCTTAATATAATGAGATAAAAGTTAAAGAAATGTACCATTATGCTACCGATTTATTTCTATAAGCATAACCTTGTTTAAGTCATTCTTGACTCTCGCATTATTAAATTGAAGCGTTCATTCATTGAATAGTGTTATCATGAACTTATTGAATTGTACATTCTTGGCCATACTTTATTGTTACATACGTGGAAGTAGCTTGATTTATACTTGAAGATGCGATCGAGCACTGATTGTGTTCAAGGGCTCTATGTTAGTCCCCTCGACTGATTGTCGGAAACATACTATTATAAATCATGGGGTATGATGCTACTGGCGTTACATTGCGTTGGGAGTACTTTCTCTATAAATAAGTGAAGATCTACGGCACGACATGACTTTCTTGTACATGACTTGATATTCCACAGAAATTCACGAAGTATTTGCTCATAAGCAAAAGATACTGGAGTGATGATTACGTGGCTTGCTAGTACATTCTCGTTACATTCTTGTTCTTGAAAGGCCATAACATGTTACTCTTACTGGTTCATACTTGCTCTCATTCTATCTTAACGATCATCTTTGTTACTTTGGGTATTCGCATGATTGATCGCATTCGCATTATTTTACTTTATTTCTTTAGAGCTAAAATGTTAATTACTTTAATGATGCCTTCATGTTGATGCGAAGATACCTACTGGGCAAGTGTGCTCATTACCTATTTCCCTTCTTTTCAGGAAATGAAAGTGATTCGAATTCGGATTCAGGTTATACAAGTAGTGGGTCCGAGAGAGAATGAAAGTGCTGTTAAGATGAGAGTGAAGACTTAGGTAAGTCTATATTGTTTAGATTGAGTCTATGTAATTTTCCTATTTCTTGAGTCTGATAGATTGAAAGAAGTTGAAAGTTATTGTATTTGAATATTGATTATCAATGAAATAAGATGGAGTTTTGATTAAAATATTATGCAATTACATTTATGTGTGTGATTGTCTTGCGCTCTGATCATTCTTGCTTGCAAGAGGCTTACCATGCCGGTTGTTCATGTTCCTCGAACGAGTCTTCCACTGTCATAAAAGCTCGGGGTGTGACAATTAAGCCTACTACTTTCCATCTCATATGCTTGATTGCATTTTGTGTGGGCATCTTTTTTTTTAAGTTGGCATCCGCTTGCTTGCATGCTGCATTTCCTTATATATTTCTATTTTCCGCCTTCATTAATTAGAGGCTTGGCCCCTTGACCCGTCAAAAAGGTCAAAGAAGTGACAACCCCTTGCTTATTGAGCAAGGGGCCAAGCCGAACAGATGGATTAATCTGTTTGTTTAAGTGTGAACTACAGGGCAAGAACGAACGAGAGCGAAGAAGGGCAAAAGGAAAGAAAGCGAAAGCAAAGGCAGGTACACAAGTGCTCAACTACTCAAAGTAACTCAGGTAACAAAAATCTCATGTATATATATATATATATATATATATATATATCAATGAATATCTGAGTACAAGTGTGAGGGTGGAGGGGTACAAGTAAGTCTCTCTCTCAGCTCTCGTCTCCACCCTCCTCTCTCCTACTCTCTACCTCACCATCGTCGCCCCGACGAGGCGCCCGTGGAGGGGGCATGGACCCCCGAGAAGTAGCCGGAGCACGAGCCTGCTCCTCTGCCGAAGAGAGGAACCCGCCACAAAAGTAGAACTGGTAAACGCGTACCCCGCAGCACGCGCCCGCTCCCAGCCTCGCTGGAGGCGCTCCTCTGTCACCCGTAGCCGCTCCTGTGTGACGGCTAGCTGTACTCTCAGCTCCGCGAGCTCCTGCTCACGCGCTGCCTGCTCCTCCTTCCGCTCCTCTTTCTCTCGAGATCGCTCCGCCGTACGCTCCTCTCGCTCTCGGGCACGCTCCCTATGCTCTATGTCGAGGGCGACCCTCAGCTCTGCCACGTCCTGAGGTAGCTCCTCTCGCCGCCTCAAGGCCCTCTTGAGCTCCGCGACTCGCTACTCACGGATGGCCAGCTCCGTCCCGGCTAGTGCAGCCTGGGTAAGCGTCGCCTGTAGCTCTGTGGTCTGCAATCAATTAAACAAATCATCAGTTCCACATTTAATTCAATTTCATAAACAACTGAAATAAAATCTTTGTTATTAACTTACCCAGGTAGCCATCGCACGATGTCCTGCCTCGATGCAGGTGAGCGAGGCCCAGAGCTCCTCAGTCTGCAAGAACAAATTTTTTATAAGCATACATCTTGATATAATCAAAGTCTGAGTTTGAGTTTACCCATGTGGCGACGTCACGCTCTGTCGCCTCAGCCCGTGCCCCCGCTCCAGCAAGTTCCTCTGCTAGTGCAGTCGTCTCTGCACTAGGCCCTCTTGAGCTAGAGGCTCCTCCTATCTCTCTCACTGCTGCTCCCTGCTGGGCACGCTGCATTCATTGTGATTGTCAGTGGCTAATCATTAATAATTCAGGAATTCATTTGCATATAGATAATTTAAACACTCACTAGGGTCTATAGGTCTGCCCGTGTGACAGCCAACTGGGCCTCCAGGCTGTGGAGGTGGACCTGCATGTCCATTGCCGCTATGTCCTGTGCATCCTGCATTCATCACACATATCAGTCGCATAATAGACATATAACATCTGCAATTAATTAAAAGAAAGTGCATTCATACGTACCCCTAGGACCCTCATCTGGGGTCGACCGGCATATACCTCCCAGTAGTGTCGGAGGTACTCGGAGCTGTCGGCTGCCTGGGAAGTGACCCGTGTCCCGCCGCGCTGCCAGTCAGCGTACTGGTCAGGGTACCGGACTCTCCAGTCGGTCGCCTTCGTGCGACCGCGGGTCTTCTTTCCTATCCCTTGAGGCTCTCCTACCTCGACCCACTCCTGGTGTAGGCCGAGGGTCCTCATCACCAGCCTAAGCCGTAGCGGCTCAATCTCGTTCAGGCAATGAACCCAAAGCTCATGCCCGAAGCGAGGTCGGCCCGCTACGACCCAGGGCTGGCCCTCGTCGGTCATGCCCTCGTAGGGTCTCCACACCACTTGCATTCACAAAAAATGCATATCTCATATCATTTCATACATATTTCATAAAAGAATTGCATCATATTTAGCATGCATACTAGTGAGGCAGGGTAGTCGCGGAACTCTCATCGTAAAACTCGCAGCTCGTTGGCCAACGGCACTCCGGTCACTAGTGGCAGCCAGCGTCGCGCTAATGGGAAAGATACCTCATCTCCAGGTCGAAGGTCGACCAGCCCCATCGGCATGTATATGTGACTCCACACCTGCATCCATCCATTGCATTAGTAAAGCATTCACATGCATTAAAAGAGAAAAAGAAATAGATAAAAAATGCATACCTGAAGGAAAGGTGAGAGGCCACTGACAGTCGTCTCTCGACCTATCCCCGTGGACAGTTCGGCCATCAAGTGCGTCAGAAGAGCGGCTCCCCAAGCGTATCTATCGATGCTCTCCAAGTCCTCGAGGATCCCTAGGAATCGGCAGTTGATGATGTCACCCTTGGTACCGAGCAATAGCCTCCCGAGCATCAGGAAAAGGAATCTCCTCAAATCTCGATCTGCTCTCTCTCTCTCAGCCGGGTCCTGGCAGTAGACAGCCCTAGCTCCCCCAATCAGCCTCTGCGAGAACTGCTCCAGAGACTCTGTAGCACCCCGTATAAAAAAAATGATTAAAAAATTATTAATAATATTTCCCAAATAATAAAAAAAATATTAGATAAACTCTATAGGAAGCTTAAGTAAGAAGTTGGAACGCGGATCTATCATATGTAAAGATTATTCACTTAATCAGGTGACTTTCTAGTGTAGTTGGTTAAGTAACTTGCCTTTTAACCCAATGACCAGGGTTCAAATCCTAACACCCACCATTTGCCCCTTTTTCCAAATAATTTACTATTTCTATTAATATGTTTCATTAGATATAAAAATTTATAGATAGATAAATAAGGTAACATTGTTAAAATTATCATCTCACGTCGCCACTATTATTCCCTAGACATGTCTTATCCCTAACAGCCTGTACATGCTGTCATCCCACTCAGATCGGATCTTGTCTCCCATCTTGTCGATCCTAATGTTATAAAATACTCCCTATACTGAGACTCCCTTCATTCTTCCGAAGATGTGGGATGCAGAGAAGGGGGAACCTCTAACGTTGCAGAAGAAAGTTGCCCTTTCTCTTCCATCTATACCTAGCTGTGGTCTCGTCTCAGAGAGGTAGGTTTTCTCAATTTTTGGCTAAACCGTAGTTAATCTAGGTAATTATATAGCATGCTTAGTATGTGTTCTCAATTTTTCACTAAACTAGTAGCTAATCTAGGATGATTAGTCTAGGCAGTTAGTCTTAGGCTCATCTCCATGCGATATTTCATGTTTATACAGCATGTGTTAGCCTCATAGTTAGCATGTATTAGCTTTAATCTAAGGAAAGCCTCATAGTTAGCATGTATTAGCTTTAATCTAAGAAAAGTAGTAAAATTAGTAAAGTATTAGTTTCATTAACTAATCTATTAGCATACCTAATCTATTAGCACACCTAATTAACATGTTAATCTACCAAATCTATACCTTCGTGTCTATATATATAGTTAAGTGTCGACACAGGTGTCGACACTTCGTGTAACTACACTGTACAACAGAGACTAAAAAGGAACAGTAAATGTCGACACTTGGTGTCGACACATGCAGAAACATGTTGAAAAGCCACAGAAGTAAAATGTGAACAATTTATACCTTATATATATAACACCTACACTTCCATACCTAAATATATAACAGTAATATATATAGATTTATAGTCAAATGTTCGACACCTGCATAATGCAAGTGTCGACACCTGCATATGCAAGTGTCGACACTTACATATAAAAGTGTCGACACTTATGTATACAAGTGTCAACACTTCCATATATATAAATGTCTATATATGTATATAAATTCATATATATACTCCATTAATTGTATATACAAAATATATAGAGAACAGTATAATATAAAATGGAGTCCTTCATTCTTACAGAGTATATATACATATTTGTAGAATGAAATTATTTTTTATGTAAAAATCTAATTTTCACAACATTAGTTTATACATACTAAAAATTATCTCCAACATGTTAAAACTATTTCCATCATGTTAAAGTGACTTCCAATATGATAGAATTATTTTATACATACTGAGATATATAAATTATTTTCAGCATGTTAAAATCTATTTAAAGCTATTTTTGTGCATATAAAACTTACTTTCTTATTAAATAAATTAGTAAATTGATGCATGAAAATTACTTCCAGCATGATAATATTTCTTCCAGTATAGTAAAATTATTTCAGCATGTTATAATTATTTTTGGCATGTTATAATTATTTTCAGTGTATTAAAACTATTTTTCAACATGATAATTATATTTTCCTATCAAATAATTAGCAAATAAGTGTAGAAAAATAATTTTTAGAATGATAACATTTCTTCCAGCATGGTAAAATTATTCCAGCATGTTATAACTTTTTTTGGCATGTTATAATTATTTTCAGTGTATTAAAATTATTTTTCAGCATGATAATTCTATTTCCCTATCAAATAATTAGCAAATAAATGTAGAAATTTAATTTTTAGCATGATAAAAATTATGTTGTTATCAGAAAATTTCTGTAATCAGCATGGCAACCTTATATTATCATCCTATCAGTAAGCTAATTATTTTAGCATGTTAAACATTAATTTTAGCATGTTAATAATTAATTTTCAGCATGTAAAAATTAAATCCAGCATGAAAAATTTATTTTATCATCTTACCAGTAAAGTAACATACGAAACTCAATCTCAGCATGTTAATATTATTTTTAGCAAATTAGAACTATTTTCAACATAAACACTTATTTTCATAATCAAATTCTGATTATGATAATAAATTACCATTTTGGCTAACTCATATATATATATATATATATATATATATATATCGGACAGAAGATATACATATCTATAACCTCAATTATATATATATATTGGATAGAATTTTATAATCGGATATATATATATATATATATATATACTTATTGGATAAATATATATATATATATATAACTAATATCGACATTTGTGTCAACACCAGCAAGTTTAGTCTCATACCCCGTAATAATCAGCATGTATTAACTTCAATCCAGGGTAATACTTACCTGTTAGTTGATATACTCATCAATTAGCATACCTAATTAACTTGTTAGTCTACATAATCTATACACCAGATTTGGTATAGATAGAGTTATGCCTATCTAGAAACTATGTCTCTATTAAGTTTCCTGTAAAATGTAAACTAGTATGATACGAAATGTTACAAATTTGATATGTAAAGTATGAAACGAATGCATGTAAACCGCACAAATTTCCTTATCTGTCCATGTCCTCAATTTTACATAAATCAATTTTAATTGAAGTGTGCCCATGACCCGGACACTATAACAATGACTATACAACAGACACTTGTTCTAAACATAAAATGGGCAAAAACTGCCACCCGTAAACCCTGATTATAATCATGAGTTTTTCACAAATTCTTGAATTCTATTCCCTACATGGTCAAACCTTGAAACTCTTAAACTACCATTTGGGAGTGTAGGAACTAAGTGTCATGCAGGGCAAAGTGCTACGTTGTGGGAGCCACCTCTTGAGGCCGTACGGTGCAAAGTGCTACACAACGGGAGCCACCTCTTGAACCTGTAGGGGCCACCTCTAGAATCCTCCATAACCAAGTGACTAGTTGATCTCGTCTGTAATACTACGTTTCTAGATTCTTGAATTTCTATATTGGCTATAAATGAAGTGGATGTCAAAGGTATTACATGAAATGCTGTGCATATAGGGCCCGGTCTGGTCCTGGGGGGAGCACCCGAAGGTACTTGTGCCCATGGGAGTTTATTGACCACGGTGTTTGGCATTACACCAGAGTACTTGCTTGCTAGACTTTAGGCATTCCACTCATTCTCGTGATATTACTTGATTGATTTGACTTGAGAACCGCAGAAGGGTAAAGTTTTGCTTGAATGAAATTGATAAATAGCCAATTCCAGTTTTACATGCTTGAATTTATATTACTTTCTATTACTTGCTTGACATGAGTTCTTACTCTCTTGGAAAGATTTTGTTAATTCCAATCATTACTTGCTTGAATCTCCTGCTATTGCTGTATTCAAGTTGAAATCCTTATACTCTCACTCGTTATTCCTTCACTACTCTTGTCGATTTTTTACAATCCTTGATATCTACTCATCTACATGCATAGCTTTAATGACATTAATAGAACTTGTAAACCACTTAAAGTATGTTAAATCTTGAGATGTAATTCCTACTAAGCTTTATGCTCATTCAGTGTCAATTAATATTTTTCAGGTTGTCTCGAGGATAGCTAGCAAGCATGGGCAAGAGTGTTGGAGTGTACCAAGATGTCATAGTAGACCCTGTTTCTCAGTATAGAATTGAGAGTTATTTTATTATAAGAGTATTCTTGTAATTTGCTTGAGAGTTAGTGTTGTCCTTGAAATTTTAGAAGAGTTGTAAAAATTGAAATTTTATAGTGGAGATTTTTATATCAAGTGATGTAATTAGAATTTCTAGTCTTGATTGAGTGAGGGGTTTTCTCCCCTGGCGTGCCTCGATATTCCGCGTCGGGGCGTGACAGACTCCCTCGACCTCTGTCTAGAATCACCCAACCCCATAGCAATGGTAAGGTCGGTGCGGTAGATGGTCCTACACTCGCTGGGTGTCCCTGCTATCGTCTCTAACCCTAGCAGCCTCTGTGTCAACTCGCTATAGTCGGGTAGGGTGATCCCGCTCACAGCCTTGCCATCCACCCTCAGCTCGGTGATCCTAGCAACATCCTCTAGATTGGGAACCATGTGACCCCACGGCAACAAGAATGCCTGACTAGTCCTATCCCATCTCTCCCTAAGAACCTGGATCAAGGGTAGGTCGGGTCTCATAGGCTCTATGCTAAGGAAGGGTCCGAACCCCATGGCATCTACCCTATCCCGCTGGAAATCCGGAAGCCCATAGTAGGTAGCTCAAACCTTGACCCAGGAGATCCGAGTCCTCATCAATCCCTATCGACAAAAGAACAGTTTGATATGAGTTTCGTGGATATTCATTTGTTGTTTGTTCTCTGTCTAATTGACGACCTACTTAAGGACGTTATTTATTTAATTGACGCCCCTTGGGGCAGGCATTACTTCAGAATGTATTTTTTGGTGATTATGGAAAATTTGAATTGACGACCAAGCCAGGGTCGTTGTTTGTTAAAGTAACGCCCCAGTGGAGGGCACTATTTTGAAGGTAATTTTCTATCCTAAAAACATAATTGTGGAAAATTTTAATTGACGACCACCCCTTGGCCGTCGTTTAATGAATTAACGCCCCGGTGGGAGGCGTTGTTTTCTGGGGGTTTTAAAATAACAACAGTGCATGAAATAAAAATGAAACAGAGGCATATATCAAAAATAAAAGAAATGGCATGAAAATAGCAGCAAATGATAATTAAACATGATAATCCTAAATGACGACATGTTGTAGGGCATGGTTTCATGAATTGTCCATTTTTAGAAATTAAAAATGATTTCAATTGACGACCCAAGGTGGGTCGTTGTTTTAATTAACGGCAGCCATCGGGGCGTCATTTGACTGTGTTGCTGGTCTGAAGGTCTCCCTTCATCAAAAGCTATGGAAAATGGATAAAAATTAAATAAATTGAAAAAAATGGGAGGGTTGGGGCACCTATCATGCTCCGTTCTGGTGTTAGCAGTCCCCACAAAGTGGTTGCCGTGGCTGCCGTGGCTGACGGGGTGGTCGTGGTTGACGGACATGGCGAGGCCGAGGGGACGCCGCCGTCACCACCGTGGGTTCTTCTTGTCCTTTTTCATCTTCTTGATCATCATCTTCCTCCCCGTCGTCGTCTTCCTCGTCATCTTCTTCATCCTCACCATCATCTTCATCTTCTTCTTCTCCATCGCTCCCGTCGTTATCTCCCCCTTCCTCTTCGTTGGCCGCTTCTTCTCCTCCACCGTGCTCCACCACCGGAGCGTCTTCGGCCGCCGCGGGAGGAGCCTCCTCCACGGCATGTTCATCATTGCCTAGGTCAATGACCTCGGGGGCAGAAACACGTTGACGCTTGTGTGCGCCGCCCGCCATGGGTAGAAATGAGAGTAGAGAAGAGATATGGGAGATGGGAAATGGGGGCTCGGTTAGGGTTTGGTTGCAGAAAAGGGAAAGCAAACGAAGGAAGGAGAAGAGAAGAGGGAAATAGGGTTTAACGTTCGAAAATAATTGACGCCCTAATGGGTGTCGTCACCCTCGTAATTGGCGGATCGGATTGAGGCGTAATTTATAGATATGACGACATTCGATGGGTCGTCATTTAAGTTTGCATGGGAATTTGTAATTGTCGTCAGAGGCATTAATGGGAGATTGATTGATGTGATTGGAAGTCATGATTGTTGTTTGAAATTGACGACGGTATTCGGGGTGTCAGTTTAATAAGGCACGACATGAGTCAAGGCGTTTCTTTCAGAAAAATCAAGGAAATGTTTCGAAGGGGATTTAAAGAATTTTAAGCAATAAACGTCTTAAGTTGAGGCGCGGATTAATCAACGCCAGTTTGCGAGGGCGTCAATTGTGGGTTTTATTCATTTTCGGGGAAATTGATTAATAGAGATTGACGACGTGTTGGCAGGCGTTGTTTGATGAATTGACGCCATTCCGAAGGGCGCGTCTCAGAACAGAGACCCGAAGCTCAGTTTTATCAGACAGAATCACTTGAAATTGGAAGACAAAGATCATATAACATGCTTTTTTGGCTCAATTATGGAAGATTTTTTTTATTTCATCAAGGAAAATCATTGTTACATTCAATGAGCCACCATGGGCCTTATCCTCCTAAGTGCTATTACATATGGTTTGCATTTGTCTTCTTCCTCTTCAACATGTTGCTTGGACCTATGTAGTAGTCCAACCTTCCATTGAGCCATGATGGTCTTGACTTCTTCTTGATCCCCACATGAGCCTAGTTCCCTCCTCTTGAGTGGTGGAAGATGAGAAGGTTCTTCAAAGGTGTGCCGAGGTAGACCAAGTTGTGGGAGGCACCGGTGAGCGTTATAGAGGACGAAGTCGGTCTCGCCGATTAGTCGTAGCTCGATCCCGGAGGAGAGTCTTGAGTGAAGCTCTTGGGTCTAGAGGAACCCCGCTGTGCATATAAAGCCGCTCTTGGGCATGGTCTTGAAGTAGTTCCTCCAATCACTTCTTTTCTTGAGCTTTGGCACCCGATTTGTCACCCTCTCACATAAGCCAAGAGAATCCGTCATATACCGGAGAGGGCTCTTAGAGAAGATTTTTGAGGCCGATTGGGTTTCTTGGCATGGATCAAACTTTAGGTGGAGGTCCACCCAACAAGAGAGAAGTAGAATTGACCCATAGAGAGGCCGTCCCAAAGAAGCGGAGGTGAGTCCATTGTATAGGTTGGCTAGCACCACCGGACTTATCCTTTTTCCTTCCCAAATGCTAGCTATGGCACTCAAGTGGCACTCCTCTACGTGGTCTTCCATTGAAGGGAAGAGGAGAACTCCTACCATGCATATAACAAAGCCTTTCACTACTCTCTCCAACAAATCCTCATCCTCTTGGGCTTTATCCATATTCTTGTATACCCATGAGGCTAGCTTTAAAAGATTGATCTCCTTATGAGCTTTGATTTGGTTCACTAGATTTGAGCTTGGTATGAGGCTAGTAAGCATGTCATGAGCATTTATTAGTTCAGTCATACTAGCCATCTTTGACTCTTCTCCTTGCTTCATCTTTCTTAACCCAAAGAGCATCTCTACTTCTTCTAGGAGAATAGTGGCTTCAAAGGTAGGAAAGAGGAAAGTATGAGTGTTTGGATGCCATAATTCTATAAGTGCTCCTATGGAGGCCCAATCTAAGTGGATATCATCATAGTGGGTAGCATGGGTTACAAGGCCAAGTAGGTGCCATCTACTAAGAAAAGACCTCATATCTAAAGAGAGTTTTGAGAGGAGTAAGGGGAGCCACTTGATTTTCAAGAACCTCCTTGGACCGGGTATATTTGGATGGTCCTGAAGAGAAAAAAAAAGAGAAGATGATAAGAGAATGCAATCAGAATTTTAAAGAGAAAAGGAAGAATGAAATAAAATTCTTTAAAATAAAATCGAACTTACTTGGTCTTTGGCTATCCTTCCGCTAATGTGGCTTGCAACTTTAGAGATCCTAGGAAATCCCATCCTAGGCTTCTTAGAAGGCCTCTGCATCATCATCCTCTTGTCCATCTTTTCTTTCAGTCTTGCGGTGCTTGCTGTACTGATCTTCAGTTCTCTGATTGAAGACTCGACTGCAGCTCTCAGTCATTTGATGGGTAGCAGAAGATGCATCCTTTTTATAACTTTAGAAGCATTAGCCGTTGTCAGACAATCACAGTTTGTGTTCGAGTGAGAATTAAGTCGCTAGAGTTTTGTTTCCGAGCAGGGAACGGAGCGCCAGTGAGATAGTTAATTGACGACATATGTCCTGGCGTCATTTCATTAATTAGCGACATTATTCGTGTCGTCATTTATTTAACGCCTCTTGTACGGGCGTCATTTTTCAGCCGATTCTAAGTCGAATAGTGATTGTAATTAACGCCCTCTTGGCTGCCGTCATTTATAATTATAACGTCTCTATGAAGAGTCGTCATTTCTTGAGCTTACATTTTTTAGTTGCTTTACAGCATTATGATTATTCATGAACTTAAGTGCTATTGTATCTTGATGAAGTTGATTGTATTATGCACTTATGATCATATTTTGAGCTTTATTGATTCTTTGATGAGCTAATACTTTTTGGAGCACAGAGAAGCACAGGTTATGCAGGTCTTGAGATGATTTGCACTCGGGTCTGGTAACCTTGTATTCTTTTCTGTATGCATTTTTACTATATGGTACTCTACTCTATTATAACATGTCAAGGACCTTGTGATTCTGATGAACCTGAAATTTGAGTTCCCCTTCATCAAAAATAGTGATAATTCCAGGGGAATCTTGATCGCACGGATAGGCCGTTAGGTCATCTAAGGTTTGGGACGACGGTTCCACTTTCTGAGTTGATGCGTGGACAAACGGGCTTCGGCTTAGTGTCAGCTTAGAAATCTGGAGTCCTGACCTAGTCTGGATGGTTTAACAATATTATTCTTGATTATTTTCTATTTTAGTTTATTTTATTTTTTCTTTTAGCCCAGCATGGATCATGTAGGACTTTGAGCTTTCATGATGAAAATCCTCATATTACACCAATAATGAGGGCCGCTCGCTCTTAATAAAGTTGACATGAGATATTCCATTCCAAATCAAGTACTATATTCTCCTTGAAGTCGCTCAGGCTGGTTCCTTAAAAGCATTCATTCGCTGGGTCTTTATCTCAAATTCATTTTATTTTCTTGCAAACCCACCTTGGTTGTAGCACGTCCACATTGGCTGGTAACCGCTCTCCAATGGTGTCTTTCCTTCCGTGCCCTCGCGCACATTTCATTTACTAGTTTAGTTCCTTCATCCAGCTGATCATTGCTTTCTCGTAATCATCCGAAGTTGTTTCATTCAGAATCCTGGAAAGGTTTCCATCACTTAGTGTCAGAGGCGTGTCACATCACACCTTGGCATCTACTTACCAGTTCGTTCCTACTTCACTCCGCTTGTTGCACTTTCGCTTCATTGCGTCTCACTCCCTTGCAAAGCAGACGCCAAGGCGGGACAGCTGTAAACACGCCAAAATCGATGCTATATTGAGAAAATCTCATGTCACCACGTGACGCCCCAAAGTGGACTTCAATATTGGCTTAATATGAAGTTTTTCTGATCATTTGGTAATTTTTCCATGATAATTCTAATTTTTCATAAACAGTTGTAATTGGCGCCTGGAGGAATGGTGTCATTTAACTGACGACCTGATGGGGGTCGTGATTTCACAAATCAGCGATTGTTCAAACAGGTGTTGTTTCCTGGGTTTTACAAATCCTAAAGAAAACGAAACTCAAAGAATTGACGCCCGGATGAGGGGCGTTGATTATTTGACGCCCATTCAAACAGGCGTCATTTGTCAATTTTAAATTAGGAAAGTCCTTTATTGCCGTAAATAAATCCAGGAATTAGCGACTGTGTGGATGTCGTCATTTCAATTAACGCCCCTTGTCAGGTCATCATTCTCACTTCCATCTCCGTTTCGCCTGCTACCTTCCAGTAGTGATCCTTTCCCCATTTTACACTTTGTGTTCGATTGGAAAGAGGGATTCTTACTGGAGGATTGACTGCCTTGTTTTAATCCCATTGATGCAAGGATTTTTGAGCCTATAAATACCCCTTGAATCCCTCACGCGCGAGAGAGAAAAAGAGGACAATAACAACAACGAGAGAACAGGAAGAAGAATAAGAGAGTTTTTGCCTGCGGAATAGAGAGAGAGGAGGGTTTTATTTTTTTGCAGGTTCTTCATCAAGTGGTCTTCTTCATCAAACGTTCTTCTCCCGGTAGTGGTCTTCTTCATCAAACGTTCTCCTCCCACAGTGGCGTTTCTTCATCCTGCAGCAGCTGCTACTTGCTTTCTTCCTCCCTCTACTGCTGCACACACAGCAGCAGGGAGTTTCCCTCTTTAATCTTTTAGTCTGTTAGTTATTAGTATATCATCCTATGCCTCCTTCTTCTAGCTCTTTGCTAGAGATCTTCTCAGCACGTCATTCATTTGTTTACTTTGCATATCATTGCATTCACATAATCCCATACCTTGTTACTCCTTCTTAAGGGGTTTTAAAACCCAAAACACACAAGGTGTGTTCATGCCCAATTTGATTGATTCTATATTTCTAGAGCATTGATACTACACATCTTTGGCTAATCCACATCTTTGTTTATTTTGTGTGTTTTCTTGCAAGGGTAATCAAGCTATAAACCCCCTTTGTCGGCCGGCCCGTAGAAGGAGGAAGGAAGAACTTGCAATCTCACCCGCTTCATACAGGGTACATGCGATCATCTTTGTATTTTTGAGGTAACTCATCTGGCGATCACCCTCCATAGAGCATCTCATGCCCATCCTCTTTTCCTTCATGTCCCTCATATTTTAGTACATTTTTCCCCTATTTCCATTTTTAAATCGTTTCCTCTCTTTAAAATGTCTATGTGACACGTTCACAGTCGCCGAAGGAGATACTTCAGGGGGTCGTGCTTAGATATAAGCTCGACTTGATGGGACAGGAGGTAATGCCGTAGCTTCTTAATTGCGAACACCAGTGCCAAGCAAACCTTTTCCATGGGGGAATAGCGGTACTCGGCACCAATTAGCTTCCGGCTGAGGTAATAGAGGGGCTGCTCTTTACCTTCTTCATTGATTTGCACCAACAAAGCTCCCAGCGAAGCGTCCATGGCAGCAATGTAAAGGATGAGAGGCTTGCCCTTGACTGGTGCTCCCAGGACTGGGGGAGTAAGGAGGTACTCCTTGATTTGCTCAAAATCCGCATGGCATTCCGAGTCCCATGTGAACAGGACGTCTTTCTTCATCAGCTTGCTGAAAGGTACGCATTGACTGGAGAGGTTAGAGATAAACCTCCGAATGTAGGTCAGCCTCCCCTGGAAGGACCTAAGTTCAGTGATGTTGTTGGGTGGTGGAAGTTCCCGGATCGCTTTGATCTTGCTGGGATCCACCTCGATTCCTCGGTATCTAACGACGAAGCCGAGAAATTTTCCGCTGGATATGCCGAAGGCGCATTTCATGGGGTTCATCTTGAGCCCATATTGCCGGAGATGCTCGAAGACTTGGCGAAGATCATGCAAATGATCTTCGCGCCTTTTAGTCTTGACGGTGAGGTCATCGACGTAGCATTCGACGATGTTGTATAGCATCTCGTCGAATATTTTGGTCATGGCCCTTTGGTAAGTAGCACCAGCATTCTTCAAACCGAAGGGCATGCGCTTGTAGTTAAAAATCCCCTTGGGGGATCTGAAGGCTGTGTGATTCTTGTCTTTGAGGGACATCCGGATTTGATTATAACCGGACAACCCATCCATGAAAGACAAGGCTTCATGGCCGGTGATCATGTCGACCATTGTTTTTGTGATGGGGACTGGAAAGTAGTCCTTCGGACAAGCTTTGTTGAGGTCCCGGAAGTCGACGCAGATGTGGACTTGACCATTCTTCTTCTTAACTGGGACTATGTTGGCGAGCCAGATCGGGTAGATGCACGGCTCGATGAAGTCGACCTCCACCATTTTGTGGACTTCGGCCGAAACCTAGAGATCCAACTCATGGCGCATGCGCCGCTGTGGTTGCTTGACTGGAGCGATTGAGGGAGAAATGGCTAGATCGTGCTCCGCCACGGAGGGGTCTAGCCCTAGCATCTCCTTGTAAGTCTAGGCGAAGCAGTCTTTGTATTCAAGCAGGAGCTGCTTGTAATTCTACTTCTCTGCCCTGGTAAGGAGAGCGCTAATGAATGTAGGCTGAGGGGCTTCATCATCGCCCAGATTGATCTCCACAAGATCATCGATGATCGTCAGGCCGCCGTCCTCCAGCTCGGGAGGAGCCGATTGGAAGTCGATGAAATCCTCATCATCAGTGTCGGCTTCGGGTAGCTCTTGGTTCTCGAAGCCACCAGTTGACGCCGATGGGACTGGAGGGCCATTGTTGCTGGGATCCGCTAGGGATCGATATGGGCCGCCAGCTTTTGGCCAACCGTCGTCAACTGGAGTTGCTGAGATTTCTCCGAGGTTGCCTGGCGAAGCTGACAATCTTTCGCAGCTTGGACCAGCAAGATCCCCCCCTAAGGAAGGTTTATTATACTGGGTCCCTCGACTGACTGAGAGACCGGGGAAGCTTCTTCCATCCCTTTGTCTTGGTAGGGAGGTGAAGAAGGTTCCCCGACGGCCTAGGCCGGGGTTCTGGCTTGGGCGGAGATTGGGATCAGAATTTCCTCTCCCTCATCCCCGGAGCTGTCGAATTTGGCTTCGACTCTTGTTTGGTCATCGGCTGGTAGTGCCGAGCCTATGACGTTGACTGCGTAGTGGACGCGAAAGTTCGGGTCCTGGTCGTAACCAAGCCCCCTGGTATCCTTATGGAAGGACGGGGGTTGCCCCCAGCCCTGGGAAGGGTCCCACAGTCTACGGAAGTATCTTTGTTGGGCAGGAGTTTGCCACAGGGGAATGTGTTGCTCCAAACACATTTCTTGAATATGCGGCGACTGGTCGCCCCACACCTGAACTGCTTCCGGGGTATCATCGTCTTCTCTAGACCAGCCGAAGTCATCATCTGGCGAGGCTTGAGGGACCATGTCTCCTTTGTAGAAGACAATGGGTTTGTCCCTGTTAGCCTTCCCATTGTTCTGGTGTTGTCGCTTGAAGGTGATAATGAAGGTTGTCAGCGACTCGAGGTTGTGCTTCTCGGATGCACACGGGAGCTGGAAGCAGTCTGGTGGCAAGCATATACTCTTGCCGATAGCTCGGCTAATGAGATTAGCCTCGAAGTCGATTTGGCGCCTTTCAGGGTGATCTGAGGTTGACTTGGAGTCGAGGCTCAGCCGGTGAAGCTTGGCCTTTTCCTCATCAATAGAGAAGAGATCATCGTCGTCTTCCTCTGAGAGCCAACCATTGCTTTTACTCTTGATCACGGGGTATGGACTAATCCCCTTGAAGTAGAGTGCAGTGTCGGCTAGGTTGCATTCCGTAAGTGTGAACGGCGATAGGTCTACAAACACCTTGTGTTGCTCCCCGTCCTTGGCATACTTGATGCATTGGTGGAGAGTCGACGGGATGATCCAGTTTTCATGAAGCCAGGGTCTGCCCAGTAGCATCTTATAGGACGTGTTGGAGTCGATGATGTAGAAAGTCACCTTAGAGGTGAAGTCATCGAGCACCAGATCGACGTCCACCTGGCCGAGGACGTCCTCGGTATCTTGGTTGAAGCCGGATATCTTGACCGCTTGAACCTTCTGGAGGTATGGGGTCAGATATAGAGACTTGAAGGTCTTAAGCGGCATGATGTTGACTGCAGCACCAGCGTCCACTAGGATCCGGTTCACATCGTGTACGTTGATCTTCCCCTTCATGTAAAGAGGACAATTGTGGCACAGAGGGGAAAGCAGCATGTCTTTCTCCGTGAAGGAAATGGTGGCTGTGAAGGCTCCATAGGCACCTGCCTTCATTTCCGCGGCATGCGCTTCATAGACTTCCGGCTCTTGGAGTAGCTTGATAAGAGTTTCTCTTAAATCCTTACTCCAAGCGATGGCTTCCCAAATTGAAATGCTGGCAGGGAAGCGCTTCATCTGGTGGAGGACCTTTCGGTCAGCTCGGGCTCGAGCATCCTCCAGAGAGGGTAGTATGTTAGGCTGGGCCTTCTGCGAGCTGCCGTGTTGTTCCCCGTCCGGAAGTTGCACTGCCTTGCCCTTGCCACCGGGATCAGACTGACTTTGATCGCCAGCGGACTCCTGGAACAGGGATGCCAATGATGGCTCTTCTGGGGGTGATTGGCGGGCTGGCTCGTCCTTGTCGGACGGTCCCGCTTGCTCTGCTGCAGAAGCCGGTACTGGTGCAGAGGCTGGGAGACTGGTAGTAGCCTCTTCAGCGTTGGAAGGATCGAAGATACCGGGTCCGCCCCGAATCTCTACTTCTGGAATGGGAGCCGGTTCCTCTCCTCGAAAGAGGATGATCCACTCCGGGTCGAAGGTGGATGGGTGAGGAGGTAGCTCAGGAGTTCTCCCACGGCCTCTACTGCGTCCCCGACCATGACCTCGGCCACGGCCGGTGTGTTCTGGAGCTGGCTGTAGCCCAAAAGGAGCAGTAGTTCTTTGTCTTGTCCGGGAGGCTACTGGCTCGCCTTGCCTAGAAGCGTTGATATTGTCAGGAGGTGGAATGGCCACCATGTTGTAGGTGCAGCGCCAAAGCATTTCTTCCAGCTGCTCTGTGGTGATCTCTTTGTCCTTATAGCACAAGGAGAGCTCGTCCGGGATCACGAGTCTTTCGCCGTCCTTGAGCTTTTGGATCATCTCTTGGACCCAATTTCTGAGGCGGGCTCGTTTCTGCATTTCTTTCCACGGGATGTAGTTGTCGAGTGGGAGAGCACCGGTATGACGAGGGGGAACGTATTCCTCCAGGTCATCAATGAGCCGCTGGAGCCTTTGGGGAGGCGTTGGCGCAGTCAGAGATTGCAGGGCGGCGGCTTGCTCTGCTTGTTTCTTGAGCCGCCTTCTGAGGTTCTTCCTCCTATTTCTCTCTTGTCTCTTGGCAATAGCCGTCTCCAAGGGAGTAGGAGGGAGAGGTGCTGGAACCGGAGCTGACAAATCCTGATGAGGATACCTCAGAGCTGCTGCCCTTGCAGGGCAAGGTCGATGACTCTTCCTCGCCCGGATTTCAATCCAGGCGCCTTCCGCTTGTTGTATCTGGAAGGTGGCATTAATCGCCTGCTCGATCACCTCGAGTGGCAATTCCTAGTATGCCGGAATGCTGGGGCTGGCGTCCGAAGACGTGTGTGCGGTTTGGTGCCTTACCCGCGGTGGCAATGGGAGCCTACGAGGAGTCGGTAGGCTGGTGCTGGCATCTGAAGACGTGTGCGCGATTTGATGCCTTTACTGCGGTGGCGATAAAGATGTCTTTCGCTGAGCCGGTACATTGGAATCGGTGTTGGGGGACATATGCGCAGTTTGATGCCTTACCCACGGTGGTGGTGGCTTCTGTTGAGAAGCGGACAGAGAGGGGCACTTGTAACACCCGGTAATTTTGAAGGCTAAAAAAAGGAATAAATATATAAATATATATTTAGATTTCGAAAAGAAAAATAACATATACATGATGATATCTACATATCTCTATAAATAGTTAATAAAGGTTCCTAGAATTTACAAAAGACTAGTTAATATTAACTTTTGGAATGGAAGTAAAAATTTATCTAGGATCGAACCTGCCTCTGATACCTAGGACAAGGACAAATAAAAGTTAAAGAAATTATGAGGAATAAAATCCCTGTATACATACAAATTATTAATAGGTATATGAGGGTTAGTAAATCCACCCACACACATTGTAAAGGCCCTTAAGTCTCAACCCACTCATCCATATATTTGTGTATATATATAATGCAAAATAAATAAATATAATACAACGTAAATAATTAAGGCCAGGCTATACACAACCCTCTGACAGCCTAAGAAGTCTCACAAGAAGAACTCATGCACCCTACCATTATATTATAATAAATTTAATAATAACATGTTATTTTAAGTAGCCATTTAATGCACAACATAATTTTAATTGAATTGAGAATCATTAAATCTTGATGAAAAGGTCAATTTATATTTTTTACTAATTTAGTAAATTTAATATTCCACATTTATTACATTATAAAGGGAGGATATATATAAATTTACGTGTAGACATGGGAGGAATGTATAGACTTGGGAGGAATGTATAGACATGGGGGAATATATAGACTTGGGAATGTATGAATGTCTCATGCAATAGGGAATGCACAGACGTTGGACGTGTAGACTTACGATGTGTAGACTTAGGAGGAATGGATGTGTAGACTTTGCATTGTGTAGACTTTGCATTGTGTAGACTTGGAGGATGTATGGACTTGGAGAATGTATGGACTTGAAGAGTGTATGGACTTGGGGAGTGAGATGCTTTGGAATGTACAGACTTAGGAATGTGAAGACTTAGATGCTTAGGCTTGTGGAATGTATAGACTTGGATTAGATGGATGTACAGACTTTGATGAAGAATGTGATGTATAGACCTAGGAGGAGGATGTACATACTCTATGCAATGTATAAACTTATGAAATGCAAAGACTTTGGAATGTGCAGACTTAGAACGTATGGACTTAGAATGTATGGACTTAGAGCTTGGACTTGCGAGTGTATAGACTCTATGGAATGTGTGGACTTGTGAGTGTATGGACTTAGGGAATGTGTGGACTTTGACGGGTGTACAGACTTGGGATGAAGGAATGTACAGACTTAGGATAAAGGAATGTGTGGACTTGTGAGTGTATAGACTTATGGACTTATGAATGTATAGACTTGGAGATGAATGTATAGACTTGGGGAAGGAGTGTGTAGACTTGGAGAAATGTATAGACTTATGCATTGTAGGGGCTTATGAATGTATAGACTTGGAGAATGAATGTATAGACTTGGAGAATGAATGTATAGACGTTGGAGAATTTATGGACTTGTGGAATGCTAACAAAAAATGCTAAAACTCAATTGACTCCAACATCAATGGGCGTCAATTGCATAGAAAATGACCTTGAACAAGTCGTCATTTCAAATAAAATGAATAGTGCCGATTTTTCGACTAAAGAATTTTGGAAAAATTAATTATATGAAAAAATAGAGAAAAATGGAAAACTCATACCCCTAAAATTTCCCATCTAGATCACATCTAGAAAAAAAGATAAAAATCCCGAAAGATCGTTACACCTTAAATTAACAAAATAGGAAAGGTGAATGACGCCTTTGTTCAAGTCGTCAATTAAGGAATTGACGACTATGTGTACAAGCGTCGTTTATGAAAATAACGCCCCAACCTGAGGCGTCATTTCCAAAAGGGACAGTCGGTGTTATCTGAGTAAGTATGTTTAGGGAAAGGATTAATATGAGGAAATCTCCATTCCAATAAGGATTCTTCCGGGAGTAATATCACTCCCAATCGAACTCTAACCACGAGAGAACCTTCCCCCTATAAATAGGATTCCTCCGGAGACCTTCAGAGGCTACTACCTCTTAGAGTTCTTCGTCCACCTGCTTTTTCCCTCTACCCCTATTTATTAAGATTGAGGACCTTGCTGTTGTAGCTGTGGAGGAGTTCCACTTTTCCTACGCTCTGGTTTTTCGATTTAATCATTGCCAAAGGAGCAAGTCTTCTTCAAACGATCGTGGGCTACTGTTGCATGCTTCTTAGTCTTCCTGTCCAACGAAGCTGTTAATTGCTGCTGCTTCTTCCACAGTACGAGAAGAACCTGAGGAGTTCTTCAAATTCTTCTTCTTTCTGCTGCCGCTGGTTCTTCCTGTAAAGGGGAGGAAAATCTTATTCCTCTTCTTTGATTTGCACGAAGAACGAGAGGGAGGGGAAAGCTATTCCTTCCTCTGCTTCTCTATTTTCAAAGAAGCTGTTGTGTGCCGCTCTCACCTTTCTGCAGCTTCATAGAAGGGTTGCTGCTATTTGCATTATTGAGAGTTGCTATCTACGAAGGAAGGGCTCTGCTACTTCCTATATCTTTATTTCTAAAGGATATCTCTGAGCAACAGAGATTATTATTCTCTTCCGTTCTTCACCAAATCAACATCCAAGGTAGGTTTTCTCAATAACTGAAGCCCAAAGATAATAGTAGTTAAATTGCATGTTTAGGACGCATGTTTTGTTACCATCGATTGCTTAAGTTTAGTTTACTGCTTAATTATCTTAATAATCTTGGTACGTTAAAAAGTTTAAAACCAAGTAATCACACACCAAAAATTTTGGATAAATATACTTCTAAATTCTTCATGGTTATTCTGAAATTTCCATGTCCTATATGGTGTATTTACTATAAGTTTAAACAAGTTAAACCATTTAATATATATAATCATGTTACTCGGCGAATTCCAAAGATTACTGTAGCATGCTAGTTATAGGTTTTTCCTTTGACAACTTGATTCTCATCACCGGAGCGTCCTTTGGCTATGAAATTTTATGAGTGTATTGTTGGGGAGGAGACCGAGGTAGTGAAAGTGGTTGCACCATTTTTTGTGCCCCCTATCTCAAGATCCCTCATCTCTCAACGGAAAATTATTTTGAACGTCTGGTTAGGTAGAGTTTTTCGAGCCCGTCATTTTGGTATATTATAAGCTCGATTCCGACATAGTTACATCGAGAAATGGGAGGTTTGAAAATAGACAATTTTTGAAATGACGACCAACTAAAGGTCGTCAAATTCATTTTGGACGCCACTGTACAACGGCGTCAGATTAACTAATATATATATATATATATAAATATATATATATATATATACATATATCATGTATGTATATCTTAGAAAATCCATATTTATTAAAATATGTAACAGAAAATTATAAAAAATATATATTTAGAATCCTTGTATTTTTCTCCTAATTATCATATATTCTATTTCTTTAAATTATTTTAAATAAATCAATGTGTCTTTGAATGTATGTTTTTTAATATTATTCAATTAAATAGATATAAATGTGAATTCTTGTTAAATAAATTAAGTTAAAAATCATAAAATTAACGTCCCTCCAAGAGGACGCTAATTAATAAACGACGCCATCCCTGGGTGTCAAATAATATAAGTTTATTTAATTATAGTTAATTATAGAATTGGATGGACATGAATTCTATAATTAACGCATTCATGTTCTCACCGTTTTCTCCCGATTTTGACCCATACCACGGGTCTTCTGGCACTCTCATCTCATGTCCGTAGATGGAGTCCTTGTTTCATGATTGGTTCACTATACACCTCAACTCTCGGCGACATACGAGCTCTCCGTTGGACATTCCGTTCCTTCGGACTAGCAAGTTAGTCATCGGGACCTCCGTAAGTCTCCTCGTAGCCTTGGATTCCCTCAAGGCCGACTGAGCTGGTTGTACCTTAAACACCTTGTACCCATTTTTAATGCCACGTCACTCTGGAGAAACATGGTAACCCGGCCCTTTCATGGTGCTATTCTTGGCCCATGAGAGAATTCTCTTAGCCAGTGGAAAGAGTGATCATTCCACTAGGTGATATATTGAATTGTGTATCCTATAGTTAGGTGCCAATTCTTCAGCTTGTTTCGTGTCCATTGAATTGGTGACTATCTTGCTAGTCATCTATTCAAGTTATTCATGGCAACCTATCTAGGTGCCAATTCCACCCAGTTTTTTGACATGTCATAGTTTCTATGCTTTCACGTGGATTTTATCGCAAGTCTATCCCTACTCAAGGGCTTTGTCCTTGAATTCCGTGAATTCTACGTTATCGTTCTATTTAAAGCTTGATCTTGAAACTCTTTATTGGCTATAAACTATCGTGGATGTCTAGATCTATCTTTAAATATTGTGCATATAGGGCCCGATATGGTCCTAGGAGGAGCACCCGAAAGTACTAGTGCCCATGGGAGTTATATTGATCACGGTGTCTGGCATTACACCGAAGTACTTGTCTCTCTTGATCTTTAGCATTCCACACACTCTCTCTTTCTCTCGTGCCCTGCGTGCGTGACTCGACTTGCGTGACTTTACTAGCGTGGCCCGAAATGGGCAAAGTACTTGCGTGAAATAGCCAATATTCTATAAATCTCTCTTGGATATCTCTTGCTTGAAAGTTTTTGCACGACGTTGTTAATCTCTTGCTAGTTTTGTTTCACTTGCTCAGTTAATCCTACATGCACAGCCTTACTGTATTTACATGTGAAAGATGTAATTACTTAAACCAATTGCTTATTCTTGAGATATAATTCCTACTGAGCTTTTGCTCACTCAGTTTATTCCAATATTTTTCAGGTAATCAGGTGGCTAGCGAGACCGTGACTCACATGGGAGGGACAAGTGTGCAAGCGAGCTTCGAAAACTAGTGAACCTGTGTCTTTTATCTTTCTTGAGTCTAGCATGATGTCTCTTATTTAGTTATCTTGTCTAAGTCTATTAGTGCGTCATCTCTTTTTCTTTCATAGTGATGTAGTTGAGTCTTCAAGTTCTTGTAAGCGATTTATATTTGAAATAAAATTTTTTATTGTTGTTCCAAATTATTTGGTCTCATGCCATTGCTCTTGATCGTTCACGACTGTTTAACTGCCACGTTCCGCTGCTATCGGTTCGGGGCGTGACAGAGGTGGTATCAGAGCTTCGGCTTTCATATCCTCTAGTTATTAGGTTCGAATGATAGGTCAAGTATCCTTGTCAGTCATATCAGAGCTTCGGCTTTCAAAACCCTTACGGTATCAAGTCCAAGAGATAGGTTGAGTATCCTTGTCGGTCATCCTATAGGAGTTTCGTGAGAGATGGGTAGAACTTGGGGTTAAAGTTATAAAAGAAAGATAAAATATTTGCATTAATTCTTGAGTCAATAAATTATCTCCCCACTCATCTTTGCAGGAACTTAGATAAAATGGAAGCATCTAAGCCAAGCTTTGTTCCTGAGATGGTACTAGTAGATGTCCAAGCTTATGCGGACCTTGTTAGGAGAATCCAGGAGCTAGAGAAGGCAGTGGAAGTAAAAGAAAGAGTTGAAGGGAAAGATCAAGCCCATGAGTCGGGAAAGTTTATCACTACCAAGAAAAGGATAAACGAGGGTGATATTTCACACAGGTGTAAGAAATTCCAGAAATGTAAGAAGTGTAATAAGAAGGGAACTTCGACAGATCACTCGCAAGGTAAGTGTAAATCTTGTGGAAGATATGGTCACCAATCGGAAAAGTGTTGGTGGAGTTCGGGAGCGTGTCTGCGTTGCGGGAGCTTAGATCATAAGATAGCGGAATGCCCTATTTTGACCAAGAAGTCTCCAAGAGGAGTTCAAGATTTAACCAAACTTGCCAAAGGGAAAGTTACGGAAGGTACCCCTCACCCTTAAGCCTAAATTAATTCTTCCTAAAATTAGTTATGTTCCACTCAATATATCTAGACTTTTTCTACGCATTATAGCTAGTTCTCTATCGTGAGTAAGGGATAATGTGAATTTGGGGACCAAATTCTTTTAAGTGGGGGAGGGTGTAACACCCGGTAATGTTGAAGGCTAAAAAAGGGAATAAATATATAAATATATATTTAGATTTCGAAAAGAAAAATAACATATACATGATGATATCTACATATCTCTATAAATAGTTAATAAAGGTTCCTAGAATTTACAAAAGACTAGTTAATATTAACTTTTGGAATGGAAGTAAAAATTTATCTAGGATCGAACCTGCCTCTAATACCTAGGACAAGGACAAATAAAAGTTAAAGAAATTATGAGGAATAAAATCCATGTATACATACAAATTATTAATAGGTATATGAGGGTTAGTAAATCCACCCACACACATTGTAAAGGCCCTTAAGTCTCAACCCACTCATCCATATATCTGTGTATATATATATAATACAAAATAAATAAATATAATACAACGTAAATAATTAAGGCCAGGCTATACACAACCTTCTGACAGCCTAAGAAGTCTCACAAGAAGAACTCATGCACCCTACCATTATATTATAATAAATTTAATAATAACATGTTATTTTAAGTAGCCATTTAATGCACAACATAATTTTAATTGAATTGAGAATCATTAAATCTTGAAGAAAAGGTCAATTTATATTTTTTACTAATTTAGCAAATTTAATATTCCACATTTATTACATTATAAAGGGAGGATATATATAAATTTACGTGTAGACATGGGAGGAATGTATAGACTTGGGAGGAATGTATAGACATGGGGGAATGTATAGACTTGGGAATGTATGAATGTCTCATGCAATGGGGAATGCACAGACGTTGGACGTATAGACTTACGATGTGTAGACTTAGGAGGAACGGATGTGTAGACTTTACATTGTGTAGACTTGGAGGATGTATGGACTTGGAGAATGTATGGACTTGAAGAGTGTATGGACTTCGGGAGTGAGATGCTCTGGAATGTACAGACTTAGGAATGTGCAGACTTAGATGCTTAGGCTTGTGGAATGTATAGACTTGGATTAGATGGATGTACAGACTTTGATGAAGAATGCGATGTATAGACCTAGGAGGATGGATGTACAGACTCTATGTAATGTATAAACTTATGAAATGCAAAGACTTTGGAATGTGCAGACTTAGAACGTATGGACTTAGAATGTATGGACTCAGAGCTTGGACTTGCAAGTGTATAGACTCTATGGAATGTGTGGACTTGTGAGTGTATAGACTTAGGGAATGTGTGGACTTTGACGGGTGTACAGACTTGGGATGAAGGAATGTACAGACTTAGGATAAAGGAATGTGTGGACTTGTGAGTGTATAGACTTATGGACTTATGAATGTATAGACTTGGAGATGAATGTATAGACTTGGGGAAGGAGTGTGTAGACTTGGAGAAATGTATAGACTTATGCATTGTAGGGACTTATGAATGTATAGACTTGGAGAATAAATGCATAGGCTTGGAGATGAATGTATAGACTTGGAGAAGGAATGTATAGACGTTGGAGAATGTATGGACTTGTGGAATGCTAACTAAAAATGCTAAAACTCAATTGACGCCAACGTCAATGGGCGTCAATTGCATAGAAAATGACCTTGAACAAGTCGTCATTTCAAATAAAATGAATAGTGTCGATTTTTCGACTAAAGAATTTTGGAAAAACTAATTATATGAAAAAATAGAGAAAAATGGAAAACTCATACCCCTAAAATTTCCCATCTAGATCACATCTAGAAAAAAAGATAAAAATCCAGAAAGATCATTACACCTTAAATTAACAAAATAGGAAAGGTGAATGACGCATTTGTTCAAGTCGTCAATTAAGGAATTGACGACTGTGTGTACAAGTGTCGTTTATGAAAATAACGTCCCAACCTGAGGCGTCATTTCCAAAAGGGACAGTCGCTGTTATATGAGTAAGTATGTTTAGGGAAAGGATTAATATGAGGAAATCTCCATTCCAATAAGGATTCTTCCGGGAGTAATATCACTCCCAATCGAACTCTAACCACGAGAGAACCTTCTCCCTATAAATAGGATTCCTCCTGAGACCTTCAGAGGCTACTACCTCTTAGAGTTCTTCGTCCACCTGCTTTTTCCCTCTACCCCTATTTATTAAGATTGAGGACCTTGCTGTTGTAGCTGTGGAGGAGTTCCACTTTTCCTACGCACTGGTTTTTCGATTTAATCATTGCCAAAGGAGCAAGTCTTCTTCAAACGATCGTGGGCTACTGTTGCATGCTTCTTAGTCTTCCTGTCCAACGAAGCTGTTAATTGCTGCTGCTTCTTTCACAGTACGAGAAGAACCTGAGGAGTTCTTCAAATTCTTCTTCTTTCTGCTGCCGCTGGTTCTTCCTGTAAAGGGGAGGAAAATCTTATTCCTCTTCTTTGATTTGCACGAAGAACGAGAGGGAGGGGAAAGCTATTCCTTCCTCTGCTTCTCTATTTTCAAAGACGCTGCTGTGTGCCGCTCTCACCTTTCTGCAGCTTCATAGAAGGGTTGCTGCTATTTGCATTATTGAGAGTTGCTATCTACGAAGGAAGGGCTCTGCTACTTCCTATATCTTTATTTCTAAAGGATATCTCTGAGCAACAGAGATTATTATTCTCTTCCGTTCTTCACCAAATCAACATCCAAGGTAGGTTTTCTCAATAACTGAAGCCCAAAGATAATAGTAGTTAAATTGCATGTTTAGGACGCATGTTTTGTTACCATCGATTGCTTAAGTTTAGTTTACTGCTTAATTATCTTAATAATCTTGGTACGTTAAAAAGTTTAAAACCAAGTAATCACACACCAAAAATTTTGGATAAATATACTTCTAAATTCTTCATGGTTATTCTGAAATTTCCATGTCCTATATGGTGTATTTACTATAAGTTTAAACAAGTTAAACCATTTGATATATATAATCATGTTACTCGGCGAATTCCAAAGATTACTGTAGCATGCTAGTTATAGGTTTTTCCTTTGACAACTTGATTCTCATCACCGGAGCGTCCTTTGGCTATGAAATTTTATGAGTGTATTGTTGGGGAGGAGACCGAGGTAGTGAAAGTGGTTGCACCATTTTTTGTGCCCCCTATCTCAAGATCCCTCATCTCTCAACGGAAAATTATTTTGAACGTCTGGTTAGGTAGAGTTTTTCGAGCCCGTCATTTTGGTATATTATAAGCTCGATTCCGACATAGTTACATCGAGAAACGGGAGGTTTGAAAATAGACAATTTTTGAAATGACGACTAACTAAAGGTCGTCAAATTCATTTTGGACGCCACTGTACAACGGCGTCAGATTAACTAATATATATATATATATAAATATATATATATATATATATATATATCATGTATGTATATCTTAGAAAATCCATATTTATTAAAATATGTAACAGAAAATTATAAAAAATATATATTTAGAATCCTTGTATTTTTCTCCTAATTATCATATATTCTATTTCTTTAAATTATTTTAAATAAATCAATGTGTCTTTGAATGTATGTTTTTAATATTATTCAATTAAATAGATATAAATGTGAATTCTTGTTAAATAAATTAAGTTAAAAATCATAAAATTAACGTCCCTCCAAGAGGACGCTAATTAATAAACGACGCCATCCCTGGGCGTCAAATAATATAAGTTTATTTAATTATAGTTAATTATAGAATTGGATGGACATGAATTCTATAATTAACGCATTCATGTTCTCACCGTTTTCTCCCGATTTTGACCCATACCACGGGTCTTCTGGCACTCTCATCTCATGTCCGTAGATGGAGTCCTTGTTTCATGATTGGTTCACGTATACACCTCAACTCTCGGCGACATACGAGCTCTCCGTTGGACATTCCGTTCCTTCGGACTAGCAAGTTAGTCATCGGGACCTCCGTAAGTCTCCTCGTAGCCTTGGATTCCCTCAAGGCCGACTGAGCTGGTTGTACCTAAAACACCTTGTACGCATTTTTAATGCCACGTCACTCTGGAGAAACGTGGTAACCCGGCCCTTTCATGGTGCTATTCTTGGCCCATGAGAGAATTCTCTTAGCCAGTGGAATGAGTGATCATTCCACTAGGTGATATATTGAATTGTGTATCCTATAGTTAGGTGCCAATTCTTCAGCTTGCTTCGTGTCCATTGAATTGGTGACTATCTTGCTAGTCATCTATTCAAGTTATTCATGGCAACCTATCTAGGTGCCAATTCCACCCAGTTTTTTGACATGTCATAGTTTCTATACTTTCACGTTGATTTTATCGCAAGTCTGTCCCTACTCAAGGGCTTTGTCCTTGAATTCTGTGAATTCTACGTTATCGTTCTATTTAAAGCTTGATCTTGAAACTCTTTATTGGATATAAACTATCGTGGATGTCTAGATCTATCTTTAAATGTTATGCATATAGGGCCCGATCTGGTCCTGGGAGGAGCACCAGAAAGTACTAGTGCTCATGGGAGTTATATTGATCACGGTGTCTGGCAATACACCGAAGTACTTGTCTCTCTTGATCTTTGGCATTCCACACACTCTCTCTTTCTCTCGTGACTTGCGTGCGTGACTCGACCTGCGTGACTTTACTAGCGTGGCCCGAAATGGGCAAAGTACTTGCGTGAAATAGCCAATATTCTATAAATCTCTCTTGGATATCTCTTGCTTGAAAGTTTTTGCACGACGTTGTTAATCTCTTGCTAGTTTTGTTTCACTTGCTCGGTTAATTCTACATGCATAGCCTTACTGCATTTACATGTGAAAGATGTAATTACTTAAACCAATTGCTTGTTCTTGAGATATAATTCCTACTGAGCTTTCGCTCACTCAGTTTATTCCAACATTTTTCAGGTAATCAGGTGGCTAGCGAGACCGTGACTCACATGGGATGGACAAGTGTGCAAGCGAGCTTCGAAAACTAGTGAACATGTGTCTTTTATCTTTCTTGAGTCTAGCATGATGTCTCTTATTTAGTTATCTTGTCTAAGTCTATTAGTGCGTCATCTCTTTTTCTTTCATAGTGACGTAGTTGAGTCTTCAAGTTCTTATAAGAGATTTATATTTGAAATAAAAAATTTTATTGTTGTTCCAAATTATTTGGTCTCATGCCATTGCTCTTGATCGTTCACGACTGTTTAACTGCCACGTTCCGAGCAAACGACATGTTCCGCTGCTATCGGTTCGGGGCGTGACAGCACTGGTCATCCCGCTCCTTAGCCTTGCCTTTGTAACCATGCTGAGAGCTAGGACTAGCGACGACTGATGGCGTTGCAAGATGTTGTCGCTCTACACAGTTATCCTGACCCTGTGGAATGAAGGAGCCTTGTGGCGATGGGCCCGCCACTTGAAGCGAAGTCGCTGAAGACTCCGAAGATGGATCTTCTTTGTACTCCGAATTGTGTCAACAGGTAGGCGGGATAGACCCAACGTCCCCTCCGCTGAGGAGGTACACTGAGGCTGAGGCGGGGACTCACCCTATTTTTGCTTTCCCTTCCTATCCGCGGTTGTCGGTGACGAAGATAGGGTGGGACGAGGACAATAAAGAGCCAAAGAGCTTGTCGTCATCTCACCCACCAGAACGTCCTCTCGGCCGAGAAGGACCCGGAGGAGTCTGGGAGTGTCTTCTTCAAGGAAAGGGAGAGACTTTAGCTCCCGCTAGGACCGCCACTGCACGACCGAAGTGGCTGAGATTGGCTGGCTAGGTGCTGATGTCTGGGAGCCCTCAAGGGCCGGAGGAGCAGGCGAATGGATGCCGTTGACCAAAAAGTTTGTCGGCTCCGCCTCTTGACTGGCATCCTGCTCCCTATGCCTTCGCAGTCGCTCGAGCGCCTCTTGATTGTCCGTCCGGAACTCGAGCCATTCTGGAGGATGCTGGTAAGGCAGCCCGTATCCATTTTCTTGAGGAGAGTTTGGCCGCTCTAGTGCATCCCTGGCGATGCTCAGGGTCTCTTCGACAGCTTGTCGAAGCCTGACGAGCGACATGGAGTTTGCTTCCGCGTCGATCTACTCCCATCGGATCTGTTCCTTGATGAGGTGTTGAACTTCCTCACAGGACTCGATCGGGTGGCAGATTCTGATGTGGAAGGGGCAGTACTGGGGGTGACTACGATCCTAATGGGTGTAGTCGGTAGGCGAGTCGCGGGGCATGATTTGCCCCCTCTTGATGAGGGTATCGAAGAGATGTCGGGTTCTCTCCCTGGGGAAGGAGAGAGGTCTCCGATCATGCTAGGGCCTCCACCTTGGGTACCAGATCGAACGTTCCCTTCGATTAGTCCTGGGCTCCTCTGACTCATCATCAGAGAGAGAGAATATGGCCATCATGTGGATGACATTGGCTGAGGGGTGAGCCACGCGTGCGGCCTTAGCCGGCCTGGCCCACGTATGTGGTTGCGGAGGATCGATGAGACCGCTCTTCATCTTGACGAGGCCGTCTCGGATCAGCTTCTGTGCCTGAGTCTTGAAGACGTAGCAATCTTCAATTGAGTGACCCAGCATGCGATGGTACAGGCAGTAACTGGGATCGTCGGTCTTCAGAGCCTCGTCCGGCTTGCGGATTTCTGGCAGTTCGATAATCTTCTGGGCCATGCAGAGGTCGAAGAGCATCTTCGTGTGTTGCTTCTTGAAGGAGAAGGGTGTCTTCATGCGCTCCGAGAAAAAAGGAGCAGCCGACTTGTCTGTTGGCTTTTTGTCAGAGCCATTGGACTCGGCCCCTTTACTGGCTTTGGCGGTAGGGGTGAACTTTATAATGTTCACCTCCTTGCGGAGCTGGCGTTCTCGCGCTTGTTTACCCTTTGCTACAGTATAGCTCAGGTTATCGGCGAAGAACATCTCTATTTCGGCGACTGTCGAATTGAGTTGATCGAAGCCTTTGATGTTGGTGCCAAGAAGCTTTTCGCTGACTTCGGCCGCCAGACGTCGACGACATATGGTGATGGCGTCCTCTTGAACGAGTGGATTAACACACCTCATATTGAGGTCTCGCCATTTTTTTATGAAGTCGAGGGCGCCCTCGCCCTTTTTCTGTCGAAGGGAGCAGAGTTCGGCAAGGGAGACCTTTCGCTCGGCCATTTGAAAGCGGTCGAGGAATTTGTTTTGGAGATCGGCCCAATCGACGATTGAGCCGGGCTTCAGGCGGGAGTACCATTGGAAGGCCGTTCCCGTAAGCGAAGTGGCGAAGTAGCGGAGGAGATATGATTCGTCCAACGCCAACTCACCCATGGCCGTGACATAGTAGGCCAAGTGTTCATGTGGCGACCCTTGCCCATCGAACTTTTGCAGCTTCGGGGGCTTGGAGTATTCTGGAGGAAGCTTCTTCAACTGGTGGTGAAGCGGGTAGGGTACATTGTAGAGGTCCACCGTGACCGTCCCTTCACCATATTGGGCGAGCTTTGTCTCGACAATGCGCTCGATCATCTGACGTTGTGCCAAGAGATCCTCTGGCACTGGCATATTGGAGGCTCGTGGTTGAGTATCAACCGGAGGCGTGCCAAACCCCGTTGCCAACGGAGTTTGGGCAATCGCCGTTGAGGTGTTGGCAGCATCGTGGGCTGTCAGGGGTGCCGGTGCCTCGGCCTGAGGCCTGTCAGGTCACTGCGGATGAAGGTCTCGCTCCTGAAGGAGGTCTTGCAGGAGGGCCTTCAGATGCTGGTTCTCCTTCATGAGAGTGTCGAGGGTCACTTCATGAACCTCATTCGCAGGAGGGTTGTTATTGACCGGCTCTGCGTTGACAGGGGGCGCGATCTTCCATCGGGACCTCTTCCGCGCGTTCCGACGCCTGCGGTCCGGCAGAAGTGCCGATATGACCTGTTGGGGGAGGCGGCAAAGCCGGGTGGCATGGCCTCCTGAAGTGGGACAGAGGCTACTACAAGTCGTCAGGCTGGGTGTCTGGCTGGTGTCCGGTGGTGTAGCACACGAACACTCTCACCGCATCATTGATGAACCGGGCCGTCCTCTTCCCGTGCGTGTGCCGCTCGGGGCGGACAGGCGCCCCTAGCCTATCAAAGACCGAGGTGCGTTGCAGAGGGGGCCCACTCCCGATGTCAGTCGGAGGAGAGTCCGGGACAGGTTGCTGGAGGGCCCGGGGATGGGCTCGACTTTGCCTCCGCTCGCTTGTGCGGGGGACATTGGACGACTGGGCATCGTCAGACAGTGTTATTATAAGGCTAGCCGGATTCTGTCTGATGCCGAGTCTGATTGATCGCCGGGGGTTAGTGATCCACGCCCTTCAAACAGCTTGAGCTTCTTCTGGGGTAACCCAGATTCTTCTCAGGTCAATTTGCTGATCTCCCTTGTCGTCATTTTTCTGGTGAGTTGTCTTGGGAGGTTGTGCCCCTGGCTGCGGTGGGTGCCCCCGGGCTGCCGCCGAGGAACCCGATCATTTGAGCTTCACCCGGTCCTCTCGTGTTTGACGCAAGAGGTCAAAATGATTGGAAGTGGGGATGGTGGGAACGGTCCGTTCCCGGGGTATGATTGGTTCACCCCCGTCGAGACATATCCGCAGGTCGCCGACAAGGACCGTCTTGCCAGAGTTGCTGGTCACGGCAGTGAGGCGCCTGCCTCTGCGGCCATGGCGACGCTTCTTCTAAGGAGCTGAGGAAGACTCTGCCCCAAGATGGTAGATTGAGAAGACATGACCCGGGGCGACCGGCAACACGAAGCCGTCAGCCCGTAGTGTCGGGATCGGTCCCCGGGGTAAGTAACCCACGCCGGGAGTCGATGGTTGGGCGACTCGGGTGTAAGCCTTCACCCGCGCCGATAGGAGTGTCACCGATGCTCGAGATGACGTTCTTGCATCAGGAGGCGACGCCGTCGAAAGTACTGGGTGCCAACGCCCCTGGGTCGTAGACCCGTGGTAGGTGCCGGCGTTGTCTGGGCTCAGGTCGGGGGACCCGAGGGAGGTGCTGAGGAGCGCTGCCCCCTGGGTGGAAGACCCACGGGGAGAGCCGGTTCAACTAGAGCTCGGGACCGGGGCCCGAGTGTGACGCCAGAGAGCCGCGAACTCAGGGCTGTGAGCCCGTGTCGAGTGTCGGCCTTGCCGGGATTCGGGGTCGGAAACCCGTTGCAGATGCTGAGAAGCCGTAGACCCGGGGCTGAAAGCCCGTGTCGGGTGCCGGCTTGACTGAGGCTCGGGGTTGAGGACCCGAGGAAGATGTTGGGAAGCCATGCACCCGGGGCAGGGAGCCCGTGTGGGGTGCCAGCTTGGCTATGGCTTGGGATTGAGGACCCGAGGAAGATGCTGGGAAGTAGTGGACCTAGGGCAGGGAACCCGTGTTGGGTGCCGGCTTGGCTGCGGCTCGGGATTGAGGACCCGAGAAAGATGCTGGAAAGCCGTGGACCCGGGGCAGGGAGCCGGTGATGGGTGTCGGCTTGGCTGCGGCTCGGGATTGAGGACCCGAGAAAGATGTTGGGAAGCCGTGGACCTGGGGCAGGGAGCCCGTGTTGGGTGCCAACTTGGCTGCGGCTCGGGATTGAGGACCAGAGAAAGATGCTGGGAAGCCGTGGACCCGGGGTAGGGAGCCCGTGTTGGGTGCCGACTTGGCTGCGGCTCAGGGTTGAGGACCCGAGGAAGATGCTGGGATGGTGACTGAAGTCCGGGGCGCGGGGCGTGGGACCCGTGTTGTAGATCGGATGAAGCTGGCCTTGGGAGGTGATGTTCGCCCGGGCCAGCGTTGATGTGGGGGCCCCGCGGGGCCTGCAGCGACAGTCTGACGCCTGGCACTCAGGCGGGACACTGGAGCTGGGGGTGCGCATGGCGCGTTGGCCGCAGGGGCCACTGGAGAGACTGGAGTTGGCTCAGAAGCAGCCACAGGGATCACACCCAGGAAGTAGGGTGATCTGATAACCGGGGCGAAGCTGTCGAAAGCGATCGGCGTCGCCAAGTAGCCCACCCAGGCATGGGTGGCAATGACGTTGGGGCCGTAGGTGACGGCCGCCATGGTTGCTGGGATGCTGAGTGCTACGGAGGCGACGGTCACTAACAGTCGCCGAGAACGGCCCGACAATCAGAATGTGAACCGGGAGCCACTGGAGAACGTGCACAAGTACCCTCCTCTGCCTCTCCTACAAGGACAGGGAAATGGCACCGGGCTTCAAGGCTGGCATAGACTTTTCTTCAGCAAAAAGAAGGAAGGTGGGAGACGTCCCCCCGAGCGTGCCATCCTCTCTGTTGCGCGGGGTTTTTATGCCGATTACCGGGGTGAGGGAAGGGATACAGCGGTGAAGGAAAATACGGGAGTTTGATGTACCTCGGGTATCCTCCTTACGGGTGCATGCCCCTCACGACGGTACCGGGCACTCTCCTTTCATGAAAAGTCGGAAAGGGTCGAATGGCACGGAAGTGTCGGGATAAGGGTTAACCAGACAAGATGTGGGCGTGCCAGTTAATCTCTCGACAATCACTCAGGGAACCAAGGTTTGACCGGGGAAGTGCCACCAGGGCGCGGTGACACGTGGAGAGAAGGGGTTCCACGGGTACGAGTGCGTAGGTGATTGCGGGAATCGTGTAAATTACGTCTTTCCCCACTGGCCACAAGCAACCGGTGTTTATTTACATCGGATTGAATCCGAATACCTTCGTTCTAAGGTAAAGAGAAGTCTGTATGTGTGTCTGAAGCCATGGGTGGAGGGCCGGGGGCGTCCAGCAGCTAGGGGTAAGCGTAAGACCGAGGGGTGTTAACTGGGATCAGGGTGTTGGGCACGGATGCCGAGTAGAGTGGGTAGGAAGCTGGAGGCCCTAATACGGACGTATGTATTTCACTGGTTTTATGATGAGCCACATGGGCTTTACAAGCGGGCCTTAATGGGTCGAAGTACAACTGGAGCAAGCCGCAGGATAATTCCGACATGTGAGTCGGTCCCCGGGTCATTGCGTGACAAAGTGGATGTCCGCGTGGTCTACTGGGACTCTTTACAGAGGAGTTGGTGTGGGTCTGACTGCCGTGGTGGTCAGAATTGACACAGGCTGGCGCCTGGCGGGGGTCGGACGCGGCTCGATGTGAGCGGTCGGGTCCTGGTCTCGGACGGCGAGCGTTGTCAAGCTGGAGAGTCGAGGTCGGCCCCGAGATTGTGATTCCTGAGCCAGAGGTCCGACTAGACTTGATTTGTCAATCTAAGGGGTAGACGGTCGGCTGGGAGGGGAACGGTGGGCATGCGATTCTGTGTCGAGGGCCGACGCGGCGTTATGAAGTACCCTTCGTCACCGGCGTAAGTGTCATAAGTTGCCGTACATGGGCGGACCCAGGATACGAGCATTCTTGCCGTTGGTACGGTCATCTTACACGCGGCGGGGATGGACTTGGTATGAGACGGCTAAACACCACGTGAGGGGAGTACGTGCGACATACCCTCGGCGTGTGGGAGCCGACTAACAAGCCAATCGCTCGCACACTTGTCTTCTCGCATTCTCGACCCTTGCCGAAAGCCTCGAGGATCCGAGGGTGCGACAGTTAGGCCGGGGAAGTTTGCTCGATGCATTGCTTCCTTCCTTTTTTGCATGCCTTTGTAGCTTGTTGGTAAGGAGGCAATTTATAGAAGTTGAAGGGGTGAGGGGTGGGGTTTAGGCGGACCAAGTTGAGGATCCAACCTTGTCCGGGTAAACCCCCCAATAGTGTTTTTATTTTTATTTTATTTGAATTTTTTTATGTGTTTTGTGTGTGTGTGTGTCGGAGTGGAAGGGGTGGGGTTTAGGCGGACCAGCCCAAGGGCTGGTCTGGTCCACCTAAACCCCTCTTCGGAGGAAGAAATTCTTTTTTTATTATTTTTGGAGGGGTTTAGGCGGACCAGCTTGGGGGTCCATGCTGGTCCGCCTAAACCCCCTCCCCCAGGGGGGTTAGGCAGACCAAAGTGGTCCTCTTTTTTAATTTTAAAAATCTTTTTTTTATTACCCAGGGGTTTAGGCGGACCAGCCTGGGGGTCCAGGCTGGTCCGCCTAAACCCCTCCCCAGGGGGGGTTGAGTGGACTAGGTAGACGAGAGAGAGGGGGAGTGGTCCCACCTCTATAAAACCCAGTTTTTTGTGTTATTTTCTTCCTAAATTGGCTAAGAAGAAAAGGACAGGAGGATACTGGCAGGATACTGGTTGACCGGCCACGTGCGTGCGAGGAATGTGAGTGTTGTGATTGACGCAATCCCGGGGCTTCGTCTTCGCGAGTTCTTCCACGTACGGGTACGACGAACGAACCATGCACGAACCTCGGACCGTAAAACTAAGAGTTTGCACGAACTAGGACTGGGGAGGGCCGTCGGGCCTCCGAGCTGAGGAGAGGGAGCGGCCCCCTGGGGAGTTTGCCCTTCCCGGGGGAGCGGCCACGCCCTGGGGCGCACGGGCCCCGGGCAAAGCCGTAACCCTGAGGGATGGCCCCCGGTGGTCTTCCTTCATCGTCTGGGGATATCCCTTTGGGGATATGAAGTTTCGGGGTATTGAAATGGCCCATGGGAGCCATTATTCTTTGAGTTGTAGTGGCCGCTCGCAAGGTGTTCAGGCGAATGCCCGACACACCCCGGGTTGCCGAACGAGCTGCGTAGGTGGCCGACGGGCCTTGGATTCGGCCGAGAGCCAAGGGTAGAAGCCCGTAGGGGCTGGGAGGAGGCACCTTGCACCGATGGGCCTTGCCTTGTACTGCGTGATGCGTTGTACGGTGGGTTGGCAGAGTAGCCTCGGGCTGGCCCGAGAGCTAAGTTCAGTGGCTCGTTGCCACGTGTCTGAGGGTCGGGGGTGGCCCCGACTTGCTGGGGGTCGTCGTAGGACCCAATTGGTGTACTGGAATCACAGGGTGGCCCATGGATTGGTGTAGAAGGGTTGAAATATGTGCGCCCACAAGGTGTTTAGCAGAATGCCGAACCCGCGTGTGTGAGCCGTACACGCGTACTACGGGCCTCCTGAGCCTGTGATTGACCTATTTGGGTCTCCCTTTGACCTTGAAGGGTTGACAGAAGGCGTCTCGGGGTAGGCCCCTGGCCTTTTCACTGGGTGCCACGTGGTGTGGCTTGTAGTCGGAGTGTCCCCGGGATGGCCCGGGTGGTCGTGTAGAAGGCGGGCAAAGTCCGCAACTTAGAAGTCGGGAGTGGTCCAGATCGATTGCTAGTGCCGCCGTACGCTTCGGCTAGCGGGTTGGGGCCGTTGGTCGGGCCCACTAGGTTGTCGGAGGAGCTGGGTAGCCCATGCCTTGAAGGTGTTCGAGGGGATTCTCGAACCCTTATTTCTGGGTATTTTGCTGGGGAATAGTTCGGGTACATCACCGCTCCAACGCTGGAAAGAGAAGCGGGATGAAGACTGGTCTGGCGACAGCACGGTCCAAGGAAGGCCGCAGGAAGGGGTTGCATGGTCCGATCTGGGCCGTGTATCCTTGTAGACGGACGGATGAAGACCGTGTGTTGCTGCCAAACTCCAAGATGTAGGACTTGATCCTCCACCCCTTCTGGCCGGCCAGAGGGGATGGGCCTCGTACTGTGCTGATGCTGACCTACAAAACAACGTAGACAACAGGAAAATGCAACCCAAATTAGCCCTGGAATGTGTAGCAACTATAAAATAGAATTGAAAATCAACATAACGGCATGGAATGGGCGATACCTGGGGTAGTTTTTAAACCCCTATAGGGCGTAAATACGATAGGAGGGTGTGAAAATGACGTGCAAACAGTGAAAAACGTGGAAGAAAAGTGATGGAGATGAGCATGCAAAGGATGAAAGGACAACTAAAAGCCTAGACCAAACGCAAAGAAAGTGACTACTCCCTTGACCGGAGGCTCAAGCAGACGTAGAGAGCCTCCCTTCCTGGCTACAGCTCGCTCAAGAATTTGGCAGAGCTTCGACGTCGACGTTGGATCTCGCCCTTTTCAAGCTTGGACTAGGGGTGCTATTTATAGACCCCTGAAAGTTCAGCCTCGAAATTAGATTTTTCACTGAAAATTAGGACGTGATAATAAAATATAAATCATAGATAATACTCCTATCTCTCACCAGGATCAAACGGCACCCCATTTGGGTGAGAAACCACGGAGAAATGGGTGGGACAAGTTAGGGATTTAACCACGCATTGATGGCTGGTATGCCAGGTACTTATCTCAGGGAGCCAGACTTATCCTTCTAAAACATATCCTAACTTCCATCCCTATTTATTCTTTAGCCTCCTCTCCTCTGCACTCTGGAGTCCATCAATTATTAGACCGTTCATTTGCCAACTTTTTCTGGGGATCATCCAAGGAAGGGAACAAACGGCACTGGAAATCATGGAAGGACATATGCAAACCAGCACACTGTGGTGGACTTGGAATTCTTTCTCTCAGGCAGATGGAATTCGCATTCAGAGTGAAAATGTTGTGGAAGGTAATGCATTCAAATTCTGTCTGGGCAGATTTCTTCAGAGCTAAATATATCAGAGGCAGACACATTTCTGAGGTTGATTTCAAGGAAATGAAAGGGCATGCCAAAAGAAGCTGGTCATAGGCGAAGAACCTAATAATGGTTCATAAAAGAATGATAGTTGGGAATGGTAGTTCTTCTAATTTTTGGTCAGATATCTGGATTGGCAATCAGTGTAGCACCCTATCTTTTTCTACTATAATATTTCCACATAAATTAATTATTTATTGGCTCAACTTCTAAAGAAATTATTAAAATTCTGGAAAAATATGAAACTAATGTAAAATTGAATTTGTAATAACTTTATTTTCAGGTAAGAGCCCAAAATAAAATTCGTATAGGCCCAATTTCCCATTTTTAGCAGTTTTTCGTGGGTTAGAAGACCTAGTTTAGCCATCGTAATTGTTAAGTTATGGTTTTGATGATTGTTGTAATTGTTATGTTATGGTTTTGATGATAACTAAACTTAATGTGTGTTCACGTGATGATAACTAAACTTATGGCTGATTACACATGTTCTTGATGATTGCGTTCATTCATCTTGTTGTTTATGCTGGTTGCATATGCTGGTTTTACAAGAGGCAAGAGGTTTCATAACCTCTTTAATGTCAACAAGCAGGCAATTAACCCTGACTATCTTGTATGCAGGATCAAACTCATGGTAGTCACCTAGTAAACCAAACGTGTGAATAAGCACCCTGCTCCTCTGCAATCCAAAACAGGTGATATATGTCATTTACTATCAAGAGTCATTGGTAAGATACTTACCTTGTTAAAGCATCAATCTCTCCATGGATATTTCATATATGTTTCATTAATACACCTCCTTCATGCACCTTAAACATGAAACCCTTCTGGCCATCGTGCGCTCTCGCCCGCGGATCGACCCCGGAACAAAATTTAGAAATGCTCAAAGCATATTCTAAGTTGAAATTGATCCCAAAATGCATGGATTTGATATGGACTTGAAGCTCTTGACTTTTGGACATGTTTCATTGGTCTAACATTTCATTTTTACAGGTTTGGAGATTGGCGGTCGACCTGTGGACCCTTGGCGGTCGACCTGAAATAACAGAATTGAAGATTGGCAACCTGTAAACCTGGCGGTCGACCGCCAGGACCCGAGCGATCGACCGGTTTTCCCAGCAGCCACACAGCTACAGGATGGCCCCTAGCGGTCGACCGCCAGCCCACCTCTGGTCGACTGCCAGCCTCGAAGCCTCCAATTTTGACTTTTTGTTTCCAATCCGTGGAGAGATTCCCTTCCCCATTTCTTTAATCCCAATGCTCCTAATAACCCCATAAATTGTGGATCTGGGTCTGGGCCTTGTCTCCTAACTTTCCAAGGGTTATAAAACCTCTCTTTGAGGTCATGAACCCTAAGAGGCTCCAAGAGAACAAGAGGGATCAAGCTGGCTCAAGGAAGAGGAGGAATATCACTGTAGCCGTGAACAGTGATTCGAAGATCAAAGCCTCATCATAGTTGAAGATCCAAGATCTATTTTGAAGCCTTCATCTTCCCATAAACTGAAGCAACAACAAATCAACCTAGAGAGATCAAGATAGTAGCCATCAAGGGAAGGTTGCTGCAACGATCGTGAACAACATTCCTTCCACCAAGTTCCTCATCCGATCGAAGCCATTCAAGCATCAACTGAAGCCATTCAGTCATCTTCCAAAGCCAGGGAGTTCCAATCAAGGAAGGATCTCAAGAAGAGCTTAAGGGAAGGCTGTCCAAGTGAAGAGAAGAAGAAGTACTGTAGCAGTGAACAGTACTCCGTGCAAGGAAACCTACATATAATACAAGGCCATTCAAGCTGAGTCTCAAGCCATTCAGGTGAAGAAGGAATCAACGCGAACATCCAGAGCATACACTCAGAGGGAGCCTAAATCAGGAGCATTCTAAACAGTGGTCTATTTATTTTGGTGTCTTGTGCTTTAAATTTCATATTTGTGTTTCATCATAAACCGCTATAACTTGTGTGTGTGTGGATCGTTGTTGGATCCGTGGTCGTATGAGTGTGTGTCGTATTTGATTCGTGTGTGCGTAGATCTTCTTAGATCTACGTGTGTGTGTGTGTGTGTGTGTGTGGATCTTTTTAGATCCAGTCCTTTTAGTGTGTGGAGTGTTGCATCTGTCGCAGCGTGTGTATGCTTTATTGATCCGGCTGTTGGATCGTGTTGGAGACCTCGTCTCCGTGTGTGTGTGTGTGTTGGGGTGCGTCCCCGTGTGTGTGTGGGCAGGCGTCTTCCTGCGTGTGTGGTTAGAGTGTCGTCTCCGTTTGGAGATTTATCCCCGAGTGAAGCCTCACCGGATTTGGTGAGGGGTGGACGTAGGATTGCCGTCGTTGCATCCGAACCACCTTAAAAACCACTGTGCATTGTGTGTTTTTTGTGTGGTTTGTTTGTTTCCGTTGTATTGCCGTGTGGGAACGGTGAGTTTGAGAGAATTGGTTAATTAGTTTTCAATTGCTAATTATTGTTTACCACATATTTTGTAAAAAGCTAAAAATTTTCCTTAAAATTGGTAAACACCCAATTCACCCCCCTCTTGGGTGTCATTGATTGCGGGACTTCAGCAATTTGGGTCCAATTCTAGCCCAATTGTGCTCCAATTCGAGCCAAACCCTAGTCCATTGATAGGTCTTTGCTTTCTCTTCGAAAACCCTAACTCTAGATGCTTCTACCAGCGGCGGCGGCGGTGGATTAGAACCTTATCTGATGTTTTTGCTGGAATTTCTTCATAGGACTCTTCAACCAAATTCGATCTCTAGGAGTCCCTATAGGTTCTATTTATAGAGGGCTTTCGACACCCTAGAACCCTATTTGCACCAGCAACAGGCGGCGGGACCGATCGTGATCGGACGAGGGAGAATTTGGGCGTTCTAGGAGCGGTACCTAGGGTTCCGGTGACCCCTCTTCTTCGTCCTTCTTTCCTTCAAGCAAAGGTAGGTGTCTCTCAGGCCAAACAGAGATCTAATAATACCGTATTGTGCGTCACCATGAGCTCTTTCTTTTGATACCTAATTGCCCAATTTTCGTTCATCATGCTGTTCGAATTTCACGTTTTACTCCGAGGTGTATAAAAAGGGTAACTTTCATGATTATTAGTTAAAGATTGAATCTTGTTGTGTTAGACCTAAATCAAAGTATGCTATTTTATACGAATTTTTACGCTCTTTCGAATGGTAGCATTTTCTCTAATTTTTATTCATTCTATCATGAGCAATCAAAGTTTTAGTGTAACATGTCGAAGTTCATCGTCGGCGGGTTCCAGGCCATGTGACGCATCTTCCTGAGGCCGTTACAGCCTAACGGCCCCACGACAGACCGTCACATGCCCCTGTGTTTTAAATTTTTAAAATTTTAATCAATTTATTTTCTGGTACGTAACGCACCTACTATTCAGCGGTACATGCTTGTAACGCCCCTTCTTTAGACCGTCACGTTCTCCTGACAGTGTTTTTTTACAACTATTGTTTATGCATTTTTTAAAAACCAGAAACTTGCTATGTTAGTATGATATCTTGATCTATAAGCAAGGCAGAACGTGATGTTAAAATTGTATTATGATCATAAACATAAATTTTTCATTGTTCTACATGAAAGATGTTAGAAAATCCTAAGTTGAATGATCATGAAGAATTTGATAAAAACCCTTAGTTAACGCTTGTATAAATTTTGATTTATGTAAGATATATATTTGATCTTAGCTTTATTGTTTGACAGTCATGCCACTCCGGTGGGATTGACTGACCGCACCGTTTTGGTTTCCGTGTTTATTAGCCTCAATTCTTGTAATAGATGGGACTCTCCGTCGGATATTCCTTCCGTCGGACTAGGACCACTATTATGAGACCTCCATAAGACCCCGTGAGCCTGGGATTCCCACCAGGATGCCGGGCAGGTTGTACCCTAAAGACCTGAACCCATGAACGTAGTTTGAATCGTGTTTTTGGACCAGCTCAAATTAAACTGGTATGTGTCCTATAACGGCCCAAGATTGGACCGTCACAGCAACGTAACGGCCCTGTGTACGACCGTCACGTTCCTGTAACGACCCTGTTATAGACCGTCACAGATAAGATAGTAATAAGGTTTCCTTGTTTTATCATCATGAAGCAGTTATCAAGGTTGGCCTTGAACTGTGAGATTATATGAAATCTTTGTTTACATCCTTGTTACCTAAAGACTCATAGTCTTTCTACTTGATGTGTAATACCCCGGTTTATTTATTGAGCCTTTATTAAATAAAAATTGAAATAAAATGGATTAATGCATGAATTTCGGAATTTAATATTTAATTCCTTAGTAAATAGAACTAGTGAAATTTTGACTACCTTATAAAAATCTAGAAAAATACTAATTGGGTAAAGGACCATTTATTGAACAACTTTGTCTTCTGTGGTCGACCCAGCAAAAATCCGTAACTAGGTCCAATTAGTGGATTAAGCCCAAAGTTCACACTTACCTAACCCTTACCTAACCTTAGCTTAAACAGCAAAATTAGAGCTTAATACTCCACCAAATGAGCCCAAATTAGTGGCAAATGAAAGGCCACGATCTAAGGATCATTTCCCCTCTATCAATTGATCGAAACCCTAACCCTAAAACGTGGTGTCGGCCGAGTTTGGTTAGGTCAAACATTTCGGCGCCGTTTCAAACACTCACCTTGCATCGACGAATTCTCCTAGCACCGAAGGCTCCAGAAGGTGTATGAGCTATAAAAATAATGATCTTCAACCCTAGAATCCTTTGGTAGCAGCGGCGGCCGCAGTGGAGATCGATCCAGGGAGATCACGGGAGATTAGTGGAGGTGTGTCGGCATCCCGTCGTCCTCCTTCCTTCTTCTTTGTTCCTTCGATTAAGGTAGGTACCCTCGATCAAAATCTGCACATGAGTATACCATTTTGATCCTCTCAGAGAGCTCTTTCCATTGGTAGTAAAAGCCCTAATTATTATTAAGTATCCAAGGAGATCTCGAGGTTTTTGTGAAGTGCTCTCAAGATCGTTCTTCAATCTAGTTCCTTAGTTCCTCTCTTTGATTGAGGTAGGTTATAACAGACCAAACTCTAATTAACATATATGGTTGTAATCAGCAGCATGTTAGCTTTCATTTGGCGTAGAAAGTCCTAAATTTTATTGAGCATGTTTAGAGAATTTCTGATCGGAGTAAGATCATGTCTAGACTTGGTCTTTAATGTGTTCGTTTGAGTTAAGTTATAATTTCAAGTTATTAATCTTGATTCCCATATAGCATGTCATATATGATTGGAATCAGCATCGAGTAAGCTTTCTTTTAATATATAAAGCCCCAAATTTCATTATGTATATTGTGTGAATTTTACGATTTAGTAACAGCATGTCAAAACTAGGGTTTCTAGTATTCTTGTCTTTATAAATCGTGATTTCGGCAAGTAATTATGAAATTGACCTTGCTGTTAGATAGCATTTTTCATAACCTTTCCAACGGTACCAAAAGCCTCTTGTTCCGAGTCCGTTTCCATGAGATATTAGTGTTTTAGTTCAACCCTAGCAACCCTTAACATTCCGACGTTCATCAGACGTGGAAGGGATGACCGGAGTACACCCAGAGTTGGACGGTCTTACGATAGACCACATATCCCAGTTGGACGGTCTCTCAGAGACCACACAACCAGGGTTGGGCGGCCATGCCCTAGACCCCACATCCAGATAAACGGTCCGCAGATGACCACATAACTTGAACGGCTAGAAGGTGACTACACAACCCAGGGGATGGGCGGCCACCCCCTGACCGCCCAATCACTTGGGCGGCTCCATACAGACCGCCCATCACTTGGGCGGCCGTGTCGTGGCTGCCCAAGTCCCCCTTCAGCCAGTGGGCAGATGCCTTCGTCCCTGTTAGCCCAGTAGATGTAAGGTTCTTTCCGAACCGTTTATCCCTGCAGTTAATGACTTAATACTAGTTCTAAATGATTCATCTTAGTGCCATAAATGATAATTAGTAAATTAGAAACTCACATGATAAGTGGTTAATTATGCAACTAAATTTCTGTAAATTGCATGTTGTTCATTCCTACGCGATCTTGTTCACTCTCTTTATCATCATGAATCATCTGTTTGGCAATTTGACTTAATGTAAATGATAATCCTTGATAAATTAACTTGGAAATTAGGTTTATAATGAACTTTTAGTTTTTGGATAACCATTCTATTCCAGTAGAACGTTGACCAAATTATGGACTTCTAGTAAGCCATTAGCCCCTATAAGTTGGGTTAACCTTGAACTTATCACCGGAAACTCCATCCGGCGAACTTAGCATCACGGGATTTCTTTATATCCCTGTTAAGAACCTAATGACCACCAGAACTACCATTTTACGTGACCGAACCGCTAGTTGAAGTCTTGGACCGAATTGGGCTATGAGAGGCATGCGCGGCCTGTATTAGACCGCACATCCTCATAGGCGGCCCGATTCTGACCGCATATCTTTAATACGGCCTAGTATGGACCGTATATCTTGTTCATGGGTCTTAATGTCTTCTGGACATGAGCAGCCCATATCACACCATTCATACCTTAGAGCGGCCTACTGTCAGTCGTTCATTCTTGAGTGGGCTAAGTTTCAGTCCAGTTCCTGTATGCCCGGCCCTGTGTTAGCCGTACATACCCATTGAGCGGCTTCTGTACGACCGCACATCCCTCGGAGATGAGTTTCATCGTGTTTTTATGCTCTTGAATCCAAGGACATGTTAGTCCTTTAAATCTTGAACTTCTGACAGAAATTCCTCTGATTAAATTGGCCATTTAACTTGACTGAATGTCTAGACAACGTGGGATCTTGGATCCAATAAATCAATGCCAACGCATCATAAGCGCCCGGTCTGGTCCTGGGGAGAGTGCCCAAAAAATTATTGAGCCCATGGGATGTTATAATGACATGGTGAGGCATTGCACCGAGTGCCTGACTAGTGTGACGTCTATGACATAAAATCTCTTGTTACTCTTGTTACTTGATCGTGCTTGAAATGTTGTTTAAAATACTTGCTTGTTGGCCAATTCTCTATTACTATCTCATGTTGTAAATTCTTGTACTTACTACTCTTGTCATTATAAATTTCTTGACCTTGCAAGATCTGTTTATTACGTTGTTTCATTATATCATCATTTATTTCTTTTATTAGCATGGCATTTGAAAAATGTAATTAAATTGTTAATCATGTAAACTTGCCTGTTATTTCCTACTGAGCGTCAGCTCATAGTTGTTGTTTCCCCCCTTTTCAGGCTGTTCAGGTGATGACGCGCATATCGATGGGGAGGGAAAGGAGTGATACTTTTGAGTGTACCTTTTAGTAGATGCCGAGTTAGTATAGTTGTTTACCTTTAGTTCTTCTTTAGAGTTGTGTTAGTACCTTATTACTTTTGGAGTCAGTGATTATATTAGAATCAGTTTGGAAGTTATGTTTGATCGTGTTTTAGCAGTGATGGTTATTGTAATAAAATTTGGAATCTTTCTTGATCAATAGAGTTACTTCTTTCCATAGCACCTGTGTAATTGATTAGTTTAGCTTATTAATGTTATTTCTAGCTAGTTTCTAACTGTACGACCCGATATTCCACGTCGGGACGTGACAGTTTAGGTGGTATCAGAGCCAGGTTTTATATTCCTAGGTTTCCCTAAAAGTTTTAGGTTTTCCAAGTTCTAGGGTTCTAAGTGTTATCATAGGACCCCTAACCTTGTTAAAGTCTAGGACCCAACCTCGTAAGATTGGGTAGAAACTTGGGTTAAGTTCATATCGTAATTGTGTTATTATCTATCTTAATGAACCTAAGTAATCTATTCCACGTGTAGGCCTTTGCAATGGTAGCTGATCGTGCGGAATGGAGGAACTTGCAGCGTACGGTTCAAGGACTTACACAGGCCTTACAGCAAGTGGCCCAAGCAGGAGCTGCACACCATGGCACTGGTGACCTTTATCGGAACTTCCGAGGGATGAATCCGCCGAGATTTGGTGGCTCGACTGATCCTGATGAAGCCGAGCACTGGCTAGATGAGATGGGAAGGATATTCGAAGTAATGCAATGCAGCAATCAAGAGCGTGTCCTTCTATCCACCTTTCAACTAGAACGTGATGCAAGAACATGGTGGGATTCAGTGAAGGCGACCCTTGGTGATCAGCAAGTTACATAGGAAGAGTTCGAGGAGTTCTTTAACAGCAAGTATTTTTCTGATAGAGTGCAAGAGAAGAAGGCAGCAGAGTTCACGGCTTTGAAGCAGCGCAATCTATCTGTAGCAGAATATGAAGCTCAATTTTCTCGATTATCCCGATATGCTACTCACTTAATATCCACCGAGAAAATGAAGGCCAAGCGCTTTCTTAATGGACTGAGACTGCATTATATCAACCAATTGGCACCAATGGAAATCTCAACCTATTCTGAGATGGTGAGGAAAGCTCAAATCCTGGAGGACACACTAGAAATGACGGAGACAATCCGTGGAAAAGGCACAAGGAAGGAACAACCTATGGGTTCCGAGAATATCAAACCCGGTGCTGACAAGAAGAGGCCCATTAATGGACCTGGTTCGTGGAGCGGGTCCGGATCGTGGAAGGGCAAGATGCCGAAGCACGAAGATAAGAAGCTTGGCCCTATTGTTCCATTCAAGGGCGTGTGCAAGTTTTGTGATCGTCCTGGTCACAAGATGGAGGTGTGCTGGCGCAAGCTAGGCGACTGTCTGTGATGTGGAAGTAGGGAGCACCGTATCCCTGACTGTCCTCTTTTATTGGAGCAAGCTACACTGGCAAAACCACAAGGCATCAAGAAACAACAAGGCAAGCTCCAAGCTTTGCACGCAGATGAAGCAGAAACCGCTGAGGATGGTGGACTCGTCGAAGGTACTCTTATCATACTCAACAAGCCAGCATTTGTTCTTTTTGATACTGGTGCCACACATTCATTTATTTCTCAGAGATTTGCTAAGTCTTTAGCTGTGGAACCTGTTTTGATGCATTCTCCGTTAGAAATTTCAACCCCTATTGGTTCTAGATCGGCAATACATTATTTTTATCCTTCTAGTAAGGTTATGATTGATGAACAAAATTTACCAGCCGATTTAGTTTGCATGGACATGAAGGATTATGATGTAATCCTAGGAGCAGATTGGTTAGCTAGAAATGAGGCAAATGTTCACTGCAGTTCTGGCTCTGTGTCTTTTACTAGGCACCCGAGACTTTCTTTTGTGGGAGTTAAGCACAATAACTCCGTATCACTTATCTCGGCTTTTCGAGCTGATAAGCTGATGAGACGAGGATGCGAGGCTTTTCTAGCCTTTGTCTGTGCAACCCCTGAGCAGCAGATTGAGATTAAGGACATTTCTGTTGTCCGAGATTTTCCTGATGTCTTTCCAGAGAAACTACCAGGACTTCCGCCTGAGCGGGAAGTTATCTTTTCTGTTGATCTCATTCCTGGTACATCTCCTATTTTCAAGGCTCCTTATCGTATGTCTCCTGCGGAACTGAGGGAATTAAAGCAACAGTTGATGGAATTGCTCAAGAAGGGTTTCATTCGTCCTAGTACTTCCCCTTGGGGAGCCCCTGTATTATTTGTCAAGAAGAAAGATGGCTCGATGAGGCTGTGCATCGATTATCGACAATTGAACCAGCTGACTGTCAAAAACAAATATCCATTGCCGAGGATTGACGAATTATTTGATCAGATTGCCGGAGCTCATTATTTCTCTAAGATCGATCTTCGATCTGGATATCATCAGTTGCGGATTAAGGAAGAGGATATCTATAAAACAGCTTTCCGCAGCAGGTATGGTCATTTTGAATTTGTCGTTATGCCTTTTGGTCTAACGAATGCGCCAGCAGCTTTCATGCAGTTGATGAACAATGTATTTCGGCCCTATCTTGATCAATGGGTTGTGGTATTCATTGATGACATCCTGATTTATTCTAAGAATGAAGAGGAGCATGCTGAACATCTAAGGATGGCATTACAACTATTGAGAGATCATCAGCTATTTGTCAAGTTCAGTAAGAGTGACTTCTGGCTACAAGAGGTGTCCTTTCTCGGACATATCATCACAAAGGAAGGAATTTCTGTTGATCCTTCAAAGGTAGAGGCAGTGAAGAATTGGGACCAGCCTACTAGTATGACTGAAGTTAGAAGTTTCCTAGGCCTAGCAGGCTACTACTGGAGATTTATCCAAGATTTCTCTAAGATTACGGTACCTATGACAAGATTAACCCGCAAGGAGAACAAATTTGATTGGTCAGAAGATTGCTAGCGAAGCTTTCAGACTTTGAAGGAATGTTTAACTACTGCACCTGTATTGGCTTTACCTTCTGGTGAAGGAGGTTTTGTCGTATACACTGATGCTTCAGGTATTGGTTTAGGCTGTATACTCATGCAGCATGGGAAGGTGATTGCCTATTCTTCTAGGCAGTTGAGGAAGCATGAAGAGAATTATCCTGTTCATGATTTGGAACTAGCGGCGGTGGATTTCTCCTTGAAGATTTGGAGGCATTACTTGTATGGAGAAACATTCACAGTGTTTTCAGATCATAAGAGCCTCAAATATTGATTTTCTCATAAGGAACTCAATATGAGGCAAAGAAGATGGTTGGAATACTTGAAGGACTTCGACTTCTCGATTGAGTATCATCCTGGAAAAGGTAATGTTGTGGCAGATGCATTAAGCCGGAAGCTTGTAGCTAAATTGTCAAGTCTCATGTTACAAGAGTGGAGGCTACTGGAACAATTAGCTAGCCTGGATCTGAATATTGACAATGATCGAGTTATGATTGCACAGATACAACTTAAGCCCGAATTGTTGATGGAAATCATATCTTTACAAGATAATGATCCCAAGCTGGTAGAGATCAAGGGAAGCTTGAGCAGCAGACCTGACTTCATGATGGCTGACGATGGAAGATTGTTATTCCAGGGTAGAACTTGTGTACCTGATGAAGCTGAGTTAAAGAACAAGATTCTGGAGGAAGCACATAGATCTAAATACACCATTCATCCTGGAGGCACTAAAATGTTCAAGGATTTGAAGAGATCCTTTTGGTGGCCGAATATGAAAAGAGAAGTTGCAGACTTCGTGAGTAGATGCTTGGTTTGTCAGCAAGTCAAGGCTGAACATTTCAGACCGGCAGGAAAATTGAAACCACTCGACATACCCCAATGGAAGTGGGAAAGCATTGGCATGGACTTCATTATGGGTCTACCTAGGACTCGTGGTGGATTGGATGCAATATGGGTGATTATCGATCGATTGACAAAATCGGCTCATTTCTTACCCATTAAGTCCAAATGGACAATTGATGTATTGGCTGCTTTGTATTTGAAGGAAGTGGTAAGGCTCCATGGCATACCAGTCGGCATTGTATCTGATAGAGACCCCAAATTTACTTCACATTTCTGGAAGGGACTGCAAGAGTCTCTGGGGACTCGTCTGAATTTCAGTACTACTTTTCATCCACAGACAGATGGACAGACTGAAAGAACAAACCAGATAGTGGAAGATATGCTTAGAGCATGCATGATTGATTTCGGAGGCAGTTGGAGTGATCACTTGGCATTAATTGAATTCGCCTACAACAACAGTTATCAATCCAACATACAGATGGCTCCTTTTCAAGCATTGTATGGAAGAAGCTGTCGTTCCCCGTTATGTTGGGATGAGGTAGGTGAGAAGCAATGGCTTGGACCGGATCTTATTTCAGAATCATCACAGAACATCCGTATTATCCGAGATTGGTAACAAGTAGCCCAATCAAGACAGAAGAGTTATGCTGACAACAGAAGGAGAATATTGGAGTTTCAGGTTGGCGAGCATGTATTCTTAAAGGTCTCTCCTACGAGAGGGATTCGAAGATTTGGCATTCAGGGCAAGCTCAGTCCGAGATATATTGGTCCATTCGAGATCTTGGATAGAGTGGGAGAGGTTGCTTACAGACTGGCTTTACCGCCTCAGTTGTCTGGCGTACATAATGTTTTCCATGTGTCTATGTTACGGAAATATGTGTATGACCCCACTCACATCATTCAGCATGTGGATTTCGAATCGAAGGAAGATTTGACCTATGAAGAAAGACCTATCAAGATTCTAGACCGGAAGCAACAGCAACTCCGGAATCGTTCCATACCGATGGTCAAGATTCAGTGGAGTCGGCGTGGGACCGAAGAAGCGACTTGGTAATCTGAAGATACTATGCGGAAGCGATATCCCGACTTATTCTAGGTAAGTTATCTCATTTCCCTATCCTCCGTATTTAGTGCGGTGAATTTGGAGGACCAAATTCCTTAAGTAGGGGAGGGTGTAATACCCCGGTTTATTTATTGAGCCTTTATTAAATAAAAATTGAAATAAAATGGATTAATGCATGAATTTCAGAATTTAATATTTAATTCCTTAGTAAATAGAACTAGTGAAATTTCGACTACCTTATAAAAATCTAGAAAAATGCTAATTGGGTAAAGGACCATTTATTGAACAACTCTGTTTTCTGTGGTCGACCCAGCAAAAAATCCGTAACTAGGTCTAAATAGTGGATTAAGCCCAAAGTTCACACTTACCTAACCCTTACCTAACCTTAGCTTAAACCGCAAAATTAGAGCTTAATACTCCACTAAATGAGCCCAAATCGGTGGCAAATGAAAGGTCACGATTTAAGAATCATTTCCCCTCTATCAACTGATCGAAACCCTAACCCTAAAATATGGTGTCGGCCGAGTTTGGTTAGGTCAAACATTTCAGCGCCGTTTCAAACACTCACCTTGCATCGACAAATTCTCCTAGCACCGAAGGCTCCAGAAGGTGTATGAGCTATAAAAATAAAGCTCTTCAACCCTAGAATCCTTTGGTAGCAGCGGCGGCCACAGTGGAGATCGATCCAGGGAGATCTTGGGAGATTAGTGGAGGTGTGTCGGCATCTTGTCGTCCTCCTTCCTTCTTCTTTGTTCCTTCGATTAAGGTAGGTACCCTCGACCAAAATCTGCACATGAGTATACCATTTTGATCCTCTCGGAGAGCTCTTTCCATTGGTAGTAAAAGCCCTAATTATTATTAGGTATCCAAGGAGATCTTGAGGTTTTTGTGAAATGCTGTCAAGATCATTCTTCAATCTAGTTCCTTAGTTCCTTAGTTCCTCTCTTCGATTGAGGTAGGTTATAATAGACCAAACTCTAATTAACATATATGGTTGTAATCAGCAGCATGTTAGCTTTCATTTGGCGTAGAAAGTCCTAAATTTTATTGAGCATGTTTAGAGAATTTCTGATCGGAGTAAGAGCATGTCTAGACTTGGTCTTTAATGTGTTCTTTTGAGTTAAGTTATGATTTCGAGTTATTAATCTTGATTCCCATATAGCATGTCATATATGATTGGAATCAGCATCGAGTAAGCTTTCTTTTGATATATAAAGCCCCAAATTTCATTATGTATATTGTGCGAATTTTACGATTTAGTAACAACATGTCAAAACTAGGGTTTCTAGTGTTCTTGTCTTTATAAATCATGATTTCAACAAGTAATTATGAAATTGACCTTGCTGTTAGATAGAATTTTTCATAACCTTTCCAACGGTACCAAAAGCCCCTTGTTTCGAGTCCGTTTCCATGAGATATTAGTGTTTTAGTTCAACCCTTAACATTCCGACGTTCATCGGACGTGGAAGGGATGACAGGAGTACACCCAGAGTTGGACGGTCTTACGATAGACCACATATCTCAGTTGGACGGTCTCTCAGAGACCACACAACCAGGGTTGGGCGGCCCCTACAGGACCACATATCCAGGGTTGGGCGGCCATGCCCTAGACCACACATCTAGATAAACGGTCTGCAGATGACCACATAACTTGAACGGCCAGAAGGTGACCACACAACCCAAGGGATGGGCGGCCACCCCCTGACCGCCCAACCACTTGGGCGGCTCCAGACAGACTACCCATCACTTGGGCGGCCCTTTCCTGGCCGCCCAAGTCCCCCTTCAGCCAGTGGGCAGATGCCTTCGTCCCTGTTAGCCCAATAGATGTAAGGTTCTTTCCGAACCGTTTATCCCTGCAGTTAATGACTTAATACTAGTTCTAAATGATTCATCTTAGTGTCATAAATGATAATTAGTAAATTAGAAACTCACATGATAAGTAGTTAATTATGCAACTAAATTTATGTAAATTGCATGTTGTTCATTCCTACGCGATCTTGTTCACTCTCTTTATCATCATGAATCATCTTTTTGGCAATTTGACTTAATGTAAATGATAATCCTTGATAAAATAACATGGAAATTAGGTTTATAATGAACTTTTAGTTGCTGGATAATCATTCTATTCCAGTAGAACGTTGACCAAATTATGGACTTCTAGTAAGCCATTAGCCCCTTTAAGTTGGGTTAACCTTGAACTTATCACTGGAAACTCCATCCGGCGAACTTAGCATCACGGGATTTCTTTATATCCCTGTTAAGAACCTAATGACCAGCAGAACTACCATTTTATGTGACCGAACCGCTAGTTTAAGTTTTGGACCAAATTGGGCTATGAGAGGCATGCGCGGCCTGTATTAGACCGCACATCATCATAAGCGGCCCGATTCTGACCGCATATCTTTAATACGGCCTAGTATGGACCGTATATCTTGTTCATGGGTCTTAATGTCTTCTGGACATGAGCGACCCATATCACACCGTTCATACCTTAGAGCGGCCTATTATCAGCCGTTCATTCTTGACCTCGTGGGCTGAGTTTCAGTCCAGTTCCTGTATGCCCAGCCCTGTGTTAGCCATACATACCCATTGAGCGGCTTCTGTACGACTGCACATCTCTCGGAGATGAGTTTCATTGTGTTTTTATGCTCTTGAATCCACGGACAGGTTAGTCCGTTAAATCTTGAACTTCTGACAGAAATTCCTCTGATTAAATTGGCCATTTAACTTGACTGAATGTCTAGACAACGTGGGATCTTGGATCCAATAAATCAATGCCAACGCATCATAAGGGCCCCGTCTGGTCCTGGGGAGAGCGCCCAAAAAATTATTGAGCCCATGGGATGTTATAATGACATGGTGAGGCATTGCACCGAGTGCCTGACTAGTGTGACGTCTATGACATAAAATCTCTTGTTACTCTTGTTACTTGATCGTGCTTGAAATGTTGTTTAAAATACTTGCTTGTCGGCCAATTCTCTATTACTATCTCCTGTTGTAAATTCTTGTACTTACTACTCTTGTCATTATAAATTTCTTGACCTTACAAGATCTGTTCATTACGTTGTTTCATTATATCGTCATTTATTTCTTTTATTAGCATTGCATTTGAAAAATGTAATTAAATTGTTAATCATGTAAACTTGCCTGTTATTTCCTACTGAGCGTCAGCTCATAGTTGTTGTTTCCCCCCTTTCCAGGCTGTTCAGGTGATGATGCGCATACCGATGGGGAGGGACAGGAGTGATACTTTTGAGTGTACCTTTTAGTAGATGCCGAGTTGGTATAGTTGTTTACCTTTAGTTCTTCCTTAGAGTTGTGTTAGTACCTCATTACTTTTGGAGTCAGTGATTATATTAGAATCAGTTTGGAAGTTATGTTTGATCGTGTTTTAGCAGTGATGGTTATTGTAATAAAATTTGGAATCTTTCTTGATCAATAGAGTTACTTGTTTCCATAGCACATGTGTAATTGATTAGTTTAGCTTATTAATGTTATGATGTAACACGACCCCTCGGACTTAAATTTGCAAGCAATCGAACCGAACGGCGGACCCACTCAAGCGGATTCACCCGCGTCGCACACACCCGGGTCCGTAGGTGGACCGGCGATAGTGGTGAGGGTCCGAGGATGGACCTTACCTTTCTGGGGATTTGACTAGCTTGGGCTGAACCCCTAAGGGCCTGGGATGCCCAATTTCGTGGGCGGCCAGCACGCCAAGGGCGTGGGATGTAGGGCCACTCTCACAACTCACCCCGCGGTGGACACTCGATGTGATTGATTTTAGGACTGGCACTCCCTCGCCACCGACGGAACTAAGAAGCAATACTAGTTAAGCATGAAGTGATAACCAAGAGGAGTGCAACCAGGAGCTCACCTGATCGGCGTGAAGACGCCGATCCCGGCCGGAGACGAGGGCGAGCGGGGAAGCGTGGGCCACCCGCACACTGCGTCGATGAAGCTTCAACCTGTTGAAATTAATTACATCCACTACTCCTCACACAGGAGGGTTGGACTAGGGGTGGGGAAGTAAGGTTTACACGCAAACACTACCTCCACGCAGGAAGGGGCGGTAAGCCGGCCAGGCGAGAAAGAAAGGGGTATGAACCGGAGCCGACGCGCCTCTTCGGGGTTCTGCCCGCCAGATTCCCTGCTGATAGGTACTGGTTGTCGGCACTGTGGCGATCACTCCCGGAGCCAAAAGTTGATGAGACCAGCGCCAAAATATCGGGAACTGACCTAGGATGAAGCTTCAATTTTTCTGGCACCATATGTTGAGGTCACTGGTCGGGAGAGTTGCTGGACCGGCGCTGCTTTGCTCTGCTTCGGACTAGGTTCTGGTTGTGGCAGTAGGTTGGCGATGGCGTCACTATTGTTCCCGTGGTCCAAATGGATCAGGACTAGGATGGTTGCGAGTGTGGCCACGTCCTCTTCGATCAGGAAGAAAGAACAGCACCGGAGAAGGTCGGGGTCGAGAGTAGCAGCCCGAGGAGTGGGGAGGTGTCGGGGCAGACCCTGGCTGACCTGAACAGCGTCCCGGCGGTAGAAAAATTGGTACAATTGGCTTCAAGCTCCGAATGAGGTCCCGCTGGCTGCGTTGGACAGAGGACAGGTGGATCTTTGCTCCGGTCAAGTGGCGCGCCAAGGGGAGCACGGGGGTGGTCGCAGGAGCTTCTTCAAGTCTGGTTGCAGGTTGGACTGGTTCTGCACAGTTGGCGAAGAATGGCTCTCCCGGGCAGCTCCGACCTCGGATTGAGACGAAACCACCTCGCCTGCGTAGACGACTGGAAGAGCTTTCTGTCGATGTAGGCCACGCCCCCAGGAGCTCCAGGATGTGGTCGTGGGCGGCCCTGCAACAGACTGTCAATCTGCAGGTCTTCAGCTGCACATAGATTGGAAGAAAGAATGGTTGAGGGGGTGGTTTCTTTGGTGGCGGGGGAAGGGGAGATGGATGTTTTGGTGGTGGGGAAGGGTTAGGAGGTGGGAAGGGAAGGTGGAGGATGGTGGCAGGAGCGGAGCTAGCAGAGAGAGAGGGTGGGTGCGAAAATGGCCTTGGAGGAGGTGGTGGGGAGATGGGGGCGCACAAGGCTTGGGGGAATGGGGAGGGCTTCTCTTGATTTGAGTGGAGGGTTAATAGAAGAGTAAATGGTGGTCTAGGGAATGGGAAGGGGTTGCCTTGGGGAGGGGAAGGGGTGCCTAGGATAAGGGATTCTCCCTTGGGAAGGTGAAAGGGTGTATGGGGAAGGGGAAAGGTTGTTTGGGAAGTGGAGGGAAATGAAGGGGAGTTAAGGGTCTTGGGAAGATGAAAGGGTGGGAGGCTGATGTGGAAGATGAGGTGGCAAGGAGAGGAGAGAGGGAGTGGTGCGAAATTTGGAGAGAGAGGAGAGGAGAGAGAGAGGGGTTCGCCCCCTTTAGAGAGATATATATATATAGAGAGAGAGAGAGAGCTAGAGAGGTAGGCACAAATTCTGGTGGCAATTTTATCAATACTTCATTAGCTTCCAAATGAGGGATTGGGGTCCTATTTATAGGAATCCCACATTTACATATAAGTCCCTGACTCTTGGACTACTAACACTAAACCAAGGGGAAGGGGGCGCCCCTGGGCCTAGCCCATATAATTGGGCCCAATAACACACATAAAGACTTAAGACTTAGGTAAATAGCTACCTAACCTAGGTATTGGACTCAAAGAAAAGGAAAAGTACATGATAAGAAAATGAAAATTACATCATATGACTCGAAATAAAGTGGTGAACAAGATGTAGCATGGGTGGCGAGCATCGGGATCCTTGATCAAATGAAATTGCTGGTGATGTCCTCATCATGTTATTTCTAGATAGTTTCTAACTGTACGACCCGATATTCCGCGTCGGGGCGTGACATGATGTCATTCCAATTTTGTTGGAATTTCTCTTGATCTTAGAAGTAAGTTCGTGAGCTTAACCTTGGAACTCTTGGCCATTAATGTGATGAATGTCTAGACTAGGATCATTGATCCAAACCTTCAATGCCAACACATCATAAAGGGCCCGGTATGGTCCTGGGAGGAGTGCCCGAAAGTACTTGTGTCCCGGGGAGTTTGTACTGACAAGGTGTGGCATTGCACCGAAGTGCATGACTAGCGTGATTGATCTATGACATTTCCACTTTTACTCAATTACTTGAAATTCCTGTGTGACATGATATGCGTGCTTGATATGGCCAATTCCATTTATCATTTCATGACATGAAAAGTTCTAGTTATACTTGTGTTTACTCTTTACTTGAAAGCTCATGTTCTTTTGCCTATCTATCTCTTGTCATTTATTTATCATCGCTTTTGTTACAACGTTATTCATAAATGGTTAATCACTTTAATTATGCCTGATGATAGAGATATAAAATCCTACTGAGCTTTGCTCACCCGTACTTTCCAATCCTTTTCTCGTAGCTCAGATGAGGATGGGCGTTCCAATGGGGACGGGAACGAGTGATTCCAGGAGCGAGCCATTTAGAGTTTATGTTCAAGTCAAGTTTGGATTAGTTGTTATCTAGAGTTGATGTATTTTCCATTACTGAGATAGAAGTCCACAAGGAGTCGGGTGTAATTGAATACTTTCTCTTATTATTATTATCAATAAAGTTGGGTTAATTGTTTCTTTATTGCCTGGTGGTTAGTCTCTTGTGGCAATGTATGCTCTGATTGACATGATTGATATAAACTGCTACGTTCTGATTTTTCTGCGTCGGGGCGTGACAGTTTTTGTGGTATCAGAGCCTAAGTTTTCTTTAGACCCTAGGTTGCTAGTAGTGTTATAGAACCTTTAACCTTAGTAAAGTCAGAATCTGACCCAGTGAGTTGGGTAGAGACTTGGGCTAAGATTAATTAATTAATTAACTAGCTATAAGAAGATAGATCCAATAGAACGTTCTTAATTACTTCTTTTATGTTGTAGGAATTTTCGTGATGGCGGCAGAACGCGCTCAATGCCGAGACATGCAATGTACAGTGTAGGGCCTGACCCAGGCCTTACAGCAAGTAGCCCAAGGCGGCGGACAGCAAGGAGCAGGCAATCTACATTGAAACTTTCAGGGCTTGAATCCCCCGCGTTTCAGTGGATCTTCGGACCCGGATGAGGCTGAGAACTAGCTGAAGGAGACAGAAAGAATCTTCAGGGTTATGCAATGTGGAGATCAGGATCGTGTCTTACTAGCGACTTTCCAATTAGAACACGATGCTCGTGCTTGGTGGGAAGCCGTGGAAGCCACACTTGGGAATAGGCGTGCCACGTGGGATGAGTTCAAAGAGTTTTTCAATAGCAAATACTTCTCAGATCAGGTGCAGGAGAAGAAGGCGGCCGAGTTTGCTGCTTTGAAACAAAGAAACTTGTCGGTTGCGGAATATGAAGCGCAGTTTTCCAGATTATATAAGTATGCCCCACACTTGGTGTCCACTGAGAAAATGAAGGCTAAAAGATTTTTGAATGGTTTGAAGCTTCAGTACATCAATCAATTGGCACCCTTGGAAATCCATATATATGCTGAGATAGTAAGGAAAGTACAAGTTTTGGAGGATATGATGGAAATGACTGACCGGATCAGAGGTCGGGATAAGAAGAAGGAACAGACTACCAGTTCCGGGAACTTCAGACCCGCTAATGGTCAGAAGAGGCCCAATGGTGGGCCGAGTTTTTCTAAAAATAAGAAACCCAAGGAAGGCGAGAAGAAGGTTGGACCAGTTGTGCCATCTAAGGTAGTTTGCAAGTACTGTGACCGTCCAGGTCACAACATGGAAGAGTGTTGACGCAAGTTAGGTGTTTGCTTAAGGTGTGGCAGTAGGGACCACCGAATTCCAGAATGTCCCCTTATTAATGAACCGGCAGCATCTGATAAGTTGCAAGGAAGTTACAAGCGGCAAGGCAGGCTCCAAGCCCTCAGGAGGCAGAGACCGAGAACCCGACTACCGAAGAAGGAGGTATTGTCGAAGGTACTCTTACTATTCTTTCCAAGCCAACATTTGTACTTTTCGACACTGGAGCCACTCATTCTTTTATATCTCTGAAATTTGCTAAGACTTTATCTATGGAACCGGTGTTGTTGGATTCACACCTTATGATATCCACCCCTATTGGTTCGGGATCCGAGATTAAATATTATTATTCTTCTAGTGAAGTTTTGATCAATGGTTGTAATTTATCTGCTGATCTAGTATGCATGAAGATGAAAGATTATGATGTAATCTTAGGGGCTGATTGGCTATCTAAGCATGGTGCTAGTGTTCATTGTAAGTCAGGAGTAGTGTCTTTCCCTAGACGTCTGGAGCTTTCTTTCTCTGGCTCTAGCAAGACGGTGCCACTCATTTCGGCACTTCGGGCAGATAAGTTGTTAAGAAAGGGGTATCCAGCATTCTTGGCCTTAATTTCTTTAACTGATAAGAAGGGAGTGGAGTTGAAGGATATCCCTGTTATTCAAGATTTTTCGGAGATATTTCCAGATGAATTGCCAGGTCTTCCCCCTGAAAGGGAGGTGGTTTTCTCTATTGACCTGATTCCTGGCGCCCGCCTGTTTCGAGAGCTCCCTACCGTATGTCCCCGGCTGAGTTAAGAGAACAGAAGGTGCAGTTGTTAGACTTGCTAGAAAGAGGGTTCATTTGTCCGAGTACTTCCCCGTGGGGAGCTCATGTTTTTTTTGTAAGGAAGAAAGATGGTTTTTTAAGGCTGTGTATCGATTATCGTCAGTTGAATCAACTCACCGTGAAGAACAAGTACCCATTACCAAGGATCGATGAATTATTTGATCAGATATCAGGAGCCTAGTATTTCTCAAAGATCAATCTCAGGTCTGGGTATCATCAGTTGAGGATAAAAGATGAAGATATTTTTAAGACAGCATTCCGTAGTAGGTATGGGCATTTTGAATTTGTTGTGATGCCGTTTGGACTAACAAATGCTCCTGCAGCTTTTATACAGCTAATGAATAGTGTGTTTCGGCCCTACTTGGATCAGTGGGTCATGGTATTTATCGATGATATTCTGATATATTCAAGGAGCAAGGAGGAGCATGAACAACACTTAAGAATAGCATTGCAAATATTAAAAGAGCATCAGCTATACGCCAAGTTTAGTAAATGTGAGTTCTGGTTGCAAGAGGTATCTTTTCTGGGTCACATTATTTCTAAAGAGGGAATCACAGTAGACCCTTCTAAAGTTGAGGCTGTGCGTAATTGGGAAAGACCTGTGAATGTAACTGAGATCAGAAGCTTCTTAGGCTTGGCAGGCTATTATCGAAGGTTCATCAAAGATTTTTCCAAGATTGCAATGCCCTTGACAAGGTTAACTCGTAAGGAGAATTATTTTGAATGGACGGATGATTGTGAAAAGAGTTTTTAGACTTTGAAGGAGTGTTTGACCACTGCCCTAGTTTTGGCCTTACTCTTAGGTGAAGGAGGTTTTGAAGTTTATACCGATGCTTCAGGAATCGGTTTAGGTTGTGTATTGATGCAATGAGGGAAGGTGATAGCTTATTCCTCCAGGCAGTTAAGAAAACATGAAGAGAATTACCCTGTGCATGATCTGGAGTTAGCAGCGGTTGTGTTTTATCTTAAGATATGGAGGCATTATCTTTATGGAGAAACTTTCACCGTGTACTCAGACCATAAGAGCTTAAAATACTTATTTTCTCAGAAGGAGTTGAATATGAGACAGAGAAGGTGGTTAAAGTACTTAAAGGATTTCAACTTCTCCATTGAATATCATCCCGGAAAGGGGAATGTTGTAGCAGATGCTTTAAACAGGAAGCCAACAGCTAGGCTAGCCAGTTTGATGATTCAAGAGTGGAAGTTGTTAGAACAGTTTACCAATTTAGATATTACAGAAAAGGAAGATCGGATCTTGGTGGCTCATGTCCAACTTCGTTCAGAATTGCTAGCAGAAATTAAGCAGTTGCAGGATAATGACCCTGTGCTCGTTGGAATTAAAGAACAGATGGCTAATCAACCAGATTTTATGTTAGCTGATGATGGGAGATTATTATTTCGAGGGAGAACATGTGTCCCTGATTCCATGGAAATAAAGAAGAAGATTTTTGAAGAAGTGCACAGATCTAAGTATACTATACAACCAAGAGCTACAAAGATGTACAGAGATTTGAAGATGACTTTCTGGTGGCCGAACATGAACAGGGAAGTGGCCGATTGTGTGAGCAGGTGTTTAGTATGTCAATAAGTTAAAGCAGAGCATTTCAGACCTGCTGGGAAGTTAAAACCTCTCGAAATACCACAATAGAAGTGGGAAAGTGTTGGTATGGATTTTATTATGGGTTTACCCTGACCACGAGGAGGCCTTGATGGAATTTGGGTGATCATTGATCGACTGACAAAGTCTGCACACTTTTTACCTAATAAGTCAAGGTGGACCGTGGATATTTTGGCTACCCTGCATATAAAGGAAGTAATAAGATTGCATGGAGTGCCTGTGTCCATCATATCTGACAGAGACCCCAGGTTTACATCTCACTTTTGGAAAGGACTGCAAGCATCATTAGGCACTCGTTTGAACTTCAGTACAGCTTTTCACCCTCAGACTGACGGACAGACTGAGAGAGCAAACCAGATTATTGAAGACATGTTGAGAGCATGTATAATTGATTTTGGAGGTAGTTGGCATGAACATTTACCTTTGATTGAATTTGCATACAATAATAGTTACCAATCCAGCATTCAGATGGCACCGTTTGAGGCCTTGTATGGCAGAAGTTGTAGATCTCTTCTTTGTTGGGAAGAAATTGATGAGAAGCAATGGCTCGGACCAGATCTTATCTCAAAATCGTCAAAGAACATCCAAGTTATCAGAGACCGTTTGAAGGTCGCCCAGTCCCGACAAAAGAGCTATGCAGATAATAGAAGAAGGGAGCTAGAATTTCAGATTGGGGACCATGTATTTCTGAAAGAGTTACCATCAAGAGGAATTAGAAGATTCGGAATTCGAGGCAAGTTAAGCCCAAGGTTTGTTGGCCCATTTGAGATCTTAGAGAGGGTAGGCGAAGTTGCCTATAGATTAGCCCTACCACCACAGTTAGCTGGTATTCACGATGTGTTCCATGTATCTATGCTTCAGAAGTATGTGTATGACCCTTCGCACATTATCCAACATGCTGATTTGGAATTGAAGGAGGACTTATCTTATGAAGAGAAGCCTATCAAGATATTGGACTTCAAGCAATAGCAACTCAGGAATCGATCTATTTCGATGGTCAATGTCCAGTGGAGTCGGCGTGGAGCTGAGGAAGCAACATGGGAATCCGAGGATGCGATCAAAAAATTATATCCCGAATTGTTTTAAGGTTGGTTGTTAGCAGATTCGGTGAATTTGGGGACCAAATTCTTTAAGTGGGGGAGGGTGTAGCACCCTGTCTTTTTCTACTATAATATTTCCACATAAATTAATTATTTATTGGCTCAACTTCTAAAGAAATTATTAAAATTCTGAAAAAATATGAAACTAATGTAAAATTGAATTTGTAATAACTTTGTCTTCAGGTAAGAGCCCAAAAGAAAATTCGTATAGGCCCAATTTCGCATTTTTAGCAGTTTTTCGTGGGTTAGAAGACCTAGTTTAGCCATCGCAATTTGGGCCCAATTCTAGCCCAATTGTGCTCCAATTCGAGCCAAACCCTAGCCCATTGATAGGTCTTTGCTTTCTCTTCGAAAACCCTAACTTTAGATGCTTCTACCGGCGGTGGATTAGAACTGTAAGACCCCGAATTATATTTAATTGAGCCCAATATATTTATTAAGCTTTTATTAATTAAGAATTAAATTCTTATTGAATTAATAATTGAATTTCAGATTTATTAATATTTAATTCGTTAGAAATAGTATAAGTGAAAATCCGACTACCTTATAAAAATCCATAAAAATAGTAAACATGTTAAGGTTGACGTAGACAACAACTTTGTCTTCTGGAAATAAGCCATTTAAAAATTCATGGTTAGATCTAATTAGGGTTTAAGCCCTTAAGTGCACACTTTTTGACCCTTACCTAACCTTGGATTAAAACACGAAATTGAGGCTTAATACTCAACCAAATTAGCTCAAATCAGAGGCAACTGAACGGCCATGAGCTAAGGATTAATAGCCCTCAATCAATCCGACACAAACCTAACCCTAGGAGGCGCAGCCGGCCGAGTTGGTTGAGTCAACCATTTCGGCGCCGTTTTTAACACGTCTCTTGTTCCGTCGATTTCTCACAGCTCAGAACTCTCTAGAAGATGTGTGAGCTATAGATAGAAATATCTTCGAGTCTAGTTTCTTTTGGTGGCTGTGGGGTTCGCTGAAGTTTCAGATCTAGGAAGATCTTGCTCGATTTGTGGAGGTGTGTCGGCAGGCCGTCGGCTTCCTTCTTCCTTCTTTGTTTCTTCAATTGAGGTAGGAATTCTCAACCAAAATTCGATCATGAATATATGATTTTGTTCCTCTCGACGAGATCTATCCAGTGGGACTGAAAGCCCCAATGTTTATCAGGTATCTAGAGAGATATCGAGGCTTTTGGGAAGGGTTAGCAAGTTCGTTCTTCATTTCTAGCATCTTATTTCAACCTTCGATTCAGGTAGGTTTAACAGGCTAAACTCTAATTAACTTATATGATATAATCAGCATGTTGTTAGCTTTCATTTAACGTAGAAAGCCCCAATTTTCAATGAGCATGCTTGGAGAATTTCGATTTTTAGTGAGAGCATGTCTAGAACCTGATTTATATTGTGACCCTTTGAGTTAGAGCTTGATTGCGGGCTGATTTTGAGTTATAAAACTTGATCCACATATAGCTTATCATATATGGTTGGATTCAGCATCAAGTTAGCTTTTTTTTGACATGAGAAGCCCCAAATTTCGTTATGTATATTGAGAGAATTTCACGATTTAGTAGAAGCATGTCAATATCTAGGTTTTCATGTGTTCATCACAGAATATGTTAAGATTTAATTGATTTCTGTTGAAATTAGTGTTTCAAATCACTTGTTTTATGACCCTAGTATGTATATTAATAACCCTAGATCATGTGGTTAAGATCCCAACTCAATTGGATCTCAATTGGGTGAGTTTATACGTTTTCCGGAGGTTAAACCGTTTTTGTTCTTGCAGGGGTCGACCCCTGGGGTCGCCCGTTTTCTAGGAGCCCTGGCAGGCCCGAGGGTTGACCCCAGGGGTCGACCCATCCAGCACCCAGCAAGGGTCGACCCCTGGGGTCGACCCATACAGCCAGAGTGTGGGGGTCGACCCCAGGGGTCCACCCATTCTGTAGAAATTGTGGGGGTCGACCCCAGGGGTCGACCCATCTCACTGGCAGACCCCATTTTTATAGGGGTCAACGCCAGGGGTCGACCCATGTACCAGAAACCCAATTTTTGTCGTTCTTCGACCCGAGGATCGATCCGGATCATTAGGGGATCGACCCATTTAACTTAGACCAATTGAAAAGTATATTCTTGAAGAACCAGTGACCTATTCATGTACCCCTTTGATTTCAATTAACATCGGTCCCTACATGCAAACGTAGTGTAAAAACATGCCATTTATCATCTTCATACAATGGTTAAATAGAAACCCACATAATTAGTGGTTAATGGTGAAACTAAATCTCTGTTAATGCATGCTATTTCATTCCTGTACGAGCTTGTTCCTTTACCTTATCGTCTTGAATCATCCTTTGGCAAATTGGTTTAATGCAAATGATAATGGATAATCCTTGATATATTAACTTGGTAATTAGGATTAAATTGATTGTTAAGTTGCTGTTTTAGTCATTATTACCAGTAAAAATGGATGTCTTACACACCTGAACGGTACACTGTCAGCCATTCTTTCTTGACCTCACGGACCAAGCTTTGGTCCAGTTCTTATAATGCGGCACCGAAGTGACCGTATAAACCGAGTTTTTGTTTTGAATCCAAGGACATGTTAGTCCTTAATTCTCGTACTTATGACAGTAATTCCTCTGATTAATTGGCCATTAAAAAAATTGATTGAATGTCTGGACGGGTGGGACTTTGGACCCATTAAAAATAATTGCCATCGCATCATAAGGGCCCGGTCTGGTCCTGGGGAGAGCGCCCGAAAAATTATTGAGCCCATGGGATGCTAATGACATGGTGGGGCATTACACCGAAATACTTGCTTGCTTGTTGCGTCTATGACAAACATCTCTTGTTACTTGTTACTTGTTACTTGATCGCGAATGAATTGATATTCCTTACTTGTGGCCAATTCTTTACTACTGTCTCTTGTTATATCTCCTGTTGTAAATTCTTGTACTTGTTATCTTGCTAATTCTTGACATCACATATTTCTTGACCTTGCAAGATCTTGTTATTACGTTGTTTCATTATATCGTTATCGTCATTTATTTCTTTCTTAGTATTGCATATGAAAATGTAATTAACTTGTTAATCATGTAAACTTGCCAGTTATTTCCTACTGAGCGTCAGCTCATAGTTGTGTTTCCCCCCTTTCCAGGCTTTTCAGGTGATGCGCTTACCGACGGGGAAGGGCAGGAGTGATGTCATGAGTGTGTCAGTTCTAGTGTGTTAGCAGTGTGTTATCTTACTTTTAGTTGTGTTTTGGAGAGCATTTAGTTTCAGTTATGTTATTGAGTTTTAGTGGTTGTAATTCCAGTTGTATTAAGTTGAATTTGAGGTTATTGTATCAGTTGTGGTTGGTTGATGAGCTTTTAGTATTTCCATCTTGTAGCACTTGTGTATTATTTTAGATAGATTTCTCTCTTGCCAGCTCGTTCCCGACTGTACGTCCCGATATTTCGCGTCGGGGCGTGACAGTTTAGTTGGTATCAGAGCCCTAGGTTTCACATTCCTAGGTTCCCTAAGTTTAGGTTTTCTTGCATTGCATCCCAATAACCGGTATATCAAAAGGTGTTGTCCGAACGTTAGGCTACGCCTATCGGGAAGGTCGCACACTTGCGCGAGTGGTCTTCGGACCGATTACCTCCGCCAGGTACCGAGTTTTTGGTCGTGTCTAGGTGCATTAGATCCCTAACCTTGTTAAAGTCTAGAACCCGACCTGGTGAGAATGGGTAGAAACTTGGGTTAAGTTCGTTTCTTAATCGTGTAATTATTTATCTTGATTAAACCTAAGTAATCTATTTCTCGTGTAGATGGCAGCTGATCGCGCTGAATGGAGGAACCTGCAGCGCACGGTTCAAGGCCTTACTCAGGCTTTACAATAGGTAGCTCAGGCAGGAGCAGCACAGCATGGCACCGGTGATTTATACCAGAATTTTCGCGAGGTGAATCCGCCTAGATTCGCTGGTTCGACCGACCCCGACCAAGCCGAGCACTGGCTAGATGAGATGGGGAGAATCTTTGAAGTTATGCAATGCACCAACCAGGAGCGTGTCCTTTTGTCCACATTTCAACTGGAACGTGATGCACGTACTTGGTGGGATTCTATCAAGGCGACTCTCGGTGACCGGCAAGTTACGTGGGAAGAGTTCGAGGAATTCTTTAACAACAAGTATTTTTCTGATAGAGTGCAAGAGAAGAAAGCGACGGAGTTCGCGGCCCTGAAACAGCGAGGGTTGTCCGTGGCAGAGTATGAGGCTCAATTTGCACGGCTTTCTCGTTATGCTACACATCTTATTTCCACCGAGAAAATGAAGGTGAAGCGTTTTCTCAATGGTCTGAAGCTACATTATATTAATCAACTGGCACCGTTGCTTATTCCGAGATGGTAAGGAAAGCACAAGTTCTGGAGGATACTCTTGAGATGACGGAGAGGATCCGTGGCACAGGCATGAAGAAGGAACGGCCTACGGGTTCCGGGAGTGTCAAACCCGGGTATATCAAGAAGAGGCCCGCGAGTGGGTCGAGTTCGTGGACCGGAGCAGGATCATGGAAGGGAAAGATGCCGAAGCATGAAGATAAGAAGCCTGGCCCTATTATTCCATACATGGGCGTTTGCAAGTTTTGTAATAATCCTGGCCACATGGTGGAGGATTGCTGGCGCAAGCTAGGCGCATGCCTACGATGTGGAAGCAAGGAGCACCGTATCTCTGATTGCCCTCGTATGTCTGAGCAAGCTACCCCGGCAAAACCGCAAGTCTTCAAGAAACCACAAGGCAAGCTCCAAGCTCTGCATGCTGAGGAAGCGGGAATAACCGAGGATGGTGGACTCGTCGAAGGTACACTTATTATACTCGACAAGCTAACATTTGTTCTTTTCGATACTGGTGCAACACATTCCTTTATTTCTCGGAGATTTGCTAAGTCTTTAGCTGTGGAACCTGTTTTGATGAATTCTCCGTTAGAAATATCAACCCCTATTGGTACTAGATCAGCAATCCAGTACTTCTATCCCTCTAGTACGGTTTTGATTGGTGAACAGAACTTACCAGCAGATTTAGTCTGCATGGACATGAAGGATTATGATGTAATCCTAGGAGCAGATTGGTTGGCTCGATATGAGGCTAGTGTTCACTGCAGTTCTAGCTCAGTGTCTTTTACTAGGCACCCGAGACTTTCTTTTGTGGGTGTTAAGCATCACAACTCTGTGTCACTTATTTCGGCTCTTCGAGCTGATAAGCTGATGAGACGTGGATGTGAGGCTTTTCTAGCCTTTGTCTGTGCAACCCCTGAGCAGCAGATTGAGATCAAGGACATTCCTGTTGTCCGAGATTTTCTTGATGTCTTTCCAGAGGAACTACTAGGACTTCCACCTGAGCGGGAAGTTATCTTTTCTATTGATCTTATTCCTGGAACATCTCCTATTTCTAAGGCTCCTTATCGTATGTCTCCTGCGGAACTGAGAGAGTTAAAGCAACAATTGATGGAATTACTCGAGAAGGGCTTCATTCGTCCTAGTACTACTCCGTGGGGAGCCCCTGTATTATTTATCAGGAAGAAAGATGGTTCGATGAGGTTGTGCATTGATTATCGGCAAATAAACCAGCAGACTATCAAGAACAAATATCTATTACCGAGGATTGATGAGTTATTTGACCAGATAGCGGGAGCTCAGTATTTCTCTAAGATCGATCTTCGATCTGGATATCACCAATTGCGGATTAAGGAAGAGGATATCTATAAATCAGCTTTCCGCAGCAGGTATGGTCATTTTGAATTTGTCATTATGCCTTTTGGTCTAACAAATGCTCCAGCAACTTTCATGCAGTTGATGAACAATGCATTTCGGCCCTATCTTGATCAATGGGTCGTGGTCTTTATTGATGACATCTTGATCTATTCCAAGAGTGAAGTGGAGCATGCTGAACATCTGAGGATGGCATTGCAGTTATTGAGAGATCATCAACTTTATGCCAAGTTCAGTAAGTGTGAATTCTGGCTGCAAGAGGTGTCCTTTCTCGGACATATTATCACCAAGGATGGTATTTCTGTTGATCCTTCGAAGGTTGAGGCAGTGAAGAATTGGGAGCAGCCTACCAGTGTGACAGAAGTTAGAAGTTTCTTAGGCCTGGCAGGCTATTACCGAAGATTTATCCAGGATTTCTCTAAGATTGCGGTACCTATGACAAGATTAACCCGCAAGGAGAACAAGTTTGATTGGTCTGAAGATTGTCAGCGAAGCTTTCAGACTTTGAAGGAGTGTTTGACTACTGCACCTGTTTTGGCTTTACCTTCGGGTGAAGAAGGTTTTGTTGTTTATACTGATGCTTCAGGTATTGGTTTAGGCTGTGTACTCATGCAGCATAGGAAGGTGATTGCCTATTCTTCTAGACAGTTGCGGAAGCACGAGGAGAATTACCCTGTTCATGATCTGGAATTAGCAGCAGTGGTGTTTGCTTTAAATATTTGGAGGCATTACCTGTATGGAGAATCTTTCACGGTATTTTCAGATCACAAGAGTTTGAAGTATTTATTCTCTCAGAAGGAACTCAATATGCGGCAGCGCAGATGGTTGGAGTACTTGAAGGACTTCGACTTCTCGATTGAGTATCATCCTGGCAAAGGCAATGTTGTGGCAGATGCATTAAGCCGGAAGCCTATCGCAAGGTTATCAAGTCTCATGTTACAAGAATGGAAGTTACTGGAACAATTGTCTAGTCTGGATCTTAATATTGACAATGAACGGGTTATGATTGCTCAGATTCAACTTAAGCCCGAACTATTGATGGAAATCAAGTCTTTGCAAGATAATGATCCCGAGCTGGTAGAGATCAAGGGAAACTTGAGCAGCAGACCTGACTTCATGTTGGCTGACGATGGAAGATTATTATTCAAGGGTAGAACTTGTGTACCTGACGAAGCCGCAATAAAGAACAAGATTCTGGAGGAAGCTCAGAGATCCAGATATACTACTCATCCTGGCGGCACTAAGATGTATAGAGATTTGAAAAGATCCTTTTGGTGGCCGAATATGAAAAGAGAAGTTGCAGATTTTGTGAGTAGATGCTTGGTATGTCTACAAGTTAAAGCCGAACATTTCAGACCAGCAGGGAAACTGAAACCACTCGACATACCCCAATGGAAGTGGGAAAGCATTGGCATGGATTTCATTATGGGTCTACCTAAGACTCGTGGTGGATTTGATGCGATATGGGTGATTGTCGACCGATTGACAAAGTCAGCTCATTTCTTACCAATTAAGTCCAAGTGGACGATTGATGTATTGGTTGCTTTGTATTTGAAGGAAGTGGTGAGACTCCATGGTATTCCAGTCAGCATTGTGTCTGATCGAGACCCCAGATTTACTTCACATTTCTGGAAGGGACTGCAAGAGTCTCTTGGTACTCGTCTGAATTTTAGTACTGATTTTCATCCGCAGATAAATGGACAGACTGAAAGAACCAACCAGATAGTGGAAGATATGTTTAGAGCATGCATGATTGATTTTGGAGGCAGTTGGAGTGATCACTTGGTATTGATTGAATTCGCCTACAACAACAGTTACCAGTCCAGCATACAAATGGCTCCTTTTGAAGCATTGTATGGTAGGAGTTGTCGTTCTCTGTTATGTTGGGATGAGGTAGGTGAGAAACAGTGGCTTGGACCGGATCTTGTCTCAGAATCATCACAGAACATACGTATTATCCGAGACCGGTTACAAGTAGCCCAGTCAAGACAGAAGAGTTATGCCGACAACAGACGAAGAGCATTGGAATTTCAGGTTGGCGAGCATGTGTTCTTAAAGGTCTCTCCGACGAGAGGGATCCGAAGATTTGGCATTCATGGCAAGCTGAGTCCGAGATACATTGGTCCATTCGAGATTCTAGATAGAGTGAGAGAGGTGGCATACAGACTGGCTTTACCACCGCATTTGTCTGGCGTACACAATGTTTTCCATGTGTCTATGTTACGGAAATATGTGTACGACCCCACTCATATCATTCAGAAGGTGGATTTTGAACTGAAGGAAGATTTGACTTATGAGGAAAGACCTGTCAAGATTCTGGACCGGAAGCAACAGCAACTCCGGAATCGTTCTATACCGATGGTCAAGATTTAGTGGAGTCGGCGTGGGACCGAAGAAGCTACATGGGAGTCTGAAGAGACTATGCGGAAGCAGTATCCCGATTTATTCTAGGTGAGCGATCTCATTCCCTACTCTCAGTTTTAGTGCAGTGAATTTGGAGGACCAAATTCCTTTAAGTAGGGGAGGGTGTAAGACCCCGAATTATTTAATTGAGCCCAATATATTTATTAAGCTTTTATTAATTAAGAATTGAATTCTTATTGAATTAATAATTGAATTTCGGATTTATTAATATTTAATTCGTTAGAAATAGTATAAGTGAAAATCTGACTACCTTATAAAAATCCTTAAAAATAGTAAACATGTTAAGGTCGATGTAGACAACAACTTTGTCTTCTGGCATTAAGCCATTTAAAAATCCATGGTTAGATCTAATTAGGGTTTAAGCCCTTAAGTGCACACTTTTTGACCCTTACCTAACCTTGGATTAAAACATGAAATTGAGGCTTAATAGTCAACCAAATTAGCTCAAATCAGAGGCAAATGAACGGCCATGAGCTAACGATTAATAGCCCTCAATCAATCCGACACAAACCTAACCCTAGGAGGCGCAGCCGGCCGAGTTTGGTTGAGTCAACCATTTCGGCGCCGTTTTTAACACGTCTCTTGTTCCGTCGATTTCTCACAGCTCAGAACACTCCAGAAGATGTGTGAGCTATAGATAGAAAGCTCTTCGAGTCTAGTTTCTTTTGGTGGCTGTGGGGTTCACTGAAGTTTCAGATCTAGGAAGATCTTGCTTGATTTGTGGAGGTGTGTCGGCAGGCCGTCGGCTTCCTTCTTCCTTCTTTGTTTCTTCAATTGAGGTAGGAATTCTCAACCAAAATTCGATCATGAATATATGATTTTGTTCCTCTCGACGAGATCTATCCAGTGGGACTGAAAGCCCCAATTTTTATCAGGTATCTAGAGAGATATCGAGGCTTTTGTGAAGGGTTAGCAAGTTCGTTCTTCATTTCTAGCATCTTATTTCAACCTTCGATTTAGGTAGGTTTAACATGCCAAACTCTAATTAACTTATATGATGTAATCAGCATGTTGTTAGCTTTTATTTAACGTAGAAAGCCCCAATTTTCAATGAGCATGCTTGGAGAATTTTGATTTTTAGTGAGAGCATGTCTAGAACCTGATTTATATTGTGACCCTTTGAGTTAGAGCTTGATTGCGGGCTGATTTTGAGTTATAAAACTTGATCCACATATAGCTTATCATATATGGTTGGATTCAGCATCAAGTTAGCTTTCTTTTGACATGAGAAGCCCCAAATTTTGTTATGTATATTGAGAGAATTTCACGATTTAGTAGAAGCATGTCAATATCTAGGTTTTCATGTCTTCATCAAAGAATATGTTAAGATTTAATTGATTTCTGTTGAAATTAATGTTTCAAATCGCTTGTTTTATGACCCTAGTATGTATATTAATAACCCTAGATCATGTGGTTAAGATCCCAACTCAATTGGATCTGAATTGGGTGAATTTATACGTTTTCCGGAGGTTAAATCATTTTTGTTCTTGCAGGGGTCGACCCCTGGGGTCGACCAGTTTTCTGGGAGCCCTGGCAGGCCCGAGGGTCGACCCCAGGGGTCGACCCATCCAGCACCCAGCAAGGGTCGCCCCCTGGTGTAATGCCCCGGATTTTTGGATCCTTGTTCGTGGGCCTGGGATCTGGTTTCTCGGAGTGTCCAACTCCGTTGTGTCCGAAATTTCGTTTCGGACATCTTTCGTGTTCGGATCGGCACGATCCGGAGTTGTTTCGGAGGCCCGGAAGCGTTCCGTGGCTTTTCCACGTGTGTTTTCTGATTCTCGGTGTGTGTTTCGGTAATTCCTTCGGAACCTCGTTGCGGGTGAACCGGGCCGTTCACCAGGGCACGAGTGGTACCGTTGCGATCGGTGCGTTCCGAAGATCGCGAAAACGTGATTTTCTATTTTTCGGTATTTTTGAGAATTTTTGGATTTTCTTATATATATATAACCTTTTCTCTCTCTCCCCTCTCATTTCTCTCTTCTCTCCCTCTCTCTTCTCACGCTCTCTCCCTCTCGCTCCGGTGGCCGACGAGGTGGAGTGTGGGCGAGGCGGGGACGGCGCGGGCGAGGCACGGGCGAGGATGGATGAGGATCGAGGCGGTGGAGGCGTGGTGAAGCTCGGCCATGGGTTCGTGGAACGGCGAGGCTTCATCGGCGTTTTCTTCGTGGGCCGGTGTCCACGGTGCGTCGTTTCTTCGGTGGAGGTAGGGACATGGACCCTCAACACGCGTACTTCATTTCTCGCGAGTTTTGTAGGCCGTGGTGAGCGAAGCGGGCTAAACAGGGCGATATGGGGAAAATTGCATGTTTTTGGGGTGTGAGCCGGATCTCTCATTTTATGGTATTTTTGGCCGATCCAGGGGTTTAGATGCATGCCTAGGGGCTTGGGGATGGTTTCCCCTTTTGTTTCCCCTTCACCTGGGGGTGGATGGGGTGTGGAATGGTTTTTCCCGCGGTTTCCACCGTTTTCGGGCGCGGACTGAGAACGCGCTATGCTCCAGTAGCGCGTTCTTGATGGTCACGCTGCCCCGATGGGGCGCGTTCATCGAGGAAGATGAACAGTTTGGCGGTTCCTGTCGCGCTATAGGGCCCCAACGCGTTCAGGGTTGTCGCGCTATAGGATCATAGCGTGACCTGGTCTGGTCGCGCTATGGACCTGTAGCGCGTTCTTGTTGAACGCGCTAAGTATGTATAGCGCATTCTGACTGAACGCGCTATGCACATGTAGCGCGTTCTTGGAGGTGACCAGTCGGGCTGCCCGGGGCGGGCGGTCTGCGGCTGATCGTGCTCCCCTTGGGCCGTGTGTGTCCCGGACACCCCATGGAGTTCTGTGACCCTGTCTTTGGGCGTCCGGAGGTCCGTTTACTTTGATTAGTGTCCCCGTGAGTTTATGGGTCTTGGTGACCTTCTAGCGTTCCGATTGTGTTGTGTTGGTCTCCGGTCGACCCGGTTGTGACCCAGTGGTCAATCTTTGGCCTCGTGAGTGTCCCGGACACCCCGTGGGTTTCGTTACCGAATTTTTGGGTGTCTGGAGGTACCATGTTACCTCGATAAGCGTGCCCATGGGCTTGGCGGGTCCGGGTGACCCCAGGTGTTCCGGGCTTCCGGGTTCTTGCTAGATCGAGTCACCGTGTATCAGTGTGAGTGCGGCGAGGTTTCCCCGCACGTCGTGGTTTCTCTGGGAGTTGGTTTTGAGTGGGCCATGTGTGTGGCCTTGGTCTGCGAGTACAGTTACCCAGCATGGTGCAGGAGGGTTCTCGCTTTTCCCAGGGTTGGGAAATCGGTGTGGCAGCTTGCGGGCTACCTTGGGAATCATGCTTCTGTGGTTTCCGCGTAGGCCGTGCCTATGGCCTGTGAACCGCGAGTCCATGTCCTAACTTGGGACTGGAGGTCTCCTGAGTTCCCAGGTGGGGGAATGGTCTCGGGGATTGCGATTCGCCTCGTGAGTCATCGCATTGTGGTTTTGGACCTAGGGATTAGGCCAGATTGACGGCTCAGTGCTGTCGTGTGCAACGGTCTTGACCCCGAGTCTTGTGACTCAAAGGCTGTTGGGTTTCGTAGGTCTAGTGGACCATCTGTAGTCTGGTGGCGTCGTGCCACATGTTACTCCATGTTACTCGCAATGGGTGCGTGCGTGGTTTTCTGTGTCCACGTTCTGTGACACGTCCACTAGTCATAGCTTTCCCACGGCACGCGTGTGCTGGCTCGCCTGGGAGTGGCTGAGCGGCGTACCCGAGAGAGGCGGTGAGTAGGCTGGTTACCGCAGGGCCCCCGCTTACTTCCGAGTCCGGGTTTAGGGGGAAATACCAGCTAGAGGACATGCCTAGGGCGTACGGTCTGAGTGTGCACACGAGGTTGGGGGCGTCGGACGGCGCCGGCAGGCGTGACCCCAACTAGTCCTTATTCTGTGGTACTGGTTACTGAGTGTGTCTGAGTCTCACGCCTGGGGCGTCGTAGCTAGACACTTGTGACGCGGTGTAAGACGTCAGGGGACGCATCCAGTCGTTCTTCTAGTGGGTGGTGCTCCTATCACGCGACGTGAGGTGTTGTGTACCGGGTTCTATTTCCGTCCGCGAGACGGGACTTCATGAGTGGTTTCGGGAGTGTTCCCGGAGTCGAGGTCTGGGGTTTCCGGTGAGCTTCACCGAGGGCCTTTCCCCAGACAGTGTTGTGTTCACGACGGTGAGGTCGTGACCGTGTTCCCTAACCGCGTGGTTTTGGCTTGGGCCCTTTTGGTGAGGGCAGGCCTCCGCTACAGACGTATCGTGGCGCTTTCCTAGTAGCGTGGCTAGGGCGGCTCGTGTTTAGTGGTCCCCGATCGTGGAATCGGGTGGTCGGGTGCGTGGCTTGGTTGTCCCCCGACGGGAGACTAGGTCATGTTTGCTGGTACAGTAGGAGTAACTGTAGAGCCGAGGTTTTACCGGCCATCGGTTTGCTGTTCCTGCTGTTACTGTTGTAGCTTTCCTTCTACCGTTGTTTCTCAGTTGGGGTTCCGCGGGATCCCTACTGGGCCAGTGACAGGAGGCTCACCCCTGCGTTTCAGGTGCGGCGGTTCTGCCTCGAGGTTCGAGGGTGCTGTGCGGAGGTTCTTAGTTGCCAGCTTCCCGGCTGAGTGTTCACTTGGCATGTGGTACGTTTTACTGCTTTAGACTGTACTTTCTGTTGGACTAGACTCTGTCGTAGTTGTTTATTCATTTCTGTTAATTGTCCTGCCTTATTTCCAATTTTTTTGTACCTCCACACTCCTTTTTAGCCCTTCCGAGCCCTCCCGGCTCTTGGGCGGCGGTTCGAGTCTCGGTCATTGGGCCTTCTCGGTAACCGGATTCTCGGGTCGTCACAGTTGGTATCAGAGCGTGGTTGTGGACGTACATGGGAATTCGAGATATTGCAGTGATCAGAGTCCGTAAGGTCCAGTACAGTCAGCAGTTGGCATAGGGATTCGTGCATATTTTCCGCTTTGTTTCTCGCTTGAGAGTTTGAGTGCGCTGTGCGGCGCGGTGAGGGTGGTAGCTGTTCGCGACTTTTGTGCCGGCGTGGGGTCTGCGGATCGAGGTCGAGAGCTTTCTCCCTTGAGTGGTGGCCCTGGTCGTGTTGCGTTGGGCAGAGGTTGCCGGAGGGCGTGTTGCAGTTCGAGGGATTGTAGTGGTGGTGCATCGAGAGATGTTGTGATCATGGTCCGACGGGACACTTGGTAAGTGTTGTCGGAGGAGCTGACCTGACGTGGTGATGGTTTCCTTGGTGCTGGAAGGTGCTGTTCCCAGCATGCGCGAGGCTCGAGGTCAGGTCGAATGTGGAGTTTTCATTCTGTTGGTCGGAGGTGTGATTGGGTTCTCCTTTGGTTGGAGAGAATCGTGTTTGGCTAAGGTTCGTCGTCTTGCATTGCGTGTCCTGATTGGTTGGCCTCGTTGTGCCATGAAGTCCGTGCGAGACGTGTTCCGTGTTTTGGCAAGGTGGTTGCCTGTGAGAAGCGTTGCCCGTTCCCTGATGTGTAAGGGTGTTCGCGCCGTTCCGGAAGGACGAGTGCCGGCTGGGCAGTGTTCGCGAGAATTGTGGTTAGTGTTGTGGTTCCCGATGTGCGGAGGATCAGAGTCTGCGGGATTACAGATGGTTGTCGGGATGGTGGATCCTGAGTTGGCATTGTGGTGGCTGTGTATGTGGATCAGAGTGCGCGGATCGTAGCGTTGGTTGCTGCGGGTGGATTTCTGAGGAAGTATAGAGCAACGGAGGATTGGTTCATCAGTGTGTGTTGTCTCCGGCGGCGTGAGACGTGTTGTTGCCGTGCCTTTGCTTGAGATATTATGGTTTATGGCACTGGCAGGTGGAGAGTTGGGGAATGTGCTGACGAGGTTGCCGCATGAGTACCCTATTCTTGCATTGGAGGTTGCGTTCGCGGATAAGATCGTGTTTTGGAGAAGTGTGCCGTGGGTTGTAAGAGGTTGTGTGTCCCGTGGCTCTGTGATAAGAGCGGGAGTCGGGATTGGCAGGCGTCCTCTTGGATTAATCGAGATGGAGGTCTTGATGAGATAGGATTCGATGAGACAGGACGGTGGTCGATGCCTGTGTGTGGAGGTCTCTGATGAGACGTGGACGTGGGATATTGATCCTCAGTCTGTGCCCAGCAAGGGAGGATTCCCCGTAAGTCTAAGTCGAGTGACGTGAAGACCGAGGAGAGATGGAGTCATTGGGTCCCGCCGTGCTCCCCTGAAGGGTAGAGTTGGCGCGGGGATCCATCTGGATATAGTGGTGGTCTGTGCGAGAGTCAACAGATGGCTTGCCGAGGTTTGGAATGTTCCCTTCGGATCTGGTGGAGGACCAGAAAAGAAGGAAGAACCTGAGCAAGCGGAGGTTTCCTGTTGACAAATGTCTGGTGACCAGCGGATGGTCTTTTCAGAGACAGAAGATGATGGTTGTTGGGGCCCTAGCAGCGTTGTCAGTTAGTGGAGGCATTCTTTCCCTGTGACTTGGTGCTAGTCCTGAATTTCGAGGACGAAATTTCTTTAAGGGGGGAGGGCTGTAATGCCCCAGATTTTTAGATCCTTGTTCGTGGGTCCCGGATCTGGCTTCTCGGAGTGTCCGACTCCGTTGTGTCCGAAATTTCGTTTTGGACATCTTTCGTGTTCAGATCGGCACGATCCGGAGTTGTTTCGGAGGCCCGGAAGCGTTCCGCGACTTTTCCGCGTGTGTTTTCTGATTCCCGGTGTGTGTTTCGGTAATTCCTTCGGAACCTCATTGCGGGTGAACCGGGCCGTTCACCAGGGCGCGAGTGGTACCGTTGCGATCGGTGCGTTCCGAAGATCGCGGAAACGTGATTTTCTATTTTTTGGTATTTTTGAGAATTTCTGGATTTTCTTATATATATATAACCTTTTCTCTCTCTCCCCTCTCATTTCTCTCTTCTCTCCCTCTCTCTTCTCACGCTCTCTCCTCTCTCCCTCTCTCTCCGGCGGTCGACAGGGTGGAGTGTGGGCGAGGCGGGGATGGCGTGGGCGAGGCACGGGCGAGGATGGATGAGGATCGAGGCGGTGGAGGCGTGGTGAAGCTCGGCCGTGGGTTCGTGGAACGGCGAGGCTTCAACGGCGTTTTCTTCGTGGGCCGGTGTCCACGGCGCGTCGTTTCTTCGGTGGAGGTAGGGAGATGGACCCTCAACCCGCGTACTTCATTTTCCGCGAGTTTTGTAGGCCGTGGTGAGCCGAGCGGGCTAAACGGGGCGATTTGGGGAAAATTGCATGTTTTTGGGGTGTGAGCCGGATCTCTCGTTTTATGGTATTTTTGGCCGATCCAAGGGTTTAGATGCATGCCTAGGGGCTTGGGGATGGTTTCCCCTTTTGTTTCCCCTTCACTTGGGGGTGGACCGGGCGTGGAATGGTTTTTCCCGCGGTTTCCACCATTTTCGGGCGCGGACTGAGAACGCGCTATGCTCCAGTAGCGCGTTCTTGATGGTCGCCCTGCCCCGATGGGGCACGTTCATCGGGGAAGATGAACAGTTTGGCGGTTCCTGTCGCGCTATAGGGCCCCAGCGCGTTCATGGTTGTCGCGCTATAGGATCATAGCGCGACCTGGTCTGGTCGCGCTATGGACCTGTAGCGCGTTCTTGTTGAACGCGCTAGGTATGTATAGCGCGTTCTGACTGAACGCGCTATGCACATGTAGCGCGTTCTTGGAGGTGACCAGCCGGGCTGCCCGGGGCGGGCGGTCTGCAGCAGATCGTTCTCCCCTTGGGCCGTGTGTGTCCCGGACACCCCGTGGAGTTCCGTGACCGTGTCTTTGGGCGTCCGGAGGTCCGTTTATTTTGATTAGTGTCCCCGTGAGTTTAAGGGTCTGGGTGACCTTCTAGCATTCCGATTGTGTTGTGTTGGTCTTCGGTCGACCCGGTTGTGACCCAGTGGTCGATCTTTGGCCTCATGAGTGTCCCGGACACCCCGTGCGTTTCGTTACCATATTTTTGGGTGTCTGGAGGTACCGTGTTACCTCGATAAGCGTGCCCGTGGGCTTGGCAGGTCCGGGTGACCCCAGGTGTTCCGAGCTTCCGGGTTCTTGCTAGATCGAGTCACCGTGTATCGGTGTGAGTGCGGCGAGGTTTCCCCGCACGTCGTGGTTTCTCCGGGAGTTGGTTTTGAGTGGGCCATGTGTGTGGCCTTGGTCTGCGAGTCCAGTTACCCAGCCTGGTGCTGGAGTGTTCTCACTTTTCCCAGGGTTGGGAAATCCGTGTGGCAGCTTGCGAGCTGCCTTTGGAATCGTGCTTCTGTGGTTTTCGCATAGGCCGTGCCGTGCCTATGGCCTGTGAACCGCGAGTCCATGTCCTAACTTGGGACTGGAGGTCTCCTGAGTTCCCAGGTGGGGGAATGGTCTCGGCGATTGTGATTCGCCTCGTGAGTCATCGCATTGTGGTTTTGGACCTAGGGATTAGGCCAGATTGACGGCTCAGTGCTGTCGTGTGCAATGGTCTTGACCCCGAGTCTTGTGACTCAAAGGCCGTTGGGTTTCGTAGGTCTAGTGGACCATCTGTAGTCTGGTGGCGTCGTGCCACCTGTTACTCCACGTTACTTGCAATGGGTGCGTGCGTGGTTTTTTGTGTCCACGTTCTGTGACACGTCCACTAGTCGTAGCTTTCCCACGGCACGCGTGTGCTGGCTCGCCTGGGAGTGGCTGAGCGGCGTACCCGAGAGAGGCGGTGAGTAGGCTGGTTACCGCAGGGCCCCGCGTACTTCCGAGTCCTGGTTTAGGGGGAAATACCAACTAGAGGACAGGCCTAGGGCGTACGGTCTGAGTGTGCACACGAGGTTGGGGGCGTCGGATGGCGCCGGCAGGCGCGACCCCAACTAGTCCTTGTTCTGTGGTACTGGTTACTGAGTGTGTCTGAGTCTCACGCCTGGGGCGTCGTAGCTAGACACTTGTGACGCGGTGTAAGACGTCAGGGGACGCATCCGGTCGTTCTTCTAGTGGGTGGTGCTCCTGTCACGCGACGTGAGGTGTTGTGTACCGGGTTCTGTTTCCATCCGCGAGACGGGACTTCGTGAGTGGTTTCGGGAGTGTTCCCGGAGTCGAGGTCTGGGGTTTCCGGTGAGCTTCACCGAGGGCCTTTCCCCAGACAGTGTTGTGTTCACGACGGTGAGGTCGTGACCGTGTTCCCTGACAGCGTGGTTTTGGCTTGGGCCCTTTTGGTGAGGGCAGGCCTCCGCTACGGAGGTATCGTGGCGCTTTCCTAGTAGCATGGCTAGGGCGGCTCGTGTTTAGTGGTCCCCGATCGTGGAATCGGGTGGTCGGGTGCGTGGCTTGGTTGTCCCCCGACGGGAGACTAGGTCGTGTTTGCTGGTACAGTAGGAGTAGCTGTAGAGCCGAGGTTTTACCGGCCACCGGTTTGCTGTTCCTGCTGTTACTGTTGTAGCTTTCCTTCTACCGTTGTTTCTCAGTTGGGGTTCCGCGGGATCCCTACTGGGCCAGTGACAGGAGGCTCACCCCTGCGTTTCAGGTGCGGCAGTTCTGCCTCGAGGTTCGAGGGTGCTGTGCGGAGGTTCTTAGTTGCCAGCTTGCCGGCTGAGTGTTCACTTGACATGTGGTACGTTTTACTGCTTTAGACTGTACTTTCTGTTGGACTGGACTCTGTCGTAGTTGTTTATTTATTTCTGTTAATTGTCCTGCCTTATTTCCTATTTCTTTGTACCTCCACACTCCTTTTTAGCCCTTCCGAGCCCTCCCCGCTCGTGGGCGGCGGTTCGAGTCTCGGGTCATCGGGCCTTCCCGGTAACCGGATTCTTGGGTCGTCACACCTGGGGTCGACCCATACACCCAGAGTGTGGGGGTCGACCCCAGAGGGCGACCCATTCTGTAGAAATTGTGGGGGTCGACCCCAGGGGTCGACCCATCTCACTGGCAGACCCCATTTTTATAGGGGTCGACCCCAGGGGTCGACCCATGTACCAGAAACCCAGTTTTTGTCGTTCTTCGACCCGAGGATCGATCCAGATCATTAGGGGATCGACCCATTTAACTTAGACCAATTGAAAAGTATATTCTTGAAGAGCCAGTGGCCTATTCATGTACCCCTTTGATTTCAATTAACATTGGTCCCTACATGCAAACGTAGTGTAAAAACATGCCATTTATCATCTTCATACAATGGTTAAATAGAAACCCACATAATTAGTGGTTAATGGTGAAACTAAATCTCTGTTAATGCATGCTATTTCATTCTTGTACGAGCTTGTTCCTTTACCTTATCGTCTTGAATCATCCTTTGGCAAATTGGTTTAATGCAAATGATAATGGATAATCCTTGATATATTAACTTGGTAATTAGGATTAAATTGATTGTTAAGTTGCTGTTTTAGTCATTATTACCAGTAAAAATGGATGTCTTACACACCTGAACGGTACACTGTCAGCCGTTCTTTCTTGACCTCACGGACCAAGCTTTGGTCCAGTTCTTGTAATGCGGCACCGAAGTGACCGTATAAATCGAGTTTTTGTTTTGAATCCAAGGACATGTTAGTCCTTAATTCTCGTACTTATGACAGTAATTCCTCTGATTAATTGGCCATTAAAAAAATTGACTGAATGTCTGGACGGGTGGGACTTTGGACCCATTAAAAATAAATGACATCGCATCATAAGGGCCCGGTCTGGTGCTGGAGAGAACGCCCGAAAAATTATTGAGCCCATGGGATGGTAATGACATGGTGGGGCATTACACCGAAATACTTGCTTGCTTGTTGCGTCTATGACAAACATCTCGTGTTACTTGTTTCTTATTACTTGTTACTTGATCGCGAATGAATTGATATTACTTACTTGTGGCCAATTCTTTACTATTGTCTCTTGTTATATCTCCTGTTGTAAATTCTTGTACTTGTTATCTTGCTAATTCTTGACATCACATATTTCTTGACCTTGCAAGATCTTGTTATTATGTTGTTTCATTATATCGTTATCGTCATTTATTTCTTTCTTAGTATTGCATATGAAAATGTAATTAACTTGTTAATCATGTAAACTTGCCTGTTATTTCCTACTGAGCGTCAGCTCATAGTTGTGTTTCCCCCCTTTCCAGGCTTTTCAGGTGACGCGCTTACCGATGGGGAAGGGCAGGAGTGATGTCATGAGTGTGTCAGTTCTAGTGTGTTAGCAATGTGTTATCTTACTTTTAGTTGTGTTTTGGAGATCATTTAGTTTCAGTTATGTTATTGAGTTTTAGTGATTGTAATTCCAGTTGTATTAAGTTGAATTTGAGGTTATTGTATCAGTTGTGGTTGGTTGATGAGCTTTTAGTATTTCTATCTTGTAGCACTTGTGTATTATTTTAGATAGATCTCTCTCTTGCCAGCTCGTTCCCGACTGTACGTCCCGATATTCCGCGTCGGGGCGTGATAAGAACCTTATCCGAAGTTTTCGCCGGAATTTCTTCATAGGACTCTTCAACCAAATTCGATCTCTAGGAGTCCCCATATGTTGTGTAGTGGACAGCGGATCTAGAGGGGAGGGGTGAATAGATCTGCCCCTCTTTTCGTAATGGAACCCTCTAAATAGCTAGATAGAACAAATCGCAGCAGAATATAACTAGCTAAACGAAGGATACAATGATTTGCTTAGCAAGATGATTACTAATATATCGATTCGAACCTAAGCATGCATCTGGAATGAAACAATCACACAAACAAACCACAACACATGAGATTTTAAGGTGGTTCGGACTGAATCCCCAGTCCTACGTCCACCCCTCACCAAATCCAGTGAGGCTTCACTAGTGCAGCACACCAAACAGCAAATCGGAGAACCACCGACTGCCTTCCTACTAACCACCGGTAGGGACGTCAACACTGCAAATCGGACAACTTCCGATTGCCTTCCGACTAACCACCGGTAGGGACGATCTTCGGTTTTGATCGTTTGTATGAAATGAAAGAGAACAAATATCAAGCTATTCAAACAAGATATGAAATAAGCCCAAGAAGAAAAATCTTATCTGAGATTGCTGGAGCTTGAATCGGATGCTTTGAAGGTGTCTTCTTCCTTGCAAGATGATCTTCCTTGAATCTCGTCTAGTTGATGAAGAAGATGATGGATGTAGATTCGATCTTCCTTTTGATCTTCCTGAGTTGATGAAGAGGAAGAAGGATGCAGTTTAGATCACCCTTGAGAGCCTTGATTGCTTCTTCTTCCTTGGAGGTTGAGATGGCTTCAGATCTGGAATTGAATGCCTTAGAATGGATGAAGAACTCCTGCCCGAAACAGTGTTCACGGAGGTGCTACAGTGCCCGCGAATGGCCTCCCTTGATGCCTCTTGAAGCCTTGAAGCATTAGGGTTTCTAACCCTTCATGTGTCGGTTTTATATACCTTGAATGGTCCTTGGACACCCCCCAGACCAGATCCACAAATCATGGGAGATTAGGTGAGTTTTGATTAAACAAATCTATGGAAAGAGGCTGGCCATGAGGTGGAAATCGAAGTCAAATATGGCTGCATCGGGGCTGGCAGTCGACCTGCAGCTTCTGGCGGTCGACCGCTACTGAGAAATGCTGTAGACGGATGGCCCCTGGGATTTTCGGTCGACCGCTAATGGCTGGCGGTCGACTGCTACTGAAAGACAAGCAATCTGGGAACTTCTGGTTGGGGCAGTCGACCGCCCCTGTGCTGGCGGTGGACCGCCAGCTGGGTTGATTCCGAGTTTCCCCGGTGCAGTCCGTTAAGTCTTGAGCTCCGTCGTTCAACTCTATTAGCAGCCCGTTCATGTCTGTGGCATCACCCTTGATAGTCTAGAAGGTATCAACTGAGTCTCTGGCCTTTGATTCTCTTGGCTATACTTCTTTGTGCATTGACCTTGGATGAGTGACGAGCCGACTATCACGTGTCGACTTTTGCTTGTGTTCGCATTCTTGCTTGGGCGCGATCAATGAGCTTTCACTTTTGCCATTGCCACTTGATTCCTTGTCCATTCATTGGCATATCTGTCATGAACAAAAATATCACGTATGTCAGTCACATGAGAGTGGAAGATTTCAATGACTAATAGTGTTTAGCCATTATCAAAACCAAGAATACCACAGAACTCATATGACCATAGAATGATGTCGAATGACCCAAGTGACCACAGAATAACTCAAATGACCTCAGGGACACAACACCATAGGCTCTATTTATAGAGGGCTTTCGACACCCTAGAACCCTATTTGCACCAGCAATAGGCAGCGGGACCGATCGTGATCGGACGAGGAAGAATTTGGGCGTTCTAGGAGCGGTACCTAGGGTTCCGGCGACCCCTCTTCTTCGTCCTTCTTTCCTTCAAGCAAAGGTAGATGTCTCTCAGGCCAAATAGAAATCTAATAATACCGTATTGTGCGTCTCCATGAGCTCTTTCTTTTGATACCTAATTGCCCAATTTTCGCTCATCATGCTGTTCGAATTTCACGTTTTACTCCGAGGTGTATAAAAAGGGCAACTTTCATGATTATTAGTTAAAGATTGAATCTTGTTGTGTTAGATCTGAATCAAAGCATGATATTTTATACGAATTTTTATGCTCTTTCGAATGGTAGCATTTTCCTTAATTTTTATTCATTCTATCATGAGCAATCGAAGTTTTAGTGTAACATGTCGAAGTTCATCGTCGGCGGGTTCTAGGCCATGTGACGCATCTTCCTGAGGCCGTTACAGCCTGACGGCCGCACGACAGACCGTCACATGAGCCTGACGGCCCCACGACAGACCGTCACTTGCCCCTGTGTTTTAAAATTTTAAAATTTTAATCTATTTATTTTCTGGTACGTAACGCACCTACTATAGAGCGTTACATGCTTGTAACGCCCCTTCTTTAGACTGTCACGTTCTCCTGACAGTGTTTTTTTTAAACTATTGTTTATGCATTTTTTAAAAACCAGAAACTTGCTATGTTAGTATGATATATTGATCTATAAGCAAGGCAGAACGTGATGTTAAAATTGTATTATGATCATAAACATAAATTTTTCATTGTTCTACATGAAAGATGTTAGAAAATCCTAAGTTGAATGATCATGAAGAATTTGATAAAAACCCTTAGTTAACACTTGTATAAATTTTGATTTATGTAAGATATATATCTGATCTTAGCTTTATTGTTTGACAGTCATGCCACTCCGATGGGATTGATTGACCGCACCGTTTTGGTTTCCATGTTTATTAGCCTCAATTCTTGTAATAGATGGGACTCTCCGCCGGATATTCCTTCCGTCGGACTAGGACCACTATTATGAGACCTCCGTAAGACCCCGTGAGCCTGGGATTCCCACCAGGATGCCGGGCAGGTTATACCCTAAAGACCTGAACCCATGAACGTAGTTTGAATCATGTTTTTGGACCAGCTCAAATTAAACTGGTCTGTGTCCTGTAACAGCCGAAGATTGGACTGTCACAGTAATGTAGCGACCCTGTGTGCGACCGTCACGTTCCTGTAACGGCCCTGTTATAGACCGTCACAGATAAGATAGTAATAAGGTTTTCTTATTTTATCATCATGAAGCAGTTATCAAGGTTGGCCTTGAACTGTGAGATTATGTGAAATCCTTGTTTACATCCTTGTTACCTAAAGACTCATAGTCTTTCTACTTGATGTCATTCCAATTTTGTTGGAATTTCTCTTGATCTTAGAAGTAAGTTCGTGAGCATAACCTTGAAACTCTTGGCCATTAATGTGATGAATGTCTAGACTAGGATCATTGATCCAAACCTTCAATGCCAACGCATCATAAAGGGCCCGATCTGGTCCTGGGAGGAGCGCCCGAAAGTACTTGTGTTCCGGGGAGTTTGTAATGACAAGGTGTGGCATTGTACCGAAGTGCATGACTAGCGTGATTGGTCTATGACATTTCCACTTTTACTCAATTACTTGAAATTTCTGTGTGACATGATATGCGTGCTTGATATGGCCAATTCCATTTATCATTTCATGACATTAAAAGTTCTTGTTATACTTGTGTTTACCCTTTACTTGAAAGCTCATGTTCGTTTCCCTATCTATCTCTTGTCATTTATTTATCATCGCTTTTGTTACAACGTTATTCATAAATGGTTAATCACTTTAATTATGTTTGATGATAGAGATATAAAATCCTACTGAGCTTTGCTCACCCCTACTTTCCAATCCTTTTCAGGTAGCTCGGATGAGGACGGGCGTTCCAATGGGGACGGGAACAAGTGATTCCAGGAGCGAGCCATTTAGAGTTTATGTTCAAGTCAAGTTTGGATTAGTTGTTATCTAGAGTTGATGTATTTTCCATTAATGAGATAGAAGTCCACAAGGAGTCGGGTGTAATTGAATACTTTCTCTTATTATTATTATCAATAAAGTTGGGTTAATTGTTTCTTTCTTATTAACCAGGTGGTTAGTCTCTTGTGGCAATATATGCTCTGATTGACATGATTGATATAAACTACTACGTTCCGATTTTTCTGCGTCGGGGCGTGACAATCAGCCTCTGGCATCTTATATACCTTTCCTTAACATACTAAACCCGCAGATCACTGTTAAGGACATGATTATGCACCCCTCTCAAGAAGAGGTTTCTATAATTGACAGAATGCTTCCTCCAGCTATCAGAGAAGCAATCAAGCATACATCCTTAAGTCAGGACATGGATAAAGCAGTGTGGAGCCTATCTGCTTCAGGTGAGTGTCTGATCTCATCCACTTATAAAGAACTTTACAATCATTATCCAGCTATGAATTCCTTCTCATGCAACCGGATTTGGTCCAAATGGATCCCTACAAAACTATATATCCACATCTGGAAAGTTTTTAACAACTGCCTCCCGACTGATTCAAGGATCAAATCCCTGGGTATACCCCTTCCTTCCAAATGTCTATGCTACAATATCCCAACTGAGGAGGACATTAATCACTTATTTGTTCAAAGTGAGTGGGCTTCATCTCTTTGGTCTTCCTTTCACAGAAATGGATGTCAGATTTGGGAAAATTCAGCCAGATCTTTGATACAAAACACTATTAAGGATTTGAAAGTCAAATCCCTATTTGGTCAGTTTCAACTTGCTGTCTTAGCTTTCGGACTATGGGAATTATGGTTAGCAAGGAATGCTGCTATGTTTGGAGGAAAGTTAACATCTCCCCATAGTCTCTTCCACAAGGTTCTATCATAGGTAAAACAGGCTCTTCAAAATGCTGACCTCTGGGAAGACCAACTTTGCAACCGACAAATATTGGCTAGTTTTGGTTTCAAGGCAGCTGCAAAGGGAACTCCTTTGGTGAAAATTGTTAGATGGTCTTGCCCTCCTTGGCCTCAAATAAAGCTTAACACTGATGGAGCAAGTAAGAAATATGGCTTCTCTGGTGGAGGAGGAATCATTCGGGACTTGAAGGGGGATACTCTTCTGGCCTTCTCTCACTCTTACATGCAGTGCAACAGCCTTGTGGCTGAAGCCCGGGCTCTGTTGGATGGCATCAAGTGTCTCCACACCATTTCTTTTCAATCGGCTATGATTGAGTGTGATTCTCCAATTCTGGTGCAAGTGATCACTAGGAAGGCTGCCTGCCCATGGGAGATACTTCCTTTTGTCAGAGAAATTTGGAGCTGCTTTCCACTTTCTTTGAATATTTCCCACATTTACAGGGAAGCAAACACTGTTGCCGATTCTTTAGCCAATTTTGCTTGCATTTCTAAATGTAATAATTTTTCAATTCGCAGCATGAACTTCTCTATTTGGCTAAGGGTGATGCTAGGTTAGATAAGCTAGGCATGCCTAGCATCAGATTGATGTAATATTTTCTCTATCTCAGTTATTAATAAAATACCCCCTAGGAGTGACATGGAAAGTGTCTTCCGAATTGGTAGCAATTTGCTAATCACCACTAGGCAAGGCTTTTTATAAAAAAAGAGAGAGAGAGAGAGAGAAAACCCCGGATATCGGGCCTGTACGGGGTCGTTCAATAGGCCGCTCAGTCATGTACACAGCCCATTGCTAGACCCCCTAATGATGTCGGTGATAAATAAATAAAATGGGAAATTATCCAATTATCCTATCAAACTGACCGATTATCACGGTGCTGGACTCTTTAGGATAAAACGGTCTAATGCTAGACTACTCAATAGTGGCACGGTCTAATGGTAGACCGTGTAAACCGTGTCGGTGATAAATCCAGTAAAATAGGATAAATAGATACTTATCTGAAAAACTCATCGGCTTAGGACTCTGGGAGCTGAACGGTCTAACGCAGGCCGTTTAATGGCAGTAAATGGCTGAACGCAGACCGTGTAAAGGTTCGTCGGTGGAAATTCAGAAAATCAAATAAATGTCCAATAAATCGTTCTGAGCTAGACCGCCGAATCACTAAACGGTCCATCGCTAGACCACGTACCGTCTGGATGTTTGAAATTAATAAAATGGGATAAACAAGCCCATTTACCCCCAAAACCAAGCAAAATCAAGGCCCATTAAGCCCGATTCCAAGAGCAGACCTAGCCAGGGAGGGAGATACCCATAAAATAAGCCCAAGGACGTGCCTGTAAATAGCCCAATGAGTAATGGATAACTCGAGGCATCAACAAATGGTGTTAAGAGGAATGACCCAACTCATAGGTAAAAAACGGGTGTCAAGAGATGCCCCTCCTTAACGTCCTCTTTGCAGGGGAGCGAGTGGAGGTGAAGCGAAAGCGAAATGGAACATGGAGATGAAGTGGAAATGAAATGGAGTGGACTGAAAAGCGGGCGTTAAGGCAAAAGACACCCGTTTCCTCGCCAATGAGCGATAGGAATTTTTTGAAAAACTCTGAACCAAACACAAGGAATAATCGGACTAAAATGACACCAATCTGGAGAAACTATCTAAACAAAAAAGGAAAACACATGGCCAACCTCATGGGGGACACAATCCCTCGGACCAATGAGGAGATCGGAGCAAGCAGTAAAGAAAAGTAAAAGGGTAAATTAACACTCCAGATTGGGACTCTTAGTCAAGCAAACCAGGTGAATAGACCAGAGACAACCTTATATCTCTGAGTGGAATAGCTTCTCTCTTACCAAAACCATGAATGGCACAATCATCCATCACAAACGAGACATTTTCAGACAAGCCATAGGCCATGAATGCTCAAAGGATGCGTATGATGTAGGTTGGGCTAAAATAAAAGCAATCATTAAATCGAATGCAAATAAAGCCACAAAATAGAAAATACTCGAGAATATTATTGCTAGACCTGGACAATCAGGGTCAGGACACTATTCACAACCACGGCGTGCATGATAGATACATTGTCCCCTAATTTTCCCGACCTAACGGCCTATCTGGTGATTAACCACGTGAACCTAGATCATCATTATTTTTGTTATAGGGGAACATTAGATCCTGGTGCACGTAGATAACCAGCTGGTTCTCGAGATAATATAGCTTAGATACCATATAGTAATGCAATAAGGGATATAGGGATCGAAATACTTACCTGACGTACCTGACGGCAGCGGAAGGCAAGTTGGAGCGAAGCTGCAAAGGAAATCATGAACAAGGATTGCAATTGATATATATCATGAGACAATACAAGTCAAAAGCACATAATGCAACAACATAGCGTCAAAAGCATTATCCATCATTTCAGCACATACACGGTCTATCCCAGACCGCCGAATCACGTAAACGGTCCAGATTTGGCCGTAATGGCAATGCTAGTTTGACTCTGATCGCGGCCTTAGCACGTCCTAGCGATAGACCGCTCACTACAATGAACGGTCAAAAGATGATCGTTTAAATGGAAATTGAAACGCTATTGATGAACGGTCTAATCCGAGACCGTCTATTCTACACACAGTCTATCGATAGACCGCGTACCAACTATCAGTTTCAAAAAAATAAACCGATACTTTCATCTTCCTCCCCATACTCCCACACTCACCTCTCGTAACTGACGGAAGCCACTCCCAAGCCCCCCTTCGTTCCCTCATACTCCCACACTCTCCCCCACTCTTTCTCTGCTCATGCTCTTCAAGAAGCAATCGTCGAAGCATCTTCTTTGCCAGATGGCCCGGGAAGATGCCGTAGTACCGCCGTCGGTGACCCAGACGGTGGAGACGCCGCCGCAGGCGGCAGCTGAGGGGGAAGCAACACCGCCGGAGCCGTCCGTGGAGGCGCCCGTGACGGAGGCAGAAGGGAGCATTGTAGCCACTGGAGTGGCTGAGGAGGGAGATGCTCCGCCAGAGGCAGCCACGACGGCGGTGGAGAAGCCACCACGAACCTCCGAGGTAGACCAAAAAACACCCCCCACTTCCATTTTTGAAGCATGCATGTAGCCAAAAGGGGTAGCAAAGGGGCATACGACCCCGTTAGGGCTGGTTGGGAGGCCGCATGGGTCCTCACCGCCGACGGGGAAGGGGTTAATGCCTTCGAGCACGGCGGGCAGAAAATGGTCTTATAGTGACCGCTCACAAAATAGCATGGCTCACATAGAGCCGTTTATGAACAGGGCGGATCATGGGTGGCCGTCCAATGGAATGTGAACAGACGAGAGCATTGAGACTAGAACGGTCTGGGGGAAGACCGTGGTCACCTAGGACGGCCCACCAAGGTCCGTTTTAGAAGTTGAACAGTTGAGACTAGAACGGTCTACATCAGGCCGTCCATAGCCACACGGTTTAAGAAAAGTCCCTGCAAGCTCAAACGATCAGGGACATGCGAGGGCAACGGCACGGTGAGGTGGAGACCGTGGGATTGTTGGACGGCCAGAAATAGGCCGTTACCAGGGTTGAGACAATATAGTAGCACGGTCCTCACGGGGTCATCCATCAATCAGAGCGGTCCATGGGTGGCCGTGGACTTCTGAAAGGGATTGTTGGAATGGTTGGAATCCAACCGTTGAAGGGAAAAATGGCCCATATTAGACCGTTCATTTTATTGAACTGCATTTTCCTTTCTTTTTTCCTTCATTTATTTGTTTAATGAAATGCATGATTTTATTATGAAATGTATGACTAATGCAATTGTCCTAAATGTATGCAGGGAAAGCGCAGGACTCGGATCTCCTGGCTGCATGTCCGAGCAGTGTTCCTCGCACTGTCGGACTTTCAGCGGGAAAGGCTCGCGGCCCTGGGCTTCAGCAAGTTCATGAGCGTAGAGGTCACTCGGCTGGACACACCGCTCCTCTATGCTCTGCATGACCGTTGGGATCAGGTGAGCCGGACGTTCCTTTTCCCGTGGGGCCACATGGTCCCCACGCTGGAGGACATTACACGCATCACCGGATTACGCGTGCATGGGACACCGGTTAGCGGGAGGACGTACCCCGACTATCGGGAGCTGGCCCAGGAGTTACTGGGGCTGGAGCTGCTGCACCCAGAGCGGCAGTCGACGACCCTGACGCGGGCGAGGCTGCAGGAGAGTCTCAGACTGAGGGGAGTAGGGATAGCGACCGGGGAGCTGCCAGGGCAGCACCTGCAGAGGTTGGTGGACCAAGCCCGACCCAGAGTGGCAGCTGCAGTGGGGCCTGAGGCGGACGTAGTGCTACGACGGTTCCTGATGCTCTTCTTCGGGAGGCTACTGTTCGCGACGACGGCCGACATCATCAGCTGTCAGTTCCTCCCCCTGCTCGAGGACATGGAGCACGTCGGGGACTATGCTTGGGGAGCGGTGGTCCTCGCATTTCTGTTCGACACCCTTAGCTCCACCAGCCGGCGGATGATGCTTGGTGGATTCTCACCCCTACTCCAGGTACGACTCAACCTTTAAAACTATTATGCAATTTGCTGTATGATTCCTATAAATGCTATATGTTGACATTTGGTGAAATGTAATGCAGGTGTGGGCTTACGTACGCCTACGTGGGCTAGAGAGAGGGGAGGAGACTTACCCGGAGCGGCTGCCCATTGCCAGGCGGTGGACTGCTGCACGGGAGACTGGGTCCCTACGGAGACAGGTCCAGGGGATCCAGGACGATTTGGACACACTGCCCTTCGCCTCGGTAAGAATCTAAACTCAAACTTTTTCATTAAATGTAACTTATATGCTTATGACACTAATGTAATTTTCCTATTTGACAGGTCCGGTGGACACCGTACGAGAGCGAGGGGCACGAGGGTCAGCACAGGGTCGTGGCGGCCCTTGACTATGCAGGTCGAGACATCTGGCTCCACTATATGAACGTGGTGGAGCCGCTCCACTTCCGCTTGGTGATGAGGACGATCGGCGTCCATCAGTCTACGGTCGAGTTTCCGGCACTAGAGAAGCCGGAGGAGCGAGTCGGGCGACACCCCCGAGGATTGGCCACAGTGGTGGACTGGACAGCGCAGGCGGTAGAGCAGATTGCCAACTGGGCAACACGCGGGCGAGTGGTGGCCGCCCGAGCAGAGAGCGAGGAGGCCTACTATACGGCCTACGCCCGGCACTACAGGGACCAGGTGTTCCATGGTGCCCGCCGACCAGTACGACTTCTAACTTTAATGCTTTTATATTATGCTTTCTATATGATTATGCACTGACCCTTGGACTTCCTAAATGCATATTGACCCCCAGGGGAGGATCGCGGAGTTGTAGGGACTCCTCCACTCGACCATCCAGGAGCGAGACGAGCTCCGACAGGCCCTGACCCTTCTGGTGAGTTTCCCTAACTCTTAAACTTACTTACGTACATGTCTATGATTATGACTGTGAAATGACTAACCTTGGACTTCTAAAATGCAGCGAGCCGAGGGAGCCCAGCGTCAGGGGGCTGATGCACCTTCTTCTTCTTCCTGTAGATTCTAAGAAAATCCACTTAGAACAATTAAAAATAAAAGAATTAAAGCATGCACGTGGTACTAAAGGGAAGTGTGATCGCCAGAGACGTGAGGGCCTCAAAGGATATAAACAATAATAAAAGGGGAGGGATCGTGAATATAAATACCTCAAATGCGGGGAGATTGTGAGTGCTCCTTTCTCTTCCGATCGGCCGGCCGATGAAGAGAGTTTTCCTTGATTGATTACCCTTGCAAAATTAACAAACACCAATAAAAGAATATGGATTAGAACCAAGGTGAATGTAGCATCAAATTCACAATAAAGATGAGCATGAAAATCATGTATAAGAACACACCTTGTTGGGTGTTGGCCCTTAAACCCCTATGCAAAAGGGTATGGGAGATATGATGAATGATATGTAAATAAATGTGAGTGCAAAGTGTTGCACTGTGAGGAGGTTCTCAAACGTGGTTGAGAAAGTAGAGATGAATATATGAGATGTGTGCGTGCTACTAATGCAGTTAAAAGGAAGAAAAAATATATAAAAGAAGTAAAGAAATCCTGGGGGTTTTTCTCTGTTGATGGCTTTAGATTTTCAGTCGAGAGAAGCCTCCGAACGATAAAGCTTTAGATGCAGGAAACCTCTCCTTAAGCCTACAGCCGAGCAGCGTCTCCCTGTAAAAAAAAAAACATCTCCCTCGACAGAGCCGCAGGGCTCTATTTATAGGGAAGATTGAAGGGGTTTAAGTCCCACAACAATTAGGATAGCTTGGTTTAGCAAGAGATAAACATTGGAAGGAGTCCCTCCTGCCATGGAAAGCCATTCCGAAGTTAAAAGGGGCCCAAAACGAGGAAAGAAGGCGATTCTGGGAAAATTCGGAATTCAACAAAAAAAGACGACCTGGAGCCGGTCGCTTCTTAAAATGACGCCCGCGGAGGAAACGTCAATTTCAGAATTGACGACTTGCAGAGGGGCGTTATTTTTAATTCAACATGAATTTCGGTCGGATCCAGACTCTCAAAATATAGCAATGAAAATGACGACCGACACAGGGGCGTTAATTGAAAAAGACGCCTTGCACAGGGGCGTTAATCAAGATGATAAACAGCCAAAAAGAATGGACGACCGTGGTGTCGGGCGTCAATGTAATTGACGTCCGATTCAAGGTCGTTAATTCAAAAAATTCAAAACAGGGCCATTTCTCATTTCTCAATATTATTTTCCCATTTTTTAGGTGGAGGTGCATCTCAATGTGCTGATTCCAATTACTATTTTTTCGTATTTTTCTGACACCCGGAAGGCCACCAAATCACCTTTGGAAGAGGGTTAAAAATAATAATAAAAAAATCAATTTGAAATTGACGCCTTCAAGCATGTCGTTATTTCCATTTTTTTAATTTCTGTTTTATTAAAAAATAAAATAACGTTCCTTGTTAAGTCGTTAATTCATAAAAAATTCTTAAAAATCCTCAGAAAAATACAGAAAAATTGGAAAATGAGTGGAATTGACGCCTAATGGAAGTGGCGTCAATTTTCTTAATTATTTTCTTAAATTTTTTTTAAAATAAAATAACGCCCCCCCTAATGCCGCTAATTCTGAAAAATTCATAAAAATAGAGAAAAATGTCCAGAAAATCCAGAAAATAGGGAAAAATAAGAAAAGGGAGAAAAAAGGAATAAATCCAAGAAAAGTGAGAAAAATCACTCAAACAAAGTTAATTTGAGGGTCAAATTGGGGTATTATAAGGCAATATGAGATGCACTCACAATAACGTCAATTTTGGCGTGTCTACAGCTGCCCCGCCTTGGCGTCTGCTTTGCAAGGGAGCAGAGCGAACTGAAAAGTAGATGCCAAGGTGTGATGAGACACGCAATCAACATCACTTGATGAGAATTGAATCAAATGTTCGAGATGAAGTAATCTCGGGAAATTCAATGAAATCAACGATGTTTGGATAAAAGAGGGAGTGTGCACGCAGGCACGAAGGAGAATGATCAACTTCCAGCGCGGTGGAAGTACCCCAGGTCACAAACCTGTGGGTTTCACCATTGGGGAGCGGTTACCAGCCAATGTGGACGTGTTGTAGCCAAGGTGGATCAAGGGAAAAGATTGAAATAAGATGATAGAAATCCAAACAAGGAGCTTTCGAGAAAATGACCCAAAACAGCGACAAAACGAACTGAGGATTCCATTCAACAATGAATATCTCATATATTGAAAGATTAAGATCAATTTGACTCTCCAAATCAGTTTATCAGAATGATTTTTCAATATTGATTCAAAGTCCTATATGAATGCATGCTGGGTTTAAAAGAAAAAGTAAAACAAATGAAAATATAAGATAATCAAGGATAATATTGTTAAGCTGCCCAGACTGGGTCAAGAAACCGATTTCGCGAGCTGATACTAAGCCGAAGCCCGTTTATCCACGCACCAACTCGTAAAAGGGAACCATCGTCCCTAGTCTCGGACGGCTCAACGGCCTATCCGTATGACTAAGACTCCTCTGGAATCATCATTGTTTTTGATGGAGGGGAACTTAAATTCCAGATTTACCGAAGCCACATGGTCCTTGATATAATCTAATAGCGTATGTAACATATAGTAAGAATGCATACAGGAAGATGGTGATAGCAATGAGCATGAGGGAACTGAGAAGAGGTGCAAACACCGTGGGACTTGATGATGATGCCCAGTCGGTGGGATCAAGAGCTTCTTTCCTGCGCTCAAAACTTCATTAGCCAAAATATAAGGAAGATAACAAGTAATGGATAAGGCATTTAAGCATAGCAAGCATAGCATGAATCAAAGCATGAAAGCAATCACAATATAGACATCAAAGCACTCAAAGCTTGGTGTGGATAGCATTCAAGCATGTATTAGCAAGGCTGAACATGAATTAAATCATAGCATTGCAAAGCATCCTTGTTTGTTATTTGCCATGAGGATGACAATCTTGGCATATGAGATTGAGATTGGATGATCAGGATCAAGTAATGTCCAGTGGCAGAGTGATCAGCAGGAGTTTATTAAAAGATTTGGAGAAATGCCTAGTGATCATTGTGAATATAGGGAGAATCCAAAGGTAGATGACAATGAATGGAGAGGACTCATCCCGTGTTATTGGTCCATACAAAATTCTTGTTCCTGCAAAAGCACCATCAGAAAATACAATGCAAACTGGATTTTGGAATATGCAAGTTTTTGTGGGTTTTAAAAAAAGATATTCAATTTTTATGTGGATTTTAGAAAATATGTGAATTTTTTATGAATTTTAAAAATATTCAATATTTTTGGATTTTGAGAAATATTCAATTTTTTTTTTTTGGTTTAGGCTTTGTTAATGCAGCATCAAAGGGTGTTTTTAAACCACTGGCTAGGGGTCCTTGTTCCTTCCCCTTTCGCTAAAAACTGCCCAAAGCTGAGCGTGCATTGAAGGTGGCGCCCTACGACCGGCTACCCTTGTATAACGATGCCCCTACCAAGGCCATACCCGAGAAACATTCGGTCTTGGAGGGAGGAGAGAAGAATAATTGGAGATAAGCTTTATGCCGGATGGGAGATGTCGGGACTTGAATTCCTTCCAAGGTTTTTCCCCTCAAAGAGGTAGTCTGTTGCGCCGGGGCTTTGTGCCTTTGATTTTTAGACCCTTGACATGCATACGACCAGGATTTTCCCTGCGGGGACTTTGCCACTCTTGTCATGCCACAATTCATGCTTTTGAATTTATCGAAATCTTGACTTGATTTTCATAATAGCCCTTTTGGCGAGATGTAGATCATGAAATTTCACTTTATTTTGGGTCAAGACTGCCCCTATTTGAGACTTCTCTCGTATTGGGGATTACTTAGGTTGGTCATCTCGTCCGCCAACCTCTTGCCCTTGCATTCGGCCGAGTAAAGAGGAGAAAAGACTTTCAGATATACTCATGACATGGCCAAAGTAGCAACGGTGTTTAACTAAAGGAGCAGGCTAAGGACGCCGTGAAGTGTGTGCGATGTCCAGCTAAGGGTTGCTCTTAACAAGCGCGGAGAGAACGTTGAATTCCCAACGCGGGGTTTTTATTAACCAAAGGTGCTGCATAGCAAGCCTAAAGACTCTTTTGTGAGATTTAATTAAACAAAAGCCTAAGATAAAGGTCTAAAACACCACTTTTAATCTTGTTAAGAAGCACTTCATTTTGAAAATCATGCGTGAAGTAATGAGATAATGATATCATAAAAATGTTTACTTACGTTAACATATTACCTTGCGACCTTTGTTGAAGCAGCTGCCAGGGGCAAGGTTGATCATCGTGGGATAGTCCTCAAGTAGCAGACGAAAGGATTGGAAGCAAAGGTTTGAAGTGACTTAACAAGAAGGAGTGGTACTCAGACCAGACTCAGACGAATAAGGAGAAAAGAAAGAGAGGCAAAGGCTAGAACTCCCTTGCTAAGGCGCGGAGACCCTGATTACATGAAAGGTCTACAGAAGGAGTGAAATATCAAGAAGAGAGGTGAGGACGAAAGCCTCAGAAGCAGTGGGAGAAAGGGCAGATGCCCAAGGCAGTGGACGTGGAAGAAGTTGGGTCAGACCCGAGATCAGGAGGAATCAGAAGAAGAAATTGATAGATGGAAAGAGGCGGATCCGGAGGGTCCGGAGGAAGTGGAGTAGAATCATGATAGGAGGAATCAGAATCTGGAGAAGGAGAATATCGAGGGACGCGATGCCCTGAGAAGAAATAGGGAAAAAGATAATGGAAAAGGAAGAAAAAAATGAAGGATGTGATATCCCGGAGGAGCAGAAAGATGAATCGGAAGAAAGATGGAGGGTCCGGAGGTACCAGAGGGAGAAGATAGAAAGGGGCGCGATGCCCTGAAGGAAGATAGAGAGAATAAGCTGGAGAATCCGGGGGTTCCGGAGGAGGAAGATACCGTGGGACGTGATGCCCAAGGAGAAGAGAAAGATCCGGGGGTTCCAGAGGAATGGAATTAGAAGGGGCGTCATGCCCTAAGAGGAGGGATAAAACACCTGGAGGTTCTAGGAAAATAGCAGGAAAGGGGACGCGATGCCCCGGGGAGAGTGGATTAGAAGAGGATGAAGACGAATAAGATGAGAAATGCGGAAGATCCGGAGGTTCCGGAAGACGGGGAAGATACGGGTCCGGAAACCCGGGAAAGAAGAAGTGCAAATGTATGCGAATGCAATGCACCAGATGTGATGAATGCATGGATGCAACAGAATGCATGAGATGCAAAGAATATGAAGAACATGAAGGGCGAGAGGATGAGATCCCCCTCCTTACCCTTGGAGTGGTCCATGAAGAAAATGTGATAGACAAGAATGTGGATGACATTGAATAGAAGGTGGATGAAATAGTGGAAGGCCCCTTAGCACCAAGATAACCGCCCCTCCATGGCAATGAAAGTGTATAGCCAATTGGCCCAATGGATAAAGCAAGAGCCCATGACGAAGCTTCAATGGTAAATGACAGCTCCCTTGAAGAGTGAAAAATAATAGTGTGAGAGAGTTGGAAAGTCGGGATAAGAAGTATTGTGTTGCCCAGGGGTCGTGGCATATAAAGAATGTTGAATAGAATAGGCATTCGCCCCTTTTATGGAAGAATGGGTTCAAGATTTGAAAGTTAGAACAAGGGGTGCCCTGCCCGGCCCTTGGGCACAAACTTACACGGCATCAAGGTTTGACATTCTTTGTTAGTGAGCAGTGGCGGTGACTTGGCCTCTTCGACCATGCTTGGCACAACAACCCGGATTGGTATCCGGCAAATAAACTCTTGCATCTTGAACAGCACGGCCGTGGCCAAATCTTTCTTTTCCGGCTCTTGATCATCTTCAGCACAAGTACTTACAGAAGGACACCCGTTCTGAGTAGTAAAGGGGGGTGAAGCGGAGGCGGAAGGTTCCATGGATGGTGGAGGTATAATGGAAGGTGCTGGAGAAAGGATGAGTGGAAATAGAGGTTCAAACACGTCGAGCTTCCCCCTTTGCTCGGAAGCAGTCGGGGTTGGCTTGAGTGCAAAAAGGGGTGGATCCTGCTCAGGATTAGCCATGGGTGAGGGTGAAGGGTTAAGTAGTGGAATAGGAGTGGCTAGGTCAGGGGTTAAAGGTATAATGGAGAACCGAAGTGGCGGTAATAGGAGGTTAGCTGATGAAGTGGAGGCTAATGGTATAGCAGGTGGAGGTTTAGCAGAGGCCGGTGCTGTGGAGGCTGATGGTATAGCTGGAGGTGTAAAAGTATCAGGTTTGGTCCGGAGGAAACGTCGGATGGGGCGAGCGGTGTCTGGGGTAGGAGACATGTCTTGGTGCGCCGACATGGGTGATTGGAGTATTGATCCCTCGTCATAACACCAATAAGTCTTAGAAGCTGGGGTTATATTAAGGACGATGGCATCGTCTTGAGCAGGGGGTTCATCCAGTGGTAGCGGAGGGAGAGGAAAACGAAGAAAACTCGGAAGGGATGCCTGCAGAGCTTCATCATCATGTGCCGTCTTGAATTCTTCAATTGCCGGTTCTTCATTATCAAGTTCAAGTGGATGCCATGGTGGAGATGTATTAGTAGGTGGTGGAATGTAATGGTATTGCAGATGATGTGGTGAATGCAAGTGTGAATGCGTAGGCGGAGGGCCATATGAATGAACGGGGTGAATGGGTGGAGGATGGACAACGTCCACTTGAACGTTGAAATCTACCGGCTCTTGCTTGCTTGAACTATCGACGCCGTAGCCGTCTCTCCTATCCTTCCAATCTTTCTCCATCTTTGTAATGTCATTTAGAGCCGCATAAAGGGGATTGACTGGAGTAGGAGGAGCGGGCCGTGGGCTCGTAACCCTCTTTAATTGTTCCTCCAACAAAGTGACTTTGTCGAGAAGAGTTTGTTGGAGGGGTGTGACTTGAGCAACAGAGGGTCGGCAGGGCCTTGAAGGAGGGGCCGCACAAAAAGGCCGTGGAAGGGGATTAATGGGATGACCCATAGAAGAACCCGGATGGGCCGGGTTGCAAGGAATAAATGGGCCTTGGGGCCGTGGTGGAGGAGGAATAAAAGGAGGCGGGTGACGGGCCACCCGAATAGGGGTAGGTGTGGACAAAGGAGGCGGGTATTGGACCACCCGAGGAGAAGTGTGAATAGGAGGAGATGGGTGATGGGCTACCCGGGTAGGAATGTGAATAGAGGAGGGAAGTGGGTGATGGGCCACCCGCGTAGGATTGGAAGGAGGATGAGGGGAATGAGGTGCACCCTCAACAACGGCCTTAAGGGCTTGGATATGTTGAGGGGTGAGATGATCTAATGCATGCAAGATCTGGGAGACCTTCTCATCTTCGGGAGGAGACGGTCCCGTAGGAGTAGTGGCTCGCGATTGAGGCGAGGGACCATGGGATTGGATATTGCCCATGGGTGGGGCAAAACCGTGAAGATGAGGGCGTGGTCTCTTTAAAAGATTATGGTGAGAGTTGTGATGAATATGTTGAAATTGAAGGGAATAAGATGTGCTAGGTTGATCACCCTCTTGAACATTAATTGAGTTAAACATGTTGACTTTCTTATCAAGGTAACCCAAACAATTCAATGTGCAATCAAAACAGCTCACATAGATAGCAAACAAGCTAGGATGGGGTTACCTTTGATTTCTTTTATTTGAACCTTGGCAAATTAATTGATTTTATGCAAATTGATGTGATCACTCAAGGGGGGGACCTAGTTTCAAATGTGGTTTTCTCCAGTGTCAACTAGGAACACTCTCTCACCATGCATAGGCCAACTAAACCCGGGACTTCAAAGGTACAACCTGCCCAGCGTCCGTGAGGGAATCCACGGGTGCGGGGACTTATGGAGGCTTGGTTTAGGAATTTCCGGTCCAATGAGACGGAGTGCTCAATGGAGGGTCCTTCCTTCACCAAGAGGGTGGTGTGACTCCTAAAAGTGTGGGGAGAGGAGGTCTCCCAAACCAATGCAAGGATGAATGCAGCAGACAGTATCAAGCAGATAACAACACAGAACAAAAACAAATGACGACCTGGGAAGGGTCGTTACATCCATAAATCGCGTCTGAGCGTCAGTCGCTAGTCACTGTAAAAAGTGCAAGCAGAGTAAAATAGCGCCTTAGGGTGAGGCGCTTTCTCTAGAATGGACGTCCGGGAGCAGGGGCGTCAAATGGCAGTAATCAGCACGAATAAACAATGATAATAAAAATGACGCCTTATAGTAAGGCGCTATTCAAGTGAAAGACGCCTTGATGTGAGGCGTTATACTGATAAAAGACGCCTCTGAGAGGGGCGTTAATTACTTCAATACTTCAACGGCCATAGGGCTCAAACAGTGGAAAATATCGACAGAAATGAAAAACACTCACAATCTCAGTATAAGAATCATGACAATCAAACATGACAAGGGATATAGCATGCTCATCATTTTTTTTAAAAAAAAAGAGATGGATAAATGGAATTTCTAAAAACCTATCAAACTGACAAATCACATAGGGAGAGTGCTACGTGGAGCACAAAGGGAGACGCACCGTGGGTGCAAATGGGGAGATGGCACACGTGGGTGCCCAAGGGGAAAGGGTAATCAAAAGAAAAATAAAAGGTGTCCCACCGTGATCGCCAATTTGTAGATTCTAAGAAAATCCACTTAGAACAATTAAAAATAAATAAAAGATATTAAAGCATGCACGAGGTGCTAATAAGGAGAGTGATCGCCAGAGACGCGAGGACCTCAAATGATATAAGCAATAATAAAAGGGAGGGATCGCGAAAAATATCTCAAAAGGCGGGGGAGATTGTGAGTGCTCCTTTCTCTTCCGATCGGCCGGCCGATGAAGAGAGTTTTCCTTGATTGATTACCCTTGCAAAATTAACAAACACCAATAAAAGAATATGGATTAGAACCAAGGTGAATGTAGCATCAAATTCACAATAAAGATGAGCATGAAAATCATGTATAAGAACACACCTTGTTGGGTGTTGGCCCTTAAACCCCTATGCAAAAGGGTATGGGAGATATGATGAATGATATGTAAATAAATGTGAGTGCAAAGTGTTGCACTGTGAGGAGGTTCTCAAATGTGGTTGAGAAAGTAGAGATGAATATATGAGATGTGTGCGTGCTACTAATGCAGTTAAAAGGAAGAAAAAATATATAAAAGAAGTAAAGAAATCCTGGGGGTTTTTCTCTGTTGATGGCTTTAGATTTTCAGTCGAGAGAAGCCTCCGAACGATAAAGCTTTAGATGCAGGAAACCTCTCCTTAAGCCTACAGCCGAGCAGCGTCTCCCTGTAAAAAAAAAAAACCTCTCCCTCGACAGAGCCGCAGGGCTCTATTTATAGGGAAGATTGAAGGGGTTTAAGTCCCACAACAATTAGGATAGCTTGGTTTAGCAAGAGATAAACATTGGAAGGAGTCCCTCCTGCCATGGAAAGTCATTCCGAAGTTAAAAGGGGCCCAAAACGAGGAAAGAAGGCGGTTCTGGAAAAATTCGGAATTCAACAAAAAAAGACGACCTGGAGCCGGTCGCTTCTTAAAATGACGCCCGCGGAGGAAACGTCAATTTCAGAATTGACGACTTGCAGAGGGGCGTTATTTTGAATTCAACACGAATTTCGGTCGGATCCAGACTCTCAAAATATAGCAATGAAAATGACGACCGACATAGGGGCGTTAATTGAAAAAGACGCCTTGCACAGGGGCGTTAATTAAGATGATAAATAGCCAAAAAGAATGGACGACCGTGGTGTCGGGCGTCAATTTAATTGACGTCCGATTCATCTCAATGTGCTGATTCGAATTACTATTTTTTCGTATTTTTCTGACACCCGGAAGGCCACCAAATCACCTCTGAAAGAGGGTTAAAAATAATATTAAAAAAATAAATTTGAAATTGACGCCTTCAAGCATGTCGTTATTTCCATTTTTTTTTAATTTTTGTTTTATTAAAAATCAAAATAACGTCCCTTGTTAAGTCGTTAATTCATACAAAATTTCGAAAAATCCTCAGAAAAATACAGAAAAATTGGAAAATGAGTGGAATTGACGCCTAATGGAAGTGGCGTCAATTTTCTTAATTATTTTCTTAAATTTTTTTTAAAATAAAATAACGCCCCCCCTCATGCCGCTAATTCTGAAAAATTCATAAAAATAGAGAAAAATGCCCAGAAAATCCAGAAAAATAGGGAAAAATAAGAAAATGGAGAAAAAAAGGAATAAATCCAAGAAAAGTAAGAAAAACCACTCAAACAAAGTTAATTTGAGAGTCAAATTGGGGTATTATAAGGCAATATGAGATGCACTCACAGTAACGTCAATTTTGGCGTGTCTACACTTCCCAGACTCCTGCGGACCGTGGCGAGCGGAAGGTAGAGTTCGCGCGGATGGTAGCGCTGGCTGAGGCAGCCGAGGCGACACTCTCCGAGAGGGTAGGTGGTCACTACGCCTTCCCTTAATGACTTATGATTATGAAATGCAATTATCTAACCATGATGCGTGTATGCAGATGACCGAGCTGACCCGACTGAGGGCGGAGCTTGAGCAGAGCTGTGCAGTGGCACGGGAGGATGTTGCCCGCCTCCGAGAGGAGATGGCGCGGAGCCGACTGGCAGACACGGTCGAGATGGCACTCCTTCACACATAGCTAGAGCGTCTCCGGGCCGGAGCTGTAGAGGCGGAGCGCTAACGAGCGGAGCGAGATCGTGCTTGCACAGAGGCGTCAGAGCTGCGAGGGGATCTGCGGGCGTACAAGGAGATGAGTTGGTGGTTGGAGCGCAGCGGGACTCCGAGCGGCAGCACCCACGGTACGCACGGCTCCTACAGGAGTTACTTTACAGGCTCCTCCGGTCGCCGGAGGAACGAGGAGGAGGAGCGGCGCCGACGACACCGTGAGGAGGCGAGCTCGGCGATGCCCCCGCCAAGGAAGAGGCATGAGGGCTCGGGCGACAGCGGTGGGGGCCCGGGAGAGGGACAGGCTTGATGTAGACATGACTTTTGTACATGATGCTATGATATGATAGTGATATGGCATGCTTTTTGGTTGATTTTCTTTTGCGAATGAATGTGTGTGAATGAGTGCATGAATGAACGAATGCTAACTAACTAACAACGGACCCTAGAGGGACACGAGAGAGTGAGAGAGGGAGAGACGGAAAGCTTTGAGTGGAATGATGCAAGAAGAACACAACTAGTGTGACAAGGAATTAAACGGTCAGAAAAAGGCCGCTTCAAGACCCACACGGCCTACCTTTAGACCGCTGAAAGCCACTCGGCTAGAACCCAAAGAAGCAATTAAACGGTCCAATATTATCCGTTCAAAGGATAAGAACAGTCCAGTTTTGACCGTGGGTTTATCAGAACGTCCTCTCCATAACCGTGCAAATACCAGGGGTGGAAGTGTGTAGAAGGTTTCTGCACGGTCTCCATGCGACCGTTCCTTGACTAACGTGGTCTATCGATAGACCGCGTACGCAGGTGCCCTGAGAGTCCGATTGGGACTCTCTTGGAGAGTCCTAACCTGAGAGGGGGAGTGTTAAACCAACCCAAATTCTATCCTAACCCGATCTAGAACTATCCTACCTCAATTCTAGTGGGTTTAGGCCTCTAATCAACTCCTATAAATAAGAGGGGACTTCCAAGTTCGTTCTTCACACATCAACCCTCTTTCAAACCTTGAAATCCTTCTCAATCTTCCTCAAAACATCATGAAGAGGGCCTTGGAAGGGAGCTCAATGGAGGGGGCAGTCTATGAAGGGCCAAAGCCGGCCAGAAAAGAGCGTGGGGTGCTACAACGGCTGACCACAATCCCGAGACATTTATGCTCCAGCCCCTTGAGAGAGGTAAGTTTGCACAAGTTCATTCAATTCAATTAATTCCATTAAAGGCTCATATGTTCTTCCTCTCTTCTTCTTCTTTTTTCTTTTCTTCTTCGGCAGCTTCTCCCCGGCCCTAGGCGCTACTCCACTTTGAAGTGGATGGCTCCTATGATCCGTGAGCTACCCATATCCGTGACATCTCTCCTCAGGTCTTGGCATCTACACCTTCTCCTAGTGTTAGGCAAAAACTACCCCAAGCTCTCCCTAGATTGGCATAGCATTTCGGCCTTGGTAGAGATATGGCACCCTCAAACCCACACTTTCATTTTCCCATCTTTTGAGGCCACCATCCTTCTGGAGGAGGTAGAGACCTACTTGTCTTTGCCTAGGTCCAAGGTGGGTGAGGAGGATTTAGACTGTCATACCATTGCCCCTGTAGATCTTGCCCTCATCTTAGGAGAGTGCATACCCAGTAGCAAGCACATTCACACCATAGTGGGCCCACACCAGATCCATTTACTACCTCTCAGCCAGTGGGTGATAGCACATTGTAAGAATAAGTGTGGGTGGGATGAGGCCATAGCTAAGGCCGCTTCTATCTGTTTATGCGGGGCCATACTCTTCCCCTCTGCCGACCATGTCCTAGATGTTCCCATCTTAGCACCATCAGTGGTCTGTGGCAGGGTCTTTCCATCTCCCAGGCCGTCCTTGCCTACCTATACGAGGGTCTTAGCTCAGCTGCTTTAGGGGGTCCACTCTTTGGCTCTATGATTCTCCTAGAGTGCTGGATGGGAGTTAGGATGAAGCTCATGCCTAGGGAAGATGTTACCTCGATCAGCCGGATCTTCGGGAGCCATCCACTGTTCTTTATTGGCGGTTCTTTCAGGTTCTCCCAGCAAGGGGAGTGTAGGATAGCAAACAAGAAGACTAGGGATGAATGGCGCCTCTACATCATCACTCTGCCCCTAGATCGGTTCGTGATGCGCCCGTTCTTCCTTCACGGTACCACCCTCAGGCTTCCTAGGAGGCTTGGGCTCGACTTGCGGCTCGTGGGTGACACCGCTTTAGCGATGTACAGCCCACACATGTGTTTTCTACAGGTTGGACTACCCCGGACTATACTTCCAGTGCTACCCCATCTTCCTGCACTACAGGTGAGGAGGTTCGAGTCAGAGGAGGATGAGCAGGCGGTCAGGAGTGCGCTGATCATGTGGGAGATCAGCAAGGCACGCGCCATACCTGCGGAGGTGACAGAGCTCCAGGAGGCGTACCAGGCATATGTGAGAGAGCTGAGAGAGATTCATTGTCACGCCCCGAGTGCGAAAGCTTACCCGTAGCGCGATAGTCCTTTATATAGAACCAAAGCGATCTAGCTAATTAGTGGAGATCTTCCTTAGAAAATTTAAAGAGTGCACAAATGACTAAGCAAATGACTAAGCTTAGACTTGAAACTAACATAAATAGTTCGAGCTATCGATTATTACAACTAACCAAAATGTCAAATTCATAGAATCAACTACTAGTCCTCACTCCTTTATTAGTTTTGATCAAAGGAAATACAAATGACATAACTGGATAATACAACTGACATACATAGGGTTACAATTAACACAAAATAGTGGAATTACAATAACACAATTGACAACACAATTAACATGACAATTGATGACTCCATTTCTACACTCATCACTCAGACTCATTCCCTTCCGAGTTCTGGCCGATATCCAAACTACCTAAAAAGGTTAGAAAATAACTAGATGAGCGAATCGCTCAGTAGGATTTACATCTCAAGCTCTAACATGCTTTAAGTGAATTACAAGTTCATTTAATGTAGGTAAATCTATGCATGCAGACAGGTAGATATCAAGGAATTGTAAAATCGACAAGAGCAGGATAAGATTAACAAGTGAGAGTATATAGATTCTAACTTCAATATAGCAATAGCAATAGCAAGAGATGTCAAGCAAGTAATAACTGGAATTAACAATAATTTTTCAAGAAGGTAAGAACTCGTGTCAAGCAAGCAATAGTAAGCAACGTAATTTCAAGCATGTATAACTGGAATTGGCTATTTATCAATTTTATTCAAGCACATACTTTTACCCTTCTGCGGGCCTCAAGTCAATCAATCAAGTAATATCACGTGAATGAGTGGAATGCCTAAAGTCTAGCAAGCAAGTACTCTGGTGCAATGCCAAATACCGTGGTCAATAAACTCCCATGGGCACAAGTACCTTCGGGTGCTCCTCCCAGGATCAGACCGGGCCCTATATGCACAGCATTGGTCATGTTTGTCGACATCCACTCTCATTTATAGCCAATATAGAATTTCAAGGGTTGACCAGGTAGGATATATATAAGGTGGATTATAGAATGGAATCCAAGGGCGTATCGTTATGTAGGGACGAACTAGGAGTAGAAACCAGCAATGTTTGATACACGGAAAAACTGGGTGAGATCGGTGCCTTGTAGGCTACCTGACATGTTCAGAAATGACACCCTCACAGCGGGATGCCCTTCCTGGGAACTATACAGGGTTTAGAGAACCCTGTCAGGAGTCAAATGGCACCTCTCAGGCTGCCATTTATCAGTGAATGGCGTCCTGTCACAAGGGCGCGTCATTCAGGGGTTTAAGGCCTCAAAAAATCCGAAATACAGGGTCTGTTTGATAGGTGCCTGGGTCACTGCCACCTTTCAGTATGAGGCGACTGGGTACAGGGCGCCTACTTCTGGGACTATAGGGTACTGGTTCAGGGTCTGGAATTGGCGCCCAGGGGGTTGCCGTCTCCTTGAAATTGGCGCCCATACCCCTGCCATGTCTTAAGTGATAGGAGCCCTAGGGTCAGCCATGTTTTCAAAGGGTTTACAGGGCCAGGTTTAATAGGCACCCAGGGGTCTGCCATCTTCTTGAAATTGGCGCCCCAGGGTCAGACTTCTTTCAAGAAATGGCGCCTTGATGGCTGCCATGTTTCACTGATATGCACCCAAGGGTCAGGCCCCTATCAAACCTGTGTCCAGGTTAACTAATGGCTAAGGCTTAATGGGTGAGGGTTAACTAGATGATTAACTAGTTATTAGAGGTTTAACTAACGTAGGTTTACTAATTGCCATAGAAGTTTAGCTAATGGCTGTTAGTTAAGTGATTACAACATAAGTTTAACTAATGTTTGAGGGTTTTAAGCTCTGATTAAGCTAAATGACTGGGGGTTGACTACTTAAGTCAGGGGTTTAACTAATCTACGTTTAACTAGTGACAATAGAGGTTTAACCCATCTAGGTCTAACTAATGGCTGATAGAAGGCGCCCAGGGGTCAGACTTCTTCTTGAAATTGGCGCCCCAGGGGCTGCAACCTTTCAGTAGTAGGCGCCCCTTGTCCAGACTCCTATTAGTAAGAGGCGCCCCTGCCTTGGGCGCCTATCAGACTGAGGCCTGAGGGTTAACTACGTGATTAACTGGTTTAACCAATAGTTTAACTAATGACAACAGGGGTTTAACTAGATGATTTATTGGTTAAACATAGATTTAACTAATGACAGAGGTTATTAAGCACTGGTTAAGCTAAGTAGCTTGGGTTTTAACTTAACTGATCGATTAATTGTAGGTCAATAGAAGGCGCCCAGGGGGCTGCCACCTATCAGAAGAAGGCGCCTCAAGGGCTGCCACCTTCTATTAGAAGGCGCTCTAGGGGCTGCCACTATTTTTTAATAGGCGCCCTAGGGTTGGGCGCCCTTCATAGAGGGGCAATTTTGCCCATTTCCTGGGTGGAATAAGCGGCTGTTGTACAGTCGTTGTTCAGTGAATGGCGTCCGGGTTAGAGGCGTCCTTCAATTTAGGCTGATTTATGTAAAATTGATGACATGGACAGATAGAGAATATTGTAAGGATTACGTATCTGTATTTATACATTCGTTTCATGCTTTAACTTCTCTAATATCAAATTTTTAACATGTTGTAGTTATTTAGTGTAAAACAGTTCGTTACATGGAGATCTACTTTAACAGGTTGACTAACAAAACATGTAACATGGAGATCTACTTTAATTAACATGTTCTAACCATGGAGACCTACTTTAATTAACTTAGGTAAACTAACATGTTCTAACAGGTTGGCTAACAGACTTAGTTACAGATTACTAAAACATGATAGATCTATACAAAATACAATAAAATATGATATATAAACACTAATATTGCATGGAGATGAGACTAATCACTAATTTTACATCCTAATATAACCTAGATTAGCTATGCTTTGGTTAAAGCTCGAGATCACCTACCTCTTGGGATGATAACTAGGTACAGGAAGAAGAAAAGACAGCTTCTTCCTTCCTCTGCAACCTCTGCAACTCTTCAGAGAATATCACGTCCTCTCCTCTGCAACTAGCCTTCTAACTAGCAGAAATAGGAGGGGAATAGAGGGTATATTATAGGATTTGGGTCGACAGGTAAGAGGACAAGATCCGTGATAATAGGATCTTTGGTGGGATGACAGCTTACACAGGCTGGAGTGATAAAATGTTTGCAAAAGTTGTCGGATAAGAAATGGTGCCTTAGGCTCTGCCATCTTCTTTTAATAGGCGACTTGGGGTCAGACTCCTTCTTTTAATAGGCGACTTGGGGTCAGACTCCTTTTAATTCTGAGTTTTATATATTAAACTTCCCACTTAACTTCAATGATTTTTATCTTTAAAAATTGATGGAGTTAGTTTATGAAATTTCATGGGTGATATCCTTACATTTTTCTCTATTTTTACATATAAATATTTTTGAAAAATTCTTTTTAAATAAAAAGTAACACTATTCATGTCACTATTCACGTTATATGAAATAGCGACTTAATATGTGTCGTTATTTCATAAGTAACGACTTAACCAACGGTCGTTATTTTGAACGGAGACTTTTCTATTCACTCTACATGAACCAGAATTATCTATATACCATTTCTTACTTCCTCAATTATGTTTATCCTTTAATACCTCATCTATATACCCTTATTTCTTCAAAGCAATGATATAATGCAAAAATTAAATTATTAAATTTTTTAAATTATGAAAATGTGATTTGGTGTCTTTTAAAGTGATGTTTATCCTTTAAATACACCTATTTCTTCAGAATAGTGTAATGATGTGATATTAGTTTCCTAAGTGATTAAAAATATGAATTGGCATTTCCTAAAATATAATTTGGCATCATCTAAAGTATTTATTTGCTTTAAAATATCAATTAAATGTTTTACGTGATTAATTAATTAGATTAGAATATGGGTTAAATTGTTAAAGGCCTTCTTTTAATTTTCTAAATTCATTCATTTCTTGTTTTAAAAATTCCGGGTGTTACATTCGTCCTCGCGGGGATGCCCGACTGAGGATTGAGTGACTTTCTTGTTTTCATGATGTTGATATAGAGACTCATGTTTGGAAATGTTTGCATTTGAATAAAATTGATGATTGGATTGATTTGAGTTTGGCCTTTCTTGCAAGTGATTGAATGAGTTTGAGATAGGATCTCAGGATGAACACGGCCCATAATCAGACCGCTCAGTTAGATAAACGGTTAGAGTCTAACCGCGCCAGATAATTGAACGGCCAGACCTGAGCCGTGTAGCAGATCAACCGCAGGGTAAAGAACAGGGACCTTTGGAGAGTGGAATGGTCTATCGACGGACCGTGGACAAAGTAGAACGGCCAATCCTACACCATTCTGATTTGTAAATGGTCTAGTAAAGACCGTTGATTCTTAAAGGTTCTAGAAATTGGAAGCGGTCTGAATGACGCCGTGTAAAGGCTGGAACGGTCTGATATTGACCATTGGAGGAATTAAAAACGGTCGCCAGAGGACCGTGCAGAGATGAAAATGCTGAATCTGATCTTCAACCTGCCCCTGCACACATATAAACAAGAAAACCGATTAAATCTGTTTTAGGCTTAACCCCTTACCTGTAGCAAGTTAAGAAATGACTAGTTCTGAATTTTTGGTCAAGGGGGTAAGCCTTACTAAATAGGCAAAATGACAAAAGAAAAAAGGATGAAATGCATGCCATGAAATGCAAGTGATGATTTTGAAAATGCTTTCTTGTAGTTTTGAAATATTTTGATTTTTTGGATTTTGAAATATTTGATATTTTTATATTTTAAAATTTTTGAATTTTTGAATTTTGAAATATTTGATTTTTTTTTATTTTGAAATATTTGATTTTTTTTTTTGATTTTGAAACATTTGATTTTTTAGATTTTGAAATATTTGATTTTTTTTTTAGATTTTGAAACATTTAATTTTTTTGGATTTTGAAATATTTGATTTTTTTGATTTTGAAGTTTTTGATTTTTTGGATTTTGAAATGTTTGATTTTTGATTTTTTTTTTGGATTTTAGATTTTGAAACTAGCTTAAGCCCGACGACGGGATATCGTCATATCTCATTAGGGGTTTCCCAAATTCAACGTGCATTATGGGTGACCGCCCATGGCCGGGGTCCAATCCTACTTAACGGTGTCTCTACCAAGACCATACCCGGGATACGATCCAGTCCTTGGAAAATAAAAGAGAATTCGATTGGAAAGCCGATAATAGGTATAGAGACTTTTAAGGTTTGAGTTCTTCTCACGGCGACCCCTTTTCAAGGAATTCGGTCTGTTGTGCCGGCGCTTTGTGTTCGTCATCGAACCTACATCCGCTCTAGGCACGCATACGACCGGGCTCATGATGTCCCGCGGGAAAACTGTACTGCCACTCTTGCCATGTCTAGTTTCATTCTTTTCTTAGGAGCATCTAGACTTTTGTGTTTCGAGTTTTTGAATGAGCTTTTAGCTTTGATTTGATTTTGACCCTTTTCTTTTATTTCTTTCTTTTTTGTTTCTTTTGTTTTTGCGGAATTAAGTCATAACGGACTGCCCCTATTTGAGATCTCTCTTTTATCGGGGTGCCTAGATCAGTTCTCGCCCCCTTATTCACCACTTGCCCCTATTTTCGGCCGAAAGAGGAGAAAAAACAAGTATTTTCACTTTCCCCCGAGCATGGCCAAGGGAGAAACGGTGTTGCGTAAAAAGGAACACTCAACCACGGGGGTCGTGTAGTGTGTGAGTGTTGAACCGGGGACTTCCCTTCATGCTCAGGTAGAGGAACACCCCGCCACCGGGCCGTTGCTGGCTTGACTCTACGGATAAAAACGTTTAAGATACAACACGTTCCATCGACTAGACAATTCTTCGCCTTCCGCGTTGATTAAATGGTACACATTCCCAGGATAAATTTTCTTGATTACGAACGGACCCTCCCAATTGGGTTGTAGCTTAGACCTAGGGCCTGCTGATCTAATAAATTTACGTTTCAAAACCATGTTACCCACTTGGAATTTTATTTCAATGACCTTCTTTTGAAAATGACGCGAGACACATTTTTGATAAACGGAGACGTGATTGGCCGCATTAAGCCGCTTCTCATCCAAGAGTTCCAGTTGGACTAACAACGCCTCTCGACATTTATCGAGATTAAGTTCTTTGTCGAGCTGCACTCTTAGGGAAGGGATCAAAATCTCATACGGGGGTACCGCCTCCGTCTCATAGGTGAGAGCAAAAGGAGTTTGCCCCGTGGGAGTGCGGACGGAGGTGCGATAAGCCCATAGTGCTTGTAGCAACTCAGAATTTTTTATATGCATTTATAAGCAAAAAAGAAATAATGAAAGATGAAAATAAAATAAATTATGAATATTTTTCTATTATGTCTTTAAAAGTATAGAATACATCAACATGAACCCTATTCCACTTGTTAACATGAACGACAAGATTCACAGCACGATTCTGAGAAGGCGAAGACGTCGATACTGTAGCAGTACTATAGCATCCGATTTAAGAGAGAATTATTAGCTTTAATCTAATCCTAATTAATGGATGATGTCATTCTTACATCATTGAATAAATGAGGTCATTGATTATGTCATTCACATGGTGGAATGAAGTTGATGTAATAGTGACAAAGTTGGTGTAATAGTAACAAGGTTGGTGGAATAGGGAAAGTAGGTGGGAGATTTTAGCCTATAAATAGGGCGGGGCTCTTCCTACTCAAAGCACAAATCTATTGCGAAGAATTGCTGGTTGGAGAGAGGGAGAAAGCTCGAAGTTGGAGGAGTGTTTGAAAGCGTTCGAAAGCGTTCTTCGTTCTTAAATTTCTTTTTCTTTGATCTTCAACGAGGTAGGTTTTCTCTCAGGCGAAAACTTAATTAGATCTCCATATATGTTTCTTTGCATGAGTATTTTGATTCTATGTAAATTTTTCACGATCCTATATTTATGACTTATTTTAAGATTTAAAGTTTAAAAATGGGTGTTTTCATTATTATAACGTGTTTAAATAACGTGGATCACATATGGACGATGATTTGAATACGGTAACCACGCCCGATTTACCTCGTTTATGTGCGTTATTTCAAAACTTAAATTTTGAATTTTTAAAATCATGTTCTTGCCTTAAGAATACTATTAACATAGAAATGACTAGATGAATGAACTCGTAAAGCTATCGTTAATTGTTCAAACAACTATGCTCTAATTTTCGTACAATTCCTATACATGATTGACCCTATCTCTTTTATCTAAGCTCTATCTGAAAGTTTGACATCTCCTTTCAACTTCTCTTCACACATGAACATATTATGCAATTGAAAGCTTGACATCTTTTTTTTAATGTCTTTTCCTTCATTGAAATTCTTTCACAAATGAACATGGTAGAATATACAAGAATGATTTCCATTCGATTTATGTGTTTTCATGTCTCCGAAAAATCGTATAGCTAGCAAGTTTACCAAGAGAGACCGGTGTCTAAGGCTAGAGGTCCACGGGCAAACGCTTTAAGTGGATAAGTGGTTACTTAATTACGACCTCGTGAATATGAGGGAAGGCTCCCACTGTCCCACCTCTTATCTGGCCGCATTTTCTTTAGTTTTCTACTAATTACCCGACTAAGAAACACTTGATCTAAACTTATTTTACAAGATTTTTCGCGAGAGTCGATCGCGTCTTGACTGGCAATTCATTCTCTGTATTATCTTAATGTCGTTAAACATGATGCCTTAAATCGTCTTTGAACTTCTCTTAAAAAACTTAATTTATTCTTCATACTGCATTCCCTTTCTTAGGTGAGGATATTTTGAATATAATTAGTGCATATGCACCTCAAGTAGGATTAGAAGAGAGCATTAAAAAGTAATTTTGGGAGACTATTGATAGTTTGATCCAAAATATCCCTAGTGAAGAGAAAATCTTTATTGGAGGGGATCTTAATGGTCATGTGGGTATAGATAATAGAGGCTATGAGAGGATTCATGGAGGGCTTGGTTTTGGCAATAGAAATGATATGGGTAACACTATTCTTGATTTTGTTATGGCCTATGATCTAGCAATTATTAATACCTTCTTTAAGAAGCGGGACGAACACTTAATAACATACAAGAGTGGAACGCATATAAGTTAAATTGACTATTTTCTCATTAGGAAGGTCGATAGAGTTTTATGTAAAGATTGTAAAGTTATTCCTGGTGAGAGTCTAGCCCCTCAACATAGGTTGTTAATAATGGATGTCACTATCCCTAAATTCAAAAGAAAGATCATTTTAAATAATTATTCCAAGATTAAATGGTTGAATTTAAAAGGTAAAAGTCTAGAAACTTTTAAAAATCATCTATTTAAGGAAAATATTTAGAATTTAGAACAAGAAACTAATGTAATGTGAAATAATGTTACAAATTGTATAACGATGGTTGCAAAATAACTCTTAGGCGAATCTAAAGGTAAAAAGAATTTAGAAAAAAAGACTTGGTGGTGGAGTGAGGAAATCTAAAATACCATTAGAGTAAAAAAGGAATGTTTTAAAGTTTGACAAACTAACAAAAATGCTCAAACCCTAGAAGCCTATAAAATTGCTAAAAAGAGAGCTAAGAAAATAGTTAACGAAGCTAAATCAAAGGCATTTGAAGATTTATATACTAAATTAGGAACCCGAGAGGGTGAAAAGGACATATTTAAACTTGCTAAATTAAGAGAAAGGAAAATTAGAGATTTAGATCATGTTCGGTGTAATATCCTGAATCTTTAGTAGGTTTTCGGATTCTTTTTGGAGAGTTTGGCATTGCTTTTGTATCTCCCGAGTTGAGGTCTTATGAACTGTGTGGTTCTTCTCTTGTATAATCTGCAGAACCCTATGGTGAGTTTACCTCTCAGCTTATCGGCTCGTGGACAATACAGTGGCAGTGTACTCTTCGTGAGGATCGTTTCGACTATTTTTGCGGATTTTTAGGCCTTGGTTAGGCATTTATTCGAATTAGATAAAGAGTTATTAAAATTTAAGGGGCATATTAACGATTTTAATTCCTTGAGAGGTTAAAGTGCAATTTTAAGAATTTTTACAAAAAAAATAGAAAAATCGGATTTTTTTTATAACTCACGCACGCCACTCTCTCTCTCCCCTCTCACTCTCGATCTCTCTCTTTCTCTCTCTCTCCCTCACACGTCCTCTCTTCTCCTCTCCCTTTCTCTCTCGGATTTGGCCCGGGTGGGGTCCGATCGAGGCGTGGGAGACACCGTTGGAACCGGCTCGACACGAGGAACGTTTTGACGCTGACCTCGTCTCGATCCGTGGAGCTCGGAGACGCGTGGGCGCGAGAGGACGGCGTGGCTTCCGTCGCCCGATCTGCACCGATTTGCGTGTTTCATCGCGATCGAGGTAGGGAAATGGACTCCTCGTCTTGCCAGGAATCCATTGACGCCACATGCGTCGCCATCCGCTGTCATTTTCATCGTTTTCCGTGCAAACCCCTTTTTGGGTTATTTTAGGCCTAATTTCTCAAAATCTCTCTTTCGCTCGGTTCTAGCCCAGACGGCTGCTGATCGAAGCAAGGGAGGTACCGGGGGGAAGGTCGTTTCGCGTGGATCGCGGTGACGCCCTTCTTCCCTCGATCCGCGGAGCGTGGTGTCGCTTGGCGTCGTGTGGACGGTGTGGCTCTCGTCGACCGTTCGGCACCGAATCGGCGTTCCCACTGCGTAAGAGGTAGGGGGATGGAATCTTCTCCTTGCTAGGAACCCGTTGATACCACATGCGCCGTGGTTCGACGCCCGTTTTCTTGATTTTTGTGCAATTTTCCATGTTAGTGTAATTTAGTGTTATTTTGCCCTAAATTCATGAAATTGATTCCATGGCCATCGTCTTTTAATTTTATTGGCATGATTGGTGATTGGATGTTGTATAAACTGTGTGGTTTGACAGGGTTCAGATTTTTACGACGTTACCCGGCGTTTTCAGCCGTCCGGGGGGGGGGGGGGGTTCGGTTTACAAACAGTACTCGCCCGTAACCCAGGTGGAGTGACGGTCCTGCCAGGAACCGTCACTTGCCTGACGGTCCAAGATGGACGCGTCACTTTCCAAATAACGGCCCAACGAGGGGCGTCGTTTGGAGAGTAACGGAGGGATCCCCATCCGTTACTCTTTCGTTGTTTTCAGGTAGCCCGGTGAGGCGGTGAGCCCGGCGGTCTGTCGACCGGCCGTCGTTTCCAAACGACGCGCCGAGACCGGGGCGTCGCTTCATCTGCTGCTGTTTTCTGAACACTGTGCATTGGTTTGAGCCTCGGGTGAAAGTAACGGCGGTGCTCCCGCGCGTCGCTTCGAAGCAACGCCTAGGACCCCCACCGTCACTCTCCCCTTTAGGGCTTTTGAGTTTTGGTACTCGGGAGGATGTAACGGCGGTGACCTACCGCGCCGCTTGGAAGCGACGCACAGGGCCCCTACCGTCACATTCCCCCCTGCACCTTTGAGCTGGAACGCGGGTGGAAGTAACGGACGGAGACCAGCGCGTCGCTCTTGATGTAACGCGCCAGTCCCCGACCGTCTCTTTCTAGTAGCGCGTGGATCTTCGACCGTCGCTTTCTAGTAGCACGTGGGTCTTCGACCGTCGCTTGCCTGGTAGTTTGGTTGTGTTGCCAGCCTATTAGTTATGCATTCCATGTTGCATATACGCCATGTTTAACTTATTTTATAAAAACTGTGGCATTATTTTAGATCCCAATAGAAGTAGCTCTCTCTTTCCTTGTGATGGAGCCACTAGTCGTAGCCCTCCGACTTGGAGTGTCGGCCCTCCTGGGAAAGGTGGACAGGGTAGTCCCGTTACACGGTTTTTTAAGCTAGTCACCGTGGGCCCTCGGCCAATAGTAGCATCCTACTAAGAGGGAAAACTAGCTGGAGAGCTTGGCTTAGGCACGAGCCAGTGTGTGCACACGTGGTCAGAGGCTTGGACTGACACTGACGAGTGTTACTCTGACTAGTTACTCGGTTCGGTCTGGTATTGTTACGCCTCTCGCTTGGAGACACTAGCCATGCGAGTTGCCTGAGATGCAGTGTAAGCCGTCAGTGGACGCATCTGGTCTCTCACTTCTTGTGGTCTCTTCTTTTTCCTATCTCCGGGTTAGTTGAGCTTTTCTTTCTATTGGTAGATGTAGTTCCTGACGCTTATACTTATATTTAATTGGCATGTAGTTAGCTGTTTAAACTGCTTAGATAGGTTTTACAGCTTTACTATAAATGTGTTTGATTTATGCCAATCGCATGTTTATTGCTTTAAATGCATGCTTTAACTGCTATCATATGTGTATGCCTGCGTGTTTAGTTACGAAGTAGGGATCCGCGTGACCCCTACTGAGTCTGGCTGTGACTCACCCTTCCTACTTTCAGGTGAGCCACATCCGCCGTCTCCTGGAGCTTCGCGTGGTTTTGTCGGCATCTAGTAGTGTGCCAGCAGTAGTCGGTTGGTCTTTTGTACTTTTGACCGGGGTATGCCCCGTGTAGTTGTACATTTGGACTCTCTTTTCTGTCAGTTTGGACTTGTTGCTGTTGTAAATCTGGACTATTGTATATATTTTATCACTCTGCTAGTTCATTTTGCTTCCGCACTTAATTGTAATTGTTGTTTAACTATTACTGCGCGTTGAAATTCCAATTTGTTATACAACTCCTCGACAAACTTCACTAACCCTTCAGGGACCTCATCAGCCTCTTGGGTGGCTTCCCCAGTTCTTGGTATCGGTATATCGATGTTATCGGTATATCGGTATCCGGAGCTCCGGGTCGTCACAGTTGGTATCAGAGCTGTGTTGAGAGTTTGTATAAGAAATTGAAATTGCATAGCGTCTGTCCAGAGCAAGTCCATCTGCATCGTCTATTGCTGGCTTAGGATGTTTTCCGTGATTGCTGATATGATTTTCGTCGTTATGTGCTTCCTAGGGTTTGATGGCACGTCGCAAGAAGGCGCGTGTTTCCGGGGCGAGAAGTGGTACTTCTCCTCCAGTGGTTGTCGTGTTGGTTTATGCACCTATGCCTGGTCAAGTTTCTGCAACTCCTGCTCAAGTGGTGGAAGGTTTATCGGGTGATCAAGTTGGAACGCCGTCTGGTGAGGGGCAGGTGAGACCTCAAGGGGGTACTCAGGCCGAGTCTACTCAGCCTGGTGTGCCAGGTGTGCAGTGTTACTTTGTCCCTCAGCCGTCCGGACAGTTCCAGCAGGTCCATTTGCCGAGCGTACCCGGAGTCCCTTCAGTTATCCCTGCTGCCGAAGTTGCTTCTTCCTCTAAGTCTAAAGGCAAGAGATTCCGATACAAGAAGTCTAAGAAGATTCGGGCATCTAAGGATCAACAGGTCAGGCAGTCGGATGTGACTAGGGCCCCATCTCTTGTGCCGGTTGATCGTGGTACACCTCCGTCCATGAATACCCGGAGTAAGTCGGGGGAGCGTGAGAAGCGGCTCACCCAGCAGCCTTCTGCCAGTGTTGTTCCGTCGTCAGTACCTTCTTCTCAACAGCTTCAGGGGTCTGCCATTAGGCAGCCGTGGACGTGCCGGAGATGTGGTGGTCATCATAAGGGCCAGCCGTGTTCTCTGCCCATTGTTTGCTTTCGATGTGACCAACTGGGTCACGTTGTTCGAGATTGCCCTCTTAGGTCGAGACCGGTGCAGTTCTCGCGGATTACCCAGCCGCAGCAGTTCCAGGTCCAACCTTTGTCGTCGCAGCCTCAGCAAGATCTTTCGTCATCTCAGCTTCCCCGTGCTGAGTAGTGACGTCTTACGTTGTGGAAGGTGCGATTCTACTTCTCGATCAGTTAATTTGTGTTTTATTTATCGTAGTTACTTGAACTGTATGTGATCTAATTATTCCTTAATTGTTCATTGTGCTAATTCTATCCGTGTGATTTTGGTTTTCTCCTCTCCTATCCTTTTCATTTCTCCCGTTCTACTTTATCCTCGTTTCTCTTTTCCTCTGTTTCTCTCAACGCGGGGCGCGCGACCGTGTCGAGTTGACCGAGGTAGAGACGCGACGGAATGGGTTAGAACGTGATGGAATGATGGATGAGGTGGACGTTAGCTAGATTCGTGAGTGGATCCTATGCTAGCGTGGTTTAATCGTTTTGTCGCCAGTGATTTTCTTAGAGGTCTATTTTCTCTGTGAGGGCTAAGTGGCTTGTTACCGTCAGTGCCAACAGCCACGTGAGTAGTCTTCGTTGTGCTTTATGTGATCTGAATTTGTAGATCATTTGATGGTGTTGAATTGAGGTTCTTAGCCTCAGTAGTTATCTTTTCCTGTTACTTGTGAGTTCCTTAATGTTTCCCTGTTAGTTTTTCCCTTCTTGGTTGGAATTGCTGGCATTGGGTTTGCGATTCCTTATCGCTTGGTTTTTTGTCATTTGCTCGGGTTGCTGTTGACTTTTTCGAGTTGTTGAGGTGGTCGTACACGTTTTTACGTTGTTTTGGTCATCCCAGCTCAAATCCGTTCAACTTTCGAGGTGTTTCACTTCTGTTGGAGTGCTCGACTAAACCCCTTTGATTGAGAAGTTGTTCGAGCAAGCTAGGCTTTTCCATTCTTGGTGAGCTTTTGTTAGTAAGCTTGGTGCTTCTCATCCCATTTGGTGGTTTCTTTTCGAAGTCAACCTTGGAATTGCCGTCTTGGTAATGCCTTTGTCCTGTATGTGCTTATCAAGGACAGCTTTTATTTTGAGCCTGATTTTCTTCTTGATTTGCGGTCGCCTGGCTTGAGACTTAATCTTTGTTTTGAAAGCTGTTGCGTACCGTGTTTCGTAGTGTCGTGTTTAACGGCCGATATGTTGTGAGGCTCACTTGTCGTTTTCAGGACGTAAAGGTAGGCTGAGATTAGCGCCTTTCCTTGGGCTTTGTATTAAGGCTGGTACTCTCCTCTGTTGCACTTAGGCTATTTATGATCGGTTGCTCGTGGGATCAGTACTCGTGGCATATCATATTGTGATTTTATGAATTGCGATGGAGCCGTGTGTGTGCTGAGATGCGGATACCGAGATATTCTCTGTTGCCTGTGTGCGTTATTTGAGTGCGCAGCGGAAGCGTGTGGGCTGGTCACCCATTGGTCGAGAATCATTGTTGTGAGATTCTGGACAGTCGAGAATTCCGTTCTTCTCGATTTAACTTCATCTTGGCTTCATGTGCCTTGATGTTGCCTGTTCTCATGTTGTTGTTGATCATCTTCTGGTATTGGCATTAACCATTGCGAGTATTAGGGAATTTGTCGGCTCTCCTGCTGATCAACTACCTTTTACTCTGCATTCTCTTTCTTGGGTGTTGTGCTCTTGAGGTGTGTTCGTAAACTTTGAGATGCGCTCCCCGAGATTATTGTCGTGTTTTTGTTATTTGGGTCTTTTCTTGGTGAGCGGCTTGATGCATGACTAGTCCTTGAGGTCGTGTGTTCAACTGTTCTTTTGCCCTGATGTGACCCTGCTTGCAGTGTGCCCGTAGTTCTGTGTCCAGTACGGAGCTGGGATCCTGCGAGTGCCGTTGTGTTGTTGATTTAGTGTTATATCCGTATGATTTTGTGTCTCAGTCGAGGACCATTGTCTTGTCAGTTAGCTTGCTGTACTCTTGTCTCCTGTTAGAGTTAGCTCGCGACTTGATTAGATGTGATATCTGAATGAGGGCTGACTTGATTGTGTTTATGGTCCGGTGTTGTTGTTGTGTTACTGTTTCCTACGAATTTGTCGTTGATTTTCAGTGTGCCCGGTGTTCCTTGTTGCCTTGGGCACTGGAATCGATGATGTCGTCAGGATGTTAATTGTAAGGACATTGTTTCCTTATTTGAGACACTGTTTTAGGTGTCTGTTGTTTCATCTCCTCGAGATCGGTGATTTGTTGTTGTGGCAGTCGTGTCTCCCATCCTGTGAGACGCAAGCGACGTTGCCCTGTTTCGGAGGTGTCGGACTTGTGTTCACTTGCGTCGTGCTCACTCCTGAGCGTGTACTTATGATAATGGTCTGACGGTGTTCCTCTGAGTTGTGTTTTTCGAGATTGCGTTGATTCTGAGTCGGGTTGTTCTTCCCTCGCTTCTTCCTTGTTAGTCCTTGAATTTCGAGGACGAAATTTCTTAAAGGAGGGGAGGATGTAATATCCTGGATCTTTAGTAGGTTTTCAGATTCTTTTTGGAGAGTTTGGCATTGCTTTTGTATCTCCCGAGTTGAGGTCTTATAAACCGTGTGGTTCTTCTCTTGTATAATCTGCAGAACCCTATGGTGAGTTTACCTCTCAGCTTATCGGCTCGTGGACAATACAGTGGCAGTGTACTCTTCGTGAGGATCGTTTCGACTATTTTTGCGGATTTTTAGGCCTTGGTTAGGCATTTATTCGAATTAGATAAAGAGTTATTAAAATTTAAGGGGCATATTAACGATTTTAATTCCTTGAGAGGTTAAAGTGCAATTTTAAGAATTTTTACAAAAAAAATAGAAAAATCGGATTTTTTTTATAACTCACGCACGCCACTCTCTCTCTCCCCTCTCACTCTCGATCTCTCTCTTTCTCTCTCTCTCCCTCACACGTCCTCTCTCCTCCTCTCCCTTTCTCTCTCAGATTTGGCCCGGGTGGGGTCCGATCGAGGCGTGGGAGACACCGTTGGAACCGGCTCGACACGAGGAACGTTTTGACGCTGACCTCGTCTCGATCCGTGGAGCTCGGAGACGCGTGGGCGCGAGAGGACGGCGTGGCTTCCGTCGCCCGATCTGCACCGATTTGCGTGTTTCATCGCGATCGAGGTAGGGAAATGGACTCCTCATCTTGCCAGGAATCCATTGACGCCACATGCGTCGCCATCCGCTGTCATTTTCATCGTTTTCTGTGCAAACCCCTTTTTGGGTTATTTTAGGCCTAATTTCTCGAAATCTCTCTTTCACTCGGTTCTAGCCCAGACGGCTGCTGATCGAAGCAAGGGAGGTACCGGCGGGAAGGTCGTTTCGCGTGGATCGCGGTGACGCCCTTCTTCCCTCGATCCGCGGAGCGTGGTGTCGCTTGGCGCCGTGTGGACGGCGTGGCTCTCGTCGACCGTTCGGCACCGAATCGGCGTTCCCACTGCGTAAGAGATAGGGGGATGGAATCTTCTCCTTGCTAGGAACCCGTTGATACCACATGCGCCGTGGTTCGACGCCCGTTTTCTTGATTTTTGTGCAATTTTCCATGTTAGTGTAATTTAGTGTTATTTTGCCCTAAATTCATGAAATTGATTCCATGGCCATCGTCTTTTAATTTTATTGGCATGATTGGTGATTGGATGTTGTATAAACTGCGTGGTTTGACAGGGTTCAGATTTTTACGACGTTACCCGGCGTTTTCAGCCGTCCGGGGGGGGTTCGGTTTACAAACAGTACTCGCCCGTAACCCAGGTGGAGTGACGGTCCTGCCAGGAACCGTCACTTGCCTGACGGTCCAAGATGGACGCGTCACTTTCCAAATAACGGCCCAACGAGGGGCGTCGTTTGGAGAGTAACGGAGGGATCCCCATCCGTTACTCTTTCGTTGTTTTCAGGTAGCCCGGTGAGGCGGTGAGCCCGGCGGTCTGTCGACCGGCCGTCGTTTCCAAACGACGCGCCGAGACCGGGGCGTCGCTTCATCTGCTGCTGTTTTCTGAACACTGTCCGTTGGTTTGAGCCTCGGGTGAAAGTAATGGCGGTGCTCCCGCGCGTCGCTTCGAAGCAACGCCTAGGACCCCCACCGTCACTCTCCCCTTTAGGGCTTTTGAGTTTTGGTACTCGGGAGGATGTAACGGCGGTGACCTACCGCGCCGCTTGGAAGCGACGCACAGGGCCCCTACTGTCACATTCCCCCCTGCACCTTTGAGCTGGAACGCGGGTGGAAGTAACGGACGGAGACCAGCGCGTCGCTCTTGATGTAACGCGCCAGTCCCCGACCGTCTCTTTCTAGTAGCGCGTGGATCTTCGACCGTCGCTTTCTAGTAGCGCGTGGGTCTTCGACCGTCGCTTGCCTGGTAGTTTGGTTGTGTTGCCAGCCTATTAGTTATGCATTCCATGTTGTATATACGCCATGTTTAACTTATTTTATAAAAACTGTGGCATTATTTTAGATCCCAATAGAAGTAGCTCTCTCTTTCCTTGTGATGGAGCCACTAGTCGTAGCCCTCCGACTTGGAGTGTCGGCCCTCCTGGGAAAGGTGGACAGGGTAGTCCCGTTACACGGTTTTTTAAGCTAGTCACCGTGGGCCCTCGGCCAATAGTAGCGTCCTACTAAGAGGGAAAACTAGCTGGAGAGCCTGGCTTAGGCACGAGCCAGTGTGTGCACACGTGGTCAGAGGCTTGGACTGACACTGACGAGTGTTACTCTGACTAGTTACTCGGTTCGGTCTGGTATTGTTATGCCTCTCGCTTGGAGACACTAGCCATGCGAGTTGCCTGAGATGCAGTGTAAGCCGTCAGTGGACGCATCTGGTCTCTCACTTCTTGTGGTCTCTTCTTTTTCCTATCTCCGGGTTAGTTGAGCTTTTCTTTCTATTGGTAGATGTAGTTCCTGACGCTTATACCTATATTTAATTGGCATGTAGTTAGCTGTTTAAACTGCTTAGATAGGTTTTACAGCTTTACTATAAATGTGTTTGATTTATGCCAATCGCATGTTTATTGCTTTAAATGCATGCTTTAACTGCTATCATATGTGTATGCCTGCGTGTTTAGTTGCGAGGTAGGGATCCGCGTGACCCCTACTGAGTCTGGCTGTGACTCACCCTTCCTACTTTCAGGTGAGCCACATCCGCCGTCTCCTGGAGCTTCACGTGGTTTTGTCGGCATCTAGTAGTGTGCCAGCAGTAGTCGGTTGGTCTTTTGTACTTTTGACCGGGGTATGCCCCGTGTAGTTGTACATTTGGACTCTCTTTTCTGTTAGTTTGGACTTGTTGCTGTTGTAAATCTGGACTATTGTATATATTTTATCACTCTGCTAGTTCATTTTGCTTCCGCACTTAATTGTAATTGTTGTTTAACTATTACTGCGCGTTGAAATTCCAATTTGTTATACAACTCCTCGACAAACTTCACTAACCCTTCAGGGGCCTCATCAGCCTCTTGGGTGGCTTCTCCAGTTCTTGGTATCGGTATATCGATGTTATCGGTATATCGGTATCCGGAGCTCCGGGTCGTCACATTCGGTGCATTAAAGGTGAAGATCAAAGGGTTTTAACTAAGGATCTTGAGATTAAAGGGAGGTGGCATAGATATTTTCAGAAGTTACTTAATGGAGATTCCGTCAAGGATTTATCTTTAGAAGGTACCCAAGAGTCCACAATATTTGATAAATATCAATATTTCAAGCGTATTAAGATGTCAGAAGTGGAGGATGATTTAAGGAAAATGAAAGTGGGCAAGGCCTTGGGACTAGATGGCTTACCTATTGAAGTATGGAAAGGCCTAGGAGATATTGGTATTCAGTAGCTAATTAAATTTTTTAATAAAATTTTAAAGGAACGGAGAATGCTAGAAGTTTGGAGAAAAAGTGTTGTAGTTCCTTTCTATAAAAATAAAGGAGATATTCAAAGTTGTAATAATTATCGTGGAATTAAGCTTATGAGTCATACTATGAAACTTTGGGAAAGAGTAATTGAAAAACGCCTCTGTTGTATGACTACTGTATCAGAAAATCAGTTTGGTTTTATGCCAAATAGATCTACTACAGAAGCTATTTTCTTACTACGGCAGCTAATGGAGAAGTATAGAGAGATGAAAAAAGATTTGTATATAGTTTTTCTTGATTTAGAGAAGGCGTACGATCGAGTATCGAGAGAATTGATTTGGTGGACATTAAGAAAGAAAGGAATCTCTCAAGGATATGTTGATTTGATTAAGGATATGTACGGCGGTGCTATTACTAGTGTTCGAACTATTGCTGGGGAGACTGGTGAATTTCCCGTTTCTATAGGTTTACATTAAGGTTCTGCACTAAGTCCGTATCTCTTTGCCTTAGTTATGGATGAAGTAACTAAACAATTGCATGAGGATATCCCTTGGTGTATGCTATTTGCAGACGATATTGTTTTAATTGATGAGAGTATTGATGCTCTAAATGCTAAGTTAGAGCATTGGAGACTTGCCTTGGAGTCTAAAGGTTTTAAAATTAGTAGGAGTAAGTCAGAGTTTATGCACTGTAATTTTAATAATCGGAGAGTGGTTCAGGAAGACATGGTTCTAATTGATGGACATAACATTCCGAAGAGTAGTAGCTTTCGATACTTAGGATCTATCATACAAGAGAATGGGGAGATTTATGATGACGTTACACATAGGATTAAGGCAGGCTGGTTAAGATGGAGAAGTGCATCAGGTGTCCTTTGTGATCGTCGTATGCCTGTGAAACTCAAAGGGAGGTTTTATAGAATGGCTGTGAGACCTACTTTGTTATATGGTACCGAGTGTTGGGCAGTATGAAAGGAACACATCCATAAAATGTGTGTAGCAGAGATGATGATGTTGAGATGGATGTGTGGCAAGACTAAGAAAGACAAGATTAGGAATGAGCGCATCCATAAGGACTTACGGATAGCTCCAATTGATAGTAAAATGAGAGAAAATAGACTCAGGTGGTTTGGACATGTGTTTCGTCGCCCTAACTCAGCGCCGGTTAAAAGATGTGACCAAATCTTAGTGGATGCTAGTAAAAGAGCTCGAGGAATGCCTAAAATGAGATGGTGCGATGTTATTAGGAAGGACATTAGTTCCTTGAGTTTAAATATGAATATTGCACTTGATAGAAATCTTTGACGGAACATGATTCATGTAGCCGACCCCAATTAATTGGGATAAGGCTCTGATGATGATGATGATGACTGCATTCCCTTTCTTCATACTACATGTCTTTGGAAATGAAAATTTTGCTAGAACTGTACTTTAGTCATAAACTATCATTTGGGAGTGTAGGAGCTAAGTGCCATGCAGGATAAAGTGCTACGTTATGGGATCCACCTCTTGAGGCCGGAATGGCACAAAGTGCTACATAATGGGAGCCACCTCTTGAGCCTATAGGGGCCACCTCTAGAGTCCTCCATAACCAAATGACTAGTTATGCACTATACTACACTTCTTAAGCTTTTCTTGAAACTCGAATTGGTCATAGTTATAAATGAATTGTTCTGGAAATTACATGGGACTTTGGTCCACCTGATACTCAATGTCTGGCAAACATGGGGTCCCTGATCTGGTCCTAGGCGAGTAAATCCTGAAAGTACTTGTGCCTGAGGGAGTTGAATGATCAGGTGTGGCATTGCACCAACTGACATGCAAGATTGAACTAGGCAATTCACTTATTACATGCTTGACTCGTTACATGCTTAACTTCCTATACATGGCATGTTTGACCAGAGTGATTAATATCCTTGTTACATGGCCATCTTTACAATTCTGTACTTGTTATTGATCTTAATGCTTACACTTGAGTTCTACAATATCAATTCTTGAAATTCTTGACTTCCTGATCTTGTTCTCTAATTGTCATTTGTTGTATTACTTGTTTTATGCGAGAGCATATAGATGATCCAAAATGCTAATTACTTAAAGTGACCCGGTAAAGAGATATAAGTCCTACTGAGCTTTCTAGCTCACCCTATGTATTGTTGTTAATTTTCAAGAAATTCTGAAGATGACGGGAATGGACTGGAGTGATGAGAGTGATGATCATTTTTAATAAATTACTTTTCTCAGTATGTCTACTTATAAATGAATGTATCGAGTCTGAACAATATTGTAAGTCCTTGAAGGACATTTGTTGGAAATGTCAGATTATGAAATAAAGATGTGATTTTGTCTATTTGTGTTCATACTCATCATCTGAGTCTCTTGATCGACTTGCCCGTATAATTATTCACGTCTTGATAATTCCGCCTTGTTCGGGGTGTGACAGTGCTTCTACCAATTTATCGGTCCAATCAGCAAATTTATGTGACTCGCATGTTTTCTTAATGATTTTAAGAAGAGTCTTGTTGGTGACCTCGACTTGGATGTTACCTTGAGGGTAGTATGGTGATGAATGATGCAATGAAATATTAAATTTCTTACAGAGGTCCTGGAGTTCTTGTGACACGAACTGCGGTCCGTTGTCGGTGACGATGTCGCTTGACACTCCGAACCGTGAAATGATATTCTTGAGGATGAAGCGAAAAACTATGGTAACTTTGATTTCTGCATATGCTTCGACTTCTGCCCACTTGGTGAAATACTCCGTAGCAGTTAGGATAAATGATTTCTGTATGACCTGGGAGTTGGGATCACCTAGTGGGCCTATAATATCAAAGGCCCACATGGAGAACGGCCAAGGAGCAGAAAGAGGATGGAGTGATGAAGCAGGAGCATGGATTTTATCAGCGTGGAGTTGGCACTGGACGCACCTACGGACATAGGCGGAGCAATCTTACTCTAGGGCTGGCCAGTAATAGCCCTGCCTAAGGATCTTTTTTGCCAGCGCCTGCCCATTGACATGTCCTCCACATTCGCTCGAATGGGCTGCTTCTACAACCTTCCAAGCCTCGTCATCATCTAAGCATCTCATGAGAACTCCATTAAGAGCCCGCCTATGCAACTCTCATGCAATAATGGTGTATCGAGAGGCGACTCTTCTTATGGCCTTGCGCTGCGCGGCGTTGGCTGATTCTGGGAATGACATGTCCCTGCAATACTGCTCGATTTCATGATACCAAGGTAATTCCTCATCTTCCAAAATTTCCTCGAGCTCAGTTAGAGATACTTCTTTCAAATCCTCCTTTTCAACTTTCTTCTCTACAGACTTCCTAAGGTTGTCAAACCACGGATCCTGAAGGGAAGGAGCGTCTAACCACTGGACCATAATGGTCTCAGTGGCGCGGCTGAGGGGAAAGGAAAGGGAAGAAGCGAGTGATGCGAGAGCATCGGTGAGAATATTCTGAGACTGAGGGGTGTGAATGTAGATTAGCTTGTGGAACTGCTTAGCCAAGAGCGTGACCAAATCCTAATAAGGTTTGAGCTCAGGGTCACGGGTGCGATAAGTGGAAAGAACTTGACGCAGCACCAACTGAGAATCTCCTATGATATTTAAGTATCGCGCACCCATGATGTAGGCGTGCTTCAATCCGGCAAGGAGAGCCTCATACTCGGCTATGTTATTGGTAGCAGGAAAGGAAAGCTGATATGCAATCGGAATGGTCACTCCCTCTGGAGTGAGGAGGGCAGTGTCGATCCCTCGGCCCTGGGAATTTAATGCACCATCAAAGTGCAATGACCAGAACGGGTGATGATCGAGCACAGCGAGGTGTTCATCAGGGAACTCGAATTGGATAGAATCGGTGCAAGGGATAGGAGAATGAGCAAGATGTTCAGCAATAGAATATCCCTTGATAGCTTTCTGAACGACGAAGGTAATATCGAATTGGGAGAGAAAGCTCTGCCAACGAGCTAACCTACTAGAAAGGATGGGTTTCTCTAAAGGATAGCGAATTGGGTCCATTCTAGAGATCAACTTAACCTCATGGGCAAGGAAATAATATTTCAATTTCTGGGCTACCTATACTAACGCTGCGCAGGTCTTCTCCATGGTTGTATACTTAGATTCAGCAGGATTGAACAACCTAGAGAGGTAGTAGGCTGCCCTTTCCTTCCCTTCGTCGTCCACTTGTGCCAAGACAGCTCCTAGGGAGTCATCAATAACTGAAATGTATAATATCAGGGGTTTTTCAGGGATGGGTGGCTGCAGAACCGGGGGATTAGATAGATAAACCGTAAGATCCTCGCAGGCCTTTTGGCATTGTTCATTCCATTCAAATTTAGCTCCCGCCTTCAACAATTCATAAAATGGGCAGCATCTTTGCAAATGTTGAGATATAAACCTTCGAATAAACTGTAGACGCCCAATCAATCCTCTAAGTTCAGTGATGTTCTTAGGCGGTGGCATTTCCATAACGGCCTTTGCTTTGTTTGGATCGATTTGAATCCCCCGCTTACTAACGATAAAGCCTAGCAACTTCCCTGATGCTACCCCAAACACACATTTCTTTGGATTCATTTTTAGTTTATACTCCCTAGCCCTTTGCAGCACTTTGGCCAAGATAGCACGGTGCTCTTCTTTCGACCTTGATTTCACCAGAATATCATCCACGTACGCCTCCATATAAGCATGCATCATGTCGTGGAAGATAGCCATCATTGCCCGTTGATACGTGGCACCTGCATTCTTCAATCCAAACGGTATGACAACGTAGCAATAGGTGCCCCAGGGCGTGGTGAACGAGGTTTTTTCTTGATCTTTAGGAGCGAGACGGATTTAGTTGTATCCAGAATAGCCATCCATAAACGAGAGGGCTCCATACCCAATCGTGTTGTCCACCAACACGTCGATGTGAGGAAGCGGAAAATCATCTTTCGGACATACCTTATTCAAGTCCCTGAAATCGATGCAAATTCAAATTTTTCCATCCTTTTTCATCACAGGGACAATATTCGTCACCCATTGAGGATATAAAATCACTCTAATGAACTTGGCCTTATGCAATTTATCAACTTCTTCTTTTATCCTTAAGGCCATTTGAGGGTGAAATCTTCTTGATTTTTGTTTAACGGGCGTTGCCCCTGGTTTGAGTACCAATATATGTTCTACCAGAGTGGGATCAAGGTCTGGCATGTCCTCATAGGACCAGGCAAATGAATCGCTATACTCTCTCAAAACCTTGATTAACTCCTCTTCAATCTGAGGAGGGAGATTAGCAGAGATGATTATAAGCCTGGGATCCTCTTCAGTTCCAAGGTTAATTTCTTTCGTGGGTTCATCCACTGTCGATGACGGTTCATTAAATCTCTTTAAACCCTGTGCGTACATATCGGCAGCGTCATCCATGTCACTTTCCTCATCATCGATAGGGTCCTTCTCATCTATACCCAATCTGTCATCGCTCCACACCCCATCTATCTCTTCATCATCCTCCAAGACGATGGCTGTCTCTACGAACTCAGGGCACTTAAGGAGGGAGTGACAACGTTAGACAAGATCTTGAAGGAATCTATCAAGAGTAGCTTTAGAATGACGCGTCATCGGACGCGTAGCAAGTGTGGACGGGTTGGAGATATTAGAACAAGACCCTAACTCACTAGACTCAGCTGACTCTACTTCTCCAATCTCAACAAGTCCTACCCCTAACCTAGGGGATAGAAAATCTACGGGAACGAAAACAGGGGCCTCGTGCCCCTGGGAAGGATGCGGACAAAACACAGCATAATCCTCCATTGAAATCTTCGTTTTGAAATTAGCATTTTTTTTTGGAGATCGGAGGAAATCATACAACAAGAGAGGTCAGAGGAGGAAGGTGGAGGGGGAAGTTGAAGGGGAAAGAGAGATGGGAACAAAACATCGAAGAAAGGGTCAGAAGAAGAAAACCACATTTCTGAAAGATCAGATGTTGGGGTCCACATAGTGGATAGATCAATAGGTGGGCACTGCCCACATGCACACGGAACAAACAAAATTTTGAATGGCCTTTCCGTGAAGAATGGGTCGACCATGATTGGTGGTGAACGGGGAATAAACCCCAACTGCTGAAACAGGGAGGGAAGGAGGCCAAGAAAAAGTAATGATGGAGCTCCCCTCTTCCCACGGCCTCTGGTAAACTGGCTCCGCCAGAGAGCACTTCACAAGCTGCATCTCCGCCTTCTTCGAACAAGCTTCTTTTTCATGAAATAATTCTTCAAAACAATCACAAAAATCTTCCATGCCACCCACCAGCTCTTTCAGTGGCGGCGGTGGGTCGGCAAAAGCACAAGCAGCATCACTTTTCTCATCAGAACAGGGCGGCTTCTTCAGTGTACCTGGCTACAACGGGCCCTTCACAAAATGCTGATGGTAATCCCATGTCAGTGGCCCGGAATCTCCCAGAATTGATAATGCTGACTCTCGGTAGCCGAGGCCTCTTTTGCTCATCTTTCTGCCCCTTGGGTTGGGCGTAGTCCGCCCTTGTAACTGTGGCCGAGGCCCATGCCCGGTTGATAGCCTAACTTTAAGATCATATGCCACCCCTTGGAATCTCTAATCTTGGACTTGATTTTGACATCAGTTGGTGTAGTGGCGGGCTTGCGTGATGCATATCCCCATGGATAGTTCAAGTCCATTATAGATAGAACCGGCCTGTTGCTCGGCCATAGTGTAGGCAGAATCTTGTCAGCAATAGCATCGACTGTCTGGACCGTGGAAATGCTTTTCACTTTGACCACCTGCCCCTGAAATGGGAATTTGAGGCACTGGTGGGTGGTCAAGGGTACTGCATGCAAGCTATCAATCCATGGACGACCCAGAATAGCCTTGAACATCGGGTCTATGTCCAACACATAAAATTCCACGTCCATTTTCAAGGGCCCTAGCTCGGCCTAAACTGTCACGACCCCGTGGCAAGCTCTCCTGGAGTTATCATATGCTGCGATAGTGGTCGGTGTCGGCCTTAGCATGTCTTCAGAGATGTTGCAGGCATGCAACGTGCTCAAGGGACAAACATTAATAGAAGCTCCCGTGTCCACTAGAGCTGAATCAACGGCCACCTTATTCAATGAAATCAAAATACATAGTGGCATCTGACGTGCCTCTAGGGGTGCTAGCTCTGACTTAGAAAAAGAAATAGATGGCCCCTTTGTTATAGTGGCCAACACCGACGGCAAGCTGTCTACCGCCACGTCCTCGCTAACCATGACTTTCTGTAGAAAAGCTCTTCGGGCATCTTGGTGTAGCGTGGATCTCTTAATTAACTCCGGGACTGAGATCTTGGACGGCATCCGGTCCAAGTGTTGTAACAAATCATATTTCATGCCAAGTAAGGGGTCTGCCTCTTCTGCTTCAATTGCTGAGGAAGGAATTGGGGGGTTGGGTGCAGGTGCACCAATAGAAGGGTAGTTTCTCTGAAATAAGCGCCCGCTCCTGAGGGCAAGGTTCTGCGCCGGCACGGCGACGGAGGGACTCCCAATTGGTCGGGTAGGGTGAATGGAAGGGATAGCAGTGGGGGTGATGATGGCGGAGGCCGGTCTAACGGGCCCTGGCAGAGTGGTGATTGGTGAAGGGTTGAGTGGAGGGGTAACGATGGAGGGTATGGCGGGTGATGGTGCAAGGATGGGCGGAATGGTGAGTAGTGTGGCTGGTGTAACGAGGGGACTGTTAGGGTGCTTGGCCCGGATACAGAGGGCGGTGAATGTATCCCTCTAAAAATTATGCCCGAATTAAAACACTAAACGCTCAGATATGCGGAATAAAAACTAATGAGCTTTCCAAGAGGAGATGATGATCAAACAATTGATCAAACAGTTGGACTGTACCAATGCAGCCACCTGAACAATCAGAAACGAAGGCAGAGCTAAACAACCCAGACACACTTAGCAGAATATAATGCTCAAGAATAACTCTCTAGATAATGCAACTAGCCAAGCATGCACAACCTGTGAATGGGAGGTAGAAGATATGGAGCTAACGCAAGGCAACCACTGCACAAATAATTTTAAGGTGGTTCGGTCCTCCAGACCTACATCCACCCCTCACTCCCAATCGGAGTGAGGCTTCACTAGCAGATGCTAGAACCAAGCAGACTCAGTGTGCGAACAAGGTGCTGCCACAAAACTTGACCAGGGGAACAGCCTCCCCTCTTCCTCCCAACCGGAGGGACACCCCAAGTGACTTCCAGCCACTTGGAAACCAGAGACTGAAGTCTCTCTTCCTCCAGACCAGGAGGGAACCAACCAGTGACTTCCAGTCACCAGCAAACCAGAGGTCGAAGACCTCTCTTCCTCCAACCGGAGGGACCCCTGGACTTGCAAGCCACAAGCCCAGAACCGGAGACAAGTCTCCCTTCTCCTGAATTCACAGGAGGAACCCGATCCCCAGTAGGGCAATCGTAAGAACAAGACTAACCAAAGAAACAAAAGAAAAAATACAGAAACATAAAAAACACAGCAACAAAAGCTGGAAATGAAACACAAGAGATGTGGCTCTCAATGAGCATAGTCGTTCTGGATTTGATCCACGAACAGACTGAACTGATCTGCAATAGACTCTCTCCTCCTCTTCTTTTCTTCCTCTTCTTTCTGCTTCTCTTTCTTCTCTCTTTCTTCTCACTACTCACGAACACTATCTCTCTCTCTATCTCTCTTTCTTTCTCTTCTGCTCTCCTTTTCTCTCACGCTATTCTCTCCTTCTTCTCTGCAACCCTTTTTCTTCTGTCGGCTCACTCTTCTTCTATTTCTTCTTCTTCTCTTTTTCTTCCTCTTTTCTTTTTCTGGATCGAAGGACTTTTTGCTCTCCAGGCTTCTTCTTCGATCGGTCTTCTACAGAGGATGAAGACTCGTATATATAGCAGCAGCAGCAGCACACTGGGCGAGTGTGGCTTCCACGTTTCCTGCCCTAGAAATTCAGAGCACGTGGCAGCATCCTGGTCACGAGCCAGGCACCTCGGATCACGTGCCCTTCATTAGTACGCATTTGAATTTGTCCCACTACGTCGACCCTGTTGTGGATAGCGTTGACGCGTTGAAGACAGCCAGAGATAAGTCTCCCCTTTCTTGAACTGCTGCGTCGACGCTGCCAGTTGGTGGCGTTGACGCACGAACATGTACATTTGTATATTGGCATCTCTTAAGCCACTGCGTCGACGCTGCTTGTTGATGGCGTTGACGCATTGAAGACAGCCAGAGATAAGTCGCCCCTTTCTTGAACTGCTGCATCGACGCTGCCAGTTGGTGGAGTTGACGCATGAACATGTACATTTGTATATTGGCATCTCTTAAGCCGCTGCGTCGACGCTGCTTGTTGATGGCGTTGACGCATTGGAGTATTTCTGACAAGGCCTCTGCTTCTTGAGTGGCTGAGTTGACGCAGCCTTTGCGTAGAGTTAACGCTGTGAAGAGTATCAGTGGATGCATCTTCACTGGTGCGTGGACGCCTTAAGCTCTAGCGTCGACCCTGTTCCTGTCTTGCATCAGGAACTAATTCAAACGAAAAGATTAATGAGTCAAGACTTAATCACAACCACGCCATTCATATCTCATTGAATTAGATTTGAAGCAGTGTATAGACTTGGTGAACACTGCAACAGTGATCGGATGTATAGAGTTGAAGTTAGACAAACCATTGTATAGACTTCAGTTAAGTGCATTGGCTGTACAGACTTCAATTAGAAGTTGCCCGATGTACAGACTTGAAGATAAGACTCCAATGTACAGACTTGCAAAAGCGAAGTCAATGCACAGACTTTGAAAGACTTGAACACTGCGATGTTCAGACTTTAGCAGTGTATAGACTTTCAATGAAGGGCGTTGTGTAGACTTTGGAAAGTCTGAGCCAATGTACAGACTCTGCCTCAGTAATGAATAGGCAAAACGGATGTACAGACTTCAGGTGTGAAGACCATTGTGCAGACTTTGGAGAACAGTTCAATGTATTGACTTAGCGTTGTATAGACTTGGCTTTGAACGCTTGAGCTGAAGACAATGATGTAATGTATAGACATGAAGAAACTGTGCACATTGTATAGACTTGAAGAAACAAGGCAACGTTGTATAGACTTGAAGAGACAAGGCAACGTTGTATAGACATGAAGATGAATGATCAGACAATGTATAGACTTCACAGTTCAACAGCCATTGTATGGACTTTGAAACAGCAAATGAATAAGTATGTACACTGAGTAGAAGAGGCAGGCTGTATAGACTTGGAGTTTAACATGCATGAAAACCAGTGTACAGACTTGCTGTCCTCACAGCTGAGTTGACTCCAGTGTATAGACTTGAAGGCCTGAAGGCGATGTGCATACTTGCTGAGTTGACGCTGCAGCCCAATGAGTTGACGCTGCAACGTATATACTTTACGTTCAACTGATGATGTATAGACTTAATCAAATGAAGAACCTGAACTGATGAGTCGATGCATCAGCTCAAGGAGTTGACGCACTGGTGTGAGAACAGAGACAAGTATGACTGAAGGGTCGACGCATCAGCACACTGAGTTGACGCGCTGCTGTGGAGACTGTACAGACAGAGTGTAGATTTGTACTCCATTCACTTACATGATAAAACATGAATAGTTTGAGCATAAAAAAGACATAGCTAGATGACTCACAGTGAATAACTCACTTCAAAGACCAATCATCAAAACCATCATCAAAACCACAGGGGCACAACAATCTCCCCCTTTTTGATGATGGCAACACTACACAGTGAGTCATATGATGACTCAAACTATTCTCCACCTTTGACTTCATCAAAAAGAAAATAGTTTGATTCATTAAAGCAACCAGCATGCTATAATTAAAAAAAATAATCTCCCCCTTTGGCAAAAAATCTCCCCCTTTGATATAGTCAAGATGAATCATGGGAGGGTAAGAATGCATATGCAGATGGAGATTTCAAAATGCAAGATCACAATTCTCCCCCTTTAAGAGTTTCTATGCAGCATGATGCATATGACATGAAAACTCCCCCTGAATAGATGCCAATTGATATGCAAGTGATGCATGACATGGAAGCTCCCCCTCAATAAGTGGAATCTTATGAGATAGATGAGAAGGAGACCACAGGGGCAAACAAGGATAAGTTCAGGTCAATGAGCAGAAGAGGTTCAATTAGCAGATTTCTAAAGAGGCTTTAACTACAAGAATTTCAGTCAGATTTTCAAGGAAATGTCATTCTCATAAATCCAAATCAGAATATTTCAAAGTCTTCCATTATAAGGGTTTATGAATGAATTTTATTGATCAGCATGGTTTAAACATGATGTATGCAGAGTTTTTCAATAAAATTCTGTATTGATATCTAAAACCATGGTTTAATAAAAAAGAACCAAGCCCTCATATTTATCTTGATAAATCTCCCTTTCTCTTACACAATCAACTTTATTGACTTCTTTCGGAATTACATGCATCAGTATTGAAGTCAAGCAATTATGAAGTCATATGATTTTGTCTAGGGTTGTAGCAATTTGATTTTTAGCATCAATATTCAGATATTTCAATTCGTTCAACACTTTTCCTACTACAAATTTTACGAGCACTCTAGTTCAGTGCACACCTTGTAACTAGAGGATATACCTTGATCAGATGCCAATATCCCTAAGCACTTAGTGTGACTAACTGTCATGCTTTATATGAACAGAGATAGCATTTACACATCATGACACACTGCAAATCATTTCTTGATGAGTGAGTTATATTTCTCAGTGTGCATGCCATTGCTCTGCCTGAGATTCAATTATTCTTAATCAGAGTTAACTATGGTACCTCATGACACAGTCCTTTGGACATGTGTTTCTCAGTGACCAAGGTCATTGCTCTGCCAGAAAATACCCTTTAGACATTTCAGAAAAATTCATTTGCTTCAAATCAATAACAATTTCATGTACTTAACCAAATAAAGTCATGTATTCAATAATGCAGATTTCAGAAGATTTTACAAGACACAGCATGAAACAGATGGTTAAGGTTTATTAAACATGCTTCAGATATTTTTAAGAGATTTTAAAGCCAAACTCATTGAGTACATTAAACTTAAACCACATGAGTTATTTCAGACATTCATAAAAGCGTATAATAGAAGATTTCTAGTTCAAGATTTTTAGATTTATGATCGAGATAGCCCATTGAAATCTTCATGAATGACTGAATTAATTCTGATACCAAATGATACCAATTGTTACCAATTGATAGGAGAGATTTTGAAGCTCAATGATTTCAAAAATATGCTCAAGGTTTGGTCAACAAAATCAATAAGAAAGGATATGCAATGAATTCTGACAAATGTATGCATTTGACAACCTATATGCAATGCATTGACTCCCCCTCACACTATGCATTCAGAGAATCTTTTTGACATTTTTTTTTCTTTATGAAATGCAATGCAATTAACTACATGCATGCAAAGACTCTACACTGAATGCTATGCAAGGAAATGTAATTAACTCCCCCAGAAAACATGCAATGTTTGCCATGAGACACTGAACATATGATTTTGATTCATGCACATTCAGACTGCCCTATCAAGCAAAATGACCCATGGTACTAGGCGGAGCACTTGGTCTAAAAGACCACCTCTCACATAGTAAGAACCTCCAGACAGATTTCCCTACCTTTTGGTAGCTTACCATTTGATATACCATAGAGGTCATGAATAACAATGCAAACAACAGTCCTATATGCAATTCAGGTTTTCAATGAACTATGCAACAGATAAATTTCAAACAACATTCATATGCAGTCTAGATTTTTTAGAATGCAATTTGTTTTCAGAGTTTATGCATAACACAATTATCAAGCAATTACAATTAGCCTATGTATGCATCAGATACAGACAACCCCTTTAAACTCAAATTTGCACAGAACACTCAGCAAGTGCATGATCAGAAAATAATGCAACTGGCAGATGATGAATGAATATGCAAGAACAGATTTAGCATGCATGCACTAGATGAATTTCAAAACATGAAATGTACAGAGTTTACCTGAACAGTGTGAGAATGGGGTTATTCATTCTTGAGTGCCTTGGATCATTACCTCTTTTATTCCAGTCCCAAGGCACACCTGCAAAACAATCACTTTGATCTTGCAGGAACCCAAGCAGCCTTGGGTCCTGTTTTATCCCTAACAAGTGTTATAAATAATTTCTTAGCAGTATTATCATCATGATCCACCAGGTAACAGTTATCCATGAAATGACCAAATTTTCCACAATCTCTACATGATGTAGCAAACCTTAAATTCTTTTTGTGGACATTATTATCATCATGGAATCTATGTGAGTTTGCATGAAAATTTTTGTTACTTGCATGAGGTTTTGATTTAGCATTGCCTGCCCACAAGCATTCAGAAGCTCGGTGGCCAGGTTTTCCACATTCAAAACATACAAGAATCTTTTCTTTAAAAATAGGTTTATTTCTACCAAGAAAATTTCTATTTGCAGGGAATTTATCAAATTTGGAATTAAAATATTTTCCCTGAGCATACCAGTAGTCCTTGACTGCATGCCCATACTTGCCACATTCAAAACACCTTAGGTGCTTACCTCTTGAACCATTATATCCCCATGAAGTCCTAAACCAACACTCAACAGCTTTATGACCACGTTTGTTACAGTTATAAAAAATGATGTGTTGGTTTGAAGCATACATGTTTCTTTTGGGGTGATGATGAACAGAAGACCTAGCATGCATTTTATCATCTTGTTTCATGATGAAACAGGCATCCATGAAATGACCATGCCTACCACAGTAATGACAAGATGTATCAGACTTCCTAGTAGCATGATTTCTACCAAATGAATTTCTCGAATGCAATGTTTCACTTGCATGCCCATCTTCAATCAATAATCTGCAATCATCCATTACATGGCCTACCTTGCCACAATAATGGCATGAAACACTCTTATCAGATGCATACGGATAATTAATTGAGCTATGAGTGGTATGCATTGAGTCATCAGATGCAGTATAGGTAGCAGATTTAAAGACACAAGTAGGGACATGTTTATCCTTGTTTTTCTTACCATTTTTGCTCATTTGTTTACCCTTGTTCACAACTTTTATTTGTTCTTCATTTTTCTGGGCCTTGAATTGGAAAACAGATGATGTAGATGTTTTAGGAGGCCCAGAGCAGCTTGCAATGTCAGAGCTGCGAAGAAAAGTAGTGTACAACTTTTTCTTAACAGATTTTTCAATTTGGGATTTGCATCCTTGCTCTCCACTTGATTTAGTGGCGTTATCACACAAAGGAACATTCATTTTCTCTTTTCCCTTGGTAGATTTAGACATGGAACGAACAAGTTTACTTATTTCAGATTGCAGAGAACAAATTTTGAGTTCTGAATTAGTCAAGTCTTCCTCACATGAGATAATTTGTCTCTGCATGACATCATTCAAATTTTTAACTATTTCTAGTTCCTGTTTCAGTTTCAATTCATTCTCAAATTGAATTTCCTTATCAGCAGATTTTTCTTTTTCAAATGACAACCATTTTTCAGAAAAGACAGTATTAAGAACCATTAGCCTTTCATTTTGATCTTTTAGATGAAAATTTTCTTCAATCAACTTGTTTTCAAATTCTTCTTTCAATTTCAATTCAGATTTTAAATTTTCATTTTCAGTCTTTAGACTTGTGATTTCAGTATTTTTCTCTTTTCTTAATTTTCTCTTATCTGACTTAATTCTTTCATATTTTTCCAGTAGATGCTTATGCATGGCAACTAAATCATCATGACTAATATCCTCGGTCTCAGAGTTTACCTGGGATGAGGACTCATCTGATTGATCACCCCTTCTTGCCATGAGACATTCTTCTTCCTTTCCATTGTCGATGCGAAGCAATTCATCCAATATTTCCTTTGCCGAGCTACAACCTGAGAAAGAGAAAAAATCATCAGAACCGATTGCAACCTTCATTAAATTTAGAGCTCTCACATTATCATCATTTTTCAACTTGTGAACATGAGTCCACTTGGACTTATCCTTAGGAAGTTCATGTGGACTGTGAGAGATAACCTTCCACAATTGTGGATTAATAGAGTTAACATGCTTGTGCATATGATATAGCCAGAATTTAATATTTGAACTATAGAATAGTGGAGGATGAGCCATTAAGAACAAATGGCAAGCAGATTCAAAGCAACAGGAATATTGATGCACTAAAAGCAAATAATCACTCAAGACTACAAGATCGGATTTGCAGGTCGCTGGACCTTCTAAGCAGAAACCCGCTCTGATATCAACTGTTAGGGTGCTAGGCCCGGATACAGAGGGGGGTGAATGTATCCCTCTAAAAATTATGCCCGAATTAAAACACTAAACGCTCAGATATGCGGAATAAAAACTAATGAGCTTTCCAAGAGGAGATGGTGATCAAACAATTGATCAAACAGTTGGACTGTACCAATGCAGCCACCTGAACAATCAGAAATGAAGGCAGAGCTAAACAACCCAGACACACTTAGCAGAATATAATGCTCAAGAATAACTCTCTAGATAATGCAACTAGCCAAGCATGCACAACCTGTGAATGGGAGGTAGAAGATATGGAGCTAACGCAAGGCAACCACTGCACAAATAATTTTAAGGTGGTTCGGTCCTCCAGACCTACATCCACCCCTCACTCCCAACCGGAGTGAGGCTTCACTAGCAGATGCTAGAACCAAGCAGACTCAGTCTGCGAACAAGGTGCTGCCACACATCTTGACCAGGGGAACAGCCTCCCCTCTTCCTCCCAACCGAAGGGACACCCCAAGTGACTTCCAGCCACTTAGAAACCAGAGACTGAAGTCTCTATTCCTCCAGACCAGGAGGGAACCAACCAGTGACTTCCAGTCACCAGCAAATCAGAGGTCGAAGACCTCTCTTCCTCCAACCGGAGGGACCCCTGGACTTGCAAGCCAAAAGCCCAGAACCGAAGATAAGTCTCCCTTCTCCTGAATTCACAGGAGGAACCCGATCCCCAGCAGGGCAATCGGAAAAATAAGACTAACCAAAGAAACAAAAGAAAAAATATAGAAACATAAAAAATACAGCAACAAAAGCTGGAAATGAAACACAAGAGATGTGGCTCTCAATGAGCATAGTCGTTCTGGATTTGATCCACGAACAGACTGAACTGATCTGCAATAGACTCTCTCCTCCTCTTCTTTTCTTCCTCTTCTTTCTGCTTCTCTTTCTTCTCTCTTTCTTCTCACTACTCACGAACACTATCTCTCTCTCTATCTCTCTTTCTTTCTCTTCTGCTCTCCTTTTCTCTCACACTATTCTCTCCTTCTTCTCTGCAACCCTTTTTCTTCTGCCGGCTCACTCTTCTTCTATTTCTTCTTCTTCTCTTTTTCTTCCTCTTTTCTTTTTCTGGATCGAAGGACTTTTCGCTCTCCAGGCTTCTTCTTCGATCGGTCTTCTACAGAGGATGAAGACTCGTATATATAGCAGCAGCAGCAGCACACTGGGCGAGTGTGGCTTCCACGTTTCCTGCCCTAGAAATTCGGAGCACGTGGCAGGATCCTAGTCACGAGCCAGAAACCTCGGATCACGTGCCCTTCATTAGTACGCATTTGAATTTGTCCCACTGCGTCGACCCTACTGTGGATAGCGTTGACGCGTTGAAGACAGCCAGAGATAAGTCGCCCCTTTCTTGAACTGCTGCATCGACGCTGCCAGTTGGTGGCGTTGACGCACGAACATGTACATTTGTATATTGGCATCTCTTAAGCCGTTGCGTCGACGCTGCTTGTTGATGGCGTTGACGCATTGAAGACAGCCAGAGATAAGTCGCCCCTTTCTTGAACTGCTGCGTCGACGCTGCCAGTTGGTGGCGTTGACGCACGAACATGTACATTTGTATATTGGCATCTCTTAAGCCGCTGCGTAGACGCTGCTTGTTGATGGCGTTGATGCATTGGAGTATTTCTGACAAGACCTCTGCTTCTTGAGTGGCTGAGTTGACGCAGCCTTTGCGTAGAGTTAACGCTGTGAAGAGTATCCGTGGATGCATCTTCACTGGTGCGTGGACGCCTTAAGCTCTAGCGTCGACCCTGTTCCTGTCTTGCATCAGGAACTAATTCAAACGAAAAGATTAATGAGTCAAGACTTAATCACAACCACGCCATTCATATCTCATTGAATTAGATCTGAAGTAGTGTATAGACTTGGTGAACACTGCAACAGTGATCGGATGTATAGAGTTGAAGTTAGACAAACCATTGTATAGACTTCAGTTAAGTGCATTGGCTGTACAGACTTCAATTAGAAGTTGCCCGATGTACAGACTTGAAGATAAGACTCCAATGTACAGACTTGCAAAAGCGAAGTCAATGCACAGACTTTAAAAGACTTGAACACTGCGATGTTCAGACTTTAGCAGTGTATAGACTTTCAATGAAGGGTGTTGTGTAGACTTTGGAAAGTCTGAGCCAATGTACAGACTCTGCCTCAACAATGAATAGGCAAAACGGATGTACAGACTTCAGGTGTGAAGACCATTGTGCAGACTTTGGAGAACAGTTCAATGTATTGACTTAGCGTTGTATAGACTTGGCTTTGAACGCTTGAGCTGAAGACAATGATGTAATGTATAGACATGAAGAAACTGTGCACATTGTATAGACTTGAAGAAACAAGGCAACGTTGTATAGACTTGAAGAGACAAGGCAACGTTGTATAGACATGAAGATGAATGATCAGACAATGTATAGACTTCACAGTTCTACAGCCATTGTATGGACTTTGAAACAGCAAATGAATAAGTATGTACACTGAGTAGAAGAGGCAGGCTTTATAGACTTGGAGTTTAACATGCATGAAAACCAGTGTACAGACTTGCTGTCCTCACTGCTGAGTTGACTCCAGTGTATAGACTTGAAGGCCTGAAGGCGATGTGCATACTTGCTGAGTTGACGCTGCAGCCCAATGAGTTGACGCTGCAACGTATATACTTTACGTTCAACTGATGATGTATAGACTTAATCAAATGAAGAACCTGAACTGATGAGTCGACGCATCAGCTCAAGGAGTTGACGCACTGGTGTGAGAACAGAGACAAGTATGACTGAAGGGTCGACGCATCAGGACACTGAGTTGACGCGCTGCTGTGGAGACTGTGCAGACAGAGTGTAGATTTGTACTCCATTCACTTACATGATAAAACATGAATAGTTTGAGCATAAAAAAGACACAGCTAGATGACTCACAGTGAATAACTCACTTCAAAGACCAATCATCAAAACCATCATCAAAACCACAGGGGCACAACAGGGACTAGAGGGAATAGAGAGTGGAGCAGTGGTCAAGGTGGTGGGCTAGAGGATGGAAGGAACAAAAGGTGCGAGGGAGTTGGTGTATGCGTGGTGGAAGGCCAGGAGATGAGCGGGAGTCTCATCGTCATAAGACCACCCAGCATTAGGGGCTGGGCGGTGAACAATATTGACTTGTGCCGGTGCCGGTGGCTGCTGTTGCGGAGCGGGCGAATGGTCTGGCATGGGATTTTGATGAATCCCAAGTTTGGGTTGTTGTTGCTGTTGCTGAGGTTTGGGTTGTTGCTACTGTGGCGCCGCCAGCTACAGCCTCGCTTGTCTTCTCCTTTCTTTGATGTCTTCTATTAACTTATGCATCTAGGCCCAATCAATTCTCTGCCCTTCATGCAGATCATAAACAAAATCGCGGAACTGATAGCACCTTTCTATGGTGTGCCCGGGCTGCCGATGATATATGCAATAGCTGGACTGGTCGACGGTCGGATTCCAGTTAGGGCGTTCCGGAGGGAGCTGAAGATCACCAGTGTAATGAGGGCCGAGAAAATGTCTGGGAGAGTTTCAGGAAGTGGAGGGTAGTGTGTTCTCTTAGGACCCGATCGAGCAGGTGCATAGCCATTTGGTGGCGGAACATTATGGTACTGTGGTGGCTACTGGGGCTGTTATGGTGGTGGTCGTTGTTGTTGTGGTGGACAACGAGCAAGAAATGACGGTTGGGTAGCTGGTGGTGCGGTGAACTGGGGGTTACGGGGAGGTTGCTGGAAGCGTGGTGGAGTGAATTGGTTGGGGAAATGAACAGCCTGCACTTGCTCATTCGTCTGGACTCCTTCGGTGACTGGGCCCTGAGCTTTTCTGGTGGTCTTGGGTTTCTGGGCCTCAAACAAGGAATGAATGGGGGAGTCCTTGAACTGGGTCTGAATAAACCGGGCACTGCTATACAACTGGTGCATATTTGATATATCATTCATTGCCAGAATGTTTCGGAACATGGGGGTAGCATTTGAAATTAACAATTTCACTTTCTCCTCCTCCGGGATCTGCCCGGGCACACGTGACGCCATCTGCCTCCATCTATCTGCATAAGTGGCAAAATCTTCATCTGGCTTCATCTTCTCTGCTACTAGGTCTGTGAATGAATACTCCGGGCCTACCCGGTCTTGAAATCTTTGTATAAACTTCTCCTTGACCACCTTGAAGCTTTCTGCCTCCTCTAATGGCAGAGTGTAAAACCACTCTAGTGCGACCCCGTCCAATGATCGGCGGAAGAGATACGCCATGAGGCGATCATCATGCTGGAACTGCGCCGATTCATATAGAAACTCCCTTATGTGAATGAACGGGTTGCCATTCCTGCCGTACTTGCGGTACGTGGGGAGCTCGGACTGAGGTGGGAAGCGAATGTCCCAAAAATTTGGAACGGGGATATCAGTGAGGAACAGTAGGCTGACCCGTTTATGAAGGAGGTCAATCTGTTGCTGCATGGTAGCCCACTTATCAAGGAGTTCCCGTTCCCGGGAAGGAGGAGACGAAACTGGGAGAGCGGACCCGGCATAAGGGGCCGAAGGATAGACCGACGGAGGGGGAAGCCCGTAGGAAGGATAATGGGCCCTGGAATGGCCCATATCGGCATGAGCTAGCTGGGCCGCCCCTGATTGAAGATGAACAAAATCTGCCGGGGCCACAAGAGCCTGCGGCGCTGCAGAAGTGGTGGTATAAGGATCAGAGTAAGATGACAAGGGGATCTGGGTCTTCCCCTTGTCAAAAGCCTGATGGGCCGAGGTAGAAGCTTGGCCCACTTCCATACTAGGGAATCGGAGGGTCTGAGGATGGACGGGAGTGAGATCAATGGGCCCAGCCGAAGCAGCCCCTAACCCAACGACCGGAGATGAAGTGGCGACAGCAGACACGCCACGAGGAGGAACAGAAGACGGGGCATCCTGCCCCTGCAAAGCCTAGCGAAGGAGGTGAAGCAGAGTTGGATCTAGCTGGGCCATCATATGAAGAACATGATTGGCCGAATTCTGAGAAGCAGAACCAGAATGCGAGGGTTGGCCACCCTCAACAACGATAGTCGGAAGAGGAGGGGCGGACCCCTCTCTCTCCTGTGCAGTGGTGACCCTAGGTGGGTCCTCCAGAAGTCCCTGAGGGAGAGAGTGATGGGGACATCGAGGCAAGACCGTACGCATTTTGTTTGCATTTATGTCTTTTCATATTTGTATGTATACCCTTGTGTTATATGGGTACGCAATTGTAAGTCTTAGTGGGTTTATATGTAAAATTCCAGTAGGCCCAAGCCAGGGGGCCCTCACCCCTTTCCCATTGATCCACCTAGACCATGTGGGGCTGGTCAACCATCATAGGTGGCCATCTAGAAGGGTTGAATGCCAATTGACCACATGGCAGACAAAGGGGGTAAATTTTCCAAGGTAGGCTACCTACCCTTTCCAACTTGTCCCCTCTTGGTCAAGGGGGCGCCCCTCCCCTTAATATTTTATGGTTTTTTTTGTGTGTTATTCACACTTCATCCCAGCCATCCAATCCCCTCCCCTAGATCTAATGGTGTAGATTATGTTTGATGTAAGGCATATAAAAGGTTGTATTTTCCATTTGTTGGCATTAATGAAGAGAAAATTGTTGGAAAATCAAGAGTGTTCTTGAGCCCCTCCTCTCTCCCTCTGGTTTCTCTCCTCCAACCTCCAGTTTTAGAGTGATTTCTATTTTCTATCCCCTCCCCTCTATCTCCGGTGATCATCTCTGCCGCCGTTCGAGCCGCCTTCGAGCCGCCGCGAAACCGTCTTCGGTATTCTATCCTGCTGGACAGTTGTGTCTTCCCGAAATTCCTGCTACCAGCCACGGCCTCTTCGTGGTCTGCAATTTTTATGGTGTGTTCCTATATTCCACCCCATCATCCACAAAACAATTCAGGTCCAAAATCCCTCGTTTAGTATTTTTCCATTTTCATGCATCTTTCATTCCCAGATCTGTTTTGTCTCTGTCTACAGTGACAGCAGCCCTGTGTTTCTCACCTCCGACCCTCTTTTTGATTTTTCCAAACCCTCCCAATTTTACTGGGAGTTCTGTCCATCATTCCCTACATCCACCATTTTTTTTTATTTTTTTATCCGCCATCTATCCATTTTTAAAAATTCATGTTCTATCTTAGCTACAGTGCTTTCAGTCCATTTCCAGATCCGACCCACTGTTAGTGAAAAACTTATATCAATTCGTAGCCATATCCAAACTGATCCAAACTAGTTTTACCATTTTCCTAGCTCAATTTCCCACAACTTTCATGAAGCGGTCGAAGTATGAATCTAAGGTTTTCATAGAAGTCAAAGGTAGTTCTCAGAGAATAGCTCTGCAGATCTGAGTGTTTGGCTACTGTACAACAGGAAGTTGTAAATTCATTAAAGCTTAGATCTGTGCAGATCTAGGCCAGATCTCCAGGCCTAAGTTGAAGGATTTGAAGTTAGCTTTCCAACGGCGCCAGTCTCGTGTCGATCCGACATCGGGGCTGATCGCAGCGCCCGTTCTCGCCGGGACGCGCGCTGAAAACCAGAAGCTGCAGATCCGTGGCCGGTTATTCCGACCGGTGCCGAACGGAGCCGCCCGGCCTCCGGCCAGCGAACCAGCGTGCCGTCAGCCTGGGGAGCACTTCCCTAAGTGTCCCCACTACAGCGGTGCCATCGGGTCCCACACGGCCCCTCCGGACAGCACGTGGGCCCCACCGTCACAAGTTCGGGTGCTGCCGAATCAACGCGAGAAGCCGCCCGTCAACCCGAATTCGGTCCTCCTGGGCCCGTTTGTGTAGCCCTTTACCTCCCTGCGTGGAGTGGACAGTAATTCATTTGCTGTAATATGGTGTATTAATTGTCCCGGGAGTACGAGTTTTGGCCGGGTCCGTCTTCCCCATGCCGGGCGCGCGGAGGTATCGTTTTCGCTCCCTTCTCGGCATTTTACTTACTTCATATATATTTGTTTATGCCGCTGCTAGAGAGCATGTGAAGGGATATCTAGCTCGCTTTATCTGTTCATTACCGCTGCTGCGAGAGAGTGCGAGACCGTCCCGTGACCCGATCCGGGCACACGAGAGAGCCGATCACCCTAGCTCATTGCCGGTTTCTCAACCGCGCACGTCTGACGCTTCCCTCGTTAAGGGACAATCGCGAGCTTGTCATGTCCGTGGTCTCGTCCCACATCAATTTGGTATCAGAGCAAGTTGAGTCTAGGGTGTCAAAAAAAAGTGTCTTTTGCATTGCATCCCAATAATCCGGTATATCAAAAGGTGTTGTCCGAACGTTAGGCTGCGCCTATCGGGAAGGTCGCACACTTGCGCTAGTGGTCTTCGGATCGGTTATCTCCGTCGCGTACCGAGTTTTGGTTATGTCTAGGTGCATTAGTTAGCATCACATTTTACTTTTAAACTTAAAAAAAATGGTCTTGCATCTCCATTCCTAGGGGACCCAACCCCATCTTTACAACCATGGCCACATCCCGAGCCTATAGTCCCGATGAAGTGGGCGCAATGTTCCAAGCCATGATGGGACAAATGCAAAGGTTTAGTACATGCCTAGATCGGTTTAGTACTAGCCTAGATCGGTCTATCGGGGTAGATTGGTTGTTCCCGGAGCCACCCCAAGGACCCCTTCACCACAAGAAGGACATTCCTTCCTCACCCATGAGAGCTCCAATGTCATCACTCTCAATTTCCGAACTTGATTCGGAACCATCTCATTTGGAGCCACCAAGGCCCGAGCCACCCGTATTTATAACGGGTACACTATACATCGCCGAGCCGCTTTTTAGTTGGCTCAAGGATGGCTTGGTCCCACCTCCCTTTCCATCCATGGACCCCATCCTACCTATAGTGCCGGTCAACTCATTCCATACCACATTTTGATCTCGTCACCATGTTGATACGTTGGACGATCTTGTCATGGGATTAGATTCACAATGGGAGTTGACGCATCTTTTGGCCCGAGGCTTTGACCAACCCGCTAGTCTTAGCTTCACCCATCCGGCCTTCGGGTCCATTACCTCCGAGTGCACCGTGGGTTGTGTCACCACGGAGGTTCTTCTACTTCTCCCGCTACCGGACGAGCTCGAATTCATACCCTTTTGTCCGAGGGAGGAATCATACTTCTTGCCTACGATCCCCGTCCCACCCGTCACAATTCAAGAAGGTGACTATCCACACCTTCAAAACTTCTACACGTGGGACCGTGACTTGTGGGAACCCACCATAAGGGGTCATACCTTCTTTGATCCCTTTGACCCACTCCCTAGCGGATCCTTAGACCCTCCACATTCACTTCACTTCCTCGAGGGAGTCCGCTACCACACCCCTTCCCCACGGGCCGGGTCGTCTATGCCCACCAAGCCCGCACACTTACAAGATACGCCATCATCTAGGGGAGATACTCTTGGCCCTCCCACATCCACATCCCATATGTATGCATGGCCCACCTTAGGAGATCTAGGATTTCCGTATGATGTCAACCACCGGTTACGTCAGATGCATGCATGGCATACGTTCGGGTGTCCTGGTCTGCCGTCACCCATGTACGGGTCGGACTAACATTAGGTGTGTCTAGGGTCATAGATGAGTCGGTGTGCTTTCCTTGTGTGGTTTGTCTTGTGTGGTTTGTTTGCATGGTTTGTGTGTAGTTTGAGAGTCTGCATGTGTCTTGTGTCAGCTCATTGTCATTCTCTTATGAGTAAGAGGCGATTGGACTCACTCGACGAGTATGGGATCGGTTCTCTATGTTGTGTTAGATGGACGCAGTCTATCTCCACTAAGTGTGGATCTAGAGGGGGGTGAATAGATCAACTTGCCTAATTTAAAACTACTGTAAGTTCTAAAGCGGAATTTAGGCAAACATCAGTTAAGCTAAAAGAAGAATGCTAGACATGAGCATGAGTGATAAAACCAAATAAGCTAAGCAAGAACTCCCATAGCACACAGATCACACAAAAGCACAAACACACTGCACCCACAATTTTTAGGTGGTTCGGTCAACGACCTACGTCCACCCCACACTCAACCGAGTATGGCTTCCTGCTGCGTAGCACAGCTTGCGTCCGCTGGGCTTTACAGCTTGGCCAAACAATCCGCTGATACACAGCTTCGCTGGGCACTACAGCTTGCCGACCAGAGGATCTGATCCTCTGCAACCGCTGGGGAAATATAGCTTAACCCGTCCAGTGGAGACTACCACTGCAAGACCGCTGACGCACAGCTTGAAGAAACAATGATCAGAAATGAAAGACAAAATCAAAACGAAAAAGTAAAACCCAAAAGCAATGTAACTCTTAAAGAGCAAAGCTCAGCTCTGGTTTTGAACCACGAGACTGAGATACAAACTCTCTCACTCTCACTCTCGATCAGCTCTCTCTCAACTCAATCTCTCTCGATCTCTTCCTCTCTCTTTTTCTTCTTCTTCCTCTATTTCTTCTTCTTCTCTGTATCTTCTTCTTCTCTCTTTTCTTTCTGTGGATCGAAGGAGCCTTGTTGTGGCTGTATAGACTTTCTCCCTTCTCTTCGATCTAATTTCTTCTGTGGAAGAAAACTTGTTTATATAAGAGCAATAGCAGCAGGCGTGTGCTCTCCACGTTTACCGCCTAAAGCATTTGGACCACGTGGTAGCATCCAATGGAGTGTCAGTACACGTGTCCTCATCTGGATACCTTGTCCTTCTCAGATCACGAGCCAGGTACCTCGGATCACGTGCCCCTCATCAGCCTCTTCAATTCGATGTATAGAGTTCTCAGCTCACGTGCTCAATGACAGCAGTCTGTCTTGCTGCGTCGACGCTGTCAATCAATGGCGTTAACGCAGTGAGGCATTCCAGTAGCCATTAGCCTCGTCTCTTTAGCTGCTGCGTTGACGCTACTCAATTGTGGTGTTGACGCAGTGGAATAGCCTGTGACGGTGAATGCTTCTTCAACTACTGCGTCGACGCTGCTTGCTTGTGGCGTTGACGCAGTGGAAGATATCGTGAAGGCTTCGTTAACTGATGCGTGGACGCTTTAAGCTCCCAGCGTCGACTCTGTTCCCTTCAGCAACAAGAATGAAGTCATAAGTTTTAAGTATGAACTCTGTACAGGCTTTGCAAACACGAATACAGTGCATAGAGTTAATGCATGTAAAGGCTTCAAATAAGGAAAGCAGTGTATAGACTTAATGCATGTAAAGGCTTCATGCGAAGAAAAGCAATGTATATACTTGAGGAGTTGACGCTGCATGAAACACTGAGTTGACGCTTCATGAAGCATAGACAGTGTACAGACTTTACCCACTGTATGGACTTCATGTAATGCAAACGAATGCGAAGACTTCAGTGTATAGACTTTAGAAGACCAGTGCAGTGTATAGACTCCATGAGACTCTAGTGCAGACAGACGATGTATAGAGTTCTCAGTTCAGTCGTCAGTGTATAGACTTGAATAGCTGAGGCCAGTGTACAAGCTTGCCACCGACTTCAACTCTGCATATCGAATGTATGGACTTCAAGTATCAAGACCATTGTATAGACTTTGGATTCGAAGATAATGTGCAGACTTTGAGTTTGAAGACCAATGTCTAGACTTCAAGTAACACTGTGGATGTACAGACTTGATGGAGCGAAGCGATGTGTAGACATGAAGCTCCACGATGGATGTATAGACTTCAAATATCAAAGACGCTAAGGAAGACGGACAATGTACAGACTTGCTGTAACAGTCTGATGTACAGACTTTGCTCAAATGCATGAGACGCTAACTGAGACGCTGGACTCTGTACAGACTTTGATACTAAGATTGATGTACAGACTTCATGTGTTGACGCTGTACACACTTAGCGAGTTGACGATGTACACACATCCAATGAAGTGCGTTGACGTTGTAACATGATGCGTTGACGCTATGCACACTTAACCAATTCAATTGAAATGCAGTGTGTGGACTTTATCCAAAACGGATGATGTATAGACTCAATCGACATGAGAGTTTCCAGTGTATAGACTCATGACAGTAAGAATTGCAGACAGCAGTGTATTAAATGCAAAGACCACATAGTCAATCTGATAGACCAATTTCATCAAATCAAAAGTAGTTGCCAATCAATCAAAACAATGGTGTTGCCAATGAAATAAAGCAAGTGTCAACATCATCAACATAGAGGGGTCACAACAATCTCCCCCTTTTTGATGATGACAACCCCATATGAAGTAGAATAGCAACAACCTGTCATAGATATATATGTTTGATGAAAGACATGATGTGTTATGCAGATTGACATGCAACTCACTGCCTCAAACTCTCCCTTGGAATTCAGAATCCAGACAGATATGTATTCTCCCCCTAGACAATATTCTCCCCCTTTGCCATCAACAAAGAGGAGGGAAAAATTAAATACAATGGAGGAATCAAGAGAAGAACTGACTGGTATTCTGAACAGGTGGTTCATGAAGAAGCATTCTAAAGCATAGAGTCTTCAGTCATATGAATTTAGAAACTGCTATCAGAAAGATTTCTGGTTTAAGAATGATAAAATTTGGAGTTCATGCACTACAAGCAATAGATAAGTTCACTGTGCATGATAAAACAATAAACCAGAATCATATTTGCATAAAAGATTCAGTTTCATAATATCTTACTTTCATAGTCTAAAAAAAATGTTGAGAGAAACCAAGTCATGTATTGAAACTAAATAAATTGACACTCGTGAACTTTTCTTTTGAAGGAGCAGTATTATCAGTATTAGATCATTTTGAGCATTCAGGTACCATAAGTATTTCTGCGTAAGGGTATACGTTTATAAGACGCCAATACCCCTAGATACTCAACAAGATGGACCATTCTGCCTATGATCAAATTCAACAGAACTGAGTTATACCTTTTTGTATGAGGGTACACGTTTATCAGACGACAGTTACCCCCAGGTACTCAGTGAAACCAGCATGCTGTTTTGAACATTTTAAACAGAGATAGCTGATACACTTCATGACATGAGTGTTGTCCACTTCTTTGATGGATCACTCAGTTTCTCAGTGATTTACCAGTCATTGCTCTGCCAATATATATATATTCAATGATTTTCAATGTTTTTCAATATCTTTCTTAGCTGTCCTTTCTATGTTTCAGAATGACTTGTTCAAGAACAATACACATACTTAACTTCTCTAACATGATTTCTGATGAGTTTACAGATTTCAGATATGATTAGCTTTGTCTGACATGAAATAAGAAAGAGGTTGAGAGTTTTATCAATTTTTAACTTACTTATATACTGATTGCAATCTTTAAGCTCCAATCATTATAAGATTTAAACCATTACATCAGTCTTTGAACAAATCAAATTCTTATAAATGAAGAAGTCCATTTTATACTGCTTAGAAATCAGAACTGACCAACAGATTGCCATAATGTCAGAGACAAGTATTCAGAGTTAAAGGTTGAATGACTTCAAGAAAGTTGACACCACTCTGAATTTCTAGCAATACTCTCCCTGTCTATATACATGCAACATGGCAAGAATTAATTGAGAGAGAGCTTATGCATATGTCATGAATGAATGATATGCAAAGACTTGCAAAGACTCGACAAGCTCCCCCTGAATATATGCAATGCAGGGCAGTTCTACATCCACATTCACATCCACATGATTTATCCAAGCAATCAAAAATAAGTCCACATCAGAGATTTTATTCACAGCGATTAAACAATCATTCATCATGCTGAAATTTACATAAGCCAAGTTCTCTTCTAAGAAACTTAAAATTTTCATTCCCAAGAGGCTTAGTAAAAATATCAGCAATTTGTTTTTCAGTTTCTATGAAATTCATTTCAATCTCCTTTTTATTTACAGCATCTCTAAGAAAATGATGTTTTATTTCTATATGCTTAGTCCTAGAATGGTGAACAGGATTTTTAGCAAGGCATATAGCACTAGTATTATCACATAAAAGTGGAATACATCCCAGATTTATCTGATAATCAGCCATTTGGTGCTTAATCTAAAGTACTTGGGCTGCACAATTACATGCTGCAACATACTCAGCTTCAGCTGTGGATAATGCTACAGTGTGTTGCTTCTTAGATGCCCAAGACACTAGATAGCCACCAAGGAATTGACAGTAGCCACTAGTGCTTTTTCTATCTACTCGACACCCAGCATAGTCTGCATCAGTGTAGGCTAGAAGCTCTAACTCACACTTAGCAGGATACCAGAGACCTAGTTCTTGGGTGCCTAGTAAATACCTAAAAATCCTTTTCACAGCTTTAAAGTGATTTTCTTTAGGACTGGCCTGAAATCTAGAGCATAAACACACAGCAAATTGTATGTCAGGCCTAGATGCTATAAGATAGAGAAGAGATCCGATCATACCTCTGTATAGCCTTTGGTCCACAGGTTTACCTTTAGAATCTTCATCCAAACTGGTTGATGTACCCATTGGAGTAGCTATTTCCTTGAGGTTGTCCATTTTGTACTTCTTCAATAAGTTCTTTACATACTTGGACTGAGAGATGAAAATGCTATCTTCTGTTTGTGTAACCTGCAGTCCAAGAAATAGTTTGAGCTCACCCATTGAGCTCATTTCAAACTCATCAGTCATTATTTGAGAGAATTCCTCACACAATTTGGGGTTAGTTGACCCAAACACAATGTCATCCACATAAATCTGAATGATCAGAATATCTGGATGGCTTACCTTGGTAAACAATGTTTGATCAACTATACCTCTTGTGAAGTTCTTGTTGGTGAGGAATTTGCTCAACCTGTCATACCAAGCTCTAGGAGCTTGCTTTAAACTATAGAGAGCTTTGTTGAGCTTGTAAACATGATTAGGTAAATCTAAACATTCAAACCCAGGAGGCTGTCTCACATATACATCCTCATTAATTTCCCCATTTAGAAAAATAGATTTCACATCCATCTGCTGAAGGTTTATTCCTAGGGAACATGCATAAGCCAATAAAATTCTTATTGCTTCTAACCTAGCTACAGGGGCAAAAGACTCTTCAAAGTCTATTCCAAATTCCTGATTGTACCCCTAAGCTACAAGTCTGGCTTTATTTTTAATAACATTCCCCGCTTCATCAGTTTTGTTTCTAAATACCCATTTAGTCCCTATGACTGTTTCATGATCAGGAGGTGGAACCAAATACCACACCTTATTCCTGTCAAACTGATTGAGCTCCTCATGCATGGCATTAATCCAATGCACATCTTGGAGAGCACAGTCAATGGACTTGGGTTCTATGTTTGATACAAAAGCATAAGCATTCAGTTCATGTTGAATTCTTAAGTGGCCTCTAGTCCTAAGGGGGTCACGCAGATTTCCAATAACATTATCTACAGGATGATCCTTGAGATATCTAATATTTACAATTGGAGTATCATGAACTTGATTTACCTCCCCCTGAACTGTAGGCTCCTCTTCATTAAGCTCTTTATGTTCTTCTTCATCCTCGGATTTGTCTGCAGGATCTCCTTCCTTCAGAATTTCACCATTGGTTTCATTCCTGCATTGACCAACATTAGAATTTACCGAGGATTCATCAAAAACTATGTGTGGAGATTCTTCAACAGTTTTAGAGTTCAGATTGTACACTCTGTATGCTCGGGTGTTTTCAGAATAGCCAAGAAAAATTCATGGTTCTCCTTTAGGTTCAAATTTATCAAGGTCCTTTTTATCATTTATGTGAATGAAACATTTGCAACCAAAAACCTTGAAGTGAGCAATAGAAGGTTTCTTACTTTTAATATCTCATATGGTGTTTGCTGGGTAGAAGGTCTTACCATGGCTCTGTTAATTACATAACAGGCAGTGTTCACTGCTTCAGCCCAAAATTTCCTTGGTAGACCACCTTCGACAAGGAGTGTACGACCCATTTCCACTAGGGTTCTGTTCCTTCTCTCCACAAGTCCATTCTGCTCAGGTGTCCTTGGTGAGGAATACCTGTGGTTGATTCCATTTGACCTGCAGAATTCATCAAATTGTGAGTTTTCAAACTCACCTCCATGATCAGACAAAATGTTTTCAATTTTCTGATTTATTTTAACATAAAACTCCTGAAATTCTGAGAAAGCATCACTCTTATTAGATAAGAAGTAAACCCAAGTATACCTAGAAAAGTCATCTACCATGACAAACCCATACCTCCTCCCTGATAGGCTGACAGATCTAGTTGGCCCAAAAAGGTCCATATGTATCAGCTCATAGGGTTTGGAAGATAGATTTTCAGTTCTAGACTTGAATGACTTTCTAGTTATCTTTGATTGAGTGCATGCATCACAGATTTTATTTTCTTTCTTGAATGAGACTTCAGGAAGTCCTCTAACCATGCCATGCTTATTTAATTTGTGCAAAACAGTGTAGCTAGCATGACCTAACCTACGATGTCATAAAAATGCTATGTCTTCTCTACTGGCAGTAAGGCAAAGGTTAGTGTGTTGAATTTCATCTAAATTTATCATGTAAGTATTATTTATTCTCTTTCCAGAAAATTTGACAATATCAAAATCAGGTTCAAAAACCTTGCAGCATTGAGAATTAAATAAAACATTGTAACCTTTATCACATAACTGGCTGATGCTAAGTAGATTATAGGCTAGCCCTTCAACCAGCATAACATCATCAATGCAGTAGGTAGAACACTTACCTACCTTACCTGATCTGATAATCCTACCCTTTGTGTTGCTTCCAAAGGTGACAAGGCCTTCTACTTTCTCAGTCAGTATGCAAAATTTGGCCTTATCTCATGTCATATGCCTGGAGCAGCCGCTATCCATGTACCACAAGTTGTTCTTGGCTGCCAGGCATACCTGCATACACAATTAGGTAGAGAAGTTTGGAACCCAAGACTGACTGGGCTCCAATGTAAATGAGCTAGAAGCAAAGCAGGAAAGCACATGTTTCGGAATCCGCATTTGTTTAAATGAATTTTGTTCAATGGATCCTACAGATTTTCTTCTGTTGTTGTTCCTTTTCTTTTTATTGTTCTTTTTCTTATTGGCAGCAGCATGATTATTGACAGTGTTGTTATTTTTGTGCCAGTGCCTTGGCCAGGGTATGTCCACAAAATTTTGGCCATGGTAGTTCCTGGGCTGGCTATGAAAATATTGATTCCTAGATGTCTAGTAACCATACCCATTGACCCAATTTCTACTGTAAGGTCTTTGATATTGAGCACCCTGGTGTGCAAGACCTGTAAACCTACCCTGAGTTCTACACCACTCTGACCTATTGAAGTAGGTTGGCTGTGCATTGTAGTGGGTCTGAGCTCTGGGTTGATGAAGATAATTGGGTTGACTCCTAGCATGACTTTGTCTCCCCTGTACTTTGAACCCTACTGACCTATACACAGGTTTGTATTGGGTCTTCTTAAGAGGTGGAGGTGTTGATGGAGACTGGGTTACCTTGACCTGGGGTTTACTGGACTATGTAGGTTGACCCCTAACCTTAGTCTGAACCCTAGGATTCTGCTTAGATGTGCTAGCTCTACTAGGCTCACTGAGTTTTTGTTTACCCTTTTCCTCAGCACTGGTCTTTTTCAGATTAGCAGTTTTGTTCATTAAATTTGTTGAGTTCATGCTAATTAGAGGTCCCTTTTCCTTTTGAGCAACAAATGAAATTATTTTCATTCCGAATATTTTTGTTGCACTAGAATTAAATCCTATGCCCTCTTTTCTGAAATTAACCTTTGACCCTAACAAAGCATTTAAGTTATCTGTTCCTTGGGTCATTTTCTCAATGGTTTTCATTTTATCCTCATTGTCTTTCTGAAGTTCATCAATAGCCTTTTTCAGCTCATTGTTGACATTGAGGACAGCTTCATATTTTTTAGAGATAATTTTGACTTCACTTTCACATTTCTGAATCTTCAGCTTCCATTCATCAATTTCATTTTCAAGCCTTAGATTCTCTTCCTTAGAAGCTTTTAACTCATTTTTGATTTCATCTTCTTCAGAGCATGCGAGTTTCAATTCATCAATCTCAGATTCCAAACATGCAATTTTATCAGATAAAGTTTTATCATTTTGCATGGAGTTGATTTTTATTCTAAGATGCCTATTCTCTTTTCTAATATCATCAGCTCTATCAGCTATGTCATGATAAGCATCTACCCAATCAGCAATTGTGAAGTTTTCAAATCTAGTGATTACCTCATCTGTGTCCTCCTCTCTATCTTCGGAGCTTGTTACCATAAGGCAAATGGGTTGTTCAGATTCGGCTTCACTATCTGAGCTACTGCTGAAAGAGCCTTCATCTTCATCACTCCATGTGGTGATCATAGCTCTTCCCTTCTTGGTTTTCTTCTTTGACCTGTCCTTATGTTTCTGATTGTCTGGACAGTCAATTTTTAGATGTCCTGGTTTCCTGCATTGATAACAGACATTAGCTTCATTTTTCTTTGCAGGTTTAGATTTATACCTTTTATCCTTTCGGTCACTACTGTATTTCTTCTGACCGAACCGTCCTGCTCCCTTTCTGAGAAATTGCCTGAACTCTCTAGTCATCATGGCTATCTCAGATCGAGTCACATCTTCCTCTTCATTTAGGTTCTCCTCTGATGATGAAGAGCTGCTGGAGCTAGATTTTGTTGATTTGCTGGAACTAGCCTTCAGCGCTATCGGCTTCCTCTTCCTCTCGGCTTCATCTATCCTTGGCATGTTTATCTCATATGCCATTAGTGAGCCAATCAGCTCATCAGATTTAGTATTATGCAGGTCCCTTGACTCCTCCATCACAGTTGCTTTGGTGTGCCAATTGGGAGTCAGGGAGCGTAGAATTTTCCTCACTACATCATACTCTGCCTGAGGTTTCCCAAAACCTCTGAGGCCATTGGTTATGACAGTCAGCCGAGCGTACATTTCGCTGATGGACTCGTTCTGCTTCATCTTGAAGGCTTCATACTCAGATACAAGAAGATTGGCCTTCTGCACTCTTACTTGAGATGTCCCATCATGAATTACTTCCAGCGCATCCCACATCTCCTTAGCTGATTTACAAGCAGACACACGGGAGAATTCTGTAGGATGCAGAGCGCACTGGATAGCATTAATAGCACTCCAATTCAGCGTGGACCTTCTGATCTCCTCCTTGGTCCATACATCTTCATTCGGGGACAGCTCATAAGGTCCCTTGCTGACAATCTTCCAAATCTCATAATCCTTAGCCCTGAGGAACACTTGCATACGGTTCTTCCAGTATGCGTAGTTTGATCCATCAAAGAATGGGGGCTTCGTTGTTGAGTGACCTTCGGCAGTCATCCCTCGAGCATCCATCTCTGCCTATTCTCTTCGGGCGATGAGTCCTTGTAGAAGAGTTAGACTCTGATACCAAGTGTTGTGTTAGATGGACGCAGTCTATCTCCACTAAGTGTGGATCTAGAGGGGGGTGAATAGATCAACTTGCCTAATTTAAAAATACTGTAAGTTCTAAAGCGGAATTTAGGCAAACATCAGTTAAGCTAAAAGAAGAATGCTAGACATGAGCATGAGCGATGAAACCAAATAAGCTAAGCAAGAATTCCCATAGCACACAGATCACACAAAAGCACAAACACACTGCACCCACAATTTTTAGGTGGTTCGGTCAACGACCTACGTCCACCCCACACTTAACCGAGTATGGCTTCCTACTGCGTAGCACAGCTTACGTCCGCTGGGCTTTACAGCTTGGCCAAACAATCCGCTGATACACAGCTTCGCTGGGCACTACAGCTTGCCGACCAGAGGATCTGATCCTCTGCAACCGCTGGGGAAATACAGCTTAACCCGTCCAGTGGAGACTACCACTGCAAGACCGCTGACGCACAGCTTGAAGAAACAATGATCAGAAATGAAAGACAGAATCAAAACGAAAAAGCAAAACCCAAAAGCAATGTAACTCTTAAAGAGCAAAGCTCAGCTCTGGTTTTGAACCACGAGACTGAGATACAAACTCTCTCACTCTCACTCTCGATCAGCTCTCTCTCAACTCAATCTCTCTCGATCTCTTCCTCTCTCTTTTTCTTCTTCTTCCTTTATTTCTTCTTCTTCTCTGTATCTTCTTCTTCTCTCTTTTCTTTCTGTGGATCGAAGGAGCCTTGTTGTGGCTGTATAGACTTTCTCCCTTCTCTTCGATCTATTTTCTTCTGTGGAAGAAGACTTGTTTATATAACAGCAACAGCAGCAGGCGTGTGCTCTCCACGTTTCCCGCCTAAAGCATTTGGACCACGTGGCAGCATCCAATGGAGTGTCAGTACACGTGTCCTCATCTGGATACCTTGTCCTTCTCGGATCACGAGCCAGGTACCTTGGATCACGTGCCCCTCATCAGCCTCTTCAGTTCGATGTATAGAGTTCTCAGCTCACGTGCTCAATGACAGCAGTCTGTCTTGCTGCGTCGACGCTGTCAATCAATGGCGTTAACGCAGTGAGGCATTCCAGTAGCCATTAGCCTCGTCTCTTTAGCTGCTGCGTCGACGCTGCTCAATTGTGGTGTTGACGCAGTGGAATAGCCTGTGACGGTGAATGCTTCTTCAACTACTGCGTCGACGCTGCTTGCTTGTGGCGTTGACGCAGTGGAAGATATCGTGAAGGCTTCGTCAACTGATGCGTGGACGCTTTAAGCTCCCAGCGTCGACTCTGTTCCCTTCAGCAACAAGAATGAAGTCATAAGTTTTAAGTATGAACTCTGTACAGGCTTTGCAAACACGAATACAGTGCATAGAGTTAATGCATGTAAAGGCTTCAAATAAGGAAAGCAGTGTATAGACTTAATGCACGTAAAGGCTTCATGTAAAGAAAAGCAATGTATATACTTGAGGAGTTGACGCTGCATGAAACACTGAGTTGACGCTTCATGAAGCATAGACAGTGTACAGACTTTACCCACTGTATGGACTTCATGTAATGCAAACGAATGCGAAGACTTCAGTGTATAGACTTTAGAAGACCAGTGCAGTGTATAGACTCCATGAAACTCTAGTGCAGACAGACGATGTATAGAGTTCTCAGTTCAGCCGTCAGTGTATAGACTTGAATAGCTGAGGCTAGTGTACAGGCTTGCCACCGACTTCAACTCTGCATATCGAATGTATGGACTTCAAGTATGAAGACTATTGTATAGACTTTGGATTCGAAGATAATGTGCAGACTTTGAGTTTGAAGACCAATGTCTAGACTTCAAGTAACACTGTGGATGTACAGACTTGATGGAGCGAAGCGATGTGTAGACATGAAGCTCCACGATGGATGTATAGACTTCAAATATCAAAGATGCTAAGGAAGACGGATAATGTACAGACTTGCTGTAACAGTCTGATGTACAGACTTTGCTCAAATGCATGAGACGCTAACTGAGACGCTGGACTCTGTACAGACTTTGATATTAAGATTGATGTACAGACTTCATGCGTTGACGCTGTACACACTTAGCGAGTTGACGCTGTACACACATCCAATGAAGTGCGTTGACGCTGTAACATGATGCGTTGACGCTGTGCACACTTAACCAATTCAATTGAAATGCAGTGTGTGGACTTTATCCAAAATGGACGATGTATAGACTCAATCGACATGAGAGTTTCCAGTGTATAGACTCATGACAGTAAGAATTGCAGACAGCAGTGTATTAAATGCAAAGAACACATAGTCAATCTGATAGAGCAATTTCATCAAATCAAAAGCAGTTGCCAATCAATCAAAACAATGGTGTTGCCAATGAAATAAAGCAAGTGTCAACATCATCAACATAGAGGGGTCACAACACTCTATCTATACCCGGATCTAGTCACCTACAGGGACTCAGCGGTGATTCCTAGTGAGTCTTCGAGCCGCCACCTCCTCTTTTGAGAGTGCCCCACCCGGAGTGTCCACCTTTAGCCCATAGCAGCTTGTGCATATCGAGTATATATGGAATGAGCAGGTGACGGTCACTTGGAGTGGAGCATACCCGCGTTACTTGGCACGGTGACGGATCCGCCGGAGTATTCGAGCACCCATACCCCTACTCAACGGGGTCGAGTTCCTCCCACCCGGGGAGAATTGATGGGGACATCGAGGTAAGACCGTACGCATTTTGTTTGCATTTATGTCTTTTCATATTTGTATGTATACCCTTGTGTTATATGGGTACGCAATTGTAAGTCTTAGTGGGTTTATATGTAAAATTCCAGTAGGCCCAAGCCAGGGGGCCCTCACCCCTTTCCCATTGGTCCACCTAGACCATGTGGGGCTGGTCAACCATCATAGGTGGCCATCTAGAAGGGTTGAATGCCAATTGACCACATGGGAGACAAAGGGGGTAAATTTTCCAAGGTAGGCTACCTACCCTTTCCAACTTGTCCCCTCTTGGTCAAGGGGGCGCCCCTCCCCTTAATATTTTATGGTTTTTTTTTTGTGTTATTCACACTTCATGCCAGCCATCCAATCCCCTCCCCTAGATCTAATGGTGTAGATTGTGTTTGATGTAAGGCATATAAAAGGTTGTATTTTCCATTTGTTGGCATTAATGAAGAGAAAATTGTTGGAAAATCAAGAGTGTTCTTGAGCCCCTCCTCTCTCCCTCTGGTTTCTCTCCTCCAACCTCCAGTTCTAGAGTGATTTCTTTCTTCTATCCCCTCCCCTCTATCTCCGGTGATCATCTCTGCCGCCGCCGTTCGTGCCGCCTTCGAGCCGCCGTGAAACCGTCTTCGGTATTCTATCCTGCTGGACAGAGGTTTCTTCCCGAAATTCCTGCTACCAGCCACGGCCTCTTCGTGGTCTGCAATTTTTATGGTGTGTTCCTATATTCCACCCCATCATTCACAAAAAAATTCAGGTCCAAAATCCCTCGTTTAATATTTTTCTATTTTCGTGCATCTTTCATTCCCAGATCTGTTTTGTCTCTGTCTACAGTGACAGTAGCCCTGTGTTTCTCACCTCCGACCCTCTTTTTGATTTTTCCAAACCCTCCCAATTTTACTGGGAGTTCTGTCCATCATCCCCTACATCCACCATTTGTTTTGATTTTTTATCCGCCATCTATCCATTTTTCAAAATTCATGTTCTATCTCAGCTACAGTGCTTTCAGCCCATTTCCAGATCCGACCCACTGTTAGTGAAAAACTCCTATCAATTCGTTGTCATATTCAATTTTGTCAAAACCAGTTTTTCTGTTTTCCTAGCTCAATTTCCCACAACTTTCATGAAGTGGTCAAAGTCTGAATCCAAGGTCTTCATAGAAGTCAAAGGCAGTTCTCAGAGAATAGCCCTGTAGATCTGAGTGTTCGGCTACTGTACAATAGGAAGTTGTAAATTCATTAAAGCCTAGATACGTGCAGATCCAAGCTAGATCTCTAGGCCTAGGTTGAAGGATTTGAAGTTATCTTTCCAACGGCGCCAGTCTCGTGTCTATCTGACATCAGGGCTGATCGCAGCGCCCGTTCTTGCCGGGACGCGCGCTGAAAACCAGAAGCTGCAGATCCGTGGCCGGTTATTCCGACCGGTGCCGAACGGAGCCGCCCGGCCTCCGGCCGGTGAACCAGAGTGCCGCCAGCCCGGGGAGCGATTCCCTAAGTGTCCCCACTACAGCGGTGCCATCGGGTCCCACACGGCCCCTCCGGACAGCACGTGGGCCCCACCGTCACAAGTTCGGGTGCTGCCGAATCAACGCGAGAAGCCGCCCGTCAACCCGAATTCGGTCCTCCCGGACCCGTTTGTGTAGCCCTTTACCTCCCTGTGTGGAGTGGGCAGTAATTCATTTGCTGTAATATGGTGTATTAATTGTCCCGTCCGTCTTCCCCACGCCGGGCGCGTGGAGGTATCGTTTTCACTCCCTTCTCGGCATTTTGCTTACTTCATATATATTTGTTTATACCGCTGCTAGAGAGCATGTGTAGGGATATCTAGCTCGCTTTATCTATTCATTACCGCTGCTGCGAGAGAGTGCGAGACCGTCCCGTGACCCGATCCGGGCACACGAGAGAGCCGATCACCCTAGCTCATTGTCGGTTTCTCAACCGCGCACGTCCGACGCTTACCTCATTAAGGGACAATCGCGAGCTTGTCATGTCCGTGGTCTCGTCCCGCATCAGAGAGTCCTCGTGGGAGTGGGAGAAATTGTAGGAAGACATGGCGGGTGAAGAATCGAACAATGGATTGAAGTAGGAAAAGAAATGAGAGTTGCCCCTAGGAGAAGATCCTGATGGTGTGAAGCAACTCCACATGCAACAATGACACTATCACAACAACACAACACCTAATGATCCTAGACAAAAGCTATCAATCATATGCTTATAGAAAGAGAGGAGAGAAGAGGCAATCAAATGACCAACCAACCAAGTTAAAATGATGCACGGCAAGTTTTATAACTTCTCCCTTTTAGAACCTTAGTGGATTAATTAAAATGACAATTCTCTCAAACACAAGGGTGCCTATCAAGGGTGGAATGGGAAACTTGGTTGACTCTAAAGGGTACTCTCTCTCTTACGGATGCAATCCTAGACTGGTGTGATAAGGTACAACATGCCCGACATCTGTGTGGGAATCCACGGCTCACGGGGACTTACGGAGGTCCCGGGTAAGGTCACCTAGTCGGCTCCAAGGAATATGGAGACGAGAGGATTCCCTACCAAGGTAGGAATGCAGCTAATATGGAATATATGTATGGTCCTATGCGCACCGGAGTGCATACAAAATCTAACCTAAATCTAACAAGCAATGATCAATCAACTATAACAAGTATGACAATACTCATGCAAACATGAAATGACAGTCAAGGGAGATCAAAACAGCACCCAAAAAAGTATGAAATAATGTCAAATAATCCTCAAAATGGTGATCACGGGTGCACTGTAGCACTATAACACGGTTTGAGGGGAGATCGCTAGGGAGGTAGACAGCAGGGAGTAGTAAAAAAAAACTAAGAGAACAGGAACTGGAACGAAGTGGAACTACAGAGGCAGATACGTACCTGACTGGATGATCTATCGATCGACCGTGCGAACTATGGAACGACCCTGAACAGACCGCATAAAGTCAGCAAAAACCACAAGTGTATAAAAGACATGAACGTACCTGAGCCAGCAGACGAGCACGGCCAGTCAACAGACCGTGGAAACCAATGCACGGTCCCGAGAGGACCGCTGAAACTGAGATCGGAACAGCACGGACTATCGTCCAACTGCGGGGAGACTTGACTGGTTATGAAGGAACCGCATACACCTCCAAGAACAAAAACCCGGGGTGAACGAAATAGCAACCTAAAACAACTTAGAAAACCTAACCAAGCATAGAACACAGGTCAGCAAAACAACAGCACGATGGGCATTGGGAGTCCCATCGTGATCGCCAAAAAATGGGATGTTGACATATTTTTCCCCCTCCCTTCTTCCCTCTACCTTTCTATATCAAGGTATAAGAACAAGCAAAGTGAAGCTAGAAGGGTGGAGAGGTGTGTATGATCGTGATCGCCACCAAGATCCAGCATGCAAAGGAAATGCACCTGTACCTTAGAAAGGGAGAAGACACTCGCCTGAAGTGCAGCGCTGGCAGTCGTAAACGGTTCAAGATGAACCGCTCAATGGATGGCACGGCCGCTCGATAGGCCGCTCCAATGCTGGAAAGAGAAGAGGGACGAAGACTGGTCTGGCGACAGCACGGTCCAAGGAAGGCCGCAGGAAGGGGTTGCATGGCCCGATCTGGGCCGTGTATCCTTGTAGACGGACGGATGAAGACCGTGTGTTGCTGCCAAACTCCAAGATGTAGGACTTGATCCTCCACCCCTTCCGGCTGACCAGAGGGGATGGGCCTCGTGCTGTGCTGATGCTGACCAGCAAAACAACATAGACAATAGGAAAATGCAACCCAAATTAGCCCTGGAATGTGTAGCAACTATAAAATAGAACTAAAAATCAACATAACGGCATGGAATGGGTGATACCTGGGGTGGTTTTTAAACCCCTATAGGGCGTAAAAATGATAGGAGGGTGTGAAAATGACGTGCAAACAGTGAAAAACATGGAAGAAAAGTGATGGAGATGAGCATGCAAAGGATGAAAGGACAACTAAAAGCCTAGACCAAACGCAAAGAAAGTGACTACTCCCTTGACCGGAGGCTCAAGCGGATGTAGAGAGCCTCCCTCCCTGGCTATAGCTCACTCAAGAATTCGGCAGAGTTTCGACGTCGACGTTGGATCTCTCCCTTTTCAAGCTTGGACTAGGGGTGCTATTTATAGACCCCTGAAAGTCCAGCCCCGAAATTGGAATTTCCACTGAAAATTAGGACGTGATAATAAAAGATAAATCATAGATAAAACACCTATCTCTCACTAGGATCAAACGGCACCCCATTTGGTTGAGAAACCACAGAGAAATGGGTGAGAGAAGTTAGGGATTTAACCACAGATGGAGAGAGAAAACCCAGGATATCGGGCCAATACACGGTCGTTCGATAGGCCGCTCAGTCATGTACACGGCCCATTGCTAGACCGCCTAATGATGTCGGTGATAAATAAATAAAATGAGAAATTATCCAGTTATCCTATCGAACTGACCGGTTATCACGGTGCTGGACTCTTTAGGATAAAACGGTCTAATGCTAGACCACTCAATAGTGGCACGGTCTAATGGTAGACCGTGTAAACCGTGTCGGTGATAAATCCAGTAAAATAGGATAAATGCATAATTATCTAAAAAACTCACCGCTTAGGACTCTGGGAGCTGAACGGTCTAACGCAGGCCGTTTAATGGCAGTAAACGGCTGAACGTAAACCGTGTAAAGGCTCATCGGTGGAAATTCAGAAAATCAAATAAGTGTCCAATAAATCGTTCTGAGCTTGTAAACGGTTCCAAACAGACCGCCCAATCACTGAACGGTCCATCGCTAGACCGCATACCGTCTGGACGTTTGAAATTAATAAAATGGGATAAACGAGCTCATTTACCCCCAAAACCAAGCGAAATCAAGGCCCATTAAGCCCGATTCCAAGAGCAGAGGGAGATACCCATAAAATAAGCCCAAAGACGTGCTTGGAAATAGCCCAATGAGTAATAGATAACTCGAGGCATCAACAAATGGTGTTAAGAGGAATGACCCAACTCATAGGCAAAAAATGGGTGTCAACAACAGTCTCATGTTAGGAATACATTGCGACGCCCCTCGGGCGCCATCCTGCTAAGTCACAGGTCCTCTGACGGATACCATGTACAGATACGGAACTACCCACACAATAATGCAATGACCCGGGGACCATCAAGAACGTCGGAATTGTCCCGTGACTTGCAAGCAATTTTAATCGGGCTCTCATGTCCCCATATAAATACCTTTCATGGCATATAAGTCATGTAATCCAGTCAGGGAGCGGATCCCCCTTCTCGTCGGAACAAGTCTCTCTGCCCCCAGTTATTCCTATTGTGTTGTTGTTGCCCTGTCGCTGTTGCACGGACTAAGCCCTCCCGACGTCGCGACTCCCAGGGTCCCTGACTCTCTCTTCGGCAGTAGAAAAAAAGGTGTTCGGATTCAATCCGATGTAAAATAAACATTGGTTGCTTGCGACCGGTGAGGAAAGACGTCCAGTACACGACTCCCCATAATCACCTATGCACGTGTACCAGCGGAACCTCCTCCTCTCCATGTGGCGCATGACATTTCATGCTCACGTGTCGTGCCCTCGCGGCACATCCCCAGTCAAACACTTGGTTCCGCCGATAATCGTCGAGAAATCGACTGGCACGCCCGCATTCCACCCAGTCATCCCCGTCCCAGTCTCCCAGAACGATTAACCCTATGCCATCCCTTCCAGCGCGTTCATATCGTTCTCTCTGCCTTCTTCTCAATACCCCCGGAATCCTCGCATGCCCAGTCAACCTATCTCGACCTTCCATAAAAGGCGAGTGTGCGTCCCCTGCCGCGAGGACAAAACACAAGTGACTCCCCGCGCGCCTAAAACAAACATGGCACGCCCGGTGGGACGTCTCCTACCTTTCTTCTTTCTACTGAAGAAGAGTCACACCTGTCAAGTGTACGCCGCAATGCCCTCGCCTTTTCTTATCGGAGAGGAAGAGGAGGGCTCCCATCCATAATGCAACATGCGGTTGGTCATCATCGAGTGACCAACCTGCCCCAGCAACAGCAACAACAAACCGGTCGCGATAGTGACCTATGGTCCAATCGCCATCGTCATCCACGCCGGGCACCTACGGTTGGCAACGCCAATCGTGTTCGACAACGCTGCCTCGACTTTCAGCTCACCCTGATCCCGAGCGCCATTGCTGTGGCCGACAAGTAGCCCAGTCCGACGACTGCCCATACAGGCAGTTGGCCCCTCTGCTCCTCCAGCAATAGAGACCCATGCGGTCATCGACCCCGGGGTCCCCAGCTCCACCAGCACCTGACCCGAGCTTTCTGCCCCAGGTCCTCAGCTCCTCAGCACCTCACTCGGGCTTTCAGCTCCGCGTCCCAGCCAAGCCTGCCCCCAGCACGGGTTTCCCACCCTGAAGTCAAGGCCTCCCAGTATTCTATACGGACCTTCTGACCCGAGTCTCCGACGAGCCGGCACTCAATACGGGCTTTCAACCTCGAGTTCGAGGCTCCCCAGCATCTGGCTGGGGTAGACGACCCCGGGTCTCATCAAGGTCAGTCCCTGATGCAGACTCTCCGCATCGGGCCCCTGGCCTCCCAGATCTACGACGGGGTCTTTACCCCTACGATCCAGCAATGCCAACTCCCAGCAAAGGGTTTCCTCTTTGGGACAAGGCCACCTGAACACCCAACACGGGCGCCTGGCCCTAGGTCTCAGCTCCAGCAACACCCAACACGGGCGCCTAGCCCTGGGTCTCTGCTCCAGCAACACCCAACACGGGCATCTAGCCCTGGGTCTCAGTTTCAGCAACACGCAAGACGGGCGTCTAGCCCTAGGTCTCAGTTCCAGCAACACCCAAGATGAGCGTCTAGCCTTGGGTCTTAGTTCCAGCAACACCCAAGACGGGCATCTAGCCCTGGGTCTTAGTTCCAATAACACCCAAGACGGGCGTCTAGCCCTAGGTCTCAGTTGCAGCAACACCCAAGATGGGTGTCTAGCCCTGGGTCTTAGTTCCAGCAACACCCAAGATGGACGTCTAGCCCTGGGTCTCAGTTCCAGCAAAACTCAACACGGGCATCTAGCCCTGGGTCTCAGTTCTAGCAACACCCGAGACGGCCTTCCAACCCCGGGTCCCAACTACATCAACACCCAAAATGGGCTTTCCACCCTGGGTCTCAGCTACATCAATACCTAAGATGGGTGCTCCGCCCTAGGTCCCAGTATTCCCACATCACCAGCACCCAAGATGGGCGTTCAGCCCCGGGTTTCAGCTCCAGCAATACCAAAAAAAAAGGGGTCGTCCAGCTCTAGGAGTCAACTCCAGCAGCACCCAAGGTGGGCGTTCAGCCCCGAGTTCTAGCTCCATCAACACCCAGGACGGGTCGCCTGCCCTGGGATCCAGTTCCATCAATACCCAAGACGGGTGTTCAGCCCGAGTCCTAGTTCCATCAACACCCAAGACGGGCGTTCAGCCCGGGTCCCAGTTCCATCAATGCCCAAGATGGGCGTTCAGCCCCAGGTCCCAGTTCCATCAGCACCCGAGACGGGCCTCCAGCCCCAGGTTCCAGTTTCAACAATGCCCAAGATCGGCATCCTATCCTGGGTCTTAGCATCATCGGCACTGGAGGCGGGCTTCTAGCCCGGAATCCCAGTGTCGTCAAGCACTCAATTTGGGTTTCTAGTCCCAGATCCCAGCTTCATCAGCTCCCAATACAGGCTTTCAGCCTCGGGCACTAGCTTCGCCAACACCCAGTATGGGCACCAAGCTCGGGGTCACCATCCCTCTGACATCCTCAGTTCACAACATGGGTCACGAACCCCGAGTTCTGGCAACAACTCTGACGGCCCAAGTGAACACCAAGTTCCAGGTTGCCATTCTGTCAGTCCCAGCTTGGGCACTGCACTCCCGAGTTTCAACTACACCGACACTCACCAGAAATGCAATGCTCCAGACCGCCCTAGACCGGGTTCATTCGGTCCACCACATTGGTGCTGAGTCAACCTCGGCCCTGCAAAAAGGAAGGAGCGTCATGGCGGTAGTAAAAATGGGTGACCCACCGCTGCCACCCTTGCCTCCAGAAGACAAGGCGAGGCACAGAGAAGCCGATGCGCCAGTACCACACCGGGGGCAACCACCCTGGTCTAGTATCCAGCCTTCCAAGCCCAAGCAATGGGGGCAACTCCAAGGAGGAGCATCGATCCTCCCTCAGATGAATGTGGGTCATTAGAAAAGAGGCCCAGCCCATTTGGGGGGTCACGAGTTAAGCCATCCCTCTACTCACCAGAATGGCACTAAGCCCAAAATCCAGTGAAGCATCCGTCAGGGTAGACTCCAACTCTTGATAGACTGGGGGAACCGACATAAACCAGCAACTCGGGAACTCACCTTGCCAACGTCAATCAACGACTCGTGGTGAATCCCGCCGACACCCGCCCAGTAGCTCGAGATAAACTCCATCTGCATCGGCCAACGATTCGGTGCAATCCCGGGCAATGCCAACTGATGACACCAACAACGCTCCATCGGGTCCCCACCGGTGGCTACCAGAAAACCCTGGCGGGAGGTCTATCCCTTCGGTATTTACTGTGTCCCAAGGTGTAGCAACACCCAGGCAGACACTCAGTACAAGCGTGGCTTCGGCCATCATGTTTGTTGTGCCCCATTCGGTTTTGACGAAGATCTTAACTAAACATGTTATGATTTCAGGTTCAATGAATTTACATGAATACAGGTTTGATGAATGATTGCCTTGAATGAAAACTTGCTTGATTGATCAAATTGTCTGCTGAATGATGGGATATGGAGTTGATCTAAAACACCATGTTAAATTTCATATTCTAAATGTATGATTGGGCATAACATGAGAAATATTCAATCATGACTAAGATGAATGAAGTTGTACTTATATGTTGAATGAAGTAGTGAATGAAAAGGTCATTTGGTGAGTCGCAAAATGAATGGATGCTTTGAATGTAGAATTTACTATGTGATGATTGAGAAAGTTTCAGTTGATATATTGAGATGATGAGTTGACTGGCAAATTGAATGCAAGTTAATTGTGAAGTTTTTCACTCATTCACTCTAGGCCAAGGTATGAATAGATGTCCAAACTGATCTTAGTGTGAATGGACTGATCCAGGTAAAATTCATGCTTATCCATGTATATCTGAGTGGTGTAAACTCCATTGATCAACATTGATATATGTATCTGATTTGTGGAGTTTGCAATGGCCTTTACTAATGATTTTCTGCTGTCAGTAAAAGTGTCGACCTCAGGGGTCGACACTTATTTGACGCTGGCAGAAAGTGTCGACTTACGGGGTCGACACTTTCACCAGGGTTCTACTATTTTGCTAAGGCAGAACTCACGGGAAAAAGTGTCGACCCTGTAGGTCGACACTTTCAGGTAAGTATGTTCATTTCTGTGAAAATAGAATGTTCGTGAAAAAGTGTCGACCTCGTAAGTCGACACTTTTCATCACGAATGTTATGTTCCTTTCACAGGCCAGAACACTTCGTAAGAAGTGTCAACCCCATGGGTCGACACTCGTGTTTTGGTTTTGTGTTTATACATGTTCTGGCAGAACATCCAGGAAAAAGAGTCGACTCCATGAGTCGACACTTTTTCTGAATGTTCGAACGTGATTTTCTGGAACTATTTCGAACCCTCATTACATGGATCCATTTACCATGGCTTTTGACCCTAATGGCCTTAGGGCATCCTTAACATCTAGTATGTGATATGAAGGGGGTCCAAAAAGGGCTATTAAGTCATTTGGGGCTTCAAGCCCTTTGGTATATATCGCGGCCACCCCTCATTCGATCGGATATCCCCTTTGAGCTTCTAACGTGGAACTCTTTGCCTTGCAGGAGAAGAAGGTGCTCCATCTATTGGAGGTGAAGGAGAGTTGTGCTATGATCGTCTTCCATCGAGCCCGAGCCGAGATTTGGGGGTCGCGGTCTGCATCCTCTTCATCCAGAGCCTCGGGTGACTATATCTTCTACACCGGCTTCATCCAACCTTCGGTTCATTTGTTCTAAGTGCTACCTTCTCTATTCTCCTAGCTTGTTTAAGGATTTGAGGGATAGATCATCTTGTTTATCATTCTCCTAGGTATTTTGTGCTTAGATTGATAATCTCATAACTGGGCTTGTATTTCTCCACTCTATTTTTCTTATCTAGACATTTTTGGAGCTTGCTCCGAGTGTGTATGGGTTGTCTCGTCGTCGTGTGAGAACCCACGTATGTGGGCCGTCGAGCCCGTGTGTGTGTGGTTGATACCGTCGAGCAGCGTTTATAGTGAAATCCTCTCGAGGTGAGAGGGGTGGACGTAGGACGGTACTTGGTGCATCCGAACCACCTAAAAATATTGTGCCATGGTTTGCTTATCTGGTGGTTGTTGATTTTCATTATTCCGTTCACTATACGAGTGTGAGATGGTGAGACGTGAGTTTACTCAACTATCCATTCATATTTCGTTGTCCAAGTGAGTATATCTCTGCGCTGGGAAGTTGTGAGAGCTTGCTTGATTTACTTTCATTCATTCCAATCAAGTCTCTGCTTCACATTTATTCTACATATCTGCGGTTTGTTTGGGTTACGTTAAAATTTGTAGTAAAGGGTGGGCAATCAATTCACCCCCCTCTCAATTGCCTCCTAATCGGGCCAACAATTGGTATCAGAGCCTCGGCTCTGCTTTTTAGAAAACCTAGCGGTTTTAGAGTGATCTGTTAGGAATGGCCAACAATCTCAACAAGAGGATGATGCCCGAAGGGCATTCTATTCAACGGCCACCCTTCTTCGATGGGAGTAATTACCTATACTGGAAGAATAGGATGACCGTATTCCTTAGAGCACAAAGTCATGCAATATGTACTGTTATTAGGAATGGTCCGTATGTTGTACACCCCGATGAGGATATGTGGGATGATGATGCAATCAAGAAAGCCACTATGAATTTTAATGCTTTGAATATAATTCAGTGTGCTATTCACCCTAACGAGTATGCTCGTGTCTCCATGTGCAGTAGCGCCAAGGAAATGTGGGACAAGCTCAAGCTCATCTATGAAGGTACCGCAGAAGTCAAGGAGATAAAGGCGAATATGCTGACCCGTGACTACGAGCTATTTAGAATGAAAGATGAAGAAGATATCTCCCATATGTTCGCGCGACTCATGGAGATCACCAACGGACTAAAGTCACTCGGAAGAGAGTTCACCAACAAGGAGTTGGTACGGAAGGTGTTGAGGTCACTGTCACCAAGCTGGGACACCAAGGTGACCGTGATAGAAGACTCCAAGGATTTGACAATGCTCACCATGGATGCACTCATAGGGTCATTAATGACCTATGAGATCAATGTGATCAAAAGGACGGAAGAGGATCCGAAGAAGAAAAGGCCAATCGCCTTGAAAGCACTCCCGGAGAGTGTCTCGAGCCAAGAGGAATCGTTGGGAACCACCGACGATGAAGAGGTTGCTATGCTAACAAGAAAGGTAAGACAATTCTTGCACCAAAGAAGAAGATTTGGTGGAAAGTACAGGAAAGGGAAGAGGCAGCCAAGACAAAGAAATGAACCATCCAAGGCCGTCGAAATCATTTGTTATGAATGCAAGAAAGCGGGGCACATGCGAGGAGAATGCCCCGAGCTCCAAAAGAAGAAAGGAAAGGTCGGCAAGGGCAAGAAGCCGAAAGCCATGAAGGCGACATGGAGCGACGAGGATGAGGATGATCCCACGACTGATGATGAGGAGCAGGATATTGAAGAACTCGTGAAGACGATGTGTTTGATGGCCAACAACGACAGCGAACAGGTAATTTCTGACACTGAGGCCATTTCAAATGAACAGTGGGAACTTGCTTATGAAGAATTAGATGAGAAGTATAGAAGAATAAAAAATGAAAACAGGACTTTAAAGAAAAAGATTCATGAAATTGCACACTCATATGATTCATGTGAAAAATGTAATTTGCTTGAAATACAAATCAAAAGTCTGAAAAATGGTAATGATGCTTTGGAAACCAAACTAGCTTTGTTTGAAGAGGAAATAGCATGATTAGATATAGAAAAGAAAAATGCATTTAAGCTGAAAGATGAAATCCAAGAAAAGCATAACCTCTTAAACAAAGAACTTGAAAAGTTGCATGTTCAAATGAGTGAATGTGAAAAAGAGAGAAAACTTGAAAGTGAATAATGAGAGCTTTGTTATTGAAATTGAAAAATGAGAATGAAAAAGTAGTGAGAGAGAAAGGAAAACAAGTTGAAAAGAATCAAAGTGTAATGCATAGCAATAAGAATCATGCTCATTATGCTGTGAATAAATCATTTCATCAAGGAGAATGTTCACACACACACTTCGAAAAGTAAACTGTTAATTCCAAATTCCCCTCAACTTTTAGAAATGTAAATAAAAGAAGAAATTTTGGTAGGAGAAGACCCACGTGTTTTTATTGTGGGAAAATAGGGCATGACATGTATATATGCCAACTCATGCAATATGATGATGAATTGTTTTTCAGTAGATACTATGAGTCACTTGGGAACGCTAACATGAAGGGACCCAAGCTTGCTTGGGTACCCAAATCAAAATGAGCATGGTTGGTAATTGGTGCACGTCTGCATGAAGGCGGGAGACAATAAATGGTACCTGGACAGCGGATGCTCCAGGCACATGACTGGAAATAAACACCTCTTTACAGACCTTGCTGAGAAGAATGGCGGAACGGTAATTTTCGGAGGACAGGACAAGGGTAAGATCATAGGAATTGGGAGAATTGGTAAGGACCTTAACCATTGCATTGAAGATGTTTCACTAGTTAGAGGTCTTCATCATAATTTGCTTAGTGTAAGTCAACTTTGTGACAAGGGTCACAAAGTGATTTTTGAATCCTCACACTGCACAATCATTGATGCTAACACATAGAAAATTAAGTTCATAGGTGTAAGATGTAACAACACCTATCAAGTCGATTTTGATGAGCTTGCACCTAAGAAACTGTGTTTAGTTGCTAATAGAAGTGAAGATGTTTGGTTGTGGCATCACCGTCTTGGGCATGCCAGCTTTAATGTAATTAGGAAGTTGAACCGTCATGATTTAGTTAGAGGACTTCCTAAATTAAACTTTGAAACTTCAGAGATTTTTGAAGCATGTAATAAAGGAAAGCAAACCACCACATCCTTTAAATGCAAAAACATTGTTTCAACAGAAAAACCCCTTCAATTGTTGCATCTAGACTTATTTGGTCCCACCAGGACTCGCAGTCTTGCGGGGAAGCTTTATGGCTTTGTGATTGTCGATGATTTCTCGCGATATGCATGTGTTTTATATCTTGCTAACAAAAGTGATGCTTGCAATGAGTTTATTGATTTTTACACAAAAGTTCAGAATGAAAAAGGATATACAATTCAGAAAATTCAAAGTGACCACGGAAAAGAATTTGAAAATCATGAGTTTGATACTTTTTGCAGAAAGCAGGGGTACGAGCATCAGTTCTCTTCACCAAGAACCCCTCAACAAAACGGCGTGGTCGAAAGAAAAAACAGGACACTCGTGGAGATGGCGCGTACCATGCTTGCCGAGAATGGTCTTCCACGGTACTTATGGGCAGAGGCGGTGAACATCACTTGCTACATCACAAATAGAGCAATGGTAAGACCAATCCTTAAGAAAACTCCATACGAGCTTTACAAAGGTAAGAAACCCAACATATCTCATTTCAAGCCATTTGGTTCAATTTGTTATATTTTGAATAATGGAAAAGACAATCTAGAAAAAATTGAAACAAAAAGTTATAAAGGGATCTTTCTCGAGTATGCTCTAACATCTAGAGCTTACCGTGTGTATAACACTAGAACACTTGTTGTCGAGGAAAGTCCACATGTAGTTGTTGATGAATTCACAATGAGGAAATCAAATGATAATCATTTTCTTATTACAGGTGAGGGTGAAATTGAAAAGGGAGAGTCGAGCAAACAAGGTGAGGCAGCGAATCAAGAAGAAGAAAGAGAACAAGAAGAAGAAGAAGCGGAACAAGAGCAACATCCGAACCTTCCACACCAATGGACCACGCACAAGGACCATCCATTGGAGAACGTGATCGGCGGTGTGGATGAGGAATTCGAACTCGGGCTTCAATGAGGGAAGTAGAAATTCACGATAATCTAGCTTTACTTTCTAGCATTGAGCCTAAATCATTAGATGATGCTTTGAATGATAATTCTTGGGTTCTCGCCATGCAAGAAGAGCTACACCAATTCCAAAGGAATCGGGTGTGGTTCCTCGTGCCCCGGCCTGATGACCATCCTATCATTGGAACTAAGTGGGTTTTCTGAAACAAACTTAGTGAAGATTGGGTGGTTGTGAGGAATAAGGCAAGATTAGTAGCCAAGGGCTACTCTCAAGAATTTGGCATTGATTTTGATAAATCATTTGCACCTGTGGCTAGATTAGAAGTAGTTAGAATTTTACTTGCTTATGCTTGTCACGGGAATATTAAACTGTTTCAAATGGACGTGAAGAGTGCCTTCCTCAACGGAGTGATCAAGGAAGAAGTGTACGTGGAGCAACCACCGGGCTTTGAAGATGAAAGATTTCCGGACCACATATTCAAATTGGACAAGGCACTATACGGTTTGAAACAGGCTCCCCGGGCATGGTATGATAGATTAAGTTCATTTCTTATTGAAAATGGCTTCAAACGAGGTAACATAGATCAAACATTGTTTACAAAAACTTGTGATAATCATTCATTAATTGTTCAAGTTTATGTAGATGATATACTTTTTGGAGCCTCAAATTTAAAAATGAATGATGAATTTACCCAACTTATGTAGGGGGAGTTCGAGATGAGCTTGATGGGAGAGCTCAACTTCTTCTTGGGTTTACAAATAAAACAAATGGACGATGGAATCTTCATCAACCAGAAGAAGTACACACAAGAAATTGTGAAGAAATTTCAACTTGAGACTGCCAAGCCCTTTGCAACACCAATGTCCACCTCACAGAAAATGGAAGAAGAAAAAGGTAACAAATTTGATCAAAAACTCTTTAGGGGGATGATAGGATCCTTGCTTTATCTGACTGCTAGTAGGCCTGACATACACTTTAGTGTTTGTCTCTGTGCAAGATACCAATCTTGTCCCAGGGACTCCCATTTAGCGGCCGTAAAAAGGATCTTCAGGTATTTGAATGGAACTCTTGAACTTGGTTTGTGGTATCCTAGAAATAATTCATTCGATTTACATGCTTTCACTGATTCTGATTATGTTGGTTGCAAAATGGATCGAAAAAGTACAAGCAGTCACTGTCAGTTTCTTGGGGGCTGCATGGTTTCATGGGCCTCAAAGAAACAGCATTGTGTGTCTCTATCAACTGCCGAAGCCGAGTATGTGGCTGCCGGTAGTTGTGCGGCTCAAGTGCTTTGGATCCAACATCAGTTGCTTGGTTTCGGTCTTTGTTTGAAAAAAACTCTCATAATGTGTGACAACACATCTGCAATAAACTTGTCCAAAAATCATGTCCAACATTCCCGCACTAAGCACATAGAGGTTAGACACCACTTTATACGAGATCATATCAATAAAGGTGATTTTAAACTTATTTTTGTTGATACAAAACACCAACTTGCTGATGTATTTACAAAACCCTTGAATTCTGAACAATTTTACTTTCTAAGAAGAGAATTAGGAGTGTGCAGATTAGACACTTAGATATTTTGAGCTGAATTGTGCATACACTCTTTTCATATTTTTCATAAAGAAACTGTTCATATTGCCTTTTGCTTTGCACATAAAAGTTTTCATTACCTTTACTTTTCAAACTCTACCTTTTGTGCATATTTAAAGAAATAACAATTTGGTTCTCATACATGCTTTTATCCTTTTGCATCCGCTTGTACATAAATGCATATACTTCATCTATGTGTGCATGAATGCCATGATTAACCGGTATATAAAATAGTGTCAGTGGAAAGATGGATTAAGTCCACCTGGAAGCTTTCATTATGTGTGAGTGTGGTCTTCGGACCTAAGTACTCCGCCACGTACCAGTAATCAAATTGCTTGAAAACAACATTTTGAAATGCTTGAGTGTATATAGATTACATACCTTTCAGTTGATATCTTCTATGACCTTACGCCCTTGCTAAATAAAATACTTTGACTAGGACATGTTTTAACATGGCACATATTAAGGGGGAGGTTTTTGTTATAACGGTGCATACACTTTGGGGGAGACATCACCATGAATAAGCTAATTCATCTCTTACATTCTACGCAATCTCTCACACAATTTGCACATGTTAGTTAATGATTCTAACTAACAAGAATTTCACTTATTCCATTCAACACATTTTAGGACTCTGGAACCCCTACATGGAAATCACGTGACTTGTGGGGAAAAAGCTGTCAGCCCCGTCAAAAATAGTCAATAAGTGTGATTTGACATCAAGTAAATCAGGAATCCCCCCTGAGATAAAAGAGGAAAGGCGCATTGAAAAGTGTCATATCCACATAATCATAAGTGACCATGTCGAGTAACCGGGAAGTGCCCCTGAAACAAAGGGCATGACTCGTGTCAAAAGGCTAGTCAACTTGTCATTTAAAAATGAAAATAAACTTGGGATTGTGCGAAGCTACCAAAAGTCGAGCACGTTGTATGAAAGTGTAGGGAAGAAAAGTTCCTACTTGTGTTCTTTAGAAAATTTAAAAATCCATGCTATCTAGATTTCATTGCTCATACTTCACATATTTACCTAGGGAGTGATTGTATGGACGTATACCTTGAATTAGTCATATTTCATGAGTCTTGCAGTACCACTTCTTGTAAGCACTACCTTTTTACTATTGCACATGAAATTCATGTTCTCAGTCTATCGCATTTTTCATATCCTGCTCATAAAGAACTTGCTTGCTATATTATACAATGATGATTGCATATGTGCTTGACTGCTCATTTTATGCGTTTCATATGCATCTCATTGAGTTAACTGTGCATATTGAGGCTTAACCTTCACCCTTTTACAGCTTTAATAATTCCCTATTTGACTCGGACAAAAAGGGGGAGAAATAAGAAATAATGTTTGAATGCTCACTTTGAATGCATGCAACTTTGAATGCTTCTTTTACATGCTATTTTTAATGCAAACATTTGTGGTGACATCAAAAGTGCTGAGCTGTGAATCCAAATCTCTGTTAGTTCTCATTGGTTTTATCTTCGTCAAAAAGGGGGAGATTGTTGTGCCCTGATCTGTTTTGACGAAGATCTTAATTAAACATGTAATGATTTCAGGTTCAATGAATTTGCATGAATACAGGTTTGATGAATGATTGCCTTGAATGAAAACTTGCTTGATTGATCAAATTGTCTGCTGAATGATGGGATATGGAGTTGATCTAAAACACCATGTTGAATTTCATATTCTAAATGTATGATTGGGCATAACATGAGAAATATTCAATCATGACTAAGATGAATGAAGTTGTACTTATATGTTGAATGAAGTAGTGAATGAAAAGGTCATTTGGTAATTCGTAAAATGAATGGATGCTTTGAATGTGGAATTTACTATGTGATGATTGAGAACGTTTCAGTTGATATATTGAGATGATGAGTTGACTGGCAAATTGAATGCATGTTAATTGTGAAGTTTTTCACTCATTCACTCAAGGCCAAGGTATGAATAGATGTCCAAACGGATCTTAGTGTGAATGGACTGATCCAGGTAAAATTCATGCTTATCCATGTATATCTGAGTGGTATAAACTCCATTGATCAACATTGATATATGTATCTAATTTGTGGAGTTTTCAATGGCCTTTACTAATGTTTTTCTGCTGTCAGTAAAAGTGTCGCCCTCAGGGGTCGACACTTATTTGTGGAGTTTCTGCCTTGCGTTGAAAGAAAGGATGATGGCAGAAAGTGTCGACCTACGGGGTCGACACTTTCACCAAGGTTCTGATGTTTTGCTAAGGCAGAACTCACGGGAAAAAGTTTCGACCTCGTAAGTTGACACTTTTCATCACGAATGTTATGTTCCTTTCACAGGCCAGAACACTTCGTAAGAAGTGTCAACCCCATGGGTCGACACTCGTGTTTCAATTTTGTGTTTATACATGTTCTGGCAGAACATCCAGGAAAAAGAGTCGACTCCATGAGTCGACACTTTTTCTGAATGTTCGAACGCGGTTTTCTGGATCTGTTTCGAACCCTCATTACATGGATCCATTTACCATGGCTTTTGACCCTAATGCCCTTAGGGCATCCTTAACATCTAGTATGTGATATGAACGGGGTCCAAAAAGGGCTATTAAGTCATTTGGGGCTTCAAGCCCTTTGGTATATATCGCCCCCCCCCCCTCATTCGATCGGATATCCCCTTTGAGCTTCTAACGTGGAACTATTTGCCTTGCAGGAGAAGAAGGTGCTCCATCTGTTGGAGGTGAAGGAGAGTTGTGCCAGGATCGTCTTCCATCGAGCCCGAGCCGAGATTTGGGGGTCGCGGTCTGCATCCTCTTCATCCGGAGCCTCGGGCGACTATATCTTCTACATCGGCTTCATCCAACCTTCGGTTCATTTGTTCTAAGCGCTACCTTCTCTATTCTCCTAGCTTGTTTAAGGATTTGAGGGATAGATCATCTTGTTTATCATTCTCCTAGGTATTTTGTGCTTAGATTAATAATCTCATAACTGGGCTTGTATTTCTCCACTCTATTTTTCTTATCTAGACATTTTCGGAGCTTGCTCCGAGTATGTGTGGGTTGTCTCGTCGTCGTACGAGAACCCACGTGTGTGGGCCGTCGAGCCCGTGTGTGTGTGGTTGCTTCCGTCGAGCAGCGTTTATAGTGAAATCCTCTCAAGGTGAGAGGGGTGGACGTAGGATGGCACTTGGTGCGTCCGAACCACCTAAAAATACTGTGCCGTGGTTTGCTTATCTGGTGGTTGTTGATTTTCATTATTCCGTTCACTATACGAGTGTGAGACGGTGAGACGTGAGTTTACTCAACTGTCCGTTCATATTTCGTTGTCCGAGTGAGTATATCTCTGCGCTGGGAAGTTGTGAGAGCTTGCTTGATTTACTTTCATTCATTCCAATCAAGTCTTTGCTTTACATTTATTCTACATATCTGCGGTTTGTTTGGGTTGCGTTAAAATTTGTAGTAAAGGGTGGGCAATCAATTCACCCCCCTCTCAATTGCCTCCTAACCGGGCCAACAATGTTCATCATGGCCGAGCCACCCGGACCCCAGTCAAAGTCCTAGCCATCTACAGCGAGGACCAGCCATGTAATACCCCGATTTTTTTTCGAGAAATTAATTAGCAATTAATTAGAATAATTCCTTAATAAATAGAGTAAGTTATATTTCGACTATTTTATAAAAATCAAAAAAAATTATATTCTTGTAGAGGATAACACGTTTAACAAACTTGTCTTCTGTGGCCAACCCAAATAAAATATGTAAGTAGGCCGAATTAGTGGATTAAGCCCAAATTAAACATTTAGTTAACCATACCTTGAAACGCGAAATTCGAGCCCAATACTCCATCAAATGAGCCCAAACCGGTGGCAAATGAAAGGCCAGGATGAGAGGATCATTTCCCCTCTCTTAATCTCCCGAAACCCTAACCCTAGGAGATGCAATCGGCGGAGTTTGGATCGAGTCAACTTTTGCGGCGGCGTTCACATTAACCCGACTTGCGTGGATGAATTCTCACTGCATAGAACACTCTAGAAGGTGTGCGACCTATAAAAATGCTCCTTAGGAACCCTAGTTTCATTTGGAAGCTGTGGCGACCGACGAGAACCTTGGACGAGGGCGAATTCCAGGGATCTCCGACGTGGGGTACCTAGCGCGCCTTCCTCCTTTTTCTTCCTTTCTTCCCTGATTGAGGTAGGTTCTCTCGAGCTCAAACCTCAAGTAATATGTCAAAATGTTCAGCATCTAGTCCTCTTTCTTTGGTTATATAAAGCCCCAAATATCATGTAGTATCCTGCGAGTATTTTGAGGTTTAATAGAAGCATGTCAAATTAGGGTTAACTCTGTTACTCTTCGATTTTAGTAGAGACTTAAGAGAGTAAATATGAAATTGATTCATGCATCTCGTAGAGCTTTTCGTGCTCTTTCTTTTGGTAGTAAAAGCCTCAAATAGCATGCTTATATCGTGCGAATTTCATGTTTTAGTTCTGACCCTAGAAACCTCGCCGGAGTCGGGCAGGGCGAATGGGCAGCGACCTGTCTGGACTTATGCGGCCACACGATAGACCGCACATCCAAGACAGGCGGCCTGTCATGGACCGTTTAACTGCTTCTATTTCTGATCGTTTCCATGGTACGTGCGGTCAGATACCAACCGCATGTCTGTCCTGCGGCCAGGTCCAGACCGCACATCCATTCCAGCGGCACCCTACCGACCGTCCATCTCCAGCAGGCCTTCGGACCTGAGGGGGAATGAGCGGCATGTCTATGACCATCCATAGGGATGTAAGGTCCAGAACCGACCACACATCGTTAGCAGAACAGATTAAATTGTCATTTCAGCTTGTTATGTTAGTAGATTAGTGTTAATTGCATGTTAGCAACACACCTAATAAACTGTAATTCATGATAGTAAATAATTCTTACTGATTTATTTAATTTGAGCTTGATCTTGATTTATCTTTCCAATGAATGTCAATCTTAAGTGTGAATCATTTATAATTGAAATGGCTATTAAGTTTACACTTGTTAACCTTAGACCTGAACCGTTAATCTTGAACCATTATTATCCCTTAGAATTGATTTTTGGACTCAATCGAACCGCTGTGATTTGAGTCTTTGTCCGAATTGGACTAGCAGGGACTTGAGCAGCCGCTAGTCGATCGCATATCTCCCTGAACGGCCCAGTGGAGACCGTTTATCTCTGGCTCATGGCCATTTAATCTTGGTCGTCTATCCTTGATCTATCTTCGACCGATTCTCGATTTGCCTGACCCAATAGACCCTAGGTCGATCAGCAGGCAGTGGGCTGGACTCTGGCTCAGTTCCACCCTGCCTATGGCGTCAATCCTTCATCTTTATGCAGCTCTTTGGAGCCCATTTATCTCCTTCTTGAGCTTTAGTCATTCTGGCCTTGTGCGGCCCATGCTTGACCGTTCTTGTGGTTGAAAGGCCCATCTTGGACCGTTTATCCTTGACCTCGTAGAGGCTGATCTCCAGCCCAGTTCCTGATAGTGCGGCCTATATGAGATCGTATAAATATTGAGCGGCCCATTTCTGACAGTGTATATTACAGTTTTCCGAAAAGTGATTATTTCACGATTTCGAATTGTGTGAGCTACTCTAGCCTATCTAGGCTATGGTATTTCATGATATGACCTATTGTTAGGTCTATTGATCGTCAATTATAGTCATTTGGAATAACTATTCCTCTCGATTAAAGAGCTTATTGTTTGGACTGTTAAGAATCATCATTCTTACATCCTTTACCTTGACTACATGAACTTGACCTTGGAACTCTTGGCCATTAAATATTGTGGATGTCTAGATTCGTGGGATCTGCGATCCAAACAAATCAATGCCAAGGCAAACAAATGAAGGGCCCAGTCTGGTCCTGGGAGGAGCACCCGAAGAGTACTTGATCCTTGGGGAGGTGAATGACAAGGTGTGGCATTGTCACCGGTGCATGACTTGCTTGTTGAGTCTAGGGCATTCCATATTCTCGTGAAACTTATTATTCATGCTTAAAGCATGAAGTACTTGCTTGCTTGCTTGACATGACTCGAATTGACTTGTAAATGGCTATTCACTAGAAAATCTTGTTAATCTTGCTTGATAACTCGACATGCAATTATTTCTTCTATTTAATTATCGTTACTCTTTGAATCTAGATGATTATTTAGTTCTGCTTATTTTTCTCGCGTTAATCATGCATATTCATTAATTGGTTAATCACTTAAACTATGCCTGACGATAGAGTATAATTCCTACTGAGCTTCTTGCTCACCCCTACTTCCAATCCTTTTCAGGTAACACGGTAAACGGAACGTTGTAAATGAGGATCGGGTCAGTGTGATCGAGTGAACCTGGAACCTAGAGATCGGAGTCTGTCTTTTTATCTTCTTGAGTCTAGCTAGTGTCGTGAGTCTGGTTTTTTTTTTCTCCCTTTGTTATTTCCTCCTTTAATTTGAGTCTAATATTGTAAAAATGAGTCAAATTATATTTTAAATTTCAAATATTAGAAATTTCATATCTTCACATTGTGTATGGCCTCCATGTGTTTAATTGTGATTATTTATTTTCGCTCTTGTTATGATGATTGTTAACTGCCACGTTCCGAGCATCGCTTCCCGCTGCTATCGGTTCGGGGCGTGACAGAGGTGGTATCAGAGCCAGGTTGTTGTCTGAGTCCTAGGATTTTGTCCAAGAGTATAGGTTACCCTAAGTCATAAGACACGTGTCATCCTTTGTCACCTGGTGAGATTGGGTAGTATCTTAGGTTAAGTAATAAAATATATACAAGATTGCGTTGTGATACGCGTAAGGGTAATGAAAAAGTTAACTATATAATTATTTTGCAGGTCTCTAAGCCATTCTTAAAATGAAAGCGAGTGAGTCCATGGGTAAGCTAAGATTCGGTTCTACTAGAGGCTGGCGAGTCCGTCATAAAGAAACTCGAAGTAATAAGAAGAAGAAGAATAATATTACGTAAATGAAATGTTTGTACTGTCACAAACTTGGTCATCTCGTAAAGGAGTGTTGGCGAAGGGGCGGAGCGTGTCTGCGTTGCGAAAATCAGGATCATAAAATGGCTAACTGTCCTAAGTTACTTTCACAAGCAAAAATATAAGAAGAATCGGAACCAACTTCTATCGAATGAAGAATTATATAAGGTATTGTTCTCTTTTATCCCTATCTATAGCTAAATTTTTTCGTCATTAGTTGTATGATTAACATGTTATTTTGATAGATAAGATCATCTTAGTTCAAATATTCAAATAATTGATAATACCCGACGAATTTGGGGACCAAATTCCTTAAAGTGGGGGAGGATGTAATACCCCGATTTTTTTTGAGAAATCAATTAGCAATTAATTAGAATAATTCCTTAATAAATAGAATAAGTTATATTTTGACTATTTTATAAAAATCTAGAAAAACTATATTCTTATAGAGGATAACACGTTTAACAAACTTATCTTCTATGGCCAACCCAAATAAAATCTGTAAGTAGGGCGAATTAGTGGATTAAGCTCAAATTAAACACTTAGTTAACCATACCTTGAAACGTGAAATTCGAGCCCAATACTCCATCAAATGAGCCCAAACCGGTGGCAAATGAAAGGCCAGGATGAGAGGATCATTTCCCCTCTCTTAATCTCCCGAAACCCTAACCCTAGGAGATGCAATCGGCGGACTTTGGATCAAGTCTGTAGTGCCCCAGAACTTCATAAATAATAAAGGCCTAAATAAATTTATAAATGGTTTGTGTGATTAATAAGTCATTATAAGGCCAAATAGTGTTGATCAATTAACCCAACCCACTTAATTAAAGTCTAAAATGTTTTTAACTCTGGCCCATTAAGTTAGGCCGATATTCTAGAAGGTATTCAAGCCTATCCACGGATTTTAGGATAAGTATTAATTATATATATATAATGATGTGGATAATTAACAAAAGAGTTTTAATGATTTAGAAATTCTACCTACGATGACTGTAACGGTCTATCGTAAGACCGCTACATCCATGTAACGCATGGTCTCCAGACCGTTACATGCCTGTAAGTTTCGTGAGTGAAGGAACTCATGAAAAGATTAGAATTTGATGATCTTATCCACTAAGGATCGACTTGAGAAGGCTTGTAATATTGCTAAGGACTCTTAGAGATTAGGATTTGATGAAATATGGACTCTAAACTCGATCTAATCCTCAAATCCTAGTCTAAACTCTATAAATAGGGCATAGTTCTGAACTGTGCGACCCCTACTTTTGGGACGTAAAGAAGCAAGGTAAGGAGTCATTATCTCAGGTAATTTCTTTAGAGGTATTTATTTATAATACTTTAGACTAACTCCCCTCCGAATTTCACATCTTTAGGTTAAGAGGGCGTAGAGTTAGAGCCTAAAGAAGTTGCTGAAAAAGTCACAAGAGAAGGAAGGGATCTAGGGCAAGGTTCTCAACCAAATTCAGAAACTACAGTCTAAGTAAGAGGTAGGTTATCTCATGAACGGCAAAAACAGCATGATAGGACTAAAAGCCCTCTGGTTTGATTGAATTCCATGCATTATAGAGCATTGATTTCATGTTTTATTTGTTCTATGCACATCATGCACCTCTTAGCCAAATTAAGAAATTAAAACATGACTATTCATCTATTCATGATTACCTATGCATGTAGATGGCCTTACTTCGTTAACATGACTAGAAACTCATCATGTTTTGATAAAAGACATGATGTGAGTTGATCTCTTAGTTTCTATGATTATTTTCTATTAACAGATACTGTAACGCACTATCATAGGACCGTCACTTTCAAGTAACGGCCCTACTACAGATCGTTACAAACTCTGTAATATTTGAATTGCACTGATGTTTCTAACGCGCTTGGACAGACGCATTACATTCAAGTAACGGCTTGATCATGACCGTCACTTTCACTGTGACGCCCCCTCTTAAGACCGTTATATCCTACGTTCTGTCAACCCTAAGACAGAAAATAACTTGCCAATATTATTTATTGATTAAGCATAATTACTTAAGTTTTAACCTGATTATATGATTTTTTTGGATATCTGATTGCGCATGATAGGTATTGCATGTTTTGATATCTTAATGATATTTTAAGGATATGTTAATATATCAAAATGTTCACGGTGGATACCTGATTATATGACTTAAGTCTTGTATTATAAAGCATGACTTTTAGACGTTGTATTGACGGAGTTCACCACGATTTTCACTTTGATTATACATGTCTCTCTTTGTCAATAGAGTCAATTCTATAAGTACATGGCACATATTCTGGTATGTCGTCATTAGTTCACAGTTTGCACTATAGGAACACAATCTTGGACATGAGGACCTCTGTATTGGATAATCCTTCCAATGGACTAGGAAATCATTGTTTCAAGGCCTCCGTAATTCTCCGCGAGCCTGGGATTCCCACTAGGACGCCGAGTTGGTTGTACCAAAGAAAGCCCATTAATTAGAACACTCTATCGTGGTTTTGATTCTTGAAATGTAACGGCCTTGAACTGGACCGTCAGGATCACGTAACGGCCCAGTGCCAGACCGTCACATTCCTCTGAGTCTATTTTTATCCTTCTGGACTCGGATCACTGTAACGGCCTATTACTGGCGCGTTACATAATGTAACGGCCCAGCAAATGACCGTTACATAGCTTGTTTATGTTAACCCAAGGTTTGACCAAGGGTTGATATTCCAATGATTCTAGACAAACCTTGATGATCTAGAACTTGTCATATTGCTTAAATTGATCTAAAAGAAATGGAAGTTAAGGAAAATACCGTTATGCTGTCGATTTATTTCTATGAGCACGACATTGTTTAAAGTCTATTTCTTGACTCCTACATTCTTATGTTGAAGCATTCATTCATTGATTTTAGTTATCATGGAATTATTGGAAGTACTATATTCTTGGCCATACGTTACTGTTATACTGCGTGGAAGTAGCTTAATTTATAACTGAAGATGCGATCGAGCACTGATTGTGTTCAAGGGCTCTATGCTAGTCCCCTCGGCTGATTGCCGGAAACATACTATTTTATAAATCATGGGGTATGATGCTACTGGCGTCGCATTGCGCTGGGAGTACTATTTCTATAAATAAGTGAAGATCCACGGCACGACATGACATTCTTGCTTGATATTCCACAGAAATTCACGAAGCACTTGCTCTTAAGCATAAGATGCTAAAGTGAGGAATATGTGGCTTGCTAGTACAATCTCGTTACATTCTCGTTCATGGAAGGCCAATATCATGTTCTTGTTATATTCTTGCTAGCTCATTCTTGATCATTCTATCTTACATGGTTATCTTGTTTCTATTGATTTGATCGCATGATTGATTCTCAATCGCATGATTTTACCTTATTTCTTTAGAGCTAAAATGATAATTACATAAATAGTGCCTTCATGTTGATGCGAAGATACCTACTGGGCAAGTGTGCTCATGACCTATTTTCCAATGTTTTTTTCAGGAGATGGAAATAGTTTGGATTCGGATTCGGGCTATACTAGTAGTGGGTCCGGAAGCGAGTGAAAGTGTTATAAAGATGAGAGTGAAGACTTGGGAAGTTAAAGTGTCTAGATTGAGTCAATGTAATTTTCCTATTTCTTGAGTCTAGTAGAATGGAAATCAAATTAGTGATTGTATCTTGAATATTGAGCATTATGAAATAAAGTTAAAGTTTGATTAAATCTTGTGCAATTGCATTTACTTGTGTGATTGTCTTACGCTCTGATTGATTCTTGCTTGTAAGAGGCTTACCATGCCGGCTGTTCGCGCTCCCCGAGCGAGTCTTCCGCTGTAATAAAGGCTCGGGGCGTGACAGAGTCAACTTTTGCGGCGGCGTTCACATTAACCCGACTTGCGTTGATGAATTCTCCTTGCGTAGAACACTCTAGAAGGTGTGCGACCTATAAAAATGCTCCTTAGGAACCCTAGTTTCATTTGGAAGCTGTGGCGGCCGACGAGAACCTTGGACGAGGGTGAATTCCAGTGATCTCCGACGTGGGGTATCTAGCGCATCTTCCTCCTTTTTCTTCCTTTCTTCCCTGATTGAGGTAGGTTCTCTCGGGCTCAAACCTCAAGTAATATATCAAAATGTTCAGCATCTAGTCCTCTTTCTTTTGGTATATAAAGCCCCAAATATCATGTAGTATCCTGCGAGTATTTTGAGGTTTAGTAGAAGCATGTCAAATTTGGGTTAACTTTCTTTTAAGTAGAGACTTAAGAGAGTAAATATGAAATTGATTCATGCATCTCGTAGAGCTTTTCGTGCTCTTTCTTTTGGTAGTAAAAGTCTCAAATATCATGCTTTATATCGTGCAAATTCCATGTTTTAGTTCTGAGCCTAGAAACCTCGCCGGAGTCGGGCAAGGCGAAAGGGCAGCGACATGTCTGGACTTGTGCGGCCACACGATAGACCGCACATCCAAGACAGGCGGCCTGTCGTGGACCGTTTAACTACTTCTATCTCTGATCATTTCCCTGGTACGTGCGGTCGGATACCAACTGCATGTCTGTCCTGCGGCCAGTTCCAAATTGCACATCCATTCCAGCAGCACCCTACCGACCGTCCATCTCCAGCAGGCCTTCGGACCTGAGGGGGAATGAGTGGCATGTCTATGACCGTCCATGGGGATGTAAGGTCCAGAACCGATCGCAGATCGTTAGCAGAACAGATTAAATTGTCATTTCAGCTTGTTATGTTAGTAGATTAGTGTTAATTGCATGTTAGCAACACACCTAATAAACTGTAATTCATGACAGTAAATAATTCTTGCTAATTTATTTAATTTGAGCTTGATCTTGATTCATCTTTCCAATGAATGTCAATCTTAAGTGTGAATCATTTATAATTGAAATGGCTATTAGGTTTACACTTGTTAACCTTAGACCTGAACCGTTAATCTTGAACCATTATTATCCCTTAGAATTGATTTTGGGACTCAATAGAAGCGTTGTGATTTGAGTCTTTGTCCGAATTGGACTAGCAGGGACTTGAGCGGCCGCTAGTCGACTGCATATCTCCCTGAACGGCCCAGTGGAGACCGTTTATCTCTGGCTCATGGCCATTTAATCTTGGTCGTTTATCCTTGATCTATATTCGACCGATTCTCGATTTGCCTGACCCAATAGACCCTAGGCCGATCAGCAGGCAGTGGGCTGGACTCTGGCTCAGTTCCACCCTGCCTATGGCAGCCCGGGAGTCCACTTGGGCGAATTTCTAGCCTATTGATAGGCCCAGTATTGTGCGGACTATAGTTGCCCGTACAACTGACATGCGGCCCATGCTGGACCGTTCAGACTATGAGCGGATCTATCTGGACCGTATATCCTGTTCTTATACTTCAAGAACTTCTGGCCCTGTGCGGCCCATTTCTGACCGTTCATCTTTGTGCGGCCATTTGGAGCCCGTTTATCTCCTTCTTGAGCTTTAGTCGTTCTGGCCTTGTGCGGCCCATGCTTGACCGTTCTTGTGGTTGAAAGGCCCATCTTGGACCGTTTATCCTTGACCTCGTAGAGGCTAATCTCCAGCCCAGTTCCTGATAGTGCGGCCCATATGAGATCGTATAAATATTGAGCGGCCCATTTCCGACCGTGTATATTACAATTTTCAGAAAAGTGATTATTTCATGATTTTGAATTGTGTGAGCTACTCTAGCCTATCTAGGCTATGGTATTTCGTGATATGACCTATTGTTAGGTCTATTGATCGTCAATTATAGTCATTTGGAATAACTATTCCTCTCGATTAAGGAGCTTATTGTTTGGACTCTTAAGAATCATCATTCTTACGTCCTTTACCTTGACTACATGAACTTGACCTTGGAACTCTTGGCCATTAAATATTGTGGATGTCTAGATTCGTGGGATCTGTGATCCAAACAAATCAATGCCAAGGCAAACAAACGAAGGGCCCAGTCTGGTCCTGGGAGGAGCACCCGAAGAGTACTTGATCCCTGGGGAGGTGAATGACTAGGTGTGACATTGTCACCGGTGCATGACTAGCTTCTTGAGTCTAGGGCATTCCACATTCTCGTGAAACTTATTATTCATGCTTAAAGCATGAAGTACTTGCTTGCTTGCTTGACATGACTCGAATTGACTTGTAAATGGCCACTCACTAAAAAATCTTGTTAATCTTGCTTGATATCTCGACATGCAATTATTTCTTCCATTTAATTATCATTACTCTTTGAATATTGATGATTATTTAGTTCTGCTTATTTTTCTCGCGTTAATCATGCATATTCATTAATTGGTTAATCACTTAAACTATGCCTGACGATAGAGTATAATTCCTACTGAGCTTCTTGCTCACCCCTACTTACAATCCTTTTCAGGTAACGCGGAAAACGGAACGTTGCAAATGAGGATCGGGTCAGTGTGATCGAGTGAACCTGGAACCTAGAGATCAGAGTCTATCTTTTTATCTTCTTGAGTCTAGCTAGTGTCGTGAGTCTGGTTTTTTTTTTCTCCCTTTGTTATTTCCTCCTTTAATTTGAGTCTAATATTGTAAAAATGAGTCAAATTATATTTTAAATTTCAAATATTAATAAGTTCGTATCTTCACAATGTGTATGGCCTCCATGTGTTTAATTGTGGTTATTTATTTTCGCTATTGTTATCATGACTGTTAACTGCCACATTCCGAGCATCGCTTCCCGCTGCTATCTGTTCGGGGCGTGACAAGCCAGCCTTCGGATTCACCCTAAAGCTCCGAGCTACTCGGTGGAGGGTCGATCCATAGTCGCTTCTACAACACCAACAAGTCGTCGATGGCGCAACCTACAGGCAACGTCCCCTGACAGCGACAAGCTAAGGACGACAGCCGCAAGGCCCACAGGTACCAAAAAAATAAGGGGGCTAAAAATAGAGATGCCCTTGCGGACTTAGCCACTCTCTCCATAAGGTGGCTGGGGGCAAAAAGGCCGCAAACTCGGCTGAGGTGAAAACCCGCGAGGGTGCCTTAGGCAAAATCGGGTTACTCCTCGGTGTGAAAACTCATAAGGGCGCATCGGAAAAAGCAAAAGGGGGCCAACTCTGGTGAAAATCTGAAAGGGCGGTGGAGCTGGTAAAGGGAAAAAGAAAAATGTCTCTTCCTCTCTAGGAATAGCCAACCACCTCACTCTACTTCCCTGACCGGCCCACCATAATAGTGGGTCAGCATACCTTCTTCTGGCTATCACACCATAACGGTCGGCCTATACCCAGTCTTTGACCAATACAACATCACGGTCGGTCATCTCCCAGCATCCAGGTCAATACACCATCACGGTCGACCTACCGATTTCCTCCTAGTCTCACACTATCCCCGTTGGTCGCTACCCCCTTGACCTATATGCCGTCATGGCTAGTCAAGCCTCCACCTTGGTCATCCTCCTTCACAGTCGACCCACACATACCCTTGAGAAAACACCTCCACAGTCAATCCAACACATGATCTCTCGCCAAAACACCACAATGCTTGGCCTACACATCACCCAGTTCCTGACCGATACACCACAAGCATTGTGGCGATAGGCCAATATGCCTCTTCGCTTGGCCTACGTTTACTCTTGGCCTATCGCCACCATAACCCAGAACCTCAGCCTTTGCATCACCAAAGTCGATCCGCTCAAGCTTTAGTTCGAGCTCTAGTTACAAGCTACACGGATCAGCCAGCCTGAAGGTCTACGTGAAGCCTCAGATTGCTTGGTAACCAGCCAGGCCCCAGCGAGGAACTCCTGCACCAACACAATGGATCAACAGTAATGATCCCACTAGCAATGTCCTTCGACAGTAGCAAGCTAAGGACACCCAGTGCCAGTCACCAAATAGCTAAAAGGCTCTTAGGTAAACAAAAAAAAGAACAACAAAAAATGGGGTTAAAAATAGAGATACCCCGGCGGACTCAGTCGCCCTCTTTTTCAAGAAAGCGGTTGGGGGCAAAAAGGCCAGTAACCTGGTTGAGGTGAAAACTCGCAAGAGCACCTCATGCAAAATTGGGTAACCCCTCGATGTGAAAACCTGCAAGGGCACATCGGAAAAGGCAAAAGGGGGATAGCTCTGGCGAAAACCCGAAAGGGCAGCAGAGCGGGTAAAGAGAACAAAAATAAAATTTCTCTTCTCCCTCAGCTGGGGCAACCAGCTACCCACCTTCCAGCAATCATATCCCTGGCCAGTTGGCCCGTACCAGTCCCTGACTAATCCCCTGCTCCAGTCTATAAATCATGCACCTCCCTGTCGGTCATATACCATCGCATTGGGCCTGAGCCAGCTCCCCGGGCCACTCCCCTCCCTTGGTGGCCTATACTAGTCCCTGGCCAGTACACCTCTCCGGCTCGTCAATCTTACACTCCCCAGGTAGCCATACGCATCTCCGGTTGGCTCACACCCTCTCCGACCACACGCCACCATGGTCGGCCCATATACACCAGCAACTCATGCACCATCCTAGTCATTCATTCCAACAAACCTCAGCCTACACACCACCTCGGTTGACCATTAAAACACATCAACTTTAGATCCATCTATCATGAGGATCCATCAACCCATAATTCCCAGTCATCTACCCGTCATGGTCAAGTCACCATGAACCCAGTCATAACTCCAGTAATACGCTGTAAAGGCATACCCATTCCCAGATCCTAGTCGTGATTCCAACAATACGCCACCAAGGCACATCGGTTCCCGGATCACCAGTCAAACTTTAGATTACTCAATAACCAGCCAAAGCCACTACCATGGCTACAACAGCGACAAGCCATCAACGGCCCAAACTCCAGGTCGCGTCCCCTGACAGCAGCACGCTACGGACGACAGCTACAAGGATTCCATGTCAAAAAAAATGGGGTTAAAAATAGAGATACCTCGGCGCCCTCAGTCAACTCCCTCTAGGAGGCGACTGGGGGCAAAAATTGCCACCAACCCAGCTAAGATGAAAACCCGCAAGGGCACCTTAGGCAAAATTGAATAACCCCTCGGTGTGAAAACCCACAAGGGCGCACCGAAAAAAGCAAAAGGGGGCCAGCTCTGGCGAAAACCAGCAAGGGCGGTAGAGCTGGTAAAGAGAAAACCAAAAAAAACTCTCTCCCTCTCTACCCCTCGCTGATGAAAGCTATCGACCGTGACATCTCGCCGATGGCAAGCTCAATATCACTCCACAATAATGGTGGCCACTACACCCTCAAGGGTCGGTCACCCCCAGTTTCCAGCTCCAGTCTCGGCTACAACGCCTTCACAGGCCAGCCGCCAGCTCCCAGCTCCAGTCCCGGCTACAACGCCTTCACAGGCCAGCCACCCAGTTTCCAGCTCCAGTTCTTGGCTACAACACCTTTCCAGGCCAGCCGCCAGCTCCCAGCTCCAGTCCCGACTACAACGCCTTCACAGGCCAGCCACCCAGCTTCCAGCTCCAATCTCGGCTACAATGCCTTCACAGGCCAGCCGCCCAATTCCAGTCACCAGTCCCAGTCTCCGGCTACAACACCTCAGCGGTCAGCCGTCCACCTCCACCTCCAGTCCCAGCTCCAGTCTCAGTCTCCGGCTACAACACCTCAATGGTTAGCCTCCCAGCTCCAGCTCTAGTCCCAGTCCCGGTCTCTGGCTATGTCACCATGACAACGTGCCAGCCAACCCCAGCCTCAACTCCAACTCCCCAGACTAAACAATACCAGTAATATAGGCCGACACACCCCTACGGGTTAGCCTCCAGCTTCCAGCCCCCAGTAATATGGGTCAACACACCCTCACAGGTTGACCTCCAGCCTCCAGCAATGCAGGCTGGCACACCCTCACGGGTCGGCCTCAGCCTCCAGTCTCCAGCAACATAGGCCAACACACCCTCTCGGGTCGGCCTCCAGCTTCCAGACTCCAGCAACATAGGCCAGCACACCCTCTCGGGTCGGTCTCCAGCAACATAGGCCAACACACCCTCTCGGGTCGGCCTCCAGCTTCCAGACTCCAGCAACATAGGCCAGCACACCCTCTCGGGTCGGCCTCCAGCAACATAGGCTAGCACACCCTTACAGGTCGGCCTCCAGCCTCCAGTCTCCCGCAATATAGGCCAGCACACCCTCACGGGTCGACCTCCAACTTCCAGTCTCCAGCTACATAGGCCAACACGCCCTCTCAGGTCGGCCTCCAGCTTCCAATCTTCAGCAACATAGGCCAGCACACCCTTACGGGTCGGCCTCCAGTCTCCAATCTCCATCAACATAGGCCAACACACCCTTACGGGTCGGCCTCCAGCCTCCAGTCTCTAGCAACATAGGCCAGCACACCCTCACGGGTCGGCCTCCAACTTCTAGTATCCAGCTACATAGGCCAGCACACCCTCACCGGTCGGCCTCCAGCTTCCAGTCTCCAGCTACATAGGCCAGCACACCCTCACGGGTCAGCCTCCAGCTTCCAATCTCTAGCTACATAGGCTAACACACCCTCTCGGGTCGGCCTCCAGCTTCCAGTCTCCAACAATATAGGCCAATACACCCTTACGGGTTAGCCTCCAGCTTCCAGTCCCCAGCAATGTAGGTCAACACACCCTTACGAGTCGGCCTCCAGTCCCCAGCAATGTAGGCCAAAACACCCCCGCGGGTCGGCCTCTAGCCTCCAGTCTCCAGCAATACAGGCTAATACACCCTTACGGGTTAGCCTCCAGCGTCCAGTCCCCAGCAATGTAGGTCAACACACCCTTACGAGTTGGCCTCCAGTCCCCAGCAATGTAGGTCAAAACACCCTCATGGGTCGAACTCCAGCCTCCAGCCATATAGGCCGAAGCACCCTCACGGGTCGGCCCCTAGCCTTCACCCTCCAGTAACATAGGCCAATGCACTCTCGCGAGCCGGACTCCAGCTTCCAGTTTCCAGTCCTCCAGATCAACACCACCCTATGGGTTGTCCTTCAGCTTCCAGTCTCCAACCAGTCGGGTCGACACGCCTCAGTTAGGCAAGCCTCTAGTACCCAGCTCCAATATCCCGCTTCTAGTATCCAGTTTCCAATACCTAATCTCATCTTGTTCCAGTACCCAGTCTCCGGTCCAACTCCCAGGATCCAGTTCTCAGTATCCAGTTTCTAACCTCCAATTCTAATTTCGGCAACAGGTCAGCACGCCTCGCATAGGCAGGCCCCCAATATGTAACTTTCAATATTCAGATTAAGTATCAGCTTCTAGTCTCCAGTCCCAGCATCCCATGTCCAACTTCCAGTCTCCAATATCTGACTTCCAGTTTCCAGTCTCTACCTTCCACTTTCCAACTCATGGTTTTCAATATCCGGCTTTCAACTTCCAGTTCCCAGTAGCCGGCTTCCTGTATCCAGTTCCGATACTCGATTCCTAGTATCCAGTCCCAGTATCTAACTCCCAGTATTTGGTTCGCATACCGAGCTTCTAGTACCTATTTCCACTGTCTGCCTTCAGCATTCAGCTCTAGGGTCCAGTCTGATACCCATATTCTAACATCCCAATCCTGTATCTAGCACCCAATATCTAGCCTCCAAGACCCAGTTCCAGTACCCAGTCACCAGTATCCAGTGCCAGCTTCAGTATCCAGTCCCAGTGTCCGGTCTTCACTATTCAGCTCCAGCCCTAGGCTTCAATAGCCAGTTCCATTATCCGATTCCTAGAATCCGGCTTCGGCTTCAACCGCCAGCATCCAATCTCAACATCCTACTCCGATTCTAGTCTCCGATCCCCAGTCCCCTGGGTCTAGTCTCCGATATCTAGTCCTTAATCTTCACCTTCTAGTTCCCAGCTTCCAGTAACAGGTCAGAATGCCTCACCCAGGTAGGCCTCCAGTACTTAGCTCCGAGTCTCTAAGCCCAGTACCCAATGTCCAACACTCAGTCCCCAGTCCTGGTATCCAGTATTCAATCCCAGCCTCCGGTTCTAGTATCCCATTTCAGCCCCCAGTTCCCAGCATCTAATCTTCGATTTCCCATCTCTGATTCCAGTGTCCAGTGATGGGGCTAGCACGCCTCATAGGGGTATGCCCCAGTCCCAGCTCCCAGTATCCAAATCCTAGTTTACCGTCCCAGCATCCAATGTCCAGTTTCCAATTTCCACTCCCTACTCCTAGTTTCTAGTCTCCAGCACCAGTATCCAGTTCCCGGTCGCAGCCTTCAGTCCTAGTACTGTTGACACCTAAAATATACCAGAAGAGACCAAAGTAGATTCACAGCTTTGAAGATCAGTCGAGGGCACAGCTCACGTACCATCCCCTGAAGTTCTGAGAATCAGAATAGAAGAGACCCGCTATTCCTAACACTTTGTTTAGCTAAAGCCATCCCTGGCTAGGCCACTGTCCAGTACGGTTATCATTTAGGTAGCCGGGCTGATAAAACCATACCAACATTCAGACAATCATCTGTCTGCTAAGAAAGAATGCTCAAATAATTCTGATTCTCCGAAAGCGGGATGCACAGTGCCTCACACATGTTTGTGAATGCAAGGTGTTAAAACAAGCCCCATGAAATCTTAATATATATGCCAAGAAGCCCACTGTCGAAAGGAGTCCACTAAGTGGATCCTGTGCCGAATGACAGGGAAATGGGCCAAGCCCAAATGTAAAATGAGACGCGCCGAGGGCTGCCCACGCCGGGAAGATGGACGCTGGCGCGCCGGGAAGCTCAGGCCGAGAGGTTGAGGGTCGTCCCTCTATAAGAAGGCTGCCCTTCGAAAAGAACAGAAGAAGAACAGAACAGATAGAAGAGAAAAAGAGAGGCAACAAGAAAGAGAACATAGAGATACAGAAGGGGCAGAAGAGAAGAAAAAATAGCGAAGGAAAATAAAGAAAGGGGAAGCTCGAGAGCCCTTCATAGAAGCTGAAGAAAAGAGAGAGACAGAGGGTCGAAGGAAGGAGCCAGGTGGGGTGTGCCGATGTGCTGTTCGGTGTCTTGGCTGTAGCTTCTCTTTTCCTTTTTTCTTTCCTCTCCCCTTTCTGAATATCGTTCCCCCCTTTTTTCATTTGTATCTTTGCTTTCTAGCATCTCTGCTCCCGTAGCATTGAATGCCAATGTGATCCTGCACTCAGGGATAGAGTCGGTTTATGCTCCTTATTCTCCCGAGTTGGATTGGTGTATTTTTTTTTTGTGTTGATGAAATAGTCAATGAAAGGTGGGTTAAGTTCTCCCTCGCCATCACTCTTTTGTTTCTGCCTCTGTACTATATATGCTATGGATATCAATGGCCGCACATATATGCATGGTCTACCATTTTGGCTTTCTGAGTCTCTTGAATGTTCGTTCATCGTATGATTCCTTCGACCTTACACTCACAACGAGAGCCTGAGACAGCCTATCTCATGGCTTCTCGTTTGTGAAATGAGGAAAGATGAATTCGAACCGTGAGTTTTTCGGGCATGGTTCCACTCCCAGTGAGGCCCCAAAGGGAAGGTCCTCTCCGTCTCGTGCCTTCCAACCTTGGCCAAAGAGACCTTATTCAAACTGCTGAACAAATCCTTTTTTTAAAATGTCTAAAGCCCCTGCCTTCAAACCCCTCTAAAACCTCATTTCTGAAAGCCTCCCGGCGCAAGCACCTCTCGGCGCAAGTTTCGCGTCGAGGGCATGCCGCGCCGGTTGGTTTCCTAGTTCGCGCCGAGGCCCTTCCCCTTCTCCGCGCCGATCCCTCTGCCCCTTCGACCACTTTGATGATCTCGTGCCGAGGCCATCAGACCGTGCCAACCTTGCTTGTGATACCTATCCCATGGAGCTGCACTGCCCTTCCCTCCATCCTCACGGGAGCTATATCAAAGGGGTCAATTCCCCTACACTCTACTACCCCATCAAGTCATGGAGCCCTGCCACTGCATGTTCTCCATTGACCGTATAGGGGATATCATAATAGGAGGATAACGTCCTACGTGATTTAGATCCCTTGGATCTCGGGCTACGCCCGGCGCTCATTTTGGTTTCCACTCCGACAGTTCGTGAGTGGATGGCCTATAATACCCTTTTGGCACGCTCCCAAAATAAGGGGAGATGCTGTCAAAATCTGTTCAGACTGTCACTCGATCGCATAGTATGATGTTTTCATCGGAATTGTGCGTTTAACCCCCCTAACTGTGTGGCAAGATGATGAGCTATGTCATCTCATGGTATCTCGGCCACTACAGGGAGTATATCTTACAGTTACATGATCTCTTTTGACCCCTTGGTGAATGAATCCACCCTCCCCTTCTATTTCATCCTATCATTGCCATGAAATCCCTGTTGAACACAGAAGATCCCCTTGAATTCATCAGAACCCCTCAGGATATCTGAAGAAAACCAACAAAAATAGCCATCGGCGCCACTTTCTCCCGGCGCCATCGCCTCCCGGCACCACCTCCTCCCGGCGCCAATCTCGCACCGGGTGAAGGGCGCGCCGAGGAGCTTGCGATGTTTGCCCTTCTTTCCAGCCACGCCGGTTGCTTGCCGTGCCGACGCCCCTTGAGCTTCTCGTCGCGCCGGGATCCTGCCGTGCCGTTTGGCCCTCGCGCCGGTTCCCAACCATGCCGTTTCATCCTGATAACACCTGCCATCCGAATATCTGATATTTCAACGACCCCATTGAACCCAAATCAACTCAAATATCTCATTCCTGTCAATCTCCATGTCAGCCTTCATCACTTTACAAGGGTGTCAATCTCCATGTCAGCCTTCATCACTTTACAAGGGAATCATGGTTCTTCATCTGGGCCCGCAGAGATACATTCATGGGGGTCTCACCCCTACATTATACCGAATACGACATTTCTTCTGTCACCCCATTGACCCTCGGAGTTCTGGCATTGCATGTCCTCCAATGGTCCTTTGAGGGGAACATCAACAAACGTCGTGGTAGAAGACATTGTCCCGTCACATTCAAATCCTTTTTAGATTCAGGGCTACGCCCGCCTCTCTTTTGGCTTCCATCCTAACTTTCGTGGGTGGATGACCTATATTTCTCTTTGGCTTAGCCCAAGAGAAGGCGATATGCTGCCGGATTTGCGTTGTAACATCGTTATCATGTCCCGCGTAGCACGGTTTTCTATGCATATTTCGCATCCCGTTAGCGGAGTTAGCGTAATAGTCGTATCTCATTTTGCCCCCGAGGCATCCTTTCTTGGCAATTAATCAAGGGTTTTCCTTCTTTGGAAGGGCATAATTAACGTCATAGCCTTTACGGTATGACGGACTTTTGGTCCCGACATGAATATCACAATCGGCTGACTGAGTCAAGTCGAGCGCACAATAAATCGTCACCCCGGTGACTGGCACGCCTAATAAACTCAATAAAATAAACCTAAACAAAAAAAAAAACATCCCCACAAGTCTGGCACGCCCGGTGGGACCAAGTCTCCCTTCATCTCTATGCCAAGAGAGGATACCTTCGGGGGCTTACCCCAAGAATGCTGATTGTTTGTCTGTTTGTCTCAGGCAAACGATGACGTCATCTGGACTCACTGGTGTTGGCTTCGGCCCCGCGATCGTAGCCGACCACGCGGAGCATGGATACCTGGCAATACCCATGGTCTTCGGATATTTCCCACCAGCCGTAGGCTTCCCCAACTTCTTGGGGTTAGCCTTCGTCGACATGTTGCAGACGGAGTCCCTGGAGACCGTCGAAGAAAAGGCTGCTGAAAAGGTCGAGGCCCTGGAGGCTCGACGCTGTGACAACTCGTCTGCAAGTCTATCCCAAGTCGCCAGCTGCATGGTGCATCACATTGCTCACAGGGCCCACCCCGTCCCTGCCAAGAGCTTCGGAAGACGTCGACACCGGAACCCCCGAAGGAAGACTGATGCTGCTATGACCAGACGGATCTCCACATCCGGCAAGTCTATGCTGGTCGGTGGCCTCCGTGTCTTTCTGGATGGGCGCAAAGCTCGAGTGAGCCCGGACAGGATAATCCCTACTGTGCCAGTCCGCAACTCCTACCAGGCTTTTGCTGGAAGAAGAGCCGAAGAAGAAAAAGCCGGCCGTCATGGCCAAAGGATGTTGGCTCCTAAGCCAAGAAGGTTCAAGCAGGTTTGGGTCCCCAAAAAGGTCCAGCCTATCCAGCAAGAAGCTCTAGTGCAGTATCACCCCAGATCCACCAAAGCAGAAGAAAACAACAAAAGGAACCTTATCACAAGGAAGGAAGAGACAATCGCGGAGCCACCGCGCCGAGAAAGCTTCAGGGCCTGCGCCCGACAAGCCAATATCCCCATTGTGGGAAGAAGATTACAACAGACTGCCGAGAGGGCTCGGTTTACTCACATTCCTCTGATGAGAGGTCAACAACTGTCTCCGACCCCGCACTCGGGCCGAGGGTAAGATGAAATGACCAATATGGTCAGAAGCTATTTTAGGGGGTTCGGCAACCCCTCTTTGGGCCAACAACGGCTGCTACAGGCGGCCGCAGCTGAAGAAGACCGTTGTCCATCAACGGCAGTGGAAGGGGAAGAAGACAACTGGAAGATGGCGTCATCAGTTGATGATAATGGATATGAAGGAGGCTCCGATGATCAAGCCAATGACATTGCCCCCTTTCGGGAGGAAAAGAAAAGGGTCTCTGTGTTCGAAAGGCTTACCTTCCCGGAGAATGTCAAGAGGAGGGTTCGCGGACGGAAACACATGATGCACATCTTCACATGCAATATGGCCAGAATAGATGGCCGCTATGGAAGGTTGCCCGAGGAGGCTCGGGAGTTGGCCTGGCTAGCCGAAAGACTGGGGCCGAGCACTCGAAGAGTGGAGGCCGCAAAACAGAAACTGGTGGTGAATGAAGGAAGGCAACCCTTACCTCGCCTCCAACAACATGATAAGGCCGTTATTCTCACAGCAAATGTGATAAGGGCAGATGAAGAAGAAGACGTCTTGCTTGACATCCTGCCTGAGGGTGTATCTGGCGACACGACAGAAGCCATCCCTAGCACAGCAACTATGGACCCAGCCGTGCTAATGATGCTCCAGAGGTACTGCCAAGAAATAGAGCAACTGAAGAAGCAATTGACGGAAAGGACAGAACAGTCCTCTGCCTCCAAGCGGCCTGATGTGCAGGCCGAATCATCAAGGGGAGTCATCAACAAAGGTGACTTCCCACCACTCTACACCCCGCCTATGCAGGCGGAGCCAAACTTGGCGACAACTCAACAACGCCTGTCGCAGCCACTGGCTCCCCCAGTGCTGCCACAGGTGCGTCAGGCGCCTTTACTGTTGCATCCTCCTCCACAGGCGACCACCCTGGTCACCCCCTACTCACAGCCAGCGCATTTCTACCCAGAACCGGTCGACCCAACCACCGTGAGCCAGATGATGGTGGAAAGGATGATCGAGATGAAGCTCGCTGAAAGAGCTGAAGGTGACTATGCTGTATTCGATGCATATAGGGTTCCATACCCGCCGCATCATGCTGCCAAGCGGCTCCCTCCCGGGATTAGCAAGCCGCCGAAGTTCGACAAGTTCAACGGGAAGGGATCCTTGAGGGAACATGTCGCCTACTACATGACCGTCATGGGTGACTTAGCCACCGATGAGTCATACGTGTTGAAGTTCTTTGGGTCCTCACTCACAGGGCTCGCCTTTGAATGGTACTCCAGCCTCTCGGCCGGGTCGATCAACGACTGGTCGGACATGCAGAGGAAGTTCAGAGAAAGATTTCATGTTACAGAGAGGGAGGTCACAGTGGCTGAACTCTATTCAACAAGACAGAGGGCAGATGAGACCGCTCTCGACTACATCAAGAGGTGGAGGAACCTCGGAATGAGATGCAAGCGGCCCCCGCACCAGGAGGACGCCGTGCAGATCTGCAAACAGAACCTCAGGAGAGAGGTGCTGGAGAAGATGATTGGCATGGAAATCGGGTCGTTCGACCGTCTGAACAATATTGTGGCCGAAGTGGAGGCTTTCCTAGCAAAGCCAGCTCCTCCGCCAAGTACTCCTACTGCACAAAAGGGCAAGGCAACAGAGCGGCGCCAGGCACCGAAAGAAGCAAATGCCCTTGATATCAAGGCTTTTGAACAGTAAAAAGATAAAGGCAAGAAGACAGCTGCTCCTCAGCCTACCAAGACCGGAGACGGTGAAGAAGGCCCATCCCTCCGGGATAAAATGCAGAAGCCTTACTCTTTCCCGAAGGAGAAGACCAGGATCTTATTTGACTGGGTTACCCAGTATGATAAGGTCACCCTACCTGAGCCAAGGAGGCCGGAGGACCTGAAGAGAAGAGACAGCCCAAGATTCTGCCCTTACCACCAGATGCTAAGACATCCGATTGAAGACTGTTATGTTTTCAAGGATATTATCGAAAGCATGGTAAAGAAGGAAGAAATAGAATTTGGGGAGTACAAGGTTGATCCTCCACAACCGCATGCGGCGCCCGTAAGGAGAGCTGCCGTCAATATGGTCTCTTTGTACAAGCCTTGCCTGAGGAGACCGCAGAAGCCAGTACTCAGCATACATATGAAGCCTGCTTTCTGGCACCAATAAAAGAACAGGAGGGATGGCAGCAAGTCCCTGCAAGAACCAAGAAGAAGGGCCTACCTCTCCCGATACCGGGGGCACATGTTCGTGGCGTCACACCACGACCCCCTCCACCAGTAACAACGCCTGTGTGGACCAATCCACCAGCAATTATCCGAATATCTACCCGCAATCGGAGTAGGTAGACTCCATTGCCGGTGGTCAAAAAGATCAACCCAGAAGCTCAGCTGTTGCAGGACTATATAAATGGGCTAGACGAATATGTACAGCCCGAGCTAGAACCTTTGCTGGTACGGGATCATCTCCCATGGTAGGAGCTAGAACAGCTTTCACTGAAGCAAGAAGGAGAAGCTGACAAGGCATCAGACAAAGATGGCAACCTGTTCTGGGGGCAGGCACCAGCCAAAGAAAAGAAAAGAAGACAAAGAAAGAAGGGAAGGGCCGGCAAGGCTACAACGGGGGTGATCCTCTCTTGCAACACCCTCTCTGCTCTGTTCAATCTGCCCAGTGAAGAGGATGAAGAAGAAATTTGCTTCACACTCGCCACTGAGGCAAGCCAGGTTGAAGCCATAACTACTGCACATGCGACCCGATCGGGTCGAAGGTGGGGGCGTCAGCCGCCCGCCAACCATAATATTATCTTCAGAGGGGAGCAACCCTACAAAATACCCCCTCCGAAGGTCAGGGGAGCTCAGATCCCTCCTCCGTCAGGATTATATAACCAAAGTGGAGGTAGCACTCCCGCTCCTTCGTTTTTGGAATTCATAAAGATGTCAAAAGGGAAGATGCCATGCCGGGAGGATGAACCAACGACCGGGGGCAATCACCCACAGCTCCAGCGATCTCCCGGATTGCCAGAAGAGACAGAAGCTCAGTCGACAGTAGCCAACGAAGAGCAGCCAGGAGGTAACCCCGGGCAAAAGGGTATGGCCTCCGATTCTGATGAAACAGGTCCATTAGGGGCCGTAGCCCAAACATCCTCCAAGCCCAAATGGGCAGATGAAATGAAGCTATCCAATGTCCGAGCTGGAAGTCGGGTGGTCAAGCTACTAAAAAAGCTCCCGGCAAGATTCACTGTCTGGAAAATCCTCTCTCTCAGTGACGAGACTAGACATGCGATCATTGCCGCTCTCCAGACGCCAGCCCAATATGAAGCCTGCCTAGCTGAGGTGCTGCCAGAGGCCAGCATGACCTTCACCCAGGAGGACATGTTACTCCACACTGCCAGTCATAACAGACCTCTCTATATGAGGGGACATCTAAATGGCAGAGAGCTGAACAGAATCCTAGTGGACTCCGGGGCAGCTGTCAACATCCTGCCCTACAGGATCTATGAGAGGCACTACTTCAATGTGCACCTGCAGAAGGTCGGGGATATGCGTATCGCCGGTTTCAATCAGAAGTGCGAAGTGTCGCTAGGAGTAGCAGAGTTCACACTCACCCTAGCGGACTTTGTCACCAAGGTGCAATTTCATGTCATTGATTCCCGCACCTCATACAAGGCGTTGCTTGGCCGCCCTTGGCTACATGAGAATATGGTGGTCCCCTCCACGCTTCACCAATGCATTAAATACAGCCTGGATGGGAAGGAGGAGAGAGTATTTGCTGATCTCCACCCGTTCGAAGTATTTGAATGCCACTTGGCAGACGCTCCTCTATATGCAGAACGGTCGCAGAAAGCCCCTGCAGCAAAGGCCTCTTCTAGCACAGCAAAAGGCACTTCCAAAACAGAATGGTTCCCTCCGCCGCCGCGTGGATATGTCGAGCCCAAGGTGGTTTCGCACATCACTGTTGTCGGGGATGTAGGCCGGATAGCACCTCCCGCCATCTACCCCGAAACTAATAAAGTCAGGGTTGATCAACAGCGCGACCACATCGGGATCCCCGAAGGTCTTACCAAGCCAATTTTCAGCCTCAACCATACCACTGTCGAGCCCTTCAAAGCATGGGAGGTGGCACAGATGGATGGTCCTAGCAGCCTGTTCTATACAGCTGAAGAGCACCCTACACTGGAAGACACTGATTGTCATCTGCCTGAAGATATAGAAAACCCCTCCATGCCTATACAGGGGCTGACGTTCATAACAAATCAAATGGCCGAGATGTTCCAGAAGCAGCACATCCCTTCCGGCCAACCTCGCAAGAGGAAAGAAGCATTCCAGAAGCTATGGTATCCTCCAAGCCTAGACAAAGAAATGAGGCGTGTCACTCAGCATCCGGGACTGGGCTTCACCCTCGAAGAATACTATTACAGCGGGCGCTATGAAGTAGACACCATCTCTGCTTTTTACCCAATGGAAGATAACCCACTGGGGGCAGCTATCGATGAGCACCTGACAGAAGTTGAGTGCATTCAGCCGACCCAGCCAAGAAGTCCGGAGTCCGAGGCCGTGCTCCCCTGCCGGTGCTGGGAACAAGTCTATCCGGAAGATGCGGCTCTTCAAGCCAAATTTGACACAGCTAGCAGCAGTGAAGCTGAAGATGTTGAAGAAGCAGAGTGGCCTCCCTCCGGTAGCCCTCCTCCATTCATGATGTCGGCACTTCTCGAACCAGTCAGGGAAGCTTCCCCCGAGCCTGATCAAGAGACAAATGCCGCTAGAAGGGAAATGGTTGCCTCCACTGAGGGCATGATGGCTCAAGGGACCGAGATCTCTTCACCCTTTGCCAAAGTGCTGCAAGGCCACTCTGAGTTAATGACCAACAATCACCAGCCCCTGGTGACTGCAATCCCCTCAGCAGGGAGTGAGGCAATCAACTCGCCCCTTGAAGCTGCTGGCAAAGTAAACTTGTTGGCAGAACAGTGCATGCAGCCATTACCAGCCGGACAAGAGATTTCTGGCAGAACTCAAATAGAGCAAGACGAAGGGATCGAGGTCCTTGACCTCGAAGATGATATACTAGACTTTGTCAACCTCCAGCCGGCACCCCCTGAGATAGAAGACGGAGGTCAAGCAACAGTCGATGAACAGATAGAAGTCAACTTGGGAAATGAGGATGACCCCAGACCAACCTTCCTCAGTGCTCAACTGTCTGCCGAAGAACAGAGGATGTACATCCAGCTGCTTCAAGAATACTGGGATTGTTTTGCCTGGACCTACAGAGAAATGCCGGGACTAAGCCCCTCGGTCTCACAGCATGAGCTAACCATAAACCCTGGGGTAGAGCCGGTGAAACAACCCCCGAGGCGCATGAGGCCAGAACTCATCACTCAAATATGCAAAGAGGTCGACAAGCTCATTGATGTGGGTTTCGTCGAAGAAAATCAATATACCACGTGGTTGGCTAACATTGTACCCGTGAAGAAGAAGAATGGACAGATCCGAATATGTGTTGATTTCTGGGATTTGAATAAGGTCTGCCCTAAAGATGACTTCCCAGTGCCAATAATGGAGGTCATGATAGATGCAACCACTGGTCATGAGGCCCTATCATTCATGGATGGGTCATCTGGCTACAACCAGATATGGATCACGGAACATGACCGTATCCACACTGCCTTCGTGACGCCCAAGGGCATTTATCACTACAAAAGAATGCCGTTCGGATTAAAGAACGCCGGCGCAACTTATCAGCGGGCGATGACTAGAATATTTGATGAGCTGCTTTACCATAAGGTCGAATGCTACATAGACGACCTGGTAATCAAGACCAAAAAGAAAGAAGACCATCTGCAAGACCTCCGAGTCATTTTCCAGAGGCTAAGGCAGTATGAATTAAAAATGAACCCTATGAAGTGCGCGTTCGGAGTCTCGAGCGGAAAGTTCTTGGGTTTCATTGTGAGGTATCGGGGGATTGAAATAGACCCCGCAAAGATCAAGGCGATTCAGGAGTTACCCTCGCCAAGGAATCTCTCTGAGCTAAGATCCCTTCAGGGCCGCCTTGCATACGTCCGGCGGTTTATATCCAACTTGTCGGGGCGATGCCACCCCTTCCACAAGCTAATGATGAAAGATGTCCCCTTCTACTGGGACGAAGAATGCCAGATAGCCTTCGACAAACTGAAAGATTATCTGAAAACTCCTCCAGTGTTGGGTGCGCCGGTGAAAGGACAGCCGCTGATCCTCTACATAGCAGCCACACACAATTCTCTGGGGGCAATGCTAGCCCAGAATAATGAAGAAGGAAAAGAACAAGCCCTCTATTACCTCAGTCGAAGAATGGTCAGAGCTGAGGAAAAATACACCTACATCGAGAAGATTTGCCTGGCACTGGTCTTCGCGGTCAAGAAGTTGCGCATTACATGCTGTCGCACGAAGTTAAGCTGATCTCCAGGGAGGATCGCTTAGATACATCATGTCTCAGCCGGCCCTCAAAGGCCGCTTGGGCAAATGGGCGGTGATTCTTATGGAGTATGACATCTCCTATGTGCCGCAAAGGGCCGTCAAGGGCCAAGCTATTACAGACTTCTTTGCTGAACATCCAGTACCCGAATACTACCCTCTGGAGCCAGAACTTCCTGAAGATGAAACTTTAGAGGTCAGCCAGGTGCGGCCCTCCCTATGGCAGCTGTATTTTGATGGTGCTTCCAGAATTGACACCACAGCAACGGGACCAGCCAGAGTCCGCGCAGGAGCAGGCATAGTCTTGAAGTCTCCTGAAGGGGAAGTCATACACACATCCTGCTCAATAAACAAGCCTTGAACAAATAATGATGAAGAATATGAAGCCCTCATAATCGGGCTACATATTGCTCTGTCCATGGGGATTCAAATGATAGAGGCATTCGGAGACTCCATGCTGGTTATAAAACAATTGGAAGGGGAGTTTGAGGTACGAAAGCAGGAGCTCGTCCCTTACTACCAACTGGCCTTGCACCTAATGGCAAGATTCTATTTTATTAGCATCAAGCACATCAACCGAAGACAGAATGCTCGAGCTGACGCCCTCGCAAAGCTGGCAAGTTCCCTGGCGGTCCCGCCTGATACGAGCCTGAATATATCAGTCATCAATCGGCGGCAGGTCCCCAGCATGATAGAAGCTCTAGCCGGTGCACAAGCCGATGAAGTAGCAGTTGCTGAAGCAGTCCAGCAGCCCGACTGGCGGGAGTACCTCCTGCATTGGTTCCAACACCAACAGCTTCCGAAGGTGAAAGAACAGAAAATGAAACTCCTGAGAGTCAAAGATTCCTATGAGATGAGGAACGGGACATTGTTCCAAATAATGGCAGATACCCAGAAGAAGGTATTACTTCGATGCTTATCTCCAGGGGAAGCTAGGCAGGTAATGCAGGAAGTTCATGCCGGGTCAGCCGGGGCACACCAGGCCGGTCCGAAGATGAAAATCGAAATAAAGAAATTGGGTTATTATTGGCCCACTATATTTGATGATTGCTGCAAGTTTGCTAAGGCTTGTCAGAAATGTCAAGAGCATGCCAATGTATCAAGAAGGCCTCCAGTGCCTCTACATCCTACCTTACCAAGCTGGCCATTTGCACAGTGGGGTACGGACGTGGTGGGGCACTACCAGCATCTTCATCAGGGTGCAAATACATCTTAGCAGCTACAGATTACTTCTCCAGATGGGCGGAGGCAGTAGCACTAAAAGAAGTCACGGGAGAATTAGTTGCGATATTTTTCCGACAGAATGTAATATTTCGGTTCGGGATTCCCAACCGAATCATCTCTGACAACGGCAGCCACTTCAGAAATCAGAAGGTTTATCGGCTAGCTGACAAATACAAGATTGATTGGAGAACATCATCTCCCTACTACCCTTAGGCCAACGGACTCGCAGAAGCCTTTAACAAGACGTTGTGCACTCTGCTGGCGAAAATTGTCAAGACTGACAGAAGAGACTGTGAAGAAAGAATGTACGAGGCACTCTGGGCTTACCGTACGGCCTACAAGACCCCTACCGGCTGCTCACCCTCTTCCCTTGTGTATGGCTCTGAGGCCGTGGTGCCGATTGAGCTGGAGATCCCCTCATTGCGAGTCGCTATCCAACATGGATTAGCGGGCAGCGAACAAGCCAACATAGAAAGAAGATTAGAAGAGCTCACCGAGCTTGAAGGAAAGCGCCTCCGGGCGCAACAGAATATTCAACTCTATCAAGCCCGTATGGCCCGCGCTTTTGATAAGCTGGTCAGGGGTCGAGAATTCAAGAAAGGAGACCTGGTGATGGTCAAAAGAAGAGAAGTAATGGCCTCCAACCCCAAGGGGAAGTTGATTGAAAACTGGGTCGGACCATATGTCATCCACCGAGTATATGAAGGGGGTGCGTACATCCTTGCGGACCACCAAGGAGTCATCCAATTCTCTCCCCTGAATGGGAAGCACCTAAAGCCATACCACACGGTTCAACCGGCGCTCCCCGAATGAGCTACCCTATGTTGGTCTAGTGGCACTCCGCCCTAGCCGAGCTACCTCTATCTTGGTTTAGTGGCACTCCGCCCAAACCAAGCTACCCCTATCTTGGTTTAGTGGCACTCCGCCCTAGCCGAGCTACCCCTATCTTGGTTTAGTGGCACTCTGCCCTGACCAAGCTACCCCTATCTTGGTTTAGTGGCACTCCGCCCTAACCAAGCTACCCCTATCTCGGTCTAGTGGCATCCCGCCACGATCAAGCTACCTATCTTGGTTTAGTGGCACTCCGCCCTAACCAAGCTACCCCTATCTTGGTTTACTGGCACTCCGCCCTAGCCGAGCTACCCCTATCTTGGTTTAGTGGCACTCCGCCCTAAACAAGCTACCCCTATCTTGGCTTAATGGCACTCCACCCTAGCCGAGCTACCCCTATCTTGGTCTAGTGACACTCTGTCCTAGCCGAGCTACCCCTATCTCGGTCCAGTGGCATTCCGTCCTGATCGAGCTACCTTCCTTCGGTTCAGTGGCATTCCACCCTGATCGAGCTACCTGCCTTCGGTCTAGTGGCACTCCGCCCTGATCGAGCTACCTCTCCTCGGTACAGTGGCACTCCGCCCTGATCGAGCCACCTTTCCTTGGTCCGGTGGCACTCCGCCCTAGCCGAGCCATCTTCTCTTGGTCCGATGGCACACTGCCCTAGCCAAGCTCCCAAAAGAATACGCCATGCTGCCATTACGAACCTTACGTCCGAACTGGCATGAAATCCCTCCCTTGCGCTAGCATTATCTTCTTGCTAACGAATAGACCCTTTTCGGCTTGAGACTTCGTGTCCTAGCCGGCCCTCCCACATTATTGCCATTACGGGCCTTACACTCGAATCAGGCGAGAGATCACTCCTTTGTGTTGGCATTCAGCCCTTGCTAACGAATGAACCATTCTGCTCGGCACAAGGTCCGGTGCTCTGGTCAATAGCCATCTACTGTCAACCAAGGGTCGGGCATCAGACTTCGACCTGCCACCCTCTACAACAAAAAAAAGAAAATAAAATGGGGTTAAAAATAGAGATACCCCGCCGGACTTGCTCCTATATTAGGACAAGTGCAAAAATGGCTATAACCCAGCTGTGGCGAAAACCCGAAAGAGCGTCACAGGCAAAATCGGGTACCCCGCCACGTGAAAACCCGAAAGGGCGCGTGGGCAAAAGCAAGAGGGGGCTGGCTTCGGTGAAAACCCGAAAGGGCGCTTAAGTCAGTAAAGTGGTAATTTCCAAATTCCTCTTTTGTCCTCCACCTGATGAAACTCCACAAGGGATGATCATCAAAAGTCCCACCGGAAATCCTTTAACAAACCCATGCTCGACCCTCGTCATCATCGGTGAGGTCAATCGATCTCTACCCTTAACTTGGACCTTCCGTCCCTGTTAATAATCCTACCCTTGCTTCGGCATGTGACCCATGCTGATGAATAAACCACAGTTCGACCCTCGTCATCATCGGCGAGATCGGTCGATCTCCACCCCCAACTTGGACCTTCCGTCCCTGTTGATAATCCCGCCTTTGCTCCGACATTTAACCAGTGTCAATAAAATAAACCCACGCCCAATCCTTGTCATCATCGACAAGGACGGTCAACATCTTAGCGGTCCAGTTCTTCTATATTCCGAATTCAAAATCAAAAAAATATATATAAAAAGGGGGGTTAAAAATAGAGATACCCCGCCGGACTTGCTCCTATATTAGGACAAGTGCAAAAATGGCTATAACCCAGCTGTGACGAAGACCCCAAAGGGCGTCACAGGCAAAATCGGGTACCCCGCCACGTGAAAACCCGAAAGGGCGCGTAGGCAAAAGTAAGAGGGGGCTGGCTTCGGCGAAAACCCGAAAGGGCGCTTAGGTCAGTGATATGAATATTAAAAAAAAAGAAGAAAGAAGAAGAAGAAAAATATTATAAATCAATGATGAGTAGTGATGATCCATCCTCCGTCCTGAAGACCCTTTACAGGGTCGACGGGGAGTCTTCATCTGATGTCCCACCTATATACACCTATTTTCTACCCTTTCGACCCTTGTCACCATCGGCAAGATCGGTCGCTACCCTTTCCGGTCCTTGTCACCATCGGCAAGACCGTCTACCCTTTCGACCCTTGTCACCATCGGCAAGATCGGTCGCTACCCATTCCGGTTCTTGTCACCATCGGCAAGACCCTCTACCCTTTCGACCCTTGTCACCATCGGCAAGATCGGTCGCTACCCTTTCTGATCCTTGTCACCATCGGCAAGATCGTCTACCCTTTCGACCCTTGTCACCATCGGCAAGATCGGTCGCTACCCCTTCCGGTTCTTGTCACCATCGGCAAGATCGTCTACCCTTTCGACCCTTGTCACCATCGACAAGATCGGTCGCTACCCTTTCCGGTCCTTGTCACCATCGGCAAGACCGTCTACCCTTTCGACCCTTGTCACCATCGGCAAGATCGGTCGCTACCCCTTCTAGTTCTTGTCACCATCGGCAAGACCGTCTACCCTTTCGACCCTTGTCACCATCGGCAAGATCGGTCGCTACCCCTTCCGGTTCTTGTCACCATCGACAAGACCGTCTACCCTTTCGACCCTTGTCACCATCGGCAAGATCGGTCGCTACCCTTTCCGGTCCTTGTCACCATCGGCAAGACCGTCTACCCTTTCGACCCTTGTCACCATCGGCAAGATCGGTCGCTACCCTTTCCAGTTCTTGTCACCATCGGCAAGACCGTCCACCCTTTCGACCCTTGTCACCATCGGCAAGATCGATCGCTACCCTTTCCGGTCCTTGTCACCATCGGCAAGACCGTCTACCCTTTCGACCCTTGTCACCATCGGCAAGATCGGTCGCTACCCCTTCCGGTTCTTGTCACCATCGGCAAGATCGGTCGCTACCCCTTCCGGTTATTGTCACCATCGGCAAGGCCGTCTACCCTTTCGACCCTTGTCACCATCGGCAAGATCGGTCGCTACCCTTTCCAATCCTTGTCACCATCGGCAAAACCGTCTACCATTTTTCACCCTTGTCACCATCGACAAGGTCGGCCCGCATTTCCCCAAATCAGGGTCAGCAATGGAATCACTATAAGGTGCATGCCCCCACCGGTCGTCCCACCGATGATAAAGCCTATCCCGTAGGGACCTCTCATCAGTCAGCAGTTGTATTTCTGCCATGCCTTGTCGGTAAGACATACATCTACACCAATCTGGCGATCGCTGGAACCCCGTCACGCGGTGGAGCGAGGCCCCCACCCTTTCTCTGAAAGGATGGACGCTCTCCTGCGACGCAGACATGGGTACATTTCCAAGAAGGTCGCCAAAGTTGCCAAGGTGTGATAGAATGCAAGTGCAAGAATGAACACCTAAAATAGTAAAAGAAACTTCTATTTCATTATAAAAGGGAGGAGGTGAATACAAAAGGAGCCCTTCGGAGGGGACAAATTACAAAGGCAGATCAGCTAAGACCGCCTGAAAATAAGCCCAACATGAGGAGCCGCCCTCAGTTCACGGAGCTGCATTTCTTCCTCCTGAATGCGAGTCACCTCAGTCTCCAGGGACGCGACTCGGCCCTTCAGTAAAGAAGTTTTCTCGATGCCCTAGAGTTCTGCAGCCTCCAGCCGCGGTATCTCAGCTTCTATGGTAGCCAACTCAGCACGGAGTTCTTCCCGTCGGCTACGTAGAATATGTGCCTGGGCTGTGGAAGCCTCGACCTGAGCCCTACTCTCCTGAAGATCAGAGATCAGAGAAGTCAGCTCCGCCTGACAGTCAGCTTTCTGCAGCCTAAGGGCCGCCAGCCGGTCGCCCATCATCTTCCCAAGGAAATCCCGGCGGTTCACAAATTTCAGCAGGAAAAACACCCGCTGGGTCCAGATGTCTAAAGGGCAGCCTAATGCCTGCAGCCCGATCGTCAGTTGCACAGCCACTTCCTTCAACTGGGGATAAGACAGTGTTGGCTGAGATTCCACGACCTGACGCAACATCTCTAAATGCTGCTAGACAAATTCCTCTGATGAAGTAAAGCCCAGGGAAGCTGCCGGAGACACCTCGAAGGTCACCTCCCTGTCTATGGAAGCCCATAAGCCGATATCTGGCTTAGAAGAAGAAGATGGAACGGCCACCAGAGCTGAAGCAGCAGACACCACGGTGGCATGTTCTTGCTCCGTCAGACTCCTTGAAGAACTTCCTTCCATAGATGTTGGGAGGGACGGAGGTTCTGACTCTATCCCCAGCACGAATGGAGCTGCAGAGTCAGGTGCAATAGTCATTATGGCCGCCGGTACAAAAGCAGAACCCCTTTGCGGGTCGGCTTCAGCCCTCAATTCTGTTGTCGACACCAGGGCGAGACTCTCCCCCGGTAGGCTCGGCTCCGTTGATAATACCCCAGTAGCTGCATGTATTCTCATTGGTACAGGGTGAAGTATGGTGACTGTCCCCAAAGAAGATACGGTGGCCAACGGTAGCATATCCGAAGCCCCCGATGAAACCACGACAGCACCAGAAGTCGATACTAGGGAATGAATAGCGGCCTCAGGCTCCTGGAACGAAGATTCATGTAAGCACCAAGGTGGTGGAAAAGAACAAGAAAAGGGATATGCAGCTCTGCAAAGGGGCGGACAGAACTTACTATGACTGCGGCATCCATCTCTTCAAGCGCCTGAATAGAAGATTCCAACTCTGCAGATGAAGCAGCAAAAGGAGGGGTTATCTCCACCTCCATGTCCAATTCAGCAAATTCCTCCTGCAACATTCCCTCGGATGATGCCATCGGCAGCCTCGGAGGACTAAAAATCAAAGAATCACTTAACGGTATGAAGGGAGCCGCTGCTCCTTTGCTGACTGCCGTAGATACTTGTTCGTCACCTTCTGAAGAATGATAGTCAATCTCTTCGTTAGAAGGGGTGGCAGAGCTACTGGAAGAAATATCTATCCTGATCTCGGGTTGGCCCGCCTCCTCTGTCGCCTGATGGGACGCCGAGCGGGTGATCACACCCCGCAGTGGGATAGCACCTTTCTTTAGCACAGTCTTATGTCCTGCGGGCTGTGAAGGAGCATCCACGACGGGCGCCTCAACCGATGTGCTGACCGCTCCTGCCATTACAATAAACATATACATAAGGCAGGGTGAAAAGCTCAATAAGAAAGAGGAGTCTCAAGGACTACAGTCGTCTGGCTCACCCTCAGCCTCGCTGGCAGGCGTTGGAGAGGGAAGTCTGACATCCTCCTCAACAGCGGAGAGACTCTCCCCTGCGGCTTCAGTGGTCTCAGTCACCCCTACCGTAGCTATGACGGAAGGCCCTATCTCTCCCGGCTCCAGGGCGGTTTCCTCAACACATATGGTGTCAACCGCTCCTTGAGCTGAGGTCACACAAAGAAGACGTCAAAGGAATGAAAACGTCATGAAAAGAGCACTCCTTTAGACCGCACAGGGAAAATGATGTCACCTTCAGCTGCTTGCTGAGTGGCCTCTTTCCGGGCGGCAAACTGCTCAAATGATGGCACCTCGGGCAGGGAAGTCTCAGCCGCGTCAGTCGAAGGCCGCTTGGAAGAAATTTTCCGAGCTTTCTTTGCTCGGCCTATTGCAACTTTCACTGTGGAGGCCACTCTCTTTTTGCCAAGCGACAGTGGAGTAGTAGTCGGCACTGGTGCAGGAACCTCAAAATATTCCAGCTTCTGTGCCTGGGAGATGATTTTTCTATAAAGCCCCTGCTGCTTTATATCAGGACGGTCTGTCAAATGAAGCACATGCCGTTATGAAGGAGCGGAGCAACAAACTAATCTACATGTCAGTGGAGAAGGACTTACCTGCCCGGCCATTGTAAAAAGACGAGAGGGGCCAATACTAATAAGCCACCTCCTTGCTACGGGATGCAGCTTCCCGAACGAGCCAACAGATGTCGCCGATCTTCTTGCACTTCTCAACTAGGTCGGCCAAGTCCGCATGCACGTGAGAAGCTATACAATGATATAAATCGAGGTGGTCGAAGCCCCAGACGTCGGCATAATGAAAAGATACAAACAAAGGCTTGTCCAGGACAGTCGCTGTAGGACTGTCAAGGGTCAGTCCGTGGATACTCATCAAGACGAACAGCCAAGACGTATGTTGATAATATGTCGGGGTTCTATCCTCTCTGTTAACAAACGTCCGGCACGGGCAAAAGCGATCCACCTCGCACCTCCATGAAATTGCTTTGGAGAGCGGCTCCTCAATGGGGAACGGATACTGCTGAAGCTCCAAGCGAGAATCGCCAATCTGGCACAGATGTTCTAAATTCTACGTGAAAGTGTCTTCGTCTATGACAGCAAGCACAGGCACCAGTTGTTCAGTTGCTTCCTCTTTGACGGCTTTCCTGCCTGCTATATATGCCTCTACCTCCTTCGGATGTTGGGAGAACAATCTCTTCAAATGGGCTTCTTCAATGTCGAAAACTGGCCTAGGCTGCTGGCTCAGGAAGGTGCGCTCAGCTACATCCCAGCATGCCACGTTGGCATTGCGATAAAAGCCCATTCGAGCATTCCACCACTTCACATACTCTGGAGTGACCCGGGGAACTCGGTTCGGCATCGGCACTCTGAAAACATTGGCGTCTCGGAGGTGAAAGTAGTCCCACCAGGAGCGACCCTCAGCTACAACGGTCGAGCCATGCTTCGACCTACTGTCCAGGGGAAACAGGGCCGCCGAAGGCGAAATATGCTGATCGTAGCCGAAATTCCGGCCAAACCTGAAGGGATAGTAGGGTTCTAAATAAACTGTGCCCCCCTTTCTGAATACTAAGACGCTGGGGTGAATTGATAAAGCCCAGTCGATGAGTTCAGGCTCCAAGATTGGCCGGGTCACGGTGTTGCCTGAAATAAAATGTGTGAAAGTCTCAACCGCCTCAAGCTTACATTCACGCTGGCGGTTCACCAATGGAGAAGAATGTGCGGCCAAATTCCAAAAATGGATAGTCCCCGCTGAATCCATCGGGACCCTTATCAGCCGGCCTCGGATAGAGAAAAGTTGCTGAGACACCGGACCGGGTTCAGCACTAGCAAACTCCAACATCCTTGGTTACAATGTCACTGTCTGTAGAGTCCTGGGAGCCAGCTTTGGGAACAAATTGCACACCCAGGCATTGAAGAAATGAAACGGCCCCACTGTTCTGAAAGAGCGTGGGATCCGATGCCTATGAATATCTCCAATGGATTTGTAGATCAGGCAGAGTGTTGCGGGACATATTGCAAGCCGTATGCCCCAAGCCATCTGACAAGCCGGGTATATTACCTCCGGCCTAATAACTGTCTCATCTCCCTGCGGGAGGGCAAAAGTACACAACCAGAAGGTAAGGTAAGCAGCACAATGGGTGAGGGGATCCGCCCCAGTCGGATTCGGTCCCCCACAGCTGATCCTCGGAAGAGAAGCAGGCAGCTCAGACTTGAACTTGGGTGGCCTGCTGGGCTTACCCACAACAGGAGCTACATTAGGGAACTCATTGTACTTCAGGGGGCCACCGAAGAAATACTGAATCCAGTGTCCTACTCGGACTCTCAGTTTGCTACTTTTCTCTCGGGGCTGATATCCCTTTGAGGACCCCCTATTCAGCGTCAGACAGAGGGAGCAGTATGCTTTCATCAAGTACCGGTACGAGTAGCCGAAATAATATTCACCTTCACCGTCTGTCTCATCCTTGATGAAGTCATGAATGCATACCTCCTCATAGGGCTCTCCGTTGATCAGCAGGCCCGATAACTGTGATAGGCTCCAAAGGTCCAGAGAGGTTTCACCTTCTGCTGTATAGAAAGTATTGAACTGCGGGCAGAACACTTCGAACATACCGCAGTACAACCCTTTTGAAATGGGATACCTGAAGCGGGATGCATACACACTGTGGTACACCCCGGCCCTGACCAGCAGCGGCGCATACTCCTTTAGAACATATTCTGTAAATTCTACCGCTCCTACACGGAAGAGATGGGCATCGGTCACTTTCGTGTCTGCAAACCACCCAGCAGCCAACTGAAATTTGAACTGGACAGCCAAGCAGTTCAGGACGAATGGCTCGTCCCTATAGCCCCATTTAATGGGCGCCAAGAATAAACCATAGCCGGGCTTTTCTCTGTTGACTCGACCTGCAGTGGTATCCCACCTAGCTGGTGTGAACTCTGGAGCCCGTGTCATCATTTTCTGCTCTGCCTCCAGCTCTGTCACCCCCAAGACGGCATCCCATTTGCGTCGCTCTCCCGGGAGATATATGGTGTCTCCGCGGTACACAGAACCTTTCAAGCTGTCCCGGTCCAACAACATGGCCCGCTCCACCATCCGAGCCAGCATGACATCTCTCTTCCCCGAGACGCTGAAGGTGCAAATGAACGGCGCAAGGTGACGGTCCTTCGGGAAGTCCGGGCGGTAGCCGTCATCACGATTGAAGTCCAGTCCTCCCTCGACGGTCACAACTCAAGATGAGGATACTATATCTGTTTTGGAGTCAGAGGATTTGTCGTCTATGGCGATCCTCCCAAGACCCCGGTCCAGCTGTCCGACATTCCTCCAAGTCCCAACAGGACCGAACACCCTGCCCTGGGAAGAAGAGTCAACATCAGCAGTGCCAGAAGCGACACGGCTGGAAGAAGAAGCCATTTCAGCAGGCTGCAGACACAAAATCAAGGAAAAATAAGATAATATGAAAGGGAAAATAGAAAAGAAAATTTCAAGAAAATTTTGACAGCATCTCCCCTTGTCCGGAGCATGCCCAGAAGTCAAATAGGAGAACACCCACCAAGAGGGGGTGACTCCACATTAAGAGGGGACGAAGTCCCGAATGAAAATCCCAGAGGGAGAAGGCTCCCACGCCGATCGCTCTGATGCAACAGAAGAAGAAGAGGCTGAAGAGAGAGGAAGCTCAGTGAATAATGAGCTTTCTCCTCTCTCTCGGCGCCTAAATAGGCCGAAGCCAAAGGCGCGCCGAGACGATCGTCGCGCCGAGAGGCGGAAGTGCCAAAAGGCACGCCGAGATGACACCTGCGCCGAGGGCGTCAGGCCGGGAAAAGGCACGCCTAGATGATGCTTGCGCCGAGAAGCCAACGCGCCGACGCCATGGTCGCGCCGACATGGGTGCGTCGGGAGTGTCAGTGGCGCCGGTTAGCCCACCAGGGGTGCTGCAATCGTCAGATCAAGCCAAAAATGCTGGTGTTCGTCCAAGTATGCTTACAAAGCATGGGAATCACACAAGCCGAATGAAGACTCAGAGTCATGAAAACAACCAATGCACAGGAGCAGGCCTGAAGAAGTCATAAAGTACAGTGTGCAACGTGGTGTACACCCGCATGTCCCGTGTCACTCATTCTTCGCTTACGCCACCTACGGGTGGGGGGCATTTGTTGACACCTAAAATATACCAGAAGAGACCAAAGCAGATTCACAGCTTTAAAGATCAGTCGAGGGCACTGCTCACGTACCATCCCCAGAAGTTCCGAGAATCAGAATAGAAGAGACCCGCTATTCCTAACACTTTGTTCGGCTAAAGCCATCCCTGGCTAGGCCGTTGTCCAGTACGGTTATCATTCAGGTAGCCAGGCTGATAAAACCATACCAACATTCAGACAATCATCTGTCTGCTGAGAAAGAATGCTCAGATAATTCTGATTCTCTGAAAGCGGGATGCACAGTGCCTCACACATGTTTGTGAATGCAAGGTGTTAAAACAAGCCCCATGAAATCTTAATATATATGCCAAGAAGCCCACTGTCGAAAGGAGTCCACTAAGTGGATCCTGTGCCGAATGACAGGGAAATGGGCCAAGCCCAAATGTAAAATGAGACGCGCCGAGGGCTGCCCACGCCGGGAAGATGGACGCTGGCGCGCCGGGAAGCTCAGGCCGAGAGGTTGAGGGTCGTCCCTCTATAAGAAGGCTGCCCTTCGAAAAGAACAGAAGAAGAACAGAATAGATAGAAGAGAAAAAGAGAGGCAACAAGAAAGAGAACAGAGAGATACAGAAGGGGCAGAAGAGAAGAAAAAACAGCGAAGGAAAAGAAAGAAAGGGGAAGCTCGAGAGCCCTTCATAGAAGCTGAAGAAAAGAGAGAGACAGAGGGTCGAAGGAAGGAGCCAGGTGGGGTGTGCCGATGTGCTGTTCGGTGTCTTGGCTGTAGCTTCTCTTTTCCTTTTTTTCTTTCCTCTCTCCTTTCTGAATATCGTTCCCCCCTTTTTTCATTTGTATCTTTGCTTTCTAGCATCTCTGCTCCCGTAGCATTGAATGCCAATGTGACCCTGCACTCAGGGATAGAGTCGGTTTATGCTCCTTATTCTCCCGAGTTGGATTGGTGTATTTTTTTTTTATGTTGATGAAATAGTCAATGAAAGGTAGGTTAAGTTCTCCCTCGCCATCACTCTTTTGTTTCTGCCTCTGTACTATATATGTTATGGATATCGATGGCCGCACATATATGCATGGTCTACCGTTTTGGCTTTCTGAGTCTCTTGAATGTTCGTTCATCGTATGATTCCTTCGACCTTACACTCACAACGAGAGCCTGAGACAGCCTATCTCATGGCTTCTCGTTTGTGAAACGAGGAAAGATGAATCCGAACCGTAAGTTTTTCGGGCATGGTTCCGCTCCCAGTGAGGCCCCAGAGGGAAGGTCATCTCCGTCCCGTGCCTTCCAACCTTGGCCAAAGAGACCTTATTCAAACTGCTGAACAAATCCTTTTTTTTTAATGTCTAAAGCCCCTGCCTTCAAACCCCTCTAAAACCTCATTTCTGAAAGCCTCCCGACGCAAGCACCTCTCGGCGCAAGTTTCGCGCCGAGGGCATGCCGCGCCGGTTGGTTTCCTAGTTCGCTCCGAGGCCCTTCCCCTTCTCCGCGCCGATCCCTCTGCCCCTTCGACCACTTTGATGATCTCGTGCCGAGGCCGTCAGGCCGTGCCAACCTTGCTTGTGATACCTATCCCATGGAGCTGCACTGCCCTTCCCTCCATCCTCACGGGAGCTATATCAAAGGGGTCAATTCCCCTACACTCTACTACCCCATCAAGTCATGGAGCCCTGCCACTGCATGTTCTCCATTGACCGTATAGGGGATATCATAACAGGAGGATAACGTCCTACGTGATTTAGATCCCTTGGATCTCGGGCTACTCCCGGCCCTCATTTTGGTTTCCACTCCGACAGTTCGTGAGTGGATGGCCTATAATACCCTTTTGGCACGCTCCCAAAATAAGGGGAGATGTTGTCAAAATCTGTTCAGACTGTCACTCGATCGCATAGTATGATGTTTTCATCGGAATTGTGCGTTTAACCCCCCTAACTGTGTGGCAAGATGATGAGCTATGTCATCTCATGGTATCTCGGCCACTACAGGGAGTATATCTTACAGTTACATGATCTCTTTCGACCCCTTGGTGAATGAATCCACCCTCCCCTTCTATTTCATCCTATCATTGCCACGAAATCCCTGTTGAACACAGAAGATCCCCTTGCATTCATCAGAACCCCTCAGGATATCTGAAGAAAACCAACAAAAATAGCCATCGGCGCCACTTTCTCCCGGCGCCATTGCCTCCCGGCGCCACCTCCTCCCGGCGCCAATCTCGCGCCGGGTGAAGGGCGCGCCGAGGAGCTTGTGCCGTTTGCCCTTCTTTCCAGCCACACCGGTTGCTTGCCGTGCCGACGCCCCTTGAGCTTCTCGTCGCGCCGGGATCCTGTCGTGCCGTTTGGCCCTCGCGCCAGTTCCCAACCGTGCCGTTTCATCCTGATAACACCTGCCATCCGAATATCTGATTTTTCAACGACCCCATTGAACCCAAATCAACTCAAATATCCCATTCCTGTCAATCTTCATGTCAGCCTTCATCACTTTACAAGGGTGTCAATCTCCATGTCAGCCTTCATCACTTTACAAGGGAATCATGGTTCTTCATCTGGGCCCACGGAGATACATTCATGGGGTCTCACCCCTACATTATACCGAACACGACGTTTCTTCTCTCACCCCACTGACCCTCGGAGTTCTGCCATTGCATGTCCTCCAATGGTCCTTTGAGGGGAACATCAACAAACGCCGTGGTAGCAGACATTGTTCCGTCACATTCAAATCCTTTTTGGATTCAGGGCTACGCCCGCCTCTCTTTTGGCTTCCATCCCGACTTTCATGGGTGGATGACCTATATTTCCCTTTGGATTAGCCCAAGAGAAGGCGATATGCTACCGGATTTGCGTTGTAACATCGTTATCATGTCCCGCGTAGCACGGTTTTTTATGCATATTTCGCATCCCGTTAGTGGAGTTAGCGTAATAGTCGTATCTCATTTTTCCCCCGAGGCATCCTTTCTTGGCAATTAATCAAGGGTTGTTCTTCTTTGGAAGGGCGTAATTAACGTCATAGCCTTTATGGTATGATGGACTTTTGGTCCCGACACGAATATCACAATCGGCTGACTGAGTCAAGTCGAGCGCACAATAAATCGTCACCCCGGTGACTGGCACGCCTAATAAACTCAATAAAATAAACCTAAACAAGTACCCAGTAGCCAGATCCCAGTCTCCAGTCCTGATGTCTAGCCCCAATATCCAGCTCCTAATATCCTGTTTCCATTCCCAGTGTCCAGTCTCCCATCCCAACATCCAATTCCCAGCCTCCAGCTTCCACCTCTCAGTCCCGATACCCAGTAGCCAGTCCCAACATCTAGTATCCAGATCCCAATCCCCAGCTCCAGTATCCAGTTTCCGGCCTCCAAGTCCCCAGTCTCCAGTTACGATGCCCAGTCACCAGTCCTCGTATCTACTATCCAAATCCTAACTTCCAAATCCAGTATCTAGTTTCCAGTCTCCAGCTTATAATTCCCAACCCCAGTACCCAGTCTCTAGTCCCAGTATCTAGCCTCCAAATACCAATCCTCAGTACCAACGTCTCACTCCTAGCCTCCAGTTCCCAGTTTCTAGCCCCAGTACTTAATATCCCGTATCTGAGTCAAAATCTCCAGTCCTAGCATCCAATCTTTGCCTTTCAGCCTCCAGCCTCTGACCTCCAGTTCCCAGCAATAGACCAACATGCCTTAACCAGGCGGATCTACAACAACAACCACATGAACCAGTCAAGATACCTCACAGACGGACATGCCTCGAAGGCCCGTCTACGGCAACCCTAGACCAACGCACCCCCGAGGGTTGATCTATCACACACTCCGATCATTACACCTCAATGGTCGGCCAGTGACAATCCCTTCATCGGAACCTCAGTGATCAGCTGATCGTGGCTCCCAGTCAATATACCTCAGCAATCAGCCGAGTGGACTTTCTAGTCGATACACCTCGGCGGTCAACCAGCACAAGAACAACCGGCAGCATCAACATTTGGCCATACCCCGTGAGGATCAGGCGAATACGATTCCAAGCAAACACCCCTCTCTAGGGGCAAATCTAGCAACTTCAGACCACGACGCCTCGCCGAGGCATGTCTTCAACAACCTCAGACCAAGATGCCTCGCCTAGGCAGGCCTATAACAACTTCAGACCAAGATGCCTCGCCGAGGCTGGTCTCCAGCAACTTCAGACCAAGATGCCTCGCCGAGGTAGGTCTCCAGCAACCCCAGACCAAGATGCCTCACTGAGGCAGGTCTCCAGCAACTTCAGACCAAGACGCCTCACCGAGGCAGATCTCCAGCAACTTCAAACCAAAATGCCTCGCCGAGGCAGGTCTCCAGCAACTTCAAACTAAAATGTCTCGCCGAGGCAGGTCTTCAACAACTTCAGACCAAGACACCTCGCCGATGCAGGTCTCCAGCAACTTCAGACCAAGATGCCTCACCGAGGTAGGTCTCCAGTAACTTCAGATCAAGACGCCTTGCCGAGGCAGGTCTCCAGCAACCGCAGATCAAGAGGCCTCGCCGAGGCAAGTATCCAGCAACCGCAGATCAAGACGCCTTGCCGCGGCGGGTCTCCAGCAACCCCAAGCCGACATGCTTCCCCGAGGCATGTCTCCAGCAACATCAAGCCAAGATACCTTGTCGAGGCTGATTCCCAGCAACACCGGGCCAACATGTCTCACCGAATCTTGCCTCCAGCAACATTAAACCAACACACCTACGACACCGATTATCTTCGGCAGCTTCGTCCCAGTCGTCGGATCACCCTACTCCTTGGGTGTGGTCCCCGTGGCTGCTCCGCAGCTGCCCACTTCTCGGTTAACGTCATTCATCCCCCTATTACTCCGGCCTCTCCCTTGACACCACTAGCCAACCAGCCGGCCCCTACCACTTTGGCCGTGCAATGATGACCCTGGCGAGAGCTGGAATCTCAACTTCAAAGCCCTATTATGATCCCAGTTCCCCCTGTGACCCCTGACCCGCCAGCTATAATCCCAGTCACATCCAGCCACGACAAAGTGGCCTCCAGCACCATAACTTGATGATTTGTGAGAGCCCTACAACACAACTCTAGTTACAATGCCTCAGAGGTGTGACCAGCCCGTCCTATAGGACGGTCAGCACCAAGCTTGGCTAATGCGCCCCCATGGGTGGTCAACGAACAATGCCAGCACCCCACAAAAAAGTCACCCACCATAGTAGTGGTAGGCTGCTAGGGACCGACCATAGGCTTCACCACAAAGCCTCAGTCAGAGCGGCGGTCATCTCGTCGCCAACCAGCAATCCCAGGAGCTGAGGGATAGGTGGCCCTCCAATTCCCAAGACAGGGAAGTCTCGAACCCCCTTACGCAGCATCATCGGCTATGGTCACGATCAAAGGGGAACAGGCCAAGGAGTGAAAAATACTTAAGGCACTCCTCGACTTAGACAAGGTGGAAAATCTGAGAAAACACAAATCTCAGTCCACAAATCCACATCTAGGGGCAAGGCATGGCCCCCGCCAGTGCAACCCCAGATAATAAAAAGGGAGCCACAAGCGGTCTCCCACTGCTTGCCAGCCACCCTACGAGGCACGATGGACTCAACAGTCTTGGCTCTCCCTATCTCAGATTTCTATTAGGGGAGGGTCCCTTCCACCGAGCTGCCTCTCCTTAGAAAATCCACAAAGCCCGCTGCGCAAGGCAGGCCCCGGACATGGGCAACAAAGCCAGAAGCATTGTTATGCCGGGCTCCCTTGGCCTCTTTACGCCATCGGCATTGGCATCCATCCCAGTCATATCATCAACCTCCGAAGTGACCACCTATATGGAGAGTTTGGCATCTAGACCAGATTACTCCCGCGACGCGAGCCCTGCACACCTCTGCCACAAGCCCAACACGCGAGACAAACGGGAACAGAATTCCCAAGTCGCGGATAACATACTACAACTTCAAGCACCACGCATGTATCCAATACATGCCATCTCTATCAGCTCCATGCCCTCAGTGGCTTCGGCAAATTGCCCACCAGCCACTTGGATCTCTCTAGAATCCAGCTCTATAACCTCCCAGGTTCAACGGTCTTCTGCAAATGTACCACCGTCGCATGAAAGATCACAACAGGAGCGTCAACCCCCAAAACAAGTAACTTCCACCACGCTAATAAGGTCGGGGGAAATCCAGCCTTCAAGGCGCACAGGCCGCATGCCGTCGTCTTCGCCTCCGACGCACGTCCCGTGGGAGGCATTTGTTGGCACCGGCTTATTTTCTCAAATTAATCGATGATTAAGCATAGGAAAATACTCCCTAAATAGAGTAAAACGGCACATCGCCAAAGTTGCTCTACCAGTCGAGTTGAGCTCGAAAATTAAGACACTTCGATGTGTCAAGCGGTGCAACATAACAACTGGGCATCGGCCCCGAGCAAATGACACTATGCCAGCCAGTTTGTCGACAACCGGGTCAGTTTCGAGATTCAGGACAACCTACCGTACCTTACGGCACTCTGTGAAGATTCGGGGATCACCCTCGGACACCCTGCATACGGTATCACACCACCGACGCTTCAACAATCGGGTTAACTCAGGACTCAGAACAGCCTGCCGCATCATACGATTCTTCGCCAAGGAGTGAGGGTCACCCCGACCACCAGAAAAATGGCATCGTCATGTCGACGCCCCAGTCACCGGGCCCAACCAAGGGTCCTTGTCACGCCCCGACGCGGAATATCGAGGGCGCGACGAGTCGTAAATAATCGTGTCGATCAGAGCATGTACAATTTTATTTCTAAAGACAGAAATGAATGGGAAAATGATACTTTTATTCCATCAAAATGAAGTTTACATCACTAATTCATAAGCCATAAAGGCAAATTACAACTTTCAATCCCAAAGTACATCATTCTTGTAAAAACACTAATGATCTACATAAACCTATGTAAAAAGGAAAATCACTCTCTCACTCTTATCCATTCCCTTGTTCATTTTCATTTCCTGCAACAATTAACCAAACGTAGGGTGAGCTAAAAAGCTCAGTAGGATTTTATATCTCTATGAACCAGGCATGCTTTAAGTATTAACAATTTAAACAATTTTCTAACTTGTATCGGGAAGTATATAAACATGAATAGAATTTCCAAGTAATTGAGATAACATGATATCAAGATGAATTTCTAAGTAATAACTTTGAACAAGTAAAGAATTTCATGTAATTGGCCATTTCACACAAGTCAAGTAATTCATGTAACTTTTCAAGTAGTCATATAAACAAGTAAACAAGTACGAGTAGTGGAATGCCGTATCAAGTAAATCTATCATGCACTTCGGTGCAATGCCACACCATTGGTCAATCAACTCCCATGGGCACAAATACTTTCGGGCGCTCCCCCTAGGACCAGATCGGGCCCCATTAATGCCAGGCATTGAGTCATATGGATCCGAAGATCCCAAGTACATTTAGACATCCACTTTAATGTATATGGCCAATGATTTTTAAGAAAATGCTGTTTGTAATAAGCACAGATTTGACAAAATTTCAGAAGTTGTAAGAAAGTAGATAACAATTTTAAGACATCATGTTTAACGACATTAAGTCGTGGAGTTCAAAAATGAACGGTAAGTAGGAAGAAAATTAAGATAGTAGTTTTATTTTTAAATATCTTAGCTTAATCTCAGAATCATAAAACATCATGTTTTAGTTATGGAAATATATGCTTATGAATTAAAATTATGAGTTTAGATATTAGTATTTAATCATACATTAATTAACCATATGATAAGAGAAATAGAATTTTATGTCAAAATAACTCTAACTCACTGAAAATAATCTTAACATACTGACAATGATTTTCATATGTTACTTTACTGATAAGATGATAAAAATAAAATTTTCATGCTGGATTTAATTTTTAACATGCTAGAAATTAATATTTAACATGCTAAAATTAATACTTAACATGCTAAAATAATTCTCATACATTAACTTACTGATGGGATGATAAGATAAGTTTACCATGCTGATTACAGAAATTCTCTGATAGCAACATAAATTTTATCATGCTAAATGTGACGACCCAGAGTTCAGGACACCGATATACCGATAACATCGATACACCGACACCAAGAACTGGGGAGGCCACCCAAGAGGCTGATGAGGCCCCTGAAGGGTTAGTGGGGGTTAGTTGAGGAGTATGCATAATTAATTGCGAATTAGGGCGCGCAATACGAATAAGTATTTAAGATTTAAACACAAGTGCGGAAGCAATTTAAAAATAACCAGAGTGATATATGTATAACTAGTCCAGAGTCACAAACACTAGTCCTCAAGGTACAACTACGCGGGGCATACCCCGGCAAAAGTACAACACAAGCCTCAAAAAGGCAGCTCGTGCACAGCTGGCAGCTAGGAACGGTCCCGAAACAGCACACTAAAGTCCGGGAGACGGCGGGCGCGGCTCACCTGAAAGGAGAAGGGTGAGTCACAGCCAGACTCAGTAGGGGTCACGCGGATCCCTACCTCGCACTAAACAAGCGAACATGCATAAATAAAGTAAGTAGAGCATGCATTTAAATAAACACACAGGCAATGGCATGAATAACCAATCACAAGAAAGCTGTAAACTCTAGCTAAGCAAGTATAACAGCTAACACATGCCACTACTACTTAAATGCAAGCGATTAAAGCTAAAACTACCAAATAGAAGGAGCTGCAACTAATCCAAGCAACAAGGAAGGACAACCACTGGAGCAGAAACCAGATGCGTCCACTGACGGCTTACACTGCGTCTCAAGCACTCGCAGTCGACGAAGCGACAAGCTAAGCGCGTAAACAGTACCAAACCAAGTGACCAGTCGGAGTGGCACCCGTCGGTGTCAGTCCACAGTCTCCGACCACGTGTGCACACACTGACTCTAGCCTGAGCCAGGCCCTCTAACTAGTTTTCTCCCTTGGCAGGACGCTACCATTGGCTGGGAGCCCACGGAACTAGCTTACAAACCGTGAATGGGAAACATACCCCTCCGCCATCCTCAAGCGGGTCGGTACTCAACAGACCTTAGGGCAACGACAGTGGCTCCATTGCATGGAAAGAAAAGCTACTCTATTGGTATAAAACACGCCACAATATATTTGAAACAATGCGAATATGGCATGAATATAGAAAGAAGCGCATAACAGATGGGCTGGGAATATATTGCAGCCATCAGGGAAGCGGCGGTCAAAGACCCACGCGCCATATGCAAACGACGGTCGGGGGCCGGCGCGTTACTTCAAGAATGACGCCCCAGTCCCTATCCGTCACTCCCTTCAGGGTTCCAGCTCAAGAGGCACTAAAGGGCTTGTAACGGTGGGGGCCCTGCGCGTTACTTCGAAGCAACGCGTGGGGTCACCGCCGTCACATCCACCCGAGGCTCAAACCACCTATCAGCGTTCTAAATGATAGCAGACGAAGTGACGCCCCGGTCTAGGCGCGTCGGACCGAAACGACGGTCGGCCGACTGGCCGTCGGGCGCATCGCCTGACCAAAACTACGGAAAACAGTTGATGAGTAATGGATGGGAGCCCCACCGTTACTCTTCAAGTAACGCACCCCCAATGGGCCGCTATTTGGAAGTGACGCGTCCGCTATGGACCGTCAAGCAAGTGACGGTTCCTGGCAGGACCGTCACTGCACCTGGGTTACGGGAGGGTACGGTTTATAAACCGAAGCTCTCCCGGACGGCTGAAAACGCCGGGTATCGACGAAAAACCTGATAACCTGTCAAACCACGCATGCTAGACAATAATTTAACATCTAAATCTAGCACATGCAAGGCCTAAAACGCATTAAACTCAAGATTTAGGCTAAAACCCCAAAAATGGAAATATACACATCACGCATGCTACGGGGTGCTAATCATCAAGCAGGCTAAGGGAAACGATCCTAGCAAGATCGAGATTCCATCCCCCTACCTTTTGCAAGCCGAAACCGTCGAACGGGCCGCATGCAAGGAGGAAGAGCCACGGAGCTTCCACGCTCCACCTCGCCCCCACGATCACCGATCCACGTCGAAGTGGACACCCACGCGCACTACTCGACGCGAGGAATCCAACGGTGCCAACCTCGCCTCAATCCGATCTCGTTTCGCCCGAGTTCCCTAGGAGAGGGAGGGGACGATCGTGAGAAGAGAGAGAGGGAGAGGGTGAGAGTGAGATCGACGGGAAGGGAGAGAGAGAGAGAGGGAGAGGTTATAAAAAATAAAAAATAAAATTAATATAAATATAATATAATCATTATATATATAAAAATCTTATTAATATTCAATAACCCTCAATTAGCCCCAAATAAATCCGGAAAAATACCAGACAAATTCCTAAAAATCCAGGAAAATAGCCAGAAATTCCAGAACAATTAATAGAACAAATACCACGAAGGATCCATTAAGGCACGGGCCTTACATACCAGTATCGATGTTATCGGTATATCGGTGTCCTGAACTCTGGGTCGTCACAGATGGTATCAGAGTGTAAGTTGAGGATTTGCGTAAAGAATTGGAATTGACGCTTTGTCCAGAGCTAGTCCTGTTGTCGTCTCATGCTGGCATAGGATGTTTTCCGTATGATTGATGGATTTTATTGTTGATTGTGTTTTTGGCAGCATAGTTATGCCGCCTCGTCGAGGAAGACCTCCTCGTGTTCCTTGAGATGCGCCCAGGGAAGATAGCGGTTCTGCACCTCCTCCTACAGTTCCCGCTGTTCCTGTCGTTCCAGTTGCTCCTCCAGTGTCGATCGTTCAAGCTGAAGTGCCTGGCAGTCGAGGCAAGGCGTTGAAGGAATTTCTGATGTTCAATCCGCTTGCTTTCGATGGCCAAGCTGATCCAGAAGTCGCGAGGCAATGGTTGGACGTGATAGAGCGTGTGTTTGTCTCGATGGAGTGTGCTGAAGATGAGAAAGTCATGCTCGCTGCCTTTCAACTCCAGGGTACATCCATTGCGTGGTGGAAAGCCGAGTGGCAGGTTGCTTTTCGATCCGGACCTCTTCGGCAAATCACTTGGGCAGAGTTCGTTGCTGCTTTTGAGCGTGCCTATACTCCTGCCTGCTTGCAGATGGATAAGATGTACCAGTTTATGGAATTGACCCAGGGCTGTATGACCGTGCTTCAGTACAGGAATAAGTTCTTGGAATTGGGTCAGTATGCGCCCCATGTGCTGGCCAGTGAAGCTCTGAAGACCCAGCAATTCTTGTGTGGGTTGAGGCCAGAGTTGAAGATGTCGCTGATAGCGAGTAGTGTTGCGGATCTCGATACTGCGTGTCAGACAGCTGTAGCTTTAGAGCTGGAGATGGCGAGACCGGGTGGATATCCCCAAGCAGGGTCAGTGCAGCCGGTAGCTCAGGTTTGGCAGTCTTACCGACAGCCCGTGCCTGGTGTTCCTTCGGTCCAGTCAGAGGTTTCCAGTGCTTCCTCTCCTTCTAAGCCCAAGTTCAAAAGGTTCAAGAAGAAGAAGAAGTTTTTTCAGCAGCCATCCGGTACAGATTCTGTTCAGCAGCCGACAGCACCTTCTTCTCAGACTCGGCAGAGCTCAGCTGCTAGTCAGCCGTGGACGTGTCGGAGATGCGGTGGTCATCACAAGGGCCAGCCGTGTTCTCTTCCCATTGTTTGCTTCAGGTGTGACCAGCCAGGTCATGTGGTTCGGGATTGCCCGCTGAGGCCGACTCAATTGCAAGCTCCTCAGTTGTCTCAACCTCAGCCGCAGTTTAGACCTCCTGCACCTCAGGCTCCGCAACAATTTTTCTCTCAAGCGTCGGCGTCTTCTCAGCAATCTTCAGCTGGTTCCAAGAAGCAGAAAGGCAAAGTTTCTCATTTGACAAGAGCTGATGCTGCTGCGTCCCATCTTGTGGAAGGTACGATTATGCTTTATGGACATTCAGCTCATGTCTTATTTGATTCTGGTGCTTCTCATTCTTTTATTTCTGAGGATTTCATGGCTTGTATTGAGGAACCGACTTCTGAGCTGTCTTGTGAGTTATTTGTGGAATTGCCTTCTGGAGATTTCATGGTTACTCCTCTGTGTTTGGATGAGTCTCCTGTGACGATTGATAATCACCAGTTGCCGGTGAGATTGTATGCGTTGCAGCTGGCAGATTATGATGTTATTCTGGGAATGGATTGGTTGGAGCATTATGGAGCTGTGGTTGACTGCAGATCGAAGAAAGTCTATTTTCAGCCCCAGGGAAAATCAGCCTTTTATTTTCAAGGTATTCGATCCCGATCTTCTCGTATGATTATTTCTGCTATTCGAGCCTATAGGTTGCTTAGCGCAGGTTGTCAGGGATTCCTTGCTTCAGTGGTGGCTGTTGAAAAACCACGACGGGATGTTTGTGATATTCCGGTTGTCTGTGAGTTCCCTGATGTGTTTCCTGACGAGTTGCCAGGCTTGCCCCTAGAGCGAGAGATTGAGATGGTGATTGAACTGATTCCAGGTACTGGCCCCTTAGCAAAGCCGCCGTACCGTATGGCTCCAGCTGAATTGAAAGTACTGCGTGCACAGCTACTAGAGTTACTGGAGAAAGGTTATATTCGTCCCAGTTTTTCTCCGTGGAGTGCCCCAGTGCTGTTTGTGAAAAAGAAAGATGGAAGCCTGAGGCTTTGTATTGATTACAGGCAGCTGAACCAGGCGACTATCAAGAATAAGTATCCGCTCCCCAAGATTGATGATTTGTTTGACCAGTTACAGTCTGCTACTGTCTTTTCGCGAATTGATCTCCGGTCTGGTTATTTTCAGTTACGGATCCGGGAATCTGATGTGGAGAAGACTGCTTTCAGTACTCGATATGGTCACTTTGAATTTTTAGTCATGCCGTTTGGTTTGACTAATGCCCCAGCAGCTTTTATGGACCTAATGCAGCGTATCTTTCGTCCATTTCTGGACCAGTTTGTGGTGATCTTTGTTGATGATATCTTGATTTATTCTGCCTCTGTTGATGATCATGTGCAGCATTTGAGGATCGTTCTGCAGACTCTAAGAGATCACGAGCTTTATGCGAAGCTCAGTAAATGTGAATTCTGGCTTCGGGAGATTCATTTTCTTGGCCACGTGATTTCTGGTGATGGAGTGGCAGTAGACCCTGCAAAGACTAATGCCGTTTTGAATTGGCAGAGACCGAGGACCATCACGGAGATACGAAGTTTTTTAGGATTGGCTGGGTATTACCGCAGATTCATTCAGGATTTTGCGAAGATTGCAGCACCGATGACTAAATTGACACGGAAGGATGTGCCTTTTGTCTGGTCGGATCAGTGTGAGGCTAGCTTTGTTGAATTGAAAAGGCTATTGACTTCTTCTCCAGTGTTGACTTTGCCTTCCGACTCGGGTGGTTTTCTTGTTTGTACAGATGCGTCTCGAGTAGGTTTGGGTGCAGTGCTGATGCAACATGGTAAGGTTATCGCATATGCATCTCGGCAATTGAAACAGCATGAAGGGAATTATCCCACTCATGATCTAGAGCTAGCTGTAGTTATTTTTGCCTTGAAGATCTGGAGACATTATCTGTATGGTGAGAAATTTCAGATTCTTACTGATCATCAGAGTTTACAGTATATTTTCTCCCAGAAAGATCTGAACCTCAGGCAGAGGCGATGGATGGAATACATGAAAGATTATGACTTTACACTCTCCTATCAGCCAGGTAAAATGAATGTTGTGGCCGATGCTTTGAGCAGGAAAGTGCAGGTCAGCCATTTGTTGCTTCACGAATGGAAATTGTGGGAACAGCTCCCGAGCGAGACTTTGTGTGTAGAGATTCCTGCCGATCTGAAGATGGCAGTTTGTGCTAGCTTGGTTTTGGGTTCAGCTTTGTATCAGCAGATTTTAGAAGCCCAGCAAGCTGATTCTGATTTGGCCCGTGTTATATCAAGATATGATGTGGAATTGATGACGAGCTGGTTGTCAGTTTCCAGGGCAGATTGTATATTCCTGTTGATAATGATTTGAGGAATGAGATTCTGAGTGAAGCCCATGGTTCCCGTTTTGCTATTCACCCTGGTGTCACTAAGATGTATCAGAATTTGAAGAAACAGTTCTGGTGGCCCGGCATGAAGAAGGACGTGGCTATTTTTGTTTCTAAGTGCTTGACTTGTCAGTTAGTTAAAGCCGAACATCAAAAGCCAGGTGGTCTGCTTCAGCCATTAGAAATTCCGATGTGGAAATGGGACCATGTTACTACAGATTTTGTGGTGGGTTTGCCTCGAACTTCTCAATGTTTTGATGGGATCTGGCTGCTTATCGACAGATTGACGAAAACCGCCAGATTGTTGCCAATTAAAGTTACTTGGAGTGTGCAGAGATTGGCCGAGCTCTATGTGCAGAAGATCGTGCCGCTGCATGGAATTCCTGTTTCACTTGTGTCAGATCGTGACCCGCGTTTTACCTCTGGCTTCTGGCGTAGTTTCCAGAAAGCTTTGGGCACTGAGTTAGCTTTCAGTTCGGCGTATCACCCACAGTCAGATGGACAGTCAGAGAGAACTATTCAGACTTTGGAGGACATGCTGAGATCGTGTTGCCTTGATTGGCAAGGTTCGTGGGGTCAGCATTTGCCACTTGTTGAGTTTGCTTATAATAATAGTTTTCACTCCAGTATTGGCATGGCTCCTTATGAAGCGTTGTATGGTCGTCCTTGTCGTACTCCTCTGAACTGGTTTGATGTTGGGGACCGACTGTTGACAGGACCGGACATGGTACAGCAGTGTTCTGATGTGGTTCATCTGATCAGACAGAGATTGTTGACGGCTCAGAGTCGACAAAAAAGTTATGCAGATCAACGCAGACGTCCACTACAATTTGAGCCTGGAGATATGGTGTTTGTTAAAATATCTCCGATGAAAGGTGTTTCCAGGTTTGGGAAGCTTGGAAAGCTTAGTCCGCGGTATGTTGGCCCTTTTCCGATTGTTGAAGCTATTGGTTCAGTGGCTTATCGTTTGCAACTGCCGGCGGCCATGCAAGCTATTCATGGCGTGTTCCACGTGTCTCAGTTGAGGAAATGTGTGCCTGATGCTTCTCATGTTCTCTATGATTCAGTGTGGCCCGAGGTGACTGTTGATTTGTCCACACCAGAGTTTCCTATCCGAATTGAAGACCGTCGTGAGCAGCGGTTGAGAAATAAGGTTATTCCTCTGGTAAAGGTTGCTTGGCAGCGTCACTCTGGTAACGAGTCTACTTGGGAGCGTGAAGATGAGATGCATCAGCTTTTTCCTTTCTTGTTCCAGTGAGGTATAAGTCCTTTCTCAGTTTCCTCCTTTTCGGTTGTTGTAAATTTCGAGGGTGAAATTTTTGTAAGGAGGGAGGGACTGTAAGGCCCGTGCCTTAATGGATCCTTCGTGGTATTTGTTCTATTAATTGTTCTGGAATTTCCGGCTATTTTCCTGGATTTTTAGGAATTTGTCTGGTATTTTTCTGGATTTATTTGGGGCTAATTAAGGGTTATTGAATATTAATAAGATTTTTATATATATAATGATTATATTATATTTATATTGATTTTATTTTTTATAACCTCTCCCTCTCTCTCTCTCTCCCTTCCCGTCGATCTCACTCTCACCCTCTCCCTCTCTCTCTTCTCACGATCGTCCCCTCCCTCTCCTAGGGAACTCGGGCGAAACGAGATCGGATTGAGGCGAGGTTGGCACCGTTGGATTCCTCGCGTCGAGTAGTGCGCGTGGGTGTCCACTTCGGTGTGGATCGGTGATCGTGGGAGCGAGGTGGAGCGTGGAAGCTCCGTGGCTCTTCCTCCTTGCATGCGGCCCGTTCGACGGTTTCGGCTTGCGAAAGGTAGGGGGATGGAATCTCGATCTTGCTAGGATCGTTTCCCTTAGCCTGCTTGATGATTAGCACCCCGTAGCATGCGTGATGTGTATATTTCCATTTTTGGGGTTTTAGCCTAAATCTTGAGTTTAATGCGTTTTAGGCCTTGCATGTGCTAGATTTAGATGTTAAATTGTTGTCTAGCATGCGTGGTTTGACAGGTTATCAGGTTTTTCGTCGATACCCGGCGTTTTCAGCCGTCCGGGAGGGCTTCGGTTTATAAACCATACCCGCCCGTAACCCAGGTGCAGTGACGGTCCTGCCAGGAACCGTCACTTGCCTGGCAGTCCATAGCGGACGCGTCACTTCCAAATAGCGGCCCATTGGGGGTGCGTTACTTGAAGAGTAACGGTGGGGCTCCCATCCGTTACTCATCAACTATTTTCCGTAGTTTTGGTCAGGCGATGTGCCCGACGGCCAGTCGGCCGACCGTCGTTTCGGTCCGACGCGCCTAGACCGGGGCGTCACTTCGTCTGCTATCATTTAGAACGCTGATAGGTGGTTTGAGCCTCGGGTGGATGTGACGGCGGTGACCCCACGCGTTGCTTCGAAGTAACGCGCAGGGCCCCCACCGTTACAAGCCCTTTAGTGCCTCTTGAGCTGGAACCCTGAAGGGAGTGACGGATAGGGACTGGGGCGTCATTCTTGAAGTAACGCGCCGGCCCCCGACTGTCGTTTGCATATGGCGCGTGGGTCTTTGACCGCCGCTTCCCTGATGGCTGCAATATATTCCCAGCCCATCTGTTATGCGCTTCTTTCTATATTCATGCCATATTCGCATTGTTTCAAATATATTGTGGTGTGTTTTATACCAATAGAGTAGCTTTTCTTTCCATGCAATGGAGCCACTGTCGTTGCCCTAAGGTCTGTTGAGTACCGACCCGCTTGAGGATGGCGGAGGGGTATGTTTCCCATTCACGGTTTGTAAGCTAGTTCTGTGGGCTCCCAGCCAATGGTAGCGTCCTGCCAAGGGAGAAAACTAGTTAGAGGGCCTGGCTCAGGCTAGAGTCAGTGTGTGCACACGTGGTCGGAGACTGTGGACTGACACCGACGGGTGCCACTCCGACTGGTCACTTGGTTTGGTACTGTTTACGCGCTTAGCTTGTCGCTTCATCGACTGCGAGTGCTTGAGACGCAGTGTAAGCCGTCAGTGGACGCATCTGGTTTCTGCTCCAGTGGTTGTCCTTCCTTGTTGCTTGGATTAGTTGCAGCTCCTTCTATTTGGTAGTTTTAGCTTTAATCGCTTGCATTTAAGTAGTAGTGGCATGTGTTAGCTGTTATACTTGCTTAGCTAGAGTTTACAGCTTTCTTGTGATTGGTTATTCATGCCATTGCCTGTGTGTTTATTTAAATGCATGCTGTACTTGCTTTATTTATGCATGTTCGCTTGTTTAGTGCGAGGTAGGGATCCGCGTGACCCCTACTGAGTCTGGCTGTGACTCACCCTTCTCCTTTCAGGTGAGCCGCGCCCGCCGTCTCCCGGACTTTAGTGTGCTGTTTCGGGACCGTTCCTAGCTGCCAGCTGTGCACGAGCTGCCTTTTTGAGGCTTGTGTTGTACTTTTGCCGGGGTATGCCCCGCGTAGTTGTACCTTGAGGACTAGTGTTTGTGACTCTGGACTAGTTATACATATATCACTCTGGTTATTTTAAATTGCTTCCGCTCTTGTGTTTAAATCTTAATACTTATTCGTATTGCGCGCCCTAATTCGCAATTAATTATGCATACTCTTCAACTAACCCCCACTAACCCTTCAGGGGCCTCATCAGCCTCTTGGGTGGCCTCCCCAGTTCTTGGTGTTGGTGTATCGATGTTATCGGTATATCGGTGTCCTGAACTCTGGGTCGTCACACTAAAAATCATTTTTCTATATGTATTTGCTAATTATTTGATAGGAAAATAGAATTATCATGCAAAACAATAGTTTTAATACATTGAAAATAATTCTAACATGCTAAAAATAATTCTAACATGCTGGAATAATTTTACCATATTGGAAGAAATTTTATCATGCTGGAAGTAATTTTTATGCATCATTTTACTAAGTTTTTAATAGGAAATTAGGTTTAGCATGCACAAAAATAGTTTTAAATGGATTTTAACATGATGGAAATAGTTTTTACATCTCAGTATGTAGAAAATAATTTTATCATGTTGGAAGTCATTTTTAACATGCTGAAAATATTTTTCATGCATTGATTTACTAATATGGTTATAATTTACTAATATGGTTAAAAATAGATTTTTACATGTAAAAAATAATTTTATTCTACAAAATAATTTTTAACATGCTGCAAGAATCAAAACATGCTAATATTGCCTTTTTCTTACTTTTTGGTGACTATATACATACAATTAATGTGGATTTCCAAGTGATATAGTTCCTATTGGATAGTGGCTTAAGTTTAGTCCCACATTGGAAGTTACAAAAACTTCCTTGGCTTTATATGTTAGAGAGCTCCCCGGGCATAGGATGTGGGCTTGAGTTGTGAGTTGATACAAAACCAGTAATATATTTGATACAAAACCATACAATATATTTATTCGCATTCATAATAGATATATATATAGTTTTATATCCAAAAATAAATTAGAAGAAAATTATTATTATTTTTTCTTTTAACGCGCTGTCCTTGCCCAGCGCGACCTGAAGAACGCGCTAGCCAGCGCTAGCGCGATATGAAGAAATAATAATTTCTTTATTATTATTAATTAAAATAATTTTGTGAACGCGCTAGCATAAGCTAGCGCGACCTTGAAGATCGCGCTATGCGCTACTGAGGTATAGCACGTTCTGGACCTGATGAAAAAATGGGAATACCCCTTCAATAAAATGACCATAACTTGCTCATTTCATAACGGAATTTAATAAATGAGCTATCAATGAAAATAGGACAGAAAAATGAACAAGATGGCATGATTTAATTAGAGTTTAGCCTGAGAGACACCTACCTTTAGATGGATCTAAAGAAATATCCCCAAATATAAGAAAACCTTTTGATCTTCCAAATCTTCCTTCAAATCTCCACCAATCTTCGCAGCAGCATATACTTAACCTCCAGGGATGGTTTGAGGGTCGAATGGGGTTCTATTTATAGCAAAAACTTGGCCAAATTTGTCAAGATTCCTCACCTAATTCTATCAAACCCATTAAGTCCGAATTAGAAGAAAATTGCCATTTCTCCTCTTAATCTAGCCCATCTTAGGTGTGAAAATAATGTAAAAACGGATGGTCCAAGGTGGGCTGTTAGGTAAGGGTTGATTCTTGAGTCAATCTTCTAGAAATGGGGTTATTTTAATCCCTTAAATATCATATTAAACACATGTTACGAATTTAAGGTTATTTTAACCTTTATTGAATCATTCAACCATTAATTTAGCCCATTATGGATTATCCAATGAGCCAATTGTAATCCTAATCCATTACATGGACTTTTATTGGGCTTTCTATGATTTATCTAAGGTTTAAAGCACTTAATCTCTATTTACTTCTAGTTAATTCAAGTAAATTCAATAAACTAGTTTATTTTATATAGTAAAAATGTAATTTGATTATTTCATGAAAATTTTAATTACATAATGAAATTGAAAATTTTATTTCTCATTTTTAATTATCGGGTTTTTACAGTCCTAACCAGCTAGCCGTGACCCATGGCAACATCAACAATCGATCAGGCCCATCCCCGATCACTCAGTTTGTCGGTTTACCCGCGTTCAACATAGCTACCTGAGTCGACCCGGGGGCGCCCTGACTACTAGCCACGTCATGTGGCACCCAGCAACGAGGTCAGGGTCTAACCTCGAGTCGCCTCCCTCCAACCCTCTGAAGTCAAAGGAAGACCCGTCTAGGCCAACCACAAGGTTCAGGAGCTCACAGCACCCTTATATGGCCCACGCACGCGTGTCGGGAATTTCCCCGAGCACCTGGTAGGCGCGTATGCTCCAGCCACTCTACAGCAAGTCCGAGCCCAACTCGGGACTACCAGCAACCCATTGAGTCATGCACCACCATCGTGTGGCCTCGCACGCGGATAGACCTTGCAGGGGTTCCGGGGGCGGAGCCCCTGGAAGAAAATTCCTATTTATAACAGGGGCATTGCCATCTTTTGGTAACCTAAACCCCCCGGTCAAACCCAGTCAAACCCCCCAGTCAAACCCGCCTAACCCCCCCACCCCCCCACCCCCGGGGGGGGGGGGGGGGGGGGAGTGTAGTACCCCAGAATTTATATATATAATTTTGAATTATAAAATAGTTTTCTGGAAATTATAAAGGCCTAAATAAATTAATGAAGGATTATTGAATTAATAAGTCATTATAAGGCTCAATTAGGCTAATTAGTTAACCTAGCCTATCTAATTATTATCCAAAAGGTTAATGGACTAAGCCCATTAAGTTTGGCCCATATTCTAGAAGGGTAATTGGCTTATTCACGTTTTTTAAGGATAAATACTAATTATATAAGATAATTATATGGATAAACGAATAAAAGATTTTTATCAAATTGAAACTCTATATACGTCACATGTAACGGTCTATCGGGCGACCGCCACAGCCCTGTAACGCACCTAGACACGACCGTTACATCCTGCAGATTCCGTAAGGTGATGAAATTATAAAAAGATTGGAACTTTGAAATCTTATCTACAAGAGATCAACTTAGGGAAGCTTATAATATTACTAAGGACTCTTAGGGATTAGGTTCTGGCAAATTAAGCACTCTAGAATCGATCTAATCTTCAAACCCTAGTCAAAACCCTATAAATAGGACCTAGTTCTGAACTGAGCGACCCTTACTTTTGGCTCGTGAAGAATCAAGGTAAGGAGTCATAAATTCGGGTAAGTTCTTTAGAAGCTTTTATTTAGTATACTTTAGACTAATGGTTCTCCAAATTTCGAGCTAGGAGATCAAGCAACCAAGGAGATAGAAGCTTCCAAAGTTGCTGATTCAACCTTAGCAACCCAGGAATCTGAACGCAAGTCCCCTGAAGATCCAGAGATTAGGACTTAAACGAGGTAACTACAGTACGATCCTTAAGAACTTTTTGTTCCTAATAGTTTCATCTTCTTACTCTCAAAATTTTACATCCTTGGGTCAAGAGGCTAAGGAAATAGAGCAGATTGAAGTTGCTGATTTATCACAAGATGTACAAGGGACTAAGGGTAGCACCTAGCATCAAATTCAAAGTTTTAAGGTTCTAGAAGACGTAGGTTATCTCATGATTGGCAAAAACAACTTGTTAGGAATAAAAGTCCTCTGATTGTGCTTGATTTCATGCATTATAGACTAAGAATTTCATGATTTCATAGTTTTATACTTTCATGCATCTCTTAGCCCTAAATGGAAATAAAAAGGTATTATCTTGTCTATTCACTAAACCCTTGCATATAGTTGGCCTATGCATCGATTCATGATTAGGACAGTGGTAATATGTTGATTTCCAGGCATGTTATGTTTTCATAAACCTTCACTTTGGTTTACTGCCAGCAGGTTCTCTAACGCACCAACGTAAGATTGTCACATGAATGTAACGACCTTACGATAGACCGTCACAACCTGTTATGCTTTTATTTGTTCTTTTGTCTCTGACGCACCCTAGCAGGAGCGTTACACCACTGTAACGGCCCCTCGATAAACCGTCACACACTGTAACGCACCTATCCTAGACCGTCAGGCACCTGTGTTCTGTCAGCCCAAGACAGAATAATAACCAGTTAAGTTTACTTATAAATAAGCTTAGATAGCTAAGTTTGGACCTATTATCATGACTTTGAGTTTAGTTTCTGATTCATAATCAAATTGCATGATTAATGTGTCTTAGGTTATTCTAAGTTATGCTAATTTCATTAGCTAAAACTCTATAGTTTTGTATTCTAAATCATGATTTTCCAAAGTTGTATTGACGGAGTTTTATCTTAGTTTCATAATGTTACACATTCTTTCCTATCTATAGAGTCATTTCTTTGAGTATATGGCACATATTCCGGTATGTGGTCCATTAGTTCACTTTACACTATAGGAACACTATTCTTGGACATGAGGACCTCTCTATTGGATATTCCTTCCAATGGACTAGAAAATCTTATTTCAAGGCCTCCGTAATTCTCCACGAGCCTGGGATTCCCACTAGGACGCCGAGTTGGTTGTACCATTAAAGCCCATTAATTAGATTACACTATCGATATTTTTAGTTATCAGTAATGTGATGGCTTTACACTGGACCGTCAGGATCATCTAACGGCCCAATATACGACCGTCACACTCCAACGTCCGATTTCTTAGTTCTGGATTCATACTAATGTAACGGCCCAATACTGGAGCGTCACATCATGTAACGGCTCAGTACACGACCGTCACACTACTTGAGTATTTTAACCCAAGGATTGACCAAGGGTTGATATTCCAAGGTTCTAGATAGACTCTTGATGATCTAGAACATATCATATTGATCAAGAAACCTAATATAATGAATGGAAGATAAAGAACGTATCGTTATGCTGCCGAATTTATTCCATAAGCATAACCTTGCTTAAGTCATTCTTGATTTCTCATGATTCTTATTGAAGCATTCATTCATTGAATTATTGTTATCATGAGCTTATTGAACTTATTACATTCTTGGCCATACTTTATTGTTACATGCGTAGAAGTAACTTGATTTATACTTGAAGATGCGATCGAGCACTGATTGTGGTCAATGGCTCTATGCTAGTCCCCTCGGCTGATTGTCAGAAACATACTATTTTATAAACCATGGGGTATGATGCTACTGGCGTCGCATTGCGCTGGGAGTACTTTCTCTATAAATAAGTGAAAATCTACGGCACGACATGACATTCTTGTACATGACTTTCTTGCTTGATATTCCACAGAAATTCACGAAGTACTTGCTCATAAGCAAAAGATACTAGAGTGATGATTATGTGGCTTGCTAGTACATTCCTGATACATTCTTGTTCATGAAAGGCCAATATCATGTTCTTATAACATTCTTGCTAGTTCGTACTTGCTCTCATTTCTATCTTACATGATCATCTTGTTACTTTAGTTTAATCGCATGATTGATCCCATTCGCATGATTTTTACCTCATTCTTTAGAGCTAAATTGTTAATTACTTTAATAGTGCCTTCGTGTTGATGCGAAGATACCTACTGGGCAAGTGTGCTCATTACCTATTTCCAATCTTTTCAGGAGATGGAAGTGATTCGAATTCGGATTCAGGTTATACAAGTAGCGGGTCCGAGAGTGAATGAAAGTATTGTCAAGATGAGAGTGAAGACTTAGGGAAGTCTATATTGTTTAGATTGAGTCTATGTAATTTTCCTATTTCTTGAGTCTAGTGCATATTGGAAATTGAATTAGTGGTTGTACTTGATTATTTTGAAATAAAGTTGGAGTTTGAGTAATATTGTGCAATTGCATTTATGTGTGTGATTGTCTTGCGCTCTGATCGTTTTTGCTCGCAAGAGGCTTACCATGCCGGCTGTTCACGCTCCCCGAGTTAGTCTTCCGCTGTAATAAAGGCTTGGGGCATGACAGTTAAGTTGGTATCAGAGCCTAAGTCTCAGGACTTAGGAAGAGGAATCATGTCATAGGATAAGTCCAAGGTTTAAGGACCCCTACCTATGAACTAAGGAAGAAATTCCATACCCATGTGAGAATTGGGTAGAGCCCGGGATAAGATAATTAATTAACTTTAAGATTATTTCTCCCAATTTCATGAGAAATAACAAGTTGTTATTTTTCTCTCAGGTACCTCATCTTACAAATGGCTCATCGTGTAGATTGGGATGGTATGCAACAAACAGTAGCCAGCCTTACTCAGGCATTGCAAACCATAGAGCAAGGTGGCGCAGGGGCAAGGGCTGGTGACCTACATCGTAATTTCTGGAGTTTAAATCCTCCGCGATTCTATGGTTCGTCTAGTCCCGACGAGGCAGAAAACTGGATAGACGAAATGAATCATATATTTGATGCCATCCAATGCACCGATCAGGAAAAGGTGCGTCTCGCAACCTTTCAACTCAACAAGGATACTCGCACATGGTGGAAGTCGGTTTCCGCACCTCCGGCCAATGCACCTCATACATGGGATGGTTTTCTTACCATGTTTCGTGCCAAGTACTTTTCTGAGCACGTAAAGGAATGAAAGGCTATGGAGTTCGCCGCTCTTCAGCAAGGAATGATGACGGTTGCCGAATATGAACTGTAATTCTCAAGGCTTGCACCTTACGCACCGTATCTTATCATCACCGATCTACTCAAGGTAAATCGATTTATGGACGGGTTACGACTCGGTTTCATTCAGCAGCTCGGGACCCAAAATATCCGTACTTATGCGGAGATGGTTCAGCGAGCGTACTTATGTGAAAGGACCTTAGAAAAATTGAAAGGGAAAGGAGAAGAATCAAGCCGACGCTCAGATCGGCGTTATAAGAAAGAGAAATTCAGCATCACGGAGCCTTACAAAAGCCGTGATAGTAAGAAGAGATCCAGGAATTGGAATGATCTAAGTTCCCATAAGCAAAAGAAAATCAAGGAGGAGAAGGAGCAGGTCGCCACGGCTTGCACATTTTGTGAAAAATTCGGCCATTTGGCTGAGGAGTGTTAGAAGCGTCTCGGTGCTTGTTTACATTGTGGAAGCATGGAGCATCGCATGCCGGAATGCCCCCTTATGATGGACCAGTCATCTGGTGGAGGACGCAGGAGGCAGGCTCGCCACAATGCTGTTCTAAAAGAAGAGGAAGCGCCCAGGGATGACAGGCTTATGGAAGGTACTCATCAAATTTATTCTCGTCCTACATTTGTGCTATTTGATACGGGTGCCTCTCACTCTTTTATCTCCACTACTTTTGCAAAAACATTACCAATCGCATCAGTTCCCTTACCTTCAGATCTTGCTGTTTCCACACCCTTAGGTTTTGGAACAAAGCTTACCGACTATTATCCTGATAGCGAAGTGATAGTAGAAGGTCATAATCTCCCCGCAAACCTAGTATGCCTTGACATGAAAGGTTATGATGCCATTTTAGGGGTAGATTGACTTGTAGATCATGATGCTTATATCAATTACCGAAATAGGATTATATCCTTTCGAAAGTCCGGTCTTCCAAGAGTCTCTTTTCTTGGCATCAAGTATAAGAAACACCCCACTATCATATCCTCACTGCACGCTTGCAAACTTATCTCGCGAGGATGTGAAGCTTTTCTTGCTTCTGTCATTATTACCGAATCCAAAGAAATTAGCATAGCAGACAACCCTATTGTAAATGAGTTCCCAGACGTGTTTCCATCGGAACTACCCAGTTTACCACCCGAGAGGGAAGTAAACTTCACCATTGAACTCATTCCAGGAGCAGCACCTATTTCTATAGCCCCTTACAGGATGTCCCCCACGGAGCTTAAGGAATTGAAAAGGCAGTTGCAGGAACTACTAGACAAGGGCTTCATCAGACCTTGCACATCCCCTTGGGGTGCGCCGGTTCTATTTGTCAAGAAGAAGGATGGTTCTCTCAGGCTATGCATCGATTACCGGCGACTGAATCAGCTTACAATTAAAAATAAGTATCCGTTGCCGCGTATTGATGAGCTCTTCGATCAGCTTTCAGGAGCAGAATATTTCTCTAAGATAGACCTCAGATCAGGTTATCATCAGCTTAGAATTAAAGAAGAAGAGATTTATAAAACGACTTTTTGAAGTCGTTATGTAATGCCCCAGCAGCATTCATGCAACTTATGAACAATGTCCTCCAGCCATATCTGGACCAATTCATCGTCATCTTCATTGACGATATCTTGATATATTCCAAGATAAAAAAGGAACATGAGCAACATTTGAAAATAGCTTTACAAATACTTAGAGAGCACAAGCTTTATGCCAAACTCAATAAGTGTGAATTCTGGCTCGATGAAGTCTCATTCCTAGGCCACATTATTTCAAAGGAATGTATTGTTGTGGATCCTTCTAAGGTAGAAGCTGTCAAGAATTGGAGTCGGCCAACGACTGTATCTGAAGTAAGAAGCTTTCTGGGTCTAGCTGGTTATTATAGAAGATTCATTAAGGACTTCTCAAAGATAGCAGTTCTTCTAACTAGACTCACAAGAAAAGAAAATCCTTTTGTCTGGTCAGAGGAATGTGAGAAGAGTTTCCAAACTCTTAAGAATCATCTTACAACAGCTCCTATTTTATCACTACCAATGGAGGGTGGTGGATTCGAAGTGTATACGGATGCGTCTGGCATTGGCTTAGGATGCGTTCTCATGCAGAATGGAAAAGTAATCTGTTATTCTTCAATTGAAACGTCACGAGGAAAACTATCCCGTATATGATCTGGAATTAGCAGCGGTTATTTTCACCTTGAAAATTTGGCGTCATTATCTTTATGGAGAAAAGTTCACAGTCTACTCGGACCATAAAAGCTTGAAATATTTATTCTCTCAAAAGGAGCTTAACATGAGGCAGAGGAGGTGGTTAGAATATCTCAAAGACTTTGATTTTACTATTCAATATCATCCTGGCAAGGCTAATGCTGTAGCAGATGCACTCAGCAGAAAATCAATAGGTATGCTATCAAGTCTTATGATAAGTGTAACTAACCTTATTCCCCAATTTGCCCAGTTGAACTTATATATTGACATAAAGGAAGAAGATTGTTTCATAGCCAATATCCGAGCTCAACTTACATTGATAGAAGATCTGGTCAAGCTGTAAAATGATGATCCTATATTACTGGAAATTAAAGCCAATATGAAACAAAGGCCGGATTTTTCTATTTCCAATGACGGAAGATTGTTATTTAAGGGCCGAATATATGTACTAGATCATGAGGCTACGAAGAAACTAATCATAGATGAAGCGCATAATTCCAAATACACAATTCATCTTGGAGGAACAAAGATGTATCAAGATCTCAAAAGAAATTTCTGGTGGCCCAATATGAAGAGAGAAATAGCTGATTTCGTATCTCGCTGTCTCACCTGTCAATAAGTAAAGGCAGAGCATTTTAGACTCGCAGGTAAATTACACCCCTTGAGTATTTCTGAATGAAAATGGGAGAGTATGGGGATGGACTTTATTATGGGTTTACCCAAGACCAGAGGTGGACACGATGGAATATGGGTAATCATAGACCGATTGACTAAATCCGCACACTTCATACCAATAAAGAGTCGATGGTCTGTGGATATCCTGGCAACATTGTACGTAAAGGAGATTGTCAAACTACATGGTGTTCCAGTCACTATTATATCTGATATGGATCCTCGATTCACATCACAATTCTGGAAGGATTTACAACATTCACTAGGGACTAGATTGAATTTCAGCTCAGCTTTTCATCCATAAACAGATGGTCAAACGGAAAGAACAAATCAGGTAGTAGAAGATATGCTTAGGACTTGTGCTATCGACTTTGAAGGGAGTTGGCATGATCACTTGCCTCTAGTAGAGTTTGCATATAACAATAGCTATCAGGTTAGCATACAAATGACACCTTTTAAAGCTTTATATGGAAAAAGTTGTCGATCACCAATATGCTGGAATGAAATAGGGGAAAAGTAATTTCTAGGCCCCGACCTTATAAGGGATTCTACCGAGAAGATCAAGCTCATTCAAGAAAGAATGAAGATGGCACAAGATAGGTAAAAGTCTTATGCTGACAATCGAGTTTCAAGTAGGAGATCATGTATATTTAAAGGTTTCTCCAGGTCGTGGTATTCGAAGATTTGGCATTAAAGGAAAGCTAACTCCAAGATTCATTGGCCCATTTGAAATTCTTGAACGGATTGGTGAAGTGGCTTACAAACTGGCTTTACCTCCACAATTAGCAGGAGTTCATGACGTATTTCATGTCTCTATGTTGAAGAAGTATGTATATGATCCTGACCATATTATCACTTATGACAATCTGGAGATTCAGAAGGATATGATGTTCGAGCAAACGCTAATAAAGATTCTGGAACGAGAAGTGCGTCAACAACGAAATAAAGTTATTCCTATGATCAAGATTCAATGGAAGAAAATATGGCCATATGAAGCAACTTGGGAAACCGAAGCAGCCATGCGGAAAAGATTTTCAGAATTATTTAACTGTAAGTACACTCTCCATATATTGAATTTGGGGACCAAATTCTTCTAAGTGGGGGAGGGTGTAGTACCCCAGAATTTATATATATAATTTTTGAATTATAAAATAGTTTTCTGGAAATTATAAAGGCCTAAATAAATTAATGAAGGATTATTGAATTAATAAGTCATTATAAGGCTCAATTAGGCTAATTAGTTAACCTAGATGGACTAAGCCCATTAAGTTTGGCCCATATTCTAGAAGGGTAATTGGCTTATTCACATATTTTAAGGATAAATACTAATTATATAAGATAATTATATGGATAAACGAATAAAAGAGTTTTATCAAATTGAAACTCTATATACGTCACATGTAACGGTCTATCGGGCGACCGCCATAGCCCTGTAACGCACCTAGACACGACCGTTACATCCGGCAGATTTCGTAAGGTGAGGAAATTACCAAATGATTGGAACTTTGAAATCCTATCTACAAGAGATCGACTTAGGGAAGCTTATAACATTACTAAGGACTCTTAGGGATTAGGTTCTGGCAAATTAAGCACTCTAGAATCGATCTAATCTTCAAACCCTAGTCAAAACCCTATAAATAGGACCTAGTTCTGAACTGAGCGACCCTTACTTTTGGCTCGTAAAGAATCAAGGTAAGGAGTCATAAATTCGGGTAAGTTCTTTAGAAGCTTTTGTTTAGTATACTTTAGATTAATGGTTCTCCAAATTTCATGCTAGGAGATCAAGCAACCAAGGAGATAGAAGCTTCCAAAGTTACTGATTCAACCTTTGCAACCCAGGAATCTGAACGCAAGTCCCTTGAAGATCCAGAGATTAGGACGACTAAACGAGGTAACTAGAGTACGATCCTTTAGAACTTTTTGTTCCCAATAGTTTCATCTTCTTACCCTCAAAATTTCACATCCTTAGGTCAAGAGGCTGAGGAAATAGAGCAGATTGAAGTTGCTGATTTATCACAAGAAGTACAAGGGACTAAGGGTAACACCTAGCATCAAACTTGAAGTTTTAAGGTTCTAGAAGAGATAGGTTATCTCATGATTGGCAAAAACAACTTGTTAGGAATAAAAGCCCTCTGATTGTGCTTGATTTCATGCATTATAGGCTAAGAATTTCATGATTTCATAGTTTTATACTTCCATGCATCTCTTAGCCCTAAATGGAAATAAAAAAGTATTATCTTGTCTATTCACTAAACCCTTGCATATAGTTGGCCTATGCATCGATTCATGATTAGGACAGTGGTAATATGTTGATTTCCAGGCATGTTATGTTTTCATAAACCTTCACTTTGGTTTACTACCAGCGGGTTCTCTGACGCACCAACGTAAGACTATCACATGAATGTAACGGCCTTACGATAGACCGTCACAACCTGTTTGCTTTTATTTGTTCTTTTGTCTCTGACGCACCCTAGCAGGAGCGTTACACCACTGTAACGGCCCCTCTATAAATCGTCACACACTGTAACGCACATATCCTAGACCGTCAGACACCTGTGTTCTGTCAGCCCAAGATAGAATAATAACCAGTTAAATTTACTTATAAATAAGCTTAGATAGCTAAGTTTGGACCTATTATCATGACTTTGAGTTTAGTTTCTGATTCATAATCAAATTGCATGATTAATGTGTCTTAGGTTATTCTAAGTTATGCTAATTTCATTGGCTAAAACTCTATAGTTTTATATTCTAAATCATGATTTTCTAAAGTTGTATTGACGGAGTTTTATCTTGGTTTCATAATGTTACACATTCTTTCCTATCTATAGAGTCTTTTCTTTGAGTATATGGCACATATTCCGGTATGTGGTCCATTAGTTCACTTTACACTATAGGAACACTATTCTTGGACATGAGGACCTCTCTATTGGATATTCCTTACAATGGACTAGGAAATCTTGTTTCAAGGCCTCCGTAATTCTCCGCGAGCCTGGGATTCCCACTAGGACGCCGAGTTGGTTGTACCATTAAAGCCCATTAATTAGATTACACTATCGATATTTTTGGTTATCAGTAATGTGACGGCTTTACACTGGACCGTCAGGATCATCTAACGGCCCAATATACGACCGTCACATTCCACAGTCCGATTTCTTAGTTCTGGATTCATACTAATGTAACGGCCCAATACTGGAGCGTCACATCATGTAACGGCTCAGTACACGACCGTCACACTACTTGAGTATTTTAACCCAAGGATTGACCAAGGGTTAATATTCCAAGGTTCTAGATAGACTCTTGATAATCTAGAACTTATCATATTGATCAAGAAACCTAATATAATGAATGGAAGATAAAGAACGTATCGTTATGCTGCCGATTTATTTCCATAAGCATAACCTTGCTTAAGTCATTCTTGATTTCTCATGATTCTTATTGAAGCATTCATTCATTGAATTATTGTTATCATAGGCTTATTGAACTTATTACATTCTTGGCCATACTTTATTGTTACATGCGTGGAAGTAACTTGATTTATACTTGAAGATGCGATCGAGCACTGATTGTGTTCAAGGGCTCTATGCTAGTCCCCTCGGCTGATTTTCGAAACATACTATTTTATAAACCATGGGGTATGATGCTACTAGCGTCGCATTGCGCTGGGAGTACTTTCTCTATAAATAAGTGAAAATCCACGGCACGACATGACATTCTTGTACATGACTTTCTTACTTGATATTCCACAGAAATTCATGAAGTACTTGCTCATAAACAAAAGATACTAGAGTGATGATTATGTGGCTTGATAGTACATTCTCGATACATTCTTGTTCATGAAAGGCCAATATCATGTTCTTATAACATTCTTGCTAGTTCATACTTGCTCTCATTTCTAACTTACATGATCATCTTGTTACTTTGGTTTAATCGCATGATTGATCGCATTCGCATGATTTTTACCTTATTCTTTATAGCTAAATTATTAATTACTTTAATAGTGCCTTCATGTTGATGCGAAGATACCTACTGGGTAAGTGTGCTCATTACCTATTTCCAATCTTTTCAGGAGATGGAAGTGATTCGAATTCGGATTCAGGTTATACAAGTAGCGGGTCCGAGAGCGAATGAAAGTATTGTCAAGATGAGAGTGAAGACTTAGGGAAGTCTATATTGTTTAGATTGAGTCTATGTAATTTTCCTATTTCTTGAGTCTAGTGCATATTGGAAATTGAATTAGTGGTTGTACTTGATTAATTTGAAATAAAGTTGGAGTTTGAGTAATATTGTGCAATTGCATTTATGTGTGTGATTGTCTTGCGCTCTGATCGTTCTTGCTCGCAAGAGGCTTACCATGCCGGCTGTTCGCGCTCCCCGAGTTAGTCTTCCGCTGTAATAAAGGCTCGGGGTGTGACAGTTAAGTTGGTATCAGAGCCTAAGTCTGAGGACTTAGGAAGAGGAATCATGTCATAGGATAAGTCCAAGGTTTAAGGACCCCTACCTATGAACTAAGGAAGAAATTCCATACCCATGTGAGAATTGGGTAGAGCCCGGGATAAGATAATTAATTAACTTTAAGATTATTTCTCCCAATTTCATGAGAAATAACAAGTTGTTATTTTTCTCTCAGGTACCTCATCTTACAAATGGCTCATCGTGTAGATTGGGATGGTATGCAACAAACAGTAGCCGGACTTACTCAGGCATTGCAAACCATAGCGCAAGGTGGCGCAGGGGCAAGGGCTGGTGACCTACATCGTAATTTCCAGAGTTTAAACCCTCCGCGATTCTATGGTTCGTCTAGTCCCGACGAGGCAGAAAACTGAATAGACGAAATGAATCGTATATTTGATGCCATCCAATGCACCGATCAGGAAAAGGTGCGTCTCGCAACCTTTCAACTCAACAAGGATACTCGCACATGGTGGAAGTCAGTTTCGGCACCTCCGGCCAATGCACCTCATACATGGGATGGTTTTCTTACCATGTTTCGTGCCAAGTACTTTTCTGAGCACGTAAAGGAATGAAAGGCTATGGAGTTCGCCGCTCTTCAGCAAGGAATGATGACAGTTGTCGAATATGAACTGCAATTCTCAAGGCTTGCACCTTACGCACCGCATCTTATCAGCACCGATCTACTCAAGGAAAATCGGTTTATGGACGGGTTACGACTCGGTTTCATTCAGCAGCTCGGGACCCAAAACATCCCTACTTATGCGGAGATGGTTCAGCGAGCGTACCTATGTGAAAGGACCTTAGAAAAATTGAAAGTGAAAGGAGAAGAATCAAGCCGACGCTCAGATCGGCATTATAAGAAAGAGAAATTCAACATCACGGAGCCTTACAAAAGCCGTGATAGTAAGAAGAGATCATGGAATGGGAATAATGAAAGTTCCCATAAGCAAAAGAAAATCAAGGAGGAGAAGGAGCAGGTCGCCACGGCTTGCAAATTTTGTGAAAAAATCGGCCATTCGGCTGAGGAGTGTTGGAAGCGTCTCGGCGCTTGTTTACGTTGTGGAAGCATGGAGCATCGCATGCCGGAATGCCCCCTTATGAAGGACCAGTCATCTGGTGGAGGACGCAGGAGGCAGGCTCGCCTCAATGTTGTTCTAGAAGAAGAGGAAGCGCCCAGGGAAGATAGACTTATGAAAGGTACTCTTCAAATTTATTCTCGTCCTACATTTGTGCTATTTGATACGGGTGCCTCTCACTCTTTTATCTCCACTACTTTTGCTAAAACATTACCCATCGCATCAGTTCCCTTGCCTTCAGATCTTGTTGTTTCCACACCCTTAGGTTCTGGAACAAAGCTTACCGACTATTATCCTGATAGCGAAGTGATAGTCGAAGGTCATAATCTCCCCGCAAACCTAGTATGCCTTGACATGAAAGGTTATGATGCCATTTTAGGGGTAGATTGACTTGTAGATCATGATACTTATATCAATTTCTGAAATAGGATTATATCCTTTCAAAAGCCCGGTCTTCCAAGATTCTCTTTTCTTGGCATCAAGTACAAGAAACACCCCACTATCATATCCTTACTGCACGCTTGCAAACTTATCTCGCGAGGACATCCCTATTGTAAATGAGTTCCCAGACGTGTTTCCATCGGAACTACCCAGTTTACAACCCGAGAGGGAAGTAAACTTCACCATTGAACTCATTCCAGGAGCAGCACCTAATTCTATAGCCCCTTACAGGATGTCCCCCACGGAGCTTAAGGAATTGAAAAGGCAGTTGTAGGAACTACTAGACAAGGGCTTCATCAGACCTAGCACATCCCCTTGGGGTGCACCGATTCTATTTGTCAAGAAGAAGGATGGTTCTCTCAGGCTATGCATCGATTACCGGCGACTGAATCAGCTTACAATTAAAAATAAGTATCCGTTGACGCGTATTGATGAGCTCTTCGATCAGCTTTCAGGAGCAGAATATTTCTCTAAGATAGACCTCAAATCAGGTTATCATCAGCTTAGAATTAAAGAAGAGGAAATTTATAAAACGGCTTTTCGAAGTCGTTATGGCCACTATGAATTCGTAGTGATGTTGTTTGGGTTAACTAATGCCCCAGCAGTATTCATGCAACGTATGAACAATGTCTTCCAGCCATATCTGGACCAATTCATCGTCATCTTCATTGACGATATCTTGATATATTCCAAGATAAAAAAGAAACATGAACAACATTTGAAAATAGCTTTACAAATACTTAGAGAGCACAAGCTTTATGCCAAACTCAATAAGTGTGAATTCTGGCTCGATGAAGTCTCATTCCTAGGCCACATTATTTCAAAGGAATGTATTATTGTGGATCCTTCTAAGGTAGAAGCTGTCAAGAATTAGAGTCGGCCATCGACTGTATCTGAAGTAAGAAGCTTTCTGGGTCTAGCTGGTTATTATAGAAGATTCATTAAGGACTTCTCAAAGATAGCAGTTCTCTAACTAGACTCACAAGAAAAGAAAATCCTTTTGTCTGGTCAGAGGAATGTGAGAAGAGTTTCCAAACTCTTAAGAATCATCTTACAACAGCTCCTATTTTATCACTACCAATGGAGGGTGGTGGATTCGAAGTGTATACGGATGCGTCTGGCATTGGCTTAGGATGCGTTCTCATGCAGAATGGAAAAGTAATCTGTTATTATTCAAGACAATTGAAATGTCACGAGGAAAACTATCCCGTACATGATCTGGAATTAGCAGCGGTTATTTTCGCCTTGAAAATTTGGCGTCATTATCTTTATAGAGAAAAGTTCACGGTCTACTCGGATCATAAAAGCTTGAAATATTTATTCTCTCAAAATGAGCTTAACATGAGGCAGAGGAGGTGGTTAGAATATCTCAAAGACTTTGATTTTACTATTCAATATCATCCAGGCAAGGCTAATGCTGTAGCAGATGCACTCAGCAGAAAATCAATAGGTATGCTATCAAGTCTTATGATAAGTGTAACTAACCTTGTTCCTCAATTTGCCCAGTTGAACTTAGATATTGACATAAAGGAAGAAGATTGTTTCATAGCCAATATCCGAGCTCAACCTACATTGATAGAAGATCTGGTCAAGCTGTAAAATGATGATCCTATATTACTGGAAATTAAAGCTAATATGGAACAAAGGCCGGATTTTTCTATTTCCAATGACGGAAGATTGTTATTTAACGGCAGAATATGTGTACCAGATCATGAGACTACGAAGAAACTAATCCTAGATGAAGCGCATAATTCCAAATACACAATTCATCCAGGAGGAACAAAGATGTATCAAGATCTCAAAAGAAATTTCTGGTGGCCCAATATGAAGAGAGAAATAGCTGATTTCGTATCTCGCTGTCTCACCTGTCAACAAGTAAAGGCAGAGCATTTTAGACTCGCCGGTAAATTACACCCCTTGAGTGTTCCCGAATGGAAATGGGAGAGTATAGGGATGGACTTTATTATGGGTTTACCCAAGACCAGAGGTGGACACGATGGAATATGGGTAATCATAGATCGATTGACTAAATCTGCACACTTCATACCAATAAAGAGTCGATGGTCTGGGGATATCCTGGCAGCATTGTACGTAAAGGAGATTGTCAAACTACATGGTGTTCCAGTCACTATTATATCTGATAGGGATCCTCAATTCACATCACAATTCTGGAAGGGTTTACAACATTCACTAGGGACTAGATTGAATTTCAACACAGCTTTTCATCCACAAACAGATGGTCCAATGGAAAGAACAAATCAGGTAGTAGAAGATATGCTCAGGACTTGTGCTATCGACTTTGGAGGTAGTTGGCATGATGTAGCACCCTTTAAAAAAAATGATGAAAAAAAATATTATTATTATTATTAATTGCCACACAAAAAAATTAAATAAACTCTTTAGGAAGTTTATGTAAGAAGTGAAAACGAAGTTATCATATGTAAAGATTAATACATTAAACCATTTTGAGTAGATTTGAACTGCAGAGTCGACCCTGCCAGTTCACCGCGTTGACGTAGTACTGTTCATCGCGTTGACGCGATGAACTGATGAGTCAACCCTGTGAACTGGAAATGAACTGATGAGTTGACCCTGCCAGTTCACCGCGTTGACGCAGTACTGTTCATCGCGTTGACGCAGTACTGTTCACATGAACTGATGAGTCGACCCTGCCTGTTGGAAGGGTTGACGCAGTACTGTTCACATGAACTGATGAGTCGACCCTGCCTGTTGGAAGGGTTGACGCAGTACTGTTCACATGAACTGATGAGTCGACCCTGTCTGTTGGAAGGGTTGACGCAGTACTGTTCACATGAACTGATGAGTCGACCCTGTTATGTTATGTAAAGGTTATTCACTTAACAAGTGGCTTCCTAGTGTAGTTGGTTAAGTGACTTGCCTTCCAACCCAATGACCAGGGTTCAAATCCTAGCATCCACCATGTATCTACCCTTTTTGCCAAATAATTATATGTTATAAGCTAATCTTGCACTTACGAATTGGGCCATGGGTTATATGTCCAAACAATTGTCTCTTATCTCTCCAGCCTGTCTCTTATCTCTCCAGCCTGTGCAAGCTGTAAAGACTCATTATTTCAGATCTTGTCCCCTATCCGTTCATACTAGACCCTATAACATCCCCTTTTGCTACCCCATTCCCATTCTAGCTTAGCTAAAGGTTGGGGCAAAGCTCTGCTAGAAGGGGTCTGCTGCTACGAACTTCACAGAGGTAGGTGTTCTCAACTTTTAACTAAATTAGTAGCTAATCTAGGATGATTAGTCTAGGCCTTTAGTATTAGGCTCATTTCCATGCGATGTTTAGTGTTTATAAAGCATGTGTTGGCTTAAATCTAGGATGATTAGCATATATTAACTTCATACCTAAGATAATTAGCATGTATTAACTTTATACCCAGAATAATTAGCAAGTATTAGCAAGTATTAGTGTCATATCTAGGATGATTAACATGTGTTGGCTTAAATCTGAAATGATTAGCATGTATTAGCCTTATACCGAAAATAATTAGCAAGTATTAGCAAGCATTAGTCTCATATCTAGAATGATTAACATGTATTGGCTTAAATCTAGGATGATTAGCATATATTAACTTCATACCTAAGATAATTAGCATGTATTAACTTTATACCCAGAAGAATTAGCAAGTATTAGTATCATATCTAGAATGATTAACATATGTTGGCTTAAATCTGAGATGATTAGCATGTAGTAGCTAGTATCTATATTTGATATAGTTCATGCTTTAGTAAAGGGCCTGTCATTATGTCAATTTCTGTGAAACAAAAATCTGAAATAGTGAAAGAAGAAATTGTAGTCAAGAGGATGAAAAATGTGGAAAAGAGACCAAGTTGAAAAAGACCAAGAAATTATATTGAAAATAGGGGGGGTTCTAAGAAAGAGAATAACGAAGAATCTAGAGAGAATGAGAGTACATGATAGAAGAGAAAATCGTAGATTGGAAGGTTAGAAAGAAGTTTTATGAAGAGTGCAGAGAGAGAAAATGAGAGGAAGAAGGTGAAAAATGTGAAAAACCGAGATCTATAGGCATATGTGAACAGTTACTGAGTAAAAAAATAGAACCTTAGAAAATTAATTATAACTTAAAAATTAAGAAGAATTGGAGGTCATGGTAGAAGAATAAAATCTACATCTATAAGAGAAGAAGAACTTTTGTGAAGAACTCAGAGTGAAAAGAGGATTGAAAGGGCATGAAAATTGGGAAACAAAAGAAAGTATCGACCCTGCCAGTTCATCGCGTTGACGCGATGAACTGATGAGTCGACCCTGCCTGTTGACTGGGTCGACGCAGCCTGTTGACAGGGTCGACGCAGTGACCCTGCCTGTTGATAGGGTCGACACTGCCTGTCCACTGCGTCGACGCAGTGAATGGCAGAGTCGACCCTGCCTGTTGATAGGGTCGACCCTGCCTGTTCACTGCGTTGACGCTGTGAACTGATGGGTTGACGCTGTGAACTGATGGGTTGACGCAGTACTGTTCACATGAACTGATGGGTTGACGCAGCACTGTTCACATGAACTGATGGGTTGACGCAGCACTGTTCACATGAACTGATGGGTTGACGCAGCACTGTTCACATGAACTGATGAGTCGACCCTGTGAACTGGTAAACTGATGAGTCGACCCTGCCAGTTCATCGCGTTGACGTGATGAACTGATGAGTCGACCCTGCCTGTGAAAATGAACTGATGAGTCGACCCTGCCAGTTCATCGCGTTGACGCGATGAACTGATGAGTCGACCCTGCCTGTGAAGATGAACTGATGAGTCGACCCTGCCTGTGAAAATGAACTAATGAGTCGACCCTGCCAGTTCATCGCGTTGACGGGATGAACTGATGAGTCGACCCTGCCAGTTCATCGCGTTGACGCGATGAACTGATGAGTTGACGCGATGAACTAATGAGTTGACGCGATGGACTATTGAGTCGACCCAGCTAGCTCATTACGTTAACGTGATCATTAGGCTTTCACTTTTTTCATCTCCACTGATAGATGGCAGCCGGAGAGGTGATTTTAACTCCTGATAGGGTCCTCTGAACCCTGTATAATTCCCAGGAAGGGCATCCCACAGTGAGGGTGTCATTTCCAAAATTGTCAGGTGGCCTATAAGGCACCTCTCTTATCTAGTTTTTTCGTGTATCAAACGTTACTGGTTTCCACTCCTAGTTCATCCCTACACATCAATGCGCCCTTGGATTCCATTCCATAATTCCACCTTATATATCATACTGGTCAAACCTTGAAATTCCATATTGGCTATAAATGAGAGTGGATGTCAACATACATGATGAATGCTGTGCATATAGGGCCCGGTCTGGTCCTGGGGGGAGCACCCGAAGGTACTTGTGCCCATGGGAGTTTATTGACCACGGTGTTTGGCATTGCACCGAAGTACTTGCTTGCTAGACTTTAGACATTCCACTCATTCTCATGATATTACTTGATTGATTGACTTGAGACCCGCAAAAGGGTAAAAGTGCTTACTTGAATGCATTATAAATAGCCAATTCCAGTTATACATACTTGAAACTACTTTGCTTACTATTGCTAGCTTGAATAACATGTTTCTACTCAGTTACTAGCTTGAATAACATGTTGCTATTCAGTTATCACTGACTTGACATCATTTACTATCACTTGCCACTGCTGCTTGAAATTGTGAAATCTATACTCTCACTTTCTACTCCCGTCGATTTTACAATTCTTTGATATCTATCTGTCTGCATGCATAGGTTACGTACATTAAATGAATGTGTAATTCACTTAAAGCATGTTAAAATTTGAGATGTAAATCCTACTGAGCGATTCGCTCATCTAGTTGTTTTCTAACCTTTCCAGGAAATTCAGATATCAGCCAGAACTCGGGAGGGAATGAGTCGGAGTGATGAGTGTAAAAATAGAGTTATCTTGTTATCTTGTAAATTGTACTTGTGTAAATGGTGTTATTGTAATTTCATTTATGTCAGTCATATCAAGTTATGTCAGACGTCAGCTGTGTTAGTCCAATAATTGTAATAAGGGCTCGAAGCCTAGTAGTTGGACTTGGATATGTATGTAATTATCATTGGGTTAGTTGTATCAATTGTCAGCTCATCCTAATTGTATTAACTTCGAGTTAAATCTTAGTTATTTACGCACTCTGATATTTACAAGATTGACATGATCTATATAGACGCGTCACGCCTCCGGGTAACCTTCCGCGCTCGGGGCGTGACAGTCTTCGTGGTATCAGAGCCTAGGTTTTCAAACCTAGGGAACTAGAAAAAAAAATAAATAAACTATTAGAAATTGAAATCTAAGTAAAAAAACTTGAGTTCAAGGATAGATATACCTTACCCGGTGAGATGGATAGAGCCATGGGTTAAGTTCTACAATGACTTTCGACCTTACCAGTAAATTCGATCTTTATCATACTTAACTCTTTTGTAGGATCATGGTTGCGGAAAGAGCACAATGGCGTGAGATGCAGCGCACCGTGCAAAACCTCACCGAGGCACTACAACAAGTGGCCCAAGGCGGAGCAAACCGTGGAGCGGGAGATCTCCACTGGAGTTTCCGTAACATGAACCCACCAAGGTTCACGGGTTCGTCTGACCCCGAGGATGCCGAGAATTGGCTGAAGGAGATAGAACGGATCTTTCGTGTGATGCAATGCTCGGATGAAGAGAAGGTTTTACTGTCCGTTTTCCAACTAGAGCGGGACGCTCGATGCTGGTGGGAATCTATAGAAGCAACACTGCCAGGATACCATGTCACATGGGATGAATTCACGGAGCATTTCAACAACAAGTACTTCTTCGACCATATCCAGGAAAATAAGGCTGCGGAATTCACCGTTCTAAAACAAAGAGGCTTGAAAGTGGCCGAGTATGAGGCCCAGTTCTCCAGATTATCAAGGTATGCACCCCATTTGGTGTGTACGGAAAAGATGAAGGCGAGAAGATTCCTCAACGGGCTTCGGCCCCATTATATCACACAACTTGCCCCGATGGACATCCAAGTCTATTCGGAGATGGTTCGGCGTGCTCAACTGCTAGAAGACGCAACCGAGTTATCCGAGAGGATTCGAGGAAGAGACAAGAAGGAACCCGTCACTGGCCCGGGAAAATTCAAACAATCCTTCAACAAGAAGCGGTTCTTCACGGGAGGGGAGTCCTCCAAGATAAAGAAATTTCAAAAGAATGACAGGCCATTCTCCTCCACCACACCATCAAAGGAGATTTGCAAGTATTGTGATAAAGCTGGTCATAAGACCGAGGAATGCTGGAGAAAGTTAGGAGCTTATCTTCGATGTGGGAGCCGAGAGCATCGAATCCCAAACTGCCCACTGATGAAGGAGCAGGACATCAAAGACGAGAAGCGTCCGATAAAGAAACAAGGCCGTCTACAAGCTCTCCGAGAGACGGAACCCACTGAAGGCGGAATTGTGGAAGGTACTCTCACTATTTGTTCAAAAACTACTCAAGTTTTATTCGATACCGGAGCAACTCATTCATTCGTTTCCAAGAACTTTGCTGCTTCATTTTCTAAGAAACATGACCTGTTAGATTTGGTCATATCTACACCCCTTGGGAATGAGTCTGATATCACTTACCACTATCCAAATTGTGAAGTGATGATTAAGGGAAGCAATTTACCTGCTGACCTGATATGCCTAGATATGAAGGGTTATGATATCATACTAGGTGCCGACTGGCTATCCACATACCAAGCAACTGTAGATTGCCGGCATGGCAAGGTAACTTTCGTAGATTTCTTAGAGCTAGTTTACAATAGCCCTCGGAGTAAATCACTTCTTATATCAGCACTCCGAGCTAGTAAACTTATGAATAAGGGATGCATGGCTTTCATAGCATTCGTGACTGCCACGGAAGTCGAGAAGGTTAAACTTGAAGACATCCGTGTAATTCGGGATTTTCCCGATGTTTTTCCAGAAGATTTAACCGGCTTACCCCCGGAGAGGGAAGTGTCATTCACCATCGACCTTATCCCTGGTGCTGGTCCTATTTCCAGGGCACCATACAGAATGTCCCCTGCTGAGCTGAAGGAACTAAAGTGCAGCTAATGGAACTATTGAAAAAGGGTTTCATCAGGCCGAGTACTTCCCCATGGGGAGCACCCGTGCTATTCGTCAAAAAGAAGGACGGATCGATGAGATTATGCATAGATTATCGGCAGCTAAATCACCTTACAATCAAGAACAAGTATTCACTACCAAGGATTGATGAGCTGTTCGATCAACTATCTGGAGCTTTATATTTCTCCAAGATTGATCTTCGTTCTGGTTACCACCAATTGAAGATCAAAGAAGAAGACATTCATAAAACTGCATTCCAAAGCAGGTATGGGCATTACGAATTTACTGTTATGCCTTTCGGACTAACAAATGCCCCCGCAGCTTTTATGCAGTTAATGAACAGCATATTCAGGCCCTATTTAGACCAATTTATTGTGGTCTTTATTGATGATATTCTGATCTATTCAAAGACCGAAGAGGATCATGAAGAACACCTCAAGAAGGCATTACAGATATTAAGAGAAAACAAGCTATATGCCAAATTCAACAAATGCGAGTTCTGGCTCGAGGAAGTATCCTTCTTAGGCCATATCATTTCAAAGAATGGAATTGTTGTTGACCCATCAAAGGTCGAAGCTGTGAAGAACTGGGGACGACCCACAAATGCAACTGAGATTCGGAGCTTCTTGGGTCTAGCTGGTTACTACCGGCGTTTTATCAAGGACTTCTCCAAAATTGCTGTTCCCCTGACAAGGTTAACCCGCAAGGAAGTGCTTTATGAGTGGAAGGAAGACTGTGAAAAGAGTTTCCAAACTTTGAAGGATCTCTTGACCACTGCTCCAGTCTTATCATTACCTATTGAAGGAGAAAAATATGAAGTATATACCGATGCTTCGAGTATTGGCCTCGGATGTGTATTGATGCAGAATGGAAGGGTCATTGCATATTCTTCTCGACAATTGAAGAAACATGAAGAGAACTACCCAGTTCATGACTTAGAACTGGCCGCAGTAGTATTCGCTTTAAAGATCTGGAAGCACTATCTCTACGGAGAACAATTCACCGTGTACTCCGATCATAAAAGCCTCAAGTACTTATTCTCCCAAAAGGAGCTGAACATGCGGCAAAGGCGTTGGCTCGAGTATCTCAAGGATTTCGACTTTACTATACAGTACCATCCTGGTAAGGGTAATTCCGTAGCTGATGCCCTTAGTCGAAAGCCGAGAACAATATTGGCCAACTGCATGATACAAGAATGGAAACTGCTGGAGAAATTCTCTGAGCTTGATATCAGCACAGATGAGAAGAACATGTGTATTACTCTATCTCATATGAGCATACATCCAGATTTGCTACCTGAAATCAAGAAGTTACAAGAAGAGGATCCCTCGCTAGTGGAGATAAAGAGCAAGTTAGACGAGAGACTGGATTTCAAGCTGGCACCTGATGGTAGATTACTATTTCATGAACGGACATGTGTGCCCGTCTGTCCCGAATTGAAGAAGAAGATTCTTGAAGAAGCTCATAGATCGAGGTACACAATCCACCCTGGAGCCACTAAGATGTACCAAGACTTGAAAAGAACTTTCTGGTGGCCTAACATGAAAAGGGAGGTAGCAGACTTTGTGTCTCGTTGCCTCACATGCCAACAAGTGAAGGCGGAACATCAAAAACCCGCCGGAAAGCTACATCCGCTGGATATTCCCAAGTGGAAGTGGGAGGACATTGGCATGGACTTTATCATGGGTTTGCCCAAGACTAGGGGCGGATATGATGGAATTTAGGTAATTATCGACCGATTAACTAAATCGGCCCATTTCTTACCCATCAAAAGTCGATGGTCAGTCGACGTACTTGCTGCCCTGTATATTAAGGAGATGGTTAGATTGCATGGAGTTCCCGTCTCGATCGTATCTGACCGAGACCCACGCTTCACCTCTCATTTTTGGAAGGGTCTACAACACCCTCTGGGGATGAAACTTAATTTCAGCACTGCTTTCCATCCCCAGACAGATGGTCAGACTGAAAGGACAAATCAAGTTGTTGAAGATATGTTAAGGGCATGTATTATAGATTTCGGCGGAAGCTGGCATGACCACTTACCACTAGCCGAATTTGCATATAATAACAGCTATCAAGCTAGTATTCAAATGGCTCCTTTCGAGGCGCTTTATGGCAGGAGTTGTCGTTCTCCAATATGCTGGGAAGAAGTCGGTGAAAGACAAATTCTAGGCCCAGATATGGTTAGAGATTCGACTGAGAAGATACACCTTATCAGAGAGAGACTCAAGGTAGCTCAGTGCAGGCAAAAATCTTATGCTGATAATAGAAGGAGAGATTTGGAATTTCAAGTGGGTGACCATGTATTTCTCAAGGTATCTCCCGGCCGAGGTATTAGAAGATTCGGTGTTAAGGGCAAGCTTACACCAAGGTTTATCGGTCCATTTGAAGTATTGGAAAGAGTAGGCGAGGTGGCTTACCGCATTGCCTTATCTCCTCAACTCTCAGAAGTGCACAATGTATTTCATATATCTATGCTGAAGAAATATGTGCATGATCCTTCTCACATCATCAATCATGCTGAATTGGTGATTCAAAGGGATCTTACTTATGAGCAAAGGCCGATGCAGAACCTCGACCGCGAAGTTCGAGTTCTAAGGAGCAAGACGATCCCTATGGTAAAAATTCAATGGAATCGATGCTCGGAGCAAGAAGCAACTTGGGAGACCGAGGAATCTATGAAGAGAAGATACCCAGAACTATTTTAGTCGGCAAGTATCTTATACTTTCTACAGTATCCTTATGTAGTTGAATTTACCCTTATACCATTGAATTTGGAGACCAAATTCTTTTAAGTAGGGGAGGGTGTAGCACCCTTTAAAAAAAATGATGAAAAAAAAATATTATTATTAATAATTGCCACAAAAAAAATTAAATAAACTCTTTATGAAGTTTATGTAAGAAGTGGAAACGAAGTTATCATATGTAAAGATTAATACATTAAACCATTTTGAGCAGATTTGAACTGCAGAGTCGACCCTGCTAGTTCACCGCGTTAACGCAGTACTGTTCATCGCGTTGACGCGATGAACTGATGAGTCAACCCTGTGAACTGGAAATGAACTGATGAGTCGACCCTGCCAGTTCACCGCGTTGACGCAGTACTGTTCATCGCGTTGACGCAGTACTGTTCACATGAACTGATGAGTCGACCCTGCCTGTTGGAAGGGTTGACGCAGTACTGTTCACATAAACTGATGAGTCGACCCTGCCAGTTGGAAGGGTTGACGCAGTACTGTTCACATGAACTGATGAGTCGATCCTGCCTGTTGGAAGGGTTGACGCAGTACTGTTCACATGAACTGATGAGTCGACCCTGTCTGTTGGAAGGGTTGACGCAGTACTGTTCACATGAACTGATGAGTCGACCCTGTTATGTTATGTAAAGGTTATTCACTTAACAAGTGGCTTCCTAGTGTAGTTGGTTAAGTGACTTGCCTTCCAACCCAATGACCAGGGTTCAAATCCTAGCATCCACCATGTATCTACCCTTTTTGCCAAATAATTATATGTTATAAGCTAATCTTGCACTTACGAATTGGGCCATGGGTTATATGTCCAAATAATTGTCTCTTATCTCTCCAGCCTGTCTCTTATCTCTCCAGCCTGTGCAAGCTGTAAAGACTCATTATTTCAGATCTTGTCCCATATCCGTTCATACTAGACCCTATAACATCCCCTTTTGCTACCCCATTCCCATTCTAGCTTAGCTAAAGGTTGGGGCAAAGCTCTGCTAGAAGGGGTCTGCTGCTACGAACTTCACAGAGGTAGGTGTTCTCAACTTTTAACTAAATTAGTGGCTAATCTAGGATGATTAGTCTAGGCCTTTAGTATTAGGCTCATTTCCATGTGATGTTTAGTGTTTATAAAGCATGTGTTGGCTTAAATCTAGGATGATTAGCATATATTAACTTCATACCTAAGATAATTAGCATGTATTAACTTTATACCCAGAATAATTAGCAAGTATTAGCAAGTATTAGTGTCATATCTAGGATGATTAACATGTGTTGGCTTAAATCTGAAATGATTAGCATGTATTAGCCTTATACCGAAAATAATTAGCAAGTATTAGCAAGCATTAGTCTCATATCTAGAATGATTAACATGTATTGGCTTAAATCTAGGATGATTAGCATATATTAACTTCATACCTAAGATAATTAGCATGTATTAACTTTATACCCAGAAGAATTAGCAAGTATTAGTATCATATCTAGAATGATTAACATATGTTGGCTTAAATCTGAGATGATTAGCATGTAGTAGCTAGTATCTATATTTGATATAGTTCATGCTTTAGTAAAGGGCCTGTCATTATGTCAATTTCTGTGAAACAAAAACCTGAAATAGTGAAAGAAGATATTGTAGTCAAGAGGATGAAAAATATGGAAAAGAGACCAAGTTGAAAAAGACCAAGAAATTATATTGAAAATAGGGGGGTTCTAAGAAGGAGAATTACGAAGAACCTAGAGAGAATGAGAGTACATGATAGAAGAGAAAATCGTAGATTGGAAGGTTAGAAAGAAGTTTTATGAAGAGTGCAGAGAGAGAAAATGAGAGGAAGAAGGTAAAAAATGTGAAAAATCGAGATCTATAGGCATATGTGAACAGTTACTGAGTAAAAAAATAGAACCTTAGAAAATTAATTATAACTTAAAAATTAAGAAGAATTGGAGGTCATGGTAGAAGAATAAAATCTACATCTATAAGAGAAGAAGAACTTTTGTGAAGAACTCAGAGTGAAAAGAGGATTGAAAGGGCATGAAAACTAGGAAACAAAAGAAAGTATCGACCCTGCCAGTTCATCGCGTTGACGCGATGAACTTATGAGTCGACCCTGCCAGTTCATCGCGTTGACGCGATGAACTGATGAGTCAACCCTGCCTGTTGACAGGGTCGACGCAGCCTATTGACAGGGTCGACGCAGTGACCCTGCCTGTTGACAGGGTCGACGCTGCCTGTCCACTGCGTCGACGCAGTGAATGGCAGAGTCGACCCTGCCTGTTGATAGGGTCGACCCTGTCTGTTCACTGCGTTGACGCTGTGAACTGATGGGTTGACGCTGTGAACTGATAGGTTGATGCAGTACTGTTCACATGAACTGATGGGTTGACGCAGCACTGTTCACATGAACTGATGGGTTGACGCAGCACTGTTCACATGAACTGATGAGTCGACCCTGTGAACTGGTAAACTGATGAGTCGACCCTGCCAGTTCATCGCGTTGACACGATGAACTGATGAGTCAACCCTGCCTGTGAAAATGAACTGATGAGTCGACCCTGCCTGTGAAGATGAACTGATGAGTCGACCCTGCCTGTGAAAATGAACTGATGAGTCGACCCTGCCAGTTCATCGCGTTGACGCGATGAACTGATGAGTTGACGCGATGAACTAATGAGTTGACGCGATGGACTATTGAGTCGACCCAGCTAGCTCATTACGTTAACGTGATCATTAGGCTTTCACTTTTTTCATCTCCACTGATAGATGGCAGACGGAGAGGTGATTTTAACTCCTGATAGGGTCCTCTGAACCCTATATAATTCCCAGGAAGGGCATCCCACAGTGAGGGTGTCATTTCCAAAATTGTCAGGTGGCCTATAAGGCACCTCTCTTATCTAGTTTTTTCGTGTATCAAACGTTACTGGTTTCCACTCCTAGTTCATCCCTACACATCAATGCGCCCTTGGATTCCATTCCATAATTCCACCTTATATATCATACTGGTCAAACCTTGAAATTCCATATTGGCTATAAATGAGAGTGGATGTCAACATACATGATGAATGCTGTGCATATAGGGCCCGGTCTGGTCTTGGGGGGAGCACCCGAAGGTACTTGTGCCCATGGGAGTTTATTGACCACGGTGTTTGGCATTGCACCGAAGTACTTGCTTGCTAGACTTTAGACATTCCACTCATTCTCATGATATTACTTGATTGATTGACTTGAGACCCGCAAAAGGGTAAAAGTGCTTACTTGAATGCATTATAAATAGCCAATTCCAGTTATACATACTTGAAACTACTTTGCTTACTATTGCTAGCTTGAATAACATGTTTCTACTCAGTTACTAGCTTGAATAACATGTTGCTATTCAGTTATCACTGACTTGACATCATTTACTATCACTTGCCACTGCTGCTTGAAATTGTGAAATCTATACTCTCACTTTCTACTCCCGTCGATTTTACAATTCTTTGATATCTATCTGTCTGCATGCATAGGTTACGTACATTAAATGAATGTGTAATTCACTTAAAGCATGTTAAAATTTGAGATGTAAATCCTACTGAGCGATTCGCTCATCTAGTTGTTTTCTAACCTTTCCAGGAAATTCAGATATCAGCCAGAACTCGGGAGGGAATGAGTCGGAGTGATGAGTGTAAAAATAGAGTTATCTTGTTATCTTGTAAATTGTACTTGTGTAAATGGTGTTATTGTAATTTCATTTATGTCAGTCATATCAAGTTATGTCAGACGTCAGCTGTGTTAGTCCAATAATTGTAATAAGGGCTCGAAGCCTAGTAGTTGGACTTGGATATGTATGTAATTATCATTGGGTTAGTTGTATCAATTGTCAGCTCATCCTAATTATATTAACTTCGAGTTAAATCTTAGTTATTTGCGCACTCTGATATTTACAAGATTGACACGATCTATATAGACGCGTCACGCCTCCGGGTAATCTTCCGCGCTCGGGGCGTGACACATGATCACTTGTCTCTAGTAGAGTTTACATATAACAATAGCTATCAGGCTAGCATACAAATGACACCTTTTGAAGCTTTATATGGAAAAAGTTATCGATCACCAATATGTTGGAATGAAATAGGGGAAAAGCAATTTCTAGGCCCCGACCTTATAAGGGATTCTACCGAGAAGATCAAGCTCATTCAAGAAAGAATGAAGATGGCACAAGATAGGAAAAAGTCTTATGCTGACAATCGAAGACGTGACTTGGAGTTTCAAGTAGGAGATCATGTATATTTAAAGGTTTCTCCAGGTCATGGTATTCGAAGATTTGGCATTAAAGGAAAGCTAACTCCAAGATTCATTGGCCCATTTGAAATTCTTGAACGGATTGGTGAAGTGGCTTACAAACTGGCTTTACCTCCATAATTAGCAGGAGTTCATGACGTATTTCACGTCTCTACACTGAAGAAGTATGTATATGATCCTGACCATATTATCACTTATGACAATCTGGAGATTCAGAAGGATATGACGTTCGAGCAAACGCCAATAAAGATTCTGGAACGAGAAGTGCGTCAACTACGAAATAAAGTTATCCTTATGGTCAAGATTCAATAGAAGAAAATATGGCCATATGAAGTAACTTGGGAAATCGAAGCAGCTATGCTGAAAAGATTTTCAGAATTATTTAACTGTAAGTACACTCTCCATATATTGAATTTGGGGACCAAATTCTTCTAAGTGGGGGAGGGTGTAGTACCCCAGAATTTATATATATAATTTTTGAATTATAAACTAGTTTTCTAGAAATTATAAAGGCCTAAAGAAATTAATGAAGGATTATTGAATTAATAAGTCATTTGAAGAGGCGGAATCTCACGCTGTGTCCTGAGCGGGCTGTAGATCACCAGAAGATGTTTCTGCAAGAGAAGGGAAACGTATCAGAGGGCCCAGGGGATCTCCCTGGGGCAAAACCCTCCGATGGCTAAGTCAGTAGAGCGATGGTGGAAGCGAAAATGGGGGGAGGAGAGAGCTGATGCGCGAGAATCCTCTCCACCAAGGGTGAAGCGAATCGTGCTCAGGTGCTTAGGGTATGTGAATGGCTAGTTCATCTTACCATCTTCCGGAGGGTATCCCTGGCTTTAATAGTGCGTCGCCTTTTAAGAGTCCGGTGAGCTGAGGGCTTCCCGGCGGGAGTTACGTCTTCAGCGGGGGCTTTCATGACCGGATCGTGGGGGCGTTATCCCCTTGGAGTTCGGCAGCTCCCATGACTCTCCCGCTGGCGGAGGACTCTAAACGGCCGCACCTGCAGATAATCAAGCGGTCTCACCGAGCTACGGGGATGCTGGCTCGTGTCCGAGCGATAGGCATGGCCCGGCGAAGGTGGGGTCGGATAGGTCGACTGGAGCCTCTTTCTCCGGGTCGGAGAGTGGGCTTTAGACCGGACCTTCCATGCGACCTGACCGTTGTCTCGGGCCCTCCGAGCCTAGAAGGCCGCCGGGGAGAGTTGGTTCCTCGAGTCTTTATTTATTGGGCTTTTCTCCCGAAGTGGGCCCTGTGGGCTATCACTTGGGTGGGCTCGCCCGGTTGGACCTTGTAGGTCTTGTTGGGCTGCCTTCGTGGTGGGCTGCGGAAATCCCCCTCTCCACTTGTCCCCCTCCTACTCCCGAGCCAAGGAGGCTCGGATGAGTAGTTTTTCGAGGCTTTGGACCGGCGTGGCTCAGGTGGGTGGAATTCCGTTGGCGTTATGTAGCCGCTTATAGCGGTCGCCGAGGTCCGTAATGATGATCCTGACGGATTTGAAACGAAGGGGCCCCCCTTTTTCTCGGAGCACGGAACGGCGCGCCGCCACCCTCAGGGGTTTATAGGGGGCGCTGTTCATCGTTCTAGGCTTCCAGGGTTTTAGGCTTTCCTTGCTTCTTGATGCGCCGTGAGAGCACAGCGGAGACGCGGAGCCTTGCGGCGGCGTTTGAAGAGTTGGCGAGGATAACCGCGGAGGCGGTCCGGCAGCTTCCTTCTCCCCCGGAGTCTTCAAGCTCGTACGAGGGATCTTCTCCCGATCCGATGGCGGATCAGAGTCCGGAGCTTGTGCCCGTGAGGCACGATCCCGTCCCCAACTGTAGCGAGTTGGGAGAAGCGGAGGTGCGGAGGCTGGAGCACCGTTTCCGTCTGCCTTTCCGCTATAGCTTTGCTGCCGCCACTCCATATGAGACGAGTCTGGACGACCGCGATGGGCACATTTGCACCTTCCTTTTGGCCTGGAAGAGTGGATTCCGGCTTCCTTTCGATCCTTACGTACTGCAGCTTCTCACTTTTTTCCGGTTGGCGCCTATCCAGTTGGTGGCCAACTCCTATCTTCTTCTTTCTGCCTTTGGGATCTTGTGCCATCAACGCGGCATCTTCCCGTCTCTGGACCTTTTCCACTTCTTCTTCGAGCTGAAGGCACATCCATCGGCTGGGAAAAGTTTTTACTTCATCCAGGCGCGAAGGAACAGGAGCTGCATCTCGCTCGCGGCGAAGGATTCTTCGCACAAGGGGTGGAAGACTCAATTCTTCTGGGTGAAGGAGGTGGTGACGGACGAGATCTGGAGATGCCGGACCTCGCCCAATTTTCACCCGAATCTGCCCCCTCGCCAGGAGGAGTTCCCTCCCCACGTGGAGCAGCAGGCTGCCCGTCTGCTGGAGAATCGCCAATCGACCGAGGAGCTGGTGACACCGGAGAACATCGAACGGTGTCTTCTCTCGCGGTTGACGTCGTCAAGTACGGCTCTTGAGGCTTTTCTTCTGGGGTGGTAACTCTTTTTCCTCCTCCTGACCGGGGCTTCTTCTTGTTGCAGATGTGAGGCGGGAGCCTCTGGAGGAAGCGGCCGAGGTTATCGATCTGGGAGAAGACTCGGCAGCCGACGAACCTGATGTCTCGGCGGGTCGCGCTCATGCCCGAGATAAGGGCAAGGGGGCGGCCCCCGAGGGGACTTCTCGATCGACCGGCCTGAAGCGCAAGGATCCCCTGGTGGGGAAATTGCGGGAGGCCGCGAAGGCCAGGAAGAGGGCCAGGAAAGCCGATCTTCCTACCGCCGTCGGGGGTGACTCTGGCTCGGCGGCGCTCCCCTCTCGGGGGCAGGATGGGGCGACCCTTCTGGGCTGGCTCTCCCATCTGCCGAGCGAGAGGGGGCCGAGGAGACCAGGGGCCCCGCAGAGGGAGGTGATGGGTCGGCCCTCCCCTCTGTAGGGACAGAAGGGGTCGATGCCGGCGTGGTCGGCGCTGGGACCGAGGGTTCGGTCGATGCAGATGGGGGTGTGCCCGCGGGGGCGTCGCAACCCCAAGTGCCGGCAGTTTCTGGTGCTGTTAATCCCGCGGCGCCGGTCGAGGGTGGGGGTTCGCCCGGGGAGGCGTTGCAACCCCAACCGACCGTGGTGCGCGGGGCGGTTAGTTTCGCCGCCACAACAGGGCCTTCTGGCGGGGTGCCCAGAGTGGAGCGGTCCCCTTTGCCGGAAGCTCTGGTCAGGCTTGGTGTCTCGGGTGATCTGTACCGGATCTGCCGGTCGATCGCCGATAGGACGAGGGGAGGAGAAAAGCGCAGCACTCCTGCCGGGGTCCTTGACATCCTGATGGAGGGTGGCCTGGTTATAGCTCGGACAGCGGCCGTGATGGCAGAGGCGCACGCCCGGACGGAGGCGGAGCGGTCGAAGCTCGCCTGGACCCTTGGTGGATGCGAGGGGAAACTGGCCCGGCTCGAGGGGGAGCACGAGGGGCTCCGGCGGGAGTTCCTTGCATTCAGGGAGTTGGCGCGGTCGAGCCGACGGGAGGCCGAGGTACTGGCCGAGCAGCTGACAAGGGCCCAAGAATCGCTCGAGAGGAAGAGCAAACGTCTAGAAGATGAGCGTCAACGTCACATCGAGCTGGATGGCCTCTGGGAGCTTGAGCGCGGCGAGCTGCGGGATCGGGCGGAGGACGCGGAGCGCCTTCGCGCCGAGGCCGAGGCGGACCGAGCCCGGGCGGAGGGTCGGATGACCGAGGCCGAGCGGAGGATGACCGAGCTGGAGGAGCGTCTGGCGAGGGCGGAAGAGCGTGCGGCCGAGGCGGAGCGGGCTCGGGACGGGCAGGTCGAGGCGGAGGCGATCGAGCGCTATAAAGGCTCGGAAGCTTACTCGGTCGACCTGATTGCAGCCGCCCTACCCTACTACGAGGTAGCGCTCCGCCGGGGTGCTCGAAAGGGGTTCAGGCAGGGCTATCGCCGGGCGATGAACTATGCTAATGAGCACCTGGCCGGAGGTGATTTTCCTTATGGCCAGCGTTATGACTCGGACGAGTCAGATTCTAGCTCCTCATCTTCGGCCGGGGAAGCACCGGAGGAGTCGCCCCCTGCGGGGTCACCAGCTCCGGAGGCCTCGGGAGGGCTCGCGACCGGGACAGTTCTCGCACAGGCGAGGTCAGTGTCCGGGCCGGCCGTCGCCGAGGGTACCGGGGGTGACGCGTCCCCTACTGCGGTTCCCGAGCTTCAAAGTGGGCCCGAGGCCTGATGTATTTTGTTTTATTTTGCCCCTTCCTCTTTTTGTTCGTCTTCCTGGTTGTAAGAGGCTTTTATGGGGGGCAATAAATAACTTACTTTATTTGATCGCTATCTTTGCTGTGATTTGGTTGGCGTATCGGGGCAGTTGGAAAGTGCCGATATTTTTTGCGCCGTTTTTGCACGTCGATTTGGGAGACTTCTGGCGGGCGTCCTTCCGTATTACCATGCTTTGAAAGTCGAGGTGCTTCGCGAATCCCGCTAGGGCGGGGGGCAAGGATTTTGAGGTGACCTTCCCAGGGAGGTCCTGTAGCGTGTTTTCGAGGGGGGAGTCATTTAAGGCGCGTGGCCTCCCTTGGCCTATAAAAAGGACCGAAGGGTGCTCCTTCTCTCTTAACGCTTAGGACTCTCGCCGGCGGTCTGCTCTTATTCCCTCGTCTTCGCTTTGCGTTGCACCGCCGCGATCGGAGCATGGAGGACCCTTCAGAAGGTGATGCTGCAGACGACGGGGAGCGGCCGGTTCCAGCTGTCCTGGAATATCGGTCAGGTCCCACGGTCGCCGCGCGTGCATGAGACGGGTCCAACGGTCGCCGCGCGGATCGGGAGAGGGCTTCGACGTGCGGGGGCACGCCGTTTGCCTCCTCTTGGCTCCGGCGAGGCTTCCGGGCGGACGCCGAGATGGAGGGCGGATGGGGGAGTTAGGGATGCCGGCCGCCATTCCCCTCCGTGGGAGGGGAGGAGGCGGCTCCAGTTCCTTCCTCACCTCTGTCCGCAGCCTCTTTCTCTCTCTTTTGTTCTTCATTTCTTTCACTCTTCGGGGGCTGCTTGCTTTCTGTTCGCCTCCAAAGAGTTGGTAGTTTGGCAGAGAGGAGACCTTCACGGCGCTCCTTTTTCCAGGTTGTTGCCAACTTGGAAGGTAGCCTTCCTCGCGTGAAAGGTGGCCTTCTCCTTGATGTCCCTCTGTCACCTTTGTCACGGATCACCCGAGCCAACTGGGTCGACCATCTCTTGTCCGAGCCAGTTTCTACGCGAGGCAGAGTCAGTGGCTGGATGCGAGAAGGTCAAGACCGGGTCGATCGGGCGATGGCCGTTTGCTGCGGTGCCAGATGGATTTTCGCTTTTTGTTATGTAATGTATTGGCAGTTGCCTTTCTGATGTACCAACAGTTATCTTGAATGAATGCGAAAGATAAGGGGGTTTATTTTACCCAATTTGTTGATACAGTATTCAGAAATAAAATCTGCGTAGCGTGGTTGCGTTCCATGTCCGGGGAATGGGTTCCCCTTCCATTGTGGCTAACCTGTACGCACCTTTCCCGAGCGTCTCGATCACTCGGTAGGGGCCTTCCCAATTGGGGGATAGCTTGCCCGCCGCCTCTAGTGGTCGAGAGGCTTCCGCCTTCCTGAGGACGAAGTCCCCTGGTCGGAATTGTCTGCCTCGGACCCTGGCGTTGTAGTACCGAGTGAGGCGGCGCTGGTACTCCGTAGCTCGGACGTTCGCGATCTCTCGGAGTTCGTCTGCCAGGTCGAGGTTCTCGAGCAGCTTCTGCTCGTTTGCCTCGGGCAAAAAGCTGATCACTCGGAGAGACGGATTGGCGATTTCCAATGGAACGACGGCTTCGGTGCCATATACCAGTTGAAAAAGGGGTCTCACCGGTTGCCGTTCTGGGGGTCGTTCGGTACGACCATAGTACGCTAGGCAGTTCCTCGAGCCAGCTACCCTTAGCCTTGCCGAGTCTGGTTTTTATGCCCTTCAAGATGGTCTTGTTGGCATTTTCAACCAGCCCGTTGGCCTGAGGGTGGGCGACCGAAGTGAAGTGGTTGCGGATATTTAGGTCGGCACATCTATCTCGGAAGTATCGAGAGTCGAATTGCCGCCCGTTATCGCTCACTATCACTCGGGGGATGCCGAAGCGACAAATGATCGATTTCCATACGAAACCCCAGACGACTGTCTCGGTGATCCTCGCTGTTGCTTCAGCCTCGATCCATTTGGTGAAGTAGTCGATGGCGACGATGATGAACTTCTTCTGGGATTGAGCCATTGGGAATGGCCCAAGGATGTCGATCCCCCACCGAGCGAAAGGGTAGGGCTCGGTAAGGGTGACAAGTTTCGTGGCCGGCTGGTGGACCAAATGGTCGAACCGCTGGCAACGGTCGCAATGTTGTACGTAAGCCGTGCAGTCGCGCTGGAGGGTCGGCCACCAGTATCATTGCCTTAGCAGGATTCTGGCCAGCGACCGACCTCCTGAATGTGCTCCGCACAGGCCTCGATGAATCTCCTCAATAGCTTGGCTCGCTTCGTCGGGGCCGAGGCACTTCAGAAGGGGCCCGGAGAACGATCTTCGGTAGAGGGCGTTGTCGAGGATGACGAAGCGCCGAGCTTGGTACTTCATCCGGCGGGCTTCTCGAGAGTCGGAGGGTTCCTGGGAGTCTCGTAGCCAGGATAGGTAGGGGGAGCGCCAGTCGTCGGGAGTGGCCGAGTCAATGGCGAGGAGCTCCGAGTCTATGCTCGGGCGCTCTAGCTCTTCTAGGAGGACCGATCGTGTACCTTCCGGGTCTAGGGAGGAGGCCAGTCGGGAGAGGGCGTCCGCCCGAGAGTTTTGCTCCCGAGCTATTCGGACTACCTCGAACTCCTCGAACTGCTGGGCCAGGCTCCGGACCAACTGGAGGTATTTGATCATAGGTGCCTCCCGAGCTTCGTACTCGCCACTGACCTGGCTTGCGACCAGCTGGGAGTCGGTGTGGATCCTGACTCGCTCAGCCCCCAACCGTCGGGCCATGCGGGCCCCCGAGATAAGGGCCTCGTACTCGGAAGCATTGTTGGACGCCGGAAAGTTGAACTTTAGGGCGTACTGCAACTCTATTCCTTCGGGGGACCTTAGGAGGATCCCTGCGCCGCTGCCGATCGAGTTGGATGATCCATCGACGAACAGCTCCCAGGTTGGCTCGGTTGCTGTCGGAGGCCTGTCCTCGACCGGAACGGTGCTCTCGGCGATGAAGTCGGCGAGCGCTTGCCCCTTGATAGCTGATCGTGGCCGATACGAGATGTCGTATGCCCCGAGCATGATGGCCCATTTGACAAGTCACCCCGAGGCCTTGGGGTGGGCCAGAATCTTCTTCAGTGGCTCGCCGGTTAGCACGGTGATGGGATGCCCCTGGAAGTAGGGTCGGAGGTGCTTTACGGAGGTAACCAACGCTAGCGCGAGTTTCTCAGTTGCGGGGTACCTCCGCTCGGCCTCACCGAGCACCTTGCTGGTGTAGCAGACCGGCCTCTCGACTCCCGAGTCATTTCTGACTAGGACCGAGCTGACCGTTGATGGCGTCGCCGAGAGATAGAGCAGCAGAACCTCGCCCGCAACAGGCTTGGAAAGCACCGGGGGTGAAGCTAGGAGCTCTTTGAGCTTGGCGAACGCTGTCTGGCATTCCCCGTCCCATGCGAACGTAGCAGACGCTATTTTAGGCCCCCTCATTAGCTTGAAGAAGGGCAAGCATCGTTCGGCCGCACGGGACAGGAAACGACTGAGAGCGGCGACACGCCCCGTCAGATGCTGGACGTCTTTAATGCACGTGGGCGGGCGCATGTCCAGGATGGCCTGGACCTTGTCAGGGTTTGCTTCGATCCCCCGCTGAGTGACCAGGAAACCCAGGAACTTCCCAGATCTTACTCCAAAGGCACACTTGGTGGGGTTGAGCTTCATGCTGTACTTCATGAGGGTGCCGAAAGTCTCGGTCAGGTCGGTGAGGTGATCGTGAGCCCTCGGGGTCTTGACGAGCATGTCGTCGATGTAGGCTTCGACGTTCCGACCTAACTGTCCCTCGAACATATGGTTGACCAGTCGCTGGTATGTGGCTCCAGCATTCTTCAATCCGAAAGGCATCCGGGTGTAGCAGTACACGTCGTAGTCGGTGATGAAGGCGGTCTTCTCGACATCTTCAGGGTTCATTCGGATCTGATGATAACCCGAATAGGCATCCAGGAAACTGAGTATCTCGTTGCCCGAGGTTGAGTCAACCAGTTGGTCGATGCTCGGTAGCGGATAGCAGTCCTTGGGGGTGGCCTTGTTCAGACCGGTGAAGTCTACGCACATTCGCCACTTGCCGGTGGTTTTCGGCACCAGGACGACGTTGGCTAGCCACGTTGGGTACAGGACCGGTCTGAAAAGACCAGTCTCTTGTCCCTTGGTGACCTGCGCCTTGATGATCGCCTGTTTCTCGGGCGCATGCTTCCTCCTCCGCTGCTGTACGGGTCTCACGGTGGCATCGAGGTTAAGCTTGTGCATCACAGTTTCCTCTGGTATACCAGGGAGTTGATCGTCGGACCAAGCGAAGACCCGAACGTACCCAGAAAGAAACTCCTTGTATTGCTGCTGTTCCTTCGGTGGTAGGTCGGAACCGATCCTCACTCCAAGGGCCGGGTCGTCGTTCAGGAATACCGTTAATAATTCGCCACCGGGCTCGGCGGTCACGATTTTTCCTTCGACTCCCCTGGGGCCCTTATCCTTCCCGTCCGGTCTTGAGGCTTCCACCGAGATATTGTAGCACCTTCTAGCCGTGGCCTGGTTACCTCGGACCTCCCCCAACCCATTTTTGGTGAGAAACTTCATTTTTTGGTGATAGGTAGATGGTACGGCCTTTATTCGGCTGAGAATTTTTCGGCCGAAAATGGCGTTGTACGCTATCATACCTTTAATCACTATGAAGTCCACTATGACCGTAATGGTTTTGGGTGGGGTGCCGATAGTGACCGGCAGGCTTAGGGCTCCCTCGGGGTAGGTGGCCAGGCCATTAAACCCGCACAGGGGTGTTCGGATCGGGCGGAGCTTGGATGGGTCTTCCCCCATCTTGAGAAAACAGTCATAAGATAATACATCGGGGGCGCTCCCATTATCAACCAAAATCCTGTCTACATTGCAGTGATTTATCGTGGCCGAGATAACGAGGGCATCGTCATGCGGGGTGCTCAGCCCTTCCAGGTCTTGGTCGGAGAAGACTATGACCTGGGGCTTCATTGGCGGGCCTTTGGGGGGCTCTAAGGCTCGGCTGGCCCGCTCGGCATGACGTTTCCTTCCTCGGCTGGTGTCGCCTCCCGATGCCGCTCCTCCAGAGATGACGTTGATGTGGACCCCTCGGGGGGCGTTGTCGATCTCCTCTGCGGCGTCTCAGTCTTCTTTGTGCCCGGTTGTGAACCGAGCTAGATGCCCCAGACAGATGAGGCGCTCGATCTCGTCTTGGAGCTGATGGCAATCTCCGGTGTGGTGCCCGTGGTCGCCGTGGAATAGGCAATGCCTGTCCCGCTTGCGGTTCTTCGACCTCATCGGCTCGGGCTGGCGGAGAAGTCCCGAGTCTTTGATGTCTTCATAGATCTCGTAGACTGGTGCGGTCAAGGGGGTATACCGCTCATACTTTCTCTTGCGCTCTCCTTCTCGATCGTGCTTCTTACTCGAGCCAGGGTTTGGCTCGAAGGTCCGCTTTTTGTCCCCCTCCCGACCCGAGCCGGTTGTGTCTCGGCAGGCGCTGAGTACTTCTTCGCACTCGGCGTGGTGCAGTGCCAGAGTCACTAGCTCGGCAAGGGTCGAGGGAGGGTGGAGGACAAGCTCGCGGCGGAGATTCTCATCCCGGGTGCCCCCGGTCAGTGCGGTTGTGGCTAAGGCCACGTCCAGGCGGGGGATCCTAAGGGCTTCCGATTTAAATCGGTGGACGTAAGTCCGGAGCCTCTCCCCTTGCGCCTGTTTGAGAGCCAGGAGCCCCGCTACTGACCTTGGGGGGGCACTACCGGCGAAGCTCTCCTTGAAAATTCGCCCGAATTGCCTGAAGTCTCGGATGGACTCCGGGGCGAGGGCTCAGAACCATGCCTGAGCGCCCTGGACCAGGGTGGCCGCGAAGGCTCGGCATTTGATGGGATCCCGCGTTCCATGCAGGGTCACCAGGGCGTCGAAGCTGTCGTAGTGGTCGGCTGGGTCGCCCTGGCCGTCGTAGAGCTTGAAGGTTGGGATGGAGGCTCTAGGAGAGACCTCTGCCTTCAAGATGTACTCGAAGAAAGGGGATTTCTCCTCGTCCTCCGGGAAAGAGGTCTTCTACAGGGCGCGGAGAGCGCGCTCTTGCTCTGCGAACCGTCTTTCAAAATCTCGTAGCCGGAGGGACAGTTCCGGCTGTGGCCGCGCCGTGGGGCTGGGGGGGGTGTCGTGGCGATCTCCCGGAGCACTGGTGCCCGGGCGCGGCGGCCTCGCCCCCTGCTTCCCTCTCCTCGGTGTGGAGGAAGCCTCTTGCTCCGTAGGCGGAGCTTGCGAGGGTCCTCCGACGTCGTTGCGGAGGAGCTGTCGGCCGCGGAGGGTGAAGCGGCCTCCGGCGGTGTGCTGCGTTGCACTCCTTCGAGGGGGACTTCCTGACGGGGCACGGGACCTCACGTCCCGGGCCGCCTGGGCCCTCATGAGCTCCACGAGGACGTCCATCTTCTCGTTGAGGGCTTGGAAGGCGTTGGCGCCACCGTCGAGGGGTGCCCCTGTCTCCGCCGGGGGGGGGGGGGGGTGGTCCGTTAGTGGGGACGCTGGCGTTGGAGGGGGGGCTCTGCGAGACCCTAGGGGGGATGCCTCCCGCCGCTGCCGCAGCCTTACCTGCCCCGCCGGTGGATCTCCTCCCTGAGCTTTTTCTCACCATCTTGACTCTTCGTGCGTTTCCCACAGACGGCGCCAGATGAAGAGGCGGAATCTCGCGCTGTGTCCTGAGCGGGCTGTAGATCACCAGAAGATGTTTCTGCAAGAGAAGGGAAACGTATCAGAGGGCCCATGGGATCTCCCTGGGGCAAAACCCTCCGATGGCTAAGTCAGTAGAGCGATGGTGGAAGTGATAATGGCGGGAGGAGAGAGCTGATGCGTGAGAATCCTCTCCACCAAGGGTGAAGCGAATCGTGCTCAGGAGCTTAGGGTATGTGAATGGCTAGTTCATCTTACCATCTTCCGGAGGGTATCCCTGGCTTAAATAGTGCGTCGCCTTTTAAGAGTCCGGTGAGCTGAGGGCTTCCCGGCGGGAGTTACGTCTTCAGCGGGGGCTTTCATGACCGGATCGTGGGGGCGTTATCTCCTTGGAGTTCGGCAGCTCCCATGACTCTCCCGCTGGCGGAGGACTCTGAACGGCCGCACCTGCAGATAATCAAGCGGTCTCACCGAGCTACGGGTATGCTGGCTCGTGTCCGAGCGATAGGCATGGCCCGGCGAAGGTGGGGTCGGATAGGTCGGCTGGAGCCTCTTTCTCCAGGTCGGAGAGTGGGCTTTAGACCGGACCTTCCATGCGACCTGACCGTTGTCTCGGGCCCTCCGAGCCTAGAAGGCCGCCGGGGAGAGTTGGTTCCTCGAGTCTTTATTTATTGGGCTTTTCTCCCGAAGTGGGCCCTGTGGGCTATCACTTGGGTGGGCTCGCCCGGTTGGACCTTGTAGGTCTTGTTGGGCTGCCTTCGTGGTGGGCTGCGGAAATCCCCCTCTCCATCATTATAAGGCTCAATTAGGCTAATTAGTTAACCTAGCCTATCTAATTATTATCCAAAAGGTTAATGGACTAAGCCCATTAAGTTTGGCCCATATTTTAGAAGGGTAATTGGCTTATTCACGTATTTTAAGGATAAATACTAATTATATAAGATAATTATATGGATAAACGAATAAAAGAATTTTATCAAATTGAAACTCTATATACGTCACATGTAATGGTCTATCGGGCGACCGCCACAGTCCTGTAACGCACCTAGACACGACCGTTACATCCTGTAGATTCCGTAAGGTGAGGAAATTACAAAAGGATTGGAACTTTGAAATTCTATCTACAAGTGATCGACATAGGGAACCTTATAACATTACTAAAGACTCTTAGGGATTAGGTTCTGACAAATTAAGAACTCTAGAATCGATCTAATCTTCAAACCCTAGTTAAAACCCTATAAATAGGACCTAGTTCTGAACTGAGCGACCCTTACTTTTGGCTCGTGAAGAATCAAGGTAAGGAGTCATAAATTCGGGTAAGTTCTTTAGAAGCTTTTATTTAGTATACTTTAGACTAATGGTTCTCCAAATTTCATGCTAGGAGATCAAGCAACCAAGGAGATAGAAGCTTCCAAAGTTGCTGATTCAACCTTTGCAACCCAGGAATCTGAACGTAAGTCCCCTGAAGATCCAGATATTAGGACGACTAAATGAGGTAACTAGAGTACGATCCTTTAGAAATTTTTGTTCCCAACAGTTTCATCTTCTTACCCTCAAAATTTCACATCCTTAGGTCAAGAGGCTGAGGAAATAGAGCAGATTGAAGTTGCTGATTTATCACAAGAAGTACAAGGGACTAAGGGTAACACCTAGCATCAAATTCGAAGTTTTAAGGTTCTAGAAGAGGTAGGTTATCTCATGATTGGCAAAAACAACTTGTTAGGAATAAAAGCCCTCTGATTGTGCTTGATTTCATGCATTATAGACTAAGAATTTCATGATTTCATAGTTTTGTACTTTCATGCATCTCTTAGCCCTAAATGAAAATAAAAAGGTATTATCTTGTCTATTCACTAAACCCTTGCATATAGTTGACCTATGCATCGATTCGTGATTAGGACAGTGGTAATAAGTTGATTTCCAGGCATGTTATGTTTTCATAAACCTTCACTTTGGTTTACTGCCAGCAGGTTCTCTGACGCACCAACGTAAGACCGTCACATGAATGTAACGACCTTACGATAGACCGTCACAACCTGTTATGCTTTTATTTATTCTTTTGTCTCTGACGCACCCTAGCAGGAGGGTTACACCACTGTAACGCCCCCTCGATAAATCGTCACACACTGTAACGCACCTATCCTAGACCGTCAGACACATGTGTTCTGTCAGCCCAATACAGAATAATAACCAGTTAAGTTTACTTATAAATAAGCTTAGATAGCTAAGTTTGGACATATTATCATGACTTTGAGTTTGGTTTCTGATTCATAATCAAATTGCATGATTAATGTGTCTTAGGTTATTCTAAGTTATGCTAATTTCATTGGCTAAAACTCTATAGTTTTGTATTCTAAATCATGATTTTCCAAAGTTGTATTGACGGAGTTTTATCTTGGTTTCATAATATTACACATTCTTTCCTATCTATAGAGTCATTTCTTTAAGTATATGGCACATATTCCGGTATGTGGTCCATTAGTTCACTTTACACTATAGGAACACTATTCTTGGACATGAGGACCTCTCTATTGGATATTCCTTACAATGGACTAGGAAATCTTGTTTCAAGGCCTCCGTAATTCTCCGCGAGCCTAGGCTTCCCACTAGGACGCCGAGTTGGTTGTACCATTAAAGCCCATTGATTAGATTACACTATCGATATTTTTGGTTATCAGTAATGTGACGGCTTTACACTGGACCGTCGGGATCTAACGGCCCAATATACGACCGTCACATTCCACAGTCCGATTTCTTAGTTCTGGATTCATACTAATGTAACGGCCCAATACTGGAGCGTCACATCATGTAACGGCTCAGTACACGACCGTCACACTACTTGAGTATTTTAACCCAAGGGTTGATATTCCAAGGTTCTAGATAGACTCTTGATGATCTAGAACTTATCATATTGATCAAGAAACCTAATATAATGAATGGAAGATAAAGAACGTATTGTTATGCTGCCGATTTATTTCCATAAGCATAACCTTGCTTAAGTAATTCTTGATTTCTCATGATTCTTATTGAAGCATTCATTCATTGAATTATTGTTATCATGCGCTTATTGAACTTATTACATTCTTGGCCATACTTTATTGTTACATGCGTGGAAGTAACTTGATTTATACTTGAAGATGTGATCGAGCACTGATTGTGTTCAAGGGCTCTATGCTAGTCCTCTCGGCTGATTATCGGAAACATACTATTTTATAAACCATGGGGTATGATGCTACTGGCGTCGCATTGCGCTGGGAGTACTTTCTCTATAAATAAGTGAAAATCCACGGCACGACATGACATTCTTGTACATGACTTTCTTGCTTAATATTTCACAGAAATTCACGAAGTACTTACTCATAAGTAAAAGATACTAGAGTGATGATTATGTGACTTGCTAGTACATTCTCGATACATTCTTGTTCATGAAAGGTTAATATCATGTTCTTATAACATTCTTGCTAGTTCGTACTTGCTCTCATTTCTAACTTACATGATCATCTTGTTACTTTGGTTTAATCGCATGATTGATCGCATTCGCATGATTTTTACCTCATTCTTTAGAGCTAAATTGTTAATTACTTTAATAGTGTCTTCATGTTGATGCGAAGATACCTACTGGGCAAGTGTGCTCATTACCTATTTCCAATCTTTTCAGGAGATGGAAGTGATTCGAATTCAGATTCAGGTTATACAAGTAGCGGGTCCGAGAGCGAATGAAAGTATTGTCAAGATGAGAGTGAAGACTTAGGGAAGTCTATATTGTTTAGATTGAGTCTATGTAATTTTCCTATTTCTTGAGTCTAGTGCATATTGGAAATTGAATTAGTTGTTATACTTGATTATTTTGAAATAAAGTTGGAGTTTGAGTAATATTGTGCAATTACATTTATGTGTGTGATTATCTTGCGCTCTGATCGTTCTTGCTCGTAAGAGGCTTACCATGCCGGCTGTTCGCGCTCCTCGAGTTAGTCTTCCGCTGTAATAAAGGCTCGGGGCGTGACAGGGAGGGTTTAGGCGGACCAGCCTCACCCCTAAGGCTGGTCCGCCTAAGCCCCCATAAAACAAAAAAAAAACTTTTTTTAATGAAAAAAGCCCCCAGCCCATGCCTAGTCCGCCTAAACCCATGGTTTAGGTGGACCAGCTTGGACCCCCAGGCTAGTCTGCCCAAACCCCTACCAAAACAAAAAAACAAAAAAGAGATTTTTTAATGAATAAAAAACCCCTCCATGAGGGGTTTAGGCGGACCAGAACAACCCAATGGGCTGGTCCGCCTAAACCCCCATGGGGGAGGGGTTTAGGGGGACCGGACCAGCCCCTTGGGCTGATCCTCCTAAACCCTCCCTCCCCCACTCCGTAAACAACAACAAAAATGTTTTTTTATTTTTTTCTTCAACGGTTTACCCGGACCAAGTTGTGCCCTCAACTTGGTCCACCTAAACCCCCCATGACCCTTCATCTTCCCCTATAAAATCCCCCTAGGGACTCAATGGATGGATGAAAAGAACCTATGACCTAACTACTGCACCCTCGGAGTTCCTCCACAGGCACCCAGCGAGGGTCGTATGCAGAACGCGAGGAACTAAGTGCGCGCGTGGTTGCCTTGTTGATCGGCTCATACATGCCGAGGGTATGTCACACGCACTCCCCTCACGCGGCGTCTAGCCATCGCACACATGCCCACTCCCATCGCACCTAAGGCGTTATGACAACGACGAACACACCCGCATCCCGGGTCTGCCCACATATGACAACCCACGGTGGCCACGCTTACGCCATGATGCTGCACCTACTTTCATCATGGAACTACGTGCCTACCGCTCGCCTCAAGCTAGCCGACGACCGCTCGGACTGATGACTCGATTTATCCGGACCCTGGCCCGGGAGTAATATTCCCAGGGCCGACCTCGACTCCCCGGCATGACGACATTCACCTTCCGAGACCCGGACCCGACCGCTCACCTTGAGCCACGTCCAACCTCCGTCAAGCGCCAGCCCACGACCGCCCCTGCCACCTAGGTAGTCGGGCTTGTCTCGATCTCCTCATGGGGAGCCTCTGTAAAACACGCAGATATCCGCCTTATCCAGTGTCGGAACTGTCCCGCGGCTTGCGTCCATTGTACTTCGGCCTCCTCGGCCCATTTGTAAAGCCCACGCGGCTCTCATACAGCATGAAACCAGTTGAACACATGCACCTGTACTCGGATCTCAATCTCTTCACGGCGCCCAGTTACTTCAGTCACAACGGTGCCTCTGGCACCAGACTGCCATTCACACCGGGCCCCGAGCACGACCATCGAGTTCTCCCGGAGCCCGCCTCCTTCAGCCACAATGGTGCCCCCGGCACCCGACTGCCAGCTACTCCAGTCACATCGGGGCCTGCGGCACCCGATCACTCAACAACTCCAGTCACAACGGTGCCCCCGGCACCCGACTGCCAGCGACTCCAGTCACATCGGGGCCCACGGCGCCCGACCATTCAACAACCTCAGTCACAACGGTGCCCCCGGCACCCGACTGCCAGCTACTCTAGTCACGTTGGGGACAACGACACCCGATCACTCAACGACTCCAGTCACAACGGTGCCCGCGGCACCCGACTGCCAGCTACTCCAATCACATCGGGGTCCGCGACACCCGATCACTCAACAACTCCAGTCACAACGGTGCCCCGGCACTCGACTGCCAGCTACTCCAGTCACATCGGGGCCCGCAGCACCCGACCACTCAACTTCCCCCGCACAACGGTGCACACGGCACCCGACTGCCAGCTACTCCAGTCACATCGGGGCCCACGGCACCCGACCACTCAACTTCCCCCGCACAACGGTGCCCACGGCACCCCTAATGCTCCGACCTCGACACTGTCTCATGTCGGGAATATATTGCGACGCCCCTCGGGCGCCATCCTGCTGAGTCACATGTCCTCTGACGGACACCATGTACAGATACGGAACTACCCACACAATAATGCAATGACCCGGGGACCGTCATGAACATCGGAATTGTCCCGTGGCTTGCAAGCAATTATAATCAGGCTCTCATGCCCCCATATAAATGCCTTTCATGGCATATAAGTCATGTAATCCAGTCAGGGAGAGGATCCCCCTTCTCGCCGGAACCAGTCTCTCTGCCCCCAGTTATCCCTGTTGTGTTGCTATTGCCATGTTGCTGTTGCACGGACTAAGCCCTCCCGACCTCGCGGCTCCTAGGGTCCCTAACTCTCTCTTCGACAGTAGAAACAAAGGTGTTCGGATTCAATCCGATGTAAAATAAACACCAGTTGCTTGCGACCGGTGGGGAAAGACCTCCAGTACACGACTCCCCATAATCGCTTGCGCACTTGTACCAGCGGAACCTCCTCCTCTCCACGTGGCGCACGACATTTCATGCTCACGTGTCGTGCCCTGGCGGCACATCCCCAGTCAAACACTTGGTTCCGCCGATAATCGTTGAGAAATCGACTGGCACGCCCGCATTCCACCCAGTCATCCCCGTCCCAGTCTCCCAGAACGATTAACCCTACGCCATCCCTTACAACATGTTCATATCGTTCTCTCTTCCTTCTTCTCAATACCCTCGGAATCCCCGCATGCCCAGTCAACCTATCTCGGCCTTCCGTACAAGGCGAGTGTTCAATGAGAGCGCTAACACATTCACACATAAAAGGGAATGCATAAGATAATATACTCAAAACTTCACGTTGTTGAATAATATCCAAAATACATTGATAATTGACTCTTTTTACTAGACTCAAATAAATGGAAAATTACATAGACTCGACTTGACTCTTGACTCTACTAGGTCTTCTCTCGATCTTTAATCACTCTCGAACTCGTCACTTGAGTAGTCTGAATCCCCGCTAGAATGTCCTAAAAAGATTGAAAAAATAGGGAATGAGCACACTTGCCCAGTAGGTATCTTCGTATCAACATGAAGGCAATGTTTAAGTATTTAACATTTTTGCTCTAGAAAATAAGACAAATGCATATGATGAAACATGCAAACAAAACCATTGTAACAACGCAAGTAACAAGACGTGACTATGAAGATATGAGATTTCTGATATACATTGAGAGGATAATCATTCAAGAATATATAGTGGCCTTTCATATAACAAGAATGTACTAGTATGTATCGAGAATGTACTATTCATAACCATGAATGTTATATACTTGAAAGTCATGTCACAAGAATGTATAATTTCATGTATAGGCTCGTGGTTTTCACTCGTCTATAAAAAAAATACTCCCAGCGCAATGCGACGCCAGTATCATTGTACCACATAGTTTTCAACATGTTTCTGACAATCAGCCGAGGGGGCTAGCATGGAGCCCTTAGACACAATCAGTGCCCGAACTACATCTTCAAGTTATAAATCAAGTTACTTCAACGAGAAATATCAATAAAGTATGCCAATAATGTACAAGTTCAAACCATAGTTTCATGATATCAAGGTAAGAATGCACCAATTTTGAACATGAGAATTCAAAGAATGATTTAAGACAACGTCATGTCACGGAAAGAATTCGACAGCATAACGGCATGTTCTTTTAACTTTCATACTTCATTACATAGCTTTTGAATAAGGTATTAGGGTTGAGATAATCAATAGATCATCTAGGAACATAGAAAAATCAACCCTTGGGTCAAACCCCGGGTTAAATAACTCAGAGACAGGAAACGGTCTAGTCTGGGCCGTTTCTTGAATTAGCGGTCACATGCTTGGCCGCAACTTAACAGTGGCGGTCATGGTATGGCCGTAACTTGGACATAGTCGACGCATGAAGAAAGAAGTGTCGACATAGGGAAACCTCTGGGAAAATAGCGGTCAGGGGAAAAGTCGTTAATTGACATTTGTGGTCTCCTTGATGGCCGCTACTAGCCAGGACTCAGAAAAAACACCGGTCATGTGAGTGCTTTCTAAACAATTTGGCTTTCAGGGTACAACTAGCTCGGGATCTTAGTGGGAATCCTAGGCTCGCGGAGACTTATGGAGGCCTTAAAACCAAATCACCTAGTCCGGTGAAAGGAATATCCAACGGAGAGGATCACAAGTCCAAGAGGCGTGCTTTTAAGTGTAAAAGTGTATCTAATGGCCACGCACCGGGGTACGCACCATGTACTTAAGAAAAGACTATAGATAAGAAAGGATCGTGGCAAAACAGCGATCAAATCAAAATGAGTATGCGAAAATGTTATCATTACTACAAAAGTATATGTTTTGGCATGAAAGTAGCATAAGCTAAAATAAGTATTTAAACCATGTAAGATATGTAATCTATCAAGGATGATGCACAATATAACCAATATTACGAATATAAAGTCAAAACTAGGAATAAAACATATCTACCTAGGTTTCTCATATAGTTCATAGGGTCAATCCACAATCTGTTTAGAGTTAACAGGCAGTAGAAATCAGAAAGATGATAGAGGTCATAGGAGGACCGCATGATGGTGGTTGTGGTCTATCATAGGGCCGCTAAATGATTATGGCGGTCTGGTAGAGACCGTTTATGTTATGTAACAGACAGAAGTAAAATAGGTCATATAAGGCCTATTTTTGGGCAAAAGATAAATGAAATCCATGCTCAGCAGAGGGATAAGACATGATAGAACATAAGAAACGTATGGAGATGCATGGTTTACATAAATTAAGCCAAAAGTTATCAATTTCTCATTAAAGGGTAGGATTCATGCATGTTGTAATAACCTAGATGCGCAGTTGAAATAAAACATTAAATACTCCCAATACAGTGCATGAAATCATGAGGTAACAGAGGGCTTTTGTTTCTAACATATAAATTTAGTCTTTTCATGAGATAACCTACCTTTGATTTGATCCCTAGACTTTGTATTTCTGACTGGAAGTCGACCCTAATTTCTGCACGTCCTGTGCTAAACTAGCAACTTCTCGTCCCTCGTTCTCATCAACCTCTTAACCTAGAACCGTAAAATTTAGAGGGTAGGTAGAAGATACGAAGGGGAACAATAAGTTCTAAAAGATTAACTTCTAAATACCTCGATTAGGACATTCAATCTCTAGGTCTTTCCTGGACGGCCACACTGGTTCCTGTGCGGACTACAGCGAACCAGCAACTTGTAGGGCTTCTAACTCTCCAACGACGTGTCCTCCTGGCACGAGATTTTGAGGGGTGTTAGACAAAACTAAGGAGAACAAATTATTCTAAAGGATTAACCTGAGAAGATGTCTCCTTACCTTCGAATTACGCGAGCCAACATTAGGGTTCGCATGGGTCAAAGTTAGGATCTATTTATAGGATTTTGAGTTAGGGCTGAGGATTTGATCGAGTTGGAAGTTCTAATTAGAGGTAAGATCGATCCCCAAGAGTCCTAGACATGTTTACATGTCTACACACTTCGATCCATGGAGATTTGGATGCCAAAGATCCAAGCTTTCCACGCTTCTTCCACTTACGGAATCAGAATGAATTAGCGGCCATGTCTGGACTGCTAAGATGAAATGGCGGTCTCGCGATAGACCGCCATTTGACGTTAAATCCGAAATATTCAGATTTTCTTATTATCTCTTATCTACCTCCTAATTGGTGTATATATCCTATTTTAAATTCGTAAATTACCCAATTTACGTTTCTATTAATGGACTTGAGTCTAAAGGTCTTGAAATTGGGTCTTTGGGCCTATTTAAGTTGGGCTTAACCCTTTGATAAATATAGGGCCTTTAAATAGGTTTAATTAAATCTTTAATTCTTGTTAATAGTCCATTAAACTTTTTTAATTATTTAATAATTATATTTAATCTCAGAAATTCCTAGAAAATTCTCGGGCGTTACAATCTCATTACTATTGACGATGATAGGGTATTAATAGCAAATTGAGCAATATCATTAATCATGATTAGAATGGACAAATATATTAAAAAGTCAAATTATACAATTAATTAATCATGATTATGAAGGAAATAATTATTAAACAATAGTATCATTCTTATTAATATTTATATAAACTATGCATGATATCTTAAACATTATATTCTTTTGTATTATTTATGATTATTAAAAAATAATTAAACAATATATTTATTAATACTAATAAAGATTATCCATTAAAATTAATTAAGATTTTTATTAGTTATAACCATGACTGTTAAGTCTAATTAAGTAAGCCCTTTCACTGAGTTAAGATATAAAAATTTGTCTAAGTCTCCTTAATCTCATCCAAATAGAAAATAATATCACGCCCTTTAAATCGGGATAAGAAGGGTAATATGATCCTTTTGGAGCACTTATTCATTATTATCCTTATTTTTTACCAAACGAGAAATAAGAATATCACCGTATTTATCTCCTCGCATATCAAACGCACGTGAGAATAAGGATATGGATAAATTATCTTAGAATGACTTAACCTTACTCTACTTTGAAATTATCCCGATATCAAACGTAACCTTAATGTTTTCTCATCCGCCAGCCAGAGGATCCCTCGGCATTAATTAATAGATCAAGGCTCCACTTGACGAGACTCGTTAATCCTTCGGAGTCGAGGCTGCCGACGATAGCCGTCCAAGGGCAATGAAGTTGATGTCAGAAGCCAAGCTCGATAGCCAAGCCTGACCATGAAGCTCGATAGCCAAGCCCGATCGCGAAGCTCGACTGTGAAGCTTGTCTTCACCCCGCACGTTGTTGACTTCTCTAATTTCTTGTAACTCGATTCGATTGTAATATCAATACAAATGTAGCACATGCAACGACATGTTATGCCATCGATCTAGGCCCTATGGTTCCTAATTCACATGTCCTCTTGCCATCGGGGTCGAGTTGCTTTTGTAACATTTTCTGTTCCTGCCATTTTAATATTTGCGTTTTCTATCTAGTTAGTGCAACCTGTGTTCCATTTTGAGCTAACATGCGTTAGCTACCAACCTTGTCAGTCGGTTTTCGCCTCGGGGATTTCTCTCCTCCAAAATCAAGGCCTGCGTTCCCACCCGATGCACAGGCGGCGACTATATATAATATCTGGCTAAAAGAAACGCCTGCTGCACGATAGGGGCGTGTAGCATATACACCGCAGCGCTATTGATCCACGGGAGTCAGAGTAACCTGCAGTGGATGGTACGGACACTTGCAGTGCAATCAACCTACGAGGGTTGAAGTGACTTGTGATAGTATCGCAGGTGTGGACCCAATGGCACCAATCGTGAACCCAGCGTTTCTCTTCTCCGGGTTAGATGCAGATGGCAATTGAAGCACTTGGGCTTGTAAGCCAGGATGCATTAACTTCTCAACGTTTTATTACAATGGCCCATCAATTCGAGACGGAACAGAAACACATATTTCCTCCAACTCCTTATTAACTATAATGAATAGAATATAAATAAAGGCTTTTACTAAAGAGCTTTGACTTCAGCAGACCGGCTCACCGTACACTTCTTCCACAGACAAACCTTCCCTTCCAAAGGCATCTTCACTCAACCGGCTAAGATTGCTGCTTAATGCACTACTTACTTGGTAGATTTGGAGGGAGAGGTGCGTTAGAACCATTGAGGGTACTGCAAGAGACAAAATGCACCTTTTGATTGATATTCCTACAGATTCGAGAAGTTGCCTGAAGCATAAGGTCATGACTGGGCATATGAACGAGGAGAGAAAAAGGTGCTCTTACTAGATTCAACTTCCCCATTAGTTAAATCTTTATCATTATTCATGAAATCTGCTAAATGCCAGATTAATTTCTTTTACTCGATAACATGGGCTGTGTTTATTTGTATTTCTTCATTTATGATTATGTCCCCCCCCCCACTAGGATCGAATTTTCCAACTCTCTGCTTCCAAGTGTTGAATCTCAAGATTGCCTATGATGACAATGGATAGACTCATCTGTCTGCATAGATTGTGTGAGCTGACGCTATCCTTTTAGCTTATCCTTTCAGCTATTCTTGTTCATAATCCACGGCTTGCGTGGGTGGTCGTGAACCCATCCCCAATTTGTGTTAGCATCAAGTAATCCAGGCCTGTCTAGACAATGCCCTCAACTTTGTACATATTTTTACATAGATATAATTCTTTCACGGTTACCCACCAAAAAAAAACAAAAAAAAACAGTTTGGAAGAACAGAGAAGAAAAAGGGATTGATATGAATGTCGAACAGTTTTTTGAAAAGATAAGCAATATCCGTTTTAGTGGAAAAACATACGTTGTCTATGAAACATCAGCTCAATAAGGGCAGAAGAATGATGATGGGCATAGCATCAACCAAAACTTGAAGAAAAAAAAACGAGGAAATTATGATTGGAGATATATTTACGGCAAACATGATGAGGAGCTCGTTAATACTTTTACCAAAATTAATGTTCCAAACGAACTTTCTCAACAGGAGAGCCCTACCATGCTGATAGAAATGCAGCCGTTGTATAGTTAATATGGTTTTTTTCTCCGAAATTCGGCCTGCAATAAGTAAGAAAAAGAAATCCCGGTGACAAAATAAATACATATTAAACAAAAAGGGTAACATAGTGTAGTTCAATTCCGTCTACAATGGAATACCTAAATGCCCTGCATACGGTGTGATACGGACATGAATAATAGCCCCCGAGGACAGACTCCATGTTTGTGATCTCCTGCTTTGTCAGCTCCGCGTTGTAGCCTACACGCACACATTCCGGCACAGGAAGCGGTTGGCAGTTGCTCCATGTGGATGTATTCAGTCCTCACATGGAAAGAACATGAATCATCCACATGGCACAAAAGCAAGGAAGTAAAAAAAAAAAAACGGGTGGGGGGTGGGGGGGTTAACTAGATCATGTGCGCTTGAAATGTTCTCGTATGAACCTTTCTGCAGAAGTTGGATGCTTAATTCTGACGTATTCTCGAAGGCACTTCTGATAAGAAAAGTCTATAAAGACACCATCAGTCCGTACGACAAAGAGACACCTGGAGTTCCTAAACCGAGGATGCCTATCAACCTTCAAGAAAGAGCAAGGATTCACTTGGTTGAACTAAGTTGGCATGAAGCAGTTAAATCACCTTCAATAAGAAGACAAAACTAATACAAATCCACCACGAACTCTAAAAGTATGAACAATGGTTGGGAACTAATCAAGCAAATAATGTCTTTTGGTAAGTAATCAAGCAAATAATGTTGCACTTTAAAATTAAAATAACTTCAAGGACAGAGCAGGCAATCGTGAATGCCGAACATATCTGTTGAATGTTTGAGGAATGCCTAGGCAGACCATGGCAGTTCTCCACCCCCCCCCCCCCCTTCCCGCTCCGCCTCCCCTCTACTGCATAGGCAGATTACTTGCAGGCCAAGCACCTCACCAATGAGGCAATGAAGCAGTTATCTTTCTCATTTTCTTAACATTTTTTGACAATGTTCATGTATACTTTGATCCGACTAAACATATTTTCGTTGTCGTTGATATGTGAGATTATGATTATGTATAATCATAAAGAAAGAAGATTGAAGATCTAGTTTCACTTTTCAAATTGTTAAACAAAAATATAACATACTGAGTGGCCACGTACAAAAGTCACCACCGTTGTTGAGAAATGAGGTCATTACTCGTTACCATATATTGTGCATTTCAGCTATTTATGCATTAAAAAATATATGACAAAAGGAACCTTAGAAGCATACGACAGTTACACAATGTATAATAGAGAGGAATCCAACTGGATTGCATAATACTAGAAAGAGGGATGAAGATCTCATGCAATTTGATGTTTTCCTATATTTATTGTTGTAAAGCTAATGTGTCTTCTTTTTCTCTCGTCACTTGTCTAACCATTAATAAACATGTTTTTCAAAAGGAATTACTTTGAATCCCTAAAGTTGCTGCTTTTTGGACAAGTTCATCATAGCTCCAAGTAGAATAAAATCTGTGTTTGCCAAATTCACAATAGATTGCTTTTGTGGAGCCAAGGCCATTTCCATAATATTCCCTTCATCTTCTCCAGCATTCTCTGATGCTTGAAGATGACGTTTACGAACAGATGACTCCTGCTGGGATCCAGCATCCACCACGACTTGGCCACCAACTGATGCAGAAAAAGCCTCATGCTGCACCACTACAGACCATCCAATTCCCACAAATGCACAAACCAGGCACTTGTTGCAACAATGCAAGAGAGTGCCGTAATAATCCAGTAAAGATCCCGGTTGCCCATCATTAGCGCTGGCATGCAAGTTCCAACAACCACCATGCAATCATGTAAGCGATCTCAAAATCCCCTGCACCACCAATCCACAATTCTTCCAAACTGGCATGCCTGTGGACTTCCCAGCCAATGCCGATATACTTGGAAAATAGAACACATCTTCTACTTCCATTGTTCCTCAGATTGCATCTCACCAAGCGAGCTCACCAGAAAGGATGGTTTTGCCCCAACCTTTATCCACCGACTGATGTGCTGGATTTTTGATGAGCTCTTGAAACTCCTAGTTACCACGATTCGAACGATATGTATCCCCCTCTCAAACCAAGGAGAAGATCCTGTAAATCCAATCCTGATGCACGCCCAGAGGTGAAAACTATGTTGAACCCACCAACGGATCTTTCCAACAGAATGGAGGACTTTCCAGCCCCATGTGACTCAGCCAAGTCAGACCTGTTCAACCGGGTTTACCCAGTGCACTCAGCCTCCTCCAGCCTTCATCCAGTGTTGCTGCCTCCATCTATTCCCCTGTATGCTTTGTATGTTGCAACTACATCCCTATGTGTCCAGTCCACCCTGCTTGCTGCCATCATATCTGGATGATGAGACTAAACGTGCACGTCCACCCAATACCAAGAGTTTCAACATCATAGCTTCAAAACTTGTGGGATATTTGTGGGTTTAAACACTTCCACAAGAACTCTAGCATGTTTTAAAAACTGCAAAGACTTCATGCTCTCATCCACACCAATTAACAACCCAAATGGTCTACCAGACTACTAAACACCTTTACCAACTATAAAGGCAAAGGCAAACCTGAGAAGAACACAATCTCAATAGCCCTTTTGTACGCAACTTCATAGCTCGTCCCTCCTCCCACTCTGACCAAACAACCTCATTACTGTTAATTCGCAGTGGTGTAGTTTGAAAGATTTGGAATTCTCTCCAGGTCAGGAAAGAAATCAGAAATGTATTAGGAGATAATATGCTAACCTTATATGCCACCACAATCTCAAACCCCTAACAAACTTGCACTTCATAGATCCTTCCTGGACAGTGTCGACCGGACATAGATTCAAAGTTCCAGGTTGCTTTCGTACAATGAACACCAAGGAGTTTCTACTTAATATAAAATCACTATAGATCTGCCTCAGAGTGCACACCTGCTGCTGTTGTAGTCTTCCAAGTCTTCCACACAGCCATCGCATGCATTGTTTAAAAAAGCAGCACCTCAAGGCATTGAGAGGCACTAGAAAAGTGCCTTGAGGCATGCCCCTCGGGCCCACCATTTACTTGAGGCTTACATCTTTTGTTGATTGAGATAGTTTGCCTCAAGGCATGTGCCTTAAGATATTTACTTGAGACCTATGCATCAATTGAGAAGGTGAGGTAGTGAGACATTGTAAGGGAGACCAAAGACATATGCCTCTTTTATTGTCCTTGCAGCATGACTTGATGATGACAATTATATTAGATAAACAGGGAAAAAGAAAAAGAATGAATTGAACCCAACTTTTCTACTTCCAATGGCAAAGGAGAGGGCTGCGATTATGGTACATATTACTTCAACGACAATTGCAATTAACTTGGCATTGACATCATCTTTCTAACATTCTACAATAAAGTTATATTTTTTATTTTTCCTCCTTTGCCTCATTTTTTCTTCTTTTGATGGCTTGAAGACAATTCAAACTTCTCCCAATTTCTTCTTCCATAACATAGCTACACCCCATTCTCTTCTCATCTCTTTCCTCTACCTATTTTGATAATTTCCTAAAGTAGTGAACCTTAGCCTCATGCCTCAAGGTTTATGGGACTTACAGAAAGCACCTCACAACTGCCTCAAGACCTTATAAACTATGATCGCATGAAGCAACTCTATGTCTCACCTTTCCACATTTCCAGCAGACCAGTGCATTATGGCAGGATAAAGCAAAATGCCCCACCTCTAAACATCTAAAATAAAAGTTGCTATGAGGCCATGGGCTCTAAAACTGGTAATTGTTTGGTACCCCTAACAAACAAAGAGGTCTTCCGATAGACCACAACCCACCTATCATCCATTACCCTTGCATTCCCTCTGACCACCAAAATGATCTTGTTTGTCACTGCTCTGCTCTCCAATGTCTACGGGTGATCACAATATGGTTCAAACACAGAAACCATTCGGTTTGGTTTGGTTCGGATGGAAACTTTAAACCAAAATGAACAAGAAACTTTGGTTTGGTTTGGTTTTGTCCTTCATAAACCAAACCAAACTGAAGAAGTCAATTACATGAAAAGACATGCGATTATTCCAGTTTTTTTTCATGGGTTGTTCTCTATATTTAAGGAAATGAGTAAAACATGAGCAGTAATATGGTCATTAAAGTATTAAAGTAACTTGAAGCCTTGGATCCTCAATCCCCCAATGGTTGAGATCAAGCCTTCAAAATCTGCTTTTGTTTTAGTTCTCTATTGATGGATTGTTTGAAGCTTAATTGTTAGTGAATGGAATTTGTTGGTGATTGTTTGAAGCTTAATTGTTAGTGAATGGAATTTGTTGGTGATTGAATCAATTTATATTATTGAAGTAATTTAATGCATATTGCATAAACTATTTCATATGGCTGATTAGAATCATAAATAACACAGGTTGACATCTTGTTAAGGTCTATTTAGGATATAAGGGCCCATAAATACTGGTTAAATCAAACTTGGTTACAAAGTTGTCCGGTTTGGTTTAGTTCCGTACAGGATGTAGTTTGGTTTGATTCGGCTTATAGATTCTCTCTGAACCAAACCAAACCTAATTGTGAACATCACCCACTCAACTTTTGCACTGTTCTTTACAAACCAAACCAAACCGAACTGTGAACCTCACCCTCTCCATCGTTTGCACTGTCGTCACTCTGTCTGTCTCTCATCACTGCTCTCATAGCAAGTTAACCATTAATAAACATTAAAAAAGTGAGTTTCATATCTACGGAACAATGCTAATATTTTTATTAAGTTGTGTAGTCCTACCCAACATCTAGGGACACATTATATGCCATGTAATGTATTTTTCAAGGATGCTTAGAAAATTAGAAGAATGGGGGGGGGGAACCAATTAAAACGAAACCATCAGGAAAAGGCGAAGGGGGAAATCTTCGACACGGCCAACATGTCCAAGGTGCCTAGGCAAGCTGCCTGAGCATCTAGGGGCCCACGTGTTGAAACAGATCCACAGCATTTACCCAACCTTGAGCGCCGGCTCCTGCACCTTTTCGATGTCTAGCTGCTTGACCCCCCACGAGAACTTACCCCTCTTGTTTGTCCCCTAGGCAAACTATCCATGCAGCTCATTTAGGATATCCCGCCTGGAGATGCTCATCAAGATGTCTTCATGCTGACTTGTAGTTTTGTCTGCAGTAAGCATATTTGAGCATAACCTAGTGGGACTCTCAACACGAGAATCCATGGCTCCCTCAGGTTTTCCAAAGTTGAAACCAGCCTCCCTAAGAAGTGATGGAGATCTCGGTTCCCACATGCACCAAAAGTGATTCTATATTGTCTAGCATCATCAAGTCTTCGAATTGTTTGGTAACCTTTTTTTCCTACTCACTGTGTTTTCCAAGACCTAGAGATGTGGCAAACAATTGGGATTGAACATGAAGCGGGTGGCCTCTATCATTTTGAGCATGAAGGATCGGTGGACTTTCAGTCCTCTATTAGTGGTCATGCTAACCAACACTTAGAAGATCTTAGGTTATGGCATAGTCATTTGGGTCATGTCTCTTTTCAATCACTTCGAATCTTGTTTCCCAAAAAAAATCAGTATGTCTCAGTTGAGTCCCTATAGTGTCAAGTTTGTCAACTTGTGAAGTATTGTCACAATTTTTCCAAATTCCAATAAAAGAAGTATTTTTCCTTTTCAACTTGTGCATTCTGATGTGTGGGGACCATGAACCATTGCTTATGTGGATGGTCATTGTTATTTCCTCAATTTTATTGATGATTATTCACATTTTTCATGGATTTATCTTATGAGCTTATGAGAGGACGTTCCTTGCCTTGTCCAAGTCTTCTGCAAGATGGTTGAAATCAATTACAGGATGGTTGAAGTTTTCAGGTTTGATAATGCTTGGGAATATTTTGAGAAGAGTCTCAATCTATTCATGGAAGACTGGCATTAATCATGAGTCCTTGTGTGCTTATTCACCTCATCAAAATGATGTTGTTGAGCGCAAAAACCTGCACCTATTGGAGATCTCTTGTGCTCTTCTCTTGCATCATGATCTTCCCAAGAAATTTTAAGGTGCTGCTGTTCTCATCACCTCCTACCTCGTCAACCGGATGTCATCTCAGACCTTGAGCAATTGTATTACTCTTATCATGTTGCGCCCTTCTGAGCCTTTGTTCCCTTTGCTGCCTGGTGTGTTTGGTTGTCTTTATTTTATCCATTGTCTTACTCCTGCCCATACGAACTTTGATCCCCGTGCTGTTTGTGGTATCTTCTTAGGCTACTCGTTCACCCAAAAGGGTTACAAGTGTTTTGACCCTTAGACTGAGCATAAGTATGTCTGAAAGGATGTCACATTTTTTGAGTCTCAATCCTATTATTCTTCCATTGTTTCTTCTCGGGGGAGCCACCTTCTACTAGTCCATCCATTTTAGGTATTCCCACACCTCTGTGTCGGGACTTTCCCCTCTTGGTGCCTTCTTATTCTTGGCCGGTTGGTCCTACTGATGATGCGACTGTGCAAGTTCTTCTTTCTTACTCCAGGGGTACATGACATCGGTTGAGTCCCTCTGTTGATCCACCATCCCAAGACATTGTTGTGCCTCCTAGTCCCTCCCAAGATTTTTCTTTAGGTGATACTTCCTTTTCTCTTGACCTTCCTATTGCTCTTAGGAAGGGTGTTTGCAATTTCACTAAACACCCCATCTCTAATCATGTTAGCTATTCTCGTGTTTCCCTTCTTATTTTTCTTTCTTGTCTGCAATCTCTTCATATCATGTTCCCTCTTCTTTTGCTGAGGTTGTGAAAGATCTCAAGTGGGTACAAGCAATAAATGAGGAAATGGCAGCTTTACAAAAAAATGGCACCTGGTACTTGGTGGAACTTCCTGCTGGTTAGACCTTGGTGGAATCCAAATGGTCTACATTATCAAATACAAGGCTGATGGGACCATTAAGTGCTACAAGGTGTCTTGTTGCCAAAGGTTTTACACGCATGGATGACAGTTTCGGCCGAAACCGAAACGTTTCAGTCGAAACGTTTCGGTTTCAAACTGAAACGATCCGATACTACCTGGTCGAAACTGGGCCGAAACCAAAACCCTGCACTTTGGTAAAAAATAATAATTTAATTAGTTTCGGACCGAAACCGAAACGGTTTCGGACCCAACCGAAACCAACTCCGAAACCGACACTGCCATCTATGTTTACACAAACTTGTGGCATTGATAACTTTGAAACCTTTGCTCCTGTGGCACAGTTCAAATCCATGTGGGCTGTCTTGGCCCATGCGGTTCAGTTCCCATGGGGATATCTATCATCTTGATGTTAAAAATAGTTCCTTGAATGGTGATTTGCAGGAAGACCTTTACACGCAGCCCCCTCTAGGACTTGATGTAAATGAAAGAGTATGCAAGTTTTTCAAGGCTCTTTATGGTCTGAAGCAATCACCGAGGGCCTAGTTTGACAGATTCCAGATGACCACGTTTCGAATTGGGCTATAATTAGGGCAATTTTGATCACGTCGTTTTCACCGAATGGCAAGATGGTAAAATGATGGTTCTTGTGTACATTGATGGTATGATCATCACAGAAGACAACAAACTAGAAATCAGCAAGCTTAAGTAGAGTCTTGCTCAAGAATTTAAAATCAAAGACTTTCTTGGGTGAATTAAAATACTTTCTTGGGATTGAGCTTGCTTGGTCTCAAAAGGGTATATATATTTGTCAGAGGAAATATGCACTTGATCTGTTGAAAGAGATAGGAAAATTAGGTTGTAAACCAGCTCATACACCAATTGAAGTCAACCATGGTCTTTGTGACACAAAGGGTGAAGTCTTGTCTAAGGCAAAGAAAGGGAAGTACCAATGGCTGGTTGGCTGACTGCTTTATCTTGGACTTCCACATCCTGATCTAACTTATGCAGTGAGTATGGTGAGCAAATTTATGCATGCTCCACGAGTGCCTCATATGAGGGCTGTTGAGCAGATTCTTAGGTACATCTAGTCCTATCCTGGTAGAGGTATCTTGTTCTCCAAGATTGAGCACTTAACTGTTGAAGCCTTCTCTAATGCTGATTGGGCCAGATCACATGATGATTGTAGGTCAACAATAGGGTATTGTTTGTTTCTAAGCGGGAAACTTATGACCTGGGGAAGCAAAAAACAGACAGTATATGCTAGATCTAGTGTGAAGGTAAGAGTACATGGCTATGGCTTATAACCAAGGAAGGCAAACTCGGGTATCGGGATCAGATCAGTCGGCCCAACCCGATCCCCGAAGCGATCCCGCAACGATCCCGGTCGAGCCTGCAGAACCCAACATTTGAGGTTAGTTTAATATGCCCGCAATTTTGCCGGGGGTTTTACATAAATGTAATAACTTTACTTTTTGTCTCCCTTGGCAGCCTCGTTCGTGGAGCAAAATCAGAAAAGGGGCAGTAGATGCCGCCGCCCTCGTTCATGGAGGAGGACGTCGACGGGACGAATGAGGACGATGCTGGCCCGATCGCGAGGATGAGGATGCACCACCCTCATTCTGCTGCTGCAGCGGCATCTGATGCTGCTCCGATCACGAGGACGAGGAGGTATCGGCAGCGGTGATGATGGTGGCAATGGTAAGCGTTTTCGTCTTCGTCGTCATCATCTTCTTTTTCTTCGATCCTTCATCTTCTTCTTCGACCCTTCTTTGTCATCGTCGATCTTCTGCTTCTCCCCTCTCTGATTTTTTTTTTTAACAAACCCTCGAACCAGTCCAGATCGGCCATGGGGATCGCCCGGAACTGGGTGGGATCGGGCAATCTGACCTGATCCTGGCCGAGTCAAGCCGATCACGGCAGATCCAGCCACTCCCACTGAAGGATCAAGAAAGGCCGACTCGGGATCGGATCATTTCGCCCAAAAATTGATCGGATCGCCCGATCCGGCCGATACCAATCCGATTCTAAAAACCTTGCTTATAGTGTCTGTAGCATCCCGGATAAAAATAATAATAAGTTTTCATTAAATAAATAAAAATTTAAGTGAATAACTTCTACCAATCTATACACATACCTTGAACGGGCCTATAAACCATATGACGAATCATCAATTATTTCCTTAAAACTCATACCCACACACATGAAGGAAACCATTAACAAATTCTTCCCCTTTAACTAAACATGGCATGCCTTAGCCAATGTGTAAACCATAGCCCAAAAACCCATGTTCAAAGGCCCTCTACCCACCTACGTATAAAAGGGAGGAGGTCTCATGATCACAACGTGAATGGGCCTTGAACCTTTTCTCATCAAAGGCCACTTATCATCCAAGCCATGACCCAAAACCCGTGTGAAACATGCCCAACCCATATGCTCGAACGATTGCATGCGTTGCTAGTTTTAAGGGTTTAGGAAAAACTAAAACGGCAGGCGGTGGTATAAAAAGCAAGGGAATTAGCAAATGAGAGCAACGCACGGAATCGCTTTAAGGCTCTTTCCCTTGATGGCCAACGACCCCCTTTAGAGTTACCCCACCCTATATAACACACCCTCGTCGAACAAGAAAGGGTTACTGCCACAACGTCGAGGAGACTCTGCCACGTTCGGGAGTTTCTGCATCCTTTTTCCCTCTTCCTGTAGCTGTCAACGTCCCTGTCTCCTCCTGTGCTGTGCGTGAAGCCTTGCATCAGAAGGGAAGCCGTAACGTGTGAAGGAGGCCTCCCTACCGTGTGATTCTTCTTCCTGTTGCTGCCACCGTGGTTGCAATAGCTGCCGTCGACGTCCCCTGCTTCCTCCTGCCTCCTTCACGTCCCCGATCATCGTTATTCACCCTTAAAGGTAGGTGTTCTCAAGCAAACGAAGCCCAACGTAAAAACTAGTGGAATACATGCATATAGGTCATGCAGTAATGTTTTCCATGAGTTTGGCATTGTTTTAGTGAGTTTTGTAAATAGCGACCCGCCTCTGGGCGTCAATTGATGAACGACCGTGCACAGAGTCGCGAATTGAAAAATTCTATGACAGACCCTTGGTCGTCCATTAATCTGCGACCATAGCCATGTCGCCATATCTTTTAACATGATTTAATAATTACACATGCTTAGAAATTAAATAACTATGTAACCCGATGCTAAATTTAATGCACGAACATGTTTTTGAACCTGTATATTTTTCTCTACCTGTGCATGTCTTTACTTTCCTGATTTGATAAACTGAAAATACCATGTGTCTATGATTGTACCTGTCTGATGCGTAGCATCAGACAAATAATGGGCGACAGTCTCATAGTCGCTATTTAAATAATAAGCGCCCCTATACAGTGGCGCTATTTGCAAAAATATTAGTAAAAAGGCAAAATATCTGGAAATTAAGATTTTGCGACCTGACAGTAGACGATAACTAATGAATAAGCGCCCTTTTACATGGTCGCTAATTGTAATTAATTATATTGATTTACTGGAAATTATTTGAATTAACGTCCGTGCGTAGTGTCGTTAATTCTTATTATTTTCAAGAAAATTCAGTTATGAATATGATTGAGCGACTACTCAGAAAGCCGCTATTTCATTAAATGGCGACCTCTGATTAGGCGCAGTTTCCGCTCTCACAGATTTATCGCGTTTTCCCGGCCCATACCGCGGGTCTATGGCACTGTGTCTCAGTCCGTAGATGCAGTCCCACGTTTCACGTATTTTTCGCATAGCCCCTAACTCTCGGTGATGATTGAGCCCTCCGCGGGATATTCCTTCCTTCGGACTGGCGATTTCATCATTGGTACCTCCGTAAGTCTATGCGAAGCCTTAGATTCCCTCAAGGCCGTCAAGCAGGTTGTACCCTAAAAACTCTGGAACCCAATTGAATGTCACGTCCCTCTGGAGAAACGTGACGATCCAGCCCTCACATGGTGCTGTCCCTAGCCCTTGTGAGTAATTCCTGTGTCTCTGGAATGGGCGACCGTTCCAAAGGGCGCTAATTGAATGGACGCCACTTGAGTATCCGCCAATTCTTCTATTTCACAGAATGGGCACCCCTTTCCAGGGCGCCGATTTTGAAAGAGATGGCACCCAGGAGGGCGCCAATTCGACCCTGTTTTCTCGACTTGTCACGAGTTTCATGAGATTTTTATCATAGTCCAGTTTTACGTAAAGTTCTATCCTTGAACTCCTTAACTTCCGTGAATCCACCTTTTCGTCCTACATGAGCTTATTCCTTGAAAATTCCACTGGTTATAACTAGTGGATGTCTAGAAACTTTACATGACTCAATGCCTGTGCGTATAGGACCCGGTCTGGTCCTGGGAGGAGCACCCGAAAATACTTGTGTCCATGGGAGTTGATTGACCACGGTGTGACATTACACCGGAGTACTTGTCGTTCTAGATATAAGGTATTCCACTCACTCTCTCGTGATAATACTTGCTATTACCCGCGTGCTTGACTTGACTTGCGTGGCCCGGAACGAGCGAGTACTTGCTTGCTTTAAATAGTCAAATTTCGTGACAAGACTTGTTATTTATATGCTTGAAATACTTGATACTACCTCCCCTTGAAAATTAGTGCAAACTCTTGATAGTTCCTTATTATTACCTTGACATCACGAGTTATTCATCTTTAAAGTTCTTGACATCATGATTGTTCATCATGCATAGCCTTACCTGCATTGCACGTAACATGTAACTACTTAAAGCATTGCTAGTTCTTGAGATATAAATCCTACTGAACGTTCGCTCACCAAATTTTTCCCCACTTTTCAGATAACTCGGATAGCGACAACCAATCAGAGGGGAATGAGACCGAGTGAAGAGTCTAGAGATTCCGAACGCCAAGCCGTCACCTAGTCGTGTCTAGTTGCGTCTTGATCTTTTCTTTGGAGTCCCTTGTCATAGTACTTCCTTTCAGTTATGTGAGTCATCATGGAAACATGTTAAGACTTGTAGCCACATGAATGGTTATGGATCATCATCTTTATGGTTTTGGATTATCGCTATTATGGATATATGGTTAAATTGTGGAATTGGATTATGGCTGTTATTATTAATATCTTGTTATTTGTGTACTCTGTCTGTGTTTCGAATTTCCTCGTGCTCTGATTGACATGAACGATATAAACTCGTCACGTGTACCGAGTTCTTTCCGCGCTCAGGGCATGACAGTGTCATAAAAATGATACAGCTGAAACTTCTATTATAGGATCTTGGAGTACAAGTCCACCTTTCGATGCGGTTATATTGTGACAACAAGGCAGCCATCAACATTGCAAATAACCCAGTTCAACATGCCAGAACTAAGCAAATCGAAATTGACCATTCCTTCATTCAGGAAAAAATTGGACTTAAGGCAAATATATCTTCCATATGTCAAGTCGTAAAATCAGGTGGCTAATGTTTTCACAAAAGGACAAACTGTGGCTCGCTTTAACTCCAGCTTAAGCAAGCTGAGCATGTTTGCTATCTATGCTCCACTTGAAGGGGACTGTACAAAGTAGCACTCAGTCAAAGGCATTTTTCTCATTTGTTTTTCTCTTATTTTTTGTTAGTTTTGTTGCTGGTTAGGTTGATTGGTCGTTTGCCCTCTAGTAAGAGGTATTTCTGTCCTTATGTAATCTCCATTAAAACCTAGTGATATAAATGATCTGGGAGCCTGTAGGTGGGTTTCTTGAAGCCACAGGTTACCCCCTGGACGCTCCTCTGTCCTCTTTCCTCCATCACTTCCTCTCTAGAAAATTCTTCAACTTCAATTCATAAACAAAGTGAACCTGTTGCAGAAACAAGATCAACATCATCAAAAAAATGAGTTATTGATGGACTTCCTGCCGACAACGTGGTGGAAGATGATCGGCGAACATAGTAGAGTCATTTTATGTTAGGGTTTTTTTAAATAATACCTCCATATTTGCATATAACCCCTACCTTTGGCATATTGCCAATGCCACGGATACCCCTGACATACCTCGCATTCTTGCGGTTATGCCCCTGTGATTCCAAGCCGTCAACATGAGGCGAACATCTAGAAGAATATGCTACGGAAACTGTTGGGCATACGAAATACCGAAAATGCCCTTGTGTTCCCAAGACACCTTGCCCCTCCGGTGAGCTCTTATCGGCACAAGCCATGGCCATCGGAGACGTTGTTGTTGTGAGAGAGGGAGAGCAGCTTAGGGACTTGAGGTAGCTGTTGGTTTCCAGGACAGAGATAGAGAAGGAAATGAATGATAGGTTCAATTGCTACCAAGTCAGTGAACTTGTCACGTCCCGAACTATGTGTACAGCGGAAGCAACTCGGGGAGCGTGAACAGTCGACAATACGCCTCAAGCTAGCAATATAATCAGAGTGCGATAACAACCACATAAAGAGGAATGCACAAGGATATAGACTCAAAAATCCAACTTTATTACTAATAATAATCAAAGTTTACATGACCACATGACTTTGACTCCAATGACTAACCAGACTCAATAAAAAGAAAATTACATAGTTGACTCATGACTCTTGAACTATCTAGGACTTTCTCTCGATGTTCATTCGCTCTCGCCCTCGGATCCGTCATTTGAATAATATGAATCCGTATCACTAAAATTTCCTGAAAAGATTGAAAAAGTAGGGAATGAGTACACTTGCCCAGTCATGATGAAACATCTTTTCTTTTAGGGTGCAGGGATATGCAATTATGCATGCAGAAAGATGTGGAATGCGTAGTCATGATGAGACATAAAATACGACGTGTAGCGAGCATGAAATCTCATGGAATCAAGGGGCTTTTACTCCTAACTTGATATTTGAACCATTCATGAGATAACATACCTCTGGTTTGCTCTCTAGACTTCGAATTTATGACTGGAAGGAGGTCCTAGTTCCTGCACATCCTGCGTGGAAACCCTAACTTTCAGACGCTCTATCTCCTTATCCTCTCGTCCTAAATTCGTGAAATTTGGAGGGTGAGGAGAAGATATAAAGGAGATCAATTTATTCTAAAGACTCAACATCAAATTACCTCTGCTAGGGCTTCTAATCCTTTGGTCTTTTTCAGACAGACACACTTGTTCCTGTGCGATCTGCAGAGAACCAGCGACTTGCAGAGCTTCTAACTCTCCAACGGCTTGACCTCCTAGCACGAGATTTAGAGGGATGTTAGACAAAACTAAGGAGAATAAAATCCTCTAAAGGACTAACCTGAGATAACGTCTCCTTACCATCGATCCACGCGCTCCAAAACTAGGATTCGCGCAGGTCGAACCTGGGACCTATTTATAGGGTTTGCCTAGGGGTTGGGGGATTAGATCAACTTAGAGTCCTAATTTACATGAGGATCGATCCCCAAGAGTCCTAGACTAGATTTTCATGCCAGATAGCTTTGATCCATGGCGATTAGGATGCCAAAGATCTAAGTTTTTCACGTTTCTACAACTCACGAAATCGGAAGGAGATAGCGATCACGCCTGGACCGCCTACATGAAGTAGTGGTCTTGCGATAGACCGCTACTCGCCAGGGCACCAGAATTTGAATAAAAATCAAATTCCTCCTCTATTTATCCCCTTAATTATCCAATTAAATTGGGGAATTATCCTAAGGACGTTTCTAGGGTTGGGCTTGGGCCTAAAAAACTTGGATTTGGGTTTATGGGCCTACCTTAAGTGAGCCTAGTTACTTGGTTATTAATTGGACTTTCGTATTAATTTATTTAACCCAAAAATCGTTTAATGACCTATTAAGCCTAAGTAAATGCTTAAAAGTTTTATTTAATTCTAGAAAAATTCTGAATAATTCTAAAAAAATTAGGGGTGTTACACCCCCCCCCCTTAAAGAGAATTTGGTCCCCAAATTCCTTACATGAGTTTTATGGAGAGTGTGTTTTATTTATAGCTAATTAATTGCACTAATAATTAAGGCAATGCTAAATGCGAATAGGTCAAGATGGTACCTTCAATTGGTTTACCTTCTCCATCCAAGATGGCGTTTAGTCGGCTTTTTCGCCTTCGTCCATTGTTATCCCTTGAAGATTGCTCCTTTATGAGGGGACACATGGGCAAGCGATGCCCCCGGCTTCCACATTTGAGACAAGCGCCGAGACGCTTCCAACATTCTTCGGCCGTGTGCCCGAACTTTTCACAAAATGAACAAGCTGTCGTGACTTGCTTTTCCTCTTCCTCTTGAACCCTTTTATTCATGTCATTGCCATTGCCATGCCTTTTTCCATTACCATTACTATTTGTTTTACCATTACCGTTCCCATTGCGGGACCTCTTCTTGTTGTTATGGGGTTCGTCATCCTCCGTGATGCTAAACCTTTCTTCTTTTTCCTCTCACCTATCACGTTTTCGGCTTGACTTTTCATCCTTTCCTCTGAATTTCTCTATCTTCTCCAAGATCCTTTCACATAAATATGCTCGTTGAACCATCTCCGTATATGTGCGGATATTTTGAGGCCCAAGTTGGTGAATAAAGTCGAGCCTTAAACCGTCCATAAAACGATTAGCCTTTAACAGGTCTGTGCCCACCAGATGAGGGGCATAAGGTGCCAATCTTTAAAATTGGAGCTCATATTCCACCACCGACATCATGCCCTGCCTCAGCGAGGTAAATTCCGCCGCCTTCCTTTCCTTGACATGCTCGGAGAAATATTTTACACGGAATAGTTCTAGAAATTCCGCCCAAGTGAGTTGCCTATTTTGGAGAGGGGCCGATGTTGCTTTCCACCATGTGCGAGCGTCTTTAGTGAGTTGAAAGGTGGCCAGAAGGACCTTCTCCCGATCCACGCATTGCATGACATTAAAAATTCGATCCATCTCGTCCATCCAATTTTTCGCTTCGTCGGGGTTTGATGATCCAGAAAACCGCGGAGGGTTCAAACTCCGAAAATTCCAATGTAGATCACCCGCGCCCGCCCGAGTGCCGACTTGGGCCACAGTTTGGAGGGCCTGGGTGAGACCCGCGACGGTTTGTTGCATTTCATCCCAGTTTACACGGTGAGCCATTGGGAGAAATTGGTACCTGAGAAAATAACCATTAGTTATTCCTGCTAGAATTGGTGGGGGTTAATCTTAGAAAGAAATTCTAAGTAATTATCTCATCCCGGGCTCTACCCAATCTCTCATAGGTGGAAAATTTCTTTCCTTAGTTCATAGATGTGGATCCTTAAACCTTGGAGTTTAACCTATGACATGACATTTTCCTAGGACTTATGCCTAGGCTCTGATACCAACTTAACTATCACGCCCCGAACTATGCGTACAGCGGAAGCAACTCAGGGAGCGTGAACAGTCGACAATACGCCTCAAGCTAGCAATATAATCAGAGCGCGATAACAACCACATAAAGAGGAATGCACAAGGATATAGACTCAAAAATCCAACTTTATTACTAATAATGATCAAAGTTTACATGACCACATGACTTTGACTCCAATGACTAGCTAGACTCAATAAAAAGAAAATTACATAGTTGACTCATGACTCTTGAACTATCTAGGGCTTTCTCTCGATCTTCATTCGCGCTCGCCCTCAGATCCGTCATTTGAATAATCCGAATCCGTACCGCTAAAATTTTTCGAAAAGATTGAAAAAGTAGGAAATGAGCACACTTGCCCAATAGGTATCTTCGTATCAACATGAAGACAATATTTAAGTAATTAACATTTTAGCTCTAGAAGGTAAGATAGTAAAAATGCGATAAAACATACGATAAAACCAAAGTAGCAATAGTCAACAAGATATGAGCAAGATATATGGACATGATCAAGCAAGGGTGTAGCATGAATGTAAGTTTGGCCTTTCACAAACGAGAATGTACTAGCACGTAACGAGAATGCACTTTTCATAACCATAAAGGTTATGCACTAGAAAGTCAATCATGTGAATTCAATCATGAGATAGCCTCGGGAATTTCACCTGCTTATAAAAAAAGTACTCCCGACACAATGCGACGCCAGTGTTCATCATACCCCATGGTTTATAGTATGTTTCCGACAATCAGCCGAGGGGGCTAGTGTCGAGCCCTTGGACACAATCAGTTCCCGATCTGCATCTTCACGTTATAAATCAAGCTACTTCCACGAGAAATATAAATAATGTAGGCCAATAATAACAAGTTCAATATAGTTTATGATAACAACATCAAGGTAAGAATGCACCAATTATGAATATGAGAGTTCTAAGGTTGAATTAAGAACAAGGTCATACTATAGGAGGAATCCAGCAACATAACGGTACATTCATTAACTTTCATAATTCATTAGAAAGTTTTTTGAACAAAGTGTTGGGTTCCAGATAATCCATAGACCATCTAGGAACATAGGAAAATCAACCCTTGGGTCAAACCCCGAGTTAAGAACACTTGAGACAGAAACGGTCATGCCTGGGCCGTTTCTTGAAGAGACGGTCATGAAAGGACCGCTATTATGAAGTGGCGGTTCAGTCAGGACCGCTACTAGATAGAGTCGACGACAGATAGAGAAAAGGGTCGACGCAGTGGAACTACGAAAAGTGGCGGTCATGGTCAGGCCGCTACTAGAAGATGGCGGTCGCCAGAGGGCCGCTATCTTGTCCAGAATGCAGAAAACGCCAGTAAACTTGAGTGCTTTCTAGACAAATGGGCTTTGAGGGTACAACCAGCTCGGCGTCCTAGTGGAAATCCCAGGCTCGCGGAGACTTACGGAGGTCTTGAAACAAGATCACCTAGTCAGACAGAAGGAATATCCGACGGAGAGGATCACAAGTCCAAAAAAGTGTGCATATAAGTGCAAAGTGTAACTAAGAGCATCGTACCGGGATACGTGCTATACACTTAAGAAAGACTGAGAGATGAGAATGAAATCGTGACAAAACCGCGATCAATCATCACAATAAACCATGTTCTATGAGCGTAAAGAAATGATTTAAATACAAAACTATATGGGTTTTGACATGAAATTAGCATAAAATTAAAATAAACTTATGAATCATGTAAGATATGCAATCTATCATGGTTGGTGCTCAATATAACCAAAACTATGAATATAAGCTCTTAACTGAGAATAAGACCTAATTACCTAATATAAGCTCTTAACTGAGAATAAGACCTAATTACCTAGGCTTATTATATTTTTATAGGGGCTATTCTGCGTTCTGTTTAGAGTTAACAGAACTCAGAAAACAGAAGGAATAAAGCGGTCCAGGAAGGGCCGCTACTATCAAGTGGCGGTCTATCGGAGGGCTGCCTTATTAAAACGGCAGTCTCTTGAAGGCCGCCTTATGTCTGTAACAGACATAAGTAAAAACCGAGGTACAGGGCTAAATCTAGGAAGATTTATGCATAAAACTTATGAAGAATAGAAGGGTAAAGCATGCCACTAGGTTTAGAACAACTAAGATGCATGACTGGGTATAAATTAAGCCAAAATTATCATCTTTTCTTTTAGGGTGCAAGGGTATGCATGCAGAAAAATGTGAAATGCGCAGTCATGAAGAAACATAAAATACAACATGTAGGAAGCATGAAATCTCATGAAATCAAGGGGATTTTACTCCTAACTTGATATTTGAGCCATTCATGAGATAACCTACCTCTGGTTTGCTCCCTAGACTTCGAATTTGTGATTGCAAGGAGGTCCTAGTTCATGAACGTCCTGCGTGGAAACCCCAACTTCCAGACGCTCTATCTCCTTATCCTCTCGTCCTAAATTCATGAAATTTGGAGGGTGAGGAGAAGATATAAAGGAGATCAATTTATTCTAAAGACTCAACATCAAATTACCTCTGCTAGGGCTTCTAATCCTAGGGTCTTTCTCAGACGGACACACTTGTTCCCGTGCGATCTGCAGAGAACCAGCGACTTGCAGAGCTTCTAACTCTCCAACGGCTTGACCTCCTAGCACGAGATTTAGAGGGATGTTAGACAAAACTAAGGAGAATAAAATCCTCTAAAGGACTAACCTGAGATAACGTCTCCTTACCATCGATCCACGCGCTCCAAATCTAGGATTCGCGCAGGTCGAACCTGGGACCTATTTATAGGGTTTGCCTAGGGGTTGGGGGATTAGATCAACTTAGAGTCCTAATTTACATGAGGATCGATCCCCAAGAGTCCTAGACTAGATTTTCATGCCAGATAGCTTTGATCCATGGCGATTAGGATGCCAAAGATCTAAGTTTTTCACGCTTCTACAACTCACGAAATCGGAAGGAGATAACGATCACGCCTGGACCGCCTACATGAAGTAGTGGTCTTGCGATAGACCGCTACTCGCCAGGGCACCAGAATTTGAATAAAAATCAAATTCCTCCTCTATTTATCCCCTTAATTATCCAATCAAATTGGGAAATTATCCTAAGGACGTTTCTAGGGTTAGGTTTGGGCCTAAAAAACTTGGATTTGGGTTTATGGGCCTACCTTAAGTGAGCCTAGTTACTTGGTTATTAATTGGGCTTTCATATTAATTTATTTAACCCAAAAATCATTTAATGACCTATTAAGCCTAAGTAAATGCTTAAAATTTTTATTTAATTCTCAAAAAATCCTGAATAATTCTAAAAAAATTAGGGGTGTACAGAACTCGTTAAACCCCAACGAAGTGGGACTTGGCATAGTAAAGAAGATTTGAGCCGAGGATGGAACCAAAGAGGTTGTTGTGAGCTAGCGATAACACTTGGAGCTTGGGGATCTCGCCGATCACCATCGGGAGGATGCCGCGAAGGGCATTCCCCTACAAACTGATGTGAAGCAGTGAGTAGTTGGCAAGGGCCGCCGAGAGCATTGTTATGTTCCAGTTTTGATGACGTCTAACTATGAATTATTGAAAAAATATTCTGAAATTTAATGCAAAATAAGTACATGATATGTCATCAGTAAAAAGTAGTTTGGTGTCTCAAAATACCTTATTCTATATCTTTGATTGGGCTCATCAGATACAAAGTGAAATCACGACGCATGAAGGTCAGTCCTGAAGAGCAAGAAATAAGTGTGTCGACACATGTTCAAGGCAGTGTCGACCTATATGTTGAACCAGAGGCAGACACCAACAGGAATAGGCACGATATGTCGACCTACACACAGTGTGTCGACCAACAATGGCTTCCAGTGAGCAACACTTCCAAAACAGGCAAGGTGTGTCAACCTGTGTAAGCAGTGCGTCGACACAACCCAGTTAACAGAAGCCATTATACGAGGCAATTGTTGAAGAGCATGTCGACACAGATTCCATAGTGTGTCAACACATCAGTTCTTATATGAAGGCTACTCCACGAGAAGATCAAAGTGCGTCGACACATATCCGCTAACTGTGTTGCCACCAAACTCAAGCCAGCAGCCACCTTTACGAGCACCACACTGTGCGTCGACACACATAGTGAAGTGTGTCGACACACTCTCAGTCGCAGGTTTCTCATAACTCAACCGGGACCCACTTGTGGCACTTGGTCCGAGGACCAATGATTGGGAATCTCTTGTACGAGGATAGTACCTTCCAGAAGGCACTTTCTACAAGAAATATTCTTCCCTCTGCAACCAATTCTGCCACAATGGGGCCCACAGAATATTCTCCACCAGAAATTATCCAAAACTGGAATTTCTCTGAAATATATAAGAGGAGGAGAAAACTCGAAGGAGATGAACTAGCCTGCTTGCTGAGGAAGAATTCCATAGAGAGAAAGTGGAGAGAGCATTCTGAAGAGTCCTGTGAGCATCTTCCGGGTGAAGAGATCGACCTGAAGCCAAGTCTTGAAGAAGTTCCATCGATCTGAAACAGCCGGCGTCTCCTTGCAACAGGGCAGCCGGAAACTTTGAAGATCTTCTTCCATCTGCATCTTGCTGCGCCAAGCTCCAAGATCAAGAGAGACTAAGCCAGTGGATCCAGCCTAGAAGCACCAGGAGAAACTACGTTGCTTGATTTTGAAGCCACAGTAGACAGATCTTCACTCGGACAAGGATACTCTGAGTTTGAAACATTCTCTTCTGACTAATGTCTATTTTGATATTTTGATTTCTTTGTTTCTTTAATTCTCTTCTGATCGGATGTACTGTGAACCTACTGAGTCAGTAGGGGTCAGATCTAGCTAAGGGATTAGCTAGGATCTGAGTGCTGGGCAGGTCGCCCTCAAGCTGTCTGTCAGCGGGATTGAGAGAGAGGGAGGATCTCTCTGTAAGCTGTGTAACAACGGATTTTATTTGGGGTGTGATCCCCAAGGTTAGTGCAGAGCACTAGTGGAAGCCTCACTCAGTTGAGTGGGGGGTGGACGTAGGCCTCTGGGTTGAGGACTGAACCACCTTAAAAACTCTGCCTCTCTGTGTGGTTTGTTGTGCGTAATTACTTCTTGCGCTACTAGGCGTTAGATGCATGATTAGGACCGAGTAAACATTTATCTATATTCCTATAATCATCATCCTAATCGATTAGTTCTAGTTTCTTAAACCTGCACATTCGAAAAAGGGGACAGATCTATTCAACCCCCCTTCTAAATCAGCCATTCCACAACCAACAAGCATCCCTTAGAGCTGGTTCCCATCCAGCCACAGGTAAACCAGGCCCTGCAACTGCCCGATGCTGGTGGGTGCCATCCCCTGGAGGCAGTTGAAGGAGAGATCAAGCATCTGGAGCCCCTGCACGGTGGAGATGTTGGCGAGGATCTCATCGAAGAAGCCATTGGAGGAAAGATCTAGAGCATGGAGGCCAAAGGGGAGCTCAGAGAACACCTCCCTAGAGAAGTGGCTGCCAATGAAGATGAGGACCTAGAGATTCGTGAGGTTGCAAGAAAACCCTATGAACAAGGACCCCAAGAGAGAGTTGTAGTAAAAGAGAAGGAAGCGAAGACAACAGAAGCTGCAGAAGGACGTGAGGGCGGGGCGGGGAAGTGTCGTTGAGGGCGTTGCTGAGGAGGTTGAGCTTGCAGAGTTGGGAGAGCTCGGAGAGGCATTCGAAGATGGGATTGCCAAGCTGGAGGAGTGGGAGGCGGAGCACAACCACGCGAATGCCATCGGCGATGGCGACAGCAGTGGCGGCAAGAGTCGAGCAGGAGACGTTGTGTCAGGACCAAAGGGCAAAGGTGCGGGGGTCCCAGCCGGCGAAGGCACCAAGTAGGTCCAGCAATTATCCGTTTAAAATTCGAATCGAATTCGAATTCGTATTCATTTGGTCGGATAATTATCCGAATAAAATATCCGACAGATAATTTAATCGGATATCAGATAATTCGATTATTAATCGGATACGAATTCGGATATTGAAATATTTGTATCGGATATTATCCGACCGAATATAAACATGGGTTTTTTTGAGATTATGCATGAATCTTATAACTTTATTTTTAGTAAAACATTATGAGGAAACCACTGTGAGGCGTTGGGAAATGGCGATTGTGGAGGACTGCAGTGACTGCACTGCTACTGTGCTGCAAGTTTTGGATGGAATTTAGGGAGAATTACCTGTATACCCTTAAAAAAAATCACAAATTACTTGCATACCCTTACCTTTTTAAAAACTACCGCCATACCCTCAAAAACTCAAATACATCTCTATTATACACATGCCGTCGACGGGCCGTGACTAACGTTAACTGGGTGACTAGAAAAGACTAACCTACCCCGGCCCGTGGGTATCGCATGTTAGGTTTTGAGTTTATGAATTAAAGTGGGTTTTCCATCTCCCCCCCTCGAGCTCAACGGAACCTTCATTCCCTCCACTCTCCCACCCCTCCTCCCTCCGACCTCCGGTTCCCCCTTCCCCAGCCCTTCCAGCCCCCCCTCTCCTTTGCACCCGATTTCACGGAGTGACCTCCCTATCTCTCCGGAACCCTCGACGAACTCGTCGAGGCCCACCGGAACCCTAATCCACCCCCTCAATGCGTGTCGTCTTCCTCTTCCGCAGAAGGGCCATTCGCGCAGAAGGGCGTTTCGCTGTCGGCTTCCTCCTCGTGTTGCTTCCTCCTCGCAGGGTGCTCTTCTCCTGCCCCCCCCCCACGTGGTGGTCAGGTCAGGTGTGTATTCTTGAGCCCCCCCTCTCCTTTGCACCCGATTTCACGGAGTGACCTCCCTATCTCTCCGGAACCCTCGGCGAACTCGTCGAGTCTCACCGGAACCCTAATCCACCCCCTTAATGCGTGTCGTCTTCCTCTTCCGCAGAAGGGCCATTCGCGCATAAGGGTGTTCCGGTGTTGTCTTCAGAAGGGCGTTTCGCTGTCGGCTTCTTCCTCGTGTTGCTTGCTCCTCGCAGGGTGCTCTTCTCCTGCCCCCCCCCCCCGGCGTGGTGGTCAGGTCAGGTGTGTATTCTTGAGCCCCCTCATCATGAATTTGTGACCAAAGAGTATGCCTGATACTTGCCTTTGGGCTGGTTTCATCTTTTCTGGTTACCAATGAGGTCCACAGACACAGGGCAGAGCTACTTTTCAGATTTCTCCGATGCTCTAGTACCCCATCTCACCTCCTCTTTTGTTTTCTCACTTTATCGAGGGGGGAGAATGGGACCCGGTTGGTAGAGTTTCATAACTTCTTTCAAGTGAGTTTTCCATGTTCACTTCTGTTCTATACAAATGTTTAAAATGCTTCCATTTTCAAGCATGTCCTCCTTGCCTTCCCTTTACTTGCATTAGTTCCTGTTCACAATCCTGTTAGTATTTCTTTATTCTCAGTAGTTGAAGGTTTAGTATTAAATTGAGTGACCCTGTGTATGGTACTTTGCAAAGGTTTAATGAATGAATTGGTTTTTGTATATTTCAAAGCTTTGTAACAGGTAAAATGGAGGAGAGCTACTTAATTAAGTTGTTTTATGGTGGGCATTGGAAGGTGGTGCATGGTCATGATGGACAGGATAGGTTATCTCCGAGGAGTTTCAGACAGAGGTCCTTTTCATGGACCAAGGATTATGCTAATTTAATGGAACTGCAGTTGGTAGCAAGTGGGTTATTCACTGAGGGGGGACAAATTGATCAGATATATTTGGTGGCTGAAGTGCAGAATGGCAGCAGGGATAGAAAGTATCTGAACTTAGAGACAGATGAACATATCATCCAAATGTTTGATAAGTGCAGCAACAACAAAATCATAAAGGTTTATGCTAGTCAAGACTACCCAACTGTACCCTTAAATGCAGAGCAACCTGAATAAGTTTTAGATGTTGTTGGTATTGATGAGACACTAGAGGATGCACAGGTTGTTTTAGATGAAGTATCAGATGGGGAAGTGAGAACAGATGATAGTGACTACAATCCTAGTTCCGACTCTGATGTTAATTATGTTGATGAGCTAGTTGATGATGATGAAGTAGGTGACCAATTTGCTGACTTAATGATGCCAGACATGACTGAGGGAGCTCTATATGATAATATTCAAGCATTTAGACTGGCTCTATCCCAATTTGCCATATTGCATGAGTTTGATGTTAAGTATATCCGGTCAGAGCCAATGCGGGTGACTGTCACTTGTAAAGCAGCCAATTGCAACTGGAGGTTACATGCTTCAAGACTAAAAGATGGTCACACATTCCAAGTGAAGAAAGTTCAAGGTAAGCACACATGCGTGTCAGAAAATAGGCGAGGGAACCACATGGCAACAAATAGCTGGATTGCTCACCAATGCCTTCCATGGTTGAAGAATGAAGGAGATCTCCGAGTCAGAGAACTTGGAAGACGGCTAGAGCATACATACCATATAACTTTGCCATACATGCGGATATACAAGGCTAAGGTGGTTGCATTGAAGGTGATACATGGCACATGGGAGGACATGTATGCCATGATACCGGGTTTGCAGCATGAGCTCCTAGTGAGGAATCCAGGAAGTGTTATAAAGTATGAATTGGAAGAAGGTACTAGGTCATTTAAGAGATTCTTCATGTCATTCAAAGCTTGCATTGAAGGGTTCAAATGGTGTCGGCCTCTGATTGGCCTAGATGGATGTCATTTGAAGTGTACTTTATGTGGTGCACTTCTGGCAGCCACTTGTGTGGATGGAAACAACTGTTTATTTCCCATTGCTACTGCCATAGTGGAGAGTGAGAATGCCGACAGTTGGCTATGGTTTCTGCAGAATATGAAGGAGGCAATTGGTCACCCCGAAGGGTTGGCATTCATCTCTGACAGGGCGAAAGGGCTAGATGAGGTTGTATCAATTGTGTATGCAGTACAAGAACATCGTACTTGTTTGAGACATTTTTACAAGAGTTTCAAGAGCAAGTTTCTAAGACCAGCATTGAAGAAGCTGTTGTGGTCATCTGCCAAAGCATTCAATGAGCACAGTTTTAAGTATCACATGAATGAAATGAGACAAATAAATGAGAAGGCTTACCATTTTATGTTAGGTCCGGAGGTGAGGACATTGAAATGGTCTAGGCCACAGTTCAGCACCGAAACAAAGTGCATGTACGTTTGTAATAACTTCAGTGAGTCATTCAATAATTACATTGGAGATGCCCGCACAAAGCCCATTCTTACTTGCATTGACACACTGAGATCATTATTCATGAAGAGTTTCCATAATAGGAGGACACTTGCAGACCGGTGGAAGGACACACTGACACCAATTGCCAGGAGCCACATTGTTGCTACAACAAGAGGGCTGGGAGGTTATTTAGTTGAGAAGGCCAGCCACAATCAAGCCCAAGTGACTAGTCCGACAGAGAGGGCTGAAGTGGACTTAGAGAGGAAGACATGCAGCTGTCATAGATGGCAAAAAATTGGGCTTCCTTGTGTTCATGCATGTGCTTTCTTATCAACAAATAGGGCACCTAAGTGGGAGAACTATGTATCTCACTATTACCATGTGGCCACATATAAGGCTACTTATGCTCAGACCATCAGCCCTATGCCTGACAGAGAAAGTTGGGTCAAGCTTGATGTGGAAGTGTTTCCACCCAATACAAGACGTCCCCCTGGAAGGCCAAGAAAGAGTCGTATTCGAGATCCAGATGAGCCAGCTAGACTAAAAAGATAACATAATTGCACAAAATGTGGTGAAGCTGGTCACTATGCCAACACATGCAAGAATCCAATCCAAAACACACCTACTTCAAGTGCAAGGTAATTCAACTTAATTTTCCGATCTTACATTTCTTTTACTTAGTTGCTTAACAGTGCATTTCTTGTAGGAGGCCTCCTGGGAGACCAAAGAAGACTGCTGCAACATCAACACCTGCTACTTTTCGGCCACCGGTGGGAGGAAGGGGTAGAGGCAGATCTGTGCCATGTAGGACTACACCTGGGAGTAGCACTTAAGATGCTATCTTTGGCAAGACAATTTTTGTAACTTAACCAAACGGTGCTTCAAACTCCCTATTTTGTGAAGTATGCTCTGTGAGCACTAAACTGGTGTTTATAATCAATGGATGTTTCAATTCCCTTTGTTGGTGTAATCAAGTTTCAATGTATTGTAACGTATGCTCTATGAGCATTGACTTGGTGTTTATGATCAATGGATTCCATGGTTTTATGATTGATTGTTTTGTGAAGTATGGTCTGTGTGCATTTCTGACAATTTGAATGTAAGCTAACCTCAGTGGCAGTGATCGGCTGTGCCCAGGGGAAGGGGGACACTACCAGCTGTAAATGCATCCTCACAGTTGATATGCTCCATGTAAATAGAGCCTCACAACTTGTTCTACATTGTTAACCTTTCACTCATTGACAAGTATACATGCTTCAAGTACCAAAACAGGGTGCAGATTACTGCTCAGTGCTCTCTGTGCAGTTTGCAGTTATAAATTGCCAAATTAATGGTGATTTTCCATTTTTTTCTTTTCTTTTGGGGGATTTTCATTCTCTGATTGCTATGGGAACCTGGAAGTGATTCTACAGACGTACAAGAATCATGTGTTCAACTCTTGCACTGTCAATTTTTAGCTGCAACAAGTATGATATCCAACATTCCCACACCGAAGTCTAGGTAGAGTGGGGTTTCTAATTGCCATAAACAAGGCTCCATCGCTCCAAGAAACAGATCTCAGGGATCCTCTCTGTGATGCAACTTTCAGAATGTAGTGAAACTTATTGTTCCAAACCTTTCCCAGAAAATCATTAGGAAGATCCTTGATGACCTTTACACTTCTAACTCTGCAGACTGTACAGAGAGCACTGAGTAGTAAAAATTGCAGACTGCACATATCAAGCAACACTTGTTTAAGATGAACATTGCACTACCACTTCATTTGTTCCTCAACATATTAGATATTTCCCTTGCCCATGTTCAGAATAGCCTCCAGCATGTCATTGCAATCGTAAAAATTTCCTCTTGGCTATACTCAAATTCTTCCTATGACGGAAGGACAGGTTCCACTGATTGGATCTCCCTCCTTCCCTATATTCATCATAATATCTTGATCTATCATTGAACTGATTAGATGATTTATTGTTCCACTGATTGGATCTCTCCCCTTTACACTTCTAACTCTGCAGACTGCACAGAGAGCACTGAGCAGTACAAATTGCAGACTGCACATATCAAGCAACACTTGTTTAAGATGAACATTGCACTACCACTCAATTTTTACTGCAATGTTCATCTTAAACAAGTGTTGCTTGATATGTGAAGCTTGATTGGCAGGAAGTAATTGGTAATTTTGTGGCAATGTACAAGCTTATCATTTTCATTTGATGGTATAACTGGGGGCGAAGGGTATGGTTAGGTGACCAACTATTAGAAGCATAACTTATAATTATAACTCCTAAAATGATGTTGATATCTAATATTAGCTGCAACATGTATGATGTTGATATCCAATATTAGCTGCAACAGGTATGATATCCAACATTCCCACACCGAAGTCTAGGTAGAGTGGAGTTTCTAATTGCCATAAACAAGGCTCCATCGCTCCAAGAAACAGATCTCAGGGATCCTCTCTGTGATGCAACTTTCAGAATGTAGTGAAACTTATTGTTCCAAACCTTTCCCAGAAAATCATTAGGAAGATCCTTGATGACCTTTACACTTCTAACGCTGTAAACAATTCTTCACATATGGCAATTTAATAAGTGAAACTAAATACATCCAACAAAACACATTATATTAGTCCAACTTCCAACTCAAAATACATTACGAAGTACATGTATTAATTGCAAATACATGGGGACATGTGAACTCCCACTTATCATATCAAATTACATAGTACATCACAATATACATAGTAACTAAAATGACAAAGTGTAAAGTGATTTTTCTTGCTTCTTCCATCACTTTTCTAACTGTCAGTGCTCTATTTGGTAACTCTGCTTGCAACTTATCCATCTTCAATTCAATTGTCTCAAGTTTGTCTAATTTCCTTTCCAATGCCTTAAACTTCTTTTCCAAGAGTGCCTCCATATTGATTAGTTGATACTTCAAGTCTACCGTGGAATAATGCACATCATCAACCCATGCAAAGTATCCACAAGTATTATCTTCCTACAAAAAAAAAACAATCATTAATATACTTACAATCTCTTAGACATAACATCAATCATGTAACATGCATTTCGAATATACTTACATTCCATCGTGGACACCGATAGAATCGTCTCCCCTTGCTTGATTCTTGAGACGAGATATATGTCTTACAAGCCCTGTTATAATGGCAATCTGGAGCAATCGAACACCGACTAACAGAGTGTGCAGTTGTATCCTCACTCATCGTTACCCACTATGACCAAAGACCTATTACAAACAAAGGCGTGTGATAAAGTAACTTCTCTTTTATAAAGATAATCAGCGGGCTATACAGAAGATGCAGTCACCTCTCCGATAGAATGATGCTACAGAGAAATGTTATTGCAATGACATAATACCCTCCTCTGGTATAGAAACATTATGGTTGCTTTCCACAAAAGTAATTGTCAATCACAACAAAAATTTTGTGACCAGCAAGATATTGCCGAACTTCATCAAATTCTGCATGGTGTGTGCATGAACATTTCTATGCACATATTAAAATCTAGAACTTCTATCTTATCTCGCTATTCCTTCTCTTTCTTTGCAATGACTGAACTAGCATATCCCTTTTACTCAGAGAGAAAATGCAACTACATCCTACTAGTTGCAACCTTAAATTTAGGAGTGTGAGACAAGGCAAGGTGGTGCCATCAGACAAATGTGGTTGCACTAGTCTTATATTGCCAATCATGCCTATATAAAACACTTGTTAGACACTTTTAAAAGTCTAAAAACCCTATCCCAGTTCAGAGTATCATTTTATTCCCGGCAAAGCACAAGGAAAAAAGGAAGCTGACACATAATAAAGTGAAAAGCGCCAACAAAAAATAGTTCAAGGGAAGTGAATACTTACAGATATTGAAGACGTTCAAGATTTCCAAGTTCGGGTACCAAGTGTCCAGAGAGGTTGGAATTTCCTAGATCGTTGTAAGATAAAGCATAAATCGGTTAACCTACTGTTTATTTGTTCCCCATCTTTTCCACATTTTTTCACGATGAATTACGATACGCCCTAGACTTCGGTGGATCTGAGCAGAGAAGACAATTCAATACGCCTTGAATGGATGGATGAAATACTTGAATGCAGTTTCCAAATGGACACACAGAAGAAATGACGTGGGGAGGAGAGGGCAAGCGACCGTGAGATTGGAGGGAGAGGGATAGGGCCAGCTGCCCTCCGGCAGAGAAGAGGCCGTTACAGTCGATCTGCGCGGCCGTGAGAGTGGAGGGAGAGGGAGAGGACGCGCGGCCGTGAGAGTGGAGGGAGAGGGAGAGGACGAGCGGCCGAGGGAGAGGGAGAGGACGAGCAGCGGAGGGAGAGGGAGAGGACGCGCGGCCGTGAGTGAGAGTGGAGGGAGAGAGTGAGGGCGAGCTCCCCTCCGGCAGAGAAGATTCCGAGAAAGGGGGAGCGAAAGGAGAGGGCAACGGTTGCTAGGGCGGCATCCACCGTAATGGCAAGAAGGTCATGCGAGGGGAGGAGGCAGACGCAATCTACGATCGCAGAGGTGGAGAGAAAAGAAAGAAGGTAGGGGGGTAAAATGGTCTAAGAGAATCGTCCGTATGTAGCATCAAGACGGCAAGTAAACTGAGGGGTTGCTAACACTGGTTAAGAGTTTTTGAGGGTATGGCGATAGTTTTTAAAAAGGTAAGGGTATGCAGGTAATTCGTGATTTTTTTAAGGGCATCCCTTAGAGCTGGTTCCCATCCAGCCACAGGTAAACCAGGCCCTGCAACTGCCCGATGCTGGTGGGTACCATCCCCTGGAGGCAGTTGAAGGAGAGATCAAGCATCTGGAGCCCCTGCACGGTGGAGATGTTGGCGAGGATCTCGTCGAAGAAGCCATTGGAGGAAAGATCTAGAGCATGGAGGCCAAAGGGGAGCTCAGAGAACACCTCCCTAGAGAAGTGGCTGCCAATGAAGATGAGGACCTAGAGATTCGTGAGGTTGCAAGGGAACCCTATGAACAAAGACCCCAAGAGAGAGTTGTAGTAAAAGAGAAGGAAGCGAAGACAACAGAAGCTGCAGAAGGACGTGAGGGCGGGGCGGGGAAGTGTCGTTGAGGGCGTTGCTGAGGAGGTTGAGTTTGCAGAGTTGGGAGAGCTCGGAGAGGCATTCGGAGATGGGATTGCCAAGCTGGAGGAGTGGGAGGCGGAGCACAACCACGCGAATGCCATCGGCGATGGCGACAGCAGTGGCGGCAAGAGTCGAGCAGGAGACGTTGTGCCAGGACCAAAGGGCAAAGGTGCGGGGGGTCCCAGCCGGCGAAGGCACCAAGTAGGTCCAGCAATTATCCGTTTAAAATTCGAATCGAATTTGAATTCATATTCATTTGGTCGGATAATTATCCGAATAAAATATCCGACAGATAATTTAATCGGATATCAGATAATTCGATTATTAATCGGATACGAATTCGGATATTGAAATATATGTATCGGATATTATCCGACCGAATATAAACATGGGTTTTTTTGAGATTATGCATGAATCTTATAACTTTATTTTAGTAAAACATTGTGAGGAAACCACTGTGAGGCGTTGGGAAATGGCGATTGTGGAGGACTGCAGTGACTGCACTGCTACTGTGCTGCAAGTTTTGGATGGAATTTATTATGGTAATAAACGGTCAATATTGCATCCTGGGTAGGAGACGAAGAGTCTCTGGACTCTCCTCCTATCTTAATGTCTCCTATGCTTCACAATTCACACTTCATGACTTCACAATTCACACCTCACAGTCTCACACGGCAAAGCATCCTCGGAGCCCTGACGAACAGTAGCAGCATTTGGCAAAGGAGACCCCGGCGACCGGCGTGTGATCCGACGACCGGTGGGTGGTCCAGTGGCCTCCCTCCACTCAAGCAGCCTCCCTCACCACCTTCACCGGTGACGGCGGGTGGTCCACGTCGTTTCACCAGCCGTTTCTGTGCAGTTGTGCTCGTCGTTTCGCTGACATCCCTCACCTCCACCGATGGTGGCGGGTGGTCCACGTCATTCCACTGCTCGTCGTTTCGCCAGCCGCAGTCGCGAGGAGCCACGGGAACCATGGTTGGCAGTTTCGGCCGAAACCGATACGTTTCGGCCGAAACGTATCGGTTTCGGCCATAACCGATCCGAAAAGCACCTTAAACACTGTAGCAATCCGAAACTAAAGGGGGGTATCGGTTTCGGGCGAAACCGATACTAGTTTCGCCCGAAACCGGTCGGTTTCGGCCCGAAACCGTTTGGTTTCGGCCGAAACACGTGAACTTATGGGTTGTGTTGGCCCCCGAAACCCCACTACCCACAGGTTTCGGCCGAAACCCTCCCCCCCCTGCTATCTGTCGCGGGTGCTGTCTGCTGCTGCCGCTGCTGTGCTGCTGCCGCTGCTGTGCTGCTGGCGAGCTGCTGCTGCTGGCGAGCTGCTGCTGCTGTGCAGCGGCTGCTGCTGCTGTGCCTGCGGCTGCTCCTGCTGCGGCTGCTCCTGCTGCGGCTGCTCCTGCTGGCAGCGACTCCGACCAAGGGTGAAAGCAAGGTTGGCAGAGGTGGACAGGCCCGACCGCCCGAGTCCGACAGGGAGAGGCCGAGAGGGAGTCAACACAACTTCAAGGGTTTGATTGTTTTGTTTGAGGTTAATTTCATTGGGTTTTGTTTGATTGTTTTGTTGTGTTCTTTTGGTTGGGTTAAAAATTTGGGGTAAGCAAGCCTTGCTTATTAAGTTTCTTCCAAGGGTGATTAAGGGCTTAAGGGTTAATTGCTAATTAAACCCTAATCAGTTTATAAAAATTGGGGCTTTTGTCTATTTTGATTTGCTTAGGCTCAATTGAAGTTAAATTAAGGTTCATCGAGGATTTTGGGGTGGGATCATGCGGGTAATTAATTTTTCCCAAGGGTGATTAAGGGTTAATTGCTAATTAAGCCCTAATTAGGTCATAAAAATTGGGGCTTTTGTCTAAATTGGTTTGCTTAGGCTCAATTGAAGTTAAATTAAGATTTATTGAGGAATTTGGGGTTGGATCATGCGGGTAATAAGTTTTTCCCAAGGGTGATTAAGAATTAATTGCTAATTAAGCCCTAATTAGGTCATAGAAATTGGGGCTTTTGTCTAATTCGAGTTTCTTAGCCACAATTGAAGGTTAATTAAGTTTCATTGATGAATGTGGGGTGGGATCATGCTGGGATTATATTTTTATGAAGGGTAATTAGAGCTTAATTAGTAATTAAGACTTAATTAGTTCATAAAAATTGGGCCTTTTGTCTAATTCGAGTTTCTTAGTCACAATTGAAGGTTAATTAAGTTTCATTGACGAATGTGGGGTAGGATCATGCTGGGATTATATTTTTATGAAGGGTGATTAAGGGTTTCGTACTTACAATTGTTTGTCTTTGACTGTGTAACTTTTTAATGCAGCATCATGCCTAGACGTCAGCAAATACAGGAGCAGCAAGGGCAGGAGGATCCGGGGTGGGCCCACATGTCCTTAGTTGATGCTAAGAGAAGGAAGGTTAAATGTAATTATTGTGCTAGGGAGATGTATGGCGGAATTACCAGAGGCAAGCAACATTTGACAAGGGTACGAGGAGAGGTGAGACAATGCGACCACTGTCCACGAGAGGTGCGAGAGGAGATGCGCCAGTGCCTTTTGGGGAAAAAGGAGAGGGTGCAACAAAGGGCTGAGGATGAGGAGGAAATTGCTGAGGAGATTTCTGGCAGAAGGGTTAGGAGGGATGATGATGAGGAAGGCACTGAAGATTCTGATCCAGAGCTGACTGAAACAAGGGAGCGTGAAGAAGCCGCTCGAAGGAAAGGAAAGGCACCCATGGGTTCAGGAGGGACCTACACCAGTACAGCTGCACGACGTCCTGATGTTGCTGCCCCGCCCCCGCAGACGCAGAGAGCAGGCCCCATGGACAGTTATCTCCACAGAAGGCCCCAGGCTACACAACCTAAGATCAAAAGTGCATTAAGAGGGGTCAAAAAATCTGCAGAAGTTACAGGGCATGCATTTAAAAGCATCTGTAAATGGTTTTTTCATGCAGGTGTCCCTGCACATGCTGCTGAAAATGAATATTTTCAACCTATGTTGGATGCCATAGCAGATGCTGGCCCTGGCTTGAAGGCGCCGTCACGTCGGGACATATACGGGCGTGGCCTTGAGGGAGAGGTTGAGGAGCTCCATCAGTGGGTTGAAAGCTTCAAGCATATATGGATGGAGAGAGGATGCACTATTATGTGTGATGGTTGGACTGATACCACGAAAAAGTCCATGATTAACTTTTTGGTGTATTGCATCGAAGGTACAGTATTTGTAAAATCTGTAGATGCATCAAATTTTGAAAAAAATGCCAATTATTTGTTTCATTTGATGGACAACATGGTAGACGAAATTGGTGAAGAAAATGTTGTACAAGTTGTGACTGATAATGAAGCCAGTTATAAGACTGCAGGGAGGAAATTGATGCATACGCGTAGGCATTTATATTGGATCCCATGCGCAGCACATTGTCTTGATCTCATACTTGAAGACATAGGGAAGGACAAACATGTGAAGAAGACGGTTGAAAGGGCACAAAAGATTACCCAATATATTTATGGCCATCCTAGAATATTGAACATGTTCAGGGAGCATGCAAGTGGGGGGCGGGATATTATCCGTGCAGGGCCAACTAGATTTGCTTCAAATTTCATTTCTTTGGAGTCTCTGCATAGGTATACTATTGAACTCAATTATTACTTCTTTATCCTTGTAGTTATGATCCGTATTTGATTCAAATTTTATTTCTTTGCACAAGTATAAGAATGAGTTGAAAGCTTTCATGTACCACAATGCCCGGCGGGAATACATCGAGAAGGGCAATGTTGATGCTCAGATGGATTATTTGGATGTCTGTCAAATCGTGGACAACAACAAATTCTGGGGCAGAGTAACACGATACATGAAAGTAGTCACCCCCCTCGTGAAGGTCCTAAGATTGGTGGATGGCGATGACAAGAATGATATGGGATATCTGTATGAGGCCATGGACCGTGCAAAATTGGAGTTGCAGGAGTCCCTTCCCAAAGAACATTCAAAGTGGTGGAAGATTATTGACCATAGATGGGACACCACATTACACCACGACTTGCATGCAGCTGGTGAGTGATTATTTGTATTCATATATTATTGACCATACATTAACTATATACAAATGCAGGTTATTTTCTGAACCCTCGATTAATGTACAATGCCAATGCACATGTTGATGCCGAGGTGCTTCAAGGCACTTTAAAAGTCATTGGTCGTTTATCGAGGACACAAGATAAGAGGCTTCAGGCGGAAGTAGAGGTTGGCCTGTTTGATTTCATGAATAAGAGGTATAGAATTTACTTACGTAGTAATGCTAATCTATTATGTAATTTTTGTAGATGACCTCCTATAGAATGAGAAGTGGGACGTATTCTGACTTCCAATTGTAATACGCAGTGGGAAGAGTGAGCCCAGGTATGCTTCATCTTTGTGCTTTCTTTGCAATTACATCTTCCTTAATTAATTTTTATTTACATCTTATATTTATTTGTTTATGGTTGGTTGGTGTAACAGCTGACTGGTGGATCATGGTGAACAATAGAGAATTGAGCAGTTCTGCATTGGCTTTCATTGCAATCAGGGTGTTGAGTCAAACCACATCAGCAAGCCAATGTGAAAGGAATTGGAGCACATTCAGCCTTATACACTCAAAGGTTCGCAATCGGCTAAAGGCTGATCGGTTAGAGAAATTAGTGTACTGCCACTACAATATGAGGTTGAGAATAAAGAATATGAGGTTGAGACAACAGCTGCGAGACAAACGCGTCGCCGAGGATGCCGCCGCAGAGATTGATGTGGATGCCTTATTTGATGACGATAATCCCTTGCAGTCTTGGGTGGAGACACGAGAGCAGGTTGATGAGCCCGTTTTTGATGTTGATGATAGAAGATGGGCAGAGGGCATACTTGATGAAGATGAGGCAAGAGATCCCGAATTAAGAAGCAAATCAAAGAGGGCCAGAGATACTCATGCGCACCAGTCTAGGGTGGTTGATGACACTGAGGAGCAGTTCGAGTTTGAGCCTGCTAGACACTCAGATACAGATAGCAGGCCAGTCACTCCTAGAATGTCCTCCTTAAGAAGAAGTACATCAGTGCATGGGCAAACTGAGAGGGCAAATGCTGCTGCTCGAGAGGACCCAGCAATTGAGGAGTTGAAGCAGATTTATGTGAGGCACACGCCAAGGGGAAAAGGACTCGTGTCAAAGTTGATTGAAAAAAGCACTCCAAAAGAGAAAAAAACATCCTCAAAGGTTAAAAGGCGACTGGTTTCTTATGATTCTGATGATGATGATGATCATCCCGGAGGTGCTGCAGGTGGTACTAGTGCTGCAGGTGGTACAGGTGATGCAGGTGCTGCAAGTGGTACTACTGGATATAGTCAAGGTCAACACGGATATGGTTCACCAGGTTACGAAGGTGGCCAACAGGAAGCAGCTATTTATGGGGCCCAGAATTATGAACCATCATTTCAGTTCCATCCATATCCGACCAGTGACTCTTCTCTTCCTCAAGATTCCTATGTTGATACTGGATTCGAATCAAGCCAACCAAACACTCCAAGAGGGATCCAAAGAGGGATGCAGGACTTGGCTACCTCATTGTTTGGTTATAGTGAATATAGACCATACATGCAACCTGGTTATGGGTATCGACATCAAGGGCCAAACGATGAGGGAGAAGGTTCTTCTAGTAATTATTATCCATATTAGGTAAGAATCAATGAATTTTTGTAACATTTATTTTATCTAAATTGGTTTATTGTACTGCTTCTATTAATGTACAATGGAATATGACTTTAACTTTCACATGTTCAATGTTTGAAGTTGAATTTTTGTAGTTGTCTACTTCAAGGTTATTGCATTACCTTATACAGTCAAATGCATGTGTAATGATTTTTATGATTTTTGTGATTTTGAGTGATTATTTATATTTTTTATGATTTTTTTTTCAGATTTTTTAGAATTAAATTTAATTTTTTAACCTGTTACATGGGTTTCGGCCGATTTCGGCCGAAACCGAAACCCAAACCGAGTCGACTCGGTTTCGGACCCGGGCGAAACCGAGTCCGAAACCGAGTTTGCCATCCTTGACGGGAACGGCATCAGCCTGCATCCCCTGAGCCACCCTCTGCCAGCATCTCCTGAGCCACCCCGTCCTCCACGCCGACATCCCATCCTCCAACCGGCACTACTCTCCACCGTCAGCTCTGCCTCGGCCGTGCACCTCCGATCACCCCATCCCCTCTGGCACGTACAAGTAAATCTGAACACAGATATAAGCATCGCCTGCAATCTGACCTTGTTAGCAAACTTAGCATCCACCATGCCCTTAGCAACACGATGCACAGGGCTGATACTTGAGTCTACTACCTTTACCTCCCAAACCTGCCATGAAAGACAAATATATGCATTTCAATATTATCTCAATGTTCTGCACAACTGATAATGTGTGGCTAGTATCCTGGTCTTAATTGCATTACCTAAAGATAATGTCATACCCTGCATGTGAATATATTTAAAAACTAAAAAACTATGAACATATAACATATTTTTATACCTAATCGGATAGTCGGATATATCCGAATCCGGATAGTATTCGTCGAATTCGGATAGTGACAAAAATATACCCTAATAGAATGTGTCGGATTCGAATATCCGACCGATTATAATCGGATACGAATTCGGATATCACACTATCCGCTCCGTTTACAAGTCTAACGCCGAGGGGGTCGACAAAGGACCGGTGGAAGTGGAGCATAGTCTAGATCTTCGTGAGGCACTCTGTCGAAAGCTATTGTGTAGTGCCCCCCGTGGCAGAGATGAGGAAGAGGATGAAAAAGAGGAAGAGTAGGAGGCAGGTGCGCATGGCGGCAGCCCTCTACTGTTGTTGCCGCTGCCTACCATGGATTGGGTGGGGAGAGGAGAGGATGCTAACCTGAGGATGGGTTAGTCATTCTCCCTCTTAACCCACATTTCACTCCAATTAAACAAATGGGAGTTACGGTGAGTGTATACCCATAAAAATACGGGGTATATCAAGGGTATCTATGGCAATATACCAAAGGTAGGGGTTTATAAATACATAATTTCATTTTATTTAGGACGTGTTTTAGACTTTAAAATTGTTGTCTTTATTTTAGACTTTTCTTTTCTGTTATGTTTGAAGTCAAATGGACTCATATTTTGGGCCTTTTTCTTTTAGGTAGGTGAAGTCCTTTGTTAAATTTATACATGTATGAATGTCCAAGTCGGATGTGTCCTCTCCTATAAAAAGGGGTCTTTGTACTCAAGGAATGGAACAGAATGAATGGAATAGAAAACAAGTTTTCTTTGGGGTAAAACCCTAGCCCACTTCGTAAGGACGAGCCCAAGAGGGAAGCCCGTGAGGGGAGGGGTGCAAGACCCCATAGCCACTGCCATCGTCCTTGTCTTGGGATCTGTGCTTCTTGACTCTCTTCCTCCATTATCTTCTGTTGCGGCATGTGGAGACCATCGCCTTGAGGACCATGTCGGTGCCCTCCCTCCTGCAACACAGCTCCAACCCCAAAGCAGTAGCTCACCTTCGCTTCACAACTTCGCACTAGATCTCTCATCTGGCCATCTTGGAATCCCCACTGCAGTTCTATCCTCCCTCTCTTGCCTTCCCGTCCTCACACATCCGCAGCCACAGACATCCCCCCTCATCCATCCCAAGATGACAGTATCGGCCGAAACGATACGTTTCGACCGAAACGTATCGGTTTCGGCCGGGACCAAAACGAGTTCGGACCTGCTCACTGTAGCAGGTCCGAAACTAAAAAAAAAAAATTTTAATGGTTTCGGGCGAAACCGGTAAACACCGATACCGGTTTCGCCCGAAACTTACCCGTTTCGGCCCGAAACCGGATGTGCTCACTGTATTTTTTGCCTTTTTTGAATGTTTTGAACCGGTTTCGGTCCGGGCCGAAACCGGTACTGCCATCCTTGCATCCATCTTCAGAAACCTAGGCATTAACCTCTTTTCTTTTAATTTTATTAGTAGTCCCCAAGAGAAGTTTCCCACTTGAAGCTCACATATGCATTAAATGCTTCCCTGAAATGAACCCTCATTTTGTTGTCCTTTTCCCTAGCATTTAATGCCCACACACCTTCATTACACCCTTATAGTATTCCACCCATGAGAAATCTGCATACCATCCACCCTTCTTATTTTCTTCATTCATGAGTAGAAGCATTTAATGTTGTCCCGTCTTTGTCTATCCTTCTCTTTTTTTAACCTTCTTTTGAATCCTTGGTCCTTTAAACCCCATGGAGCAGTAAATGTTCAGCCCCGACACCCCCTCCATCTAGCCATGACAGTCTTGGCCCAACAAAACTGCTGGCCCAGCAGCACCTAGGCAGCCCCAATTCGGCCCATCTAAGTGGGGCTCTTCGTCCCGTCAGCATGTGTCTCACCGGAGTCGAAGCTGATGCTACCGTTCCCCTCAGAACCTCAACCACAATCCATGAAAGCTCAGAATAAAAATAGAAAAAAAGGAGTACATAGTGTTTGCAAGGGCATCAACATGGAGAAATTACATCCTCACATGGAGTGCAGAAAGTCAACATTTGTGTATATACTATTTTTACATACTGTTTTCCCCAACTACATGGATAAATGTATTGTAACCAGCAGCGTTAATAAAATTCTTAGGTGGTAAACCAAGCAGTGACTAAAGATCAAACATTTAACAATGATTGAGAAAATAAGATGTGGTCAAGCACAATGGACAAGGTCTGACTGTTCATAACGGTTGACTAAACTTAAAACACCAAAAAGCCATCATGTGGCTAAACAGTATAAAACGAGCGACTGGCAGCAGAGATATGGTGATGCTCTGACAAATAATGTGAGAGTACCTAATTGTTTGAACTATGGATGTACAGAAGTGCAGGTCTGTATACACAAAGTTGTAGTTAAATCAAGTATTCATGAGGGAAATACATTAAATGCTTCCCAGAAATGAACCCTCATTCTGTTGTCCCTTTCCCTAGCATTTAATGCCCACACACCTTCATTACACCCTTATAGTATTCCACCCATTTACACCCTTATAGTATTCCACCCATGAGAAATCTGCATACCATCCACCCTTCTTATTTTCTTCATTCATGAGTAGAAGCATTTAATGTTGTCCTGTCTCTGTCTATCCTTCTCTTTTTTTAACCTTTCTTTTGAATCCTTGGTCCTTTAAACCCCATGGAGCATTAAATGTTCAGCCCCGACACCCCCTCCATCTAGCCATGACAGTCTTGGCCCAACACAATTGCTGGCCCAGCAGCACCTAGGCAGCCCCAATTCGGCCCATCTAAGTGGGGCTCGTCGTCCCGTTAGCATGTGCCTCACCGGAGTCGAAGCCGATGCTACCGTTCCCCTCAGAACCTCAACCACAATCCATGAAAGCTCAGAATAAAAATAGAAAAAAAAGGAGTACATAGTGTTTGCAAGGACATCAACATGGAGAAATTACATCCTCACATGGAGTGCAGAAAGTCAACATTTGTGTATATACTATTTTTACATACTGTTTTCCCCAACTACATGGATAAATGTATTGTAACCAGCAGCGTTAATAAAATTCTTAGGTGGTAAACCAAGCAGTGACTAAAGATCAAACATTTAACAATGATTGAGAAAATAAGATGTGGTCAAGCACAATGGACAAGGTCTGACTGTTCATAACGGTTGACTAAACTTAAAACACCAAAAAGCCATCATGTGGCTAAACAGTATGAAACGAGCGACTGGCAGCAGAGATATGGTGATGCTCTGACAAATATTGTGAGAGTACCTAATTGTTTGAACTATGGATGTACAGAAGTGCAGGTCTGTATACACAAAGTTGTAGTTAAATCAAGTATTCATGAGGGAAATACATTAAATGCTTCCCTGAAATGAACCCTCATTCTGTTGTCCTTTTCCCTAGCATTTAATGCCCACACACCTTCATTACACCCTTATAGTATTCCACCCATTCACACCCTTATAGTATTCCACCCATGAGAAATCTGCATACCATCCACCCTTCTTATTTTCTTCATTCATGAGTAGAAGCATTTAATGTTGTCCTGTCTCTGTCTATCCTTCTCTTTTTTTAACCTTTCTTTTGAATCCTTGGTCCTTTAAACCCCATGGAGCATTAAATGTTCAGCCCCGACACCCCCTCCATCTAGCCATGACAGTCTTGGCCCAGCACAATTGCTGGCCCAGCAGCACCTAGGCAGCCCCAATTCGGCCCATCTAAGTGGGGCTCGTCGTCCCGTCAGCATGTGTCTCACCGGAGTCGAAGCCGATGCTACCGTTCCCCTCAGAACCTCAACCACAATCCATGAAAGCTCAGAATAAAAATAGAAAAAAAGGAGTACATAGTGTTTGCAAGGACATCAACATGGAGAAATTACATCCTCACATGGAGTGCAGAAAGTCAACATTTGTGTATATACTATTTTTACATACTGTTTTCCCCAACTACATGGATAAATGTATTGTAACCAGCAGCGTTAATAAAATTCTTAGGTGGTAAACCAAGCAGTGACTAAAGATTAAACATTTAACAATGATTGAGAAAATAAGATGTGGTCAAGCACAATGGACAAGGTCTGACTGTTCATAACGGTTGACTAAACTTAAAACACCAAAAAGCCATCATGTGGCTAAACAGTATGAAACGAGCGACTGGCAGCAGAGATATGGTGATGCTCTGACAAATAATGTGAGAGTACCTAATTGTTTGAGCTATGGATGTACAGAAGTGCAGGTCTGTATACACAAAGTTGTAGTTAAATCAAGTATTCATGAGGGAAATACATTAAATGCTTCCCTGAAATGAACCCTCATTCTGTTGTCCTTTTCCCTAGCATTTAATGCCCACACACCTTCATTACACCCTTATAGTATTCCACCCATTTACACCCTTAGACCTAGTTTGATAACCGTGTAGAATAAGTAAACCCTATCTATCCCTGAGAATAAGTGATTCGACCCATATAGGTCGAACCATTTATGCGACCAAAACATGATGGGCCTTCATGTGAAACTGGGTTACGTATGAAGTTGCCAAAGTTGATTACGTGAGAAATCAACGGATAGAGATGGGAACAGAGAGGGCATCGACGAACACGGCGCCCTACCCAGTTATCAAACCTGGCCTTATAGTATTCCACCCATGAGAAATCTGCATACCATCCACCCTTCTTATTTTCTTCATTCATGAGTAGAAGCATTTAATGTTGTCCTGCCTCTGTCTATCCTTCTCTTTTTTTAACCTTTCTTTTGAATCCTTGGTCCTTTAAACCCCATGGAGCATTAAATGTTCAGCCCCGACACCCCCTCCATCTATCCTTGGTCCTTTAAACCCCATGGAGCATTAAATGTTCAGCCCCGACACCCCCTCCATCTAGCCATAACAGTCTTGGCCCAACACAATTGCTGGCCCAGCAGCACCAGGCAGCCCCAATTCGGCCCATCTAAGTGGGGCTCGTCGTCCCGTCAGCATGTGTCTTGCCGGAGTCAGAAGCCGATGCTACCGTTCCCCATCAGAACCTCAACCACAATCCATGAAAGCTCAGAATAAAAATAGAAAAAAAGGAGTACATAGTGTTTGCAAGGACTTCAACATGGAGAAATTACATCCTCACATGGAGTGCAGAAAGTCAACATATGTGTATATACTATTTTTACATACTGTTTTCCCCAACTACATGGATAAATGTATTGTAACCAGCAGCGTTAATAATAGATAGGAAAGGACATATTTAAACTTGCTAAATTAAGAGAGAGGAAAACTAGAGATTTAGATCATGTTCGTTGCATTAAAGGTGAAGATCAAAGGATTTTAATTAAGGATCTTGAGATTAAAGAGAGGTGGCATAGTTATTTTCAGAAGTTACTTAATGGAGATTGCGTCAATGATTTCTCTTTAGAAGGTACCCAAGAGTCCACACTATTTGATAAATATCAATATTTCAGGCGTATTAAGATGTCAGAAGTGGAGGATGCTTTGAGGAAAATGAAAGTGGGAAAGGTCTTAGGACCAGATGGTATACCTATTGAAGTATGGAAAGGTCTAGGAGACATTAGTATTCAAGGGTTAACTAAACTTTTTAATAAAATTTTAAAGGAACGAAGAATGCCAGAAGTTTGGAGAAAAAGTGTTGTAGTTCCTTTCTATAAAAATAAAGGAGATATTCAAAGTTGCAATAATTATCGTGGAATTAAGCTTATGAGTCATGCTATGAAACTTTGGAAAAGAGTAATTGAAAAACGCCTCCGATGTATGACTACTGTATCGAAAAATCAGTTTGGTTTTATGCCGAATAGATCTACTACAGAAGCTATTTCCTTACTACGGCAGCTAATGGAGAAGTATAGGGAGATGAGAAAATATTTGTATATGATTTTTCGTGATTTAGATAAGGCATATGATCGAGTACCGAGAGAATTGATTTGGTGGACATTAAGAAAGAAAGGAATCTCTCAAGGATATATTGATTTGATCAAGGATATGTACGACGGTGCTATTACTAGTGTTCGAACTATTGCTGGAGAGACTGGTAAATTTTCAATTTTTATAGGTCTACATCAAGGCTCTGCACTAAGTCCATATCTCTTTGTCTTAGTTATGGATGAAGTAACAAAATAATTGCATGATGATATCCCTTGGTGTATACTATTTGTAGATGATATTGTTTTAATTGATGAGAGTATTGATACTTTAAATGTTAAGTTAGAGCGTTGGAGACTTGCCTTGGAGTCTAGAGGTTTTTAAATTAGTAGGAGGAAGTCAGAGTTTATACATTGTAATTTTAGTAATGGAAGAGTGGTACAGGAAGACATGGTTCTAATTGATGGACATAACATTCCGAAGAATAGTAGCTTTCGATACTTAGGGTCTATAATATAAGAGAATGGGGAGATTTATGACGATGCTACATATAGGATTAAGGCAGGCTGGTTAAGATGGAGAAACGCATCACGAGTCCTTTATGATCGTCGTATGCCTGTGAAACTCAAAGAGAGGTTTTATAGAACGGCTGTGAGACCTGCTTTGTTATATGGTACCGAGTGTTGGGTAGTACGAAAGGAACACATTCACAAAATGTGTGTAGCAGAGATGAGGATGTTGAGATGGATGTGTGGTAAGACTAAGAAAGACAAGATTAGGAATGAGCGCATCCGTAAGGACTTAGGGATAGTCCCAATTGATAGTAAAATGAGGGAAAATAAACTCCGGTGGTTTGGACATGTGTTTCGTCGTCCTAACTCAGTGCCGGTTAAAAGATGTTGAAGACGTACAAATTTGGGATGTCTCCTTTGAGGTATTGTCCCCGCTACGTCCGGAGACGGCTAGGGTTTTGTCCTTTTTTGCTGGTAAAAGGGCCCTCAAAAGAGAAGACTTGGGTCTTGCTTATAAGCACATGCCCATCTTTGTAGTTTCCAATATGAGATCTTTTGAGCCCCTTTGTTAGGCCTCTACACTAGCCCCCCAGCAAAGGTGGGCTTTGTACTTATTGGGCCGGAGTTCCCACAGACGGCACCAATGAAGACGTACAAATTTGGGATGTCTCCTTTGAGGTATTGTCCCCTCTACGCCTGGGGGCGGCTAGGGTTTTGTCCTTTTTTGCTGGTAAAAGGGCCCTCAAAGGAGAAGACTTGGGTCTTGCTTATAAGCACATGCCCATCTTTATAGTTTCCAATATGGGATCTTTTGAGCCCCTTTCTTAGGCCTCTACAGATGTGACCGAATCTTAGTGGATACTAATAAAAGAGCTCGAGGAAGGCCTAAAATGAGATGGTGCGATGTTATTAGGAAGGACATTAGTTTCTTGAGTTTAAATATGAATATAGCACTTGATAGAAATCTTTGGCGGAACAGGATTCATGTAGCCGACCCCAAATAATTGGGATAAGACTCTGATGATGATGAACCAGCAGCGTTAATAAAATTCTTAGGTGGTAAACCAAGCAGTGACTAAAGGTCAAACATTTAACAATGATTGAGCAAATAAGATGTGGTCAAGCACAATGGACAAGGTCTGACTGTTCATAACGGTTGACTAAACTTAAAACACCAAAAAGCCATCATGTGGCTAAACAGTATGAAACGAGGGTCTGGCAGCAGAGATATGGTGATGATCTGACAAATAATGTGAGAGTACCTAATTGTTTGAACTATGGATGTACAGAAGTGCAGGTCCGTATACACAAAAGTTGTAGTTAAATCAAGTATTCATGAGGGCAATAACATGAATATGAAAGGTCCATTCACCATCTCAGACTTTGGAGAACCTGGAAATGTTAATATAAATAAAGGGGAGAAAAAAAAGTAAAAGGAAAAAGAAACAGAGATGACAATGGCCATCTGTTTGTGGGCTGTGGTATCATCAGACTCTTTTGGATTCTTCGTACTAAGGCTCTTGGTATTCTGTACTGGGAACCTAGTCATGTCCTAGAACTTCTACAAGCCGGGGAAAGATGTCCATAAAGGAGAAGCGAGAAACTTCAGATTACAATTCCTTCTGCCATGTTCTGGGCTATTTGGGTTGAGAGAAACAGTAGAATCGTCAGGCAGGAGTGGCACAGTTCCTTTGATATTCTTAAGAGAACAACAGCATTCAGGATTGGTATTCCCATTCTGGAATCTGGATCGCACCAGTCTGACTGCTCAGACTTGTTGCTGAAAAAGCTGCAGTGGAAATGTTTTGTCACACAGTTTTGGCTGGAATGCTTTGTTGTTTCCTTGATTTCTTCCCTCTAATTTTCTGTTTTCTTGCTGGACTCTCTTTTGTTAATGTTTCCGCATCTATCATCCTGATAGTTGTTGGGTTTTGTGGCTCCCTTGAGGAGCTGGCATGTAACCTTCTTTTTCTTATTGCAATGAATCGTGGCTTCTGTCACCTTCAGAAAAAAAAAGTACAACCAGAAAGGACAAGAGAGAAGCAACACCACAACAGAAGGGGAGAAAAAATATAAGCAAACAAGACAGTAGCACAGAGGTAGAGAAGAGAACGGAAAATGAGGGCAGACAGCATGCAAAGCATTCTGCTAGCGGTCAATGTAATGAGGCCTACAGAGTTAGAGAACTGGATACAAACATTAGAGAGAGGAATGGAAAAAAAAATAGAAAATTAGGGGCCAAGGATGGCTTGTTTTTTTCCGGAAAAGGTAGTGGATTGTACCAATAATTTTATAGCATTAACAGAGGTAGTACAATCCAAAGAGAGAAGAGATTCCTCAGATTGAGTGTCTTCAGCTCCTCATACCAATGACGTAAAGATACCCCAAGAATACATCTATGCCAACTTGAAAGCAAATATTTTCCAAATTACATAGTAGTTCGCCAAAAGATGTTGTTGCGCTCCCTCGGATACTCCAGCAGACCACATGAGAAAGGATAAGAAAGAGCTTTGTGTATCCTGGTCTGCCATGAACTGCCTGCTGTGTTCTGACTTCTGAAGTAATTCCCCATCTCCTGGACTGAGTTGAAGGTAGGTTGAAAAGACAACAGCTGTGCAAAAACACTCCAAACAGTAATGCTCACTGAGCAAGTGGTGAATAGATGGTCAAGGATGGCTTGTCTTCTCATGGAAACTGCAGTGAGCATACTTGACAGAAAAATGGGTAGCAGGTCTTTTGCTTCTATGACTAGAAATTCTTGCTTCTCACCACATGTTTCCTAAAGGCTGTTGGATTGACAAAGATGATAGACTTACATTTAATAACCCGGGAAACATTCCTTTGATGGCAGTAAGAAAAAATGCTCAAGCTCCTGCTTCTATTCAACTGATCAGAATGGAAGATGTGCTACCAGTAAGATTTATTTTACAGAACAGATCATTTGTACATATAAACTTTCAGTCTAGATTGAGGATGTTCCTCGTCCATGACTTGTCTGGTCAGGAGCATTCTAGTTATTTTACCATTAGTTTAATAGTCTACAACCTGTGTAGACAGTAACTATTTCTATATTTCTGCACATATTAATACACTTTATTACGTACCCAAAAAAAAAACTTTTCAGTATCCAGCATCTCGAGATCAGACATAAAATAAGACAAAAACAGATGAAAAAATAATGGACCCACATGCTCTCCGACAAACAAATCAGCAGCAATTGAATAAATCAATTACTGACAGATATTATTTCAGAATTAATACCTTGGGAGTTAATTTTTCGTTTTGGGAATAGATTCTAAATTGCGTTATTGAATCTAAAACAAAGCTCGGGACAACAAAGCTATCATCTAAAATTGTAGAACCAATAACAAAGTCATCTCAGCTTATTGGGCTGCCTCTGGATCATAAAACAAAAATATTGCACTTAAACATTTGCAGAGCTATAATGCATAACTCTCAGTTTGTGAGGAAAGTAAATAAACAAAATGACATTTGAATTTTGGATCATCTCCAAAAAGTCATATAAGGATGCAATTTACCATAATGCAGTCAATTCCACAGCCAATCTTATCCTCCGAATGCGGATGGTAAACAAGAAGATTCTCTACAACTGCTTTCTCATCTTCACTGCTTAGACGTTCGCCATCCCTATACCTGTGGAAATCTTGATTCTGATCATTGTTACTGGGCAACTGGGGAGGGGCATGCTTGTTCCATAAGAAATGTGAAAGCAAGCACAAGATTGTGTAGAAAGTGAATTTACATCAATTTAACCATGCACATGCCTTGCTAAAGCAATTTTTTAGTTTTACCTAAAAGATTATATCAAAATTGACGGTTCAAATGCCATCTGAAAGTTCAGGATCACATGCATTTGTTTTCAGAAAATGCACAAAAGAATTAGAGAACTTAGCAATGTAAGGAAGAGCAATACATAATCCCCTATCTCTCAGTTACACAGAAAAATTAGACCGAAGAAACTTCTCCCAATATGGATGAAAATGGATTAAAAATTTCCTGTTCTTAAAAGACAGGTTGGGTACAAGAGGAGAGGGAGATCATGCATGTAAAGTGAATTAAAATATAGACTGGATTACATGGCATACAAAAGACATGCAGTATGTTTCACAAATCAAGTTCATCGACAAGCAATCACATTTATGTATCAACATGTTGACGAACCAAACTGCCAACCATAACTTTAAGCGGATGAAGAGACCCAGAACCAATATAGGCATGGAGGGGCTTGTCAATGCATGGGACAGGAATAAGCAGCTTTCATCAATACCGCCTACTACGCTGAAACCAGGTAGACACATGGCAAGCAACAATACAGAAATTCCGAAGCCAAACAACGGGAAATCCAACACAAACTGCCTCTAATACCATGTTCTGAGTGTGTCGTAGAGATATTACAAATATTGTACTTTTTTTAGGACCTCTGCCACAGTGGTGGAGACAGTTCAGCAAATCCCATTAAACCCAGCACCACCCAGGTTCAAACCTGGGTGGTTCCCTTCCTAACCCCCAACACATACTAACCAGGCCACAGCCCATCAGTAGAAATATTGTACATAATATCTTCAGCTGCTATTGTCTTTCCTTCTTGACTTTCGGCCGGTGCGTGACACGGCTGACACTTGGGTGTGGAGATGGACGGCGGAGGGGACCTTCTCAGTCAAGTCTGCCTACTCTCTCATTTCGGAGGGGGGTGTGCAGCACTCTTATGTTTCCCAGGTCTAGGCTCCCAAGAGCCCTATGAAGGTGAAGTTGTTACTTTGGAGGATTTCTCATGGGCGACTTCCCACCGGTGATAGGTGGCTCCCTTTCTACAGCACATCTCCCCCTTGTGCTGCTTGTGTGGGGAGGAGCAGGAGGACTTGGATCATCTGTCACGTCCCGTACTCTATACCGTCGAGGTATTGTCCGCTTTGACCTACCGGCCTCACGGTTTTGTCCCTTTCTAACAGTGATCGGCTCCAGAATGGGGGACTTCCCGGGCAGGTCACCCATCCCAGTACTACTCCCCATTAAGCACGCTTAACTTCGAAGTTCTTTTCAAGAACTGAGCTGATACTTCAAAAGGCGCCTCGGTGATATAGAGTACAACTTAGCTATATTTGAGAGTGTTATAATCTACCCCTCTTATATAGGCGACGTCCTCGTCGTTGGGCACATATAGCACGCAATCAAACCCCCAGGCAGGTAGGATTCTAGAGGTGGCCCCTACAGGCTCAAGAGGTGGCTCCCACTATGTAACACTTTGTCCCATTACGGGTTCAAGAGGTGGCTCCTATAGCGTAGCACTTTGCCCTACATGGCACTTAGTTCCTACACTTCCGGCTGGGGTATAGCTCTGATACCATTCTGTCACGTCCCGTACTCTATACCGTCGAGGTATTGTCCGCTTTGACCTACCGACCTCACGGTTTTGTCCCTTTCTAAGGGTGATCGGCTCCAGAATGGGGGACTTCCCGGGCAGGTCACCCATCCCAGTACTACTCCCCATTAAGCACGCTTAACTTCGGAGTTCTTTTCAAGAACTGAGCTGATACTTCAAAAGGCGCCTCGGTGATATAGAGTACAACTTAGCTATATTTGAGGGTGTTACATCATCTATTCGCAGGGTGTGCCTATGCGAGCAGTGCTTGGACGAGGTTACAACAGAGGCTAAAACAGCCAGCTCGCCAGTTCGAGGGGGTGCAGCAGCTCTTCACCAGGTGGCATCAGGAATGAAAGCTGAAGGGAGACTCTTTCATTTGGTGGCTGATCCTCCATGCCACACTATGGGCCATGTGGAGTGCAAAGAACAGTAGGTAATTCAAAAGGGAAGTGAGGCCTGAGGATAGGTTAGTGTCTTTTGTTTATGTGACAGTGTCCACTTGGGCAAGAGAGATTTGTAAAGTGGAGAATGATAACTCCTTGCTTTTTTGTTGTTGGGGAGTTAGGGGAACACCACTCTGGTGGGAAGGTCCTTTTTGTAAAGGAGATTTTTGGGAGCTCAAAGCTTATACTTATACACTTCCTTTCCTTTTAATATACTTGTGGTATCATCCACTTTCCAAAAATATCTCAGTCTCACCCAAATTAGGACTACTGAAGTCCTATTCTAGTCCTATGTGGACAAGGATTGCAGACATTGGTTCTACTTGGATTAGTGCATATGTGTCCTCTTCTCATTTGGTATTAGGGAGATATCCCGTTCCAACTTGTATTGGAAATTGTCCTGTAGGCTTGCATATGCTTCATGTTTTTGCCCTATTGCTTAATAAAAAAGCTTTCATCATTTTGCCTGCTAGTACTTGCCATAAATTCCACTTTAATAGTTGTGGTCTGCTACAGCTTTGTTCACTGTTGGTTCCACTTCCACTATCATTAACTTCTGCCAATTTTCCTTTGTCACAGATGCTGCTATCATTGAATGATTGCCATCTGCCATCATCTTACATATACAGCTGCCAGAAACTAGAGATTTCTTGCAGCTATTAGGTGACAAAACAACAGTCATGCGGTCAATATATGATTGATCCAATTAACTTAACTGGTTCCATCAGACAGTTGAAGGATCAATAAAAAGCTGGACCCAGACCTGCTAGCTATATCTGATTAACTTAAAGCCAATACAGGTTTTTAGCAGCTGGTTCACCTCTTATTAATCCAGTACATCCTTTGCTTCAGGGGTTTTGACGCGGAGCGAGACGCGAGGTGTCGAGCACTGGTTCGAGTTAGCGTACCGTATGATGGCGATATTCACGTGGACAACGATCTGAATCGCAATTGAGTAAAAAAAATGTTATCTTTATTTTGGACTATGCTTGTAGTTATTGAGTCTCATATATGGGCCTAAATAAGAGTCCTTTTGTAAGGGGTAAAATTGTCCAAGTTACATGTAATTTTCCCCATAAATAGGGACCCCTCCTCTTGTAATATGATGATAGATGAATGAATGAAAATTAGAAATTTTTCACTTATGAGCTGTGAGAGCTTCAGCTTCTCTATGAGAGAGAACACTCCGAGGTGTCCCTACAAGAGGGAGGGCGCGAGGCCCACGCCCCACCTCTGTACCCCCTGTCCCCTCTTCCTCTTCCTTCCCCATTTATCCCATCAGCTTCTTCTTCCTTCATGTCCTTTCCCCACCCCACTGCTCCGCCGTAGAACACCCCCGGCCCCTTCTTCTTCCTCTTCTTCCCGCCGCGATCCGGCCCCTACAAGCCTCCACGCCTCCACACGGCACCGCCGTCCCCACTCACCAGTCCGCCCACCACCTCCCCTCCGCAGCCACCACAACCCCCCTTCTTCCTCTTTCTTTCCCATCGCCGCCACGGGCCGACCATTTCTAGAAGCTTTGCCGCTAGGTGGACCCCGTCGTCCACCTCCCCCACCACTGTTAGCCGCCGTCGACAAACCCCCCATGTTCTTCTTCTTCCCCTCCACTCCTCTGCTTCACCGCAACAAGGAGACCCCGCCACCGCGTCACTCGCCACCGCCCTGTACTGCCCACCCCCGACAGTCACGCCGTTGCCCGCCGTCGTCGCCCGCCAAACGCCCGCCCAAGCCACTACAGCTCATCAACGGCGCCGCCGTCCTCCCCCTCTCCGCCGTAACCTCTCGCGTCGACTGTTCTGCCACCCTCCATCGCCCAGCCACAGCAGCCCTGCCATCCCCCTCCCACCCCTCTCCTCCCTCACCACCGTACAGAGCCCCCTCTCCCTGCCTCTCTTCCCGTGCGATGAGCCCCCACCTTTGAGAAGAGTGAAAAAAAAAAAGAAAGGCCCACCATTCCGTTGACTTCTCCCCTTCTCACAATCCAAAGAACGTGACCCCCCTCCCTTTTTTTCATTTTCATTCCACCTTAATTTATCCCCCGAGCATTTAATGCTCTCATCGCCTATCTTCATCCCTCCTCCCATTTCGCCTATCTTCTTCCTCCCCCACCCCTTTGCCAATCTTCACCGCCTCTTCCCCGCCCATACCACAACAGCCCACTCACGTCTCTCTCCTCCTCGGACTTTTCCTCTCTCTTCTCTTTTTTTAAGCCATCTTTTATCCATCCCACTACCTCCGTACGAACACCTATCATGTCCCATTTTCACATATAATATTCTCCCTCACATTTAATGCTCCCACCCTCTCTCTTACATCTTCCTCTCAAGTAGCCCCTTCCCCACCTGCCTACTCCCTCTCCCTCCCGTGCCTCTCCCCCTCACTTCCTCTTCTCACATCAACCCACGATCAGCTCACGTCCTCTCTCACCCGTCGCATCTCTCTTCCTCTCTCTCGCTGCCAGAACAATGGCTCCGTCACTCGACCCCTCTCTCTCCTCCCCATCTCACCACAATCAAAGTCCTTATGAGAGAGGACCGATCGACATATTATACATTTCGTTCGTCGTTGCTCCACATAAGAAGTTAATCGCACTCATCTCACGCACTCAAGGTTACAAATATTGAAAACTCCATTTTTCTCCCGTCGTGAGCAAGCCCGGCCCGCCACCTCCAATAGAGCCACCGCCCCCGCCCCCCTCCGCCACCACCCTGCACTGCCCACCCCCGACGGTCACGCCGCTGCCACACCTGCCGCGCCCGCCACCATCGCCCGTCGGCCGCCCGCCCAAGCCGCTACAACCCTTCATCGACAACGTCGTCCTCCCCCTGTTCGCCACCTGCTTCCCCCCTCTCACCCGCACCCCCCCCCCCACACCACCACACCCTCTCCCACCCCACCTTTATCTCGCACCACCCCTCTGTACACGTCGTCTACTACCCTCTCTTCCCCCATCCCCTTCCTCTCCACGTCGTACCCCCCCCCCCGGCCCCCGCACGGCAAGGAGAGCACCACACACGCCCTCACCTCCCTTCCCTTCTCCACTCCCAGACACCTCCCCTCTACCTCTTCCACTTGTCCTCTTCCTCTCCCACGCCGCCGCCAACCACCACCTCCACCATCAACCTTCTCTCCCCCCCCCTCTCTTGTGAGTGCTGTTGTGTCCCTGTGATTTTGATGATAACAAACACTATAAGTCATTTGAATGCATACAATTCTGTTTGTGGTGCAGATGAATGTTTCATTGAAAATCTTATCTGAATTATTGCTGCATTTAAATATGGCTGTGTGGTGTGTGCTTTGGTGCATTTCATTATTGCTGATGCATTTCATAATTGATTGTTATCTGGATTGCTTGTTATCTGGATATCTTGATGTCAGTCTGTTCAATGGGTCGACCCCCCTTCCAGATGGGTCGACCCCCCACGTCTATACAACGCCAATCTGTTCATGCATCATATCTCAAGTCTACACACTGCATTTTAGGCAAAGTCTGCATATTGGTAGAGTTTGTACATTGCCTTCAAAGCCTTCCAAGTATGTACATCGGTCTGTTGAAAACTCAAGTCTGTACAGCGCCCAGGTTCCTGCATTTCAGGCGAAGTCCATACATTGGGCCCTTCATCAAAGTCCATACAGTGCACTGTTCATCAAGTCCATACATTGCATAATGTTCGTCAAGTCAATACATTGCACTGTAGATGCATCGAAGGGAAGTATGCACATTGGACTGTTCATATGAAGTCTGTACATTGGAAGTGTGTACAGTGTTCAGTTGCCTTTCTCCAAGTTTATACAGTCCTGATCGAACGTAAGTCTATACATTCCAACCTTTCCCTACGTTCGCTGCTTTGGCTACACACCAAGTCTATACACTACCTACCTTTACCTACGTTCAGACCACCAAGTCTGTACATTGGGTAAAGTCTACACATTGCCTTGGTCAAACGCCTCAAAGTCTGTACACTGGTGTCGTTGCTTGCCTGATCAAAGTCTATACAGTCATGATCGAACGAAAGTCTACACATTGTCTTCGACTTCAAAGTCTATACAGTGGTATTCAGCTAAAGTCTGTACATTGGACTTATAGGTAAAGTCTATACATCCTTCAGCTGGAACTGTGCAAGTCTGTACATCGTTGCCTGCCAAAGTCTGTACATTGGCATTTGTTCCTACGTTGCACTTCCAAGTCTCCACATTGGGCTCTTTACCTACGTTCAGCTTTGAAAGTCTGCACATTGGTAGTTTTACCGACGTTGCCTTGCCAAAGTCTATACACTGTGTTTGTTCAAGTCTGTACAGACTTAGCCTTGTTCTAGTCTGTACAAAGACCAGCTATATTTGGCAAGTCTACACATCGTGATTTCATCATGTCTGTACAGCCTCTTCATTGAAAGTCCACTCATCACTCAAGTCTATACAATGCACACTTGTTTTCTTGCATAAAGTCCATACACTGCACTTGGCTTGTGTTCTTCACACCAAGTATGTACAGCCTGTGCTCGCAGCAGTCAAGTCTACACATTGCATTGGTGGCAAGTCTATACATTGGGCTATAGCTTGCTTGAAGTGAAGTCTACACATTGATTCACTGTTCATGCCTTCACTCAAAGTCTGTACAGCCATTCCTAGAGTTCAAGTCTGTACAACGCTGCATCACGTAGTAAAATCTATACAGTGGTTGAGCATCGTAAAGTCTATACATTGGTTAGGCTTGTTTATGCATTGCCTCCACGCCATCAAGTCTGTATATTGCATGAAGTATATACATTACACGAGCTGAATGCTTTCTAAGTCTATACACTTGTTATCACATCTTAAGTCTATACACTCGTGGCTAGCTGTTCAAGTCTATACACTCGTTGGCTAAGTCTTCAAAGTCTATACATTCTATCCTTCACACTAAGTCTGTACACTATGGTCTTCAGTTACCCAGCAAGTATGTACATCCTTCTGATTACTCTCTTATGACTGTGTGACAGGTACTGTTCGTGGAGCCTATGCAGAGTGGGCACGTGATACGAGGCTGGCATCTGGCACGTGATCCGAGATGCAGAGGAGCCTCCACGTGGACTGAAGCATTTGGACGGGAATCGTGGAGAGCACACGCCGCCCTAATCTGCTGCTGCTATATATATGTGTCTTCTTCCTCTGAAGAAAGGTGTGCGAGTGCAGAGAGTGACTGAAGTAGAAGCAGCCAGAGCTAAGAGAAGAAGTGCAGAAGAGAAAGAAGAGATAGAGAAAGCTGAGAGCCAGATCGAGAGAGCAGAAGAAGAAAAAGAAAGAGAGACAGTGAGATAGAGAGGTTGTGAAGAAGAAGGGAGCTTCATTGTTCACTGGACCTTGGATCAGATCCAACCCAATTTGTCATTGTGCTTTTCATTTCTCCAACTTTATGTCACTGTGATTTTTATCTTTTATTGTTTTCCCTTTACCTTGTTTTTTCCGATAATCTGTAGAGAGGTCGGGGTCCCTCCTGTTGGTTTAGGAGAAGGGAGATTGCTATCTCCGGTTGCAAGTAGCTGGGTGCTACTTGTGGGTTCCCTCCTGGTTTGGAGGAAGGGAGATTTGTCTCCGGTTCTGGGCTTGTAGGTTTCAAATCCAGGGGTCCCTCCGGCTGGGAGGAAGAGAGGTCCGAGACCTCTGGCTTCCAGGTGACTTAGTGTCACTTGTGCTTCCCTCTGAGCTTCAGAGGAAGGGAGACTTGGGTCTCCGGGTGCAGGTAGTGTTGCTACTTGTAGGTCCCCTCCTGGTCTGGAGGAAGAGAGACTTGCGTCTCTGGTTTGCTAGTGACTGGTGTCACTAGTGGTTCCCTCCAGTTGGGAGGAAGAGGGGAGGTTGTTCCCCTGGTCAAGCTGTGTGGCAGCATTTGTTGCAGACTGAGTCTGCTGTGCTAGTGTTACTAGTGGAAGCCTCACTCCGATTTGGAGTGAGGGGTGGACGTAGGTCTGTTGACCGAACCACCTAAAAATCCTGGTGTCCCTTGTGGTTTGATCTTCTTATATGTTCACTTAGTTGCTGCATATTAGATGTTTGCATAGGATCGAGTGAGGGCTAATTCTAATGAGTTGTCTTGCCGAGATGATCCTTAGTATTCTCAGAATATAGCCGCAACTGTTTTAATTCTGCATAACTGAGTTTTAAGTTTGTATTTAGGCTAATTTTGAAAGGGGAGATTCATTCACCCCCCCTCTGAATCTATTGCACCTGACTCAACAAGTGCCCACAGTCTTGTCCCCATCTCCCTGCCCGCAGTCTTGTCCCCATCCATAGTTGTCAAGACGACAAGGCGACCAAGGCGAGCTTGGGGTCCTCGAGTGCCTAAGCGCTTAGGCGCCTGCCTAAGCGGCGCTTAGGCGTCAAGTTCATAAATAAATGTGATCATTAATTTATATGTAATTTTCTATATAAAAGTTAATCATGATCATTAAAAATATAGATAACAACAATACTATGGACAAAAATAAAAACTAATAGAAATGACATTGCAATAACATATAAAAATGAATTTTGAGATAAAATTAACAACAAAAATTAGACTTTTAGAATGAAGAATCAAATACTAACCTGATATTTGCCAATTTCTTCCAAACATCTGCAAATCATATTTAAAACAGCATACAAGTAATATAATTCTTATACCAAAAGAAACAAACATCACCAATTATCACCACATGGACAAGCATATATTTGGACAAACAAACGAGGAATTAAGGAAGTAGCATAGACAATAGTAGACATAAAAGTCATACAATATCCAGCAAAAAAATACCATGTCTAAATTTTAAAACCAAACATTGCATTCTCAAGTGCTCTCTCATTTGAAGCTTCAAGATCCTCATCTCCATCTTTATCACCACCTTCATCATTTGACTCCCATGGTGCATCATCATCATCTGTCTCTTCTTCCTCATTCTCCAATTCATCTTGTTCATCATCACCCTCTTCCATAGAATGTGAAGTGCTTCCTCTTGAGAGTGTGTCTCTTCTAGCCCTTTGTTCTGATGTGCCCATTGCTATATCCACCATTTCCCAGGTAAGGTCATCTCCTTCATAAACTACATCATCGCTATCTTTAGTCATCCACTCACTTCCCCAATTTAAATCTCTTAAACATATTGGATCATATCTCTCTGGATGTTTCTTCCTTTCTAAGAATCTTTCACGAAGGCACCGATTGTATTGAACATAGACTAAATCATTAAGTCTTTTATGCTCTAATCTATTCCTCTTATTTGTATGAATCTGTAAAAACACAAAGATAAGATTAATGACTTTAACACAAATATATTTCTTACAAATTTATTTTAAAAGACTACTTACAAATTCAAATATGCTCCAATTACGTTCACAACCAGAAGAACTGCAAGTCAATCCTAAAATCCTCAAAGCAATGTTCATGAGTTCTGGTGTATCTCCATATTGCATCCACCAATCAGCTAGAGTAACATTTAACAAGGAAAATTTAATTAAAATCACACATCCTCATGAAATCAGAAATAATACACACAATAATAATTTAATCAAATTACTCACTTGGCAATCTCCTATCACGAGCTCTGATTGATATTGAAGTTCCAAAAACACCTCTTGCATTCATATACAATACCATCTGATCATTGATCTTGTCTTGTATATCAGTATTTGGCTCCATCATTTCAACACATGCTAAGAAAGAATTTGAGAACTTTGTAACTGCAGCCGGACCATCTCTCGTACAGGCTTCATAATATACTTTTGGGTTCAAGAAAAATCCTGCTTCATGTAGAGGACGATTCATTTGATCCTTCCAACGTCGCTCTACAATTTTCAACACAGGTTGATACTTAGTTTCCTTAGAACTAAAGTTCTCAATTATTTGCTTCTTTGCATGTTCCATTGTAGCATAAATGTATCCCATTGCAGGTTTCTCATCTGCATCAACCAACCTCAAAACCTGCAAAATGGGTTGAGATGCTCTCAATATCTCTTCAATGGCATGCCAAAACTTCACTTGAAAAACAATTGAAGAAACATTTTTTCCTTTATTTGTCTTTGCCCATACACTGTTATGCCATGCATCTGAAGTGAACAATCTTCGTAAACCTTTCTTTACGGCATCGTCATGCAACCTTTCCAACGTGAGAAAGGCTGTGGCAAATCTTGTCACTCCAAACCTTACAAGTTCTCTTCCTTTTGTCTCCTTCCTCATGTGGTCAAGCAAACGGGTGTGGGTGTATATATATGTTGTCAACTTTTTAGCTTTTGAGATGGTACCTGCATAAGCTTTCAATTTGCCAATGTCTTCTAGCATGAGATCAAGACAATGGGCAGCACAAGGCGTCCAAATAATTGTTTCCTTTTCTCCATCAACATTCTACCTGCTGCAATGTTATAAGATACATTATCTGTCACAATTTGAACAACATTCCTCTCTTCAACTCTTTCAACCATCCTATCCAACAATTCATACAACAATCCTGCATCTTCTCTCTGATGAGAAACATTAAATGATTCCATAAAGTAAGTGCCTTCAGGACAATTTATCAAGAAATTGATTAACTTTCTTTGCCTTTTGTCTGTCCACCCATCACACATGACAGTGCACCCATAAGTCTTCCAATGTTGCATATATTCAACATGCAAACTTTTTGTTTCCTCTACCATTTCTTTGAGGAGAGGCACTCTCAACTTATAATAACTAGGTGGCTTAAATCCTGGTCCAAATCGCCCTACAAGTTCAAACATTATCTCAAAACTTCTTAATTTGGCCGCATTAAAAGGCACTCCACCTTCATAAAACCATGTTGCTATAGCTTTCTCAACTATCTTTTTTTCTTCTTTTTTCATTCTAGACTCCAACGTACTTTGCACTCTTTTCTCACTCCTCCTTGCATCTACAAAATCTTCAGCACTCATTCTTGCAAAAACATCCATTGAACCTTTGACAACCTTTTTACTTGAACTTGACAGTGACACTGACACATTGGAGCCCTTCTTTGATCTTTCAACTGTCTCATCCTCAGAAGAATCATCATCTACAGTTGTACTCTCACAACATGGCATCTTTCTTTTCTTATTTTTGTTTAGCCAACTCAGCATCTCATCAGCAATCTCCTTTGTAATTTTTGGGCATTTCTTCACATCACTAAACCCTCCTATTAAATGCTCCTTCTGTCTTTTGATTCCTCCATTTGTTATCAAACCACATAACTCACATTTTATTTTGTTTTTATCATGCTCATCTGGTCAATATGCGTACTTCCACCCAGGATCATTAGATTTGGCCTTCTTCTTCACTTCTGTGCCTCCTATCGAACCAGACTCTTCCATGATGACCACTGCAAAACAAAAAAAAAATCAGAACATACAGAACTTAGCCAACGGCCCCTCTCTCTGTCTCCCTCCTCTCTCTCAGTCTCTCTCCCTCTCTGTTCTCTCTCTCCCTCTCTCTCTCTCTCTCTCGGCTCTCCCCCCGGCCCCTCTCTATGTCTCCCTCCTCTCTCTCAGTCTCTCTCCCTCTCTGTTATCCCTCCTCTCTCTCAGTCTCTCTCCCTCTCTGTAACAGAGAGGGAGAGAGACTGAGAGAGAGGAGGGAGACAGAGAGAGGGTCCGGGGGGAGAGCCGAGAGAGAGAGAGAGAGTAGGGAGACCGAGAGGGAGAGGGAGAGAGAGAGGAGGGAGACAGAGAGAGGGGCCGGGGGGGAGAGCTCCGGTGAGAGAGAGAGAGGAGGGGAGACAGAGAGGGGCCGGGGAGAGAGCTCCGGTGAGAGTGTGAGACTGAGAGAGAGAGAGAGGAGGGAGAGAGAGAGGCCGGCCGGGAGAGCTCCGGTGAGAGTCGTGAGACAGAGAGAGAGAGAGAGAGACGAGAGACAGAGAGAGGAGGAGGGGGGCCGGAGGGGGATGGCCGGATGGGCTGGAGGGGCCGGAAGAGGTGGGGGAGACAGACAGAGTGAGGAGGAGGGGGGCTAGAGGCGGAGGGACGGAGGGGCCGGAGGCACAGAGAGAGGAGGAGGAGGGGGGCCGGAGGCGGAGGGCCGGAGGGGTCGGAGATGACATGGGGGGGAGACAGAGAGAGGAGGAGGGAGGCCTTGTACGGTGTGTGTGCCACTGTGCCCTGTGAGACTTACCGGAGGGCCGCACGGCAACGACGACGGCCGAGGCTGTGCTGCTGTCGACCGCCGACGACGCACGGGCCGCACGACAACGACGACGGAAGGAGACACCGGCCGCACCGCACGACAGAGGCGTCCCGCGTCCGCCACTGCGACACCTAGGGCTGGGAGGGGAGAGGAGGAGCCGAGGAGCCGAGGGGGTCGCGGGAGGATCGAGCCGAGCTGCCGAGGGGGTCGGGCGGGTTAGTAGCGGTCGCGGATCGGGCGGGTTATCGGGTTAGCGGGGTTAGCGGGGAACGGTAGCGGGTTAGCGGTGAACCGGTAGGCGACCGCTCAGGCCGCCTTTTCGTCTTGTTATAAGGCGGAGCCGCACCTTGCACCATTAAAACCAAGCGCCGCCTAGGCGTCCGCCTTGACAACTATGTCCCCATCTCCCCTTCCCCTATTCTCCCTCATCCTCCTTCGTCCTCTGCCCACAGTCTCGTCCCCATCTCCCCTCCCCCTGTTCTCCCTTGTCCTTCTTCATCCTTCCCCGGCCTAGCACCGCCGCCGCCACCACCCCCCCTCCTTCCACCTCTCTTCCCACTCCCCCATTCTCTCTCCCCCTCTCCCTCCCCTGCTCTGCCCGCCAACCCAAGAAACCGTTATGAAGGCCCCGATACGCGACCCAGCTGGCCCCAGCACCAACGACTAGCCCACCCGCGCCAGCAGCCACGTTCCGTTCCCAAGGCCGCCACTCTCTGGGCCTCACTACCTCGACCTCCGACACCCTCTGCCCCCCCTCCCTACGGCATCCCCTACCACCCAGTCACCTGTAGCAGAGACCGTGCGACCACTGGTCGAAGGCAGACCACCCCGACGCGAGTTCCGGTAAAGCCCGAACCCAGTACTTCTCCGGATGAATCTGAGCTTCGCGGGACCTGGAGGCGATCTCTACGTGTACGGTCCTATATTTCTACACGAGTTCCACCAGCCCCTGTGGCCGAGGACTCCACCACGCCCCCACCCGAGTTGGCCGACAGTGCCACCCCCGCGGGAACCGCGTCTCGACACTCTGCTCAGCGGCATCACCACCTTGTCCCTGTCACCCTCCAGCGACGGGGGAACTACCCAACCGAGGTTGTCGACCATGCATGATGACATGGCAAAGGTCTACTCTCCGTCACCATGGTTGAGTACTTGTTCCTTTAATATGCTTATCATTTGCTTCGCGCCTATGAGCCCGTTATTCATTTGAGTGATATTTTGAATCGTTGTCGGTTGTGAGCGAGTGAACCGATTTGTAGCTAATCGATCGATCATTAAAAGTTGGAACTCGCAGCCTATTCTAGAGGTAGTTTCTCAACTACCGGCAACCCATCTCGTTTAACAATTTGAACAGACTGACACATGGAACGCTTCACTTAGTCTAATCTTCGCAGGATACGTCTGTCGGAATGATTGGAAGCGTCGCTCGTAACATCATTGTAGATTACATTGTTGCCTGATGCGCTGAGTACATTGCTCCCCTGCTGTGTTCCACATCAGGTTTACTAGAGGCCACCACAGGTGCCTTCATTTGAGACTGGTCCAGCCTTTTTCCAAGAAAATTCAGCACCCAAGTTCAGGCTATTTCCAATCATCATCATCACCATCATCATCATCCCAATTATTTGGGATCGGCTACATGAATCTTGTTCCGCCAAAGATTTCTATCAAGTGCTATATTCATATTTAAACCCAAGAAACTAATGTCCTTCCTAATAACATCGCACCATCTCATTTTAGGCATTCCCCGAACTCTTTTACTAGCATCCACTAAGATTAAGTCGCATCTTTTAACTGACGCTGAGTTAGGGCGACGAATCACATGTCCAAACCACCTGAGTCTATTTTCTCTCATTTTACTATCAATTGAGGCTATCCTCAAGTCCTGACGGATGCGCTCATTCTTAATCTTGTCTTTCTTAGTCTTGCCACACATACATCTCAACACCCTCATCTCTGCTACACACATTTTGTGAATGTGTTCCTTTCGTACTGTCCAACACTCGGTACCATATAACAAAACAGGTCTCACAGCCGTTCTATAAAACCTCCATTTGAGTTTCACAGGCATACGACGATCACAGAGAACTCCTGATTCGCTTCTCCATCTTAACCAACCTGCCTTAATCCTATGTGCAACGTCGTCATAAATCTCCCAATTCTCTTGTATGATAGACCCTAAGTACTGAAAGCTACTACTCTTCAGAATGTTATGTCCATCAATTAGAACCATGTCTTCATGTACCAGTCTCACATTACTAAAATTACAATGCATAAACTCTGACTTGCTCTTACTAATTTTAAAACCTTTAGACTCCAAAGCAAGTCTCCAACGCTCTAACTTATCATTTAAAGCAAGGTTTGACGAATTGTTTGTACCGGTCATACCGGTCTTTTACCGATATGATACAGTACGGTTCGGTACCGTTACATACTGAGGTGAAAAAAGAGCCTTTATATATATAGTATATATAGAATAATTCAAAAAAGTTCCTAACTCAGTTGGTTAGGTGATCTGTGCTTCCAATATAACACGTCTCGGGGTTCGAATCTGGGGAATGTCTTTGGGATTTTAAGGTTTTTTGACTAAGAATGTTAAAAAGAAACAAAAAAACTCATGTGGCCAGTGCGTTTCGAACCGGTGAGCCCCCTCTTAAACATAAGATCTCTAACCAACCCGCCTACAAAACATCTTTAATATAAAACAAAACAAATAATATTTATAACATATGAGAGCATACCAGTTGCGTACCACAGACCGGTCGTATCGATCTGCGGCTGGTACGGTCCGATACGGAAGGTTCGCCCCGTACCGGACCAATTTGTAAAACCTAGATTTAAAGCATCAATACTCTCATCGATTAAGACAATATCATCTGCAAATAACATACACCAAGAGATATTCTCGTGCAATTGTTTTGTTACTTCATCCATCATCATCATCATCATCATCAGAGCCTTATCCCAATTAATTGGGGTCGGCTACATGAATCCTGTTCCGCCAAAGATTTCTATCAAGTGCAATATTCATATTTAAACTCAAGGAACTAATGTCCTTCCTAATAACATCGCACCATCTCATTTTAGGCCTTCCTCGAGCTCTTTTGCTAACATCCACTAAGATTTGATCACATTTTTTAACCGGCGCTGAGTTAGGGCGACGAAACACATGTCCAAACCACCTGAGTCTATTTTCTCTCATTTTACTATCAATTGGAGCTATCCCTAAGTCCTTACGGATGCGCTCATTCCTAATCTTGTCTTTCTTAGTCTTGCCACACATCCATCTCAACATCCTCATCTCTGCTACACACATTTTGTGGATGTGTTCCTTTCGTACTGCCCAACACTCGGTACCATATAACAGAGCAGGTCTCACAGCCGTTCTATAAAACCTCCCTTTGTTACTTCATCCATAACTAAGGTAAAGAGATACAAACTTAGTGCAGAACCTTGATGCAAACCTATAGAAACTGAAAATTCAGGCTATTTCCAATGCTGCACCTTATTTTTTTATCTAGTTTTACACTCATTCAGCATCCTCATAAAAGCATCATATTTCAATCCATGGATTCATAAACATTTTGATCACAATTACTTTGTCTGACATCCCATCTGGGAGACATCAAGTGTTTGTCATTGTTACCCCTAGTTTAGTTATTTTTGGGGGGGTATTTCAGTCCGTGACATAAAAAACTGTGAATTAGGCTTAATTAAAATATTGGAGAAGGGTGGCGGCTGTTCTGGTTATGCAGGAAAGTCCAGCCCACCTGTTCTTTTTCTTGCTTCTCTCTGTCTTCTGCTTCCTCTTTCCTCCGTTCATTTTTTCCACATGGTATCAGAGCCGATCTTGGAGAGGGCTGAAGAGAAGTTGTGAAGGGAAGCAAAAAAGTCTCGACTGGTTGTAGGCCCAACAGCTGCTACCCCCGTTCTGGTCATCTGCAGACAGAGGCAAAGAGGGGCTAGTCTCCGGAGTCTGGAGAAGGTCTGTCACACCACCAGGGAGGAGTCCTTCCTGAGAGAAAAGAAAAGGAACTCTACACAGCTCTGTACTGCGTCCTCCTTCTTCCCCTGTTTCAACCATCGATCCCTCAGTTTTCAGGGACCGATTCTGCCTTTTGACTCCACGGGCCTGTTCTCTGGTAGGACAGGAATTGGGCCTGTTATCTCCAGGAGGAACCCACTGCAGGCTGTCTTGTTGTGAGGAGTCGTCCCTCCCCAGCTTTGTGACTGCTGTGCTGTTCTGTTTGCTGTTCCAACCACTTCAAACATGTTGTCCTCTTCTGGTGAGTTCTCTACAACAACAGCAAGACTTATTGCAGCACTTGGAGGGAAGCACTTCTCTCTTCAAATCACTCCCATGAAACTCAATGAAGAAAATTTAATGGTGTGGTCGGTGGTGCCTCAATGCACGATTCTGGACATGCAAGATTGGCTAGATAAATGGCAAGATCATAACACCAGACCAGAAGATTCAATATATGACACTTGGTACTTAGAAAATAATGTTGTTATGTCTAAGATCATTAACTCTATTGCAGTGGAAGTTCATTAGATGATTCTGAGGAAAAAGACAGCAAGAGAAATGTTTAGATTTTACTTGACAGATGTTTGGACAGGAACAAGATGTAGTTCACATCTATCACTTAACAAATGAAGTACATAAGTTAAGGCAAGGTAACATGGCTGTGAAAAGTTACTTTGGAACTTTGAGGAGCAAGTAGGAAGAGCTTGATTGGTCATGTGTAAGGACCAAAAGAAACACCTGCAGTGCATTCAAAGAAATAGACTGTTTAATTCTTGGACAGTCTGAATCAAGAATCTCCGATTTTGAGAGTTTTGAGCCCTGCCTTCACTAGAACAAGTGTACTACAAAGTTCTCAGTGAAGAAAGTAACCAGAAGGGTATGAATGGCAGCACTGGTGCATCAACACTTGGAGGTGTACGTGAGTTTTCAGCACCACAAGACCACGAAAGGAGGAGTTGGGCAAAACAAAGACAAGAATTAAGGTGGGAAGTCTTGTGGGCACTGTGGAAGGGAGAGCCATCAAACCAATGATTGTTGGGACTTGCATGCAGAGAAGCCTTTGAAGTTCAAGACAGGAAAGGGCAGCAACCAAGGGGGAATGTAGCAATTTCTCAGCCAAACCCCCTTAGAGCTAATCCTCTCTCTCCCACTGAAGGAGAATCAACAAGCTCGATCAAGTCTGCTCTTCTAGGATTTTTCCTCAAAATGATACTGCATATCCGTAGCAGATCCTGTCATCGTTAGAAACCACTCCAGCACTATCTTCTTCCTCCACTCCATCAGGTATCACGGGGGCTACATTGAGTGCCCTTGCTTATCCTCTTAGTACCTCTTGGGTCATTAACTCTAGTGCCATAGATCATATGATGAGTACTCCTACCTCATTTTCCTCCTACATCTTGAGCTTTGGACAAGATAAAGTGACTATTACAGATGGCTCAGGAGCCACTATGGCTGGAAAAAAAACATTCAGTTAAATAGTCACCTTATCTTGTCCTCTACCATCAATGTCCCTGCCATATCTATAAACTTGCTTTTAATTAGCAATATAACCAAAAGCTTAAATTGTTCTATAATGCTTTGTAAACCATTATGTGTTTTAGGACTTGAGGACACGGCAAACGATTGGGAATGGTTGTGAAGTTGGTGGACTCTACTACTTGCGGAAGACCATTACGTTACTAAAGCCCTATGGGAGACATGGGAAACTCTACATAGACATGGAGAACTCATCCTACATTTCCCCAATATGGAAAGGTGTCTTGAAGGCCAGACCCCTTCTGGAACCGTATGTCAAAACTCAAACCGGCAATGCTACAAATGCATCATTCTGGATGGACAGATGGTGTGGGGATCAGCCATTGAAGTGTATCCTTTCCACGACTTTTTCAGTTAGCAAGGGACAAATGGAATAAAGCAAACCAGCATTATCATATTGAAGCAGGAAATACTCAATGTAATCTTCAACTAAGAAGGATCTCAAGCAGGAGGAAGAACCAGAATATGAAGGATCGATGAGTTTGTTACATACAGTGTCTATTGATATTTCTGTCTGTGGTGGATCGTCTTACTTGGAATGGAACTGCAAGGGGCTTTCTCTGTTAGCAGGTTTTATCAGCTGATGTCTGACCAGCAGGACTTACATCTTTTTTTGTCACATGCGTGGAAGGTCAGATCTCCTCTGAAGCTGCAAGATTCCATGTGCCTGTTGTTTGCTAGAAGAATAGTTACTAAGATGTACCGTTGAAAATGGAGATGGTATTGTGATGTTTTGTGCTTTTTTTCTGTGGCACGCAGCCAGAAGATGTTGATCACTTGATGTCCACTTGTCCGGTTAGTAAGGAGGTTTGGGATGTGCTCCAATGTTGGCAGTTTCAGCCGAAACCGAAACATTTTGGCCGAAACGTTTCGGTTTCGGCCATACCCGATACGAAAACCCACCTGTTTACTGTGCAGGTCCGAAACTTAAAGAAGATATCGATTTCGGTCCGAAACCGGACGGTTTTGGCCGAAACCCACGTGAACCCCCCCGATTTCGGCCGAAACCCATTGTTCTCACGGCCGAAACCCCATCCCACGGCCGAAACCCTGCGGCTGCTGCGAACTTCTGCTGCTGCTGCCACCTGCTGCTGCTGCTGCTGCTGCGACCTGCTGGCTGCTGCTGCGAGTTGCTGCGACCGAGGCTGCGAGCTACGACGTGCTGCTGCTGCGAGTGCGAGCTGCTGCTGCTGCCGTGCGACCAAGGGCCAAGGCTGCTGCGAGCCTGCTGTTGGGAGCCTGCTGCTGCGCCTGCTGGAGGTGGACAGGGAGAGGCCGAGAGGGAGCCTTGCTGCGCACACCGGGGGCCAACACAACATCAAGGGTTTGATTGTTTTGTTTGAGGTTAATTTCATTGGGTTAATTTAGGGTTTGATTGTTTTGTTGTGTTATTTTGGTTGGGTTAAAAATTTGGGGTGAGCAAGCCTTGCTTATTAAGTTTCTTCCAAGGGTGATTAAGGCCTTAAGGGTTAATTGCTAATTAAACCCTAATCAGTTTATAAAAATTGGGGCTTTTGTCTATTTTGATTTGCTTAAGCTCAATTGAACTTAAATTAAACTTCATTGAGGATTTTGGGGTGGGATCATGCGGGTAATTAATTTTTTCCAAGGGTGATTAAAGGTTAATTGCTAATTAAGCCCTAATTAGGTCATAGAAATTGGGGCTTATCTATTTTGATTTGCTTAGCCTCAATTGAAGTTAAATTAAACTTCATTGAAGATTTTGGGTTGGGAGCATGCGGATAAGTAATTTTTTCCAAGGGTGATTAAGGATTAATTACTAATTAAGCCCTAATTAGGTCATAGAAATTGGGGCTTTTGTCTATTTTAATTTGCTTAGGCTCAATTGAAGTTAAATTAAACTTCATTGAAGATTTTGGGGTGGAAGTATGCGGATAATTAATTTTTTCCAAGGGTGATTAAGGGTTAATTGCTAATTAAGCCCTAATTAGGTCATGAAAATTGGGACTTTTGTATATTTTGATTTGCTTAGGCTCAATTGAAGTTACATTAAGCTTCATTGAACATTTTGGGGTGGGAGCATGCGGGTAATTATTTTTTTCCAAGGGTGATTGATAATTAAGCCGTAATTTTTCCAATGTACTTACAACTATACTATTTTTCTTTGACTATCTTAATACAGTATCATGCCTAGACGTCAGCAAACACAGGAGCAGCAAGGGCAGGAGGATCCGAGGTGGGCCCACCTGACCTTAGTTGATGCTAAGAGAAGAAATGTGAAATGCAATTACTGTGGTAAGGAGCTACATGGCGGAATTACCAGAGAAAAGTAACATTTGGCAAGGGTAAAAGGAGAGGTGAGACAATGTGATCACTGTCCCCGAGAGGTGCGAGAAGAGATGCGCCAGTGCCTTCTGGGGAAAAGGGAGAGGGTGCAACAAAGGGCTGAGGATGAGGCTGAAATTGCTGAGGAGATTTCTGACAGAAGGGTTAGGAGGGATGATGATGAGGAAGGCACTGAGGATTCTGATCCAGAGCTGACTAAAGTAAGGGAGCGTGAAGAAGCCGCTCGAAGGAAAGGGAAAGGACCCATGGGTTCAGGGACCTATGAGAGTACAGCTACACGACGTCCAGACATTGGTGCTGCCCCACATACGCAGGGAACAGGTCCCATAGACAGCTATCTCCACAGAAGGCCCCAGGCTACACAACCTAAAATCAAGTCTGCATTGAGAGGGGTCAAAAAATCAGCAGAAGTTGCAGGGTATGCATTTAAAAGTATCTGCAAATGATTTTTTCATTCAGGTGTCCCTGCACATGCAGCTTCAAATGAATATTTCCAACCTATGATAGATGCCATAGCAGATGCTGGCCCTAGCTTGAAGGCCCCCTTACGTCGAGACATATACGGGCGTGGCCTTGAGGGAGAGGTTGAGGAGCTCCATGATTGGGTTGAAAGCTTCGAGCATATATGGGTAGAGAAAGGATGCACCATCATGTGTGATGGTTGGACTGGTTCCACGAAGAAGTCCATGATAAACTTTTTGGTCTATTGCATCGAAGGTACAGCGTTTGTGAAATCAGTTGATGCATCAGATTATGAAATGTTGATGGATGGCAAATTATTTGTTTCATTTGATGGATGGCATGGTAGAACAAATTGGAGAGGAGAATGTTGTGCAGGTGGTGACTGATAATGAAGCCAGTTACAAGGCTGCAGGGAAGAAATTGATGTAGAAGCGCAGTCATTTATAATTGCTCCCATGTGCAGCACATTGTCTGGATCTGATGTTTGAAGACATAGGGAAGGAAAAGCATGTGAAGAAGACAATTGACAAGGCACAAAAAGTCACACAGTATATCTATGGCCATCCTAGGATACTAAATATGTTCAGGACGCATGCCAGTGGAGGGCGAGATATCATCCGTGCAGGCCCAACCAGATTTGCTTCCAATTTTATTTTTTTGGAGTCTTTGCACAGGTATAAGATTGATCTCAATTCTTGATACTTTATCCTTACGGATATGTAACAGTTGATGCAGCTTCAAATTTCATTTATCTGCACAGGTACAAGAATGAGCTGAAAGCTTTCATGTACCACAATGCCCTGCGGGAATACATCGACAAGAGCAATGTTGATGCACATATGGATTATTTGGATGTCTGCCACGTCGTGGACGACAACAAATTCTGGGACAGGGTGTCACGGTACTTGAAAGTAGTCACACCCCTCGTGAAGGTCCTAAAAATGGTGGATGGCGATGAGAAGAATAATATGGGCTATCTGTACGAGGCCATGGACTGTGCCAAATTGGAGTTGTAGCATTCCCTTCCCAGACATTATGCAAAATGGTGGAAAATTATTGACCAGAGATGGGACAACACATTACACCACGACTTGCATGCAGCTGGTGAGTGATTAATTGTACTGAAATTGGGGTAATGCTTTTATGTTATTTTATAAATTTCATTTAGTTAATTATACACAAATACATGTTATTTCCTCAACCCTCGATTTATGTACGGTGTCGATGCACATGTTGATGGCGAGGTGCTTCAAGGGACTTTAAAAGTCATTGGTCGTTTATCGAGGAATCCAGAAAAGAGACTTCAGGCCGAAGTAGAGGTTCGCCTTTATTTGATTTTATCAATAACATGTATAGAATTTATTTAAGTAGTTATGTTAATGTATTACTTTATGTTTGTAGATGAACCATTATAGAATGAGGACTGGGACATTGTTCGAAGCAAATTTTGTGTGCAAAAAAAAAAAAAACCCGTCGGGGTGAAAAGAACCCGTCCGGGGTGAGAGGGACACGTCCGGGGTCGGGGGGACCCGTACGGGGTCGCCCGGCCCCCGGGCGGGTTGGCGCACAGGCGGGCAGGGCCTCCCCGGGGCCCGCGACCTCGAGCATGCCCTCCCGGGGGGTCGCGACCCCAGGAAGGTCCCGCCCGGGGGTCGCGACCCCGGGCAGGTCCCCCCGGGGAACGCTCGACCCCGGACAGGTCCCCCCCGAGGGCGCGCGACCCCGGGGAGGTCCCGGAGAGGCCCGGGGACCTCCTACCCCGGGGAGGTCCCATTCCCGCGCACGAACTAAAAAATTTGAAAAATGACCTCCCCGGGGTCATTTTCATCCAGTTGGACCCGTACGGGGTCGAACACTCCCGGGGAGATTCCCCACTTCTATAAATAGACCCCCGGAGGTCCAAAAAGAGAGAGAAGAAAAAAACACACAAGGGACAACCTACGGAGCATCCAGCATTAAGAGCTCTTTTGTTCGTTTGTTTCGGCCCGCGTGAGATAAGTCCCCGGATCTTGTACTTATGCCCCTACGGGGTATATTTACGTTTATGCCCCTCAGCGGGCCGTGTTTGTAATTATGCCCCTCAACGGGCCATGTTTGTAAGTCTTTACGTCCCGGGACGACTAAGTCATCTATTTCTGCCCTTATAATGGCGAAATTACAAAAATGTCCTCCCCGAGATCGTAAAAGACCCAAGTCCTGTAATTTGCAGTTATACCCTGCGACTTTTGTAATTGGGGCTAGGGGGCTATCTCCCGCTCCAACGCGGAACTCTGTACAGTCGACAACTCGCCGACAACCTTTGTACTCATTTGGAATACAAAAGCACTCAGCATGTGTTATGTATGTCCTCGGGGAAAAATTATAAGAAAACCCCGACTTTTATAAAATTATGCATATGCCCCTTCTTTGGCAAACCTGACACACATGAGTCTTTTATGAAGCCAGTGTCACTCCTTCAACCCAGAGATGTTGTCAGCTCAACCCGACACTCAGAGGTCATCCCAACCCTAGGTCTGTGTAGGGTACGGTAAAATTACCAAAATACCCATGCGACCTAAAAACGGCCTACCTGCCCCCGTAACCCTTCAGAAAGAGCCTCAGCGCCTTGGGAAGTCAAGAATCCGGTCCTACTTCCGTTCCAGCTCAGAAATTTCAGAAGTGTCCCTGGCTTGGTAAAATTACCAAAATACCCCTGAGTTGGTAAAATTATCAAAATACCCTCGGGGTCCAGAAAACTTCTCTCTACTTCAAAAATGCCTATGGCTTCCGCATATTTGCGCTTCCATTCCTAAATCTTAGGGTTTTGCTCAGACCTAGCCCTAATTCAGTCGTTTCTGTTGGTCGGTGGTGAGTGAGTGGACATCATGAGCTCTTCAAGAGAGTTTGCCCTCAACATCAAAACCTTGTAAAAGACTTTGGGGATTTCTTTGACAGTCAAACAAAAATGTTCGGACGTTAGGCCGATGTAAATCAACACTGACTACGGTCAGTAGGGAGAGGTCCAGCAATCGAACTGAAATCGTCTGATACTATGCGCGCACACGGAATAACCCTCTCTATGCAGAGGAATGTCTCTTTTCAAAAAGAACATTTATTTTTCCCACATGAAAATATTCCGTGTCTCACAGACTGGCACGCCCGATGGGACTTTTCCCGCCTTTCTTCTTTCTGTCAAAGAAAGTCCTCTAAACCTTCTTCAAGGTTCTAATTGCCCATCTTCCTCTTACAGGACGGGAAGAGGAGGGCACACCTCTCTATTCATTTGAGAGTTCTTCGTGCATCTACACGCCACTCCTTTTGTGCTACGCACCACCACCACCAACATCAGCAGCAGCGATGGCAGCCGTCACCTACGGCCCCCAAGTCGTTGCCGACCATGCCAGGTTCGGATACCTGGCAACTCCGATCGTCTTTGCCGACTTCCGAGCGGTCGTCGGCTCGCCCTTCTTCTTGGGCGTGGTGCCAGTGGCTGAAGTCAGTTCAGCCGCTCCTGCAGTACCAACAGTCGCTGAGGGCGTCAGGCCCTCTACTACAGCAACCGGCCGGGTCCACCCGGTCAAGAAGTCAACTGTCGGGGGCGTCAGGCCCTCGGCCCCATCAACTGGCCGGGTCCACCCGCTCGAGAAGACAGTAGTCGGGGGTGTTAGGCCCCCGGCCCCAGTAATTGGCCGGGTCAGTCCGGTCAACAAGACCACCATTGCGGGTGTCAGGCCCTCTACTCCCAACAACTGGCCGGGTCCGCCCGGTCGACAAGGCAACTATCGAGGGTGTTAGGCCCTCAACCTCAATTGCTGGTCGAGTCCGCTCGACTAAGAAGACAACTGTTGGGGGTTTCAGGCCCTAGGTCTCAATAACTTGTCGGGTTAGTCCGGTCAACAAGGTCGTCTCTGAGGGCGTCAGGCCTTCGGCTTCGTCGATTGGTCGGGTTCACTTGGCCAAGAAACCAATCACTGAGGGTGTCAGACCCTCTACTTCATCAACCGGCCGGGCTCGCCCGGTCAAGGAGACCGTCCTCAAGGGTGTTAGACCCTCTGCTGCAGCATCTGGCCGGGTCCATCCGGTCAACTCTCCAATTGTTAAGGGTGTCAAGCCCTTCATCCCGACAACCAGGCGAGCTCCCTTGGCTGCTACGTCAATGGCCGAAGGTGTCATGCCTTCTGCCCCGGCTATTGGCCGAGTCTTCTCGGTCAATCAAATCACTGCCGGCGCCGCCCCTGCTCAACGGGGGCAACGCCGCCGCCGCAACGGCGCCAAACCTACTGCGGCCACCCTCAGAGGTGCTGCCCCTGCTCAACGAGGGCAACGCCGCCGCCGTCAAGATGACGCCATGCCTATGACGGGCGCCACCACCATCGCCCCTGCCCAATGGGGGCAACGCCGTAGCCGCAAGGGTGCAAAGCCCGAAGCGACTGTCTCTCGCTCCGGCAAGACTGTAATCATCGGAGATATTCGCATCCGGCTCGATGGAGGCGAGCCGATCATACCACGGGATCGTCATGTCCCGACTATCTCTACCTCCAACCGCTTCGAGCCCCTCTGACAAGTCCGGGGGGACGGAGCGAAGAAGAAGAAGTCTGCCGTACCGGCGGCAACCCAGGGCCCTCTGCAACGGCCCAAGCTACGAGCTCCCTGTCCAAGGACAGGGGGCAACCAAGTGGAGGAGCGCCAACTCCATCTAAAGAAGATCTGGGTCACCAAGGAGAAGGCCCGAATTATAAGGCGCGCGAGGGCGGAGGAGCCTTTCCGCATGTCGGATCTGCGACGAATGCAGAGTCCGACAAGCACTGAGGCCTCAGTCTCTCCGAGATCTACAAATCATCCCCTACGGGGGCAGAAGCGCCGTGGAGCTGGCAAGAAGGTGCGGCCGACTTCCCCGTGGGCCAGTTCCACGCACACGGAGGAGGATCGCTCCCCTCAAGCATCCACATCCCGAGTGTCGGTCTTTGACAGACTTGGGAGGCCGCCCAAGCCGGAGCGACAACCGCCCAAGAAAAAGCGGGTGGTCCAGGTGACCGATGACACCGTCAAAGTGTTCACCTGTTACGCCACCTCCGGCGACAAACAACCCGAGAACACATCGGGAGAGCTTGACCAACCCATCCAATATTTAAGGAGGTCAAGGCCGGTCTCCCGGATTCTAGCGCAGACGCAGCAGGCGCCGGCCGCCGGTACATCTCAGCCTGAGCCGACACGGCAAGAAGAGCGCCAGGAAGACGTCCACAGTGTTGATGGGGACAATCACTCCAAAACACGAAGAAGAGCTGGGGGAAGAGCCACGAGCCCCCACATTAGACGAGCTTCGACGGGAGAACCAAGAGCTTAAGAAACTGCTACAGTCGCTCTTGCGCGAAAAGGAGGTTCCTGCCCCGCCTCAGGCGGCACCGACTGGAGCGGATCAGCAGCCTTCTCCCGTTCCAGCAGCAGCCAACGCTTCCGCCACTGCTGCAAGACTCCCACTGGCGGTGGACTTCGAAGTCCCGCCGCTTGAAGCCAATGTGCGGTCATCTGCTACTCCTGCCGCAGAAAGCCTCATGGCGCAGATGATCGAGCGCATCGTGGAAGCGAAGTTCGCTCAACATGGCGAGGGTGTGGCTACCGTTGATTTGTACAGCGTGCCATATCCCCTCCATCATCAATTCAAGAAGCTTCCACCAGATTGCCCGAAGGCCCCGAAGCTCTAGAAGTTCAACGGGCAAGGCTCTCCGCATGAACACCTGGCCTATTACATGACGGCCATGGGTGAATTAGCCCTGAAAGAGGCACATTTGTTGCGGTATTTCGCCACGTCCTTGACTGGCACCGCCTTCCAGTGGTATTCAAGGTTGAAGCCCAACTCAGTATCTGATTGGGCTGATATGCAGAAGAAGTTTGTCGACCGCTTCCAAATGGTCGAACGCAAAGTCTCCTTAGCAGAGCTTTGTTCCCTTCGACAGAAGAAGGGTGAAACAGCATTAGACTTCATCAAGCGATGAAGGGATGTCAACATGCGCTGCTATAATCCTCCGACACCTGAGGACGCAATCACCATCTGCCGCAGGGGTCTTTCAGCAGAAGTCAGTGAAAAGCTTCTGGGCTCAAACATCAGAAGCTTCGACCAGCTCAACACGGTGATGGCGGAGATTGAGATGTTCTTCGTTGATCACCCTGTCCAAGCCTCTGCAAAAGGCAAGTCCTCCAAAGACCGTCTGGCTAGCGGCAAGGAGGTAAATGCTGTCGACTTTTTCCCGACGAATGAAGAAAAAGGGGAAGGAAAATCTAAAGGCAATGGCAAGAAGCCTGATGCCAAGGCAAGCGCGTCTCTCTTAGCGGAGCGCATGAAGACGCCCTATTCCTTCAGAAAGGAGCATACCAAGATGCTCTTTGATCTATGTATGAAAGAGCAGCTCGTCACTCTGCCAGATCCGCGTAAGCCCTCAGAGGTGGACAAGACAGAGGATCCTACCTATTGTGTGTATCACCGAAGGTTGGGTCACACCATCGGCGACTGCTATATTTTCAAGAACATAGCGGAAGAGCTCATTCAAAAAGGCTTGGTAAACATGCTGGGCCATGCAGTCGACCCACCACAACTGCATGCTTGGAGTCGGTCAAATCGGTCGGCCAATGTCATCCACATGGTGGCGATGGTCTCGAGCTCTAACGCCTCCGAGGCCGGGCCTTCAAATCAACAGTCCCACACCGGCCCGGGGGCAGCTCCTTCCTCATTCTGTGAATGTTTAGCACTGCGGAGGACTATTCGGAAGATCCGAGGGGAAGTCTGGCAATTGCAACTAGAACAGAGGCGTCTGCTCCAGTTCCTGGAGAGCATTGATCAGCAGTTGGCCACCTTCCCCTTTGGCCCATTTGCCAGGGGGTTAGCTCCAGCCCACATACGGGAGACGGGTGTATCACCCACTGGTCGGGCTCCGCTCAGGGGTTGGCTTTCTGAAGAGTCCTCCGATTTATCTGAAGATGAGGAAGACTCACTGGAAGGCGAGGAGGCTCCACTTCAAGTTGAGCTCCCAGAGAAGTTATATTCACCTTGCGAGAAGACTCCAAACATCTTCTTCGCATGCCAGTGAGCAGGGTTGATAAGCCTGTCACCCTTGGAACATACACCAGGTGCTGCTTTTCATCAGGGCTATTGCCCATATCATGAAATTGTTGGCCATATTATCCACAACTGTGAGCCGTTCAAGGACCTCGCCGAAGACTTAATTAGGCGAGGGAAGGTTAATATGGGCGAATTTCTAGTCGACCCGCCGCAGCTGCATGCACGAAGAAGTCTTCACTTCTCCGTCAATGTCATACATGCTGCAGTAGCCGTCTAGTTCCCCGAGTCACAGGAGGAGGGAGTCAATTCCCAGGGAGCCAATTCCCAATCGCCCAAGTCCACACTATGGTATCCAGGGTGGCGACCATCTCATCAGTGTTCTTTCCTCAAGGAGGACACTGAGAAGATTTTTGACAAGCTTCTGGAGGATGGCTGGGTGTTGACACATGACCCGCCGTCTTATTACAATGAGACGGCTAAGAGTCACCCCCGCTATTGCAAGTATCATGCAACGGTGTCTCACCCCACTCGGCAATGCCTAGAGGTCTAGGACTTCATTGAAGCCCTCATCCAGAGAGGGGTTGTCGATACTCAGGGGAACTCCTTGACAAGGTTGCGTCTTGCAGAGGCCGCCAGGGAGACCCTCCAGCAGGCTCGGAGAGAAACTGAAGCTTTCTCCCGATTAGCCCGACCAAGCGAGTCGACGGAAAACGATGAATTCCCAGTACTCACTAAAGGCAAGGCCACCTATAAAGGGCCTAAGGTCCAGAACCCAGGAAACCAAGCCGCGGGAGAGAGTTCCAAGAGCCGTCCCAGGTCCAGTCAGCCTGGCATCGTCATAAGAGAGAACTTTCGGCCGGACAACAAAGGCAAAGCCAAGGCGTCAGAGCCTTCAGCCAAAACTCCTGCCAAGTCAGCAAGGCCATTAGTCGTGGAGAGGACTCAACCTCTTGAGCCCGCGAAGACCCCAATTAAGGCCTCTGTCAGCCCAAGGCCGCCAATTGTAGAAAGGCCTCAGCAGCTCAAGCAAGCCAACCCACCAACCCAAGCAAAGTCGGTGGAACTACAAAGCCCCCAGAGGCTCCACTGCGGACTGGCAGAGTTCCAGGAGTTGTCTCCTGAAATAATTGCTCAGGCAATCAATGCCACCTTCCAGCCTCAGCCGGAGGAGGCCATTTGGACCAAGGTTGTCCCCAGAAGAAGCCGCGGCACTAAAACCCCTAAGGAGCCAGCCCGGAGCAAAAAGCAAAATTCTGGGGGCAAGCAAGTCCCACCTCTAAAGCAAACTCCCCTTTCTTCTCAAGAGGCAGCACGCCAAAAGAAGCAGGAGAAGAATCGCAGGAAGAATTTGAAGAGGAGGCTGAAAAAGCAAGCCGAGCAAGTAGCTGCTATGGAGGCCTCTAAGGAGCCAACTCCTTTACAAAGACTTCAAAAGCTCATCGATGAGCTGGAGGAGTACACTCCTCCTCGTCCCACCAGGGTCGTCACTCTAGACGAATATATTCCCTGGGACAAGCTTGGGCGTAAAGCCCGTCTTCTGCAATGGCTCCAGGAAATGGTTCACCGTCTTGAAGAAGGTGAAGACTTTCCAATTCCGGAGGAACTCTCCTTATTCTACAAGAATGAGAAGCTCATTGTCGAGATGTTCGAGGAAATGCTGCAAGAGCTCTCCTGCAACATGGTGGCGATCCCGCCGCCTGACAACATTTACTGTCCCACGGCTGATAGCACTGGAGGCAAGGCTTCTATGGCAACATATCAGCGTCGCTCGGCAAGAAATGGCCGAGGACGTGGCCGAGGTCGTGGCCGAGGACGTGGACGTGAAGGTCCCCTGACTCTTGATCGGGTCATAATATTCAGAGAGGAGAAGCCGGGTCCTGTCCCAGAAACCCAAGTTCGGGGAATCCCTTTTATCCTCAGCCCCTCAGAGGGTTCAGGCCCCATCTCAACGGCTAAGCCGGGTGGCGTTCCTTTTACAATCACCTCCTCTGATGAAGAAGAGGAGCCAGCCGAATCGCCAAAGTGCGAGGAGACGTCAGAGCAGGCCGGCCCCACTAACAGGGTCGAGCCCGCGAGCCAGGCCGATCCTTCTAATGAAGACCAGCATGATGAGCCTTTGCCACCTCCGGAGGAATCCTTGGCACCGCTGTTCCAAGAAGATGCGGAAGGCCAGAATGCGGAGGAACGCCCTACTAAGCGGGAGAAGCCTCGCCAGGCGCCGAAGACCCTGGCGGAGATCATCCCGCCATTTGACAAGACCCGTGCTCGGGCGGACCGCAAAATCATTCATCATATGAAGCGGTTCCCAACAAATATCACCATTTGGGAGGCCATCGCCTGGAGTAAGAATCTTCAGGAGGCTCTGGTCAAGATTCTCCAAGATCCGCAGGCCTATGAAGCCCATGTGGCAAAATTGCAGGCTCAGGCGTATGAAGCACTCACAGCCAACATCTCCTTCACGGACAAAGACATGTTGTTGTCCTCTCTGTGTCATAATCGCCCCTTATATATGAGGGGAACGATCAATGGGCATGACGTGAATCGCATCTTGGTTGATGCCGGAGCAGCCGTCAACATTATGCCTTTAAAGACTTTCAAGTCTCTATACTTTGCACCTTATTTACAAAAGGTGACTGATGTTAAGATCTCGGGATTCAATCAGGGTTCCGAGGAGGCGCTTGGTCGGGTTGTGGTCAAGCTAGCTTTGGGCAATTTTGTCACCCAAGCGACATTCTATATCATCAACTCCGACACATCTTACAAGATGCTGCTTGGAAGACCTTGACTTCATGAGAATTGGGTCGTTCCTTCAACTTTGCATCAGTGCATTAAATATGCCAAGGAAGGGGAGCAACACACGGTCTTCGTAGATCAAGCCCCGTTCTACCCCAATGAGTGCCATATGGCCGATGCTTCACTATACTTTGGGAAGCCCACTTTAACAATACTCGAGCCTTTAAAAGACAAGGGGAAACAAAAGGTGAACCATGAAGTCGAAGAAGGGCAGCTCTTCACTATCAACCAAGACGTGGTAAAGTTGCATAGGCTGAGCCTCAGTGTCGCCTCCAAGCCAACTCAACCAGAAAGGCGGAGCGCTGACTTTGAAGCCAACCTCATCAGCCGGGTCATTAACGGGAGTATCTCCTTACCGCCCAAGTGCCTCCAGCTCTCGTCCCAACGGGAAGAGTATGAGGTGGAGCAGTTGAAGACCTTCACAATCTCCTATCTACAGAGAAGGAGACGCAACAAGAGCAAGAGGGACAAGCCAATCATCTTTTACAAAGGTGATTTAGTCCCACCATGTCCTCCTGAAGATGACTTCGACTGGAATACTCCCACCGATGTGGCGCCAGAGCCAGTCCAGGAGATGGATGATATGCCCAACTACATCAAGGAAATGTGTAAAAAGCATCACATCCCGCAAACTCAGGACCCCGCGCGAGCGACATACTTCCATCAGTTGTGGAACCCTGCACAGGTCCGTGGACAACCTCCTTTCTCTCGCAAAGATACAAGGGGACTTGGCTACGACCAGGAGACGGACTTCGAGGTCCATTCTGCAGTCAATGCCATAGGGCTACTGCCTCTCCCTAATGGGCAAGCTGAAGTTGAGCCCAAGATTGATGACTCTGTAAGGGAGTCTGGTGATGTGTCTATGACACCTCCACCTTCATTAGGAGTCGACAATGATCACCCTTCAGAGGAAAGAGCAGCCCAGTCTGCTAACTGTCGGCAAGATGAGGCCAGTCCTTCGACTTCAAGCCACGAGCAAGGGTGCTTCGAAGAATTTGAAGTCTACAAAGCTGACACTGACGACGAGGGAGACTTCGTCGACCTCCAACCAGCTCCACCGGAGCTTGAAGACGGTGGCCAAGCAACGGTGGACGAGCTGATTGAGATCAATCTCGGAAGCAAAAGTGACCATCGTCTCACCTTCAGAAGTGCTCTCCTCAGTGAGAAAGAAAGACAATCGTATCGACAGCTCCTAGAAGAGTTCATGGATTGTTTCGCCTGGACTTATAAAGAAATGCCCGGGCTCGATCTTTCTGTGGCTGAACATGAGCTGGCAATACTTTCAATAGTCAAGCCAGTCAAGCAAGCTCAAAAGCGTATGCGCCACGAGCTGGAGTTGAAGGTCAATGCTGAGGTCGACAAAATACTCAACGTGGACTTCATAGAGCCTTGCATGTACCATGTCTGGCTCGCCAACATCGTCCCTGTCAAGAAGAAGAACGGCCAAGTTCGAGTCTGCATCGACTTCAGGGATTTGAACAAAGCATGCCCGAAAGACGACTTCCCTGTCCCAATCACTGAGACAATGGTTGATATGACCACCAGTCACGAAGCCTTGTCTTTTATGGATGGGTCGTCGGGCTATAATCAAATCCGCATGGCCATCAAGGACAAAGACCATACGGCTTTCCGTTCTCCTAAGGGGATCTTCAACTACAAAAGGATGCCGTTCGGTCTGAAGAATGCTGGCACAACCTATCAAAGGGCAATGACCAAGATCTTTGACGAGATGCTGCATGACCTTGTCGAATGCTATGTCGATGATCTGGTCGTCAAGACAAAGAAGCGGAAGGATCACTTAGCTGATCTGCGTCGAGTCTTCGAAAGGCTTCGACAATACCAGCTCAAGATGAACCCGATGAAGTGTGCCTTCGGCGTCTCCAGCGGCAAGTTCCTTGGCTTTATCGTTAGGTATCGAGGCATAGAAATCGATCCTGACAAAATCAAGGCCATAAGGGGACTACCTCCGCCCAAGAACTTGACAGAGCTCAGATCTCTTCAAGGAAGACTCGCCTATATTAGGCGGTTTATTTCTAACCTCTCAGGAAGATGCCTGCCTTTCGGCAAATTGATGAAGAAAGGAGCACCCTTCATATGGGACGAAGACTGTCAGAAGGCCTTCGAGCAAATCAAGGAGTATTTACTGACTCCTCCTGTCTTAGGGGCACCTGTCAGAGGGAAATCCCTTATCTTATACATTACTGCCATGGATGCCTCTTTGGGGGCTCTCCTATCCCAGATTAATGAAGAGGGCAAAGAGCAACCGCTGTACTACCTCAGCCGAAAGCTGATTGGGCCTGAGCATCAGTACGCTCCCATGGAAAAGGTGTGCCTAGCTCTGGTGTTTGCTGTCAAGAAGCTAAGGCACTATCTCCTAGCCCATCGGGTGGAGCTCATCTCAAAATGTGACCCACTCAAGTTTCTGCTCAGCCAGCCTGTCCTCTCTGGTAGACTTGGTAAATGGGCACTTATCCTCATGGAGTTCGACATCACCTTCGTCCCACGCAAAGCAATCAAAGGACAAGGAATGGCGGAGTTCTTAGCAGCGCACCCCGTGCCAGAAGATTCGCCGCTCAACTTCAAGCTACCCGATGAGGAAGTGTTAGTGCCTTCTCAAGAAATTGGGGAGCATTCTGAAAAAGTCCCGCTACAGATGGAGCCGGGTGTCCTCACTCTTGACCTCCCATACTGGGAGTTATATTTTGATGGTGCCTCTCGGACAATCAAAAGGGTTGGTGGCCTTACAGACTATGTCTCAGGCGTGGGGGTAGTCTTTGTATCTCCACAAGGCGGCATCCTCCACAACTCTTGCGCTCTCATGAAGTCGCTGACTAATAATGAGGCAGAGTATGAAGCGCTAATTATCGGGCTTCAGTTGGCACTAGAGATGGACATCAAGTGCATCAAAGTGTACAGGGATTCTCAGCTCGTCATCCGACAAGTACTGGGCGTCTATGATGTCCGGAAGAACGAGCTCGTCCCCTACCATGCAGCCGTCATGAGGCTCAAGGAAAAATTCTACCTATTTGAAATAGGCCATGTCCCCAGAGACAGCAACTCCCAAGCTGATGCTCTTGCAAAATTGACAGTAGCCCTAAAACTCCTGCCTGAGGGAGAATTAAATATTACTGTCAGACATCGAAGGCTCATGCCAAGTGTGCTCGACGAAGAATCCGGCCTCACTGTTTACGAGGTCGACAATATTCAAGAGGAGAATGTTCCCGAAGAAGAAGATTGGCGTGAGCCGATCATAAAGATAAAGAACGACTGGCTCCCTCCTGATCGGGCTCAGAGGGTGCAACTGCTACGCAGGGGGACATCCTACCAGCTGATTGACGGTCTGCTCTTCAGACTCATCCATGAAAAAGACCGATCGGTCCTCCTACGATGTCTTTCGTCCAAGGAAGCAAAGACCGTCATGCACGAGGTCCACTCCGGGTTGTGCAGCGCGCACCAAGCAGGAGCTAAGATGAAGAACAACATCAAGCTCAAAGGGTTCTACTGGCCCACCATGTACGAAGATTGTAATCAATATGCTCGTACGTGTCATCAATGCCAAGCATTTGGTCCAGTCCCTCGGCGGCCGCCCAACCCGCTCCATCCAACAGCGCCTACTTGGCCATTTGCAGAGTGGGGTATGGATATTGTGGGACCATTCCCACCATCGTCCCAAGGGCACAAGTTCATACTGGCCGCCACTGATTACTTTTCCAGATGGGCCGAAGCCGTTCCGCTAAGGGAGGTTACAAGGGAGATAGTTGCCCGTTTTGTGCGGCACTATCTCATATACAGATTCGGCACCCCTAGTCGGATTATATCCGATAATGGGACACCATTCAGGAACAAGACTGCTTATGCTTTGACGGCCAAGTTCCATATTGACTGGAGGACGTCATCAGTCTATAACCCCCAAGCCAACGGGTTGGCCGAAGCCTTCAATAACACCCTCTGTAAGCTGTTGTCTAAGATAATAGGTGGCCGCAAGCGGGACTGGGGCGAGAAGGTCCACGAAGCCCTATGGGCCTATCGGACTATTTACAAAACCCCTACCCCATTCTCCCTGGTCTATGGAGCCGAGGCGGTGGTCCCAGTGGACATCGAATTGGCATTCTATCGCGTTGCTGTGCACGCCGGATTGCCAGGCCAAAACCAGTCCGAGATAGAAAGGAGGCTTGAAGAGTTGTCCAACCTTGAAGGTGAAAGACTCAAAGCCTACCAGCACTTACAAGTGTATCAAGCCCGCACGACACGTGCGTATGATAAGCTGGTCAAGCAAAGGGCGTTCAAAAAAGGTGACCTCGTCATGATTAAAGAAAAGGAGGTTCTCGCAGGAAGATCCAGCGACAAACTCCAGCCAAATTGGCGTGGGCCTTACGTCATCCAGAGGGTCTACGAAGGAGGGGGCCTATACGGTCCTTGACCACAAGGGGGATAATCCCTTCCCTCCTCTCAACGGCAAGCATATGAAGCTCTACCATGCGCCACCGCAGGAGTTTCCACAGCAGTCCTCACAGGACAGTACCTCTCCTCAGTGAAGGTTCAAAAAAAAAAATGGGGTTAAAAATACTGATACCCCGGCGGACTCAATCAGCCTTCAACGGTTGGCTGAGGGCAAAAAGGCCACAGACCCGGTCGAGGTGAAAACCCGAAAGGGCGTCTCGGACAAAAATGGGCAACCCCTCGGTGTGAAAACCCGCAAGGGCACACCGGAAAAAGCTAAAGGGGGCCAGCCTCGGCGAAAACCCGAAAGGGCGGTGAGGTTGGTAATGTGAAAAAAAAATCATCTCCCTGTCTATTTTAAGGGTGGCTCTAAGTCAATGACTCCACCCCATCTCGGCCAAAACATCATATTGATACTATGGCTACACCTTACATGTCATCCCATGACACCTAGTCCCACCGACGTTCTCACGTTGTCATACTCTGTCCTATCGGGCTCGGCCTACGCATGCCCCTTTCGGGCTGTCGACCCATTCTGCCTACCGGCTTCGAGGTTCAGCTCAGGTGTCTATTCTGAGCGGTTAAATCCGCTTACTCTCTTGTCCCACTGGGACTGGCCTCAGTATGCTCTCTCGGGCTGCCAACCCTTCATGCCCTTCGGCTCCTTCTATCTCGGGTTTGGTCTCAGTATGTCCTCTCGGGCTGCCAACCCATCATGCCTTTCGGCTCACTTTACCCACCGGGATTGGCCTCAGTATGCTCTCTCGGGCTGCCAACTCATTATGCCTTTCGGCTCATCTTACCCTTTTGGGTTCGGCCTCAGTACGCCCTCTCGGGCTGCCAACCCATCATGCCTTTCGGCTCATTTTACCTTCTGGGACTGGCCTCAGCATGCCCTCTCGGGCTGCCAACCCATCCTGCCTTTTGGCTCATTTCACCTTCTAGTGATTGGCCTCAGTACGCCCTCTCGGGCTGCCAACCTACCTCGCCCTTCGACTCATCTTACCTTCTTGGGATTGGTCTCAGTATGCCTTCTCGGGCTGCCAACCCATCATGCCTTTCGACTCATCTTACCTTTCTGGATCTGGCCTCAGTATGCCCTCTCGGGCTGCCAATCCATCATGCCTTTTGGCAGATGTCCCACCGAGTCTGGCCTCAGCATGTCCTCTCGGGCTGCCAACCCACTTCTTCGCCTATTGGCTTTAGGATTTGACTCTCACGTCCCACTAGGGCTGTCAAGTCCACCCTTTTTCTTCTTCTGGGTCTGGCCTTTGCATGCCCCTTTCGGGCTGTCAACCCATCCCGCCTCTTGGCTTCAGACTTGACTCATATATCCCACCGGGATCGCCAAGTCTATTCCTTTGTCCCCACGTGCTTGGCCTCTGCATACCCTCGTCGGGCTGCCAACCCTATTTGCCTATTGGCTCACGGATTTGACTCGTACGTCCCACCCGGGCTGTCAAATCCCCTCCTTTCATCGCTTCAGGTTTGGCCTATGTATGCTCTCTCGGGCTGCCAACCCATCCCGCCTATCAGCTTCCAGGTTTAACCCGCATGTCCCTTTCGGACTGTTAAACCTACTCCTTTGTTGTCCCAACCGGGCTTGGCACATGTACACCTCTCTTGGGTTGCCAACCCGTTCAACTTTCGGTTCTGGATTTGGCTAATTACGTCCCGCTAGGGTAGCCGAACCCATCAATTTGTCCCACCTCTGCGGCACACACGTCCCTACGGGAGTGCCACTTTCTCCTTGCCTTCTGGCATTATAGGACCCAAAAAAAAAAGAAAAAAACGGGGTTAAAAATATTGATGTCTCAGCAGACTTGGTTGTTTCTGTTAGAAGAGCAATCAAGGGCAAAAAGGCTTTAACCCGGCTAAGGTGAAAACCCGAAAGGGCGCCTTAGGCAAAAATGGGTACCCCTCAGTGTGAAAACCCGCAAGGGCGCACTGGAAAAAGCTAAAGGTGGCCAGTCCTGGCGTAAACCCAAAAGGGCGGTAGGGCTAGTAAAGTGAAAAAAAAAAGAGAGAAAAGGCTTATCAAGCATCAGACTCGCTCCTCCTTAGCTCAACAAGGCGAGTCTCACTCTAAAGAACTTCCTCCTTGAGCCCCTCAAGCCTACGACGAAGAGTCTACATCGGCACGCGCAAGGCTGCGCTCCTTCTCGGTCCCCCGGACCTCTCACAAAAGCCCCTCCACTCTGTGGGAGGCCATCTGCTCGCGCTCGTAAGTGGCCTTGACTTGGGCGCCCACCTCAGCCTGGGCTCTCCGAAGTCTGCAAAGTTGCCCCGCCTCCGCTCCTGAATAGCGCGAAAGCGGGCGAACCCCTCCCACAAAGACGCAAGCTCAGTCATCCAGGCGTCCTGAGGGAGACCAAATGCATGCATCTGGCAATGCTACACCAAGTTGAGGACCATTCGGCCACTCCATCCCGAGGGCCATGAAACTCTAAAGCAGCTTTGAAGCCTTACTAGCTAAAGCTAAAACAAAGAAAGGAGTTGCCTCAGCCCGTGTATGGCCGACATCTACCCAGACCAACATGCCCTAAGGGCTGGTCTACATCAACCTTGGCTATCACAAGTCAGCGGTTAGCCAGCTTTAACATTCGGCGACATACCTCAGCGGTCAGCCGACACATCGACATGTTCGGCTACACACCTCAGTGGTCAGCCGACACATCTTCAATGATACCTCAGCGGTCAGCCGACACATCAACATGTTCGGCTACACCTCAGATGTTAGCCCGCACATCTTCGGCGACATACCTCAGCGGTCAGCCGGCACAATGACTTTTGGCCAAACGCACCCCCAAGGGTCGGCCAGTGTCAATCTCTAGCTATCACAGCTCAGCAGTCAATCAACGACGACTCAGATGGATGCGCCTCTTCGAGACAGGCCTACATCAACTTCGGGCCAACAAGTCTCTCAGAAGCAAGCCCCCATCAACTTCGAGCTAACAAGTCTCTCAGAAGTAAGCCCCCATCAACTCTAGGCCAACAAGTCTCTCAGAAGCAGGCCTACATCAACTCGGGCCAACAAGTCTCTCAGAAGCAGGCCCCCATCAACTTCGGGCTAACAAGTCTCTCAGAAGCAGGCCCCCATCAACTTCGGGCTAACAAGTCTCTCAGAAGCAAGCCCCCATCAACTCTAGGCCAACAAGTCTCTCAGAAGCAGGCCTACGTCAACTTCGGAACAACAAGCCTCTCCGAGGCAAGCCAGCATCAACCCTCAGCTTTCTGAAAAGCAACGAAGCAGTAAGGTGCAGTTCTACAGAAGGCACGGACCGTCCGCCTCCGCCCTGGCTTTGACGAACGTTCCGTGGGGGGCATTTGTTGGAAGCAAATTTTGTGTGCAAAAAAAAAAAACCCCGTCGGGGTGAAAAGAACCCGTCCGGGGTGAGAGGGACCCGTCCGGGGTCAGGGGGACCCGTACGGGGTCGCCCGGCCCCGGGCGGGTTGGCGCACAGGGTCTCCCGGGGCCGCGCGGCCCCCGAGGAGACCTCCCCGGGGTCATTCGACCCCGGGTGGGCCTGTCCCGGGTCAAACCACCCCGGGCAGAACCTGCCCGAGGTCGTTTGACCCCGGACAGGCCCACCCGGGGCCCGCGACCCTGGGCAGGCCCGCCCGGAGGGTCGCGACCCCGGGAAGGTCCCGCCCGGGGGTCGCGACCCCGGGCAGGTCCCCCCGGTGGGTCCGCGACCCCGGACGGGTCCCCCGGGAGTCGCGCGACCCCGGGGAGGTCCCGGACCGGTCCGGGGACCTCCCACCCCAGGGAGGTCCCATTCCCGCGCACGGACTAAAAAAATTTGAAAAATGACCTCCCCGGGGTCATTTTCATCCCGTTGGACTCGTACGGGGTCGATCACTCCCAGAGAGGTTCCCCACTTCTATAAATAGACCTCCAGAGGTCCAAAAAGAGAGAAGAAAAAAACACACAAGGGACAACCTACGGAGCATCCAGCATTCAGAGCTCTTTTGTTCGTTTGTTTCGACCCGCGTGGGGTAAGTCCCCGGGTCTTGTACTTATGCCCCTACGGGATATATTTACGTTTATGCCCCTCAGCGGGTCGTGTTTGTAATTATGCCCCTCAACGGGCCATGTTTGTAAGTCTTTACGTCCCGGGACGACCAAGTCATGTATTTCTGCCCTTATAATGGCAAAATTACAAAAATGTCCTCTCCGAGATCGTAAAAGACCCAAGTCCTGTAATTTGCAGTTATACCCTGCGACTTTTGTAATTGGGGCTACGCCCCTATCTCCCGCTCCAACACGGAACTCTGTACAGTCGACAACTCGTCGACAACCTTTGTACTCATTTGGAATACAAAAGCACTCAGCATGTGTTATGTATGTCATCGGGGGAAAATTATAAAAAAAAAACCCGACTTTTATAAAATTGTGCATATGCCCCTTCTTTGGCAAACCTGACACACATGAGTCTTTTATGAAGCCAGTGTCACTCCTTTAACCAAGAGATGTTGTCAGTTCAACCCGACACTCAGAGGTCATCCCAACCCTAGGTCTGTGTAGGGTACGATAAAATTACCAAAATACCCCTGCGACCTAAAAACGGCCTACCTGCCCCCGTAACCCTTCAGAAAGAGCCTCAGCGCCTTGGGAAGTCAAGAATCCGATCCTACTTCCGTTCCAGCTCAGAAATTTCAGAAGTGTCCCTGACTTGGTAAAATTACCAAAATACCCCTGAGTTGGTAAAATTATCAAAATATCCTCAGGGTCCAGAAAACTTCTCTCTACTTCAAAAATGCCTATGGCTTCCGCATATTTGCGCTTCCATTCCTAAATCTTAGGGTTTTGCTCAGACCTAGCCCTAATTCAGTCGTTTCTGTTGGTCGATGGTGAGTGAGTGGACATCATGAGCTCTTCAAGAGAGTTTGCCCTCAACATCAGAACCTTGTAAAAGACTTTGGGGATTTCTTTGACAGTCAAACAAAAGTGTTCGGACGTTAGGCCGATGTAAATCAACACTGACTACGGTCAATGGGGAGAGGTCCAACACTCGAACCCAAATCGTCTGATACTATGCGCACACACGGAATAACCCTCTCTATGCAGAGGAATGTCTCTTTTCAAAAAGAACATTTATTTTTCCCACGTGAAAATATTCTGTGTCTCACAGACATATGCTGACTCCCAATTGCAATACGTTGTGGGAAGAGTGAGTCCAGGTATATTTTATTTTTTAGATTTCTTAACCTTAATATATATTTCTACAACTTATATGCATTTGTTTATGGTTGGTGGAACAGCTGACTGGTGGATAATGGTGAACAACCGAGATGTAGGCAGCAATGCATTGGCTTTCATTGCAGTTAGGGTGCTCAGTCAAAAACATCGGCAAGCCAATGTGAAAGAAATTGGAGCACGTTCAGCTTTATACACTCGAAGGTTCGCAATCGGCTAAAGGCTGAACGGTTAGAGAAATTAGTGTACTCATCATCATCATCATCATCATCAGAGCCTTATCCCAATTAATTGGGATCGGCTACATGAATCCTGTTCCGCCAAAGATTTCTATCAAGTGCAATATTCATATTTAAACCCAAGAAACTAATGTCCTTCCTAATAACATCGCACCATCTCATATTAGATCTTCCTCGAGCTCTTTTACTAGCATCCACTAAAATTCGGTCACATCTTTTAATCGGTGCTGAGTTAGGGCGACGAAACATATGTCCAAACCACCTGAGTCTATTTTCTCTCATTTTACTATCAATTGGGGCTATCCCTAAGTCCTTGCGGATGCGCTCATTCCTAATCTTGTCCATCTTAGTCTTGCCACACATCCATCTCAACATCCTCATCTCTGCTACACACATTTTGTGGGTATGTTCCTTTCATACTGCCCAACATTCGGTACCATATAACAAAACAGGTCTCACAGCCGTTCTATAAAACCTCCCTTTAAGTTTCACAGGCATACGACGATCACAAAGGACTCCTGATGCACTTCTCCATCTTAACCATCCTGCCTTAATCCTATGTGTAACATCATCATAAATCTCTCCATTCTCTTGTATGATGGACCCTAAGTATCGAAAGCTACTACTCTTCGGAATGTTATGTCCATCAATTAGAACTATGTCTTCCTGAACCACTCTCCCATTACTAAAATTACAATGCATAAACTCTGACTTACTCCTACTAATTTTAAAACCTTTAGACTCCAAGGCAAGTCTCCAACGCTCTAACTTAGCATTGAGAGAAATTAGTGTACTGCCACTACAATATGAGGTTGAGAATAAAGAATATGAGGTTGAGACAACAGCTGCGAGACAAACGCGTCGCCGAGGATGCCGCCGCAGAAATTGATGTGGATGTCTTATTTGATGATGAGAATCCGTTGCAGTCTTGGGTGGAGACACGAGAGCAGGTTGATGAGCCTGTTTTTGATGATGATGATAGAAGATGGACAGAGGGCATACTAGATGAAGATGAGCCAAGAGATCCCGAATTCAGAAGAAAATCAAAGAGGGCCAGAGATACTCATGCGCACATGTCTAGGGTTGTTGAGGACACTGAGGAGCAGCATGATTTTCAGCCAGCTAGACACTCAGACTCAGATAGCAGGCCAGTCACTCCTAGAATGGGCAAGGCACCTACATCCTTAAGAAGAAGTACATCAGTGCATGGGCAAACTGAGAGAACAAATGTTGCTGCTCGAGAGGACCCGGCAATTGAGCAGTTGAAGCAGATTTATTTGAGGCACACGCCAAGGGGAACAGGATTCATGTCAAGGGTGCAAGAAGAAAGCACACCGGCACAGGAAAAAGCATCCCCAAAGGCCAAAAGGCGACTGGAGGCTGCAGGTGCTACAGGTGTTGCAGGTGCTACTGCTGGCGGTGGGGATGCTGGTGGTCCTTCCTCCTTCCACGCAGACACAGGCAGAGGATACAGTCAGGGTGAGGGAGGACATGAGTCACAGAGTCAATATGGGCATCCATCAGGTTATGGAGGTGGCCAACAGGAGGCAGCGATTTATGGGTCGTGGGGTTATGAACCATCATTCCAGTTCCATCCGGCCAGTTCCTCTTCTCTTCCTCAAGATTCTTATGCTGATACTGGATTCGGCTCAAGCCAACCAAACACTCCAAGAGGGATCCAAAGAGGGATGCAGGACTTGGCTACCTCATTATTCGGTTATAGTGAATATAGACCATACATGCATCCTTCTTATGGGTATGAACATGAAAAGTCAGACGATGAGGGAGAAGATTCTAATTATTACCCATATTAGTGCCTCTTCATTTAGGTAAAGATCATTTAATTTCCGTAACATTTACTGTGCCTAATTAGGTTTATTGTAATGTTTGAATCTACTTTATGCTTAGTATGTACTCAAGAATATTAGTTTAACATGTTCAATGTTTGAATTTCAATGTCTACTTCATGTTTATTGCACTTAATCTAATTTCTTTACAATCAAATGCATGTCTAGTGACTTTTCTGATTTTTATGTGATTATTCATATTTTTCTGAATTATTTCTGATTTTGTAGACTTATTTTGATTTTTTTTTGAAGCTTTTCAATGGGTTTCGGCCGGTTTCGGCCGAAACCGAAACCGGACGGTTTCGGTAGCGGACTCGGCCGAAACCGAGTCCGAAACCGATACCGCCATCCTTGATGTGCTCAACCATGTCTTCAATATTGTGGTCTCTTCGCTACAGTTCAACAGATGTGATTGGCTTTTAAGACTTTGAAGCTGGCAACAAATGATAAAGCAAGAAGACTTCTGCTTGACCTACTTCCTCATGGTATCTGCTGGAGCATATGGAGGGAAAGGAACAACAACATATTCCGGATAGGTACAACTTACGTTGAAAACATCTCACTTTGGGCTCTATTATTTATTTATCAGTGGCATAGATATATGTTGCGTATCTCCTTAGTTGAGTGGAGAAGGGCTATTTCTTCGTTTAGTGTAGTTATCTACTTGGTGTGGGCTTTTTTTTATTTTTTTCCTTTTTCTTAGAGCGTGAGGAAACTCTTCTCACGTCCCCATTGTACTACCCCAGTTGATTTATAAAATTGGTGATACAATCCACATTTTCTCAAAAAAGGAGAGGGTGAAGCTCTTCACTCTTGTATTGGTGTAGCTGTAGACCAGCAAACAAAGGAGATCTATTTATGGCACTGTCGCCTTGGACACTTGTCATTCGAGTCTCTCAGAGTCTTATTTATTTCATTTTTTAGTCAAATAAAAGTTGATTCCCTTTAGTGTCATTTATGCCCTTTGACCAAACAGTGTAGAACTGAATTTCCTATTTCTACGAATAAAAGTTCCACTCCTTTTGAGATCGTTCATTCTAATGTGTGGGGACCTTCTCTTGTATCTTCTTTGAATCGATATTGATATTTCATGGGTTTCATAGTTGATTTTACACATCATAAATGGGTCAAGAAAAGCGGTGCCATACATGGTTGAAACATTTTGCAAAAATGTGGAAAATCAATTTTATTAAAACAAGTTCTTAGATCCGACAATGCAAAAGAATATTTTGGGAAACACTTGAATCTATTCATAGAGAATGAGGGAATTATTCAAAAATTCTCCCATGAAACCAAAGTTCATATCTTTTCGGGAAAAATGCATCCAAAAGAAATAAATAATTGACTACCGTTCATACTTCGACCTGTCCTCAGGGTAGGATAGTTGGATAGAGAGCTTCACGGGTAACCGTGATGTCGCGGTATCAACTCCCACCATAGACATAAATGCAGGGAGGATACCAAACTGGGGTTCACCTGGGTTCCAACCTCACGGACTTCGTTGGGCCAAGGGGAGGCACACCATCCAAGAGACGTTTGGCCTGCCCATGGCTCAAGCTATTGGTGATTCAAGCTTGATCCTAAGCCGGTGGGTTTGCTCTTGGTATCCACAAAAAAAAGGAAAAAAGCTATATCAACCTTGCAAGCTAATGTTTATTTATTCTCTTGAACTTTAACCTTCAAACATTACTAGAAAGCAAAAGTTTTAGTTTTCTCAATAAACTCTGCATTAGACAAGCTATCAAGCCACTTTCCAAAAGACAAGCTATCAATCATGCTAGTTATAAATCATGATTAAGCAAATCCCCTCTTCTCATTCAATAAATGCATACATAGTTAGCCAGGGTATTTTAATATTTATTTTCTGGATGCATGTATACATTATCGGGTACTCAAATGCTCATAAAGTTCATGGTTGAGATGACCTTTGCCAGTGCCATTCCTTTCAAAACAGAGCATAAACGAAAAAACAAAACCTGATATAACACTCATAGCAAACAAATTGGAGAGTAAAGTAGGTATTGATTTTTTGCTTGCCTTTATCTAAGATAAATTCTTTACCTGAATCACCAACAAGTAGCTCAGATCATCCTAAGAGAACCACAATATCCTTGGTTGGTAGGAATTTTTTTCACCTTTCCTGTTTAAAATGCCTTGAACTTGTTTTCCCAAGAAACTTCCTCGAGTAATCCTATCTGCAGCGAGGAATCAGACAAAACACCATCATCATATTCTATCTGTAAATCACACATCAAGAATCTCTGAAAGTAGCCTGGCTCTAGCCTTCATCACAGAACTGCAGTACCTCATGCTTGAAAGATGTGGATCCATAATAAGTGGAACAAATATTTTAATAAACATCATGCGTCCCCACTGCCTGATCAACAATCCACTCTCCGTAAGTCCTCTCCATCTTCATAAATTGCTCCATGATGGGACATTTATTATTCTCCATCACAATTTCTTTGGGTTGCACATAATCCAGGGTATTCTCTTTTGATATTCAACAGGGTTGCTATTTTCTAATTTGAACTATTAAAGGCAACTGCATCATCTCTGAGCATCACATAGAGCATCTGAGCACACGAAGTTCAAGGCTCGTTGGAGGTTGGATTGATTGGCATTCTAATCAATCCAAGAGTGGATGAGGTCACAGGGATTAAGCATTTCCATCTGATCCTCTGGATAGGTGCCCTCCAAATCTTGGAGATTGTTGATTGCATGCTAACACTTAACATCCTACATGAGTTGAATCAGCACATTTTACTAAATGAGTCAGCACAATCTTCCTCCTACGGCTACTGGCTACCAGCCTCTACTGCTCTTTCTGCCTGTACTTTCAGTATGCTGGAGCTTCACTATCCCACTCCAGTGGATGTGCCCTTAGATAATAATAATCCTTTGTAATCGCTTCCTTAACCTCTCTCGCAGTACTGTGTTCCTTATACTCTTCAACTGTGACTTCTTTAGTCCTAGCAATTTCATACGCCCATGAAATCAGTTGCCCTTGCTAAGCATTTCTACTTAAATTCTTAATCAAGTGATCTTTATTCATTTAATCTTCAAACAATCTAGAATTTTATTTTTCTTCTCAACCTCAACCAAGGTTCTAAGCGTCCAAGATATAACATGTTTTAGGTATCACCCACTAAGAATTATAATCAACACTTCTTGGTCTTCCATCTTCATCAGCAAAGTCTTTAAACACCTTAACTTCCCATAAAAGCAAAGGCTATAGAATTAGAATCTCATTTTATCTATGATATCACCCAGACTCTTCAGTCCAAATGTTCAAGGAAGTCCAATGGTGATATTCATCATCTTCCTTCCAACAGGCATCGGAGACGATGCTCTTGCGGGCATATAAACCAAGAGAAGCTTCTTAAGCAATGCTAACACAGGACAATGCTGACCATAAGCCCAACTTTTCCTTACTTGAGTGTTCGACCCAGATATGCGAATATACGATGATAAGACAACATATTCTAAATGCTCACATAAGACCAAAGTATCTCAACAATTTTCCGTCTTATGCAATGCACACATTAAATATTATTTTCGGGCCATTTGATCCAAGTTCTCCCATCCCTCTTAAAGAATGCTCACTCCAAAACCCACAACCTCTTCCTGCGTGACTTCTTCTGAACTTTTCCAGATACAGAAGGACAAACATCTGTTTTTCCTCGAAACCACCTATTATGAAACTCCATACAACTGGTTTTGGTCAACATTGAACATCTGACTGTGGTTCTTCCTTGCTGACAACTTTGGACACAGTCTTGTTGTTTTTGTGATTTCTTAAGTGAGCTCCCGTAATCGCAGAGACGCCGCAAGCTCTGGCATGTGCCAGAAGCCACAAACGCTTCTCCAAGTCGCACCGCAAGCTCCCGTGACCGCCTATCTTTCCCTCCACGACGATCAAGGGATCGTCCGTATTTGAAGCATTTCTAGTGGTGGCCCTTTCTTACGCCGAAGGTCGGTCGGGGCAAAGTTCATGAATTTGTAGCTCGCATATGAATGGGCAGTCAGCGTCCTTTTACGAGGCTACTCAGCCTTCAAACTGATCATAGCAAGTTGCTCCATTCTCTTTTTCTGTTGCTATTTCTAAATGTCCCAAGTGGCATCTCCCCCACCAAAACGTGAGCACGTCCGCCGTTGTATGCATAGTTTACCAAAATAAATACTGATTCACCAAAACAACGACGGCTTACTATTGTTCCATCATGGGGTGTTTTTTTTTTGTTTCTTTTTGCATCCTTTATGGTTACCTTCCGGAATGGAGGATTTCCTTGGTGAGCGTCCGGATGGGCTCGATGTCCTTGAGGATGGCCGCCTCCCTATCTCTGTACCGCTTGCTCTCGAGGACGCCCCCCCAGAGAGTCGCCATCTTCTCGGAGGAATCCTTAGATTCTCCACCCGAGGCGTCGACCTCGGCGGCGACGCCGGCGCCGGTGGTGACGGTGGAACCTCCTTCACGCGGCGGGCAAGCGGCGGCGTGGAAAAAGCGCGAGCGGTGGACGGCGGCGGAGAGGAGGGGGAGGGGGAGGTGGAGGACGCGGCAGGGGGAGCCACCCCTCAGAAGGAGAGCGGCGGCTGCCATTGCAGCGGGGCAGGAGTGGAGGAAGACAGCTGAATGGCCGCAGGTGGCCTCGCCCCCAGGTGACCTTTCATCAGTCTCACCCGAGCGTTACGGGCCACGGGGTCATATAATAGTATTAGGTCCAGTATTTACGGAATTGTCCTTTCAATCCAGGTACTTCTTTGTAAAAGTTACTCCCTTTTTTTATACTCAATGGGCATTCAAATCTCGGATGCTCAGACCCACAAGCCACACACCGTCCGTAAACCGCAAGTATAAATATCATAGCTATCTCTAAGGTGTCGTTTGGTACAGGGATAGAAGGGGGATATCCCTAAATAAATCTTATTATGCATTTGGTACAAATATTTTTGGCAGAAATATCATGAGTCCTTTTGGGTATATCCCCAAAAACGGGGTTGGGAACGGTTCTCATTCTCCTAACCCCATTTTCTTCTCTCTCCTCACGTACGCTCCGTCGATCGTGCCCTCACTCTGCAGCCGGTGTCCCTCCGAACCCTCGCGCAGGCGCTCCTTCTCCTCTGTCGATCGTCGCTGCAGGTGCTCCTTCTCCCAGTCCAGTGGGCCCGTCTCTTCACCCTCGCTCCTCCACCATCGATCTTCGCGATCGTGCCCCTGCTCCTTCCCTCTCCGGCGGAACCCTCGTCCCTCTCCGGCACTCGCCTGCTATCGCCGTCTGTTGTTGTATGCTCGCTCGTCTGCTGTCGCCTGCGGTCGTCTGCTGTCGCCTGCGCTTGTCTTCCCGGTCGATCGCGCCATCCTCAAAAGTCCTTCCAAGCGGCTCCCATTGTCTCCTCGCCTGCCGACTGAAGCGCTCATTCTGCATCCAAGAGAAAGGTACACAATCTGTACCGAGGTAAGAGCATTTCTTCCTTATTTTTTCATTCATGTAATATCTTGACTCACCATATGTATTGCTCCTCCCTTATCATATTTTTAGCATTCCTTGGTATGCAGCAAATACTTGTTGTTTGTGGTGTTTATTGGTTGTTAATCTATCATCCAATGTGTTTTTATGGGCGGGTGCCACTATGAGCAGAACATATGAGTTATTTAATCTCCCGGAATCTGCATATTTCCATCCTTCACAGGGAATGCCGCTATACATAGCTGGATTGTATGCTTTTGCTAATTGTCAGAGCCTTAATTTCTACTCTTTGTGTGTATATATATATATATATGTGTGTGTGTGTGTGTGTATATACACTCTGGAAGAATATCTCCCTCAACAAATTATCCACTTTTTCTTTGTAGTCCAAGATTAGATATGGAATTATGAGATTTTTTACTTTTAATCTCTACAAATAGAGCTATTACATTTCAATCCTTCGAATACAACTATTTGTTAAAAAGTCCCTACAATCTTCTAACTCATTAATCTATCATCAAATGTGTTTTTTAATCTATCATCAAATACATACACGCACACACACACATGAGTTATGTATTGGCTGTTAGCATTGGCTGTTACCATAATACATCCTTCTATACGTTGTACCCCTGAAACCTACCAAACGTCCTTAGAAACACCATCGCCATTATATCTTTTTTGGCTGATCATTTTATGGAAGGGTTGTAAAAAAAATTTATTAAAGTTATCTCTACTGTCACACACACTGAACACACACACACCCTGGCTGTCTCCACTGCATGCACACACACACACACGAGTTACAATCTGTCTTCACTAAACCCCCCCCCCATACACAAATATAATCTGTCTCCCCTCACCACACACACAAAGGCTGAACACACACACACACAAACACAAAGGTTGTCTCCACCGTCACACGCTGTACACACAAACACACACTCTGACTGTCTCCACTGCATGTGATTTTTATTGGTTGTTAACCTGTCATCAAATGTGTTTGTTCGAAATTTAATATTCTCTCACACAATTTCATTTTCAGTCCCATCTAAGAAATTATTTGACAATTATGTAGGTTGCTCCTTCCCTCCCTTGGTGTGTTACTTGCTCCTCCCCTCCCTCGGTGTGTTACCTACTCCTTTCCCCTTAGGTAACCTAGTAGCATGTGACTGCAGTTGATTTTTAATATGCATTTATCAACCATATCTTTATACTTGTTTATGTTGTTCATATCTAATAATAGGGCAGTGCATCTACATATTGTTGTTAATATGCCCTCAGCTTTTGTGTGTTATTGATGAAATTATGTTTTCTTAAAAGTATGAGTGGATCAAAGGATGGTAAAAGTTGGGTGATCAATTGGAGCAATGAGGCAGACTTGTGTTTTGTCGATCTGCTTGCCGAGCACCGTGTCAGAAATGACGATTTTGCCAATGAAAACTTTACAAATGAGGCATGGAGAGATATGGTGAAAAAATTCAATGAAATGACAAAGTTATGATATTCATTAGAAAATTTGAAAAATCGTTTAAAAATTTTGAAGAAGAGGTACTATTTAATTATGGTTATAAAGAACCGTTCAAGTTGGGGTTGGGATGATGAGAAAAAAATACCAGTCCACAGAGGAACCTTGGGATGATCTCGCTGCGGTAGGTAACTATTGATTTGCACGTTGAATTGTTGATTTTAACTATTATTATATTAATAACATCTTGTCATAAATATCAGATCAACAAGGAGTACAGAGCAATTCAATGAAAACCTTTCATAGTGTTTGACCAAATGGATTTGATTTGCGCCACTTCCATGTCGAGAGGTGACTTGACTGTTAGTAATGAAGGCACATCCTATCTTGACACGTGGTAGTGATGGAGATGAGGAACAACGGGTTGACCACGATGAATCAGGGTTAGATTTTAATGTCAGTTTTATCTTGAATGACTCTGAAACACCTGAAAATATTCACCAACCGTCATAAATGTCAACTCCGAATACAGAGGCAACCACGGATCCTCCCGCTGCACCCACAAACGTTCCCTCTAGTAATGTTACTAGGAAGAGGAGACGGGCTTCATAGGGTAACGACGAATCAATTGACAAGCTAGTAGCCCTAGGTCATGAGAGGTTAACGTTGACCCGAGAGATGCTCCAATTACAGAAGACACAAGCCACGCCGTCAATGAATGAGACTGTTGGCATACTTATCAAGTTGCCTGCACTTCCTGAGCAAGATTTGTATAGAGCTATTGATGTTGTTAGATCTGTCGAGGATCGTTCCATCTTCGTAACCTTGCCAGAAGATTTGCGGCTTGGTTGGATATTAAGTCGCCTAGGCTACTACTGATACCGTCATATCATTTTTTCTAGTTCTTAATTAAATGTGCAGTTTTCAATATTCCCCAAAGTGGCTCGCACATTTAAGTAATTTGAGTGATTTCCTATTTTTTTGATATTTTTCTCCATTTTTAGAATTTTTTGAGAAAAATCTTAAACGCGGCGGCCGATAGGGACGCGTTCTTAAAAACATGTCGACCCCCTAATACGCGTTCTTCAGTCAACATTTGGGACTTTGATAGACCCAGAAAAAATTCAAAAAAAGAAAAATGTCTTGCTGACCAGACGCGTCTTTAAAAGTCATCGACGTTAGGTACCGAAATCAATGCACTGTCGGTGCCTTTGTCGCCGCTTTTATGAGGAAAAACAAGACGCGTCCAATAAACCGGACACGTATAAAGAATGTGTTTGGGATGGTGGACGCGCCTTCCTCAAAGAAAATAATTTTAAATTATTTAATGCGTCTGGTCAACGGGACGCTTTCACAGAAATTAATGCACTTTTGGCACTTTGGGTGTCGCATTATAGAAAATAAGACGCGCCCTCAACGCCGGACGCGACTATAGACCGTGTCTGGAACAGTGGACGTGACTTACTCAAGGAAAATAATTTTAAATTATTTAACGCGTCTGGTCAGCGGGACGTGTTCACAAGAAATTAATGCAATTTTGGCGGTTTAGACGGCGCATTACGGATGATGGACGCGACTCCATCAAAGAAAATAATTTTAAATTATTGAAAACGCCTAGTCAATGGTGTAGATTGTTTAATAGTTCTACCCCGCCCCCATAAACTAACATGCATGCATGAACATGCAACAATATGAATAAAGAAAATGGGGATGAAATGATGAGAAAGACATACCGTGATCGCCACCAAGGAATGACAACGCCAAAAGGACGAAGAGATGGAAGAAACGACACTGTGTACCTTGGAAAGATGATGACTTGATCGCGCTTGACAAATGGGTACGGAGAGCGATGTGGATTCAAACCTCCTCGTCTTCCCGTCGGCTAGAAGAAGATGGTCTCATGTTCATATCACGCTCTCCTGCAAAACAAAGCCAAAACACAGACAAAAACTCATTAGAAATTATAAGTGTAGCATCAATCCCGCAGTGATAAAGTAGGGGTAGAAATTGAGGGTAAACTCACCGGGGGAGATTTTTAACGCCTGTGGAAGGGTGGAAATAATAGGTGTGTGTGTTGTGGATGCATGAGAGTTGAAATCACGAGATAAGATGCAAAGAATAGGGAGAAATCATAGATGCAAAACATGCAAAAGTGCAGATGTAGCAGAAAGTGTAGAAAACTATGATGATTTGTGAAATTGGGAGGACTAGAACTAAGAGAAGAGACAACGAAATTAAGCCCTTGAGTATGGAATAGAAAGCCAATACTTCCCTCTTCAGGTCAGAGTCGAAATTGTGAGTTGGAGATGCAGCATGGCTTCGCCCCAGGTTGAAGAAGAGCCCCCATTCGCAACCTACGAACCTGGGTGCTTTAAATAGGAGCAGGAAACTTCTGGAGATAGATCCGAGATAAAGACCCAATTTTGGGGATTTAGATGTATAAATCTCAAGATAATAGTGATAGGAAGAGTCCCAAATCAATAGAAACTGAGGTGGAGGCTTATCTCCCTCGAAAGTGATGTCAACAAGGGTTCCAAAGAGTCCCACGGTGAAGAAATCGGAGTTCAGGAAGTTTAGGACTCTCTCTCTGGCAAACGGTCTATCGCACGACCGTTTCTGGATGAAAACGGTCTAGGAAGGACCGTAAGGGGATGGCAAACGGTCTAGGGGGTGACCGTAAGGCTCCAAGGGTGAAACATGATGATTTCGGGTAAGTTTCTGGAAAACGGTCTAGTGAAGGACCATTTTTTATGGCCTAGCGGTCTAGCAAATGACCGCTAGGCTGCTGAAGGAAAAATTCTGGGTATACTTTGCGTGACTTTAGAAATCGGATCATATATCTCAAACGGTGCAGAACTAACAAAAGTGGTAGAAGAAAAATTATAGATAACAAAAAGATGAACAACTTTCATGAAGAGGTCAAGATGAGAAAACGAGTGGAAGAGGGAGAAAATAGGGAGAGAACAGAGAGAGAAAATTCTGGGACACAGGTGAACATCACAGCCTTCTCGAAAAATATAAATAACTTGAAATCGGTGCAGAACTAGCTAATGATATAGAAGAAGAAATTGTAGAACCTTAAAAGACGAACAACTTTGATGAAGGACACTTTTTGAATAGAGGAACAGAAGGGGATGAAAAATGGCCGTTTTCAAGATTGCGCGGTGAAAGGGGCCGAATGTTTGATAGAAGCCGACCTAAATGGACCGTAAGTCGACTTGGAAGGTCGGAAGTTGATAAAATAAGCTCCAGTGCTCTAAGAAATTATGATCTCCAAAGTCCAAAGACTAGGGAACAATGAAATGGGCTCAAAATCCATCCAAGGAAGGCTCCAAAATAATGGATAATTCGGGACATCAAAAATAATGAATAAGAGAAATGACGCAACTTGTGGGCTAAAACGGATGTCAACAGATGCCCCTCTATCACGCCCCGAGCGCGGAAGATACTTGGATTACGTGACGCGTCTATATAGATCGTGTCATTAGAGCGATAAAATTTTTGACTTACATAATTACGGAGTGCGCAAAAGACTAATAAAATTTAATAATCCCAATAGTCTAAGTGATGATTATTTGATTAACCAAAGGAATTAAAGATAGTCCATGACAAATTCTAAATTTAAAATCCAACACTAGGCTACATGCCTTAACAAAGTTTATACCACTAACTGACATAGCTGGGAATACAAGGTAGACTCAAATAAATTCAAAAGACACGACTAGCTAATGATAGGTGATTGGCGGTCTAGCACTTTTCACTCGGTCTCAATCACATTCTTGTCGCTATCTGAATCACCTGAAAATGTTAGGAAGCAACTGGATGAGCGAATCGCTCAGTAGGAATTACATCTCAAATTCGAGCAATCTTTACGTGATTTACAATTTGCATATATTATCAGTATGGCTATGCATGACGTACGTATAAGAAAATCAGGTATACAGATAAATCTAGGCATGATGAACAATAAGAGATCAAGAACTGTATAAAGAGAGTATATCAAGATTTCAAGTATTTGACAAGTAGTATTTCAAGAATTTACAGATGTAAATGCCACTTCGGGGCAAGCATGGATTCGTGTACAAGTATGAACGCAAGTATAAGAATGAACTCATGTACAATTATATCTCAAGTACGAAGAAGTAAAAATTCAATTCAAGTAAGTAATGTCAAGTACGTATCAGTAGAATTGGCTATTATCAAGCAAGTATTCTGCCCTTCCTCGGGCCACAAGTCAAGTATTGCCCGTTCCGGGCCACGCAAGTCAAGTCAAGTAAAGAGAGAGTAGGGGTGGAGTGTCTCAAGTCAAGCAAGTACTCCGGTGCAATGCTAAACACCATGGTCAATAAATTCTCATGTGCACAAGTACTTTCGGGTGCTCCTCCCAGGACCAGACCGGGTCCTATATGCACAGCATTTCATGTATTACCTTTGACATCCACTCTCATTTATAGTCAATATGAAATTTCAAGAATTAATAAACGTAGTATTACAGACGAGATTAACTAGTCATTTGGTTATGGAGGACTCTAGAGGTGGTCCCTACAGGCTCAAGAGGTGGCTCTAGTCGTGTAGCACTTTACGCCGTACGGCCTCAAGAGGTGGCTCCCACAACGTAGCACTTTGCCCTGCATGGCACTTACCTCTAACACTCCCAAATGGTAGTTTAAGAGGTTTAAGATTTGACCATGTAGGATATACACAAGTAGATTTTTTATGGAATGAAAATTCAAGAACTCATAATACGCAGGAGTATGGATTAGGGTTGTGTTTGTACAAATCACGAGACATATCAAGATCAGAAGCTGTAATCAATGAGTTGGCGTCTGGGGTTTTGCCAATCTTTCAAATTTTTAATTTTTAGAATTATATATATATATATATCAAATTGGCGCCTCCCATGGAGTCTTCATTTAATTGAAGACGACCTGGCCGTCGCTATTTAAGTAATTGGCGCCCTGGTTTGGGACGCCAATTACAGAGGATATTTTTTTGAATATATATATATATATAATGAATTGGCGCCCCTACAAGCAGTCTTCAATTAATTGAAGACTTGCTGGCTGCCGCTATTTGATGAATTGAAGACTTGCTGGCTACCGCTATTTAACGAATTAAAGACTTGCTGGCTGTCGATATTTAACGAATTGAAGACTTGCTGACTGCTGCTATTTAACGAATTGAAGACTTACTGGTTACCGCTATTTAACGAATTGAAGACTTTATGAGTAGTCTTCATTTAATTGAAGACTCTCCGGGGTGTCTTCAATTTAAGTACATGTTCAACTAATTGACGACACTGCGTAGGGTCATCAATTGAGTTATCTTTCAAGTGGGTTGTGCTTCATATCAGAATGGTACACTCTGTGATACAAGCTACTATTCATTTTTCCAAAGTTTCTTCGAATCAGAATCCGAAGACATGGTCAGGTGGCGAAAAATCTCAGGGTCACAGAAGTATATTGAGACAAAATTTTATGGTTCAGTTTAATAGTTATAGATTTTTGAATGCGTTTATTTACTAGTTACTGAAAATTCTAAAAATTAGAATTGACGTCATTGCAGATGTCTTCAATTAATTGACGACCATACGCGGCGTCTTCAATTCTGAAATTAGCGCCCTAGTCAGGGGCGCCATTTACAGATGGTTGGTCACTATTCATCAGTATAAAATTTCTTCGAATCAGAAAGTAAGAGTACGTGCAGGTGGGGAAAAATGTCAGGATTCCAGAAACATGTTCACATACAAATTTCATGCTTTAGTTTGATAGTTATGGATTTTTGAATGTGTTGAATTATTAATTATTAGCAATTGTGGAAATGGAAATGACGACACTGCGAAGTGTCTTCATTTAATTGGCGCCCCCTGAGGGGTCTTCAATTTGGTAATTGGCACCCTGGTCTGGGGCGCCATTTACCTGAGAACTGGGGCTCTCATTTTTTTAAAACATGCAAGTATTTGGTGTACATAGATTCTATACTAAGGTTTAAAACATGGTTATTAAGTCTGTAAAACTTGTGTAATAAAATATGTTCAAAAACTCATGAAATCATGCTTAACCGACTATATTCACCTCATAAAGATCATGGTAACAGTATGTATAAAATCATATGCGACAGGTGTAACAGGCTATTAAGATATGTATAACATGGTATATACATGGTTATTGCTTGATCATGATAAAGCCAAGTGATATATAGCATGATTGACGAGTTAATCGAACTCTAAGCATGCATCAGTTAACCTATTTAGCTACTAGTTAGGCAAGGATTTGAGAACACCTACCTTTTGTCATGAGTTACGAGGTTCAGAATAAAGAAGCTGCAGCAGGATCGCAGCAGGACGTAGACTCGGGAAGAATACGCTCCTTCAGCACTGATGGCGGCAGTAGCATCTGTCAGTGCTACGGAGGGGATTAGTTATAGGGAATAACAAAGCATTGGTTTATTGCTTTGCGGGTCCTGGTGAGTAGGCATGGGGTTTGCCAGCTAAAATGTGTTGTTCGTGTCTCAACCTTTTAGAAACATAGAATTAAATGACGCCCTTGTAAGGGGTCGTTCATTAATCTAGGTGGTACTATTCATGTATATGACGTCTTGCACGAGGGCGTCATTAGTCTAGGTGGCATTATTGATGAGAATGACGCCCTTGCAAGAGGGCGTTAAATGTTTAGACAATTCTGCCACATTCACGTGTTAGCCTTCATGGTGTATCTCTACATATTAATATTTTAGTGAAAATAGTGGTTTCAAGAGAAAATGGCGTCTCTTCATATAGTCTTCAATTTGATTGGTTGGAAAAGGTGGAAACCACTTACGTAAAATCCATGGCCCATGTGTTAAAGTTTGTCTTGTACATTTATATAATAACCCGCTCATAGTTTGATTCTTTGTACAAGACCTTCCATGTAAGATTCTCTAGGAAAAGTTCCCTACGTACTATGCATAAAGTGATGGTTGTACATTTATATGCTAGCCCCCATGAGGTTTGGCTCTTTACATAAAGCCTTCATGTTTCTTTATGGCATAAAGTGAGGTTGGCTTGTATATTTATGTAGAAATCCGATAATTAAAAATAAGAAATAAAATTTTTAATTTCATTATGTAATTAAAATTTTCACGAAATAATTAAATTATATTTTTACTATATGAAATAAACTAGTTTATTGAATTTACTTGAATTAACTAGAAGTAAATAGAGATTAAATGTTTTAAACCTTAGATAAATCATAGAAAGCTCAATAAAAGTCTATGTAATGGACTAGGATCACAATTGGTCCATTAGATAATTCATAATGGGTTGGATTAATAGATTAAATGATTTATTAAAGGTTAAATTGACTAAATTCGTAACATGTGTTTAATATGTAATTTAAGGGATTAAAATAACCCCATTTCTAGAAGTTTGGCACAAAAATGACCCTTACCTAACAGCCCACCTTGGACCAGTCATTTTTACATTGGTTTCACACCAAATGGAGGTTAGGTTAAGAAGAAAATTTAGAATTTTCTTCTAATTCAGAGTTGGAAAGTTTGACATTGTTAGGCAAGAAATCTTGACAAATTTGGCCAAATTTTGGTTATAAATAGAACCTCATTCGACCATCAAATCATCCCTGGAGGTTAAGGTTACGCTGCTGCGAAGATTGGTGGAGATTTGAAGGAAGATTTGGAAGATCAAAGGGTTTTCTTATATTTAAGGATATTTATTTAGATCCGTCTAAAGGTAGGTGTCTCTCAGGCTAAACTCTAATTAAATCATGCCATCTTGTTCGTTTTTCTGTCCTCTTTCCATTGATAACTCATTTATTAAATTCTGTTATGAAATGAGCAAGTTATGGTCATTTTATTGGAGGGGTATTCCCATTTTTTCATCAGGTCCAGAACGTACTATACCTCAGTAGCGCATTCTGAACGCGCTGGCCCGACATAGCGCATTCATATAGAGTGTTTTCCCGCCCCCAAAGGGCAACCAGATAATTTAAAATATATATATATATATTTTTTAGAACGCGCTACCTTAAGGTAGCGGGATCTTCATAATCGCGTTAGCTTATGCTCGGCTCGGCTAGCGCGTTAAGAGAAAAAACAAATAAATAAATATATACAGGCTCGGCTCGGCTAACTTATGCACGGCACGGCACGGTACGGCACAAATAAATAAATAAATAAATAAATAAATATACTAAGATTTTCGTATCCATTTAATTCAACTCACAACTCGAGCTCACATCCTATGTCCCTTGGGTCCTGACCCAAGGGTGAGCTCTCCAACATATAAAGCCAAGGAAATTTTTTGTAACTTCCAATGTGAGACTAAACTTAAGTCACTACACAATGTGAATTATAATATTTGGAATCTCTAATAATTATAAGTATTTAGTCACCAAAAGTAAGAAAAGGTAATATTAGCATGTTTTAATTCTTACAGCAGGTTAAAAAAATTATTTTTATAGAATAAATTATTTTTTCATGTAAAAATCTATTTTTAACCATCTTAGTAAATTATAACCATATTAGTAAATTAATGCATGAAAAATATTTCCAGCATGTTAAAAATAACTTCCAACATGATAAAATTATTTTATCCATACTGAGATATAAAGACTAATTTCAGCATGTTAAAATCTATTTAAAACTATTTTTTTGTGCATGTTAAACCTAATTTCCTATTAAATAATTCGTAAATTGATACATGAAAATTACTTCCAGCATGATAAAATTTCTTCCAGCATGATAAAATTATTTCCAGCATATTAGAATTATTTTTAGCATGTTAGAATTATTTTCAGTATTTTAAAACTATTTTTCAACATGATAATTCTATTTTCCTATCAAATAATTAATAAAAAAATATAAAAAAATAATTTTCAACATTATAAAATTTATGTTGTTATCAGAGAATTTCTTTAATTAGCATGGTAAACTTATCTTATCATCCTATCAGTAAGTTAATGTATGAGAATTATTTTAGCATGTTAAGTATTAATTTTAACATGTTAAATATTAATTTTCAACATGTTAAAAATTAAATCCAGTATGAAAATTTTATTTTTATCATCTTATCAGTAAAAAAACATATGAAAATCAGTTTCAGCATGTTAAGATTATTTTCAGCGAGTTAGAGTTATTTTCGACATAAAAGTCTATTTTCATAACAAGATTCTGATTTTTATAATAAATCACCGTTTTGGCTAAACTAATGCATCGTTAATGTACAAAAATTTCCTATAAACATGTCTAAATACTTTTAAACTAAATGCACACAAGATTAAATCATGGAATTAAATTAATTCTATTAAACTCTAATTACTTGACTTTTCTTCCTAGTTACCGTTCTTTCTTGAATTCCACGACTTAATATCGTTAAACATGATACCTTAAAATTATTTTTAACTTCTCTTGCTACTTCTGAGATTTCTATCATATCTGTACTTTTTACAGTGAGCTTATTCTTGAAATTCATTGGACATAGTGTTAAGTGGATGTCTAAACGTACTTGGGATCTTATGATCTACTGACCCAATGCCTGGCATTAATGGGACCCGGTCTGGTCTTGGGAGGAGCGCCCGAAAGTACTTGTGCCCATGGGAGTTGATTGACCACGGTGTTGCATTACACCGAAGTGCATGACTTGCTAGATTTTACAGCATTCCACTATTCGTACTCGTTTACTTGTTACTGGTTTACTTGTTTACTTGAAAATTACATGAATTACTTGACTTGTGTGAAAATGGACAATTACATGAAATTCTTTGCTTGTTCAAAGTTATTGCTTGAAAATTCCTCTTGATATCATATTATCTCAATTACTTGGAAATTCCATTTATGTTTATACACTTCCCGATACAAGTTAGAAAATTACTTAAATTGTTAATACTTAAAGATTGCATGTTTCTTAGAGATATAAATCCTACTGAGCTTTTAGCTCACCCTACGTTTTGGTTAATTGTTGCAGGAAATGAAAATGAATAAGGGAATGGACAAGAGTGAGAGAGTGATTTTTTTTTTTACCTAGGTTTATGTAGATCATTAGTGTTTTTACAAGAATGATGTATTTTGGATTTGGAAGTTTGTAATTGCCTTTATGACTTATGAATTAATGATGTAAACTTTATTTTGATGGAATAAAAGTATCATTTTCTCATTCATTTCTGACTTTAGAAATAAAATTGTACATGCTCTGATCGACACGATTGTTTACGACTCGTCGCGCCCTCGATATTCTGCGTCGGGACGTGACAGTCTTTGTGATATTAGAGCCTAGGTTACATAAAATCTTAGGTTTCACAATTATAGGTTCATTCTTAACTTAGGTTAGATTTAGATCAATATCTAGAAATTGGATAGGTCTTAAACCATTCCCGGTAAGATCGGGTAGAAACACGGGTTAAGTTTTAAGAAAAAGGGAATTATCAGGAAATAAATACCAAAACAAAAATAATAAACCTTGGAATTATGGTTTCAGGTTAATTCTCGCAAAAGGCCGCCGAGAGAGCTCAATGGCGCGAGATGTAGCGCACCGTTCAAGGCTTAACCCAAGCCCTCCAACAGGTTGCTCAGGGAGGAGCAAACCGAGGAGCCAGAGATTTGCATAGGAATTTTCAGAGGATGAACCCTCCCAAGTTCGCAGGATCTACGGATCCGGATGAGGCCGAACATTGGATTAAGGAGATCGAGAGGATATTCCGAGTCATGCAATGTGCCGACAAGGAAAAGGTCCTACTCGCTACTTTCCAACTGGAAAGGGATGCACGTGCCTGGTGGGAATCGGGCGAAGCTATTTTACCGCACGACCAAATTCTATGGGAAGAGTTCGTGGAACACTTCAATAGTAAATACTTCTCCGACCGAGTACAAGAAAGAAAGGCCGCCGAGTTTGCCGCTTTGAAGTAAAAGGGTTTATCGATGGTGGAATATGAAGCTCAATTCTCAAGATTATCTCGGTACGCCCCACATCTCGTTGATACCGATAAAATGAAGGCACGAAGATTTCTTAACGGCATTAAGGCACAATATATTACTCAACTGGCCCCGATGGATATCCAAATATATAGTGATGCGGTACGAAGGGCACAACTCTTGGAAGATGCAACGGAGTTATCGGATCGCATCCGAGGAAGAGAAGCCAAGAGAGAGCAAGTTACTGGGTCCGGAAGTTTCAAACCTTCCTTCGGGAAGAAAAGGTCCAATGACGGACGTAACTTCATCAAGGACGGACGTAATTTCAACAAAGGTGGATGTAACTTTCAAAGGGACAAGAAGTCGAGGACGTTCAACAAGAAAATTGTTCCTTTCTCTACGTCATCAAAAGAATTAGGCAAATATTGCGAGAAGCCCGGACACAAAGCCGAGGAATGTTGGAGAAAGCTCAGCGCATGTCTTCGATGCAGGAGTCAAGAGCATAGGATCCCGAATTGCCATCTTCTCAACGGGCAAGTTCCATCACCGGCAAAGCTTCCTATTATTGCCAAAAAGTAAGGAAGACTTCAAGCTCTTATGGATGCGGAACCTACTGAGGAAGGAGGCGTCGTGGAAGGTACTCTTTTCATATACTCCAAGCCTGCCTCTGTCTTATTTGACACCGGAGCCACACATTCATTTATATCTAGAAGAATTGCTGGTCTTTTACCTATGAAGCCCGTTCCATTAGTGATGTGACATAATCTAGGACTTAAGTAAGCAAGCACAATTCGCAATCAAACGGACCGGTATTGGCGACCTCTCTCTCGACGCTCACCCAAGTCCCGGGGTAACTTGGCGATGCCAAGTGGAGGATGTGAGGGCTGGGCCTTACTGGTAGAGGGCCAGCAAGGCCAAGGTTATTTCCCCAGGGGGTATGACTGGCCCAACTCAATGAGGCCGACGATGTGCCAAGGGCACGGGTTGCACTCTTCACCCCACGGTGATCTCTTGAAGCAATGGAGCTTAAGGATCGAGCTCTCACTCTCATAGCCAACAGAGTTTATGAACTAATATTGGAAAAAATAAGCACTAAATAGAGCTAAGATTGGAGCACTTACTCAACCAGTTTGAAGAAACCGGTCCCGCTCGGAGACGTGGGCGAGCGGGGAAGCGTGGGTTCCCCACACGCCGCGCCGGAGAAGTTTGACTTGCTTAAGTCATTACAACACTACACCCCATGCAAGGGGGGGACCTTGGGAAAGGGAAGTCAATGAATACAACCAAACAACCTCTCACAGGGAGGGGCTGTAAGCCGGCCAGGCGGGGAGGGGGGGAAAACGTAAAGGGAGGCCGAATGGTGGATGATGCCAATTCTGTCTGCTCTCTGTGAGTACAGATAGACTGTCGAAGAAGTGGACGCTGTGACCGCTCCCGAATTTTGTTGGGGACGAGACCAGCTGGAAAATCTTCGTAGGAGACCTGGGAAGTCGTCCAAATTTTGCTGATTTATCAGATTGCCGGTGCTGGTCGGAGCAGAGGCATGAACATGGAAGCAGAGTTCTGGCTCTATCTGCTTCTGGACTACAACAGTAGGAAGACGAAGTCACCCCGGGCGCTCCCAAGCTCTGAATCGGGCTTGGCCAGAGTCGACGGCTTCTTTGTCGAGTCCTCTTCGAGCAGAGAGCCACGGGAATGCCAGGCAATGTCGAGGTAGACCTGAGCAGCCCAAACAGTGCTCAGGTATTGGGCCAGTCCAGTAGGGGACAGACCAGCACACCTGAGGGAGAAAAATGAGAAAATGCTGCTCCGGAGGCTGAACGAAGTGCTGCTTCTTGGAGATGGAAGGAGACTCGTAGCAGAAGCTCTCGGCCAAACTGCGCCTCAAGAAGCAGAGGGATGTGGCTGTGGGAGCTTCTGGAAGTATCCTCTGGCTGTTGTTTGGAGCTATCTTGCGCAGTCGGAGAAGAATGGCTCCCCTGGGCGATCACCAACTCAGAACGGGACGGGACCACCGCCGTTACGAAGAGGACAGAGAGACGCTTTCAACGGTAGCTCTTGGGCCTCCAGGGACATTTGTACGAAGCCGAGGTCACCTCTGCAAGCTGCCATTCCTCTGCTGACTCTGAGCTACGAACTGGTCAGCTGGGATCTGCTACAAGGCCGGGGTGGAGATGGTGCCAATGGGTGGAGGGGTTGAGGGAAGGGTAGCAGAGGGTGTAGGGAGTCAAGGGGAGGGCTAGGGCTGTGTTGGAGGAGGAGGAAGAGGGGAGGGACGCATGGTGGCAAGGTGATGGTTCTGCCAAGGTGGAGGGAGAGTGAAGGGTGGTGGAGGCTCTTGGTGGAATGGATTGGAGGGAAGGAGAGGGGCGGCCTATTCTAATGGAGAGGGCTAGGGGCGACCTAAGGCTGGGGGATGGAGGGAATTTCAAATTCAAATGGGTCTTGGGGGCTGGGAGATTGTGTGGGGAAGAGAGGAGATTGTGTTGGAATGGGGAAGATTGTGTTCGAATAGCCAAGGATCTTCTAGGGAGAAGCAAGATTTGGTGGGGATTTGGTGGAGGGGGTTTCCAATACACCTAGGGAAGGGAATGGGGGGTGAGGTGGCAGGTGAGGTGGAGGAGAGAGAGGGTAGGTCACAGCCCCCCCTTGTAGAGAGAGAGGGAGAGAGAAAGAGAGAGAGAAAGAGAGTGTGGATTCTCTCCCCTAGGACTTCTCACCCCTATTGGATTCACTCCACTAGAACTATATAATTTGAACTCTCAAATGAAAATTTGGCATTCATTCATTAATTTGAAATGGGGGGAATGAGGTCATATATATAGGCAACCCACATTTTACAAAAAGTCCCTGACTCATGCAATAATGACAAATAAGTAAGGGGGTAGGGGCACCCTTGGGCCAAGCCCACATAATTGTGCCCAATAGCTAACCTAATGACACTTAAACTTAGGGAAATAAAATAAGACCTAGGGACATGACTCAAATAAAGTGGAAAATACATCAAATGACTCAAAATAAATAACTAGACCATGTCGGATGCAACCGGGGCGAGGAGACGAGCCGTGAATGTGGGCACGGGAGGTGATGTCCCCATCATACTCCCGGGGTGCGGAGAACTCGACTCTATCGAGTAAGAGTCCTTCCCTCCTCGGAGGGTGTAGAAGTGATACCGCCCACAAGTCTTCTAAAGGAGACTGCTCCATCCACCCGACGAGATAGCGTTCGTATACCTTGCTCCTGGTGGTAGTGACCGGTTCATCCAATATTCATTCAATTCGCTCACGCTGGGCTCTCTTGGCTAGTGGACTCTTCTCACGGGTGGGTGCTCTCTCAATGGGGGAAATGGGCTCAATATCTTCATTAGGTACTGATAAGTGTGTATTTTTCCTTCTTAATTCATAATTATTCATATTTTTATGAGCTTAAATTATGATAAATATACACTTCTCACACTTATTGATGATTTAGACTCAAATGTTTAATTTTCTGAAATTAAATAAATTTTAATCATAATTTTTACTTATTTATGCAGGCACGCAATAGGAGGAAAGCTCCAAGAAAAAGATAAAAAGGAAAATAAAATTATATGTTGAATGGTCCAAAAGCCCGAGGATTGGTTCAAAAAGAAAATAAAAAAATTTTAACAAAAAAATAAATTTATTTACTATTTTTTAGAATTTTTCTAATAATATATAGATATATATATATATAGCTATATAGATATATATATATATATAATATATATAATAAAAAAATAAATAAAAAAAAAGATTCAAAACCCCCCCGCCCTGCCCTTCCCGCCTTCGCCGCCCGCACGGGCGACTAGGCGAGAAGGGCGAAGGCGGGGGGGGGGGGGGGGGGGCTCGTGGCAGGCGAGGAGGGCCCAAGGAGGCCACGCGGTCGGCGAGGGCGTCCACGCGGCGCCCACAGGCGCGTCAACGAGGCGCGGGAGCACGCGCCCGCGTGCGACACGCGGGTCGGCAGGAGACGGCGGGCCCACGGGCAGGCCGCCTACCCGGTCGGCCGGCCGGCGCGTTGTGCCGGAAGAGAGAAAAGAAAGAAAAAGAGAGAAAGAGAAGGAAGAAAGGGCTATAAAAATTCCAAAAAAATTTGGAAAAATCCGAAAAAAATAGAAGAGTGTGCAGCACATTCAGCCTAACATTTTGGATCCAATAGAGCATCAATTATGTTCACATGAAGAGAAAGGGAGTGCTGTGATCCCTATAAAAGGGGGTCTATTGGCCATTGTAAGAAGAAGGTTGAGTTAGAGATAGAGCTAGCTATGAGTCATTTGTAATGTTTTCTGAAGTTGTTGATTGTTGGAGTTGTGTTTTACAAGCTTTTGAAGTCAAAGTTGTAAGTTGAAGTTATTTCAATACAAGTTTCATTTTGGAATTCAGTCTTTTCTTAGCCTTATTTCTCATTGTTATGATCTTCATTTAAATTTGAGTTCTTCATAAAAGTTGTTCCTTTTTAAGTTTTCTTCAATTTCTCTGTTTAGCATTTCTTCAAATTCTTCCTAATTCATAGAGTTCCTATCCATTTTCTTAAGTGCTGTTTTGTATGTTTACTGTTCATCCATAGTGAGACCTTCTAATATTCTTATATTTTGAAGTCTTTCGAGACCTCTTTTCAATCTGAGTTATTCATCAAAGTTGTTCCTTACTTGTAGATCTAAGTTTTGTTCTTCTACCATATCTCCAAATTCTGCTTATTTTGTGTGTTAGAATTAATTTTTCAACGTTCTGATTTTTGCTCTGTTACTGTTCATCCGAACCAATAGGTCATAGTTTTTCAAATTTTTCATTGTCTTCCTTTCATTTTCTATTTTTATGTTCTTCATAAAAGTTCTTCATCTTTTTATTCTCTACAACTTTCATTTATTTCACTTTGTCTAATTCCTTCTAGATTTTAAATTATTCTTTACCTTCCAAACCTCTATTTCAAAAGATTTCTGTTGTAATTGCCACTTGTGTTTCCACTTGTGTTTTGTTTCAATTTCAATCCAAACCTTTTCTTCACGGTTTCATCACACATACCCAAAGCGGTAAGTCTTCTTCAAATTATCTCATGGCGTCGACTTCCAAGGCGGATCGATCTTCATCAAAGGCTCGGCAAGGAAACGACGGCGTTCTTCAATTGGCTAATTATTCCTTTCCTTTACTTTTCTCTTGATATTTAAAGTTGTAATTTCATTCCACTTAGTGATAATCGCACTCCATGAACAAAATTTATGTTTTCAAGCATAAGGGTATTTCCAACTTGAGCTAAAATCAAATATTCTCTCCCAGTGGGATCGACCCGTATTCACCACTGTACTCGTATTTTCAAAATCATTCGAGTGAGTGAGTGCGGTTATAAATTTTGAAATTTGTGTGGCACGGCATTTTTAAACGACGATTGTCGAGCGCATCAAATTTTTGGCGCCATTGCCGGGGATCTGGAATTTTTTAAAGTTGGATATTCTTGTGTTTGATTTGTATATTTGTATATTGATTTTGTTATTTTATTTTGCAGGAAAAAGAAAAGAAATCAAAAACTCAAAGAAAGAGGGAAAAACAACCTGAAATTCCAAGGATATGAAACATTGTTGAAAGCCCGGAAGCATCCCTAAAGGACTGAAATCAAGAAACATGTTCTACTTTTCCAATTTCTACAAAAATTTAAAAAATTCTTCAAAACTCAATAAAAATCCAAAAATAATCAAAAACAAAAGAAAATTTTGTGTTGGCTAGATAGGTTCATTAATTAAAAAACAAAAAAAATACTTGCACCAAAATCCAAAAAAAAAATTCATTTCAAGATTAGAAACCACACATCATGTTTGAGGACATGCATCATTTAGCATAGAACTTTTCTTTATTTAATTCCTGTCAATTGCATATTGAAGATTGCGAGGGGCAAGGTATGTTCTACTCACCATATTCTGGCATTCATTTTGCATAAAGAACCCCTTGTTTGAAACTGTGGTGTGTATTTTCATTTCAAAATATTTGAAGGGCAACACCCCTAACAACATAAGGTGGGGATTTCATCACCCTTCCTTAGCCCGCAAATCACAATTCCCTTGCATCTCTGCATTACCTACGCCTTAATAAAAGTCAGTAGACGTTGGCCCTAGGATCACACTGTGGTTCTTGTGTTATCTGAATTTACCCTCTTATGAAAACCGGTGCCTAACGCAAGACGATCGGACGGCAAACGCCTTAAACGGGTTAGTGGTTTGGCATAATTAGGTCCCTACGAAAGTAGGGGGTACCTCCCACTGCCCCACCCCTTACCTGGCTGGTGGACATATTGAGGGTGAACTTCAGTTTCACTTTAATCATTTTGTGAAACCTCACCTGTAGGTTTAGGGCACATCTAGGTCATTAGGGTAATTTGTGTGTGAAATTGTTTGTGTTTGTCTAAAAACAAAACAAAAACAAAAGCATTTTCTTCTCTTTTCTTCGTCATAGTATGTCAATATAAACCACAAAAAAAAATCATTAAAAAAAACCATCACTCTTTCTTGGGTCTTTTGCATTACCACATCTAAATTTATTCAGGCCCATTACTAGATTCTTTCATGTTCAACTATGCGGGCTATTTGAATTCCAACCCTTCATTTGTCCCTTAACATCAAACTCCTTCACTTTTCCACAATGGGATTCACAATTCATCTTTTACCCAAGAACCGTATCAATTGTCATCGAATTCTTCCACCTCTTTCTCTCACACAAATCCATATCCTAGGTGGGAAAACCAACAATCATCCTCTTGGGCATCCTCTCAAGACCCCATTCAAAGTCCTTCAAACCCACACTTTACAGATTGGACTTCATATTCCAATGATCCTTATAATCGAGCCCATTCTCAAGGTCAACCCATCTACTCTCCCCCACCTCAGTACCAGACTGATTGCTATTCTGATTATTACTCATCCCAGTCTGAGTGCCATCCAACATATCCAGCTCCTCCAAAGTCTCATTTCGAGGACAAGTTTAATCAACTGACTCAACTTATCTTGGCAAATCAACAATCCCTTAATGCTCAAAGCCAAGTCATTCAAGCCCAAATTGATCAACATGATAGAGAGCTAGCAATGGACCTACATGATAGCCTCACCACGGAAAACCTTGAAAATCAATTTCTTGATTATGATTATAATATCAGCTTGAATGAACCAGCCATCAACCCTCACTTCACCAACTCTCAAATAATTTTTGATGATGAGGATAATCGGGAGCAGCCATATCAGGAAAATTGGGGGGAAGCTAATGCAACTCTGATGGCCAAGGAAAATAATGAGAAGTTTAAGTTGGGGGGAGAAGAAGGGAATAATGAAAATCATATTTGGGCCAAAACCTCTGATGACTATTATGACCCAGCCCAACATACAAATCATTCCTGTAACGACCCGAGAATCCGATTACCGGGAAGGCCCGATAACCCGAGACTCGCACCGCCACCCACGAGCCCGAAGACTCGGAAGGGTTAAAAGGATGGTGTGGAAACTACACAAGCATCACAAATAATTGCAGAAATTAAACAGTTATGATATTAAGCAGGAAATGAATTAACATTTTACATGGTCCACAATAAAATAACAACAACAGCAACAGTAGTCCACGACTAGTATAGTGACAAGAAAGAAAAGTACAGCTACACGGGGCATCCCCCGGCTCTGACCTCTGGCACTACCTCTGGGCACCCGCACCACGCTTCCGCTGCGCTCCTGACACGCTCCCCGAAGGTGGCGCCTCACCTGAAACACGGTGAAAACACGCAGGGAATGAGTCTCGGAACAAGACTCAGTAGGGATCACTCGAACCCTACCTCGAAAAACGAGAAACCACTACTCTAGCGGTAGAAAGGTACCTCGGAAAGGAAAGCCCTGTACTCTACAGAACTAGACCCTAACGGCACGCAAACCGACACACGTGCCACGGTACGAGAAGACCGAAACTCAACGGTCGAACCGTCAAAACCCGAAGGTCGGAAACACACGACTGACAGTCTGACACTCCGTACTCAACAGGAGTACCACCCACTAGAAGCACAGCCGGTAGCGTCCCCTGACGTCTTACACCGCACCGCAGGTGAACCGCCTGACATGGTAGGTCCTACCCGAGGCGCAAACACCGTACAAGTAACTACAACAAGTGACTAGCTGGGGTCACGCCCGTCGACGTGGGTCCAACCGCCCCCAACCACGTGTGCACACACAGACCGCGCGTCCCTGGTCTGGCCCTCTGACCGGTTTTCCCCTCAGCCGGACTCTGGCTGCAAGACGTGGGGCCCAACGGTAACCGGTCCACAAACCGTCTCTAAAGGTCAGCCCGTACACCACTCCCTGGTGCGACTAGCACACGCGTACTAGTAGGCTACGACTAGTGGAGGGTCACAGAAGGAGTAGACTCTCAAGTCTCGGAAAACAACGGTGCAACTGCAGGTACGAGGAACGCCCCTTGTACCAACACCGACGCACGGTGACCAGCTGACAACAACATCTCCCGGTACACTCTGTACGACGAGAGACACACCGACGCAACCCGTACCCTTGAACGGTCCACACTGGGCCGCTCAGGGATGTGCGGTCACATAGGGACCGCACAAGGGTTAGAACGGTCATATCAGGACCGTTCCACCCAGGGTCCAAACGGCAGATAAACGGCCAACACAGGACCGTTCAAACAGATGTGCGGCCAACTCTTGACCGCACGTGGGTGAGGAACGGTCACCTCCTGGCCGCTCGTCTCCCAACGGTAAAAAGCCTGGACGGTTAGTCCTTAGCCGCACTTGGGGAAGGGCGGCTACGGCTTAGCCGTTCAGGTGTTGTGCGGTCAGGGCCAGACCGCACATCCAACCATAGCGCTAGGGGATGTACGGCCAGCACCTGGCCGTGCAAGGGGTTATGCGGTCAGCTCCTGGCCGCACATCCCAGAGCACTGCACAACGGTCACAACCAACGGTCAAAACCCTTGGGGTTGGGCGGTAGCTGTGGGGCCGCACATTAGGATATGCGGTCCCACGATAGACCGCTCAAGCCCACTGCGCGCCAAGCCTCACCCAAAGCGCGCCGAGCCGATGAACGGTCCGAACGGAACCGCATAGGGGTTGTGCGGCCACTGGTTCGACCGCACATCGCTCACCGGCGAGAAAATGGCGAACCTCACCGGAATCGCCCAATCGGCCTCAAAACAAACCCCACGGAGGGGGAAATGGCGAGAGAAGAACCCCCAAGCCCCCTAGCATGCTCCTACGCCCTTAAACCGTGAAATCGGGGCTCAAAACGATGGATCGGACGAACTCACCCCGCGGCATGATCGACCCTTCCCGGCTCAAAATAAACCCCTCTCGACCTCGTCTCGAGCTGAAACTCACGGGGAAGGAAGACATGAGGCTAAGGAACGTCACCCTACCTCCGGTCCGCGACGAAACGCTCCGATCCGAGCTCGAAGTCGCGAAGAACGCCGCTAGAATCTCGCCTCTCCACGCCTCCCACGCTCGCCGTATGCCCGCACGATCGCCACCACGTCACCCACGTCCTCGCGCCGTCGCACCGCCGCCGTCTGCAGCCGGAACGGGGGTCGGCACGGTCGAACGGGAGAGAAGGAGGGAGAGAGCCGGCCACGGTCGCGTGAGGGAGAGAGAGGAAGGAAGAAGAAGAAAAGAGAAAAGAAGAAAAAGAAAAGAAAAGAAAATGGGAATATATAGAAAATCCGATTTTTCGGAAAAATACCGAAAATTAGAAAAATACATTTCCGGAATCCTCGGAACGCACCGATCGCAACGGTACCACTCGTGCCTCGGGGAACTGCCCGGTTCGCCCGCAGCGAGCGTCCGAAGAAAAAGCCGAAACACACACCGGAAATCGGAAAACACGCGCGGAAAAAGCCGCGGAACGCCTCCGGGCCTCCGAAACGACTCCGGATCGCGCCGATCCGAACACGAAAGATGTCCGAAACGAAATTTCGGACACAACGGAGCCGGACACTCCGAAAACCAGATCCGGGACCCACGAAGAAGGATCCGAAAGGTCCGGGATATTACAGCCCTCCCCCCTTAAGGAATTTCGTCCTCGAAATTGAGAACAACCCAAGGGGAAAGAAGAGGAAGACTCACTCAAACAGGTACGGGAACTGCTGACGCATCTCGTCCTCACGTTCCCACGAAGCCTCACCACCAGAGTGTCGCTGCCACACGACCTTTACCAAGGGAATGACCTTGTTCCGCAGGCGCTGCTCTCGCCTATCCTCCACGCGGATCGGAAACTCTGGGAGAGAAAGATCTGGAGTCACCTCAGGCCAAACGGAAAACTCGAGCACATGAGAGTCATCGGGCATATACTTCCGCAACATAGAGACGTGGAACACGTCATGCACCGACGCCAACTCAGAGGGTAACTGCAACCGGTAAGCAACCTCACCGATGCGCTCCACAATCGCGAAAGGACCAATATAGCGGGGACTCAGCTTCCCACGCCGTCCAAACCGCATCACCCCCTTCATCGGAGAAACTCTCAAGAACACATGATCGCCCACGGCGAACTCGAGGGGCTGCCGCCTACGGTCAGCATAGCTCTTCTGCCGACTCTGGGCCGCCAACATGTTCTGACGAACCAGGTGCACAACATCCACACATTGCTGCACCAATTCCGGTCCCGTCAAAACACGCTCACCCACCTCAAACCAATCAAGTGGAGTCCGACAAGGACGCCCATACAATGCCTCATAAGGAGCCATGCCGATGCTCGAATGAAAGCTGTTGTTATAGGCAAACTCCACTAACGGTAGGTGATGAATCCAACTCCCCTGCCACTCCAGGCAGCAGGATCTCAGCATGTCCTCCAAAGTCTGAATGGTCCTCTCAGACTGACCATCTGACTGCGGATGATACGCCGAGCTAAATGCCAACTCCGTGCCAAGAGCTCGCTGGAAACTCCTCCAGAATCCAGAAGTGAAGCGCGGATCCCGATCCGACACGATCGAAATGGGAACCCCATGCAACGGCACGATCCGCTCCACATAAAGACGAGCCAACTTAGGCACGCTCCAGCTGACTTTGACCGGTAGCAACCGCGTCACCTTCGTCAGCCGATCCACCAGCAACCAAATACTGTCCTGCCCAGTCGGGGTTCTGGGCAACCCCACCACAAAATCCGTGGTCACATGGTCCCACTTCCAAGCAGGAACATCCAAGGGCTGGAGAGTACCGCCTGGTCGCTGATGCTCCGCCTTCACTTGCTGACAGATCAGGCACCTGGCCACAAACTCGGCCACATCTCTCTTCATGCCAGGCCACCAGAACTGCCTCCGCAAGTTCCGATACATCTTCGTCGCACCCGGGTGCACAGTGTACCTGCTCCCATGAGCCTCGCGTAACACCGCACGACGAACCTGCTCCTCCGCTGGGACGTACAGCCTGCCACGAAACCTCGCAGCACCGTCCTCGCCGAGCTCCACATCAGCCATCGCAAGAATCCGGGGCAACTCAGGGTCCGCATGCTGAGCCTCTGTCACCTGACGACGAATAGCAGGAGTGACAGTCAGACTCGCAAGCACTGCCAACCCTGGCTCCTGGGGAATCTTGAGCCTGAAAGATACTTCGGGCACCTGTTCCCAGAGCCTCCACTTCCTCAGCATCAAGGTACTGATCACGACCTTCCTACTCAAGGCATCGGCGACGACATTCATCCTGCCCGGCTGATAAGACAGGGTGAAGTCATAGTCCTTCATGAACTCCATCCAACGCCTCTGTCTGAGGTTCAGATCTCTCTGCGAGAACACATACCTCAAACTCTGATGGTCAGTGAACACCTCGAACTTCTCACCGTACAGATAATGCCTCCAGATCTTCAGCGCGAAGATCACTGCCGCCAACTCAAGGTCATGGGTAGGGTAGTTCTCCTCATGGGGCTTTAGCTGCCGAGATGCATAAGCCACCACTCTACCATGCTGCATCAGAACAGCACCCAATCCGACGCCGGAAGCATCTGTACACACCACAAAACCTCCCGATCCAGAAGGCAAAACCAACACCGGAGCCGAGGTGAGCAATCTCTTCAGTTCCCTAAAGCTCTGCTCACACTCCTCGGACCAGACGAAAGGCACATCCTTCCGCGTGAGCCTCGTCATCGGGGTCGCAATGCGGGAAAAATCCTGGATAAACCGGCGATAATAACCCGCAAGCCCCAAGAAACTCCGGATCTCCGTCACCGACCTCGGCCTCGGCCATTGCATCACAGCCTCGACCTTGGCGGGATCCACGGAAATACCATCACCAGAAATCACGTGCCCCAGAAAGTGCACCTCACTGAGCCAAAACTCGCACTTGCTGAGCTTCGCATACAACTGGTGATCTCGCAACGTCTGCAGCACCACACCCAAATGGTACGCATGCTCCTCAGCAGACCGCGAATAAACAAGGATGTCATCCACGAAAATGACCACGAACTGGTCCAAATACGGGTGGAACACCCTCTGCATCAAGTCCATGAAGGCTGCTGGGGCATTGGTGAGCCCAAACGGCATCACCAGAAACTCATAATGCCCGTACCTCGTACTGAACGCAGTCTTCTCCACATCGGACTCGCGAATTCTCAGCTGATAGTAACCGGACCGCAAATCAATCCGCGAGAACACTCGCGCAGACTGAAGCTGGTCGAACAAATCATCAATCCGCGGCAATGGATACTTGTTCTTAATGGTCACGTCATTCAGCTGCCGATAGTCAATGCACAACCGCAGACTACCGTCCTTCTTCTTCACGAACAACACGGGCGCACCCCAAGGGGAAAAGCTCGGACGAATGTACCCCTTGGCCAACAGTTCCTGCAACTGCGCCCTCAACTCCCTCAACTCCGCGGGGGCCATACGGTAGGGAGCCTTCGCCAAAGGTCCCGTACCAGGTACAACCTCGATCACGAAATCGATCTCCCGCTGGGGAGGTAATCCAGGCAACTCCTCAGGAAAAACATCGGGAAACTCGCACACCACCGCAATGTCCTCGACATTCGGCTCCATCCGGTCAGACACAACCACAGACGCGAGAAAACCCTGACAACCTGAATCAAGCAATCGACGGGCTCGAATAGCAGAGATAAGAAATCGAGAAGAGGCGGAACGGATACCTTGGAAATAGAAGGTCCTCTTGCTCGGATGTTGGAAGTAGACCCTCTTCATCCCACAATCCACCACCGCTCCATGAGTCTCGAGCCAATCCATGCCTAGAATCACGTCGTAATCCCGAAGCTGCAACGCATACAACCTGCCTGGCATACTCCGCCCATCGATCCACACCGGAACCTGGTCGAAGCAATACGGAGTGACCATAAAGTCACCCGAAGGCAACTCCACAGCCAAATCACAGGACAACTGGGTCACCGGCTCCTCGACGCTCGACGCGAAATCCTCCGAAATGAACGAATGAGACGCGCCAGAATCAAATAAAACCCGAGCCGCACAACCCAAAATCTGAACGGTACCTTCCACGAGCTGCGACGCTACTGCCTCTGCCCTGGTCAAGTGCGTGATCTGGCCACGAGCTCTCTGCCTGCCTCCCACACTAGCTGACCTGGGTAGCGGCGGATACTGTCCCTGCTGCTGCTGCTGCTGGGAAACCTGCTGCTGCGGCGGCCTCTGAGGACAGTCGCGCGCCATATGCCCTGGCTGGTCACACCGAAAACAGATGATCGGCGCCGTGCACTGCCTGCCTGGGTGGGTCCCACTACACCGTGGACAAGGTCCTCGCGATCCACCCACCGATCCCTGTCGCTGCAAAGGAAACGGCTGCTGCACACTGCCCGATGAAGCCTGCCCCTGATCTCTGGACTTCTTCTTGCCGAACCCCTTCTTGAAGAACTTTTTGACCTTCGTGCCAAAGGACGCAGATCCTGTCACCGAAGCTGCCGATGCCGGTACTCCTGAACCACCCGACGCAGACTGAAAGAAACCCTGCTGCTGAGTAGCCGACTGCTGGCTGCGACCTGACACAGACTGCCCCTGGCTGATCGGTCCTCGAGTCCTCTGCATATCCATCTCCAAGGAAATCGCAACACGAGACGCCGTCTCGAGATCAGTGGCCCCATTCGCGATCAGATGGTGCCTCAGCTCCAACCTCAAGCCCTGCACAAACTGCGTCGTCCTCACCCTCTCATGCTCCATGATATGAGGTGCGTACCGACCCAGCTCGACAAATCGGGCCCTGTACTGCAACACGGACATGTCACCCTGCACCAGCTCCAGAAACTCCCGCATCCGCTGCGTAGCAACAATATCTGGACAGTACGTACGCTCGAAAGCACTGACAAAGTCATCCCACTCGATCTGCTCAAGCGGACGAAGCTGAAAGGACGTCTTCCACTCGGAAGACCACCACCTCCGAGCCGTACCCTGCAACTGGTTGTAGGCCAACACCACTCTGTCCTCGACAGCACTCTTCGCAGAACTGAACACCCGCTCCATCTCATCGAGCCAATCACGAGCCGCATCAGGGTCTGCCTGGCCGCTAAAGTAAGGTGGATGAAACTGCATGAAATCCCTCACTGCTCGGCCTGGCCCACCCCTGACTGACGAGCCCTCACCGGCCTCTCCGCCGAACTGCTGAGCCATGAGATGGTACATGCCACGGAGAAAACCCTCGGCCCCCGGAGCCCTCGCAGCATCCGCGGCCTCGGTAGCTCCCGGAACTCTGCTATGCTCCTCCTGGTCCCTCTGGACCCCCTGCTGGATCTCCTGACCTCCAGCCGACTGCCCCTGCTGAGAGCGAGAACTCCTCCTCGGCGCCATCCTCGCTCCTTAAGCACAAGACAGAAAACACAGAAACGGAAGGTCAGAATAAAACACGCGGTGCCCAATGCCAGCGTCACCTGTACATCATCGTCATGGACTAGTGGACCAATACAATTACCTATGATTCTCATGTAATTCCACAACCGCGCTCTGATACCAGCTGTAACGACCCGAGAATCCGATTACCGGGAAGGCCCGATAACCCGAGACTCGCACCGCCACCCACGAGCCCGAAGACTCGGAAGGGTTAAAAGGATGGTGTGGAAACTACACAAGCATCACAAATAATTGCAGAAATTAAACAGTTATGATATTAAGCAGGAAATGAATTAACATTTTACATGGTCCACAATAAAATAACAACAACAGCAACAGTAGTCCACGACTAGTACAGTGACAAGAAAGAAAAGTACAGCTACACGGGGCATCCCCCGGCTCTGACCTCTGGCACTACCTCTGGGCACCCGCACCACGCTTCCGCTGCGCTCCTGACACGCTCCCCGAAGGTGGCGCCTCACCTGAAACACGGTGAAAACACGCAGGGAATGAGTCTCGGAACAAGACTCAGTAGGGATCACTCGAACCCTACCTCGAAAAACGAGAAACCACTACTCTAGCGGTAGAAAGGTACCTCGGAAAGGAAAGCCCTGTACTCTACAGAACTAGACCCTAACGGCACGCAAACCGACACACGTGCCACGGTACGAGAAGACCGAAACTCAACGGTCGAACCGTCAAAACCCGAAGGTCGGAAACACACGACTGACAGTCTGACACTCCGTACTCAACAGGAGTACCACCCACTAGAAGCACAGCCGGTAGCGTCCCCTGACGTCTTACACCGCACCGCAGGTGAACCGCCTGACATGGTAGGTCCTACCCGAGGCGCAAACACCGTACAAGTAACTACAACAAGTGACTAGCTGGGGTCACGCCCGTCGACGTGGGTCCAACCGCCCCCAACCACGTGTGCACACACAGACCGCGCGTCCCTGGTCTGGCCCTCTGACCGGTTTTCCCCTCAGCCGGACTCTGGCTGCAAGACGTGGGGCCCAACGGTAACCGGTCCACAAACCGTCTCTAAAGGTCAGCCCGTACACCACTCCCTGGTGCGACTAGCACACGCGTACTAGTAGGCTACGACTAGTGGAGGGTCACAGAAGGAGTAGACTCTCAAGTCTCGGAAAACAACGGTGCAACTGCAGGTACGAGGAACGCTCCTTGTACCAACACCGACGCACGGTGACCAGCTGACAACAACATCTCCCGGTACACTCTGTACGACGAGAGACACACCGACGCAACCCGTACCCTTGAACGGTCCACACTGGGCCGCTCAGGGATGTGCGGTCACACAGGGACCGCACAAGGATTAGAACGGTCATATCAGGACCGTTCCACCCAGGGTCCAAACGACGATAAACGGCCAACACAGGACCGTTCAAACAGATGTGCGGCCAACTCTTGACCGCACGTGGGTGAGGAACGGTCACCTCCTGGCCGCTCGTCTCCCAACGGTAAAAAGCCTGGACGGTTAGTCCTTAGCCGCACTTGGGGAAGGGCGGCTACGGCTTAGCCGTTCAGGTGTTGTGCGGTCAGGGCCAGACCGCACATCCAACCATAGCGCTAGGGGATGTACGGCCAGCACCTGGCCGTGCAAGGGGTTATGCGGTCAGCTCCTGGCCGCACATCCCAGAGCACTGCACAACGGTCACAACCAACGGTCAAAACCCTTGGGGTTGGGCGGTAGCTGTGGGGCCGCACATTAGGATATGCGGTCCCACGATAGACCGCTCAAGCCCACTGCGCGCCAAGCCTCACCCAAAGCGCGCCGAGCCGATGAACGGTCCGAACGGAACCGCATAGGGGTTGTGCGGCCACTGGTTCGACCGCACATCGCTCACCGGCGAGAAAATGGCGAACCTCACCGGAATCGCCCAATCGGCCTCAAAACAAACCCCACGGAGGGGGAAATGGCGAGAGAAGAACCCCCAAGCCCCCTAGCATGCTCCTACGCCCTTAAACCGTGAAATCGGGGCTCAAAACGATGGATCGGACGAACTCACCCCGCGGCATGATCGACCCTTCCCGGCTCAAAATAAACCCCTCTCGACCTCGTCTCGAGCTGAAACTCACGGGGAAGGAAGACATGAGGCTAAGGAACGTCACCCTACCTCCGGTCCGCGACGAAACGCTCCGATCCGAGCTCGAAGTCGCGAAGAACGCCGCTAGAATCTCGCCTCTCCACGCCTCCCACGCTCGCCGTATGCCCGCACGATCGCCACCACGTCACCCACGTCCTCGCGCCGTCGCACCGCCGCCGTCTGCAGCCGGAACGGGGGTCGGCACGGTCGAACGGGAGAGAAGGAGGGAGAGAGCCGGCCACGGTCGCGTGAGGGAGAGAGAGGAAGGAAGAAGAAGAAAAGAGAAAAGAAGAAAAAGAAAAGAAAAGAAAATGGGAATATATAGAAAATCCGATTTTTCGGAAAAATACCGAAAATTAGAAAAATACATTTCCGGAATCCTCGGAACGCACCGATCGCAACGGTACCACTCGTGCCTCGGGGAACTGCCCGGTTCGCCCGCAGCGAGCGTCCGAAGAAAAAGCCGAAACACACACCGGAAATCGGAAAACACGCGCGGAAAAAGCCGCGGAACGCCTCCGGGCCTCCGAAACGACTCCGGATCGCGCCGATCCGAACACGAAAGATGTCCGAAACGAAATTTCGGACACAACGGAGCCGGACACTCCGAAAACCAGATCCGGGACCCACGAAGAAGGATCCGAAAGGTCCGGGATATTACAATTCCCCTCCTCACTATTCATCTCTTCCACCCTCCGCTAATACCTCTGATGATCAATTCATTCAGTTACTTCCCCACAGTCAATCCCTCCAACAGCAAATCAATAGGCTTACTGAGAAAGTCAAAATCATGGAGGGAAATCAATTCTTTGATTACTCTGAACCCAATCCTCATCAAGTCCTTCACACTGACTACGATCAATCTATGAATCCCCGAGAGCATAACACTCCTAGCACTCTTAATTTAGAAGATAAAGGGATTATAGAGAGGTCTTCTCAGCAAAATTCAAATGCGAACTCTAACGTAGAGGGGATTGTGGAATTTAGTGGAGATGCAATAGATGAAGGTGATGAACCGATGAATGAAGCTGAGGAGCTTATGCTTGATTATCATGAGGAAAATGCTAGAAAGGTGGATGATCTTGAATTAGGGGGAGAGGAAGAGTATACTGCACCGCAGATCTTTAATCACATGTCTTCCCCTGCATTTGAGGAAATTCCCTTTGAAGATGAAAAGGAAGAAGAAGTGAAGGTCAAACAAGAATTGCATATATATTTGAATAATGAAGATGGGGTAAATGAGGAATTGAATGATTTGAATATACCGCATGATACTTTCAATCTAGAGGAGAGGGTAGAGCTTATGTCAATTCTTGACCACGGTGATTCTTTTGAAGTTCTTCCAACCGACTGGTCTACTCTTGCTCTACATGATGATCCCATAGCCTCTAAGGAGGAACATTTCATAATTGATGACATGATTTTTCACAATGTTCCTCCTCTATTCTCTGATTGGGGTGGTCCTTTTGTGATGCCTCCACCTCGATACATACTTTGCCCTTGCGCTCACCAGTCACATTCGTTTTCTTCAGGGCATGAAAAAGACACTTTTGGCAAGGATAAAATTCTTTGGTGGCTCATTTTAAAATCAACTTGTTGGTTGTTGAGCTACAGTGCGTCTGGCTGAAGACGGTAAACTTAGCGCTTTTTGGGAGGCAGCCCAACGTTTTCATAGTTTAGTGTGCTAATAAATACTTTTTGGGAGGCGACCCAATATTTTATGATTTGATTTCTTGTTTTAGTGTGTTTATTTTTCAGTTGTCAGGCCACAACGCAATGAAGCCCTCGTCATTTTACCCCGACCATCAGGTTGTATCCTTCCATCCCAACCATATTATCTGTTTAATTGTTCTCTGATCTTTCTCATGCTTATGCCATTGAGGACAATGTCATTTAAGTTTGGGGGGGAGTTAAAAATTTTTTTTTCTTGCTATTTTGTAATTTTGTATTGTCACGCTAAACAACAATTTTCCCCGAGTTGATGTTACTTGATTCATGTCTCATGAAAAGTAATTCTGGAATAGCAACGACTAGGAAAAGGATGATGGATAATTTCTTTAAGCTAGCACTAGAAAACTGATTTAAGAATCTCTTTAAAGTTCAGATGCACTTTAAAAAGTGAAAATCACGTTGCACGCTAATGAAACAAGTAGGACAAGCCTTCTGCTATTTTGGGTATGTGTCGGATATTCTACATTTCTTGAAAAAGAGATTCGTTATAAGCTTTCTGCCATATAAACTTATGAGAAAAAAAACACCATGAAAAATGCTCCGATTCTGAGTAACCGGGCCTACTTCACCTAAGACGTGTTGAGATTCGCGTCAAAAGGAAAAGGGAACTCTGATCTGTGGAACCAGGCCTACTTCACCTAAGACGTGTTGAGGTTCGCGTAAAACAGTGAAGAGTAGTGCAGCATCATGTGTGTAGAGAAAAAAAAAAGCAGACAAAGAAAAAGAAAAAAAATAAGAGGAAAAGAGATCCCAAAAGGGACAAATGAAATAAGGCAGATAAAAAGCTATTATGCTTAAAGCTCTCATTAAGAAGTGCAGAATTGAAAAGTATTTGTTCGGAATAGCAAATGGAGGATGTAATTATCTTCACTGTGGACTTAGCATTCCACATGCACAAGTGCTACTGAATTTTGATTAGAATTCTTGATCATGTACCTGAATTTCCGACATAAGGCTAGTCTGTGGTAATTACTCCAGATTCCTGATCTTTAGTTAACTCTATGAAAGATGATCTGGAAATGAAGCATGAATATCTTTAAACTTTTGTTAGTCCTCAAATTTTCATTATGTGCATTGCTAAGGGACTAGCAATGAGTAAGTTGGGGGGTGTGATAAGTGTGTATTTTTCCTTCTTAATTCATAGTTATTCATATTTTTATGAGCTTAAATTATGATAAATATACACTTCTCACACTTATTGTTGATTTAGACTCAAATGTTTAATTTTTTGAAATTAAATAAATTTTAATCATAATTTTTACTTATTTATGCAGGCACGTAATACGAGGAAAGCTCCAAGAAAAAGATAAAAAGGAAAATAAAATTATATGTTGAATGGGCCAAAAGCCCGAGGATTGGTTCAAAAAGAAAATAAAAAAATTTTAACAAAAAAATAAATTATTTACTATTTTTTAGAATTTTTCTAATAATATATAGATATATATATAGCTATATAGATATATATATATAATAAAATAAATAAATAAATAAATAAAGATTCAAAACCCCCCGCCCCGCCCTTCCCGCCTTCGCCGCCCGCACGGGCGACGAGGCGAGAAGGGCGAAGGCGGGGGGGGGGGGGGGGGGGGGCTCGTGCCAGGCGAGCAGGGCCCAAGGAGGCCACGCGGTCGGCGAGGGCGTCCACGCGGCGCCCACAGGCGCGTCAACGAGGCGCGGGCGCACGCGCCCGCGTGCGACACGCGGGTCGGCAGGAGACGGCGGGCGCACGGCGGGCCCACGGGCAGGCCGCCTACCCGGTCGGCCGGCCGGCGCATTGTGCCGACAGAGAGAGAAAAGAAAGAAAAAGAGAGAAAGAGAAGGAAGAAAGGGCTATAAAAATTCCAAAAAAATTTGGAAAAATCCGAAAAAAATAGAAGAGTGTGCAGCACATCCAGCCTAACATTTTGGATCCAATAGAGCATCAATTATATTCACATGAAGAGAAAGGGAGTGTTGTGATCCCTATAAAAGGGGGTCTATTGGCCATTGTAAGAAGAAGGTTGAGTTAGAGATAGAGCTAGCTATGGGTCATTTGTATTGTTTTCTGAAGTTGTTGATTGTTGGAGTTGTGTTTTACAAGCTTTTGAAGTCAAAGTTGTAAGTTGAACTTATTTCAATACAAGTTTCATTTTGGAATTTAGTCTTTTCTTAGTCTTATTTCTCATTGTTATGATCTTCATTTAAATTTGAGTTCTTCATAAAAGTTGTTCCTTTTTAAGTTTTCTTCAACTTCTCTGTTTAGCATTTCTTCAAATTCTTCCTAATTCATAGAGTTCCTGTCCATTTTCTTAAGTGCTATTTTGTATGTTTACTGTTCATCCGTGGTGAGACCTTCTAGTATTCTTATATATTGAAGCCTTTCGAGACCTCTTTTCAATCTGAGTTCTTTATCAAAGTTGTTCCTTACTTGTAGATCTAAGTTTTATTCTTCTACTACTTCTCCAAATTCTGCTTATTTTGTGTGTTAGAATTAATTTTTCAACGTTCTGATTTTTGCTCTGTTACTGTTCATCCGAACCAATAGGTCATAGTTTTTCAAGTTTTTCATTGTCTTCCTTTCATTTTCTGTTTCTGTGTTCTTCATAAAAGTTCTTCATCTTTTTATTCTCTACAACTTTCATTTAGTTCACTTTATCTAATTCTTTCTAGATTTTAAATTATTCTTTACCTTCCAAACCTCTATTTCAATAGATTTCTGTTGTAATTGCCACTTGTGTTTCCACTTGTGTTTTGTTTCAATTTCAATCCAAATTTTTTCTTCACGGTTTCATCATACATACCCAAAGCGGTAAGCCTTCTTCAAATCATCTCATGGCGTCGACTTCCAAGGCGGAGCGATCTTCATCAAAGGCTCGGCAAGGAAACGACGGCGTTCTTCAATTGGCTAATTATTCCTTTCCTTTACTTTTCTCTTGATATTTAAAGTTGTAATTTCATTCCACTTAGTGATAATCGCACTCCATGAACAAAATTTATGTTTTCAAGCATAAGGGTATTTCCAACTTGAGGTAAAATCAAATATTCTCTCCCCGTGGGATCGACCCGTATTCACCACTGTACTCGTATTTTCAAAATCATTCGAGTGAGTGAGTGCGGTTATAAATTTTGAAATTTGTGTGGCACGGCATTTTTAAACGACGACTGTCGAGCGCATCAAATTTTTGGCGCCGTTGCCGGGGATCTGGAATTTTTGAAAGTTGGATATTCTTGTGTTTGATTTGTATATTTGTATATTGATTTTGTTATTTTATTTTACAGGAAAAAGAAAAGAAATCAAAAACTCAAAGAAAGAGGGAAAAGCAACATGAAATTCTAAGGATATGAAACATTGTTGAAAGCCCGGAAGCATCCCTAAAGGACTGAAATCAAGAAACAAGTTCTACTTTTCCAATTTCTACAAAAATTTGAAAAATTCTTCAAAACTCAATAAAAATCCAAAAACAATCAAAAACAAAAGAAAATTTTGTGTTGGCTAGATAGGTTCATTAATTAAAAAATAAAAAAATACTTGCACCAAAATCTAAAAAAAAAATTCATTTCAAGATTAGAAATCACACATCATGTTTGAGGACATGCATCATTTAGCATAGAACTTTTCTTTATTTAATTCCTGTCAATTGCATATTGAAGATTGCGAGGGGCAAGGTACGTTCTACTCACCATATTCTGGCATTCATTTTACATAAAGAACCCCTTGTTTGAAATTGTGGTGTGTATTTTCATTTCAAAATATTTGAAGGGCAACACCCCTAACAACATAAGGTGGAGATTTCATCACCCTTCCTTAGCCCACAAACCACAATTCCCTTGCATCTTTGCATTACCTACGCCTTAATAAAAGTCAGTAGACGTTGGCCCTAGGATCACACTGTGGTTCTTGTGTTATCTGAATTTACCCTCTTATGAAAACCGGTGCCTAAGGCAAGACGGTCGGACGGCAAACGTCTTAAGCAGGTTAGTGGTTTGGCATAATTAGGTCCCTACGAAAGTAGGGGGTACCTCCCACTGCCCCACCCCTTACCTGGCTGGTGGACATATTGAGGGTGAACTTCAGTTTCACTTTAATCATTTTGTGAAACCTCACCTGTAGGTTTAGGGCACATCTAGGTCATTAGGGTAATTTGTGTGTGAAATTGTTTGTGTTTGTCTAAAAATAAAACAAAAACAAAAGCATTTTCTTCTCTTTTCTTCGTCATAGTATGTCAATATAAACCACAAAAAAAAATCATTAAAAAAAACCACCACTCTTTCTTGGGTCTTTTGCATTACCACATCTAAATTTATTCAGGCCCATTACTAGATTCTTTCATGTTCAACTATGCGGGCAATTTGAATTCCAACCCTTCATTTGCCCCTTATCATAAAACTCCTTCACTTTTCCACAATGGGATTCGCAATTCATCTTTTACCCAAGAACCGTATCAATTGTCATCGAATTCTTCTACCTCTTTCTCTCACACAAATCCATATCCTAGGTGGGAAAACTAACAATCATCCTCTTGGGCATCCTCTCAAGACCCCATTCAAAGTCCTTCAAACCCACACTTTGCAGATTGGGCTTCATATTCCAATGATCCTTATAATCGAGCCCATTCTCAAGGTCAACCCATCTACTCTCCCCCACCTCAGTACCGGACTGATTGCTATTCTGATTATTACTCATCCCAGTCTGAGTGCCATCCAACATATCCAGCTCCTCCAAAGTCTCATTTCGAGGACAAGTTTAATCAATTGACTCAACTTATCTTGGCCAATCAGCAATCCCTTAATGCTCAAAGCCAAATCATTCAAGCCCAAATTGATCAACGTGATAGAGAGCTAGCAATGGACCTACATGATAGCCTCACCACGGAAAACCTTGAAAATCAATTTCTTGATTATGATTATAATATCAGCTTGAATGAACTAGCCATCAATCCTCACTTCACCAACTCTCAAATAATTTTTGATGATGAGGATAATCGGGAGCAGCCATATCAGGAAAATTGGGGGGAAGCTAATGCAACTCTGATGGCCAAGGAAAATAATGAGAAGTTTAAGTTGGGGGGAGAAGAAGGGAATAATGAAAATCATATTTGGGCCAAAACCTCTGATGACTATTATGACCCAGCCCAACATACAAATCATTCCCCTCCTCACTATTCATCTCTTCCACCCTCCGCTAATACCTCTGATGATCAATTCATTCAGTTACTTCCCCACAGTCAATCCCTCCAACAGCAAATCAATAGGCTTACTGAGAAAGTCAAAATCATGGAGGGAAATCAATTCTTTGATTACTCTGAACCCAATCCTCATCAAGTCCTTCACACTGACTACGATCAATCTATGAGTCCCCGAGAGCATAACACTCCTAGCACTCTTAATTTAGAAGATAAAGGGATTATAGAGAGGTCTTCTCAGCAAAATTCAAATGCGAACTCTAACGTAGAGGGGATTGTGGAATTTAGTGGAGATGCAATAGATGAAGGTGATGAACCGATGAATGAAGCTGAGGAGCTTATGCTTGATTATCATGAGGAAAATGCTAGAAAGGTGGATGATCTTGAATTAGGGGGAGAGGAAGAGTATACTGCACCGCAGATCTTTAATCACATGTCTTCCCCTACATTTGAGGAAATTCCCTTTGAAGATGAAAAGGAAGAAGAAGTGAAGGTCGAACAAGAATTGCATATATATTTGAATAATGAAGATGGGGTAAATGAGGAATTGAATGATTTGAATATACCGCATGATACTTTCAATCTAGAGGAGAGGGTAGAGCTTATGTCAATTCTTGACCACGGTGATTCTTTTGAAGTTCTTCCAACCGACTGGTCTACTCTTGCTCTACATGATGATCCCATAGCCTCTAAGGAGGAACATTTCATAATTGATGACATGATTTTTCACAATGTTCCTCCTCTATTCTCTGATTGGGGTGGTCCTTTTGTGATGCCTCCACCTCGATACATGCTTTGCCCTTGCGCTCACCAGTCACATTCGTTTTCTTCAGGGCATGAAAAAGACACTTTTGGCAAGGATAAAATTCTTTGGTGGCTCATTTTAAAATCAACTTGTTGGTTGTTGAGCTACAGTGCGTCTGGCTGAAGACGGTAAACTTAGCACTTTTTGGGAGGCAGCCCAACGTTTTCATAGTTTGGTGTGCTAATAAATACTTTTTGGGAGGCGACCCAATATTTTATGATTTGATTTCTTGTTTTAGTGTGTTTATTTTTCAGTTGTCAGGCCACAACGCAATGAAGCCCTCGTCATTTTGCCCCGACCATCAGGTTGTATCCTTCCATCCCAACTATATTTTCTGTTTAATTGTTCTCTGATCTTTCTCATGCTTATGCCATTGAGGACAATGTCATTTAAGTTTGGGGGGGAGTTAAAATTTTTTTTTTCTTGCTATTTTGTAATTTTGTATTGTCACGCTAAACAACAATTTTCCCCGAGTTGATGTTACTTGATTCATGTCTCATGAAAAGTAATTCTGGAATAGCAACGACTAGGAAAAGGATGATGGATAATTTCTTTAAGCTAGCACTAGAAAACTGATTTAAGAATCTCTTTAAAGTTCAGATGCACTTTAAAAAGTGAAAATCACATTGCACGCTAATGAAACAAGTAGGACAAGCCTTCTGCTATTTTGGGTATGTGTCGGATATTCTGCATTTCTTGAAAAAGAGATTCGTTATAAGCTTTCTGCCATATAAACTTATGAGAAAAAAAACACCATGAAAAATACTCCGATTCTGAGTAACCGGGCCTACTTCACCTAAGACGTGTTGAGGTTCGCGTCAAAAGGAAAAGGGAACTCTGATCTGTGGAACCATGCCTACTTCACCTAAGACGTGTTGAGGTTCACGTAAAACAGTGAAAAGTAGTGCAGCATCATGTGTGTAGAGAAAAAAAAAAGCAGACAAAGAAAAAGAAAAAAAATAAGAGGAAAAGAGATCCCAAAAGGGACAAATGAAATAAGGCAGATAAAAAGCTATTATGCTTAAAGCTCTCATTAAGAAGTGCAGAATTGAAAGGTATTTGTTCGGAATAGCAAATAGGGGATGCAATTATCTTCACTGTGGACTTAGCATTACACATGCACAAGTGCTACTGAATTTTGATTAGAATTCTTGATCATGTACCTGAATTTCCGACATAAGGCTAGTCTGTGGTAATTACTCCAGATTCCCGATCTTTAGTTAACTCTATGAAAGATGATCTGGAAATGAAGCATGAATATCTTTAAACTTTTGTTAGTCCTCAAATTTTCATTATGTGCATTGCTAAGGGACTATCAATGAGTAAGTTGGGGGGTGTGATAAGTGTGTATTTTTCCTTCTTAATTCATAATTATTCATATTTTTATGAGCTTAAATTATGATAAATATACACTTCTCACACTTATTGTTGATTTAGACTCAAATGTTTAATTTTCTGAAATTAAATAAATTTTAATCATAATTTTTACTTATTTATGCAGGCACACAATACGAGGAAAGCTCCAAGAAAAAGATAAAAAGGAAAATAAAATTATATGTTGAATGGGCCAAAAGCCCGAGGATTGGTTCAAAAAGAAAATAAAAAAATTTTAACAAAAAAATAAATTTATTTACTATTTTTTAGAATTTTTCTAATAATATATAGATATATTTATAGATATATATATAATATATATAATAAAATAAATAAATAAATAAATAAAGATTCAAAACCCCCCGCCCCGCCCTTCCCGCCTTCGCCGCCCGCACGGGCGACGAGGCAAGAAGGGCGAAGGCGGGGGGGGGGGGGGCTCGTGGCAGGCGAGGAGGGCCCAAGGAGGCCACGCGGTCGGCGAGGGCGTCCACGCGGCGCCCACAGGCGCGTCAACGAGGCACGGGCGCACGCGCCCGCGTGCGACACGCGGGTCGGCAGGAGACGACGGGCGCGCGGCGGGCCCACGGGCAGGCCGCCTACCCGGTCGGCCGGCCGGCGCGTTGTGCCGGCAGAGAGAGAAAAGAAAGAAAAAGAGAGAAAGAGAAGGAAGAAAGGGCTATAAAAATTTCAAATTTTTTTTAAAAAATCCGAAAAAAATAGAAGAGTGTGTAGCACATCCAGCCTAACATTTTGGATCCAATAGAGCATCAATTATGTTCACATGAAGAGAAAGGGAGTGTTGTGATCCCTATAAAAGGGGGTCTATTGGCCATTGTAAGAAGAAGGTTGAGTTAGAGATAGAGCTAGCTATGGGTCATTTGTAATGTTTTCTGAAGTTGTTGATTGTTGGAGTTGTGTTTTACATGCTTTTGAAGTCAAAGTTGTAAGTTGAAGTTATTTCAATACAAGTTTCATTTTAGAATTCAGTCTTTTCTTAGCCTTATTTCTCATTGTTATGATCTTCATTTAAATTTGAGTCCTTCATAAAAGTTGTTCCTTTTTAAGTTTTCTTCAACTTCTCTGTTTAGCATTTCTTAAAATTCTTCCTAATTCATAGAGTTCCTATCCATTTTCTTAAGTGCTGTTTTGTATGTTTACTGGTCATCCGTGGTGAGACCTTCTAGTATTCTTATATTTTGAAGCCTTTCGAGACCTCTTTTCAATCTGAGTTCTTCATCAAGGTTGTTCCTTACTTGTAGATCTAAGTTTTGTTCTTCTACCACTTCTCCAAATTCTGATTATTTTGTGTGTTAGAATTAATTTTTCAACGTTCTGATTTTTACTCTGTTACTGTTCATCCGAACCAATAGGTCATAGTTTTTCAAATTTTTCATTGTCTTCCTTTCATTTTCTGTTTCTGTGTTTTTCATAAAAGTTCTTCATCTTTTTATTATCTACAACTTTCATTTAGTTCACTTTGTCTAATTCATTCTAGATTTCAAATTATTTTTTGCCTTCCAAACCTCTATTTCAATAGATTTCTGTTGTAATTGCCACTTGTGTTTCCACTTGTGTTTTATTTCAATTTCAATCCAAACCTTTTCTTCACGGTTTCATCACACATACCCAAAGCGGTAAGTCTTCTTCAAATCATCTCATGGCGTCGACTTCCAAGGCGGAGCGATCTTCATCAAAGGCTCGGCAAGGAAACGACGGCGTTCTTCAATTGGCTAATTATTCCTTTCCTTTACTTTTCTCTTGATATTTAAAATTGTAATTTCATTCCACTTAGTGATAATCGCACTCCATGAACAAAATTTATGTTTTCAAGCATAAGGGTATTTCCAACTTGAGCTAAAATCAAATATTCTCTCCCCGTGGGATCGACCCGTTTTCACCACTGTACTCGTATTTTCAAAATCATTCGAGTGAGTGAGTGCGGTTATAAATTTTAAAATTTGTGTGGCACGGCATTTTTAAACGACGACTGTCGAGCGCATCAGGTACCACCGCGGGACCCTTATATGGCACTAGGTCGGTCGCATTGAATGTGGGGCTCACTCTATACTCTTCGGGAAGATCTAACTCATAAGCATTAGTGCCAATGCAGCTCAGAACCTGGAAGGGACCAGCCCCACGAGGCCTCAATTTGGAGATGGCTCTCGGGGAGAACCTCTCCGTCCTCACCATCACAAAGTCACCCACGTGAAATTCTTGGTGATGCCTATGGGAGTCAGCCTGCATTTTATAAGTCTCATTTTCCTTTCTGATGTGCTTGCGAAGATTTTCATGTAATTTTGTGAATGCTGACATTCTAGGGGTGATGGGTGGCCCTGGGCAACCAAAAGTAGACCAATCATGCTTTGACGCCAAGAAGACTTTGATGGAATGGGGAGGACCGGGGCATCCATCGGTGATCCGGTCATGCATGGGGGTGACAAATGCCGGGGGACCCGGACATCCATGAATACTCCTATCATGCCTACGACCCATGATGAGTGAAGGAGGACCATTACACCCGAATATGGACCACTCTTGTTTCCTACTTGACATGTAGGTGATGTGAATGAATGGATCCAACATAGTGTTCATGTCAAGTGGTGTGGTAAGCTTAGACACATGCATGCTTATCCCAAAGTTGACTTCCATGTGCATAGATGTGGGATGACCTTTGAACTTCCATGTGAAAGGGTCGAAGGGATCTAGGAAGGTGGATATGGGGTGGGGCATTTCCTCGATCTCTAGGTGGGTGTTACCTAAGGTCATGGCTCCTTTGGTGTAACCCGGGTCATGGATGAGGTGGGCTTGGCCCAATATGGTGGGTGAGGGTAGGAAAGGGTGGGTGGTGGGTAAGGTGGTTGGGTCACATGGGTTCCACGGTTCCCATTGGAAGGGATCAAAGGGATCATGAAAAGGGTTACCAATGGGGAGGGGCTCTATACCCTCAAGATCCTCAAATGGTGGTGGGTCATCCTCCTCTAATGAAATAATTGGGCCGAAGTTCTTGGTGGGTGGGTCGACCATGAGGGGAGGGTTTGGCTTTCTACCCGATATAAGAAGTTCCAAATTGAGGAGAATGTTAGACTCATCGGGTGTGGGGAGGAATAGAAGGAGGTCACTAGTGTAGCAACCCATGGTGTATACCGAGGTGATGGACCCGACACATAGGTGTAGGAGGTCAATGCTCCTTGGTTGGTTATCTATTGTGGTCAACATGCCGGTCAACTCTATTTGCCAAGCTAAGTCCATGAGAAGTTCCCCTAGGTTCTCTACTTGGTGAGAGGATTGGATGGTGGTGTGATGGGAGAAGATGGGCACTATAGGGAAGTCTTGCTCCACAGGTAGATAGATATGGGTCTTTTTATCTCTAATCGAGCTCTCCCTTAGCCACCTAACAAGGAGTTCTTCTAAGATGAGTCCGGCCTTATCTAGAGAGGGTGGTGTAGGGTGAAGATCCTTGTGCGAGACTTCCCCTTCAATTTGGACATGGGTGCCCTCCATGGAGGGGAAAGGATCTGGAGGGGCATTTATCTCCATGTGGCAAAGTGGGTGGGCTACTTCTTCTAAAGCTAATGGGGTGGGAAGGTTCTTTGAAGGTGGGGTGATGTTAGCTGGTGTGTTGTGCACCCGGGGTGGTGAACAAGGGTGGGACTCCGGAGGATGGGAGAGTACAAGGTTGTTGAGTTTAAAGATTCCCGGAAGGTGTGGCGGATGCACTAGGCAAGTCCGACGTGTTGGTTCGATGTCGGCATTCCTTTCATCTAACCATTTCTTACCTAGGATTATGCATGGACCCGCCAATGTTCCTACTTGACACCAAGCCCCATCAAAATACTTAGTCTCTCCAAACCATCTATGGAATTCAACAAAGACTTGGTCTCCATTATGCATAATTTGTCCGGTCCTAGAAAGAGAGGCAACGATATCGGGGGATACCCAACTATCGGACTCTAAGTCAATGAAATCAATTTCCGTGGGCTCTCCATTAGGTAGGTATACATGTGATATGATTGGGAGAGGGGCCATTTGACCCTAGACTCAACGATGACAATGGTGGGTGGACAATGCAAGGGTCAGACCGATGATGACTCCAATGCAAGTGTGCCATAGGACTTGACTTGTAGAGACAAGTCAAAGACTTGCTCTGATACCAATTGATGTGACACAATCTAAGACTTAAGTAAGCAAGCACAATTCGTAATCAAACGGACCGGTATTGGCGGCCTCTCTCCCGACGCTCACCCAAGTCTCAGGATAACTTGGCGATGCCAAGTGGAGGATGTGAGGGCTGGGCCCTTGCTGGTAGAGGGCCAGCAAGGCCAAGGTTATTTCCCCAGGGGGTATGGCAGGCCCAACTCAATGAGGCCGACGATGTGCCAAGGGCACGGGTTACACTCTTCACCCCACGGTGATCTCTTGAAGCAATGGAACTTAAGGATCGAACTCTCACTCTCATAGCCAGCGGAGTTTATGAACTAATATTGGGAAAAACAAGCACTAAATAGAGCTAGGGTTTGAGCACTTACTCGACCGGTTTGAAGAAACTGGTCCCGCTCGGAGACGTGGGCGAGCGGGGAAGCGTGGGTTCCCCACACACCGCGCCGGAGAAGCTTGACCTGCTTAAGTCATTACAACACTACACCCCATGCAAGGGGGGGACCTTGGGGAAAGGAAGTCAATGAATACAACCAAACACTACCTCCCACAGGGAGGGGCTGTAAGCCGGCCAGGCGGGGAGGGGGGGGGGGGAAATGCAAAGGAAGGCCGAATGGTGGATGATGCCAATTCTGTCTGCTCTCTGTGAGTACAGACAGGCTGTTGAAGATATGAACGTTGTGACTGCTCCCGAATTTTGTTGGGGACGAGACTAGTTGGAAAATCTTCATAGGAGACCCGGGAAGTCATCCAAATTTTTCCGATTTATCAGGTTGCCGGTGCTGGTCGAAGCAGAGGCATGAACAGGGAAGCAGAGTTCTGGCTCTATCTGCGTCTGGACTACAACAGCAGGAAGACGAAGTCACCCCGGGCGCTCCTGAGCTCTGAATCGGGCTTGGTCAGAGTCGAAGGCTTCGTTGTCGAGTCCTCTTCGAGTAGAGATCCACGGGGACACTAGGGGATGTCGGGGTAGACCTGAGCAGCCTAAACAGTGCTCGGGTGTCGGGCCAGTCCAGTAGGGGACAGACCAGCACACTTGAGGGAGAAAAATGAGAAAATGCTGCTCCGGTGGCCGAACAAAGTGCTGCTTCTTGGAGATGGAAAGAGACTCGTATCAGAAGCTCTCGGCCAAGCGACGCCTCAAGAAGCAGAGGGATGATGCTGTGGGAGCTTCTGGAAGTGTCCTCTGGCTATTGTTCGGATCTATCTTGCGCAGTCGGAGAAGAATGCCTCCGTTGGGCGATCACGAACTCAGAATGGGACGGGACCACTGCCGTTGTGAAGAGGACGGAGAGACGCTTCCAACGGTAGCTCTTGGGCCTCCAAGGACGTTTGGACGAAGCCGGGGTCCCCTCTGCAAGCTTCCATTCCTCTGCTGACTCTGAGCTGCGAACTGGTCAACTGGGATCTGCTACAAGGCCGGGGTGGAGATGGTGCCAATGGGTGGAGGGGTTGAGGAAAGGGTAGCAGAGGGTGTGGGGAGTCAAGGGGAGGGCTAGGGCTGTGTTAGAGGAGGAGGAAGAGGGGAGGGACGCAGGGGGGCAAGGTGCTGGTTCTGCCAAGGTGGAGGGAGAGTGAAGGGTGGTGGAGGCTCTTGGTGGAATGGATTGGAGGGAAGGAGAGGGGCGGCCTATTCTAATGGAGAGGGCTAGGGGCGACCTAAGGCTGGGGGATGGATGGAATTTCAAATTCAAATGGATCTTGGGGGCTGGGAGATTGTGTGGGGAAGAGAGGAGATTGTGTTGGAATGGGGAAGATTGTGTTCGAATGGCCAAGGATATTCTAGGGAGAAGCAAGATTTGGTGGGGATTTGGTGGAGGGGGTTTCCAATACACCTAGGGAAGGGAATGGGGGGTGAGGTGGCAGGTGAGGTGGAGGAGAGAGAGGGTAGGTCGCAACCCCCCCTTGTAGAGAGAGAGGGAGAGAGAAAGAGAGAGAGAAAGAGAGTGGGGATTCTCTCCCCTAGGGCTTCTCACCCCTATTGGATTCACTCCACTAGAACTATATAATTTGAACTCTCAAATGAAAATTTGGCATTCATTCATTAATTCGAAATGGGGGGAATGGGGTCCTATATATAGGCAACCCACATTTTATAAAAAGTCCCTGACTCATGCAACAATGACAAATAAGTAAGGGGGTAGGGGCGCCCTTGGGCCAAGCCCACACAATTGGGCCCAATAGCTAACCTAATGACACTTAAACTTAGGAAAATAAACTAAGACCTAGGGACATGACTCAAATAAAGTGGAAAATACATCAAATGACTCAAGTAAAAATTACATAGGACTCAAAATAAATAACTAGACCATGCCGGATGCAACCGGGGCGAGGAGACGAGCCGTGAATGTGGGCACGGGAGGTGATGTCCCCATCAATTAGATTCTACACTCACTATTACTACCCCTATTGGAATGGGAACGGAGATTAAACATTTCTATCCTGCTAGTGAAATTCTAATTAGCGGTTATAACTTACCTGCTAATTTGGTATGCATGGAAATGGATGGATATGATGTTATTTTGGGTGCCGACTGGTTATCTACACATGGTGCTAGTGTCAACTGCAAATTGGGTACGGTAACTTTTATGGGTTACCCCAACCTCATATTTTCTGGCACCAGACATTCCAAGCACATATCTCTCATTTCGGCCCTTAAAGCCGAGAAATTATTAAGGAAGGGTTGTGCCGGTTTCTTAGTTTCTATCACTATGACCGAGCACACGGAACCCGCTCTAAAGGACATTCCTATCGTTCGGGATTATTCTGATGTATTTCCGGACGAGTTGCCTGGTATTCCTCCCGAGAGAGAAGTGGTTTTCTCTATTGATTTAATTCCGGGAGCTGCACCAGTTTCTAAAGCTCCATATCGGATGTCTGCCGTTGTAATGAAGGAGTTAAAGTAACAACTGTTGGAGTTATTGGAAAAGGGGTTTATCCGACCAAGCACTTCACCTTGGGGAGCCCCGGTCCTCTTTGTTAAAAAGAAAGATGGTTCGATGAGGTTATGTGTTGATTATCAGCAATTGAATCAACTTACCATCAAGAATAAATATCCATTGCCAAGGATTGATGAAATTATTCGACCAGATTTCTGGAGCTCGATATTTCTCAAAGATCGATCTTCGATCTGGTTATCATCAATTAAAAATCAAGGAAAGTGATATTCACAAGATGGCATTTCGGAGTAGATATGGACATTACGAGTTCACCGTTATGCCTTTCGGCTTAACAAATGCGCCTGCCGCATTCATGCAATTAATGAACAGCGTATTCAGGCCATACCTCGATCAATTTGTAGTTGTCTTCATTGACGATATTTTGATCTACTCCAAGTCCAAGGAAGAACATGAAGAACATCTCAAGAAGGCCCTTCAATTATTAAGAGATCACAAGCTTTATGCCAAATTAAGCAAATGTGATTTCTGGGAGGAAGTTTCTTTTCTCGGTCACATAATTTCTCGGAATGGTATCGCCGTTGATCCTTCAAAGGTCGAGGCCATAAAGAATTGGGAAAGACCTACTAGTGTGACGGAAATTTGAAGCTTCTTGGAATTGGCTGGATATTATCGAAGATTTATCAAGGACTTCTCCAAGATTGCGGTATCTTTAACAAGATTGACAAGGAAGGAGAATCCTTTTATATGGTCCGAGGAATGCGAGAAAAGCTTTCAAACTTTAAAAGATTGTCTGACGACTGTTCCTATTCTCACATTACCTACCGAAGGAGGAGGATTAGAAGTATATGCTGATGGATCTGGAATTGGCCTAAGTTGCGTATTAATGCAACATGGCAAGGTCATAGCTTATTCCTCACGACAATTGAAGAAGCACGAGGAAAATTATCCCATACATGATCTAGAACTGGCAGCTGTGGTCTTTACTTTGAAGATTTGTCGATATTACCTCTATGGCGAAGCCTTTACGGTGTATTCTGATCACAAGTCTCAAATATTTATTCTCTCAAAAGGAGCTTAAATTGAGACAAAGACGGTGGTTGGAATATTGAAAGGATTTCGACTCCTCTATACAATATCACTCCGGAAAAGGTAATGCCGTAGCTGATGCACTTAGTCTGAAGCCGATGGCTTTATTATCGAGCATGATGGTTAAAGAATGGCATCTACTTGAGCAAATGGCCAACTTAAACCTCAATATGGAGGAGAAGGAAGGCGGAGTCTTTATTGCTATTATTCGACTCCAACCCGAGTTACTCTCGGAAATCAAGGAACGACAAGTTGATGATCCGATGATCGTTGAAATTAAAGAGAAACTAGATCAACGACCGGATTTTCTTCTGGCTGATGATGGAAGGCTATTATTCAAAGGAAGAACTTGCATACCCGATTGTTCTACCATCAAGGGTAAAATCTTGGAGGAAGCACATCGGTCAAGGTACACTATTCACCCCGGTGCTACAAAAACATACCAAGACCTCAAGAGAACATTCTGGTGGACTAATATGAAGAGAGAGGTAGCCGAGTTCGTAAGTCGATGTTTGGTTTGTCAACAAGTCAAGGCCGAACACCTCAAACTGGCTGGCAAGCTCAAGCCTCTCGAAATACTGGAATGGAAATGGGATAGTATCGGTATGGACTTCATAGTTGGATTGTCGAAGACCCGAAGTGGTTTTGATGCTATATGGGTAATTGTGGACCGATTAATAAAGTCTGCTCACTTTTTACCTATCAAGACTAGATGGACCGTGGATGTTCTAGCCGCTTTATATATCAAGGACATCGTAAGGCTGCACGGTATTCCAAGCTCTATTATTTCAGACCGAGATCTGAGATTCACCTCTCATTTCTGGAAGAGTTTACAATCGTCTATGGGTACTAGACTAAGGTTTAGTACGGCTTTTCACCCTTAGACGGATGGACAAACCGAGAGGACGAATGTCACGCCCCGAGCCTTTATTACAGCGGAAGACTAACTCGGGGAGCGCAGATAGCCAGCATGGTAAGCCTCTTGCAAGCAAGAACGACCAGAGCGCAATACAATCACACACACAAATGCAATGGCACAATATATATATATATTCGAACTTCAACTTTATTTCATTACTAACTCAAGTACAACCACTAATTCAATTTCCATTATGTACTAGACTCAAGAAATAGGAAAATTACATAGACTCAATCTAAACAATTTAGACTTCCTAAGTCTTCACTCTCATCTTGACAATACTTTCATTCGCTCTCGGACCCGCTACTTGTATAACCCGAATCCAAATTCGAATCACTTCCATCTCCTGAAAAGATTGGAAATAGGTAATGAGCACACTTGCCCAGTAGGTATCTTCGCATCAACATGAAGACACTATTAAAGTAATTAACAATTTAGCTCTAAAGAATAAGGTAAAATTCATGCGGATGCGATCAATCACGCGATTAAACCAAAGTAACAAGACGATCAAGTAAGTTAGAATGAGAGCAAGTACGAACTAGTAAGAATGCAACAAGAACATGATATTGACCTTTCATGAACAAGAATGTATCGAGAATGTACTAGCAAGTCACATAATCATCACTCTAGTACCTTTTGCTGATGAGCAAGTACTTCATGAATTTTTGTGGAATATCAAGTAAGAAAGTCATGTACAAGAATATCATGTCATGCCGTATTGTGGATTTTCACTTATTTATAGAGAAAGTACTCCCAGCGCAATGCGACGCTAGTAGCATCATACCCCATGGTTTATAATAGTATGTTTCTGACAATCAGCCGAGGGGACTAGCATAGAGCCCTTGAACACAATCAGTGCTCGATCGCATCTTCAAGTATAAATCAAGCTTTTTCCACGCATGTAACAATAAAGTATGGCCAAGAATGTAATAAGTTCAATAAGCTCATGATAACAATAATTCAATGAATGAATGCTTTAATAAGAATCATGAGAAATCAAGAATGACTTAAGCAAGGTTATGCTTATGGAAATAAATCGACAGCATAACGGTACATTCTTTATTTTCCATTCATTATTTTAGGTTTCTTGATCAATATGATAAGTTCTAGATCATCAATAGTCCATCTAGAAACCTTGGAATATCAACCCTTGGTCTACCTTGGGTTAAAATACTCAAGCAGTGTGACGGTCGTGTACTGGGCCGTTACATGATGTGACGGTCTAGAGTTGATGCGTTAGAACGACTAAATCCAGAAACATTAATTGGACTCAGTTAACTGTGACGGTTGTATATTGGGCCGTTACTTGTGCCTGACGGTCCAACATAGAGCCGTTACATTACTGATAACCAAAAATATCGATAGTGTAATCTAATCAATGGGCTTTAATAGTACAACCAACTCGGCGTCCTAGTGGGAACCCCAAGCTCGCGGAGAATTACGGAGGCCTTGCAACAAGATTTCTTAGTCCATTGGAAGGAATATCCAATAGAGAGGTCCTCATGTCCAAGAATAATGTTCCTATAGTGCAATGTGAACTAATGGACAATATACCGGAATATGCGTCATATACTTAAAGAAATGACTCTATAGATAAAGTAGAATGTGTAACAATGTGAAACCAAGATAAAACTCCGTCAATACAACCTTAGAAAATCATGATTTAGAATACAAAACTATAAAGTTTTAGCCAATGAAAGTAGCATATCTTAAAATAACCTAAGACACATTAATCATGTAATTTGATTATGAATCAGTAACTAAACTTGAAGTCATGATAACAGGTCCATCTTAGCTATCTAGCTTATTTATAAGTAAACTTAACTGGTTATTATTCTGCCTTGGGCTGGCAGAACACAGGGGTCTGACGGTCTAGGATAGGCACCTTACAGTGCTTGTGACGGTTTATCGAGGGGCCGTTACAGTGGTGTAACACTCCTGCTAGGGTGCGTCAGAGACAATAGAACAATAAAACACAATAGGGTGTGACGGTCTATCGTAAGGCCGTTACATTCATGTGACGGTCTTATGTTGGTGCGTCAGAGAATCTGCTGGCAGTAAACTAAGTAAAGGTTTATGAAAACATAACATGCCTGGAAATCAAAATACTATCACTGTCCTAGTCATAATAACGAAGTATAGGCCAACTATATGCATGTGTTTAGTGAATAGACAGGATAATATCTTTTAATTTCCATTTAGGGCTAAGAGATGCATGAATGTATAGAACTATTAGATCATGAAATTCTTAGTCTAGAATGCATGAGATCAAGCACAACCAGAGGGCTTTTATTCCTAACAAGTTATTTTTATCAATCATGAGATAACTTAAATCTTCTAAAACCTTTAAACTTCGAATTTGATGCTAGGTGCTACCCTTAGTCCCTTGTACTTCTTGTGATGAATCAGTAACTTCTATCTGCTCTATTTCCTCAGCCTCTTGACCTAAGGATGTGAAATTTTGAGGGTAAAAAGATGAAACTATTGGAAACAAAAAGTTCTAAAAGATTGAACTCTAATTACATCGTTTAGACGACCTAATCTCTGGATCTTCAGGGAACTTGCGTTCAGATTCCTAGATTGCTAAGATTGAATCAGCAACTTTGGAAGCTTCTATCTCCTTAGTTGCTTGATCTCCTAGCACGAAATTTGGAGAGCTATTAGTCTAATGTATTATAAATAAAAAGTCCTAAGGAACTTACCCGAAATTATGACTCCTTACCTTGATTCTTCACGAGTCAAAAGTAAGGGTCATTCAGTTCAGAACTAGGTCCTATTTATAGGATTTTGAAGATTAGATCGATTCTAGAGTCCTTAATTTATCAGAACTTAATCCCTAAGAGTCCTTAGTAATGTTATAAGTTCTCCCAAGTCAATCTCTTGTAGATAATATCCCAAAGTTCTAATCTTTTTGCTCGTTCTTCGTTTCACGGAACTAACAGAGTGTAACGCATCCAGCCTGGCGCGTTACAGGGCTGTGGCGGTCGCCCGATAGACCGTTACATTCAACGTGTATAGAGTTTCAATTTCATAAAACTCTTTTATTCGTTTATCCATATAATTATCTTATATAAATAGTATTTATCCTTAAAATACGTGAATAAGTTAATTACCCTTCTAGAATATAGGCCAAACTTGATGGGCTTGGTCCATTAACCTTTTGGATTATCTTTAAATAGGCTAGGTTAATTATTTAACCTAATTGGGCCTTATAATGACTTATTGATCCAATATTCTATTTATTAATTTATTTAGGCCTTTATAAATTCCAGAAAATAATTAAATATTCCTAAAATAATTTATAAAAATTCTAGGGTCTTACACCCTCCCCCACTTAAGAGAATTTGGTCCCCAAATTTAATATATGGATTTCGAAGAGTGCACTTACATTTAAATAATTCTGGAAATCTTTTCCGCATGGCTGCTTCGTTTTCTCAAGTTGCTTCATATGGCCATGTTTTCTGCCATTGAATCTTGATCATTGGAATAACTTTATTTCTTAGTTGGCGCACTTCCCGTTCCAGAATCTTTATTGGCTTTTGTTCGAACATCATATCCTTCTGAATCTCCAGATTGTCATAAGTGATAATATGGTTAGGATCATATACATACTTCTTCAGCATAGAGACGTGAAATACGTTATGAACTCCTGCTAATTGTGGAGGTAAAGCTAGTTTGTAAGCCACTTCACCAATCCGTTCAAGAATTTCAAATGGGCCAATAAATCTTGGAGTTAGCTTTCCTTTAATGTCAAATCTTCGAATACCACGACATGGAGAAACCTTTAAATATACATGATCTCCGACCTAAACCTCCAAGTCACATCTTCGATTGTCAGCATAAGACTTTTGCCTATCTTGTGTCATTTTCATTCTTTCTTGAATGAGCTTGATCTTCTCTGTAGAATCCCTGATGAGATCGGGGCCTAGAAATTACTTTTCTCCTATTTCATTCTAACATATTGGTGATCGACAGCTTTTTCCATATAAGGCTTCAAAAGGTGTCATTCGTATGCTAGCCTGATAGCTATTGATATATGCAAACTTTACTAGAGGCAAGTGATCATACCAACTACCTCCAAAGTCGATAGTACAAGCCCTGAGCATATCTTCTATTACCTGATTCGTTCTTTCCATTTGACCATCTGTTTGTGGATGAAAAGCTGTGCTGAAATTCAATCTAGTCCCTAGTGAATGTTGTAGACCCTTCTAGAATTGTGATGTGAATCGAGGATCTCTATCAGATATAATAGTGACTGGGACACCATATAGTTTGACAATCTCCTTTATGTATAATGCTGCTAGAATATCCACAGACCATCGACTCTTTATTGGTATGAAGTGTGCGGATTTAGTCAATCGGTCTATGATTACCCATATTCCATCGTGTCCACCTCTGGTCTTAGGTAAACCCATAATAAAGTCCATCCCTATACTCTCCCATTTCCATTTGAGAATACTCAAGGGGTGTAATTTACCTGTGAGTCTAAAATGTTCTACTTTTACTTGTTGGTAGGTGAGACAACGGGACACGAAATTAGCTCTCTCTCTCTCTTCATATTGGGCCACCAGAAATTTCTTTTGAGATCTTGATACATCTTTGTTCCTCCTGGATGAATTGTGTATTTGGAATTATGCGCTTCATCTCGGATTAGTTTCGTCGTAGCCTCATGATCTGGTACACATATTCGGCCCTTAAATAACAATCTTCCGTCATTGGAAATAGAAAAATTCGGCCTTTGTTCAATATTGACTTTAATTTCCAATAATATAGGATCATCATTTTGCAGCTTGACCAGATCTTCTATCAATGTAGGTTGAGCTCGGATATTAGCTATGAAACAATCTTCTTCCTTTATGTCAATATCTAAGTTCAACTGAGCAAATTGAGGAACAAGGTTAGTTACACTTATCATAAGACTTGATAGCATACCCATTGGTTTTCTGCTGAGTGCATCTGCTACAGCATTAGCCTTACCAGGATGATATTGAATAGCAAAATCAAAGTCCTTGAGATATTCTAACCACCTCCTGTGCCTCATGTTAAGCTCCTTTTGAGAGAATAAATATTTCAAGCTTTTGTGGTCCGAGTAGACCGTGAACTTTTCTCCATAAAGATAATGACGCCAAATTTTCAAGGTAAAAATAACCGCTGCCAATTCCAAATCATGTACGGGATAATTTTCCTCGTGACGTTTCAATTGTCTTGAAGAATAACAGATTACTTTTCCATTCTGCATGAGAACGCATCCTAAGCTAATGCCAGACGCATCCGTATACACTTCGAATCCACCACCTTCCACCGGTAGTGATAGAATAGGAGCTGTGGTAAGATGATTCTTAAGAGTTTGGAAATTTTTCTCACATTCCTCTGACCAGACAAAATGATTTTCTTTTCTTGTGAGTCTAGTTAAAGGAACTGCTATCTTTGAGAAGTTCTTAATGAATCTTTTATAATAACCAGCTAGACCCAGAAAGCTTCTTACTTCTGATACAGTCGTTGGCCGACTCCAATTTCTGACAGCTTCAACCTTAGAAGGATCCACAGCAATACCTTCTTTTGAAATAATGTGGCCTAGGAATGAGACTTCCTCGAGCTAGAATTCACACTTATTGAGTTTGGGATAAAGCTTGTGTTCTCTAAGTGTTTGTAAAGCTATTTTCAAATGTTGTTCATGTTCCTCTTTTGTCTTGGAATATATCAAGATATCATCAATGAAGACGACGATGAACTGGTCCAGATATGGCTGGAAAATATTGTTCATAAGTTGCATGAATGCTGCTGGGGCATTAGTTAACCCAAACTGCATCACTACGAATTCATAGTGGCCATAACGACTTCGAAAAGCCGATTTATAAATGTCCTCTTCTTTAATTCTAAGCTGATGATAATCTGATCTGAGGTCTATCTTAGAGAAATATTCTGCTTCTGAAAGCTGATCGAAGAGCTCATCAATACGCGGTAATGGATACTTGTTTTTAATTGTAAACTGATTCAGTCGCCGGTAATCGATGCATAGCCTGAGAGAACCATCCTTCTTTTTGACAAATAGGACAGGCGCACCCCATGGGGATGTGCTAGGTCTGATGAAGCCCTTATCCAGAAGTTCCTGCAACTGCTTCTTCAATTCCTTAAGCTCTGTGGGGGACATTCTGTAAGGGGCTATAGAAACATGTGCTGCTCCTGGAATGAGTTCAATAGTGAAGTTTACTTCCCTCTCGGGCGGTAAACTGGGTAATTCAGATGGAAACACATCTGGGAACTCATTTACAATAGGGATGTCTGCTAAGATAATCTCCTTGGATTCGGCAATAATGACAGAATCAAGAAAAGTTTCACATCCTTGTGAGATAAGTTTGCAAGCGTGAAGAGAAGATATGATAGTAGGATGCTTCTTGTACTTGATGCCAAGAAAAGAGAATCTCGGAAGACCGGACTTTCGAAAGGATATAATCCTATTTCAGCAATTGATATAAGTATCATGATCTACAAGCCAATCTACCCCTAAAATGACATCATAACCTTTCATGTTAAGGCATACTAAGGTTGCGGGGAGATTGTGACCCTCTACTATCACTTCGCTATAAGGATAATAGTCGGTAAGCTTTGTTCCAGAACCTAAGGGTGTGGAAATAGCAAGATCTGAAGGTAAGGGAACTGATGCGATTGGTAATGTTTTAGCAAAAGTAGTGGAGATGAAAGAATGAGAGGCACCAGTATCAAATAGCACAAATGCAGGACGAGAACAGATTTGAAGAGTACCTTCCATAAGCCCATCATCCCTGGGCGCTTCCTCTTCTTCTAGAACAGCATTGAGGCGAGCCTGCCTTCTGCGTCCATTACCAGATGACTGGTCCTTCATAAGGGGGCATTCCGGCATGCGATGCTCCCTGCTTCCACAACGTAAACAAGCGCCAAGGCGCTTCCAACACTCCTCAGCCGAATGGCCGAATTTTTCACAAAATGTTCAAGCCGTGGCGACCTGCTCCTTCTCCTCCTTGACTTTCTTTTGCTTATGGGAACTTCCACCATTCCCATTCCTGGATCTCTTATTACTATCACGGCTCTTGTAAGGCTCCGTGATGTTGAACTTTTCTTTCTTATAACGCCGATCTGAGTGTCGGCTTGATTCTTCTCCTTTCCCTTTCAATTTTTCGACCTTCTCTAAGGTCCTTTCACATAAATACACTCGTTGAACCATCTCCGCATAATTACGGATGTTTTGGATCCCGAGCTGCTGGATGAAACCGGGACGTAACCCGTCCATAAACCGATTCGCCTTTAATAAATCGGTACTGATTAGATGTGATGCATACGGTGCTAGCCTTGAGAATTGCAGTTCATATTCGGCAACTGTCATCATTCCTTGCCGAAGAGTGGCGAACTCCATAGCCTTTCATTCCTTTACGTGCTCCGAAAAGTACTTGGCACAGAATAGGGTAAGAAAACCGTCCCATGTATGAGGTGCATCGGCCGGAGGTGCCGGAACCGACTTCCACCATTTGCGAGCATCTTTGTTAAGTCGAAAGGTTGCGAGACGCACCTTCTCCTGATCGGTGCATTGGATAACATCAAATATATGATTCATTTCGTTTATCCAGTTCTCTGCCTCGTCGGGATTAGAAGAACCATAGAATCGCGGAGGGTTTAAACTCCAGAAATTGCAATGTAGGTCACCAGCCCTTGCCCCTGCGCCACCTTGCGCTATGGTTTGCAATGTCTGAGTAAGGCCGGCAACTGTTTGTTACATGCCATCCCAATCTACGCGATGAGCCATTCGTAAGATAAGATACCTGAGAGAAAATACAACTTGTTATTTCTCATGAAATTGGAATGAAAAAAAATCAATCTTAAAGCTAATTAATTATCTTATCCCGGGCTCTACCCAATTCTCACATGGGTATGGAAATTTCTTCCTTAGTTCATAGGTAGGGGTCCTTAAACCTTAGACTTTTCCTATGACATGACTCTTCTTCCTAAGTCCTGAGACTTAGGCTCTGATACCAATTTAACTGTCACGTCCTGAGCCTTTATTACAGCGGAAGACTAACTCGGGGAGCGTGGACAGCTGGCATGGTAAGCCTCTTACAAGCAAGAACGACCAGAGCGCAATACAATCGCACACACAAATGTAATTGCACAATCTATATATATATATATATATATATATATATATATGTATATATATATTCGAACTTCAACTTTATTTCATTACTAACTCAAGTACAACCACTAATTCAATTTCCATTATGTACTAGACTCAAGAAATAAGAAAATTACATAGACTCAATCTAAACAATTTAGACTTCCTAAGTCTTCACTATCATCTTGACAATACTTTCATTCGCTCTCGGACCCGCTACTTGTATAACCCAAATCTGAATTCGAATCACTTCCATCTCCTGAAAAGATTGGAAATAGGTAATGTGCACACTTGCCCAGTAGGTATCTTCGCATCAACATGAAGGCACTATTAAAATAATTAACAATTTAGCTATAAAGAATAAGGTAAAAATCATGCGAATGCGATCAATCACGCGATTAAACCAAAGTAACAAGACGATCAAGTAAGTTAGAATGAGAGAAAGTACGAACTAGCAAGAATGTAACAAGAACATGATATTGACCTTTCATGAATAAGAATGTATCGAGAATGTACTAGCAAGCCACATAATCATCACTCTAGTACCTTTTGCTGATGAGCAAGTACTTCGTGAATTTTTGTGGAATATCAAGCAAGAAAGTCATGTACAAGAATGTCATGTCATGCCGTATTGTGGATTTTCACTTATTTATAGAGAAAGTACTCCCAGCGCAATACGACGCTAGTAGCATCATACCCCATAGTTTATAATAGTATGTTTCCGACAATCAGCCGAGGGGACTAGCATAGAGCCCTTGAACACAATCAGTGCTCGATGACATCTTCAAGTATAAATCAAACTTTTTCCACGCATGTAACAATAAAGTATGACCAAGAATGTAATAAGTTCAATAAGCTCATGATAACAATAATTCAATGAATGAATGCTTTAATAAGAATCATGAGAAATCAAGAATGACTTAAGCAAGGTTATGCTTATGGAAATAAATCGACAGCATAACGGTACATTCTTTATTTTTCATTCATTATTTTAGGTTTATTGATCAATATGATAAGTTCTAGATCATCAATAGTCAATCTAGAAACCTTGGAATATCAACCCTTGGTCTACCTTGGGTTAAAATACTCAAACAGTGTGACGGTCGTGTACTGGGTCGTTACATGATGCGACGGTCTAGAGTTGATGCGTTAGAACGACTAAATCCAGAAACAGTAATTGGACTCAGTTAACTGTGACGGTTGTATATTGGGCCGTTACTTGTGCCTGACGGTCCAACATAGAGCCGTTACATTACTGATAACCAAAAACATCGATAGTGTAATCTAATCAATGGGCTTTAATGGTACAACCAACTCGGCGTCCTAGTGGGAACCCCAGGCTCGCGGAGAATTACAGAGGCCTTGCAACAAGATTTCCTAGTCCATTGGAAGGAATATCCAATAGAGAGGTCCTCATGTCCAAGAATAATGTTCCTATAGTGCAATGTGAACTAATGGATAACATACCAGAATATGCGCCATATACTTAAAGAAATGACTCTATGGATAAAGAAGAATGTGTAACAATGTGAAACCAAGATAAAACTCCGTCAATACAACCTTGGAAAATCATGATTTAGAATACAAAACTATAGAGTTTTAGCCAATGAAAGTAGCATATCTTAAAATAACCTAAGACATATTAATCATGCAATTTGATTATGAATCATTAACTAAACTTGAAGTCGTGATAACATGTCCATTTTAGCTATCTAGCTTATTTATAAGTAAACTTAACTGATTATTATTCTGCCTTGGGCTGGCAGAACACAGCGGTCTGACGGTCTAGGATAGGCGCGTTACAGTGCTTGTGACGGTTTATCGAGGGGCCGTTACAGTGGTGTAACGCTCCTGCTAGGGTGCATCAGAGACAATAGAACAATAAAACACAACAGGGTGTGACGGTCTATCGTAAGGCCGTTACATTTATGTGACGGTCTTACGTTGGTGCGTCAGAGAATCTGCTGGCAGTAAACTAAGTAAAGGTTTATGAAAACATAACATGCCTGGAAATCAAAATACTACCACTGTCCTAGTCATAATAACGAAGTATAGGCCAACTATATGCATGGGTTTAGTGAATAGACATGATAATATCTTTTAATTTCCATTTAGGGCTAAGAGATGCATGAATGTATAGAACTATTAGATCATGAAATTCTTAGTCTAGAATGTATGAGATCAAGCACAACCAGAGGGCTTTTATTCCTAACAAGTTATTTTTGCCAATCATGAGATAACCAACCTATTCTAAAACCTTTAAACTTCTTGATGTTAGGTGCTACCCTTAGTCCCTTGTACTTCTTGTGATAAATCAGCAACTTCAATCTGCTCTATTTCCTCAGCCTCTTGACCTAAGGATGTGAAATTTTGAGGGTAAGAAGATGAAACTATTGGGAACAAAAAGTTCTAAAGTATTGAATTCTAATTACCTCGTTTAGACGTCCTAATCTCTGGATCTTCAGGGAACTTGCGTTCAGATTCCTGAATTGCTAAGATTGAATCAGCAACTTTGGAAGCTTCTATCTCCTTGGTTGCTTGATCTCCTAGCACGAAATTTGGAGAGCTATTAGTGTAATGTATTATAAACAAAAAGTCGTAAGGAACTTACCCGAAATTATGACTCCTTACTTTGATTCTTCACGAACCAAAAGTAAGGGTCGCTCAGTTCAGAACTAGGTCCTATTTATAGGGTTTTGAAGATTAGATCGATTCAAGAGTCCTTAATTTGCCAGAACCTAATCCCTAAGAGTCCTTAGTAATGTCATAAGTTCTCCCAAGTCGATCTCTTGCAGATAAGATCCCAAAGTTCTAATCTTTTTGCTCGTTCTTTCTTTCACAGAACTAACAGAGTGTAACGCATCCAGCTTGGCGCCTTACAGGGCTGTGGCGGTCGCCCGATAGACCGTTACATTCAACGTGTATAGAGTTTCAATTTCATAAAACTCTTTTATTCGTTTATCCACATAATTATCTTATATAAATAGTATTTATCCTTAAAATACGTGAATAAGTTAATTACCCTTCTAGAATATGGGCCAAACTTGATGGGCTTGGTCCATTAACCTTTTGGATTATCTTTAAATAGGCTAGGTGAATTATTTAACCTAATTGGGCCTTATAATGACTTATTAATCTAATATTCTAATTATTAATTTATTTAGGCCTTTATAAATTCCAGAAAATAATTAAATATTCCTAAAATAATTTATAAAAATTCTGGGGTCTTACAACGAATCAAATTATTGAAGATATGTTGAGAGCCTGCATGATTGACTTCGGTGGATGGTGGCATGAGCACTTACCGCTGACTGAGTTCGCTTATAACAATAGCTATCAGTCGAGTATTCAAATGGCACCATTCGAAGCATTATATGGCCGAAGTTGCAGATCGCCTCTATGTTGGAGCGAGGTTGGTGACAAGGGATTGCTTGGTCCTGACATTGTACAAGACACAACTGACAAAATCCAGTTGATACAAGAAAGATTAAAGGTCGCTCAATCACGGCAAAAGAGCTACGCCGACAACCGGAGGAGAGACCTTGAATTGCAAGTGGGGGAGCATGTCTTCTTAAAGATCTCGCCCACACGAGGAATTAGAAGATTCGTCATCAAAGAAAAGCTAAGTCCGAGATTTATCGGCCCTTTCGAGATTCTGGAGAGAATCGGCGAGGTAGCCTACAAGCTGGCTTTACCTCCTCAACTGGCCGGTGTTCATGACGTATTCCATGTATCCATGCTAAGGAAATACGTCTATGATCCTTCACATGTGATTCAATTTGAAGAATTGAAACTCCAAAAGGACTTATCATATGAAGAAAGACCGATCAAGATATTGGATCAGAAATTACACCAACTGAGGAATCGGGCCATACCGATGGTGAAAGTCCAATGGAGCAAGCGTGGATTCGAGGAAGCAACATGGGAATTGGAAGAATCCATCAAGAAGAAATACTCGGATTTAATCTCAGGTTAGAAATTCGACCTTTCTACTTGAATTTTTGACTTTTAGTTATATAATGTGAATTTGGAGGACCAAATTCTTTTAAGTGGGAGAGGATGTAGAAACTCGATAATTAAAAATGAGAAATAAAATTTTCAATTTCATTATGTAATTAAAATTTTTATGAAATAATTAAATTACATTTTTACTATATGAAATAAACTAGTTTATTGAATTTACTTGAATTAACTAGAAGTAAATAGAGATTAAATGCTTTAAACCTTAGATAAATCATAAAAAGCCCAATAAAAGTCCATGTAATGGAGTAGGATCACAATTGGCCCATTGGATAATCCACAATGGGTTGGATTAATAGATTAAAAGATTTATTAAAGGTTAAATTGACCTAAATTCGTAACATGTGTTTAATATGTAATTTAAGGGATTAAAATAACATCATTTCTAGAAGTTTGGCACAAAAATCGACCCTTACCTAACAGCCCACATTGGACCAATCGTTTTTACATTGGTTTCACACCAAATGGAGGCTAGGTTAAAAAGAAAAATTAGAATTTTCTTCTAATTCGGAGTTGGAAAGTTTGACATTGTTAGGCAAGGAATCTTGACAAATTTGGCCAAGTTTTAGCTATAAATAGAACCCCATTCGACCCTCAAATCATCCCTGGAGGTTAAGGTTACGCTGTTGCGAAGATTGGTGGAGATTCGTCTAAAGGTAGGTGTCTATCAGGCTAAACTCTAATTAAATCATGCCATCTTGTTCATTTTTCTGTCATCTTTCCATTGATAGCTCATTTATTAAATTCCGTTATGAAATGAGCAAGTTATGGTCATTTTTGTATCTATTTAATTCAACTCACAACTTGAGCTCACAAATAAATAAATAAATATACTAAGATTTTCGTATCCATTTAATTCAACTCACAACTCGAGCTCACATCCTATGCCCCTTGGGTCGTGACCTAAGGGTAGCTCTCCAACATATAAAGCCAAAGAAATTTTTTGTAACTTTCAATGTGGGACTAAACTTAAGTCACTACACAATGTGAATTATAATATTTGGAATCTCCAATAATTATAAGTATTTAGTCACCAAAAGTAAGAAAATGTAATATTAGCATGTTTTAATTCTTACAACATGTTAAAAAAATTATTTTTGTAGAATAAATTATTTTTACATGTAAAAATCTATTTTTAACAATCTTAGTAAATTATAACCATATTAGTAAATTAATGCATGAAAAATATTTCTAGCATGTTAAAAATAACTTCCAACATGATAAAATTATTTTATCCATACTGAAATATAAAGACTAATTTCAGCATGTTAAAATCTATTTAAAACTATTTTTTTGTGCATGTTGAACCTAATTTCCTATTAAATAATTAGTAAATTGATGCATAAAAATTACTTCCAGCATGATAAAATTTCTTCCAGCATGATAAAATTATTTCCAGCATGTTAGAATTATTTTTAGCATGTTAGAATTATTTTCAGTATATTAAAACTATTTTTCAGCGTGATAATTCTATTTTTCTATCAAATAATTAATAAATAAATATAGAAAAATAATTTTCAGCATTATAAAATTTATGTTGTTATCAGAGAATTTCTGTAATCAACATGGTAAACTTATATTATCATCTTATCAGTAAGTTAATGTATGAGAATTATTTTAGCATGTTAAGTATTAATTTTAGCATGTTAAGTATTAATTTCCAGCATGTTAAAAATTAAATCCAGCATAAAAATTTTATTTTTATCATCTTATCAGTAAAGTAACATATGAAAATCATTTTCAGCATGTTAAGATTATTTTCAGCGAGGTAGAGTTATTTTTGACATAAAAGTCTATTTTCATAACAAGATTATGATTTTTATAATAAATCACCGTTTTGGCTAACCTAATGCATCGTTAATGTACAAAAATTTCCTATAAACATGTCTAAATATTTGTAAACCAAATGCACACAAGATTAAACCATGGAATTAAATTAATTCTATTAAACTCTAATTACTTGAAATTTCTTCCTAGTTATTGTTTTTTCTTGAATTCCATGACTTAATGTCGTTAAACATGATGCCTTAAAATTATTATTCACTTATCTTGCTACTTCTAAGATTTTTGTCAGATCTGTACTTTTTACAATGAGCTTATTCTTGAAATTCATTGGCCATAGTGTTAAGTGGATGTCGAAACGTACTTGGGATCTTATGATCCACTGACCCAATGCCTGGCATTAATGGGGCCCGGTCTGGTTCTAGGAGGAGCACCCGAAAGTACTTGTGCCCATGGGAGTTGATTGACCACGGTGTGGCATTGCACCGAAGTGTATGACTTGCTAGATTTTATGGCATTCCACTATTCGTACTCGTTTACTTGTTACTTGTTTACTTGAAAATTACATGAATTACTTGACTTGTGTGAAAATGGCCAATTACATGAAATTATTTACTTGTTCAAAGTTATTGCTTGAAAATTCCTCTTGATATCATATTATCTCAATTACTTGGAAATTCCATTCATGTTTATACACTTCCTGATACAAGTTAGAAAATTACTTAAATTGTTAATACTTAAAGATTGCCTGGTTCTTAGAGATATAAAATCCTACTGAGCTTTTAGCTCACCCTACGTTTTGGTTAATTGTTGTAGGAAATGAAAATGAACAAGGGAATGGACAAGAGTGAGAGAGTGAATTTCCTTTTTACCTAGGTTTATGTAGATCATTAGTATTTTTACAAGAATGATGTATTTTAGATTTGGAACTTTGTAATTACCTTTATGGCTTATGAATTAATGATGTAAACTTCATTTTGATAAAATAAAAGTATCATTTTCCCATTCATTTCTAACTTTAGAAATAAAATTGTACATGCTCTGATCGACACGATTGTTTACGACTCGTCGCGCCCTCGATATTACGCGTCGGGACGTGACAATTTATGTTATAGTCCTCATGAGGTTGGGTTCTTTATGTAAGACCTTCATGTATGATTTCCTTTAGGAAGAAGTTTTAAATTTACTCAAAGGTATTTATCAGGGGTGCTACACCCTCCTTGATGTCCGCTTTGCAAGGGAACGTGCGAAAATGATGTAGAGGTGGAATAGAAAAGGTATTTATCAGGGGTGCTACACCCTCCTCCATGTAAGGTTCTTTGTACTCTTCTTCGGGCTTCATCTTCTCATGGGCCAAATCCACCATAGAATACTTGGGCCCAACTTGGTCTTGAAACTGCTGAATAAACTTGACTAGCCTATCTTGAAAATTCACAACTTGCTCTTGCGGAAGAGAGAAGAACCAATCCCGAGCCGGGCCTTCCAAAGACAGACGGAATAGATAGGCCATTAACCGTTGGTCATGTTGAAACTGGGCCGACTCATAAAGGAACTCCTTTAAGTGCACACGTGGGTCACCGAGTTCACTATAATGACGATATGAGGGGATTTGTGAAGATGGCGGAAGCAGAAGATCTTGAAATGCGAATGGAATACTTAAAGAGGACTTGGGATCAATTCGGCGTTGGAGTTCATCAAGCTGACGTTGGGCTTGAGCAATCATCTCATGAGTAGGGAGAGACCGAGAAGAGTATGGACCAACTTGAGCACGAGATTGTGAATTAGGGCCAGGAGCAGGGTAATGGGCAGGATAAGAGGATCCGGGCTGAGAAGAATATGGGCCCATCCTAAGAGTGGAAGGATATGTGGGCCTGGAAGGAACATGAGCATAAAGATCTATTGGTCCAGCAGCAACATGGGTAGAATGAGGAGGCCCATTAGAAGAATAAGGCCCATTAGAAGAATGATGCCCGTTAAAATGATGAGGCCCGTTAAGATGATTTGTAATAAGGCGTTGGGCCTGGGCCCGGTCCATTTGGTGAACAAGGCATGATAGATGGGCCATGAGATTAGCCTGTTCGTCGGATGGATCAGAGGGACCACGGGAAGATGGGCCCGCATGGGAAGAGGATTCCACACGGGAATAAGAAAAAAATTGGGAAGAAGAATGATACAATGGGTTAGAATGATGCTCCATGAGGGCAAATGGAGACTTAATACAAGGAGGGAAGCAAGGGCTTAATGGGCTTGAGGACAAGAGGGGGCTGACCCACTAATGCAAAGACCAAGGGAAGACGAACCTATGACAATGGACTAGACAATGGGCACACAAAATGGGCTAAGCTAAATGGGCCTATCAACAACAAAACATGTGGATGATGATGGAAATGCAACACAAAAACACCACTAAACAACACAAACAATGTAATGTGAGAGTTTTCACCCAAGTCAAACAAGTTAATATGATGAGAAATATTTTAGAAGTTTTAATGGACCTTTTAATGATTTGAGTTAAACACAATTCTCTCAAGATAGGAATCCTATGGGAATAAGGTCCAAACTTTGGGTTGACTAAGGTTTACTCCCTCACACGTATGCAAATGCAAGCCTAAGGGGTGGAAAGGTACAACCGGCCCGGCGTCCGTATGGGAATCCACGGCTCGCGGGGGCTTATAGAGGTCCCGGATAAGATCGCCTAGTCGACCCCAAGGAATATGGAGGCGAGAGGATCACTTACCAAGGAGGAATGCGACTATGATGTGCAATGCGTGGCCCTATGTGCACCGGAGTGCATGCAAAAATCTAGCATAAAAGTGAATAATGAAGATAAGATTTAATTATGCAAACACAATGATATGAGTGCAAACAATATATGGAAACGAAGACAATACGAAGGACAACAAGGCAGGACCAGGAAACAACACAATAGGAACCCGAAAGGTAAAGAAATCATCAATGCAAAATGTACCTGTGAATCTGCCCCTGAACCTGCTTGCAGATTTTATGCACAAAAATGCAAAAATGGAGATAAGATTTGACTATGCAAACGTGACCCAAATAAGGTAAATAAAATATGGATGGAAAGATAATATAAAGGACTATCCAATGGGCCCAAGAACAAAGCCGTCCGATCTCGAGAGGTCAATTAAATCACTGAGCAAAGACGTACCTATGAACCTATCCCTGTGCCTGGATGCAGATTTCATGCACAAAATGCTAAAATGATGACAATATTTAGCTATGTAAATGTGACCCAAATAATGCAACTAATATATGGATGGAAAGATAATACAAAGGGCTATAGAACGGGCCCAAGAACAAGGCAATCCGACCTCAGGAAGGCAATCAAATCATTAATCAAAGACATGCTTGTGAACCTGTCCCTGCTTACAGACTTTATACAGAAAACTAAAAAATGATGACAATATTAGACTATGTAAATGTGACCTAAATAATGCAAATAGTATATGGATGGAAAGATAATACAAAGGGCTATCCAATGGAACAAAAATCAGCGCAATCGGACCCCGGGAGTGAAAGTTATGCATCAACGAACATGGCCTTGTGAGCACGCGCGCAGAACTACCAGAATCCACAAGTGATCTACCAAATGACCGTTTCTTGCCCCTTGCGGTCTACCAGAAGACCGCCAGACTACCAGAGCCCTTAAAACTCCCAAAATAGTGAGAAAATAGAGAAAATACTACCTAAACATGGACATGCACACACCCAACTTACAAAAAAGCATGAAAATAAACGTGATGGGCATTCTTGTCCCACCGGGATCGCCAAAAAATTGTAGATTGTTTAATAGTTCTACCCCGCCCCCTTAAACTAACATGCAAGCATGAACATGCAACAATATGAAGAAAGAAAAGGGGGATGAAAGGATGAGAAAGACATACCTTGATCGCCACCAAGGAATGACAACGCCAAAAGGATGAAGAGATGGAAGAAACGACGCCGTGTACCTTAGAAAGATGATGACTTGATCGCGCTTGACAAACGGGTACGGGGAACGATGTGGATTCAAACCTCCTCATCTTCCAGTCGGCTAGAAGAAGAGGGTCTCACGTTCATATCATGCCCTCCTGCAAAACAACGCTAAAACACAAAGGCAAAAACCCATTAGAAATTATAAGTGTAGCATCAATCCCGCAGTGATAAAGTAGGAGTAGAAATTGAGGGCAAACTCACCGGGGGGAGATTTTTAACCCATGTGGAAGGGTGGAAATAATAGGTGTGTGTGTTGTGGATGCATGAGAGTTGAAATCATGAGATAAGATGTAAAGAATAGGGAGAAATCGTTGATGCAAAACGTGCAAAAGTGCAGGTGTAGCAGAAAGTGCAAAAAACTGTGATGATTTATGAAATTGGGAGGACTAGAACTAAGAGAAGAGACAACAAAATTAAGCCCTTGAGTGTGGAATAGAAAGCCAATACTTCCCTCTTCAGGCTAGAGTCGAAGTTGTGAGTTAGAGATGCCGCATGGCTTCGCCCCAGGTTGAAGAAGAGCCCCCCTTCGTAACCTGCGAACCTGGGTGCTTTAAATAGGAGCAGGAAACTTCTGGAGATAGATCCAAGATAAACACCCAATTTCGAGAAGTTAGATGCATAAACCTCAAGATAATAGTGGTGGGAAGAGTCTCAGATCAATGCAAACCGAGGTGGAGGCTTATCTCCCTCGAAAGTGGTGTCAACAAGGGTTCCAAAGAGTCCCACGATGAAGAAATCGGAGTTCAGGAAGTTTAGGACTCTCTGTCTAGCAAATGATCTATCGCACGGCCGTTTCTTGATGAAAACGGTCTAGGAAGGACCGCAAGGGGATGGCAAACGGTCTAGGGGGTGACTTCTATTGGGCCTCCTCTAGAACTGATCAGCAGTGTGGAAACTGCTGTGCATTGACTGTGATTTGATTATGTTTTGATTGATTGGCAACAATTGAGTTGACTATGTTGATTTCATCACTTACCCTAGTAGCAGTGTATATTTTGATGAATCTTACTTAGGTCAGAATCATTAGATGATTATAGTAGGTCCGTGCAGGCTTGCCTTGTGATAAACAAGGTCTGTGCATAATCGTCATGCTTTTGCATACAACACATTATAAGTCTGTGCATGCTTTTGCATACAACATCATAAGTATGTGCATGTTTTTCAAATATGCATAATCTAGTCTGTGCACATACTGCACTGTGTACACCAAGGTCCGTGGACATTCAATCTAAGTGAATCTAAAGTATGTGCACGTTTGGTCTTAAGGCATAAAAAGGTCTGTGCATGTTTCTTTGGAAACATACACAAGGTCTGTGCATCCTTTTGTTCATGTGTGAATAAAGTCAGTGCATGTTCTTATTCGCGTCTTTCACGGTCGGTGCATGTCCGAGCATAAAGTCAGTGCATATTGTTCCTTGTTCGATACAAGGTCGGTGCATATCCTTCTATGTGCGCATATGATGGTCGGTGCACTTGTAAAATCAGTGCACGCTCCAGTTCACGCTGATTCTAAGTCTATGCATATTCTTAGTCCTACTAGGGTCGGTGCATTGTTTGCATGGTTAAGCATTGTGCATACAAAGGCCGTGCATGTTTTCATTATACAAAGTCGGTGCATGTTCTCAATAGAACAAGTCGGTGCATGTTCTCATGAAATGCATTAGAACAAGTCGATGCACATTTGCGCTATGCTTTGCAAAGGACGGTGTACTTCTGCATATGGCAGAGAACATGTCTGTGCATTTTATCTCATGCGTGTGAAAGGTCGGTGCAGTGTTTGTCATCTGCATACCTAGTCTGTGCATGTTTTAGTCCAACACTTAACTGAGTCGGTGCACTTTGTGACATACGCATACATAGGTCCATGCACATTTGCATTGTGTGTATATATAAGGTCAGTACACCTATTCTCACATGCTACATAATAATCTGTGCATAGTTTGCCTATAAACTCATAGGTCTGTGCATACTCTGTTTTATGTCATACTCAAGTCTGTGCACATTATATATATGGGTGATTACAAGATGTTTGATGAAATGTCTCTCTTCCAGTTTACCGGATCCAAGTAGCACGTGAGCTCGAACTGAAGTAGGCACGTGTTCCCAGAAAAGACTGGAAGCTGTCACATGATTCCAGGGAGCTTATGATTGGCACGTGATCCAAGGCAATAATCGGGCCAGTGGTTCTGCCACGTGGAGAGCCATATCTCAGCGATCCTGACATGTGGACAGATGGAGATCAGATCTGCAAAAGTGTTTAGGCGGGAAACATGGCGTCCACACGCCCTTTTGCCTAACATATATAAAAGAGGCATTATTGCCTGATCATATGACATATAGAACAGAGCAAAAAAGAAGATTGAAGTAGAGAGAGAGATTCAACAGAGCATATCAGATCTCAAGAGAAGAAAAAGAAAAGAGTGCAAAGTGAGAGCCAGCTGATCGTGAGAGAAGAAGAATTCTGAGAGTTTCTGAGGGAATTTGTTTAGCTGTGAGTGAAGAGTTATTTTGCTATTGTTCCTGGCGTATGGTTCATAACCATCGCCAGTCTGCTCTACACTGAAGAGCTACATTGTTTTTCTCGTTGATTTTTCCTTTTCACTTTTAAACTCTCGTTACTGCAAGCTGTGAGTCAGCGTCTGTGGCATAAGCTGTAAGGCTCAACAGTAGAGGATGATTCCTCTGATAGCGTAAGCTGTAAGGCTCAGCGTGTTTTGGGAAGTTTTCCCCGAAGCTGTGGATCAGCAGTTTGGAAGCTGTGTATAAGCAGTGAAGCCACACTTGATTTGAGTGTGGGATGGACGTAGATCTCTAGAGGAGATCGAACCACCTTAAAATTCTTTTATCTATGTGGTTTTGATTTTCGTGTTGAGTGTTCCGCTTAAGCAAATTTAATTCCGCACTTGTTGCTTAGATTGGTATAATTTTTGGGGGAAGATCTATTCACCCCCCTTTAGATCTATCTTATGTGATATCGAAGCATTCCATAGTGTCAACAATTGGTATTAGAGCCTAACTCTTCTGCAGGGCTTAATATCCCGAAGAGGTTAGCTATCATGGATGCGAAAGGATTGACAGCCGAGGGACACTCTACAACCAAGCCTCCGTACTTTGATGGTTCAAACTATGCATACTGGAAGAATCGTATGCAAGTCTTCTTGAGGGCAAAAGATTGTGAACTCTGGAAGGTTGTCAGTAAAGGCCCTTTCGAATTATCTGAGGACGAGGATTTGTGGACACGAGAGCAGATCCGCAGATCAACACTCAACTGGAGTGCTATCAATGCAATCCAGTGTGCCCTTCATCCCACGGAGTTCTCCAAGGTATCATCCTGTTCATCAACTAAGGAGATGTGGGATAAATTGGAAGTCATATACAAAGGGACATCTCAAGTGAGAGAGACAAAAGCCAATATGCTAGTCTCTGAGTATGAGGCATTTAAGATGAGGCCGAATGAAACTATTACAGAGATGTATGCTCACCTCATGATTATCACCAATGGTCTTAGGAACCTAGGGAAAACTTATTCTGATTACGAGCTAGTAAGGAAGATTCTACGTTCCCTCACTCCGATCTGGCACACCAAGGCTACCGTTATTAAGGAGTCCAGGGACTTGAAGACTACCAAGATTGATGAGGTGATCGGTTCACTCATGACATATGAGATGAACTTGCCAAAGACAGATGAGCTAGAGAAGAAGAAGAGACCTATTGCACTGAAGGCCAATTCCTGTAAAAGTGGGTCATCCAGCAACCACAGTTCCTCAGGATCAGAGATTGAAGGTGATCAGCTCGCTATGCTGACTCGGCAATTCAAGAGGTTTCTGAGAAAAGAGGGAAGAAATTTTGGAAGAAGACATCACAGTGATAGAAGGCAGACAAAGTATAAAACTAATCTTGCCAAAAAGACTGACACCACTGTTTGCTATCATTGTAGGAAAGCTGGCCACATGAAGGTGGAATGTCCGGAGCTCCAGAAGCTAAAAGAAAAAGGAAAGAAAAGAAACACGAGAGGCAAAGCAATGATAAGTACTTGGAGCGATGAGGATGGGGGAAATCTTAGCTGCACCTCGGAGAGTTAAGGTGAAGGAAGTCAAATATGCCTGATGGCCAGGGACTGCGATAGAGAAGAAGAAAATGATGAGGTATCATCTCCCTTTGAAAACTACACTCTTCTGGATTGGGAAAATGTTTATGGTGAGTTATTAGATAAAGTTGATGATATCAGAAAAGAAAACAGACAATTAAAAAGAAAGGCCAATTCACTCGTTAATGATACCACCATGTCAGATAGAGTTGCATATTTAGAAATAGAAAATTGTTGTTTAAAACAATCTGCTATTGAATTTGATGAAATGAAATCTATTTTGATTGATGCTAGGAAGGAGAATGATATGCTGAAAAATATAATTGATGACCTAAAACTGAAATTTCAAAGTTGTGAAAATGACATGAGAACTGTTAATGAAAAATATGAAGCTGTGTTAAATGTCAATGTTGAGTTGAAGAAATTAATAGAAAATCTGGAAAAAGAAAATGAAGACAAACAGAAAACCACTGAGAGCATGACCCAAGACACTGAAAACTTAAATGCTCTCTTAGGAACAAATGTAAATTTTAGAAGAGAGGGTCTCGGTTTTAATCCCACAGCTAAGAGAAGCTTCGAACTAAAAACTGTTTCATTCACAGCTGTGAAGGGAAAGACCACCCCTCTAATTAAAATGTGCAGTGGAAACAATGTTGGTAAATCTTCTGTGAATGCTGCTACTCAGAAAAAGTCTAGTGCTTAGGACAAAGGTAAACAGAAGATGGAAACCTCTAGAAAATCACACACACATAAGTTTACATCTCAGAGAAAATATCAGGTTAGGGGTCAACCATCTGCTACCCCAAGACCCCAGGATAAGTCTAATAGGTCTCCATAGAAAAATATCTGGAAGACACAGTCCACTCCCATGCATGTTCCAGATGGACCTAGGACAGCCAGGAGACCAGAGATCACTAGAAACCATCTCATAGCTCAGACCTATCATGCATACCATCATGCTCAACCACATCAGTTCAGCAGGTCTAGAAAGGGCAGAGCCTATGGAAGGTCTACATACCGCACAAATCCCACTCCGAAATATAGACCTCAGGTTAGAAATTGGGTTGGGCAATCCATGACATGGAACCCAAGAAAACATACTTCCTATGATCAGCCGAGGACCAACCCTGGATACACTTCACCCAATGTTTTCCAGACCAATAATAACTATAAAAGTAGCAACAACAAAAATAGAACAAACAAATCCACAGAGCAATCAATTCCAAAATAAATGTGGATACCCAAATGTTTGCTATCATGCTTTGATGACTCCTCTGTTGTTTTGGGGCCCAAACATTTTTGGGTTCCAAACTTTTCTACTTGATCCTTGATGCAGGTATGCCTGACAGCCAAGCAAAATCTGTGGTACTTGGACAGTGGCTGCTCCAGGCATATGACAGAGGACAAGGCCAAATTTTGTTTGCTGGTTGAAAAGAATGGAGGCCTTGTTACCTTTGGAGGCAACACCAAGGGTAAGATAGTCGGATCAGGTAAGGTAGGTAAGTGTTCTACCTGCTGTATTGATGAAGTCATGCTGGTAGAAGGTCTTGCATATAACCTGTTAAGCATTAGCCAACTTTGTGATAAAGGTCATAGGGTAGTTTTTGACTCTACTAGTTGCAACATTTATGAGCCTAATTCTGACAATGTTAAATTTTCTGGTAAAAGAGTCAATAACATTTACCTAGTTGACCTAGATGATGTAACTCATTCAAACCTGTGTCTTACTGCTAAAAAGGATGATCTTGCCTATCTTTGGCATCGTAGACTAGGTCATGCCAGCTATACAGTGCTATACAAACTGAATAAGCATTCAATAGTTAGAGGATTTCCTGAAATTTCTTTTAAAATTGATAATGTTGTATGTGAGGCATGCATTCAGTCCAAACAGACTAGGAAGTCATTCAAGTCTAGAACTGAAAACTTATCTTCTAAACCATATGAGTTGATTCATATGGATCTTTTTGGACCCACAAGGTTAGCTAGTCTATCAAATAGAAGATATGGTTTCGTATTGGTTGATGACTTCTCTAGATTTACTTGGGTGTTTTTCCTCACACACAAAAATGAAGCATTTGATGAATTTCAGGAATTCGATTTAAAAATTAAACATAATAATGTCAATTCTATTCAGAATATACAGATTGATCATGGTGGTGAGTTTGATAACTCACAATTTTATGACTTCTGCAGGAATAATGGCATAACTCAAAGGTTCTCCTCTCCAAGGACTCCTGAGCAAAATGGCATAGTAGAGAGGAGGAACCGGACTCTTGTGGAGATGGCTTGAACACTGCTGGTTGAAGGTAACCTACCAAGGAAATTTTGGGCTGAGGCAGTGAACACTGCATGCCATGTAGTCAACAAAGCCATGGTAAGGTCATTTACCCAGAAAACTCCTTATGAAATTCTCAAGGGTAAGAAGCCTTCACTAGCTTATTTCAAGGTCTTCGGTTGTAAGTGTTTTATGCATGTCAATGCTAAAAGAGATCTTGATAAATTTGAACTTAAGAGTGATCCTGAAATTTTTCTAGGATATTCAGAAACATCTAGAGCCTATAGGGTATACAATTTAAATTCTAAGATAGTAGAAAAATCTTCACATGTGGTCTTTAATGAAACAATGACTAAACTTGAAAATGGTTTGTGCAGGGAATAGAATAATGGAGAGATTTTGAAAAATGAAAATCCTGCAGACCAGTCTGAAGAAAGTGATGCAGAGAAGCCTGGTTCTTAGGGGGAGGTAAATGAGGTTCAAGGTAATCAAATTATCAATGTCAGATCTCTTAAAGATCATCCTATAGATAATGTAATTGGTAATTTGCTTGAACCCCCTAGAACTAGAGCTTATCTCAAAGCTTATAATGAATTAAACTCCTTCGCATTAGTGTCTCAAATAGAACCCAAAAACATTGACATTGCTCTTAGTGATGTGCATTGGATCAATGCCATGCACGAGGAATTGAATCAATTTGACAGGAACAAGGTATGGCACCTAGTTCCACCTTCTGATCATAGGACTGTCATTGGGACCAAATGGGTGTTTAGGAATAAAACAGATGAGAAGGGCAATGTTATTAGGAATAAGGCCAGACTGGTAGCTCAGGGGTACAATCAGGAGTATGGAATTGACTTCGAAGAGTCATATGCTCCTATTGCCAGGTTAGAGGCTATCAGAATCCTATTAGCATATGCATGCTCATTAGGAATCACCATTCAGCAGATGGATGTGAAATCTGTATTTTTGAATGGGGAAATAAACGAGGATGTTTTTGTAAGACAACCTCCTGGTTTTGAATGCATAGATTTTCCTAATCATATATATAAATTGAATAAAGCTCTATATGGACTGAAACAAGCCCTTAGAGCTTGGTATGACAGGCTCAGTAAGTTCCTTATGGATAAGAAGTTCACAAGATGTGAAATTGACCAAACCTTATTCACAAAGGTAAGTCATCCAGACATTCTCATTGTGCAAATTTATGTAGATGACATTATTTTTGGATCGACTAACCCAACTTTATGTGAGGAATTTTCTAATCTAATGACACATGAATTTGAGATGAGTTCAATGGGGGAGCTAAAATTGTTCTTTGGACTGCAGGTAACTCAGACTAAAGAATGAACATTCATAACTCAGTCCAAATATATCAAGAACCTGTTGAAGAAATTCAAGTCTGAAAATTTGAAAGAAATAACAGCACCAATGGGTACATCAACGAGTCTTGATGATGACCCAAAAGGTAAATTGGTTGACACCAAATTGTACAGAGGTATGATCGGATCTCTTCTTTACCTTACTGCATCTAGGCCTGATATTCAATTTGCGGTGTGTTTATGTGCTAGATTTCAGGCTAGTCCTAAAGAGTCACATGTTAGTGCTGTTAAGAGAATTTTTAGGTATTTGTCAGGTACCCAAGAACTAGGTCTTTGGTACCCTGCTTAGTGTGAGCTAAACCTTATAGCCTACACTGACGCTGATTATGCTGGGTGTCGGATAGATAGAAAAAGTACTAGTGGATACTGCCATTTCTTAGGTGGTTGTCTAGTATCTTGGGCTTCCAAGAAGCAACACACTGTTGCTCTATCTACCGCTGAGGTAGAATATGTCGCAGCAGGAAATTATGCAGCCCAGGTGCTCTGGATCAAACACCAACTCCTTGACTATCAGATAGAATTGGGATGCATTCCAATTCTGTGTGATAACACTAGCGCTATAGCATTGACTAAAAATCATGTTCATCACTCTAGGACCAAGCACATAGAAATTAAACACCATTTTCTAAGAGATGAAGTAAGCAAGAATGAAATTGAACTGAGCTTCATAGAATCTGAAAAATAGCTTGCTAATATTTTTACTAAACCTTTGAGTAATGACAGATTCAAATTCCTAAGAAGAGAGCTAGGTTTATGTAAATTTCAGCATGATGAATAATTATTTTCCATTCCTGAGGAAGGGTTGTGATCTGATATGTGTCTACCTATCAAATCTATTGAGAATAAGATTTCAGATGTATGCCTGTCAATTGAAAATGCTTTGAATAAATATTCTGCTTTGTCTTGTGGATGATTAATGTCTGCTTGCAAGTAATTTGATCTGTGTCATAGTTGAGTCATCTTGATTTCAGAGGTATATAAAATGATATGTGGTGAAAAGACAGATTCTGTCTGTCTGAAAGCCCATACCATGTGTAGAGGACTATCCTCTGCCAGGTACCATGAATCAAGAGAGTACATGCATTGCATTGCACTTCTTAAATGTTAGGTTTAGTGGTCTGTGGCTAATTGTGTCTTAATGTTGAACAATCATGCATATAGACAGGGGGAGCTTTTGTTTCGAATAAGATTGCATGTCCATGCTGTATTGATCTGTAAGGGGGAGTTTTTCTGATTATCATCTATCTCAATCCTGGACAGTCCTCTGTCAATACTCCATTTCAACACTCTTTGGACCTCAGACTCTCTTCTCATATCAGTTATCTTGTATAAACTTTTACTCTCTACAACTGTCTGTGTGCTTCACAATATCCCTCCCATCCTGAATTGATGACAGTTTGTCAATAAGTTCATTACATTAAGCAACATAAATCTCATATCTTCTATTATAAGAATCATGTTTGCTTCATGAATGAAATAATGATTTAAGCTTAATAAACCTTAATGTTTCAGGACTGTATTCCGAAATATAAGGATGTGAAAAATTTTAATAGCTCTCAACCTCAGTCTCATGTTGCGACAGACAAAGTTTGCTAGTGTCTGAAAACTTATAAGAAAGTGTAATCTCAGTTGAGGAAATTGGAAGTGTGTATTGTTTTTAAACAAAACACTCTAAAGAATTAAAAAGGGAAGCAAAAGAAAAGAATGTACCAAAAGAAAAGCAATGTATAAGCAAAATGGTAGAGCAATGAATGAATGTACTGAGAAACTGAGTACTCTATAAATGAAATAGAGAAAACTCATGTCATGAAGTGCTTCATGTTACCTCTGTTCTTATGGTCAAATCTGTAGGATTGGTTTCACTAAGTATCTGGGGGTACTGGCGTCTGATAAACGTGTACCCTTATGTAAAAAGGTGCAAATCATGACTGCTGTTTTTGATCAGAAACAGTGTTGGTACTTTGTGCCTAGTAACTGGGAGTACTGGCATCTAACCAACGTGTACTCCTAATGTCAAAAGCATAATTGATACCTAACTGTTCAATAAGTTAGAAAGAATTAACTCTAAAAAGATCTGCTGTAACCCTTGTTATCAAAGTCTTATTGAGTGTCGTGTTGTTTAACCTCAATACATAGTCCTGTCACTCACAAAGATTTTCACTGGATTTAAATCGAGTAGGATACAGCACTGACCAAGTCTTTCATGACTTATGTGTCTCAGGTTTATTACTATTAACGGATTCTGCAACCTTATTAGAAGCGTACAGTGTATTCACTCTACTTTTATTACTCTTAAACCAAAAGTCTACCATGAATGCAGAGTCTTGATTCTTATTCTCTAAAGACCTTGGGACATAAATTGCTTTCTTAATGAACTATTATTCAGGGTGTAACTCTATTCATTTACTCCTCTTTGCTTCATCAATCTTAGCTCCCTCACTCCTTGTTTGTTGATGGCAACGGGAGAGAGAAAATGTAGAGCATTGGTGTTGAGGGGGAGAGTTCAGAGAGTTCAGGGGGAGAGAAAGATTCCGTTGCATTCTTTTGACTGTGAGATATCTGATCTTTACTGGATTAATCTTGTCTCATCAAAATACACCATGACTTTGGGTGTTGCCATCATCAAAAAGGGGGAGAATGTTGGGCCTCCTCTGGAACTGATCAGCAGTGTGGAAACTATTGTGCATTGACTGTGATTTGATTATGTTTTGATTGATTGGCAACAGTTGAGTTTACTATGTTGATTTCATCGCTTACCCTGGTAGCAATGTATATTTTGATGAATCTTACTTAGGACAGAATAATTAGATGGTTATAGTAGGCCTGTGTAGGCTTGCCTTGTGATAAACAAGGTCTGTGTATAATCGTCATGCTTTTGCATACAATGCATTATAAGTCTGTGCATGCTTTTGCATACAACATCATAAGTCTGTGCATGTTTTTTATATATGCATAATCTAGTCTGTGCACATACTGCACTATGTACACCAATGTCCATGCACATTCAATCTAAGTGAATCTAAAGTCTGTGCACGTTTGGTCTTGAGGCATAAAAAGGTCTGTGCATGTTTCTTTGGAAACATACACAAGGTCTGTGCATCCCTTTGTTCATGTGTGAATAAAGTCAGTGCATGTTCTTATTCTCGTCTTTCATGGTCGGTGCATGTCCGAGCATAAAGTCAGTGCATATTGTTCCTTGTTCGATACAAGGTCGGTGCATATCCTTCTATGTGCGCATATGATGGTTGGTGCACTTGTAAAATCAATGCACACTCCAGTTCACGATGATTCTAAGTCTGTGCATATTCTTAGTCCTACTAGGGTCGGTGCATTGTTTGCATGGTTAAGCATTGTGCATACAAAGGCCGTGCATGTTTTCATTATATAAAGTCGGTGCATTTTCTTAGTAGAACAAGTCGGTGCATGTTCTCATTAAATGCATTAGAACAAGTCGATGCACATTTGCGCTATGCTTTGCAAAGGACGGTGTACTTCTGCATATGGCAGAGAACATGTCTGTGCATCTTATCTCATGCATGTGAAAGGTCGGTGCAGTGTTTGTCATCTGCATACCTAGTCTATGCATGTTTTAGTCCAACACTTAACTGAGTCAGTGCACTTTGTGACATACGCATACATAGGTCCGTGCACATTTGCATTGTGTGTATATATAAGGTCAGTACACCTATTCTCACATGCTACATAATAGTCTGTGCATAGTTTGCCTATAGACTCATAGGTCTGTGCATACTCTGTTTTATGTCATACTCAAGTCTGTGCACATTATATATATGGGTGATTACAAGATGTTTGATGAAATGTCTCTCTTCCAGTTTACCGGATCCAAGTAGCACGTGAGCTTGAACTGAGGCAGGCACGTGTTCCCAGAAAAGACTGGAAGCTGGCACATGATTCCAGGGAGCTTATGATTGGCACGTGATCCAAGGTAATAATCAGGTCAGTGGTTCTGCCATGTGGGGAGCCAGATCTCAGCGATCCTGACACGTGGACAGATGAAGATCAGATCTGCGAAAGTGTTTAGGCGGGAAATATGGCATCCACACGCACTTTTGCCTAACATATATAAAAGATGCATTATCACCTGATCATATGACATATAGAACATAGCAGAAAAGAAGATTGAAGTAGAGAGAGAGATTCAGCAGAGCAGATCAGATCTCAAGAGAAGAAAAAAAAAGAGTGCAAAGTGAGAGCCATCTGATCGTGAGAGAAGAAGAATTCTGAGAGTTTCTGAGGGAATTTGTTTAGCTGTGAGTGAAGAGTTATTTTGCTATTGTTCCTGGCGTATGGTTCATAACCATCTCCAGTCTGCTCTACACGGAAGAGTTACATTGTTTTTCTCGTTGATTTTTCCTTTTCACTTTTAAACTCTCGTTACTGCAAGCAGTGAGTCAGCGTCTGTGGCATAAGCTGTAAGGCTAAGCAGTAGAGGAGGATTCCTCTTATAGCGTAAGCTGTAAGGCTCAACGTGTTTTGGGAAGTTTTCCCCGAAGCAGTGGATCAACGGTTTGGAAGCTATGTATAAGCAGTGAAGCCACACTTGGTTTGAGTGTGGGGTGGACGTAGATCTCTGGAGGAGATCGAACCACCTTAAAATTATTCTATCTCTGTGGTTTTGATTTTCGTGTTGAGTGTTCCGCTTAAGCAAATTTAATTTCACACTTGTTGCTTAGGTTGGTATAATTTTTGGGGGAAGATCTATTTACCCCCCCTTAAGATCTATCTTATGTGATATCGAAGCATTCCATAGTGTCAACAACCGCAAAGCTCCAGGGGTGAAACGGGACGATTTCGGGTAAGTTTGTGGAAAACGATCTAGTGAAGGACCGTTTTTTATGGCCTAGCGGCCTAGCAAATGACCGCTAGGTTGCTGGAGGAAAAATTCTGGGTAGACTTTACGTGACTTTAGAAATCGGATCATATCTCTCAAACGGTGCAGAACTACCGAAAGTGGTAGAAGAAGAAATTATAGATAACAAAAATATGAACAACTTTCATGAAGGGATCAAGATGAGAAAACGAGTGAATTAGGCAGAAAATAGGTAGAAAACAGAGAGAGAAAATTCTGGGACACAGGTGAACAACGTAGCCTGCCAGAAAAATGTGAATAACTTGAAATCGGTGCAGAACTGGCCAATGACATAGAAAGAGAAATTGTATAGATTTAAAAGACGAACAACGTTGATGAAGGGCACTTTTTGAATAGTTGAACAGAAGGGGATGAAAAATGACTATTTTCAGGACTGCATAGTGAAAGGGGCCGAATGCTTGATAGAAGCCGACCTAAATGGGCCGTAAGTCGACTTGGAAGGTGAGAAGTTGATAAAATAAGCTCCAGGGCTCTAAGAAATCATGATCTCCAAAGTCCAAAGGCTAGGGAACAATAAAATGGGCTCGAAATCTATCCAAGGAAGGCTCCAAAACAATGGGTAATTCGGGACATTAAAAATGATGAATAAGAGAAATGACGCAACTTGTGGGCTAAAACGGGTGTCAGCAAATGGGATACGTTCACATGAATGTGTCCCGGTGCTAGACGCGTTCTTCTCAATTTTTCCTATAAATAAAGGACCCCCTCCCATGAAACAAGGGCTTCGAAAAAGCTTGATAGAGGGAGGGAAACTCTGTCCAATCCACTCTCAAGCTTGTGAGTTTTTAAGGGATGGTTCTACCGGATTTTTGAGTTTGCCATCGCTCGAGAGAGAAGGTTGTCTCATCCCACTGCACGTCCACACCATCCTCACATTGCCAAAGGTCTCCTCGAAGCCCGCCATCGGTGCCCTGATAAGCTTTTCTCCCCCTTTGTTCTGCTTTATTTTTCACTCTGTTAGTTGCATGCATCATTCGTGATTTCTGTTCGTGTTGCGCTTCTCTCTTTGAGAGAGCTTTGCATTTTTGTGCATCTCTGCATGTTGTTTCATTCATCATTCCATTTTCTCACCCTTTGCGTCCGAAAGGGGTTTGAAACAACACCAACCAGGTGTGTGTCCGTTCATGATTTCTTCGCTTTCATTACAAGGGATTGATACTACACTACTTTCGTTCTGATTCATTTAGTGTTTGTTCATTTTCTTGCAAGGGTAACCAAAAGAAAGCCCTCTTTCTCGGTCGGCTGAGGGGAGAGGAAGAAGGAATCCACAACGATCTCCCGCTTCGGAAGATTAAACGCGATCACTCTTCTTTCATTTTGGGGTCCCTGACCTCTGGCGATCACATATCAACACACACGTACTCATGTGCGATTTCCATTTCCTTTATTTCTATTCTCGTTAAAACCTACGAAGAGTAACTTTCCATAGCGATTCCTTTATTTCATGTTTAAACCCACAGAGAATAATTTCTCGCAGTGGTTTTCTTTACTTTATTTCCATTCCTGTCATTTCCATTATCGTCAAATCCCGCGTAGAGTAACTTCTCGCGGCAGTTTTATTTCCTTTATTTCCATTCCAGTCATTTCCATTCTTGTCAAACCCACGGAGAGTAGCCTCCCACAGTGATTCCCTTTACTTTATTTCCATTCTTGTCAAACCCGCGGAGAGTAGCTTCCCGCAGCGGTTCTATTTACTTTATTTCCATTCCCGTCATTTCCATTCCTGTCAAACCCGTGAGGAGTAACTTCCCGCAGTAGTTCTATTTCCTTTATTTCCATTCCCGTACCCGCGGAGAGTAACTTCCCGTCACAATTTCTTATGTTGTAATTCTACATATTTCCTTTCCGCTAAAACCCGGAGGAGCAACTTCCCGCGCGACATCTCTTTTCCGCGTCTCTCTCGTGAGCTTTTCTTCCTTTCCCGTGGCGTCGTTCACATCTTTTGGTGATCATAGTGGGACTTCTTTTTTTTTCTTTTGGTTACCCGTGTGCAGCACCCAGGTGTGCCCCTCCATTTGGCACCCGCGTATGCCCCTCCTTATTGCGCCTGTGTGTGCTAAAGTTGTGCTCCAAGCAGCACTTTTATTTTCATCCCTTGTGCACCACGTACACTCCCCCATAGTCCCTTGTGATTCATCGAGAGATTTACATGTTGCGGAAAGAAGAACGGTTTCGAGAAAAGTAGTTCATTTATTCAGTTGATTACCATATGCAGATGTGTTTGAGTTGTAAAAATCATGTCTTGTTCTTCCTTCAGCCATTTTTGGAAAAGCGGGCTTCAGTCTGATAACGCACCTGTATCCCAAAACGCGTATTCTAATACACATATGTGTGGATAGACGTGAATTCAGCAGCAACGCTCTTAACAACTGTTAGCCTTTATTCAGACGCGTCTTGATAAGTGGACCCATTATGCAAAAGGCATCTCCCAGGTTGGACGCATATTTAATTTGTTTATGAAATTTGTTCACTCTTATTCCGTTCTACATATTTCTCACCTTAAGAAACAAAAAACAAAAAAAGAGGGGGCGTAAAGCATCCATTTGTATGTTCATCTCAGCTATTTGTTTGATAGTGCATGTTATTGCGTTTCGGTAAAGTTCTGAAGATGGCAGAGTACAATTATGATGATTTTGAGGCCGGGGCCTTCGGCTGCGAGCCCCAGATGCATGGCCAAGGCCATGATTATTATGGAGAGTACAACCCCGACCATGGCCACCAAGGTGAGCCGCATGTACATGCTATGGACGCGGGTCCATCCCATGAGCCCTCCCACGAGGAGCAAACTGCTGCTGGGGAAGCATCCCCCTCCCAGGACATCTCCTCCATGTTAGGTGCCCTCGCCACTACCCAGCTCAGTCCTGAGCAACTCTAGACCCTCCAGGCCATCTTAAAGGGAAAATATGTTTCTCCCTCTCCCCCGGAGCCAACCCCGGCTACCACTATTCCCATTCAAGAGCCGGCACAGGTTATTCCCTCTCCTTCACCCTACGGGCAGGCAAGTCAACAGCCTCCCTCCTTCCGATTCCCTTCATAGTCCTAAACCCCAGCTCTTCCTCAAACACTGATTCAGCCAGGTCTGTCCATTGGTAGACCACAATAACCCTCTAGTTTGAGGTTCCCTTCTCAGGCCTCCGGAAGGCCTGTCCCTCCTCCATGGCAAGCGCCACCTTGACCGACCGATGAGCTCACCCAGTCCCTCTTAAACAAGCTGAACAAGATGGATGAGCAATTTTGGGATTTGAAAAAAATGGTGGATGTAAAGTCCACTCCTGAGATCTCCCTTCCAATCCTCCTAGCATTCCATCTACCCCCTTCTGAAATGCCTATGTACCGCAGGTACAATGGCACTGGCAACCCCTTTATCCATCTTAAGGACTTCATGTACGAGTCCTCTTTCTGGCAAAATGATAAGAGGTCGCTAGCATATTTGTTTAGGAGATCGTTGGACGGCCCTGCACTAGAATGGTTCTGTGCCTTGGAGCCAAGTGAGGCTGAGAATTTTGATGTGGTCCAAAGGAAGTTCCTTCAGAAGTACCGAGACCGGGTCGGCCCATCCCTTTCCATCACCGACCTAGTGGCTGAGAAGATGAGGACGGACGAAGATTTCGTCCAATATGCTGACAGATGGAGGCCCCTGGCGGAGAGAGTGAGGGATACTCTCTCATAGCTGGAGCAAGTTAAAATGATTGTGTCTAATTCCACTCCTCAATTTAGACACGTTCTGGCCATGAACAAACTCAACACAATGAAGGAGCTGTATGAGAGAGCCAGATATATTCAAACACAGTTGAAAGACTCACCTCTCATGCATATGTTCGAGCAACCCAAGCAAAGGGTAGTGAGGAAAGCGAATGCCAATGTTCAGGGCAGAGTGATGGAAGGGTCGTCACGAATAAGCAAGTAAGTGCACTTGGCAGCCCCAACCAGCTAGCCAACCCAAGGCCTCCACAAGCACCGCAACTCACCTTCCAACAGAACCAACAAGGCCCACAACCTTTTCGTCCTCCATCTCAAAATAACTTCCTCTATAACAACATGCCTCAGCGGCAATAACAACAACCACCTCCTCAGTACCACCAAGTTCCACCCCCTAGAAATTATGGCCCTTTACAGCAACAAAGAAGGACCCTTGGCCCTAAAAGAGCCCAATACCCACCACTGTCGAAAACATTGCTGGACGTGTTCAATGCCCTCATGGCCGCCAATGCACTCACTTTGCCCAGGGAAAGACCCATATGGCCCCAAAATGTCGACACCTCCCGATATTGTGTCTTTCATAGACAACCGGGTCATACAGTAGAAAAGTGTTTCCAGTTCAAAGACTATATTTATGATATAAATGATCAAGGTGGGATTGACTGGGATGAAATGAGGTGATACATCGCCACCCTAAAGGACATGAGACCTCCTCCAAGACCCCAATTTCAACAGCCATAACAACTACAACAACAACAACAACCCCAACAATAGCAACAACCTTAGCAGGCCCCACAGCAGCAGCCAAACATGGGCATCATCTAGAATCCACTACCAGAGCACCAACAACCCAACCAACAAGTCAACCCCATCTCTTCATTCTCGAAAGTTGGAAGAGGGCATGGTTGGCATACGAGAAAACACCTCCGTTCTCGCCGCCAACCACATTCCTAGCCAACCCTCTCGCCTTATCCAGCCAGCACCTCTCTCTCCCCGACCCATATCACAACCTATAACTAGGCCTCCCTCATTCCCACAGCCATCATGCTCCCTCATTCGCACACCTACCACTCATTCTCCGCTGATTTCCCAGCAAAAATCCTTCACACCTCCACTCATGCCTTCAAAACCCCTCATCATCTCTCATCCCTCTACCTCGCCGTCTACCTCAACTACACCTCCACCTATGCCTTCCAAACCTCTCATCATTCACCGTCCATCCGAGGCCCCATCCACTTCTGCCGCACCTCCACCCATGCTTTCCAAACCTCTCATCATTCACCGTCCATTCGAAGCCCCATCCACTTCCACCGCACCTCCACCTATGCCTTCCAAACCTCTCATCATTCACCATTCATTCGAGGTCCCATCCACTTCCGCTCCACCTCTGCCAAACAAGCCTCTCATCAAGATTCCCCTACCCATCACCACACCTGCTTCACTAACTGTCCCTTCACTACTACCCCTTAAACCCCTTCTTAAACCCACAACCAACCCCATAGAGGTGCAAAAACCACAAGCAATGGTGCTCCGGAGTGGAAGGATCTTCCACCGTGTTATTCCCCCAGAATAGTCAGGCCCAAGGGCAATCTCAGCCAGATGTAGGAACAGAAGAGCAGTTAGAGGAGTCCACCCCTGGGACACAGTATGACCTGTTGAAACATTTGGATAAAACATCAGCATGGATCTCCATTCTCAAAGTAATTAAGAGGTCCAAAACCCATCAAGAGGCCTTGATGGAGTACCTTTAGAAAGTTATGGTAAATGAGGACCTCCCAGTGGAGAAGATCTAGTCGGTGCTAACATCGACAAGCACTCAACTAGTCATCACATTTCAGGATCACGAGCTTGTCCACCAGGAAGCTCGGAAATATGCGTTGTGCATTACGGTGAAGATCAATGGGGTGTCCGTGAACCCGTGTTTGGTGGATACGGGTGCATCAATCAATGTAATTTCCATAAGCACCCTCCAATTATGTGGGGCTGACACAGAACAGATAAGGCCTTCAGCGATCACAATCACGGCATATGATAATAGCGAAAGGTCACCGAAGGGGATGATCACTCTTGATGTAGAAGTGGGTCCAATAGTGGTTCCTACAAAATTTCACATTCTTGACATGGACCCCACATTCAAGGGCATACTGGGCCGTCCCTGCATAGAGGCAATGAACGCCGCCCCTTCCACCAACCATCAATGTTTAAAGTTTCTGTACAAGGGACATATTGTCAAGGTGTATAGCATGCCAATCCTTCCTATGGTGGATGCTATTACCACTTCTCTGCCCTCTGTTTGGTCGACCCACAGGCCCATTCTTTCGCTGCTGGATGTATGTGCCCCTTGCCGTGCCCCATCAACACAAGAAAAGCCGATTCCCGCACCGATGTCGCGTCTCCCTTCCCATTCCAAAGGGTGGGAGATCATGAGGAACTTAGGCTACCAGTCGGGCAAAGGCTTGGGATCGCAGTCACAAGGAAGACTTAGGCCATTGAAGAAAACAAGGGTAATCCTTAGAGTCGGCCTGGGCTTTGAAGAGCCAATTGAGGCAGATAGGAAACCCCTTACATGGTCATTATACTCTCACTTCAGGAAAGGGCCCATTGTTCAAATGGGGGACTATTCACAGGAAACACATGGGGGGTCGCAGATTGCCTATTTGGCTGAGGGATGTCCAAGGGCTTTCAAGAGGGGGAAGGTTGATGATCCGGAGTGGAAGTGGTACAAATGGTTTGACGTACCGGACGTCTCCATCGCACTAGAGAGAATGTTCTCACCTCCACACCTAGAAGGGATGCTTTGATCTCCGATATGCCAGGAGATGCCATAGTTGTTTCCAGAACTCCAAACCATCCTCGCCAAGAGGACGTTGCCACTGACGGATCGCTTTCCGTCATTTTCTTTATCCATTCTCCTCAGCCTTTGTTGCTGACTCCTTCCTAGGCCAGACAGTTGTCTGATGATCTTCCCAAGTCCCCTTCTTTACTCACATTCTTGTGTAGGTTTTTCAACCTGCGTAAAATCTTCAATCATGATTTGCTCTATGAGCCACCAAACCCCTTAGCTATAATCCCCTTTTCTCATTCTCCAATTGCTTTTAATTGTTTTGTCATTGAAAATGAAAATAAAAAAAATGCCATTTTCTAAACTCCTCAACAACACATCTCTTTAGAGGAGACCTCCTATATCTCCCACGATTGCGCCCCGACTCACGGGCCACTCATCCAAGGTCCTCTGAGCGACCTTCTTTACCCCTCTGCTGAGGGGTCTTTTCCTGTACATTCTTCAGCTTCTTCTTCTTCTGTCAACTAGGTTGAAAATAATGAGTCAATGGTAGTACCCGAAAAGAAAATCCAAGGGTAGGCAAATCCCTCGTCGATTCCTTCTAGATCTAGCCAACAGGTGCAAGCATGCCTAGACATTCCTCAGCTGCTAGAAAATCCCATCCAATTACCGGAGTTAGAATGTGAGGAGAATTGCACAATCGATGAAGGGTACGAAGTCTATGAGATCACAGATGAAGAATACCCTACTGAAGAAGGGGATGAAGAATATGAGGACGCGGCTGACGCCTATGCTAATGGAATGAGAAGATTTGATGAGCCGTCAGCCACCGTAGAAGAATCCACCAAGGAAATAAACTTGGGAACCAAGGAAGACCCTAGGATTGTCCTCATAAGTGATAATTTACCATCAATTGAAGAAGAGGCATTGATAAAGGTTCTCGAGCAATATAAGGACACATTTGCATGGAGCTACGAGGATATGAAAGGTTTGGATTCCACCCTGGTTGAACATCGTTTAACCTTAAAACCAGGGTCTGTCTTGGTAAAGCAAAGGTTAAGGTATTTCCACCCTCAGATGACTTTGAAAATGAAGGAAGAGGTCGACAAGCTCCACAAAGCCAGGTTTATTAGAGTCACCCTTTATCCTCAATGGGTGGCGAACATTGTCCCAGTCATGAAAAAGGATGGGAAGGTGAGAATATCTATTGACTTCCGAGACCTTAACCGCGCGTGTCCAAAGGATGATTTCCCCTTGCCTCACATTGATGTTTTGATTGATAACACGGCAGGTTACAAAACTCTCTCATTCATGGATGGCTTTTCGGGATATAATCAAATTCATTTGGTAGAATAGGATCAGGAGAAAACATCATTCATAACACCTTGGGGAACGTATTGTTATGTGGTCATGCCGTTTGGGCTAAAGAATGCTGGAGCTACTTACCAAAGGGCTATGATGGCAATATTTCATGACATGATGCACGTATATTTGGAGGTGTATGTGGATGACTTGTTGGTGAAATCAAAGACTAGGGTAGAGCATGCACAAGTTCTGGCTAAGGTGTTGCAAAGATCGAGATAATTCCAATTAAAGATGAACCCAAAGAAGTGCGTGTTTAATGTTTCATCGGGTAAGTTGCTTGGCTTCATTGTTAGCAAGAGGGGTATCGAGACAGATGCCAATAAGGGTAAGGCAATCAGGGGTATGCCACCTCCGAAGAATCTAAGAGAAGTTCGAGGCTTAATTGGGAGGTTACAATTTATTCGTCAATTTGTGTCTCAGCATTCACAAAGGTGTAAACCTTTTTATGAGTTGACCAAGCCGGGAGTTGAGTTTCATGGGGATTCTAAGTGTCAGGAAACTATCGAAGGATTGAAGAAATATTTGGCCAACCCACCTATCCTAATACCACCCATACCAAGTAAACCTTTGATTCTTTACATCTCAGTCCTGGATGACTCTGTGGGAGCTATCCCGGCACAAACTAATGAAGAGGGCAAGGAAAGGGTAACCTACTACTTGTCCAAACTCCTCAACCCCTGCGAGCAGAAGTATACAACTATGGTGAAAACTAGTGCCGCCCTAGTTTGGGTGGTGCAGAAATTGAAACACTACTTTCTAGCTCACAAAGTCCATTTAATTGCCCGGATGAATCCTATCAAGTTTCTCTTAGAAAAATATGTCCTTACTGATAGGATAGCACCCTGGCAAAGCTTTCTATCTCAATTTGACATCACCTATATTCAGTAGAAGGCGGTTAAAGGCTATGCCATAGCCGAGAGTCTCGCTCATCATCCTCTCCCCAAGTTTGACCCTATCCAGTTAGAGTTTTCAGATGAAGAACTAATGTTCATCAACCAATCAATTGATCACATGTGGATGTTACATGTTGATGAATTCCCAAGGGAGATGTGTCGACATTGTCCACTTATCACCCAAAGGTGTTACCATCCCACAGGCATTTCAGCTCGCATTCCAAGTCACCAACAACATAGCTGAATATGAGGCTCTTCTAGCTGGCCTAGAAGCTGCCCATTCTTTTGGTGTCAACAAACTATGAATTATAGGCGATAGACAACTCATTCTTCGCCAAGTGCTGACCAAATATCACACTGATGGGAATCGACACCGAGCCTGTACTTTTTTCTTTTGCATTTATGTCCTTTTAGTTTGTGTTTATATCCTTGGAAAAGTATGTACGCAAATGTAAGGCTTTATAAGCCAAGGAGTCATTCCCATGAATTATGTGGGTTTTTATGCAATTATGCAGTAGGACCAGCAAGGGGGCCCTTAGCCCTTTCCCATTGGTCCATGTCACCTTGTGGGCGTGGTCAACCTTCCTAGGTGGACATCTAGAAGGGTGGGCTGGTCATATGGACACATGGGGTTAAATGGGTCAAGATTCCATGGTTGGCCACCTACCCCCATTCAACCTTCTACCCTTGGTCAAGGGGGCGCCCCTCTCCCCTTATTAGTTTATTAATTTTTATGTGTTATTCACATGCAATCCAGACCATCTATCTTTCATCCCTAGATCTAAGGGTGGAGGTTAGATTTGGTTGGAAGCATATAAAACCATGTATTTTCATGTGAAAATTAGTGAAAAATCAAAAAATTGTTGGAATCCTTGGAGCTTGGTGTGCCCCCTTCCTCTCTCCCCCTGGTTTCCTCTCCTCAAACCCCCCATTCTAGAGTGTTTCAATCTTCTATCTCCCCCTCTCAACCTCTGATCTTCATTGGTGCCGCCGCCGCCGCCGTTCGTGCCGCCTTCGAGCCGCCGCGAATCCGTCTTCAATTTTCTGTCCTACTGGACAGAGGTGTCTTCCCGAAATTCCTGATACCAGCTATGGCCTCTTCGTGGTTTGTAATTTTTATGGTGTGTTCCTATCTTCCATCCCATCATCCAAAAAAAAATTCAGGTTGAAAATCAGGGTTTAATATTTTTGCAATTTCGATCTTCAATCACTCCCAGATCTGTCCTGTCTCTATCTAGAGTGACAGCAGCTCTGCGTTTCCTATCCCCGAACTTCTTTTGATTTTTTTTGGGGTTCCCAATTTTACTGGGAGTTCTGTCCATCATCCCCTACATCCACCATTTTTCTTAATTTTTTATTCGCCCTCTATCCATTTTTCAAAATTCGTGATCTATCTCTGCTATAGTGCTTTCAGTCAATTCCCAGATCCGACCACCTTCCAGTCCAAAAAGCATAACAAATCACAGCCTCCACCAAACCTTTCATAAAAAATAGTCCCGTTTTCCTAGCTCAATGTCCTACAACTCTCATGAAGAGGTCGAAGTTTGAATCCAAGGTCTACTAGGTGGTCAACGGCTGTTCTCAGACAAGTTCTCTACAGATCTGAGAGCCTGGTCACTGTACAACAGCAACTCAAAAATTCATTAAGGCCAAGATCCGAGTAGATCCAGGTCTGATCTCCAGGCCTATGTTGAAGTACTTCAAGATAGCTTTCCAACGGCACTCGTTTCGTGTCGATCCGACATCGGGGCTGATCGCAGTGTCCATTCTCGCCGGGACGCGCGCTGAAAACCAGAAGCTGCAGATCCGTGGCCGGTGATTCTGACCGGTGCCGATCGGAGCCGTCCGGCCTCCGACCGGTGAACCAGCGTGCCTCCACTCCAGGGAGCGCCCTTCCAGGCATCCTCCACTACAGCGGTGCCATCGGGTCCCACACGGCCTCTCCGGACAGCACGTGGGCCCCACCGTCACGTGTTCGGGTGTTGCCGAATCAACGCGAGAAGCCGCCCGTCAACTCGAATTCGGTCCTCCCGGACCCCATTGTGTAGCCCTTTACCTCCCTGCGTGGAGTGGGCAGCGACGTGTATTGCTGTAATATTGTGTATTATTGTTCCGGGAGTACGAGTTTCGGCCGGGTCCGTCTTCCCCACGCCGAGCGCGTGGAGGTATCGTTCTCACTCCCTACACTCGGCATTTGCTTATTTTCCTATATACTTGTTTATGCCACTGCTAGAGAGCATGTTTTAGGACCTAGCTTGCCATATATTTTCATATCACCGCTGCTGCGAGAGAGAGCGAAGCCGTCCCGTGACCTGGTCCGGGCACGAAAGTGCTAACTGACCACCCTAGCTCTTGCCGGTTTCTCAACCGTGCACGTCCGACGCTTCCCTTCCTAAGGGACAACCGCGAGCTTGTCGTGTCCGTGGTCTCGTCCCGCATCAATTTGGTATCAGAGCCAGGTTGAGTCTAGAGTGTCCAAAAAAAAAAGGGTGTCATTTAAGTTTAAGTGTCTAAGTCGGTCTTAGGAGTTGCATTTGCATATCATTAGTCGGTATATAAAAAGGTGTTGTCCGAACGTTAGGCTACACCTATCGGGAAGGTCGCACACTTGCGCGAGTGATCTTCGGATCGATTAACTCCGCCCCGTACCGAGTCTTGGTGTCTTGTCCTTAGTGTGCATGCATCCCAACCTTGCATAGTCGGTCTAGTGTCATGTCCAAATGGCCTTGCATATCCATTCCTAGGGATCCATTCCCATATTTTGGCAACTATGGCCAACCCATGTCGACCCGTCCAAGGCGATAGGTCCGTGTCCGAGTACATTCGGGCATATCATACGTATTGGTTGGAACATGGCTTGGGAGAGGAGAGCAACACGGCCGCATTTCAGTTCCAGAGAGGTTTGCGCCTTCACTTCCAGTTAGAATGTCTTATCCGCAATGCATTCTCTCTAGCGGAATCCTATACGGTCGCTCTAGTGGTCGAGCCATTTGAGTCACACTTTTCTCGGTATGGTGGCTTTCGACAAGCATCCACCTCCCAGCTGCCTACACCATGGCCTTCACCACTCGAGAGAGTTCCAATGTCATCCCCCTCTATTTCCGAATTTGATTCGGAATCCTCTCATTTGGAACCACCAAGGCCCGGGCCACCCGTATTTCTAACGGGTACGCTTTTCATAGCCGAGCCGCTTCGTCGTTGGCTCAAGGATGGCTTGGTCCCACCTCCCTTCCCATACATGGACCCCATCCTATCTCTAGTGCCCGTCAACTCCTACCACACAACTTTTCGGTCTAGTCACCATGTCGATACTTTGGATGACCTTATTATGGGATTAGATTCACAATGGAAGTTGACGCATCTTTGGGCCCGAGGCTTTGACCAACCCGCTAGTCTTAGCTTCACCCATCCGGCCTTAGGATCCATTACCTCCTCGTGCACCGTGGGGTGTGTCACCACGGAGATTCTTCTACTCCTCCCGATGCCGGCCGAGTCTGACTTCGTTCCTTTTTGCCCAAGGGAGGAATCCTATTTTCTACACATGTCCGTCGTCCCACCGATCATAATGTATGGCGGTGACTATAAATTCCAAACTTGGGACCATGTCATGTTGGAACCCATATCACGGGGTCATACCTTCTTCGACCCTTTTTCTAGTGAACCTCCCGAGCTACCATCTTCACTCCACTTCCTCCGCGGAGTTCACTATCATGCCTTTTCCACTCGGGCCAAACAACCTCCACATAGCCATAGGTCCGAACCATCATTCGGGGGTAAGGAAGACTTTGGTTTCCCCGATCCCTTTAAACCACCCGCACCTCCCGGACTTCCCGCATCCAAGCCCAATGTCCATGATTGGTGCATCGGAGTATGTCTAGGAGTTCCCCATGACGTCAACCTCCGGTTACGTCAAATGGATGCATGGCACACATTCGGGTGTCCTGGTCCGCCGTCACCCATGTACGGGTCGGACTAACATTAGGTATGTCTAGGGTCATATATGAGTCGGTGTGTTTTCCTTGTGTGGTTTGTCTTGTGTGGTTTGTTTGCATAGTTTGTGTGTAGTTTGAGAGTCTGCATGTGCCTTGTGCAAGCTCGTTGTCGTTCTCTTATGAGTAAGAGGCGAGTGGACTCGCTCGATGAGTATGAGATCGGTTCTATAGCTACACCCGGATCTAGTCACCTACAGGGACTCAGCGGTGATTCCTAGTGAGTCTTCGAGCCGCCTCCTTCCCTTTTGAGAGTGTCCCATTCGGAGTGTTCACCTTTAGCCCATAGCAGTTCGTGCATATCGAGTATATATGGAATGAGCAGGTGACGATCACTTGGAGTGGAGCGTACCCACCTTACTTGGCACGGTGACGGATCCGCCGGAGTACTCGAGCATCCCTACTCCTACTCGACGGGGTCGAGTTCCTCCCACCCGGGGAGAGTTGATGGGAATCGACACCGAGCCTGTACTTTTTTCTTTTGCATTTATGTCCTTTTAGTTTGTGTTTATATCCTTGGGAAAGTATGTACGCAAATGTAAGGCTTTATAAGCCAAGGAGTCATTCCCATGGATTGTGTGGGTTTTTATGCAATTATGCAGTAGGACCAGCAAGGGGGCCCTCAGCCCTTTCCCATTGGTCCATGTCACCTTGTGGGCCTGGTCAACCTTCCTAGGTGGACATCTAGAAGGGTGGGCTGGTCATATGGACACATGGGGTTAAATGGGTCAAGATTCCATGGTTGGCCACCTACCCCCATTCAACCTTCTACCATTGGTCAAGGGGGCGCCCCTCTCCCCTTATTAGTTTATTAATTTTTGTGTGTTATTCACATGCAATCCAGACCATCTATCTCTCATCCCTAGATCTAAGGGTGGAGGTTAGATTTGGTTGGAAGCATATAAAACCATGTATTTTCATGTGAAAATCAGTGAAAAATCAGAAAATTGTTGGAATCCTTGGAGCTTGGTGCGCCCCCTTCCTCTCTCCCCCTGGTTTCCTCTCCTCAAACCCACCATTCTAGAGTGTTTCAATCTTCTATCTCCCCCTCTCAACCTCTGATCTTCATTGGTGCCGCCGCCGTCGCCGTTCGTGCCGCCTTCGAGCCGCCGCGAATCCGTCTTCGATTTTCTGTCCTACTAGACAGAGGTGTCTTCCCAAAATTCCTAATATCAGCCACGGCCTCTTCGTGGTTTGTCATTTTTATGGTGTGTTCCTATCTTCCATCCCATCATCCAAAAAAACATTCAGGTCGAAAAGCTTTCGTTTGATATTTTTGCAATTTCGGTCTTCAATCACTCCCAGATCTGTCCTGTCTCTATCTACAGTGATAGCAGCTCTGAGTTTCCCATCCCCGACCTTCTTTTTGCTTTTTTTTGGGGCTCCCAATTTTACTGGGAGTTCTGTCCATCATCCCCTACATCCATCATTTTTATTAATTTTTGATCCGCCCTCTATCCATTTTTCAAAATTCGTGTTCTATCTCTGCTACAGTGCTTTTAGTCAATTCCCAGATCCGACCACCTTCTAGTCCAAAAATCATAACAAATCACAGCCTCCATCAAACCTTTCATAAAAAATAGTCTCGTTTTCCTAGCTCAATGTCCTACAACTCTCACGAAGAGGTCGAAGTCTGAATCTAAGGTCTACTAGGCGGTCAATGGCCGTTCTCAGACAAGTGCTCTGCAGATCTGAGAGCCTAGTCACTGTACAACAGCAACTCAAAAATTTATTAAGGCCAAGATCCGAGCAGATCCAGGTCTGATCTCTAGGCCTAGATTGAAGTACTTCAAGTTAGCTTTCCAACGGCACCCGTTTCGTGTCGATCCGACATCGGGGCTGATCGCAGCGTCCGTTCTCGCCGGGACGCGCGTTGAAAACCAGAAGTTGCAGATCCGTGGCCGGTGATTCCGACCGGTGCCGATCGGAGCCATCCGGCCTCCGGCCGGTGAACCAGCGCGCCTCCACTCCAGGGAGCGCCCTTCCAGGCATCCTCCACTATAGCGGTGCCATCGGGTCCCACACGGCCCCTCCGGACAGCACGTGGGCCCCACCGTCACGTGTTCGGGTGTTGCCGAATCAACGCGAGAAGCCGCCCGTCAACCCGAATTCGGTCCTCCCGGACCCCATTGTGTAGCCCTTTACCTCCCTGCGTGGAGTGGGCAGCGACGTGTATTGCTGTAATATTGTGTATTATTGTTCCGGGAGTACGAGTTTCGGCCGGGTCCGTCTTCCCCACGTCGAGCGCGTGGAGGTATCATTCTCGCTCCCTACACTCGGTATTTGCTTATTTTCCTATATACTTGTTTATGCCACTGCTAGAGAGCATGTTTTAGGACCTAGCTTGCCATATATTTTCATATCACCGCTGCTGCGAGAGAGAGCGAAGCCGTCCCGTGACCCGGTCCGGGCACGAAAGTGCGAACTGACCACCCTAGCTCTTGCCGGTTTCTCAACCGTGCACGTCCGACGCTTCCCTTGCTAAGGGACAACCGCGAGCTTGTCGTGTCCGTGGTCTCGTCCCGCATCACGCACCCTCGATCCTAAGCTCAAGCCTTATCAGGAGCTCACTTCTGCTTATGCCAAACTGTTCACCAAATTGATCTTTGTCCATGTCCCTCGTGACCAGAACATTCTGGCCAACGCCCTCACCTCCTTGGCATCATCTTTAACCTTCCCTCTAGGTAGACGTTTTGAGTCTATCGTCATTCACAGGTGTCTTACCCCTGCTGTTCAAGACGTTGCCTTTCTAAAGGTTAAGGAGGAATTATCAAGAAAGGTCAAAGAGGGAGAAATTATTGAGAAGAGGGAAATCATGCAAGTATAATTGGAAGAAGAACTGGCAGATGTAGACACGTTGTTTTTGACATTACATTGAGTAAATCTCATATTATACCATGACGCCCCAAAGTGTCTTTTTACATTTGGGTTATTTGAGTGATTTCCAATTTTTCTAACATTTTTTACTATTTTTAGAAATTTTTCAGAAAAGAAAGGTCTTAAACGAGGCGGTGACCCAAGACGCATTCTTTAAAGGCGTCAAGAACCCCAGACGTGTCCTTTAATCCTCGTGTTGGGCGGCGCCATAAAAGCAAAATAAAAAAAAGGTATTAAACACGACGGGGATCCAAGACACCTTCTTTAAAGGCGTCATGGATACCAGACGCGTCCTTTAATCCCCGTGCTGCGGCAGCTCCATAAATGCAAAATAAAAAAAAGGTCTTAAACGCGGCGGGGACCCAAGCTGCCTTCTTTAAAGGCGTCAGGGTCCCCAGACGCATCCTTTAATCCCGTGTTGCGGTGACACCATAAATGCAAAATAAGAAGAAGTCTTGCTGACCCGATGCGGCTTTCAAAGGCAAGGTTAGGCACAGCCACCGCTCACTTTCGGTGCCTTAAAGGCATTATCGGTGTCTTTCGGCGCGCATTTATTTAGAAGTATGGATGCGCCCCAGGACCTAGATGCGGTTAAAGAACGCGTCCAAGCACTTGGACGCATCTACGAAAATGCGTCTACATTTACAACGTCGCCGCAACACATTTGGACGCCATAAATGCGATGCCATAAACGCGTCCCCGAACCCAGACACGTCCATCAAAAATTTGCCTGTAAATAGAAGACCCCCTCCCCCGAACTCAGAGTGGCAAAATGCTTCAAGGGGAGGGGGAAACTCTGGAGAAATCTATCCGAGTTTGTGAAAGTTCATTTTAGGTTAAGGGGTTATGCTGCCAAAATCCTGAATCTTCGGTCAAAATCTCTTCATCCCCACCAAGTGCACGCCGCTCACGCCGTGCTCAAGTTGCTGAAGTTCCCTTCGAAGCCCGCCACTGGCGCCACCAATAAGCTTTTTCTCACCCCATCTCTCTTTCTCATTTATTCTTGTAGTTTTCTTTGCATGCATTGTCTATCACTGTTTGTTGTTATCTTGTAAGTGCAACTCTTGCACAAATCTTCATTCGTCATATCATTTGCCTACCCTTTGCATCCTAAAAAGGGTTAAAACAACACCAAATGCAACCATGTGTGTTTTTATTCATCGTTTCATCATCTTTGTCACAAGGGACTAGTACTATACTATTTTTGTGCTGATATATTTCTTGTTTGTTTCATCTTCTTGCAAGGGTAACCCAAAGGAGAAGCCCTCTCCTTCAACTGGCCTAAGGAAGAGGAAGAAGGAATCTACGCCATTTCCCGTGCCTGAGGTTAAAGCGATCATTCTTCCATTTTGGGGTCTCTGATCCCTGGCGATCACACCGTTCTTTCATTTCGGGGTCTTCAGCCACTGGCGGTCACATAATTAACACATGCACACTCTTTTGTTTCCTTTTTTTCCTATCACTCCTTTCATTTCTGTTAAAATCCGCGGAGAGTCCTTTCCCTCAGCGGTCCCCTTTCGCCACTTTAATTCAGCTAAAAGCCCTTCCCCATTTAATTTCAGTTCTAAAATCCCGAGGAGAATTAATTTCTCGCGGAGGTTTCATTCGTGCAATTTCTATTTCTACCTTTCCATTCTAGTTCTAAAATCCCACGGAGAATCAACTTCTCACAGAGGTTTCATTCGTTCAAATTCTATTTCTGCCTTTCCATTCCAGTTTTAAAATCTTGCGGAGAATCAATTTCTCGCGGAGGTTTCATTCGTGCAATTTCTATTTCTGTCTTTCCATTCCAGTTCTACAATCCCGCAGAGAACCAACTTCTCACAGAGGTTTCATTCATGCAACTTTTATTTCTGTATTTTCATTCCAGTTCTCAAATCCCACGGAGAGTAACTTCTATCGGAGGTTTCATTTGCACACTTTTCATTTCTATCATTTCAATTCATGTCTAAACCCCGTGGAGAGTAATTGCTCGCGACTGGTTTCATTTACACCATTACCCTTTCTGTCATTCCCCTTCCCATTTTAATTTAGCACTTACCCTTTCCCATTTTTTTATTTCAGTGAAAGCCCACGGTGAGTAACATCCTACTGCGGCTCTTCCTTTCCATGCATTCCCTGTTTTCCCCCCGTTCCGGAGAGCAATCTCTCGCGGTGGTCTCACTCGTCCCATTTCCCTCATTTACATCGCATCGCGCGTGTGTGTCTTTCCCTTCTTTGGTTCACGTGACATCGTTCACATCTCTTGGTGATCACGGTGGGACTTCTTTTGCTTTCCTTTTGGTTACCCTTGTATTTTTGGAACCTGCGTGTGCCCCTCCACTTGGCACCCACGTGTGCCCCTCCTTGTTGCGCCCACGCGCGCCGCAGTTGTGCTCCAAGCAACACTTTTTGATTTCATCCCTCGTGCACCACGTGCACTTCCCCACAGTCCCTTGTGATTTCATGACAGGTTTGCGTTGTTTTGAAAAGGAGATAAGATTTTAAGCAGTTTAAGTTTTAGCTCATTGCCATATCTGGATATAATTGTTGTTCAAAATCCTTGTGTTCTGTATAATTGATGTTCTTCCTATTCTGTTTGTATTGTTCCTCTTTGTCATACAATATTGCATTTGCATAGCACTCTTCCCCTTTTTTTACTTTTCTAAGGATTACCCCCTCCTAGTGAAGGAAGGACTCTCCGCTCAAAAATTCCTCTTGATGGACTAGAATCTCCTTTATCGGGACCTCCGTAAGTCCCCGATAGCAAAGGATTCCCTCTTCGTTCACTGGGCTAGTTGTACCGCCGAAGTTTCCCGAAGATAGTTGACCTACACGTGGTGAGAGTGTGAAATCCTAGTTGGCACGAAGTCAAATGAAAACTGGAACTAGGATCCTACCTTGTTGAGTGAATTTGTGAATTTCCTGAAAATCATCTAACTCATATAAGGAAACTCTAAATTGAACGTAAACATCCACTTGCTTGATAATCTCTGCCAAATTGTTTGTGAGCACATTGTGTGATTTCATCATGATGTTGTGTTCTGGTAAAGTGTCTAGCATGCCTAATTACACTTTTTATGATCATGAGGATGGTCACTTTGATTCATCACATACCCCTCATGTCCGTCACTCTCATCGCGACTTCTATGAGGAGTCTCACCATGTTTCTACGTCCTATGATCGTATCCACACTCTGGACAATGATCAAATCCCCGAGTCCTCATACGGAGTGCAGGCCACTGCCAGGGGAGCTTTCCCCTCCACTAGTGTTCCCTATGTCTTGGATGTCATGGCTTCTCACATCGACTCTCTCAGCCCTCAACAACTTGAAGCCATCCAGGCTGTCATTAAGGGGGGATCTACTTCTCCTTCTCCCCAGGGTCGTTCATGCACCATATGTGGTCCTCGTGCTTCTCCCTTTAAGGACCACGTGGGCCAACCACCGCCCTCATTTCAGCATCCCTCGCGACCCCAAAATCTGGCTGTCCCTCATACCCTGGTCCGACCGGGTCATTCTATGGGCAAGCCTCACTCCCCTTCTCCTTCGAGGCCTCCGTGTCAAGCCACCCCTCCAAGGTCTCAAAGCTGACTCTCTACTTCACAAGTCACACCCGTCCAACAAGCTCTCATTGACAAAATTGATCAAATGGAGGAACAATTAAAGAGGGTCACAAGTACGCGACCGTCTCCTCCTCCTCCTCAAGTCAATCCTCTTCACGCTTTCATGGATAACATTACTAAAATAGAGAAAGATTGGAAGGAGAGAAGAGATGAGTATGGCATTGAGAATATGAGTGAGCAAGATGTTCTTCCAAGTTTTTACGATTAAGTGGACGCCGTCCCCCCACCACCCATTCACCACACTCATTCACATGGCCCTCCGTCTGCGCATTCACATCCACAAAATCCTTCATGTCAACATACACCACCTCCACCCATCAACATGCCTCCACCACGGCGTCCATTTGCACTTGGTGACTATGAAGAATTGGAAACGACACGTGATGAAATTTATGAAGATTTAAAAGATGCATCTACTTTGAGTTTTATTCATTTCCCTCTTCCACCGCTTCCACAAGAACCCCCTGCTCAGGATGAAGGCACTATCCCTACCCCTGTCTATGAGACATCATGGTGTTATGATGATGGGTCAATACTCCAACAACCTGTGTCAATGCACCATGAATTAGCCACTATCCCTACCCGTGTCTATGAAATCTCATGGTGTTACGATGATGGGTCAATACTCCAACAACCTATGTCAATGCACCATGAATTACCCCCTACCTTGGACGCCTCACGCGCCACCAAAACCTTCATATCATCTGTCTCCACTGAGCCTCCCAATAACCCATTGTTCCTGCTGTATGGGAATGGCTGATCTAGAGAGGAGTGGTGAATAGATCTGTCCCTCTTTTTCAAGATATAACAATGAATGCAATGGAATAAAAAGAACTACCAGGTAATCCAAGAACCTACACACAAGATGTAGGGATGAAGATGAGCAAAGAGCCTAAGCATGCATCTAGCATAAGGCAAACACACAACCAAACCACAGGGACAAGGATTTTAAGGTGGTTCGGACTCAAACCCGAGTCCTACGTCCACCCCTAACTCAAACCAAGTGAGGCTTCCCTAGTGCCGTAGCACTAAACCGCTGAAAACACAGCAAAAGGCACACAAAGCCTACCACAGACTAGAGACACCCACTGTCTATCTTCCTATCAAGCCAGGTAGGGACGGAACACCACAGACGAGATCACACCTGCGTCTGTCTTCCTATAACAACCGGTAGGGACGATTCACTATTTTAACAAGAACAAACAGAAAAAGAACAATGGAAAAACTCAGACAGAGTGAGTGAAACTCAGGCCATGAGAAGATGTTTCTGTCTGAGAAATGGAGGGCTCGATTTGCTGCTTTCAGAACACTTGCTTCCTTCACAATGGCATTTCTTTGCAGGACAAGGAGCAGGAGAAAGAGGAGCTGCGGTTCAGCTTCTGATCTTCAGGCGATGGCATTGGGCTGTTCTCCTTCTTCTTTCTTCTTCTCTTCTTGTTTTGGGCACAGTTGGCTTAGAGTTCTTCTTATTCTCTCCAAGGGGTGCCAGCGATAGTAGCAGCAGTAGCTCACCCTCTATCTGCCTTGTAGCCCGGTCTTCATCACCTCTACTTGAGGTACATGCACCCTTGAGGTCGATGCAGCTCAAAGGCTTCTGCAGCTATGAGGTCGATGCAGCGTGGCTTGTGCATAGACTCCCTTGCTTGAAACACTCGCAGGCTGTCATGCTGCATCGATGTGGTGAGGCTTGTGCATCGACACTTCTGCCTGATACTTCTGACGAGCTGGCTCGCTGCATCGACACTGAGTAGCCACTGCATCGATGCACAAAAAGTGTCGACTCTGGGTGTCGACACTCTTCCTTTGGTTGAAGCCAGACAGAACTATGATAATTAGAAGTCGACTCTTGGTGTCGACTCTTTTCCTCTGGATTTCTGAAATCTGTTTATCTTGGGAAACATGATGCTTTGCTTTCAAGGAATTTTTCCAGATATTCTAAGCTTGACACCAGTCATCAAAATGCTTGTTATTGACTTGAATTGATGTAGCTTGGGCTCATCCATTGGGCTTCATCTCTTGCAATTTCTGGTCTATCTGTTATGAGAGTTTCAATATGAAGATACACCATTAACAATATCAACAGTCAAGAGATGAGAATGTTAATGACTCATAGTGTTAGAGATCATCAAAACCACAGGGACACAACATTCTTCCCCTTTTTGATGATGGCAACACTATGAGTCATTATATGACAATGTGACCCAATTCAAGCAATTTTAAGGCACATGCATAAAGAGATAAAACAATTCACCCCCTTAACTTCTTTGTAAATGACTCTCCCCCTTACATGCCTCAGCAAACAACTCTCCCCCTTTGACATTAGCAAAAAGGAGGGACGAGAAAGAAGATCAGAGCCAGGATGAATTTTTCATAGAAGGTATGATTATGCAGGATTTTGGAGAAATATAATCTATATGAGAAGTTGAGGATTTGAAAATGCAAGAAGTTTCACAATATGATACTAATCTCATAACAAAGAGAATATTTATGTTCAGAGTCGACCATTATACAAATCTTATGACATGATCCTTATTCAAATTGCATGGTTCAAATCTAATGATATCAGAGTTCGTGAAAAGAATTTGAAAAACATCTGCATGCATGTTTTAATAGAAATGAACCAGAATTGCATGTCGAATCCATGTTTACCCTTCCTTTGCCTTACTTATTCAGATTCAACGACTTCTTTGAGAGTTACATAAACTAGTATTGAGGTTAAACACTCATGAAGGTCTTATGGAATTCAAAGTCACATCAGTTTTTCTTTTAGCTTTTGCTATCAAGCTCATAATTTTCTTTGAGTACAGAAGATTTTTACGAGCAATTAAGCCCAGTCATGCCTTGTATCTTGAGGATACACGTTGTTTAGACGCCAGTATCCCTAGGTACTTGGTGTGACTGACTATCATGCCTCAGATTGAACAAAGATAGCATTGTCACCTCATGACATATCTGACCTCATTTCTTTGATGAGGGGATATATTTCTCAGTAACTGTGCCATTGCTCTGCCTTAGATTTTTCTTCAACTTACTGCAGAGTTAACAAATGCACCTCATGACACAGCCCACTTGTCTTCTTGGACAAGGGCCATGGTTTCTCAGTGAACCAACATTATTGCTCTGACAAAATTTAGCATTTGGGATTTCCAGCTATTCATGATGTTTAAAGACAATAGTTAGTTTCAGTATCTCAACCAAAGTTGCCTTGAAATTAGAATTTGTAGATTTCAGAAGGAGTCATTCAGGACACAACATGTAAACACTGGTTAAGGTCTATTAAAAAATTGAACACAAATGATTTCATAACATTTGTCTCAAAACTCAATGAAGTCATTAAACCTAAACCAGTTTTATCGGATGGACAAGCACAAGGTCAAATAATAGAAGATTCTTACTTTGAATTCCACTCAGTTTTATGATCATGGTACCCAGATTGGAAGCACTTGGATTTTAGATTTTCAAAAAAAATGACCAGAATAGCCAGACTCAGCAGCAACAACAACTGACTCAGTGAGTTTTTCAGATAAGCATGATCATCAAGTGAAGATAATAAGTAGTGGACACTCCCCCTGAGGATATGCAATGAGCTAAGATAGAGGGCAGTGTTCAAGCAGAAGAGACCTGCGAGGTCAACCTGAATAGGTCTAAGGTCAACCTGAGTGCCACCGAGAGGTTGACCTGAGTGGTGCTGGGGTTGACCTGATCATCAGCAAGATATCAAAACATGATTTGGAAGTTCATGCCAATGGTTGTACACTTATTAAAGTTGACAAAATGAAGACATCATGTATGCAAGAACGGTTCAAGAAATTGCTCCCCCTGACAATATGGCCTAAATGCAATATCGACTCATGGTACTCGGCGGAGGTGTATCCTCACGCATGGTGAATGCTTTCCGGCATGCATAACCTACCTTTCCACAAATCACCATTTTATATACCATGGTCAAGCAAAAACAAGCCAGCAACCAATGCAATGCATCATGAACATGGACCTATCAAACCGTGCATGCCAATGCATAAAGACATGTATTGATATGAAAAGTATATGCATCAGATTTTCTGTACAGCCTTTTGATTGCAGTTCAGCACAATCAACAGGCAACAATAGTGAGAGATATCGAAGACTTCAATCCTTATTGATTTGAGATCTGCACAGACCAAGCTCTCTTCTAAGTGTTGAAAACCTATCATTACACAAGGGCTTGGTAAAAATGTCAGCAACTTGGTTCAATGTATCAACAAAATGCAGTTCAAAATTTTTCTTAAGAACCTCATCTCTAATGAAGTGATGCCTAATTTTAATGTGCTTTATCCTAGAGTGCTGACTGAATTTTTAGCAAGATTGATCGCACTAGTGTTATCACACAGAATCGGGACACAACCAAGATCCCCTAAGTAGTCTTGGAGTTGGTGTTTAATCCACAACACTTGGGTGCCACAACTCCCCGCAGTAACATATTCTACCTCTGCGGTTGAGAGGGCAACCGAGTGTTATTTCTTAGAGGCCCAAGAGACTAAACATCCACCCAGAAACTGGCAATAGCCACTAGTGCTCTTGCGATCCAGCTTGCATCCAGCGCAGTCTGCATCTGAATAAGAAATAAGAGAAAGATCACAAGATGACGGATATCACAACCCCTAATCTTGAGTCTCGACAAGATACCTAAGGATACACTTGACGGCAATCAAGTGGGATTCTCTTGGACAAGCTTGAAATCTAGCACAAAGGCATACACTAAACTGGATGTCTGGTCTAGATGCAGTTAAGTAAAGCAATGAGCCAATCATACCTCTATAGGTTTTTGCATCCACCAATTTACCTCTTTCATCCGCATCGAGTGATATAGTGGTTCCCATAGGAGTTGTAATTGTCTTACAAGTTGTCATGTCAAACCTTTTCAGCAGCTCCTTGATATATTTAGCTTGACTTATCTAGCACCCATCTGCACTTTGGCTGACCTGCAAGCTGAGAAAGAATTGAAGTTCACCCATTAAACTCATCTCCGACTCACTAGTCATAAGATTGACAAATTTCTCACGCATTTCAAATTTTTTAGATCCAAACACAATATCATCAACATAAATCTGAACTATCAAGATGTTCTTACCTTGCTTTTTGGTGAAGAGTGTTTGATCTACTTTATCTCTTGTATACCCTTTCTCGGTGAGGAATGAGCTTAGTCTATCATACCAAGCTATTGCTGTTTGCTTCAAGTCATAGAGTGCCATGTCTAGTTTATACACATAATCTTCATGATTAGAACTTTCAAAACTAGGGGGCTGCTCTACATAAACTTTCTCTTTTATTAAACCATTTAGGAAAGCACTCTTCACATCCATTTGTTACAGTTTTATTTTGTGTGAACATGCAAATGCAAGCAAAATTCTAATGGCTTCAAGTTTAGCTATCGGGGCAAAGGATTCTTCGAAATCTATCCCAAATTCTTGATTGTAACCTTGATCCACCAATCTGGCCTTATTCCTTATTATCTTGCCATCTTCACTAAGCTTGTTCCTAAAGACTCATTTGGTGCCTATGACAGATTTTGATGATGGTCTAGGAACTAGATGCCAAACTTTATTTCTTTCAAACTGGTTTAATTCATCTTGCATGGAATTTCTCCAATTTTCATCTTTCAAAGCTTCCTCAACATTTTTTGGTTCAATTTGAGAGACAAGAGCAAGTTGGTCTAGTTCTTCAACTATTCTAAAGTGTGACATGGTTCTAGGTGGATCATTCAAGCTCCCAATGACATTTTCAAGGGGGTGATCTTTAAGAACTCTGACATCGATAGTATGATTACCTTCATCGATAGCTTGATCCCTTGAATTGCTTGATTCTCCCAAGTCATCATTTCCTCTTATCTCTTCTTGAGGAAGATCTTGCTTTTCTTTTGTGGTCAAGAATTCTCCATCGTCATCATCTTTCCTGTAAGGCCTGTCATTTTTAGTATCATCATTGAATTCATCAAAAGTGACATGGGGTGATTCTTCCACAACTTGAGTTTTAACATTGTAAATTCTATAAGCCCTAGATCGATCAGAATAATCAAAAAATATACCTTCATCACTTTTGGACTCAAACTTATCCAATTCTCTTTTATCATTGTTGTGGATAAAACATTTAGATCCGAACACTTTCATGTGGGAAAGAGAGGGCTTTTACCTTTGAACAACTCATAAGGAGTCTTTTTGGTGAGCGACCTTACCATGGAGCAGTTGATGATGTAACATGCTGTATTTACCGCTTCAGCCCAAAATCTCCTTGGAAGTTGCCGTTCATCAAGCATTGTTCTAGCCATCTCTATGAGTGTTCGATTTCTTCTCTCAACTACCCCATTTTATTCAGTGGTTCTTGGTGATGAAAATCTGTGTGATATTCCTTCAGCCCCGTAAAAATCATAGAAGTCAGCATTGTCGAATTCACCACCATGGTCTGATTGAATGCTGGAAATCTTAAACTCATAGTCTTGCTTTATCTTCATGTAGAGTGCCTGAAACTCATCAAAAGCATCATTTTTATGCGTAAGGAAGAATACCCATATGAACCTAGAGAAATAATCCACTAACACATATCCATATCTTCTACCACTTAAACTAGCAGTTCTTGTTGGCCCAAACAAGTCCATATGAATTAGTTCAGGCGGTTTAGATGATAGACTTTCAGATCTAGTTTTGTAGGATTTTCTTGTTTGCTTCCCTAGGGTACATGCATCACAAATTTTATTGTCTTGCTTAAAGGAGAGTTCAGGCAGTCCTTTCACCATTTTTTTTTATGGAATGAGACCTAGGATTACTATTGTGGGAGTGCACAATTTGTGCTACCACCACCAATAGTACCGGCCCTAATATTATTGCTAATGAATGGATCATGTACAAAAGAACCACGAGGCATACCCCTGGAGAAAACAGTAAAGGAAGGAAACTCAGAAAGATACATCCTAAATTCTCCAGCTTGGGAGACCTACCGCATCCACAGTAGCACAACCACGAGCCCGGCTTGGAAGACTGCTCCAACTATTGAAATCTTTGTTGGACCGGGTGTTACATGCATAGGAAGCAAGTGCATCCGCAACTGAGTTCCCCTCTCTGTAAATATGCTGCACATTCCACTTGTTTTTGATGAGAATTTCTATGATTTCATCCCACTATTTACATATTTTTCATGGAGGGGGTTCATTAGATTGGATCATTATTGTAATAATTTTTGAATCAGTATATATAATAGCCATTGGGAGTCGGCTCTTGACCACCATTCTCAACCCATCAAGAAGTGCCCTAGCCTCAGCCATTAGGTTTGTTCCCACTCCATAATAGTATGAAAAACCATAAATGAATTCACCTCTGCATCCCCTAATGCACCCACCTTCTCCAGCAGGTCCTAGGTTGCCTTTAGAGGCTCCATCAACATTCAGAGCATATCCATTTATCGGGCAATGCCACTTAATTATTTTTGGAATCTTTGCAATGATCGTATATGAGAAATCATACAGGTCCAATGCCACCTTTTCATCTATTGAAGATGCCTTGCTGAATTTCTTCTATTGCATTGAGTAGGCTACCTGGTTTCTAATTTGTTACTGCAGTGTTTTGGTGGAACAACCCTTATCTTCATATTTGGATTTGCACCGGTTCTTCCATATTTCCCATATTATATGTAACATGGATAGAATGGCCGCGTATCCATATGGGTTAGCAATATTTGCTGAATTAATGATATCCCAGCATTTAACAGTTATAGACATTGAACCCCTGCACCGTGAGTCAAAGAGAAGTCCGAAATGCCTCCATAAAGGTTTTGCCATTTGACTGTCCAGGAACAAGTGATTTAAGCTTTCTTGATAATTTTCTTTGCAGCATACACATTTGGAGGGGATGCTAATACCACAATCCTTAATTATGCTATCCACTGGAATTGCCAAATGGAGAAGTCGCCAGCAAAACAAGGAGGCCCTTGGTGAAATACTTTTGCCCCAGATCTTCTTAAGTGACTGTCTTTGGTTACCTTGAGGCCGAACTGAATTATATGCCGACTTACATGAAAATGTACCATCATTTGTTGCAGCCCATACACACCGGTCTGGCTTTGGTTGGAGCTGCATAGAATTAATAATCCCAGCAAGGTGGTACGGGATGTAAGACCAAACATCACAGTTTGGGTTTTGTCTGGCTTCCCACAGAGTGGTCTTGGGAGTATTTCCTTGAGGATCTATCACTGTTCCACACCAATTATCATTTAAGATGTCAATGGATTTTCTATCCATAAGAATCCAAAGTGTATTTTCAAGGACTAACTGCCTAGCTTTATAAAAGACATCCCTTCGGACACCACCAGGAAAAGGCTTGACAATGGTGCTAATATGGCCTTTAATATATTTAGATTTGGCATATTTGGACCATAAAGATGAGCCCTGAGTGATACCCCATATATGTTTTGCCACCATAGCAGTTTGAATATGGTGCAGGCTCCTAATGCCAAGGCCTCCCTCCTCAACAGGTTTAGTTATATTAGACCAAGAAACCCACTAACACTTTATACCATCCTTATGACTCCAAAAGAAGTTGGCACATATTCTGTTAATAATGTCAACGAGTGTGGATGGCAGGCAAGATGCATTGGCCGTATATAAAGGGATGGACTGTAGCACAGAATTAATGAGGCATATTCTACCTGCTTGCGACAAATATTTTGATTGCCAGGCTTCCATTCTATAGTAGATCTTATCCAACAGATATTTATAATGAGACACCTTTTTTCTGCCTTCAAAAAGAGGGACACAAAGATATGAATTTATCCCTGTTTTGTGCTGAAAGCCTGTCATTTCTGAAATTCTTTTGATAACTACATTGGTTGTTTTGTGAGATACAATGAAGCTACTTTTGCTAACATTCACCTTATGTCCTGAGGACACTTCATAACTCCTGATGAAAGTCAACAGTTTTCCGATATACCTGGAGGTCCCATTTAAGAAAATTAATGTGTCATCTGCATAGAGTAAATGAGAGACTTGTATGCAGCCCCGGAGCACATGAAAATACAGAATATGTCCACTTTGGAATAGGTTGGATAGACCACGGCTTAGAGCCTCCTATGCAATTATGAATAGAGCAGGAGCCAAGGGATCCCCCTGCCTTACTCCTCTAGATGATTTGAAATAGCCCGTAGGGGATCCATTAAAGATAACTGAGAACCAACAATTATTTATCATCAGTGCAATGAGAGAACATAATCTATTTGAGAAGCCAAACGCTTTCATAACATGCAGTAGAAAATCTCATTCTAGCCTGTCATAGGCTTTTGCCATATCCAGCTTTAATATTATGTTATTTCCTCTAACCTTTCTCCCAATATCCTTCATCATCTCCGAGGCTAAGGATATAGTATCCACTATATTTCGTCCTTTAATGAAAGCCCCTTGATTTTCAGAGATAATTTTTGGGAGGATAGTGGTCAACCTATTGCTAATAATTCTGGAGACTATCTTGTAAGAGAAATTGCATAAGCTTATAAGCCTCATATCTGTAAAGGTAGTAGGGGATACCACTTTTGGGATGAGGGCAATCAGGGAAGAAGTTGTACCCTTCGGCATGGGCATGCCTTTGAAGAAACATTGCACAGCTTTAATAACATCAACCGCAATAATGTCCCAGCATGATGTGAAAAACATTACTGTGAACCCATCAGGACCTGGAGCACTATCCGGAGACAGATTGTGGACAACTTCTTTAATCTCCTCAACCTCAGGGATAACTGTGAGAGAATTGTTGTCTTCTTCTGAAACCAGGGGTGGTATGTTCTCTAGCAATTCAGGCTGTATTTGGTGTTCAGAGGAGCTGAAATGATTTTTAAAAAACTCCACAACCTTTTCCTTAATGACAGAATCATCTTCGCACCATTCCCTATTATCTAGTTTTAATCTGTTAATAGCCATCCTCGATCTCCTTTGTTTTACCTGTAGGTGATAGAATTTAGTGTTTCTATCCCCATGTTGAAGCCAGTTGATTCTGGCCTTTTGCCCCCAGAAAATCTCCTCCCTGTGAAGATTTTTACGCAGCTCAGCTTGAACTGCTTGCAGAGAAATCCTATTTTCCTCACTTGGGTCATCATCAAAAGTTGCTTCGGCCATGACCATCTTCTCCTCAGCTTGGGCTATCTTGTCAAATATGTTACCAAACTGCTCTTTATTCCATAGTCTGAGAGAGTCATTAAGTGCTTTTAGTTTGTGTTGCAGTGTATAAAAAGCATTGTAGTGACTAAACTAATCAGTGTTCCAAGCATTCTGCACCACAGATTTAAAGTTCACATCATCTAGCCACATATGTTGGAAAACAAACCGACTAGGACCAGGACATAATTGAGGGAAGTATAGTAGCATTGGTGTCACACCCCGAGCCTTTATTACAGCGGAAGACTTGCTCGGGGTGCGTGAACAGCCGGCATGGTAAGCCTCTTGCAAACAAGAATCAATCAGAGCGTAAGACAATCACACAAGTAAATACAATTGCACAGGATTTAATCAACTTCAACTTCATATCATAATGCTCAATATTCAAAGATACAATCACTAATTTGATTTTCATTCAACTAGACTCAAGAAATAGGAAAATTACATTGACTCAATCTAGACATGATAACTTCCTAAGTCTTCACTCGTAGCTTTACAAGACTTTCACTCACTTCCGGACCCGCTACTAGTATAGCCCGAATCCGAATCTGAACCACTTCCATCTCCTGAAAAACATTGGAAATAGGTAATGAGCACACTTGCCCAGTAGGTATCTTCGCATCAACATGAAGGCACTATTAAAGTAATTAACAATTTAGCTCTAAAGAATAAGGTAAAATCATGCGAATGCGAATCAATCACGCGATCAAACCAAAGTAAAAAGATAAGGTAGAATGATCAAGAATGAACTAACAAAAATGTAACATGAACATGATATTTGGCCTTTCACGAGCAAGCATGTAACAAGAATGTACGAGCAAGCCACATATTCATCACACCAGTCTCTTTTGAGTACATAGTTCATGAATTTCTGTGGAATATCAAGCAAGAAAGTCATGTACAAGAATGTCATATCGTGCCGTGGATCTTCACTTATTTATAGAAATAGTACTCCCAGCGCAATGCGACGTCAGTAGCATCATACCCCATGGTTTATAAAATAGTATGTTTCCGGCAATCAGCCGAGGGGACTAGCATAGAGCCCTTGAACACAATCAGTGCTCGATCGCATCTTCAGTTATAAATTAAGCTACTTCCACGCATGTAACAGTAAAGTATGGCCAAGAATGTAATAAGTTCAATAATTCTATGATAACAATAATCAATGAATGAATGCTTTAATTTGAATATATGAGATCAAGAATGACATTTAAACTATGTTATGCTTATAGAATAAATCGGCAGCATAACGGTATATTTCCTTAACTTTCATCCATTACATTAAGTCTATTAAGCAATATGATAAGTTCTAGATCATCAAGGTTTGTCTAGAATCATTAAAATATCAACCCTTGGTCAAACCTTGGGTTAACATATATAAGCTATGTAACGGTCGTTTACTGGGCCGTTACACTATGTAACGTGCCCATAATGGGCCGTTACAGTGACTAGAGTCCAGCATAATAGTTTAGACTCAGTGAAATGTGACGGTCGGGCATTGGGCCGTTACGTGAGCCTGACGGTCCAGTGCAAGGCCGTTACACTACAAGATCCAGAAAACAACGATAGTGTATTCTAGTTATTGGGCTTTGATGGTACAACCAACTCGGCGTCCTAGTGGGAATCTCAGGCTCGCGGAGAATTACGGAGGCCTTGAAACATTGATTTCCTAGTCCATTGGAAGGAATATCCAATAGAGAGGTCCTCATGTCCAAGATGGTATTCCTATAGTGCAAAGTGTGAACTAATGGCAACATACCGGAATATGTGCCATGTACTTATAGAATTGACTCTATTGACAGAGAGAGATATGTACAATCAATGTGGAAATCATGGTGAAACTCCGTCAATACAATGTTTTTAAAAGAGTCATGCTTTATAATACAAAACTATAGAATTTGGCTTCATGAATTTAACATAACTTAAAGTAGTGAGATACTAAAACATGCAATAACTAATATGAATAATCAAATAACCTTAAAATCACATGATCATGTTAAAACTTAGGTAACTAGGCTTAACTATAAATAATATTGGCAAGTTATATTATGTCTTAGGGTTGGCAGAACACAGACTCTGACGGTCTGGAGGTGGGGCGTCACAGTGCTTGTGACGGTCAGGAACTAGCCGTTACATGAACGTAACGCGTCTGTCCCAGTGCGTTAGAGATAACAGTGAAAATCTAAAACAGCAGGGTGTGTGACGATCTGTCGTAGGGCCGTTATATGAGTGTGACGGTCCTACGCTGATGCGTTACAGTATCTGTTGATAGAAAACTAGATAAAACATAAAGAGATCGATTCATATCATGTCTATAATTAAATACCATGAATCTCTAGACATGATAACGTAGTGTAGGCCAACTACATACTTAGGTATCAATGAATTAGACAAGATACATCTTTGGCATGTTCAATTAAGGCTAAGGGATGCATGTAATGCATAGAAGTAGTAAAATCATGAAATCAATGATCTATAATGCATGGAAATCACTTGAACCAGAGGGCTTTTAGTCCCATCAGGTTATTTTTGCCGTTCATGAGATAACCTACCTCTTAACTTAGGCTGTTGCTTCTGATTTGGATTGAGAATCCTGCCCTAGATTTCTTTCTTCTGTGACTTTTCCATCAACTTCCTTGGGCTCTAACTCCACGACCTCTTGACCTAAAGATGTGAAATTTGGAGGGGAATTAGTCTAAAGTATTGTAAACAAATACTTCTAAAGAGCTTACCTGAGATAATGACTCCTTACCTTGATTCTTTACGTCCAAAAAGTAAGGGTCGCACATTTCAGAACTATGCCCTATTTATAGAGTTTAGGCTAGGGTTTGAGGATTAGATCGATTCTAGAGTTTTTATTTCCTCAAATCCTAATCCTTAAGAGTCCTTAGCAATATTACAAGCCTTCCCAAGTCGATCCCTAGTGGATAGGATCTCAAATTTTCAATCTTTTTGCAAGTTCTTTCACTTACGGAACTCACAGGATGTAACGGTCTAAGGCCTACGCGTTACATGTCTGTGATGGTCGTGCGATGGACCGTTACATTCAACGTATACAGAGTTCTAAATTAATAAAACTCTATTATTCATTTATTCTTATAATTATCTATATAATTAGTATTTATCCTTAAAATTTCGTGGATAAGCTTAATAATCCTCTAGAATATGGGCCAAACTTAATGGGCCTGGTCTTTAAACTCTTTTGATTTGTTTAAATAGGCTAGGTTAATTCATTGGGCCTTATAAAAGTTCAATAATCCTTTTATAATTCTCTTTAGCCCTTATAAAGTACAAATAAATTCCAGAAAATTTTTAAATAATCTAGAAAATACTTATATAAATTCTGGGGCACTACACCCTCCCCCACTTAAAAAGAATTTGATCCCCAAATTCAATACATGTATTGTGGAGAGTGTACTTACAATTAAATAATCCTGGGAATCTTTTTCTTATGGCTGCTTCGGTTTCCCATGTTGCTTGATATGGCCATGCTTTCTTCCATTGAATCTTAACCATATGAATAACCTTATTTCTGAGTTGTCGTACTTCTCGTTCCAGAATCCTTTTTGGTGTTTGTTCGTAAGTCAAGTCCTTTTGAATATCTATATTGTCATAAGTGATAATGTGATCTGGATCATACACGTACTTCTTCAGCATAGAGACGTGAAATACGTCATGGACTCCTGCTAATTGTGGTGGCAAAGCCAATCTATAAGCCACTTCACCAATCCTCTCGAGAATTTCAAATGGGCCAATAAATCTTGGAGTTAGTTTTCCTTTAATGCCAAATCTTCGAATACCACGACCCGGAGAAACCTTTAGATATACATGTTCTCATACTTGAAATTCCAAGTCGCGCCTTCGATTGTCGGCATAAGATTTCTGCCTATCTTGAGCCATTTTCATTCTTTCCTGGATGAGTTTGATCTTTTCTATAGAATCTCTGATTAGGTCGGGGCCTAGAAATTGCCTTTCCCCGATTTCATTCCAACATATTGGAGATCGACAACTCTTCCCATATAGAGCTTCGAAAGGTGCCATTTGTATGTTTGCTTGATAGCTATTATTATATGCAAATTCCACTAGAGGCAAGTGATCATGCCAACTTCCTCCAAAATCAATGACACAAGCCCTGAGCATATCTTCTACCACCTGATTGGTTCTTTCCGTCTGACCATCAGTTTGTGGATGGAAAACTGTGCTAAAATTCAATCTAGTCCCCAGCGAATGTTGTAGGTCCTTCCAGAACTGTGATGTAAATTGAGGATCTCTATCTGATACAATAGAGACAGGGACACCATGTAGTTTAACAATTTCTTTGATGTATAATGCTGCTAGAATATCCACAGACCATCGACTTTTTATTGGTATGAAATGTGCAGATTTAGTCAATCGGTCTATGATTACCCATATTCCATCTTGTCCACCTCTTGTCTTAGGTAATCCCATAATGAAATCCATTCCTATGCTCTCCCATTTCCATTCGAGAATACTTAAGGGCTGTAATTTTCCTGCAGGTCTGAAATGTTCCGCCTTAACTTGTTGGCAAGTGAGACAGCGAGACACAAAATCAGCTACTTCCCTCTTCATATTGGGCCACCAAAAGTTTCTTTTGAGATCCTGATACATTTTTATACCTCCTGGATGAATGGTGTACTTTGATTTATGTGTTTCTTCTAAGATTAATTTCTTTGTATCTTCATGATCCGGTATACACATTCGTCCCTTGAATAGCAATCTTCCATCTTCGGAAATAGTAAAATCCGGTCTCTGTTCAATATTGGCCTTAATTTCCAGTAAAACTGGGTCATCCTCTTGTAACTTGGCCAAATCCTCTATCAATGTAGGTTGAGCTCGGATATTAGCTATAAAGCAATCTTCTTCCTTAATGTCAACATCTAAATTCAACTGAGCAAACTGCGGAATAAGGTTAGTTACACTAATCATGAGACTTGATAACATACCCATTGGTTTCCTGCTAAGTGCATCCGCTACAGCATTAGCCTTGCCAGGATGATATTGAATAGTAAAGTCAAAGTCCTTGAGATGTTCTAACCACCTCCTTTGCCTCATATTGAACTCCTTTTGAGAAAATAGATATTTCAAGCTCTTGTGGTCTGAGTAGATCGTGAACTTTTCTCCATAAAGATAATGACGCCAAATTTTCAAGGCGAAAATAACTGCTGCCAATTCTAAATCATGTACAGGATAATTTTCTTCGTGACGCTTCAATTATCTTGAAGAATAGCAAATCACTTTTCCATTCTGCATAAGGACACATCCTAAGCCAATTCCAGATGCATTTGTATACACTTCAAATCTACAACCCTCCATTGGTAGTGATAAAATAGGGGCTGTTGTAAGATGATTCTTAAGACTTTGGAAACTCTTTTCACAGTCCTTCGACCAGATAAAAGGATTTTCTTTTCTAGTAAGTCTAGTTAAAGGAACCGCGATCTTTGAGAAGTCCTTTATGAATCTCCTATAATAACCAGCTAGACCCAAAAAGCTTCTTACTTCAGATATAGTCGTTGGTCGACTCCAATCTCTGACAGCTTCTACCTTAGAAGAATCCACAGTAATACCTTCTTTTGAAATAATGTGGCCTAGGAATGAGACTTCCTTGAGCCAGAATTCACACTTATTGAGTTTGGCATATAGCTTGTGTTCTCTAAGTGTTTGTAAGGCTATTTTCAAATGTTGTTCATGTTCTTCTTTTATCTTGGAATATATTAAGATATCATCAATGAAGACGATGATGAACTGGTCCAAATATGGCTGGAAGACACTGTTCATAAGTTGCATGAATGCTGCTGGGGCATTAGTTAACCCAAACGGCATTACCACGAATTCATAGTGGCCATAACGACTTCGAAAAGCTGATTTATAAATGTCAACTTCTTTGATTCTAAGCTGATGATAACCTGATCTGAGGTCAATCTTAGAAAAATATTATGCTTCCGAAAGCTGATCGAAGAGCTCATCAATACGCGGCAATGTATATTTATTTTTGATTGTAAGCTGATTCAGTCGCCGGTAATCGATGCATAACCTGAGAGAACCATCCTTCTTCTTAACAAATAGAACAAGCACACCCCAAGGGGATGTGCTAGGTCTAATGAAACCCTTGTCTAGAAGTTCATGTAATTGCTTATTTAGTTCCTTAAGTTCTGTGGGGGACATCCTGTAAGAAGCTATAGAAACAGGTGCTGCACCTGGAATGAGTTCAATGGTAAAGTTTACTTCCCTCTCGGGTGGTAAACTAGGTAGTTCGGATGGGAACACGTCAGGGAATTCATTTGCAATAGGAATGTTTGCTAGGATAATTTCCTTAGGTTCGGTGACAATGACTGAAGCAAGAAAAGCTTCACATCCTTTCGAGATAAGTTTGCAGGCATGAAGAGAAGATATAATGGTAGGATGCTTCTTGTATTTGATGCTAAGAAAAGAAAATCTTGAAAGACCGGGCTTTCGGAAAGATATAATTCTATTTCGGCAGTTGATGTAAGCATCATGGTCTACAAGCCAATCTACCCCTAAAATGGCATCATAACCTTTCATATCGAGGCATACTAAGTTTGCGGGGAGATTGTGTCCTTCTACTACTATCTCACAATCAGGATAATACTTGGTAAGCTTAGTTCCAGATCCTAAAGGTGTAGTAATAGCGAGATCTGAAGGTAGGGGAACTGATGCAGTTGGTAAGGTGTTTGCAAAAGTGGTGGAGATAAAAGAATGAGAAGCACCAGTATCGAATAGCACGAATGCAGGACGAGAACAAATTTGAAGAGTACCTTCTATAAGCCCGTCATTTTGATCCTTGGGCGCTTCTTCTTCATCTATAACTGCATTGAGGCGAGCCTGCCTCCTACGTCCTCCGTTATTTGATTGATCTTTCATAAGGGGGTAATCTGGCACACGATGCTCCCTACTTCCACAGCGCAAACAAGCACCTAGGCGCTTCCAGCATTCTTCAGCCGAGTGGCCGAATTTCTCGCAAAAGGTGCACGCCGAGGCGACTTGCTCCTTCTCTTCTTTAACCTTTTTACTATTCTTTTGGGAACTTCCACCGTTCCCGTTCCTTGATCTTTTCTTGTTATCACGGCTTTTGTATGGTTCCGTGATGCTAAACTTCTCCTTTTTATAATGCCGATCAGAGCGCCGGCTAGATTCTTCTCCCTTTCCTTTCAACCGTTCGACCTTCTCTAAGGTCCTCTCGCATAAATATGCCCTTTGAACCATCTCCGCATAAGTGCGGATATTCTGTGTCCCCAGTTGCTGAATGAAATCGGGCCGTAACCCGTCCATAAATCGGTTCGCCTTTAATAATTCCGTACTAATAAGGTGTGGTGCATATGGTGCTAGTCTTGAAAACTGCAACTCGTACTCTGCTACTGACATCATCCCTTGACGAAGGGAGGCAAACTCCATAGCCTTCCTTTCCTTCACATGTTCGGAGAAATACTTGGCACGAAATAAAGTGAGAAAAGCATTCCATGTATATGGCGCATCGGCCGGAGGTGCCGGAATTGATTTCCACCAAGTACGGGCGTCCTTATTTAATTGGAACGTTGCTAGACGGACTTTCTCCTGATCAGTGCATTGTATAACATAAAATACACGATTCATCTCATCGATCCAATTTTCTGCTTCGTCTGGATTGGAAGATCCATAGAAATGCGGAGGATTTAGACTCCAGAAATTGCGATGAAGGTCACTAGCCCTTGCCCCTGCACCACCTTGTGCTATAGTCTGTAATGCCTGGGTGAGGCCGGCAACAGTTTGTTGCATACCGTCCCAATCTACATGATGAGCCATTCGAAAAATAGGGTACCTGAGAGAAAATAACAACTTGTTATTTCTCATGAAATTGGAATGAACAGAATAATTCTTAAAGCTAATTAGTTATCTTATCCCGGGTTCTACCCAATCCTCACATGGGTGTGGACTTTCTTCCTTAGTTCATAGGTATGGGTCCTTAAACCTTGGACTTATCCTATGACATGATTCTTTTCCCTAAGTCATGAGACTAAGGCTCTGATACCAACTTAACTGTCACGCTCCGAGCCTTTATTACAGCGGAAGACTCGCTCGGGGAGCGCGAACAGCCGGCATGGTAAGCCTCTTGCAAGCGAGAATCAATCAGAGCGCAAGACAATCACACAAGTAAATGCAATTGCACAAGATTTAATCAACTTCAACTTCATATCATAATGCTCAATATTCAAAGATACAATCACTAATTTGATTTTCATTCTATTAGACTCAAGAAATAGGAAAATTACATTGACTCAATCTAGACATGATAACTTCCTAAGTCTTCACTTGTAGCTTTACAAGACTTTCACTCACTTCCGGACCCGCTACTAGTATAGCCCGAATCCGAATCTGAACCACTTCCATCTCCTGAAAAATATTGGAAATAGGTAATGAGCACACTTGCCCAGTAGGTATCTTCGCTTCAACATGAAGGCACTATTAAAGTAATTAACAATTTAGCTCTAAAGAATAAGGTAAAATCATGCGAATGCGAATCAATCACGCGATCAAACCAAAGTAACAAGATAAGGTAGAATGATCAAGAATGAACTAGCACAAATGTAACATGAACATGATATTTGGCCTTTCACGAGCAAGCATGTAACAAGAATGTACGAGCAAGCCACATATTCATCACACCAGTCTCTTTTGAGTACATAGTTCATGAATTTCTGTGGAATATCAAGCAAGAAAGTCATGTACAAGAATGTCATATCATGCCGTGGATCTTCACTTATTTATAGAAATAGTACTCCCAGCGCAATGCGACGCCAGTAGCATCATACCCCATGGTTTATAAAATAGTATGTTTCCGGCAATCAGCCGAGGGGACTAGCATAGAGCCCTTGAACACAATCAGTGCTCGATCGCATCTTCAGTTATAAATTAAGCTACTTCCACGCATGTAACAGTAAAGTATGGCCAAGAATGTAATAAGTTCAATAATTCCATGATAACAATAATCAATGAATGAATGCTTTAATTTGAATATATGAGATCAAGAATGACATTTAAACTATGTTATGCTTATAGAATAAATCGGCAGCATAACTGTATATTTCCTTAACTTTCATCCATTACATTAAGTCTATTAAGCAATATGATAAGTTCTAGATCATCAAGGTTTATCTAGAATCATTGAAATATCAACCCTTGGTCAAACCTTGGGTTAACATATACAAGCTATGTAACGGTCGTTTACTGGGCCATTACACTATGTAACGCGTCCATAATGGGCCGTTACAGTGACCAGAGTCCAGCATAATAGTTTAGACTCAGTGAAATGTGACGGTCGGGCATTGGGCCGTTACGTGAGCCTGACGGTCCAGTGCAAGGCCGTTACATTACAAGATCTAGAAAACAACGATAGTGTATTCTAGTTATTGGGCTTTGATGGTACAACCAACTCGGTGTCTTAGTGGGAATCCCAGGCTCGCGGAGAATTACGGAGGCCTTGAAACAATGATTTCCTAGTCCATTGGAAGGAATATCCAATAGAGAGGTCCTCATGTCCAAGATGGTGTTCCTATAGTGTAAAGTGTAAACTAATGGCAACATACCGGAATATGTGCCATGTACTTATAGAATTGACTCTATTGACAGAAAGAGATATGTACAATCAATGTGGAAATCATGGTGAAACTCCGTCAATACAATGTTTTTAAATAAGTCATGCTTTATAATACAAAACTATAGAATTTGGCTTCATGAATTTAACATAACTTAAAGTAGTGAGATACCAAAACATGCAATAACTAATATGAATAATCAAGTAACCTTAAAATCACATGATCAGGTTAAAACTTAGGTAACTAGGCTTAACAATAAATAATATTGGCAAGTTATATTCTGTCTTAGGGTTGGCAGAACACAGACTCTGACGATCTGGAGGTGGGGCGTCACAGTGCTTGTGACGGTCAGGAACCAGCCGTTACATGAACGTAACGCGTCTGTCCCCGTGCGTTAGAGACAACAGTGAAAATCCAAAATAGCAGGGTGTGTGACGGTCTGTCGTAGGGCCTTTATATGAGTGTGACGGTCCTACGCTGATGCGTTACAGTATCTGCTGATAGAAAACTAGATAAAACATAAAGAGATCGATTCATATCATGTCTATAATTAAATACCATGAATCTCTAGACATGATAACGTAGTGTAGGCCAACTACATGCTTAGGTATCAATGAATTAGACAAGATACATCTTTGGCATGTTCAATTAAGGCTAAGGGATGCATGTAATGCATAGAAGTAGTAAAATCATGAAATCAATGATCTATAATGCATGGAAATCACTTGAACCAGAGGGCTTTTAGTCCTATCAGGTTGTTTTTGCCGTTCATAAGTTAACCTACCTCTTAACTTAGGCTGTTGCTTCTGATTTGGATTGAGAATCCTGCCCTAGATTTCCTTCTTCTGTGACTTTTCCAGCAACTTCCTTGGGCTCTAACTCCACGACCTCTTGACCTAAAGATGTGAAATTTGGAGGGGAGTTAGTCTAAAGTATTGTAAACAAATACTTCTAAAGAGCTTACCTGAGATAATGACTCCTTACCTTGATTCTTTACGTCCAAAAAGTAAGGGTCACACAGTTCAGAACTATGCCCTATTTATAGAGTTTAGGATAGGGTTTGAGGATTAGATCGATTCTAGAGTCTTTATTTCATCAAATCCTAATCCCTAAGAGTCCTTAGCAATATTACAAGCCTTCCCAAGTCGATCCCTAGTGGATAGGATCTCAAATTTTCAATCTTTTTGCAAGTTCTTTCACTTACGGAACTCACAGGATGTAACGGTCTAAGGCCTACACGTTACATGTCTGTGACGGTCGTGCGATGGACCTTTACATTCAACGTATACAGAGTTCTAAATTAATAAAACTTTATTATTCATTTATTCTTATAATTATCTATATAATTAGTATTTATCCTTAAAATTTCGTGGATAAGCTTAATAATTCTCTAGAATATGGGCCAAACTTAATGGGCTTGGTCTTTAAACCCTTTTGATTTGTTTAAATAGGCTAGGTTAATTCATTGGGCCTTATAAAAGTTCAATAATCCTTTTATAATTCTCTTTAGCCCTTATAAATTACAAATAAATTCCATAAAATTTTTAAATAATCTAGAAAATACTTATATAAATTCCGGGGCACTACAATTGGAGAGTGATCTGATGGCTCCCTTGGCAGGTGTTTAACTGTTAGCAAAGGGGCCTTGTCAGCCCAGCAGTCATTGAAAAATACTATATCCAATCTAGCCCGGATGTTCCTAGCCCCCACCTGGTTATTAGACCATGTGAAAGTGCTACCTAAATAGCCAGCATCCAGCAGCTTTGACACAGCAACAAAACCTTGGAGATCAATCATAGAGTTTATAAAACCCATAGTGCCTCCTATCTTTTCCTCTGGTGCTAGAATTGCATTGAAATCGCCTCCCAAAATCCAGGGTTGATTAATAGTACCACTAAACTGTATAAGTTCATCATACATTTCTCTTCTAACAGTCATGCCACAAGAAGCATATATATATGTAGCATAACATTCCATATTTCCCCCATACTGAACCTTGACAGTGATAAATTGTACATTCCTCTGCACCACCTCTACTGAAGCATTAGATTTCCATAAAAGCCAGATTTTTGAGTTTTCCTCTACGTTTTCACACACACTGTCAAATTGGAGTCTTTGACGGATTCTTTCCAGATTGTCAGCAGGAATTTTGGGCTCTATAATGCATACCATTTGCACCTTATTTCTTATGATGTGGTTTTTCAAACTCCGAATTGACCTTTCGTTGCCAATCCCCCTTATGTTCCATATTAGAATGGGCTATATCATTGGAAATGGGAGGGGCAGATTAAGCCACCAGCTATTGATTTAGCTTTAGCCCTTGTGATAGGTTGTTGCATTTTATTGTGCATAGGCTTGAGTGCCCCATCATCATGTATCATCAAATCATTTTCCTTTCTCAGAGAAATATTTTGCATATAAACATTTTCTGCCCTTGACTGTTCTACCACCGACAATTCCCCAACACCACTACTAAAAGAGGAAAGCCTTTTTTGAACTGTAGTGATGTCTGCATTAGGCAAATTATCTCCATCTTGTTGGCTGCTAATAATATCTTGAGAAACCATGCTTCCATTATCCCCATCTGAAGTGTAACTGGTCTTTGAACATTACCAAGTATCCATTACCATTGTCCTTTGCATTTATTTGATCTGTCTCCTCAAAGAGACATGGCATTGTTTCCATGGCACTGTTAACATCCTTCTGCGAATTAACCATATCTGTACCTATAGAGTTTTTTGTGATCAGATTTTGATCACCATGTTTATTACAATGAAGAGTCTTCGGATGCATATTTTGGTCTGAAGGAAGCTCAACATGACAAACCTGCTGTTGATTTGAAGATGGATATTCGCCCATATGACATTGCACTTGCTCATTAGATTTCCTACTCAATTCTGACTTATCAATGTTTAGAGACCCACCACCAGCTGTCAGCTGCTTATAGTTATTGTCAGGAATAGTGTCAATATTGTCTTGGGATAATTCCTGCAGTGAGCTGTCATCTTCCTGTAACGCAGCAAACCTGTTGGTCTTAGGCGCATAATGTCGAACATCTTTTGGGCCTACTATCTTGACTTTAAAGATCTGTCGACTCTGCATTGGCTGAGCTCCTGGAATGCTTGTAGTCCTGTCAGACTTGCCCAATTTCTTGTTGCATTCTTGTACAGAGTGGCCCAGTTTATGACAAAAGGAACATAACTGTGGCACCCTGTGGAAACTCACCAGTTGCCAAAATCCAACACCATCCAAATCAATCCAAATCCTCTCCTTTCTCGGGGCTGACAGATCCAACTCGACAAAGACTAGAGCTTCCGAAGTGTCTGTCATTGCTTCTGTATTGTCATGGACCCTTAGCACCGGGCCAAAATTCCTAGCGATTGATCTTACACAATCCTCGTGATATAGATTGGCAGGTAAGGCTGGAAAGCCCAACCAGACAGGAGCTGAAGTAGGGTCAGCCTCAAAATCGAAGTCAGAGGACCATCTGAAAAAATGAAATAGATAACCCTTTATGTATAAACTCTTTTGAATGAGAATCCGTATGAAATCATTTTCGCAGCCAAGTCGAAGGAGATGTGCCTTTGATTCAACCAGCTGATCACGAAATCCATAGAAAATCCCATTCTCTGCGAGAGACAGGTTTTGATTTCTGGAAAGGCAGGCCTGCCATACGAACATTTCGCAATTACAGCAAACCTGAGGGATTGTAGAGAAGCTTGTATATCAGCCTTGGTAAAGAAAATAGCCGGTTCTCCCTGATCCATAAAACTGGGTTCCTTTAAAGGAATTTGTGTCTTCGGTTTCTGGTGCGATGACAAGAGCATTTGAGCGTACGATCTTCGATGCCCAAGCTCCGTCGAGGATGATCCTCCTTCCGTCCTGGTGGCGGGGGGAGGCTCTCCCACCCCGCCATCCATGGCCGCCGACAAAACTTGCAGCTAATAGGAGATTGTCTCGTGGAAAGGGGCAATCCTTTCACCATTGAATATTTCATGAGTTTATGTAAGATATTGTAGCTAGCATGTCCTAATCTACGATGCCATAACCATGCAAGTTCAATTTTTGGTGCAGCAAGACAGAGATTTAAATGTGCAGGATCATCAAAGTCAATCATGTATACATTGTTGACTCCCTTACCAGAAAATTTTACTTTCTCAGAATTTGGTTCCAAAATTTTACATTCAAGAGAGTCAAATATTACTCTGACCTTTATCACATAATTGACTTATGCTCAGCAAGTTGTATTCCAAACTTTCAACTAACAAGATATTTTCAATAGAGTTGGAGAGATTCTTACCTACATTACCTGTATCAATGATTTTTCCTTTGTTGTTCCCTCCAAATGTGACATGTCCACTTCCCTTTTCCACCAAAAGATAGAATTTGGTTCTGTCCCCAGTCATGTGTCTTGAGCAGCCACTATCCAGGTACCATCGATTATGCACGGCTGCAAGACATTCCTGCACAATGAATTAAGCGATAATGTTTGGAACCCAACAAAATTTGGATCCCATCAAACTCTTCAACTCTTCAAAGCATGATACCATATTCTTTGGAATCAAGATTTTCTTCTCATTTTTGATTTTCTAGCATGCTGCCAAATTTCTGGTCTTATTTTCCATTCTCGCATTCTTCTTTTATTTTTTACCTTTTCATTTATGATGAATGCCTAAAAAGGGTTGTTTTTGGTTCCAATGACTTGTTTTCAATTGATAGAAGGTGTTGTGGTTCATGGGGAAATGAGCTTGACCAGGTCTGTGTGTGTATGAGTCATAACTGTCCCAGTAGTGGGACGGTGTCGACTGGTGTGGGTGAAGCGGGACGGACACGCAACCTGGGACTCTAGCTCGCGATCGTCACTAAGCGAGGGAAGACGTGGGACCAGGCACAGTTGGGAAATCGGCCGTGAGTCTCGGGTATCAACTTTTTCGCGTTAACTCGGATCGAGTCACGGGACGGTACACTCACTCTCTCGCAGTAGTGATAAAATAGATATCGAGCTAATTACCTATCACATGCATCGGCATTCAAAAGGTATACAAGATAAGCAAAATGTAATAAAGAGTGGGAGCGAGTTTACCTCCACGCTCTGGGCGTGGGGAAGACGATCCCGGCCAAGATAGTAACTCCCGGTTAAACAATTATTACAATAATTACAGAAATAGTTTATACTGCCCACTCCACGCAGGGAGGTAACGGGCTACAAATGGGGCCCGGGAGGACCGAACTTGGGTTGACGGGCAGCATTTTGATGTACCTTCAGCGGCACGCGTATTCACGAACGTGGGGCCCACATGCTCATCGGCGGGTCCGAGCGGGCCCGGAGTGGTACCGCTGTGACGTTGGCTCCTGGAGAGGCACTCCCTGGGACGGCGGCACGCCGGTTCGCCTCGCGGAAGGCGAGTCGGCTCCGGTCTTCACTGGTTGACCTTGCTGCCCACGGTTCTGAAGCTGCTGTTTTACAGCGCGCGGCCCAGCGAGATCTGCTGTTGCGATCACTCCTGACGTCGGATCGATGCACAAGAGGTATCGTTGGAAAGCTCTTTCAAAATACCTCGATCTATGGCCAGAGAAAGAATTTTGAACTTCTTGGATCTGGCCTTGATCGATTTTACAAGCTACTATTGGACAGAACCTGAAATCTTAGGACAGAACTAAGTTTTCCTGAGAGTTGGCGTTGACCGTGCCACAAACCTCAGATCTGGAACTTGGACTCTTCACAAAAGTTGTAGACGTGGAAACAAGGAAGACGGGGATAGTTTTTATTTGACTTTAGGTGGAGTTTTCAATTTTTGGAGGATTTTATACTGACTGGGGGTCGGATCTGAACTACACAGGACAGAACAGATTTGGGAAAAGACAGCAATTTTTAAAAATGCAAAAAGGATTCTAAAAATTCCAAGAAAATTCGTGGATGATGGGGTTGGTGGACAGAACTCCCAATAAAATTTGTGACCAAAGAAAATAAGGGAAAGATGATCGAAACTTAGAAACATAGGGCTGCTGTGACAGGATCTGAACAGAAGGCAGAACTGAAATACTGAGGGACACGAAAATGGAAAAATACTTAACGACGGGTAAATGATTGGATTTTTTTGTTGGAGGCTGGGATGGACGTGGATGACTCACCCTCCAAGTTTGGACTCGATCTGAGCTCCTGATGGAGAGCTAAAAGTCGAGATTTGAGGATCTATCCTGATGTAGACAGAACTCCGGTGTTGATGACGGAGGCGCGATGGCGGCGGCAGAAATAGAATTCAGAGGATCAGAGGAGGAGGTAGAATGGGTCTCACACCCTAGAAGGCTGGAAGAGGAAGAAACACAGCAGGGGAGAGTGGGGAGGGGCGCACCCTTCTTGGAGCTCCAACAATTTCACATAGTTTTCATCATTAATTCTATTAAATGTGAAATACAAGCTATTTATAATAAATGAAAAAAGGCTCTAAATGGCCCTAGATCTATAATTAGGAGGGGTAAAAGAGGGAGGTCAAATCTTAATCACCCATGTGGTTTGGAACCACATTAAAGAAATATTAAGGGGGGGGGGGGGGGCGCCCCCATGACTATATGGTAAGCATCTTAGACTTTGTATTCCACTTGTCCCCCTTGACTTGTCAAACCTTCTAGATGCCACCTAGGATAGTTGACCAGCCCCACATGGACCCAAATGGCTTAGGTGGACCAATGAGAAAGGAGTGGGGGCCCCCTTGCTGGACCTACTGACATTTTGCACAAAACCCAAACAATCCTAGGGAATGACATATTGGCTTATAAAGCCTTACAATTGTAAACATACTTTCCCAAGGATATAAAAGTAAACTAAAGGACACAAATGAAAATTAAAAATGTCAGTGCTCTTGCTCTGATATCCCCATCAATTCTCCCCGGGTGGGAAGAACTCGACCCCGTCGAGTAAGGGGTGCGGCTGCTCGTGACATATGAGGAGCACATTCACATTGGCTGGTAACCGCTCTCCAATGGTGTCTTTCCTTCCATGCCCCCACGCACATTTTTCATTTATTAAATTAGTTCCTTCATTCAGCTGATCATTGCTTTCTCGTAATCATCCGAAGTTGTTTCATTTAGAATCTTGGAAAGGTTTCCAATGCTTAGTGTCAGAGGCGTGTCACATCACACCTTGGCATCTACTTATCAGTTCGCTCCCTTCATTCCGCTCGTTGCACTTTCACTTCATTCCGTCTCACTCCCTTGCAAAGCAGACGCCAAGGCGGGGTAACTGTAGACACGCCAAAATCGATGCTATGTTGAGTAAATCTCATGTCACCACGTGACGCCCCAAAGTGTACTTCAATGTTGGCTTAATACGAAGTTTTTCTAATTATTTATGATAACTATAATTAACGCCTGAGGAGGAGCGTCATTTAATTGACGACCTAATGAGGGGTGTGTTCTATAAATGGACGACTGTTGAAACAGGCGTTGTTTCATGGATTTTACGAGTCCTAATAGAACATAAAATTCATTGAATTGACGTCCTCTTGAGGGGTGTTGATTTTTTAACGCCCATTCAAACAGGCATCATTTCTCCATTTTTAAATTAAGAAAGTCCTTTATTGCCATAAAAAATTCCAGGAATTAACGACTGTGTGAATGTCGTCATTTCAATTGACGCCCCTATCCACGTCGTCATTTTCACTTCTGCTTCCATTTCGCCTACTTCTTTCCAGTAGTGATCCTTTCCCCATCTTACACCCTGTGTTCGATTGGGAAGAGGGTTCCTTATTAGAGGATTCATTGCTTTATTTTAATCCTATTGATGTAAAGAACTTTGGCCTATAAATACCCCCACCTGTCCTTCTCGCGCGGAGAAAAAAAAGAGAAGAACACACAGAGAGCTAATAATTCATTACAGGTTCTCTTCCAAGAGGTCTTCTTCACGGTGATCTTCTTCCTCCACGATGGTGGTCTTCCTCCGACGGAGTCCGCCTGCTGCAATTGAAGCTCTTTCTTTATCCCTATACTGCTGCCACACACAGCAGAAAGGCCCCCCCCACTCTTTTAGTTCTAGTTTATTTTGATCATCGTGTCATCATATGCATCCTTCTCCTAGTTATTCTTGTTGAAGATATTTTCATCGTATATCTGTTTGCATATCATTCACATAGACCCATACCTTGTTACTCCTTCTTAAGGCATTTAAAACCAAAACACACAAGGTGTGTTCATGCTTAGTTTGATTGATTTCATATTTTTTGAGCATTGATACTACACACTTGGCTAATCCATATCTTTGTTTGTTTTGTGTATTTTCTTGCAAGGGTAATCAAGCTATAAACCCCCTTCATCGGCCGGCCGGTAGAAGGAGGAAAGAAGAACTCCCAATCTCACCCGCTCAATACAAGGTACATGCGATCATCATTCCTTTTTTTGAGGTAACCCCTCTGGCGATCACCCTCCATAGAGCATCTCATGCTCATCCTCTTTTCCTTCATGTCCCACTCATTTTAGCATAATTACTCATCCTTAATCATTTGTCTTTTTTTTATTTTCAAAATCCTTTTTATCTTTCTTTTAAAAAATGTTTATGTGACATGTTCACAAATTGGCGATCACGGTGGGACCCTTTTGTTTTTAGTTTGATTACCTCTCCCTTTGGCACCCTCGCTTGCCCCTCCCTTAGGCACCCTCGCGTGCCCCCCTCCTTCGTGCTCCACGTAGCACACTCCCCTTGTGCACCACGTGCACACCTCCCATTGGATTAGCTAATTTTTGAAGTATCCATAGCATTTTTATTAAAAAGGAAAATTTATTTCTGTCTGTTATCAGGGCCTTCGGTTCTCTGGAACTAAATAACGCCCTTCATTCCGCCGTCATTTCTACATACAACGACTGTTCAAATGAGCGATGTCTCCAATTATTTTCCGCATTTTATTATTTTCATAATCCACGCCCCTCACAGAGGCGTCATTTTCACATTTAACGCCTTACGCCAAGACGTATGTTTCTTTGATTGCTATTGATTTGCGCATTTTCCTGATTACTGTTTACAGTGTTTTAACGCCCCTTTCAGAGGCGTCTTTCACTGGTACAACATCTTACTCAAAGGCGTTATCTGAATCATCATTACACTGTTCACTGCCATTTGACGCCCCTCTGCAGAGGCATCATTCTTCATACAGCGCCTCACCCAAAGACGCTATTTCATTCTGGTTACTTTCAGTTTACACTGTTCATAGTGATTAGCGACTGAAACACAATCGCTGATTTTTGATACAACGACCTCCTCCAGGTCGTCATTTTGTTCTGTGCCCACAGAACCCTGCTTGTTGCTACTCATTCACCCGTTGATTACTATTACTGTCTATCTGATCATTATCTGCTTGATTTGCCTACATTAGATTGCATTTAGGGCATTTGGTTTGGGAGACCTCCTCTCCCCACACTTTGTAGGATCTTACCCCCTCTTGGTGAAGGAAGGACCCTCCTTTGAGCATTCCGTCTCATTGGACCGGGAATTCCTAAACCAAGCCTCCGTAAGTCCCCGCACCCGTGGATTCCCTCACGGACGCCGGGCATGTTGTACCATTGAAGCACCCGGAGTATAGTTGACCCATACGTTGGTGAGGAGAGAGAAAGAACCTAGTTATCCGGAGATTATACCCAAACTTTCAACCAGGACCTACATTCAAAGGAGAGAACTTATTATAAAACTTACCTTAATCTCCAAAGGAAACCTTAAAACCTTGGGTTCATCATAACTTGAGTGTGTATTTTGTTGATTGGGTGATTATCTTTGGCTTATACTTGCTTATTAGACATATTTCTCTCTCCTTAAGCATGAAACTTGGTTCAGGTAAAATCATCAATATGGCCAACTATGGGTATACTTATGATGGTTATGAGGAGGGTCAATCTAACCCGTTTTACGAGATTCCCTCTCAGGATTCCATCTACTACTAGGGGAACTATGTTCCCTCTCCCACTCAGGTCCACATGATGGACACCACTTCTCAGGAGGTTGAGCCTTCTTCCCAAGCTCAACCTACCATCCAAAATACTTCTGGGGACACCTCCCCTTCTTTCAATTTCAATGATGTTCTCAAAGCTCTCGCTCAACTGGATGATTCCCAACGCCAGACGGCCCAAGCCGCCTTAAAATAAAAATCCGTCCCGTCATCTTCTAACCCTCCTCAGGCCGTAGGTGGCCACTCTGTTAATTCTCCCAACGACCAGGCGGTCGCACCTAGGGTGCCCTCGCGCCCACCAACTCCTGTTATGACTACGCCGGCCCAACCGGCAAGTCACTCTATTGCTAGGCCTCAACAACCTCCTGTTCCTCAATTCTTGAGAAGGCCTATGCCGAACCAATACTCTTCTCGTCCGGCCCCAACCGAGTCCGATAACCACGCTATACTCCTCCAAAAGATTGCTAGTATGGAGGAGCAGCTCAAGAAGGTCACTGCACCCAAGGCCTCTCCCGAAGTTACTCTTCCCACTCTGCCAATCTTTCACTTACCCCCATCTGAGATGCCAAATTTTTGGCGGTATAATGGAACGGGTAATCCGTACATCCATTTGAAAGACTTCTTATATAAGGCATCATTCTGGCAGGATAACAAGACTTCTCTGGCTTATCTCTTTAGGCGGTCTTTAGATGGTCCGGCATTAGAATGGTTTTACTCCCTGGAACCGGATGATGCCGGTGACTTTGATGCTGTTCATCGAAAGTTTCTGCAGAAGTACAAGGACAGTGTGGGTCCCTCCTTATCTGTTACTGATTTGGTTGCCGAAAAGATGAAGCCTAAGAAAGACTTCGTTTTATTTGCTGATAGGTGGAGAGCCATGGCCGAAAGACTGAAAGACACACTATCGGAAACGGAGCAAGTGAAGATGATCATATCAAACTCCACTCCGCAATTCCATCATATTCTAGCCATGAATAAGTTGAGCACCATGAAAGAGCTCTATGAAAGAGCTAGATACATACAAACACAGATGAAAGATTCGTCCATTATGGGCATGTTTGAGCCAAGACCGAAGGTAATGAGGAAGAATGTTAATGTTGGCAATAGTGGTGGAACCACTGAAGGCACTGTTACTAACGAGCAGGTGAGCGCATTTGGCAATTCTACACCTTTCCGCCACCCTCCGAACCAAAGATCACAACAGCCTTCCTTCCAAAACCAATTCCACCAGCCAAACAACAATCCTCCTCCGACCTTTCGACCTCTTCCTCCTCAACAGCAACAACAACCCCACCTTACTCTACAAAATCAACCCCCACAATACCACCAGGTACCCCCCCAGCCAATTATGCACAACAACAACCAGCACAACTGAGAAGACCATTGGGTCCTCGAAGAGCCCAATACCCTCCGTTACCAGAAAGTCTACCCGACATTTTCAACGCCCTTATGGCGGCCAACGCGCTCACCTTGCCTAAAGAAAGGACGGTGTGGCCGCAACATGTAGACACTTCTCGGTATTGCGTCTTCCACCGGCAGCCGGGGCACACTATTGATAATTGCTTTCATTTCAAAGATTATATACATGATATGAATGATCAAGGTGATATTGATTGGGATGAGATGAAGAGGTTCATTGCTACTTTGAAAGCACGAAGGCCTCCTCGGCAACCACAGGCTCAGCAGCCTCCGCAGCAACAGCAGCATCAGCAAGGTCAGCAGCAACAACAGGCTCCTGCACCTCAGCCAAATATGGGGATCGTTAATAATCCGCTACCGGAGCACGCGATTCAAAATCAGCAAGTAAACCATGTCACCTCAATCCATGAAGTGGAGAGAGGGCAGGGCTGGCATGAAGAGCGCACCTCTGTCGGGGCCATCAACCAAAACTCCAGTCAACCACAACCACCACAATTATTGAGAAGACTTCAACCCGCACCTTCCTCCCAACCGCCACGTCTCCTCATACGTTCCACCATCACTCCAGGGCCACTTAACCCTAACCCTACTCCTTCACGGCCTCTTTTTATACACCAAACCACAAATTCTCCTTCACCTCAAAACCCCCCACCAAATAGACCTCTCCTTATCCGCCCCCCGCCGGCATCTGTCTCCCCTCCTGTTTCACCACAACCTACCCCGTCCACCACTATGCTTCTGAGGCCCCTCCTTGTCACCCGGCCCCCACCTCCGTCTTCCAATAACCCCCAGCCGGCGAGGCCTCTTATAAGAACCCCTCCCTTTACCAATCCTGCTCTGGCATCCGACCCACCTTCCACGGTCCCCTCTACCTCCTCTTCCCCTTTACCTACTTCAGGCCCGACAGAGGCGCTAAAAACAATGGTGCTCCGTAGTGGATGGATGTTCCACCGAGTGTTTCCCCAACGGGAGCAGGAGCCGGTACAAGAGCAAGGAGAACAGGAACAAGAGTCTGTACCAGGCACGGAGTATGATCTATTGAAGCATTTGGACAGAACACCGGCCCGGATTTCCATTCTGGAACTAATTAGAAGATCCACTACACATCAGTTGGCCCTAAAGCAATATCTGCAAAAGGTAATGGTAAATGAAGATATCCCAGTTGAACAAGTCACTACAGTTTTAAGTCCAACAAGCAATCAACTGGCTATCACTTTTTATGAACATGAATTGGCTCCGCAGTCGGCCAGGAAATATGCATTGTGCATCACTATTGACATTAACAAGGTGGCAGTGAAACAATGTTTGGTTGATACCGGGGCGTCCATTAATGTTTTGCCACCAAGTACTTTGAAAATGTGTGGCATTCCAGAAAGTCAGATCCGACCATCTACAATTACTGTCACAGCTTATGACAACACCAAGAAGCCGCCTCTAGGGATGATCACTTTAAAAGTTGGTTTGGGTCCAGTTTCAGTCACAGCGGATTTCCATATTCTAGACATGGACCCAACATTCAACGGCATCCTGGGCCGTCCTTACATCCAGGAACTTGATGCCGTGCCCTCCACGAACCATCAATGCATAAAATTTTCACACAAAGGGCGCATTATCAAAGTTACCAGCATGCCTATTTTGCCAATGGACGACATACATTCGGCTACCTCAGTTCCATCAGTGTGGCCGGCTAATAGGCCTATATTATCAGTTTTGGATGTTGCCGATCCGCGGAAAGACTCGGCAAGGCCGTCTTCTTCAACCCCTCCTGCTGTTTAGATATCACTACAGCCATCCAAAGGCAAAAAGAAAAAGAGTTTGATAAACACACATGGATGGAACATTTTGATGAAGATGGGCTATCAATCCGATAAGGGACTGGGAGCCAATCTCCAAGGCAGGGTAAGGCCCATTAAAAGTTGCAAGATGATCCCTCGAGGCGGTTTGGGATATAAAGGGCCGAGTAAAGGAGAGCTTGACGAAGCCGGTGACAAGCCATGGGCGACTATGACCTCCACTCTCAAAACCAACAGGAGGCCGCTCACATGGTCTCTATATTCTCACTTTGTAAAAGGGCATGTCCAACAGAACAATAATGAGCAAACTACCATAATTACCTCTGTGTTAGATCATTAAGATGTGCATGCATGACAATTTGCTCGCCACTTGGCCCCGCTTGTCACTTATAGGGCTTTGGAGTCACTAAGGCCAGATAAAAGAAGAAAGATGGATGACCCCGAATGTGACTGGTACAGATGGTTCGACATGAACGATATCACCATTACTTTGAGCCGTCTATTTATGCCGACTGATCCGGAATGGCCGCCACTGATTCATGAATTAATTGAAAAGCCAACGGTAATCACTAACAAGAGGTAGCTCCTAAGCAACTATATAGACACTGGCGAGTCGGATGTGCCGTATGAAGAAGGCTTCAGTGTGGATAGGCTGTGGGCCTGCCTCTTTTCTCTTAACTCCATTCATCCAACAGTTGTTGTCCATTCATTTGATAAATAGTTTTGTTCAGGTATCCCTAGACCGCCCGCGGTCTTGATAACTTTTTCTCCAGAATCATTCCAAGCTTCTCCTCCAATTCCTCTTTTGCTCCTCGTGCAATTCTCTAAACTATCCATCACGCCCCCACGAGGGCAATCATTTATCCGATCTTTTTCAAACCTGTCAATCTCGACACCGCTTCCTATTTCACCCTCTCATTGCCTTCTTCTTGAAAATGAAAATGAAAATGAAAAAAAAATGCCAAAATTCCAATTTTCCAATCCTCCATCTCCATTGAGGAGACCTCCTATTTTCTTTCTGAGTGTGTCCCGACCCAGGGGCCGCTCTTCCAGGATTCATTAGTGGACCTTCTCTACCCCTCCGGTGAGGGGTCTTCATCCGTATCCCCTTCTGTACCCACCTTTTCCTCTCCTCCTTCATCTTCGCCAAATTCTAGCGATCATGCTAGTTGCTCTTACTCTACTAGTTCTAAGAGTCTAGGGGTAGCTACTAGAAAATCCAAGGGTAAGCAGATTCCCCGTAGATTCTTGCAAGATTTAGCTAGAAGGTGCCAGGCATGCTTAACCATTCCCGAATTTGTAGATAATCTGATTATCCTGCCAGAGATAGAATATGAAGATACATATACTGTTAATGAGGGTTTTGGTGTTTATGAAATAATGAAT